>JAUPFN010000019.1:17224705-18643849 GCA_036924255.1 Apodemia mormo | reverse complement strand
TTATATTATCACTTACTAGGTGGTAGAGTTATGTAACGTCTCTCCCGGGTCTGCTACCACCGCTTAACCTATTCCTGGCGTAATAGCGTCAATACTTGTTCCTGTCGTGTTTCAGTTTGGAGGGTAAGGTAAATTTATGGATGTAGCATTATCATCCTGCCACACGGATTCACAACTCAACTCACTATTAACAACTTTGGTGTCTATAAACAATTGTTGTCTCTTTCTATCCATTTGCTTGTTTGTTATTTTATAATATATAATTTATTATATATTATAAAATAACAATTTTATAATATATAATAAAAAGTCATCATAATCTAATGGTTCGTTCGATTCGAACACATAATGCCTGAAAATGTTTTTATTTCTTAATTACGGACTTAAGTATAAAAATTTTCAGGCATAAGTGGTTTTTATAATTTATAAATTAAATGGTTTCGTGGGCGAATTTAATAACAGTACCTACCTCCACAATTCTGTTTCATAATTAGGAAGCTAGGAGAACAATTGATGTCGTGGCTTTTACTAAAGTACTTAATTATACGCCATATTAAACGTCTGCAGATGTAAAATTGTCAAAAGCGCAAATACACGTTTTGGCAAACCGTCTTTATATTAAAAAGTCAATCTATTGTAATTGTGTTTATTATCTGACAAATTAAGTGGGCGCTGAGTTTCTTCGTCAGATCTGCTTGGTATGAGGCCGTGTACCGATCCGGCAGTAGCTATAAAATTGTCAACCAGTAAAAGTGCATTACAGTTAATTCAAATAAGAATAAATTGACTTTGATCAGCATTTTTAGTAATTTAGGCATTGATATAAAAATGTGTAAATTAAGTAAATGTTATGTGTGTAAATTAAGGTATTTTAAGTTCAAGAGAGTAAAAACTATAAACATAGATTTTTTCAGTTCAAACATCTATTTTGTTAAAATGGCAGTATATTGATTTTTGTAAAGTTGTATATTTTGGAAACGCTGATTGAATTTGATCTTTCGAATGGCATTCAACTCAAGTTTTGAGATCTAAAATATTGTTTTAGCTAAATAATCGATAGGTTGGAAAATTTCGTAGCAATGTCAAAAAAACATTTTTTTTTAAATATTTTTATTATTAATAAATCATAAAAAAATTAACCGATTTTGATCGAAATAACGATATTTGCCGCAGTTCTTAAAGGTGAAAAGCTGATAAGATTTTTAAGTCCATCGGTGTATTAGCCTGAAAATATTTTAAAAATATAAAGTAAATTTGCTAAAAATTACGTAATTTTAAATTTGAAAAGTTGTAACTTTTGAAAATTAGATTCGATTTTGATTCTTGAAATGCCATCTGACGTATCGTAAATAATAAAAAAAAATATCGTAGAAAACTAAAAAATGATTGGTTGAAAAATTTCGAAGTTATGTCGAAAAAACACTTTTTTTAATTTTTCGTCGATTTCTCCCAAACGGATAAGTCGATTTTGATGCACTTATGAATTAGATGTAGTTTTTTGAGGAATAGAGCTGATTAGTTTTTGTACTCAATCGGTATATTAATTAAAAAAATACTGTTTCGCCAAAAAATTTTTTTTGGTTTTTTCAAAATTTCTCAAAATCTTCTAGGCCGACTTGGTTCAAATTTTCAGAAAGCCTAAATTGAGCAGAATCCAATCGAATGCCCACAACCGCGTTTCGATCGATCAAGCCGTTCAAAAGTTATGCGATGTTTACATACACACACACACACACATACATACATACAGACATACTGAAGTCATCGCGAAAATAGTCGGAAATGATTCCTAGGACCTCAAAACGTAGAGATCCGGTGAAAACTCGATTTTCGAAAAACGGGGCAAATTCAGTCACTTCCTATCTACGTACACTACGTAGCGGGAAGTTAAAAATCCAAGATGCATATATTCCCGAATAAAACTGACATTCAGTGTCGTTAATTTCATTTAAGTCGTCATAGATGTGGCACAAATATAATTAATATTATGTCTTTGCATATCTAACCTTAAGCACAAAATTTATAGTTGTTTTTACAAAGCAATGTACAAATAAATATAAAATTGACAGTGTCGCGACCGACACGATTTTATTTGAAATGCGCGCACAATTTAAAATTGTGCGCTTATGTTTGGAGGACGTTTTTAAGATATTTGGTATCACTGATTGTGTATCGTGGGTTTTTATATCAATGAATTTAGAAAATCAAATGGCTCATTTGAAGACAACAGTTAATTGCAATGGGCGATAGACTATACAAATATACACTAGTACACCATCTTAAGTGAGACCTTGAGACGAATCTATACTACGCAGGTTCTTTAATAACTATTGCTTGAACACGTCAATATATAAACGATAAAGAAGTTAGAAAAATCTATACCGGTTGGTTCATCTCTGAAACTTCCCGCTAAATTGAGATACTTTAAGCTCTAAGGAACAAAAACTATATACCTAAGCATAGATTTTTTTCAGAGTTCAAAAATATATTTTTTTATATAAATGTCAGTAATTTCATTTTTGTAAAGCTGTATGTTTTGGGAACGAGGATCGATTTTGATCTTTCGAATAACATTCAACGTAATGTTTGAACACTAAAATGTTTTTTTAGCTACATAGGCTGAAAAATTTCGAAGTAATGTCGAAAAACTAGTTTTTTCAAAAATTTTCGTTTATGATAAATCCCAAATAAATCGACCAATTTTAATCCAATTCACAGTATTTGACGCAGTTTAATAAGATAAAAGCCGATTGGATTAGAAATTAGTCAGCATATTAGTCTGTAAGTTATTTTAAGTTTGTTGTAAACAACAAAATATTAATATCTAATACGAATATAATCTCAGTCGACCGTCATACAGTGCCCAACTAGTACGGAGGTTGATGTAAATCGATCATGTTTTAGTCTTGTTAACGCATCAAAATATGTTTACAACTGACTTTATAATACCTATTTTACTTGTACGTAGGTCACACTATAAGTTTTGCGTAACTTAAAAAAACAACATGTTATAACCAAAATATTATGTTTATTGCTTTTCAAAATAATCTCCTTTAAATTTTAAACATTTTTCATGCGATTGAACCATTTTTTAAAACAGGAGGGCCACAGATCTGAAGGCATGTTTTCTACGTGCTGATTGAACGCTATCACTACCTCTTCGGAGTTGGTAAAAGTAAAACCTCTCATCAAATCTTTGATTTTGGGGAAAATACAGAAATCACAGGGTGCTAGGTCGGGGCTATGCGAAGGATGAGTGACGAGATGTACTTTTTCGAAAGCTAAAAATGACTTTGTTTTGTTGGCCGTGTGTGGAGAAGCGTTATCGTGGTGTAGGAGAATGCGGCTTTTGGGTCGTCTTTCGCGAACTTTTTCTAACACCCTGGGTAAACAAATGGTAGAATATCACTCGGCATTAACACTCTTTTGATCTTCAAGTGGAATTGTACAGATGGGACCCGTAGCTGAGAAAAAAAAACGCGATCATTTTTTTTCCAACGTTTCTCGCCTGTCTCACTTTTGTTGGCCTGTTCTCATTTTCAAACACCCATTCACAAGATTGCTGTTTTTTGTCGGGTTCAAAACAATAAATCCACGTTTCGTCTCCTGTGACAATGTCATAAACAGCATTAGAATGTCCGTGGTCGTACTTCAGTAGCATCTGTGAGCACCATTCCACGCGAGTCCGCTTCTGCTCTGCTGTCAGTTCATGAGGGATCCAACGACAACAAAGTTTCCGAACTTTCAATTCTTCGTGTAAAATTTTCTGAATTTGGCTCATACAAATCCCCAATAGTCCTCGAATTGTCTCATAGGTAACCCGGGGGTTTTCTTCAATTAACCGCTTAACGGTAGCCACATTATTTTCGGTGAATGCAGTTGAAGGCCGCTCTTTACGAAATTCGTCATGTAAAGAAACTCGACCTCTCTCAAATTCAGCAAACCATCGCCTCACGGTGCTCAAACAAGGTGCTTCTCTTCCAAAAGCATTTTGAAGACAAGCGGCACAGTCTTGCGGAGAAAGAAAACTTTTAAAATCATAAAAAGTCATCGCCCTAAAATCTTTTCGACTTAATTCCATTTTCGTTGCGTACATAGAACTTTGATGTGTGATAAAAAAACAATTGACAAAACATTTCCCGACAATTGTTTTTTTTATTACTAAGAAGGCTGCAAAGTCATAAAAATACAACATTCGAAATTCAAATAGTTCCGATTAGCTAGAAGTGCAAAACTTTTAGTGTGCCCCATGTATTACACGGAATATTTGTTATGTGTTGTATTACAAATTATAAGTGTTTTGTGTATCTAATTTGTAATAATACTTAATAAATGCCATGTATCATTATGCTTTATAAACAGGTACGGGACATATTACTGTGTTGAAATTATTTTACCTAAAATAAGTATTTATGTATAACTTAGACTAAGATTCTATAAATAAATTTGATTGATTGAAGATATCAAAACTGAACTTTTAAAAACTAGATTTGATTTTAATTTTTGGAACTGCATTTGACCTAGTTTTTAAGTACTAAAATATTGCAGAAGGTCAAAAAAGGATTTCGATGAAGTTATCTCGAAAAAACACAATTTTTCGTCAGCGATTACTCCCGAACCGATGAAACGATTTTGCTGCAATTTTGCATTGGATGCAGTTTTTAAAGGCAAAGAGCTGATCAGATTTTGTACTCAATCGGTACATTAATCTGGAAGTTATATTATAAAAATACTGTTTCGGCAATTTTTTTTTGAGGTTTTTTTCAAAATTTCTCTAAATCTCCTGGACCGAATTGGTACAAATTTTCAGGAAGTCTAAGAATGGCATCAACCGCGTTTCGATCGGTCAATCTGTTCAAAAGATGAGATGTTTATATCTTGCCGGCGTCGGGATGTGGCGACCCCATCGCCCGCTGGTGGGATTATTTTCTTTTCCTTATATTATTCCACCGGTGCAGTCAGTCAAAAAAGTGGTAGTACCATGCTTAGTTGAATCGGTCGGCATGACCGGGGCAATACCATTACTACTACTCACTTAAAACCAAACGTAAAGTAACAGCTTTGCTGTTGGGTTTCATTTGGTTTGTGAGGTTCCCGGAGGCCCTTTCCCCCCTGCCCCTAACACACGCTGTGTTAACACACACGCTTAACCTTTTTCAGTCCGCAGATCCCTAGAAAATGAAAGCACAATTTCAAGGACCCCCTTAACAAAAACATTGGCATTTATTTATTAATTCTTCACAGATAAGACGGCGGACCCCCGTACACATATTCGCGGACCCTCAGGGGTCCGCGGACTACAGATTAAGAAACACTGCCCTAACACTATGGAAGGGCAATTTGAAGGTTTACCCCAGCAGGGTCCTACTAGCACAAGCGGTGGAGAATCCCTCTCTGGACATCCATGTTCAGGAGTTTGTAATCAACTGGCTCTGCAAGTCACTACCATCGTGACTACTAGGTGGTAGAGTTCTGCATTGTCTCGCCCGGGTCTGGTACCACCACCTTACCTATTCCTGCCGCAATAGCGTCAGTGCTTGTCACTGTCGTGTTCCGGTTTGGAGGGTAAGGTAGCCGGTAAACTTATGCATGTGGCAATAGATCTCGCCACAAGATAGCAACGCACCATTAACATCTTTGGTGTCCATAGGCGATGGTTGACTCTTACCATCAGGAGAGCTATCTGCCTGTTTGTTATCTTATGATATAAAAAAAAACGTCAGAAAGGATATCTGTTCTCGACGTCTCAGCAGCCTTGAAGGCAAGGGCCTATCCACCCTCTGGCTATCGATTCGTGCCTTTACAGGTCTCATAGCGGAAATAATGAAGTCGACATAAACGTATTGGAAAATTTATTTAAGATTTCAAAAATTGCTTTAAATTTTTTGACCAATCACTGGTTGTTGAGATATTGATGGTTCAAGACAAAAAGTTCATTTTCCGTGCAAAGTTCAATATCTCAGTAAAAACTGGTTGTATCGAATTTTCTAAAAAAAAAACAAAATTGAAGCTAAATAAATAATTTATTCGATCATTAGTTGAAAAAAAAGTTCGTGAAACAAAAAAAAACAAACGTAAAATTTGCATCCTTTTTTGGTATTACTTAGGATTAAGCGGGACATGTTGCTTGGTAATTTTTTTATTATAGGGTCTCGAAATTAAAATCTCCAAGCTTTAAAATACTATATTTTAAATTTCGATTTTTTTGATCTCTTACTTTTTTCTACTAGTTTTTATCAGATTCAGATATTATTCAGTTATTATATCAGATCAATTCCAAAAAAACCAGACTGAATTTTCAGACTTTCCACAAAGTTCTTTCGAAGTTTTTCATTGAAACATAGATAATCTTTGGCTAAGTTGTTAAACCGTTTTTACTTTCGTTTCTTAATCCACATCATTAAATAGAGAAAAGCAAAATGTTCGGCTGTCAAATACCACAAATGTTTGGAAAACATCTGCAAGCATCTTTTGGGATACATCCGTCGGTTGTTTCGTTAGCATTCATAGTCTTCATAGAACACAAATAGTAATAAGGTGTTTATATTGCCAACGTACGTAACGTATGGTGTTACGGTTTGGAGAGTTTGTTAATCTGTGAAACATTCAAACAAGATAGCTTTCATCAGCTATACATACTCCCAGGATCGACATATTTCTAGTCACTACAAATATCAGGGCTTGTTGTGGGTTGGCTGATTTTGGCTTTAAACATGTCTTTCTTTTCGGTAGAAATTCTTGAACGCAAATTTTCATGTTACGCGCCAGTAGCTCGATAATAGCTTCAATAACGAACATATTATCATCTCTTCCCTTAATTAACTCCTGTATTAAGCTGCCGCTAATTTTAGAGGGACAAAATATTTCCTCAAAACAGTTTTATTAATATGAGACTGTTTGCTCCCAGTTAAGATCACTAATTTTATTTGTAAATTAAAAGACATATTTTATTGAACTACTAGGTTCATATAACGATTATGAAAAAGTTAGGAATACACAGTTTCGATTTTGCACTTCAACGTTTTTAAGGCGCGCATGTTTTTTCCGTAAATTTTTTTGTCAACTCCACTAAATCATGGGGTCAGCATGGCTCTCAATAGCGAAACTGCGTAGGTATACGTGCAATTTATTGATAAATGATGCAGTCACAAATGTTTAATTTTCGCTTTCAGGGATACAAATTCTCTCCACGAAGTATAGAAAAAACTGCCAGTATTTGCTCATTAGAGGGAATTGGGACATTTTGGTTTTGTTATTTAAATTATTCTATTTTTAGAACTTCGTAATTGCACCAACATGTTCACAGATTGAAATAATGAATTTTTAATAAAATAAATGAGCAATAAAAAGTAAATGAATAGATTAACTCGAGCGCGCCATATTTTGCAAATAGCGACAAGTTTAGATCCGAGATGGCATGGGTTCCTATGGTTCAAAGTACCTAAAACTTTATTTCTGACTGTTTTTGTTGAAAATTTGCACGCTCATATGACGTGCTATTATTGCGTGATTATTTTTTATTTTCATTGAATTATTTAATTCTCTCTTCTTTATAGAAGTTGATACCAAAGTTTAAACGTAAAATTTACTCAGCTTTAATGTTAATCCGACCGAAATACATGAATATATAATAAAGTGGAAATGTAACTCAAATACTGATGAAGTTTGTAATTAAAATTTGCACGCTCATATGACGTGCTATTATTATTGCGTTATTATTGTTTATTTTCATTGAATTATTTAATTCTTACTTCTCTATAGAAGTTGACACTAAAGTTCAAACGTAAAATTTACTCAGCTTTAATGTTAATCTGACCGAATTACATGCATATATAATGAAGTGGAAATGTAGCTCAAATACTGATGAAGTTAGCATTTAAAATTTGCACGCTCATATGACGTCGTCCAGAATTTATGTACTCCTAATTTATTTTCATGTCTTTTAATCGAATGAGTTAAACTCCACGAATAAGGGACACATATTTAATGAAACGATTAAGGTCGTGTCATGTTTTAAAGGGTTGTCGATATGCTACTGACGTGGGTGTCTGTGAAAGGTCAGGTTAGAAACGTGATTCGACCACGTTTTAATAATGGAGAGAATTAAAAATACTGCCCTGAGGTACTTGTAAATGAGTAAAACCGTTGTAAGGATTTGTTAAAGTGGATTTTGATACTGATTATTTGATATTTTTTTATTTGTCACGGAACGGCGAAAAGGAGAAACATTAAATGTTGAGAAATATTCGCGGTTCAATTAAAATTAAAATTCAAAATGTCTTTACTTGGTAAGCATTACTGGAAAAAAGCAGAGCTTTGTAAGGGCTCGCAATATTATACTACCTAGTAATATTGATAGGTAAGTATTTTTATAAAAATTACATGTTTTAATGTTTATTATGATCTAACCTAAAAATCCAACGTATTTTTACCCAAACAGTTCCTGTTCCTATCAAACATTCCCATTAAAGGCGATGTCAGGCTTTGGTCTAGGAGGGCACAAGAAAATTAAAACAAAATAAAAAAAATGTTTCTAAGACTACATTTTTTAGTAATTTTCTTGATTTATTAAAAACACGATTTTTATTATTATAAATGTTATCTACACTAAACAAATATAAAGGTTATATACTAAAACTAGCGACCTGCCCGCGGTTTCACCCGCGCAGCTTTTGTTCCCGTGGGAATATCGGAAATGTTTATACACTTAAACCTTCCTCAAGAATCAATCTATCTATTAAAAAAAACCGCATCAAAATCCGTTGTGTAGTTTTAAAGATTTAAGCATACATAGGGACATAAGGACATAGGGACAGACAGAGAAAGCGACTTTGTTTTATACTATGTAATGATGTTACACCATATATATATGCCTAATATTGATAGAAATCAATTTTTATTTATGGTAGCTTTCTTGTAAAAGAATTTTCAAGGAAACATGGGTATTAAAAATGAAAGTTGATCTTATAACACATTTTTAACTTTTCGCTAAGATTAATAGTTTTTTTTCTAAATCGGGAAATTCCTGGTTTTACATCGATTTTCGAAATCAAAAAATGTTTTATTTAATTAACCTTCAATATTTTTAGGATTAATATTGGACTTACCGCAGGCACGAAGAATTGGCGGTAGAAACTCAGTGAATAAATTTTTCGAATTTTTATCTTAGAGAAACCCTCGGGGTTCGATTCCCGAGTCAGACAAATCAAAAATGCGTTTTTTCAATTTTCTAATAAAAACAACGTAGCCCGGGATCGGAAAAGTGCCCGGTTTGTGATAGGCTGGTCACCTATCACGTTGTGGGACTAAGACGTATCTTCGGCTAATCGAGGATGCCCACGTTGTACCTCTGCCTACCTCTTCGGGGATACGGGCATGAATATACCTTTTTTTAGCTTTTTAGTTTTTACCTTCGGGCTAAGATTGGAAATTGATCTCAATACAATATTAATCAAATAATACACTTGTACTGTTTCACAATAATCATATTGTGAAAATCTGTAAACGGTTTACCTTGCAGCCCAACCCTGAAACTTCCCGCTAAGTTAGGGTATTTAAGCTCAAAAGAGTAAAAACTATAAGCATAGATTTTTCGGTTCTAAGAAATATTGAAATTGAAACGAATGAAGCAACGAAATAATCATACATGCAGTCTATTTTGATAAAAATGCCAGTATATTGATTTTTGAAAAACTGTATATTTTGGAACTGTATATTTTCGCCTCTGTGGTCTAGTGGTCTAGCGTTGGCGTTGACCACATGAGGTCTCGGGTTCGATTCCCGGGTCGGGCACATTAAAAAAAGGTGTTTTTACAGTTTTCTGAGAAACAAAAAGTTGCCCGGGATTGGAAAGTGCCCGGTTGGCGATAGGCTTACCACCTATCACATTTGTGGGACCAAGTATCTTCGGCTAATCGTGGGTGCACTTGTACCTCTGCCTACCCCTTCGTGGATATGGGCGTGAAGATACTGTATATTTTGGAAACTATAATCAAATTGATTTTCAAATGGTCAAATTCAAATGGCATTCAACTCAATTTAACTATTGCTTTAGCTAAATAATCTGTAGGTTAAAAAAATTCGAAACAATGTAAAAAAACATTTTTTTCAAAACTTTTCGTCATTGATAGATCCCAAACAAATTGACCTATTTTATACAATTAATGGTACTTGACGTAGTTTTTTAAGGAGAAAAGCTGATAAGATTTTGAAGTCAATCGGTATATTAGCTTGAAAGTTATTTCAAAAATGTTAAGTAAGTTTGCTAAAAACAACGTAATTTTAATATTTGAAAAGCAGTAACATTTGAAAATAAGATTCGATTTTGATTTTTAAAACGGCATTCGACGTAATTTTTTTAGTTTTAAAATATCGTAGAATACTAAAATATGATTGGTTTAAATATTTCGAAGTTATGTCGAAAAAACACTTTTAAAAATTTCGTCAACGTTTACTTCCAAACAGATATTTTTTTTGATGCAATTTATGCATTAGACGTATTTTTTTTAAGAAAAGAGATGATTAGTTTTTGTACTCAAAACCTGGAAGTTATATTAAAAAATAATCTGTTTCGCCAAAATTTTTTTTGGGTTTTTCAAAATTTCCCAAAAGTCCCTTGAGCCCATTTGATTCAAATTTTCAGAAAGTCTAATTCGAGTGGAATCCAGTCGAATGCCATCAACCGCGTTTCGATCGGTCCAGCCGTTCAAAAGTTATGAGATGTTTACATACATACATACACATACAGACACACACACATACAGACACACTGACGTCATCGCGAAAATAGTTGAAAAAGGTTCCTAGGACCTCAAAACGTGCACATCTGGTGAAAACTCGATTTTTGAAAATCGGAGCAAAATAAGTAACTTCCTTATCTACATACGTAGCGGGAAGTTAAAAAGTACAAGTGTATTAAAAGATTAATATTGTATTAAAATGGAGTTAATGAAAATGAATTAAATGAATTAAATCTACCACGCCAAAGTAGCATTTTAACTCGTTAGTTTCATAATAGATGGCGTTAGTAGTAATAAAATTCTAATACAACATGTATATTCAATTTTTTTAATGTTTATAAAATTGTATTTTAATGGTAGATCATATCTAGACATGAATTGAACTATCACGTCAAAGCTCAAACCTAAAAGCACGATACTTTTTCAGTAAAACGGTACCACAAAAGTGCA
Source organism: Apodemia mormo (assembly GCA_036924255.1). Taxonomy (NCBI): domain Eukaryota; kingdom Metazoa; phylum Arthropoda; class Insecta; order Lepidoptera; family Riodinidae; genus Apodemia; species Apodemia mormo. The sequence goes on along the minus strand of JAUPFN010000019.1, from coordinate 18,632,660 downwards.
TAGAAAGTCCCCTAGTCCCAGCTCGCCCTAATTATAACATTTGTAATTGAAATAAGTCATAAGTTTATTGAGAAAAAGTAATAAACACTCAAAAATATAATGTACACATTGTTCTTGAACACACATTCTTAAACATTATATATTATAGACAAAATATTTTTCTTTATTACTACAGCTTATTAACAGCTACAAGTGGATGTAGGTCGATTTATAAAAATGTGGAAGATAGGTATGAAAAGGTAGAAGAAATAAGAGTAGGTTACATGTCGTAGTGAAATTTCACTCCTAGAACTCGTTTTTCCACATGTTGGTCAGGGCTCTTTAGAAGAATAGCTCCAACTGCCGTTCTGCCAGGCAGGTCGTAAAAGGCGACCGATTGGTTATACCATCACTATCGTCACTACCATTGTGACTACAAGGTGGTAGACCTCAACAGCGTTTTGTCCGGGTATTTGGTACCACCACCTCACATTCCTGCCGCAATAACGTCAATGCTTGTCATTGTTATGTTCCCGTTTGCATTTATATGGTACTGCCAGTGATGTACAATTAACATTTTGGTATCTACAGAAGATGGTTTCTCTTTCCACCAGGAGAGCCATTTGCTTGTTTGCTATCTAATGATATAAAAATGACCCAGTAGAATTCCTACTGTGGCCGATAATACAATAAATCCTGAGTGTTAATTTGAGACCAAAGTCTAGAAACTGTAACCTATCTACAGTTTCTAGAGCTGTGGTAAAAGCTTTGCTACTAACCCGTCTATTGTAAATCAAGATAGGCCAAGGTTCGGGCTCACCGAAGATATTCTTAGAGCGCACAAGGCGCACACTCTTAGCCAAATTATATTACCTGTGATAGATACTTTACTCATCCCCAAAGCTCAGTATAGTTGTGTTTCCCAATACGTCTAGCAAACTTTTATGTTTATGATAACCCCTGGTAACTTTAGAGCCGCGTTAGACTAGTACATGAGCGACAGTTGTGTTTACACGACAAACCCTCGGCCCAAAACTTTCAAATAGAAGCTATAGGCCGCAGACACATCCCTAGGCGACTAATATAGCGTATAGAAGTGATTCTTAAACAGAGTATCTCAGGGTTTTTTTGCAGGAGCCGTTAATTCTTGAGACTATTTATTCCCCTTTATTTTAGGCTCACAAAGGAATCTTTTCAGAACTTTTTTAATATGTTTTTATGTAACAGAACAATTTATATGTTACTAGCTGTAGCTCGCGACTTCGTCCGCGCGGACTTCGTTTACTTCGCACAGCTCATCCCCCGTAGGCGATAGCGTGATAATATGTAGCCTATATATTGAGCCGACCTGTTAGTAATATTCATGTAAAAATTTGAAGTAAATCCATGGAGTACTTTTTAAGTTTACCCCAACGTATATACAGACAAACAGACAAGCAGACGAACAGACGAACAGACGAACAGACGAACAGACGAACAGACGAACAGACGAACAGACGAACAGACGAACAGACGAACACACGAACAGACGAACAGACGAACAGACGAACAGACGAACAGACGAACAGACGAACAGACGAACAGACGAACAGACGAACAGACGAACAGACGAACAGACGAACAGACGAACAGACGAACAGACGAACAGACGAACAGACGAACAGACGAACAGACGAACAGACGAACAGACGAACAGACGAACAGACGAACAGACGAACAGACAACTCAACTTGACTTCTGCAACCTTCTGGAATAAGTTTCAAAAGATGCAAATTGAAATGTCTCCTTAAGTTATAATTTCTTCAAAATAACGCCCGAGCCTATGAAATGTCTGACGTTTCCTTTTAATAAGCTTATATATTAGTTTATGTGAAACTGCAATAATCATTTAAAGTTGCAATCATTATCGGGACTCACCATTGATATAAAATACCCAAGATACACAGTTACGAACAAAACTGACACACAAAACTGTCGCTAATTCAGTCTAAAAAGTTTATAGTTATGGCACAAACGTGTTTTTGCATATTCAACCTTAAACGTAAGATTTAAGGTCATTGTTAAAAAACAATGTACAAAAAGCAAAAAAATTTTTGACTTAAGTTAGCCGCTAGGACAAGGCACATGTGGAGTCGAATATAAATATTTTTATGCATTGAGGTAGTATTTTAAGTAAAGTAAAGTAAGGGAGGTAAAATTTACATTAAAATAATTTTGTCGAAAATCTGTTTTTGCGTAGATTATTTTTTACATTTATATATCAATAAAACAAATAATGACCATTAAAATAATTTATTTATATTTCAAACGTTATAAGTTATTGGTTCTATTACACAAAACCTACACATATAGGCAAACTGTGGGTTTATAGCCATGTAGTATTTGACGCTTGAAATTGATACATTTAGTTTACATAGTCTATTAGATTTAGAATATACTGAAATAGGAAATTTACTGCAATGGTGACTATGACTACGTTATAAAGTTCATAGATTCTTACATGATAACAGACACGATTTTTTTTCAGACTTATTATGTAATGTATCGACAACATAGTAAGGAAACGCATTAATTTCCTAGAAATAAGTTTAGCTTTTCGTAGAATTCTCGTTTTGAATTAGATTTCAGTTTTTCTGTTTTTTTTTTGCTGTATTATGTAAACGAACATATGTTTAGTTATAGTATCTGCAGACGTACGAGCGAATACTGCCCATAGACATTTGAAACACAATAGGTTAGTTGTTAATGCGAAGTCGGCTTCTGAAAATTTTATTGACCCTCGTATAAAAAATTCCAATAAAACAATTTAGAGCTAAAAATTGTGTTCAATGTTATTCGGAAGATCAAACTCCGAACTTCCAAATAACATTGAACACACTACTGAATACAATACTGAATAACTAAGTATCATTTAAAAAAAAACTTTGGATTTTTGAACTTTTTTAATTCAATAGTCTATGCTTAGGCATAGTTTTTTTCTTTGAGGTTAAAATACTTAAATTTAGCTGGAAGTTTCAGGTGGCCTGTAGGGTCAACCAGCTCACAGATTTTTTTAATATAGTTACATTAGTTGGTTACATAGGTGTGTTACATACACAAAAATCCTAATAGATACGTATATTTAGTTTGGAGTATAGTTTAGTACATATAATATTATTGCCAAAGGTAATTTTAGATTAGATATTTCCTGTTAATTATATTTTTTTTTTATAATTACGTTAGTTTTTTCGATAGGTGTGTTACTAATAGGTATTTTTAGTTTAGGTATAGTTAGTTATGATATTAGGTATAGAAAATTTAGAAGTTATAGGAAGTTCAGGTCTTACGTTTTTTACTTACATTTTAATAACAAAAACGTCGTATATAAATAATTAAGATGAATATATAAATATTATTTTTAACGTACTAGCGGTCCACCCGGCAATGTAGAGATTTTTAATAAAATAAAGAAAGGTTAAATAAGTTCTAAAGTAAATATGCGCGAGCAAAGCCGCAGGTAACAGTTTGTATGCAAAAAAAACAACTCGTACATATAAACAGTCACTTAAAATTTATACGAGACTAGCTGCAGATCTCTGCATTAGGATAAAAGTATTTTATATGCTATTCCAGGTCATCTTATATCCGAGTCCAAATCCAAATTGGTACAGCCATTTTTTACGTGATTGATTATCAAACATACAAACCTTAACATTTATAATATGTATAGTATAAGATACCCGCAATCAAAAATAACATTTTATTAAAAATAAATTATTAAATCAAAAAATAAACATTCTTAATGCAACCTGTGCCTTCCACTTAAGAAATCGTTATCAAAAACACGTGTAAACAGAACAAAATTCGATGCTACTTATGATTTCCTATTGTTATATTAAAAGTTTCGTAATATATCTCCAAAGTGCATCGTAAGAATCACAATTATATATTGTTATTTTATATTCGTACAAATAGAATAAAAAGAATCACCTAACTTGGTCCTCAAAATAAGTAATCAATATAATCAAACATTTTAAAATCGTCAAATTGATGTCCTCTTCTCTTTTGGCAGTTAGTTAACAACTATAAAAGGTATTCAAAATTATTAATGAAAAAAATTAATCTTATTAAAAAAAAATAACTTATTAATGAAAAAAAATCGACTCCACTAATAATAACAGGATCAATTTGTATTATTCGACTAAATTTAAAGGAGGTTGTAATGCACTGTCCTTTTACTGAAAAAGTGACCATTGAAATTTTGTCGTATTATATTTGGAGCGTCGAGTACATTTTTAAGACAAATAAAATTAAAATCATACATTACACCCTATATTTAGAAATATAAACGACAAAAATAAATCGATAAACTCTTATACTTACCGAAAATACAATATCTTATATTTTTTTAACGTTCATGATGTTGTATTTTACAATTTATCAGAGAACAATTCTATATTTTTGACGCGCGGGCATTGACGTGGCGACGGGCTTCTAATTGAAGTGAGTGCACAATTTAAAATTGTGCACTCGCTTCAATTAGAAGCCCGGACGTTCTTAGAGGACGTTTTTGAGACACTGATTGTGTATCTTGGGTTTTTATATATCAATGGGACTCACATTAAAAATTTCTTAGAAGGGATGGGACAATATTTTACTATGCCACCCATTGCACGTTTGTAAAATCAGCCCATTGTCGGAATTAATATACAATTGATTAAAACATCAATATTTAGAATCGATGGCTTAACGTGTTTAATGTATAAACAAAACGTGGAAACGAAAGATGTGACTAATAACAATCACCTATCATATGCTATGACCTGGCTATAAGTGATTTAAAAATACGTAGTGCACAAGACTGCAACCCAGATCCAAATCCCGATCCCAAATTACGTAGGTCCCGCCACGTTCTCATTGATCCTAAAGACCCATTGATCCAAAATAAGAGGACCAACGGAATACGTGATCGCACAACATATCTATTACCTACACATGCGACACCGTCGCCTCAGGCGGCGACTAGGTTATTGCCCATCAGCGAACCGAGACCAAGGTCAAGGATTAGCCAACGGACATGCCACTAACCATCCCATCGCAAATCACGACCCCACCGAAAGCCGTGGTTCGGTCTCATAGGAGACACCCTTATGGCGGAGGGCGTACAACCCCCAAAGTTTAACCTCTGCCTGAGCACTCTGCTTGCCCACGCGCCCGGTGAGGCTGTGAAGGACTATAAGGCCAGCAATGATACAGTCATTCCGAAAACAAAATGCACAAATGAAAACAATTAGAAGATACGTATGATATTTTCTGTGATATTATATACTTCTTTAGAAAGAAATCCGAGAAGTTCCTTCAGCATTGTATAGCCATAGCATTGTAAAACCTGCACTTAGAGGTTTCCGTTCAAAGACACTTAAAGAGTTTCTAATATTCGCTTTCTTTCCTTTCAATACTTACTTTGTGATTTTATATTCCGTTTGATTGTAATTTAAATTTCACGATCTTTGTGGTAGCGACGGCGAAGCTAAAATATTTTTCAATGGATGTGAGAGCCGGACTTACTCTGAAGGCTTATATCGTTTGAAATTTTGTAAGACTCTTCAATCTTATAACATTTTATTAAACGTAATTTATAGTAACAGTATCAAGTTTGTTAAAGAATAAGGTAGAAACGTAATAAAAAAACTAATATGTGTTTGAAATTTTTAGCTGATATATTATTAAAAATTAAACAAAAAAATCAGACAAAAAAGGTGTCAACCCAGCATTTTAACCTGCAACCTTGCCTTTGGACTGCATGTTCTATCCAACTGAGCTATATGTCGAAGGGTTAATGAATAGTTTTCCTCAGCACGGGATAAGTGCTTAAACAAAACATTAAAGGCGGCTTTAAACATGAAACGAATTCACATAAGTTAAAAATAACCGTTCTCTTGCGTGATGACAGACATGACAGAGTGAACCAAACGTCAATTGACATTACAGTTTAGCATAATATGTTATGAATTATGATATATATCTGATGGAATAAGATCAACGTCTCCTATAAATATCAAGCATATTAATATTGCATTGCTATCCATACAGCGGGAATGTAATGTCACATCAAATTATCTGACAAAATAGGTTTAAAGCACATCGATATATTTACAAATTTTTTTCTAACCCTATTTTGTGTTTGTGTTTGCGTTTGCGTTTGCTTTTGCGCCTGTGTCTCTGCCTATGCCTGTGCCTGTGTTTGTGTCTGTGTCTGTGTCTGTGTCTGTGTCTGTGTCTGTGTCTGTGTCTGTGTCTGTGTCTGTGTCTGTGTCTGTGTCTGTGTCTGTGTCTGTGTCTGTATCTGTGTCTGTGTCTGTATCATTGTCTGTGTCTGTATCATTGTCTGTGCCTGTGTCTGTGTCTGTGTTTGTGTTTGTGTCTGTCTGTGTCTGTGTCTATGTCTGTATCATTGTCTGTGTCTGTGTCTGTATCATTGTCTGTGTCTGTGTCTATATCTTGTCTGTGTCTGTGTCTGTATCATTGTCTGTGCCTGTGCCTGTGCCTGTGTCTGTGCCCGTGCCTGTGCCTGTGTCTATCTCTGTGTCTGTGTCTGTGTCTGGATCTGTGTCTGTGTCTGTATCTGTGTCTGTGTCTGTGTCTGTGTCTGTGTCTGTGTCTGTGTCTGTATTTATGGTTGTATTTTGTTTGTATTTTAATTTGTATTTTTATTTGTATTTGTGTTTGTATTTTTATTTGTGTTTGTATTTTATTTGTATTTGTGTTTGTATTTTTACTTGTATTTTTTTATTTATTTTAATTTGTGTTATTGTTACATTTGTATTAGTATTCCATAAGCTTACCAGCTACCTTATCTTCTCAATCAGAACACGAAAGTGACAAACATTTTTTCTTCATAATAGATGCTTTAGCTTGGTAGGCTGGAAGAAATTTGTACTTTACAGATAAGTCTACATTTTGTACGCTTTTTTTTATGTAATTGTTATATTAACTGTTGTGTGCAATAAAATATTACATAAATAGACAAAACGTTGTTGATATTCGGAAAAGAAAAAGTATAGTGAAATAACCTAACCCACGCGTATCGTTGCAGAATTTTGTCACCTAAAGTTGTAAATCATTAGCTTTTTGTAACCTTAAACTAAAATTATTGATCGTTCTTTGTACATAATTACGTGATTTAATAAATTAATACTCTAAATACGGAGGAACACGTGTCTGAAATTCCGCTTGCCATCGCACACTGAGACTGGTTAAGGCAGAGTGCATCGCATTCATTGAAATCGGCCATACAAAAATCAGCTTCGATGCAGACCGTTGTGCCCCGTCGTGGGGTGCGATACGTAATATTAAATGTACGAAAGTGATCTAGGCGGATTTTTGCTACGTTGCCCGGTCTATTGAGGCCAACCTCAGTGTGATCGGTCCTTTAATCGTATAAATTCCTCGAGTAAGAGTGTACATATTTAATCCTCTGTGTCAGTATCACAAGGAATTGGATGTCAATATATTTGTATTAATTTCAACCTTGCAAAATAATAATTAAAGGGAGTCCTTCCATTAGGTTTATTATTCTTGCCTCACCCTGAACCGAATAGTACCTAAATCATAAACCGTCTACGCAACGAATAGCTGAGAGGTGTGGACAATGGGCATGCTAATAAAACGTACAATGCTTTATAGTCCATTCAACTAGAATTAGTCATAAAATAATCATTTAGTTTCTTTCGACCCGACACTAAAAGCATGGTTTTACTTTGATCGATTATCGTTGATAGGATAAAGATAAAAAAGTTAATGCTTACTGCCTACCAGCATTGTCGGATTTTGTTTCTGGGAAAAGTGGGATTTTTAACATTTTTTTATTAAAAAAATTAACCTGTTGAGTAAAAATGCGGCATTCTTTCACCAAAAGTGGGATATATCCCCCCTTATAATATCGGTGGCCAAATCACGTGATCTAACCCCAAAGTAAGCAAACTATTTGTGTGGTAGTCAACAATACTAATACATAGAAATACCTAAATATATAAATATTAAAATATTTATTTAACTATGTACATAAACATTCATAGGGTGAATGTACGAATTGTATGACCATGAATTGTATGACCACACAATCAATGGGTTTGACTCTACAAGGACAATCATTTGTGTAATAAACACCCAAACCCAGAAATAGAAATATCAATGCTCATTACACAAATGATTATCCTTATAGGGAATCAACTCTTAGCCCTATTGATTGCGTGGTCAGGGTTGCTAACCACTCGACTAATGGGGCGGTCAAACTAAAGTATACAGTTATAAAATACTATAGTTCTTACTAAAACTATCATAATTGTTAAATCACACTTAAAAAGCATTTCATTAAGTTTTAGGGTACTGCAAAACCTTGTCCGGGTTTTCACTGTCTTAGTGAGTATTAGGTGGTTAAGTTCTTCCTCCGTGTTGGTCCCTGCTCCCTTTGAAGAACAGACCAACTGCCGTTTAGTCAGGCAGTTCCTAAGAGGCGAACGATTGGCGGTGCGAGTCTTTACTATCGTGGCTAGGTGCTAGGTAGTAGTTCTGTATTGTCTTGCCCGGGTCTGTTACCATCGCCACACCTATTCCTGCTGTAATATCGTTAGTGATTGTCACTGTGGTATTACAGTTTTTTTAAGGTAAGGTAGCCGGTAAACTTATGTATGTGACATTAAGACGCCGACTCAAGGATAGCAACGCACCATTAACATCTTTGGCGTCTATAGGCGATGGTTGTCTTTTTACATTAGGAAAGACATTTGCTTTGTCGCATTGTCGATCATACGGACGCTGCGGTTTCGCAGCGTTTACACAACGTCGGTGAAATGAGTGTACTTCTCTCGCTTTGTCTGTTAGAGCTGCAGTTACTCGTATGTACGTTGTGTCAACGTAGCGCACCGTGAATACGTTGTAGTTATTTGAATCGAAAACGACGCAGTCAGCGTTGACGTAACGCTAACGCAATGCGCCATGTGGACCTCATCTTAGGCAATGTTTATCTCTTTCCAACAGAAGAATCATTTGATACTTTGAATTCTCTACAATAAGCATTATAATAGAATTAAAACTAATTAACAAATTATTTTTCTTCTATTATAAGCAAGAATATTTCATGTTAAGAATTGTCTTTATAGCTTTGGTATTTCATTATCTCCTGGTTCACTATGCATTCAAATTATGCTCCAAATAAATTGTGCAATGGAGTTCATGCGGTGTATTTGAATGAATGAATAATAATCGGATCAATATCAAACCCATTCGAAGCTTGTTGATGCTAGTCCCAGAGGAATAGTATTTTAATATATAATAATATAATAGCCATGTTTTGAATGTTGGATAAAGTAAAATAACTTGAGGTTTTTTATATCTTTTTATACCATGAGATAGTAAACAGAAAGCTCTTCTGATGGAAAGAGTCAACCATCTCCTATAGATACCAAAAATGTTAATGGTGCGTTGCTATCTTGTGGTGAGGTCTAATGCCACATGTATAAGTTTAACGGCTATCTTACCCTGCAAACCGGAACACAACAGTGACAAGCACTAACGTTATTGCGGCAAGAATAGGTAAGACAGTGATATCAGACCCGGGCGAGACAATGCAAAACTCTACCACCTGGTAATCACGATGATAGTGACTCGCATACCCAATCGGTCACATTTTACGACCTGCCTGGCAGAAAGACAGTTAGTCTATTCTTCAAAGTAGCCCGGAACCAATACGGAAAATAACACCAACAGATTTAAATAACTACAGCGTATTCACGTTGCGCTGCGTTTACATAACGCACATACGAGTAACTGCAGCTCTACAAGACGAAGCGGGAGAAGTACATTCATTTCATCGATGTTGTAGTAAGGATGCGATACCACAGTGCCCGTGTGGTCGACAATGCTACAAAGCAGATGGCTCTCCTGATGGAAAGGGACATCCATCGCCTATAGACACCAGAGATGTTAATGGTGCATTGCTATCCTTGTGACGGGATCTTAATGCTACATGCATAAGTTTATCGGCTATCTCATCCTCCAAACCGGAACACGACAGTGACAAGCACTGACGCTATTGCGGCAGGAATAGATAGGTAAGGCGGTGGTACCAGACCCGGGCGAGACAATTCAAAATTCTACCACCTAGAAGCCACGCTGGAAGTGATGTAAAGCCAATCGGTCAAGTTGGTCTTTTACGATCTGTCTGGCAGAACGGCACGTGGGCCAATCTTCAGAGGAGCCGGGACCAACACAAGGAAAAAGTAAACTAATTATGATGAAAAAATTTTAAAAACAACAAAGAAAAATGTCGACACGCGAGACTCGAACCTGCGACTATCTCCCTAAAGCCGGGAGATGGTGGTTCGAGTCTCGCATCCGGCATTGCACTGACAACTAACTGTCTGTGAACAACGCGACTAAATAAGTTTTCTCTTCAAACATTATAAGTTGCTATACAGATGAACCTATATGGCTTCATCATAATTACTAATTATTTTTGTTTTTATAGCAGTCACCCCGTGCTTGGGAAACTTGAAAAACTTTCAAAAACAACAAATAAAAATGTCGGCACGCGAGACACGAACCCGTGACCATCTCCCGGCTTGAGGGAGGAGGGAGGCATCTCGCTTTCGCTGTTTGTCCCTATGTATGCTTAAATCTTTAAAACTACGCAACGGATTTAGATGTGTTTTTTTAATAGACCGATTGATTCTTGAGAAAGGTTTTAGTATACAAACCTTTTCGTTATTCCCACGGGAACAAATCCTACGCGGGTGAAACCGCGGGCAGGTCGCTAGTATTAATATAGATTAACAATGATATCACAGATATTGAAGATAAGATAATTCAGATTATTACCAGAAGCAGAAAATAATCAACAGTCGACTTTATAAATGACCAGTTATAATTGATAAAGCATATTTTATTTATTTTGTATATGAAATACGTTATTATATTTTTTACAAAATAAATCATCTTAGTAACATTTATTTATATCATATTCTTTTAATAAATTAATAAAATGTACTGCATTTATGACACTCAATTTTCGCCTACACTTGGACGACATAATATTATATCACTCGGATAAAGTTTTTATCACTTGGACTAGTGTATATTCTTAATAGAAACAAAATACTATCAAAGAAGATCGTTTGATATAGAAAATGGTTGCTTACGTAGACACCGTAAATGTCGCGCTCAAAAACAATGAGCTTTTTTGCTATCGCCAGTGTTTATAGACGATGTTTGCCAATGCCTCTTGAGATAATAGTACGTTAATAAAATAGTAATAGTACATTACGACAATAACGTTTGTACATAGGGTACTTTATTACCATTACAAAAGATAAGGCATTTAATTAAAATTTAGTAGCGTATCGAATCAATCGTCAATATAAGAGTATTGATGCTTGGGAAAGTGGAAAAACTTTAAAGACAATGAAGAAAAATTTCGACAAGATAGGACTTGAATCTGGGACCTTCCTTTTGGCCGGGACGCTCTAGCCAACTGAGCCACTGACGACTGGTTTAACGTGGCGACTGTATTCTTTGTTTTGTGATCGATTCCATCGATTGCTTTGATCGCTAGATATAGGTAAATACAAAAAATTTAAATTAAATGAGTTATGGTTATAGATGAAATTCACATTTATAATAATGATCAATACTTTCATGTTTCGTTTTCGTGTCATTTAACTCGAATATAGGCACTGGAGAGGTATATACGTATGTATATATAAGTTAAATGAATGATGACGAGTTGAATGTTTAGCGATCAATATAATAAGGAATCAATCAAAAAATAAAAAAGAATTTCGTCACGTTGAACCAGTTGACAACGGCTCATTTGGTTAGAACGTCCAGGCCTGAGGGAAGGTCGCAGGTTCTATTCTTGTCGTGTCAAAATTTTTTGTTGTCTTTAAAATTATTGTTATAAAGTTTAAGAATATAAATGTGTACGATATTAAAAATAAATAATTGTCATCATATTACTGGTTCTCTTGCAGGGTAGGCAGAGTAAACGGGCGTCTATAGATTTTCCAGTTCATCATTAGTCACAGGTGTATCGGTTGGCGGGACGAGTGGCTAATTTCCATAGCGGCATTTTACCCAACTGATAATTCCATAGCCGCATTTTACCGTACTGATAATTTCCATAGCCGCATTTTACCGAACTGATAATTTCCATAGCCGCATTTTACTGTACTGATAACGGTTATCGACTATTTCTAGCGATAACAGGGACCGACGGGCTTACGTGCTTATCCGAGACACGGGAGTGGTAATACACCACCCGCCAGGCTCAAAACTGCTGCTAAGATGCATGAATGTATTTTCCTACTCCTCCTATACACTTCTGATTAATTTCGTCGCGGGCTCCAAGACAGCTTAGCTTTTCCCCGGGGCACCCTAAGATCGCAACTCAATATAACATTACCGTAACTCAGTGGTTATCAGGACGATTGCCGCTGTTGATTGTAGTTTACAGAAGTTACAGTGGTGGGAACGAGAAGTAGGCCCAGTGGCCTTAAAAAATATTACACATACTACATTCACGTGACATACCTACATAATAAATATAACAATATACACGCATGTATACTATTTTGTTTACTGCTACGGTCTGTTATCAAAATTAAAGATATTGAATTTTTTCAGTCGATGGTCGATTTAGACCACAGGACAATCGCCAGTTGAATTAAAACTGTATACAAATGATTACAAAAAGTATTATCACGCCCAGTGGCGGATTCAGAATTTTTGTTTGGGGTGCTTGATTCAGCGAAATATCGATGGGAGGGGGGGGGGGGGGGGGTATTAAACCGAGGGTCGACTTTATAAGGTAATCATCAACTTTTTCAAGATTTGAGGAGGGGGCTTGAACCCCCTAGCCCCCCTGGATCCGCTACTGATCACCACGATTCACTGGTTAATCAGTTGGCACCATTGATATATAAGAATCTATCAATGTTTGGCACACCACCCATTAGACTCCGAACTGCAATTTTAGATTTTTAAGAAAAACCTCAATAACACTTTTTTATGACTCGGGAATCGAACCCAGGACCTAATGATTTGAGCCGAATTGGCTAACCTCTAGATCCAGAGGCAGTCATTTTATGATTTATGTTCTCGAAAACATCCCATCTACTATTTGTGTTCACTTTTTACAGAAAAAAATTTCTTCTAAAGAATTGAGGAGCCTAAATTCTAGCATCAAAGTAGCAAGTTCATTATATTTACTTTGATGCTAGATAAATGTGGGGTATGGGTATCTAAAAGTAGTTTCTATTGCGCCTACTTATAATCTAAAATAATAATGCTTACGCTTGCGTCGGAGTAACCAACAAAAATTAGAAAAACAAGAAACAAATTCAATTATATATTCTACACTTTCCAGTGTTGACACTTGGTAAAACTCCATTTTAATGCAACATTTTATCACTTATACTGTTTCACAATAAGGTGCTTATTGTGAAACAGTACAAATGTATAAGCGATAAAATATTGTATCAAATTCAATATTTTATCTATATATATAAAAATCAATTGCTGTTCGTTAGTCTCGCTAAAATTCGAGAACGGCTAAGTCGATTTGGCTTATTTTGGTTTTGAATTGATTGTTGAAGTCCAGGGAAGGTTTAAAAGGAGAGAAAATATAGAAAAAAATAATAGTTAGAAAGGTAAAACAACGTTTGCCGGGTCAGCGAGTCTATATATATATATATATATATATATATATATATATATATATATATATATATATATATATATATATATATATAAATCAATTACTGTTCGTTAGTTTCGCTAAAACTCGAGAACGGCTGAACCGATTTGGCTAATTTTGGTTTTGAATTAATTGTTGAAGTCCGGGGAAGGTTTAAAAGGTGAGAAAATATAGAAAAAACAGTAAGAGTAGTTAAAAAGGTAGAACACCAAAGGTTACAAAGGTAGAAAGGTAGAACGTTTGCCGGGTCAGCTAGTATTTTATATAAATACTTTTTACATAAATTAAGTTCATACTTTAATGAAAAAATATTTTTGACAAGAAAGGTAAGGTATAGGTGTTTTTTCGACTGACTCGTTTCGCTGAATTTATTTATGACTAGTTGACCCATGCAGCATCACCCGCAAGTTAATTGTCGTCGATACAGTTTTTCATTCCAACTTTGACTTTGACAACTTTCTGGTCTTTAGGTTTGATTTTTTTAAAATAAAGTTAGCCTATGTTCAATCTTGAATATTTAACCATCTTCATGCGAAATTTCATCAAAATCGGTTTAGAGGTTAAGCCGTGAAAGCGTAACAGACAGAATTTCGCATTTATAATATTAATAGGTAATTAGTGTACATTAGTATAAGTTATGGATTGTTTTGCTTTCATTCGCACCTCCTCCTTACGTTTACATGTCGTCTCGCCTCCCAAGGATATTAAGAGCCTCAGGTCACTTTAATAATGCTAGTATATGCTAGTTTTGATGCCAAATATCCCGTTATAATTATCTTCCAAATATTATAATCTCGGATTATTTATGATACAATTCATGTACCAGATTGCGGGTAATCCTGTTATTCCTAGTAGACTATTCAGCAACAGGGGTAATAATTATGCGGACCCTAGCAGTTCTAAACGGGCTGTATGGGCTTATATTGCTTTGTTTCTTGGCCAACCAACGAAAGCAATACACCTGGAATTATGTTAAGCAATTTGTCAACAGCAGCTGTTCTTCATGCTTTCCGACATTTTGCTTTGAGCGAATTCCTATAAATACTGCGGGTATTTTCAAAAATTTGTGAAAATTCGAGGCAATTAGAATACACGTTCAAAATAAAAATTCTCAAAAGATGTGTTTAAAAAGAAAATACCTAAAATAATAAATCGCTTAAACCTTCCGTGAAAATGTAAGATTTCCGCACGATTAATCATTCAATGTCGGGAGAGTTATTAAAATCTACAAGGGTCGGTGTTAAAGTATTGAAAAGATTTTTTACCTTGGTTAAGAAAACTTCAATAAGCGTCAAAAGTTTCTTTAATAAAGACCCAAATTTCATAACTCAAAAAATCCTTTTTCAATAGATTTAAGAAGCTATTTTATGTAGGTCTATTGATATTCTGTTTTTTTTTTGCTGAACGTTTTAGTTGGAGTGAAAAATATGTTAAGGTATGTTCTTGCTAGTGGTTTGAGATTTATTTACAGATACAAGTTTATACAACCTTTTTCAGCTATATCAGTTAATATTAAAGTAGGTACATCTGGATCCCGAAACTTTTCTTTCATCATCGGGGTTTGAATTTTTAAGTAAATATATGATCGCAATGCAGATATATGTCGGTTTTCTAGCGTGAAGTAAAATGATCTGAACGTTCAAAGACACCTCTCGCTCACCAAAACTCACCGAATTTTCAGTTGGCGATAAAAATGATGATTCCTAGCAGAGCATTTACCGTGACCTAAATATGACCTAGTTCGTCTCTATGTTTATCACGCATTCTCAAAAATTCCCTATTCGTTCCATACTAACTTAAATTCCTGATTCGTCTCGAAAAACCAAGCAAAAATAAAGTTCAGTAAACAAAAATAAAAGTATTTGTATATCTTATTTTCCTACACATACAACTGTTATTTTTAGCTAAATTTATTACAATATATACAAAGAAACATAAACAACATTGTGATAATAGTAATAAAAATATTTCTGTGCAGTTAAAGAAAATCTTTATTGTCCAGTATCACAATCAACAAAAAGTCACAGTTTTATTAATTAACCTATCAGTTTAATTTTAACAAATTGAGAGCAAAGTATATATTATGTACTAGCTGAGCCCGCGACTTCGTCCGCGTGGAAAAAATTCGAAAAAAAGTAGCTCCCTATCACATCAGCTATCTGCCAATGAAAGTCCCGTCAAAATCGGTCCAGCCGTTCCAGATATTAGTCGGAATAAACAGACAGACAGACGGACAGACAGAAAAAAATTATAAAAAATGTTATTTTGGTATATGTATCGTGTATATATCCATATGCATTTAGTAAAAGGCGGTTATTTCAATATTACAAAAAGACACTCAAATTTTATTTATTTGTATAGATTAAAAGAAGATCAAGTCATTCCTAAGAGGCGAATGATTCACTACGTGACTCATTATCATCATAGTTACTAGGTGGTAGAATTCTGCATTGTCTCGCCCGAGTCTGGTACCACTACCTTACCTATTGTTGCCACAATAGCGTCACTGCTTGTCACTATCGTGTTCCGGTTTGGAAAGTAAGGTAGCCTATACGCTTCTGTATGTGGCATTAAGATCCCTCAACAGTCACAAGTCAATAATATTTGGTTTCTATAAGTGATGGTGTTCTCCTACCATCAGGAGAGCTTGTTATCTTACAAAACAAAAAAAAACTGTATTTTCTTTTTAGTCGTGAAGTGAATTATTAATTAACTGGATCTTACCGCGATTATGTGATGTATTATTAATACATCACATCTTCGCGGTAAGATCCCGTTAATTTTATTAATAATTCAGTTCAAAAAAGCCGCGAAAGCTTAAAAGTATTTATATAGTCGTGAAGTGCCGCGTGCAGTTTACGTTGTGAGATTGTTTTAATTTAAATCGTCCTTTACGGACTCTTGTGTTAAGATTCTTTACTTAAGGCTTGTGCGGAAGAAAAGCAGCAAGCTTGTATAATTTAAATTTACAATTTTTGTAGAAGTTTGTACACTATTTACATATAATAATATTATGCTAATTTTTGTAAGAACTAGGATCAATTAATTTTAACCTCTTATAACTTCTAAATTATTAGAAATCTTATAATAACTTTGTAACATAGTTTTGTTTTAGAACATTACTTTTTTATTGGTTAATCTCATACAAGTTTGGGAAGCTTACAGTAAAAGCATATACGGGTACATAGCCCCAATTAAAAGTTACTTATTCTGTATTGACGAGCTGCACGCACAACAATATATTTTATGCTTCTCGTATTAAACGAGTAGCGTGTAAATCTTATATATAAAATTCTCGTGTCACAATGTTCGTTCCCGTACTCCTCCGAAACGGCTTGACCGGTTTTGATGAAATTTCGTATGCATATTCAGTGGGTCTGAGAATCGGCCAACATCTATTTTTCATCCCCCTAAATGTTAAGGGTTGTCCACCCCAAAAATTTTTTTTTATTTTATAGACAAAAAATTTTATTTTTATTTTTTTATTATTCATTTTGTTAATTTAGAGTTGTATGTATTATGAAAAATACATACAACTCTAAATTTTTACCCTTAAATCATCAACCCTTATTTTTTAATTAAATAATTTATATGGCAAAGCAACGTTTGCCGGGTCAGCTAGTAAAATATATTTTTTTAAAATACATAAGGTTCTCAAATATAAGTATTTCAAATATATAAGTATTTATACTGCGATATTACGGTAAGATTACTATCAAAGTACAGCCATACAATGTAGCCAAGATTAAAGGCTTGGATGCACACTCTAATATTACATTTGCAGTAGAGTTACGCATTTTTTTATATCATAATATAAAAAACAATCAGATGGGTTTCCAAAGAATTAATCATCGCCTATAGACACCAAAGATGTTAATGTTGCGTTGCTATCTTATGGCGAGGTCTAATGTCACATGCATAAGTTTACCAGCTACCTTACTCTCCTAACTGGAATACAACAGTGACAAGCACTGACGCTATTGCGACAGGAATAGGTAAGACTTAGGTACCAGACCCGGGCGAGACAATGCGGAACTCTACCATCTAGTAGCCACGATGACAGTGACTTGTATAGCCAATCAGTCACCTTTCACGACTTGCCTTTGAACGGCAGTTGGCCTATTCTTCAAAAGAGTTCGGGATTAACACGGGGATAATGCATTGCCCCGCCCGGGTATGGTACTATCGCTTTACCTTTTCCTGCCGCAATAGCATCAGTGCTTGCCACTGTCTGTGTTCCGGTTTGGAGGGTAAGGTAGCCGGTCAAGTTATGCAAGTGGCATCAACACATCGCCAAAGGATACCAACGCACTATTAATATCTTTGGTGTTTATAAGTGATAGTTTTTTTTTCACCAGGTCATTGCATCAGGAGCCATTGCTTGTTTGCAATAAAATTTTGTTATGTTATAAAAATTACTACAGGCTCTATATTGTTATAGTGTTGTATGTTATTTCAACTTGAAAATAAAAAAAAAAACAATTTCAATTTCAGGTTTAATTCACTTATTATTTTATCTACTGCTTGGTGACCAACTTTTCGTCCTACTCTCAAAAGTCCACGCTCGTATCTGTAATAGGCAAAGGTGGCCCCATCCGATTTTTTTGCATTGGAGCTCGATACAGCTAGTCTATGTCTAGGGTTTTTAAATATTATTGGTTATTTAAAACCCCAACCGTAGACTAAAAAAAAAAAGTAGAAATTATTCTTGTTCTGTATGTCTATCTCCCCGTATTGGTCCCGGGCTCCTTTATAGAATAGGCCAACTGCCGTTCTGCCAGGCAAGTCGTAAAAGGCGACCGATTGGATATGCGAGTCACTACCATCGTGGCTACTAGGTGGCAGAGTTCTGCATTGTCTCGCCCGGCTCTGGTGCCACCGCCTTACCTGTTCCTGCCGCAATAACGTCAGTGCTTGTCTCTGTCGTTATCCAGTTTGGAGGGTAAGGTAGTTGACAAAAATTATGCATGTGGCATTAGACCTCGCCACTCGATAGCAACGCACCATTAACACCGTTGGTGTCCATAGGCGATGGTTGTTTCTTTCCATCAGGAGACCCATCTGCTTGTTTGCTATCTTATTATATAAAAAAAATGCCTTGAATGAAAATAACGAATATTGTGAAACGTTTGTTCTCAGACAGCTTAAATGGATCTGACGGGAATCTTTATTCTATTTCTGGACAGAAAGTACAAACGCAATGGAAAGAAAATTTCAATGCTATCTATAGAAAATCCTTTTAAGATACTTTTAGGGGATTCTATTAATCCCGGAGGATCGCCTTTGTATGCGGGATTAATAATTTTTATATTTTAAGCCCGGTTTTACCTGTCCTCTCCATTCTACCTGTATTTTTTGTTTTATGCCAGCTAACTCACGACGACATAATCAAATTACTAATATATTGTTACGTACCTCGGGTTCGTAATTGTAAGAAAACACCACTTATATTATATCCGTGTATTTAGTCTACAAATACACAAGACAACACAATGTAATACTAAAATAATACTAAAATACACTTTACACAATAGTCACTCACTATACTATAACTGAACTACACAATAAAACACTTCTCGCTTCGCACTGTTCACTTTAAGTATCGCTCTTGATCGCTTGATAAAAACTGCCTTGTGTTTGTCAACACCTCTCTATTTATAGCTAGGGTAAAGTCCTAGCTGGATCCAGAAAAATCTAAATGTATCGGAAAACAATGAATCACTTCTTATCGTAAACGTGTTATGAGTCAGAAATCCTAGTACACGCTACTTTCAACCTTATGCCATATCCCACAAAGTACATTATGGCATAGCCCAGGTAAACTATTTGTTTGTTAATAGGAGTAGCTATCTCTTTCTTTTATTTCTAGACCTCTCCAGCGCTCCAACTCTACACGTTTCTAGATTATTCGTAACACTACCCCCCTCTTAGTTATGTTCATCCCGAACATCATTACTTCCATTATAGATGGCTAATCGATCAACATGAACAATCTTCATGGTCCCTCTCGGTTGCTTCTGCACTCGGTAGGTTACGTCATTGATCCGTGTGATTACTTTGTATGGCATATCCCAACGTAGCTGTAACTTAGGTGATTTTCCTTTTCATCGAACCCGTAGGCGTATCATCTAACGTTTGCAATTCGCCAGCGATCAGCGATGACTCTTAAACGTAATGAAAAAAAACATCAAAAACGTCGCCAATTGCTTGCTGGTCACTAGATGCACATTTTGCAATGTCACAGCATCAAAACTAATCAAGCGGCAACGACTACCACTAATGTACAAGGCTGTTATGTGTCTTGCAATAACTAGACAATCACGATAATTTCGCATTGCGAGTTACGTGATCACCCCGCGGATTATGTAACCAAACAAGGGATCCTTCCTGGAAACCTCGATGATTGGCGTTTCGGTCGTATCTGGTCTTCATCTGCTGACTTGATTCCAATGCATTTTCACTTATTAACGAGTGTACATCGCGTAACCTCTCACGAATGTCTTCAACATATTCCGGTATACTTAATTGGGTCTCTGCATTCGGTGGCGGGCCTCCAGTCATTAAGTCTGCTGGTATACGTAACTGTCTGCCGAAGTTGGCATAGGATGGCGTTACTTTAATGCTTTCGTGTTCCGCTGTTCGGTAAGCCAGTAAGAACAGAGGTATGTATTTATCCCAGTCTTTTTGCTGATCTTCTACCAGCTTGGCTAAGCGTCTTTCCAAGGTTTGGTTAAATCGTTCGACCATTCTATCAGATTGCGGGTGATAAGGTGTAGTTCTTGTTTTGTACACTCCTAATAATTTACACATTTCCTGGAATACATTAGATTCAAAGTTTCTGCCTTGGTCTGAATGAATCTCCAGCGGAACACCAAATCTGCATATCACCTCATTGACTAATTTCTCAGCAACCGTCGTGGCTTCCTGATTAGGAATTGCGAACACCTCCGGCCATACTTGTGAAGTAATCCATCACGACCATAAAATACTTGTTTCCGTTATTTGTCTTAGGAAATGGCCCAGCCACGTCAATCGCTATCCTTTCTCAGGGGGCTCCCACGTTGTATAGTCTAAGGTTGCTTCGGCTTCAGACCTGCAGACCTTTCACTGCTGAGCATAACGTACATTTTCGGCACCAATTCTCGACATCTTCTCGGCAATTCAACCAGTAAAAACGCTCTCGCACCTTTACCAATGTTCGTCGTACTGCAAGATGTCCCCCAGGAACCCCATCATGCAACTCACGTAATACGTCCTTGATTAGTTTTCTTGGCACTACCAACTGTAAGTGATGTTCTCTTCCTGATGACTTCTCCCATTTGCGAAATAGTAAACCGTTTCGCAACAAAAGACTTTCTCACTGCGCCCCATAACTTTTCGTAATGGCGCTGAATGGAGCCAACTCTTGCCATTCGGGCTTTCCCTTGTCTTGCTTCATCCAATCTATTAGAGGCCGCAAATCTCTATCTTCGTATTGGGCCTCATGCATCTCATTAGTTTCCCATCTGTCATCCGTAGGCTTAGCTCGCAGTATTTGAACCTTTTCCTTCGTCTCCATCCTTACATAATGTTTACAATCTTCTGTACAAGGTCGTCGTGATAATGCATCAGCGTGAGACTTTCCACTACGCTGTACCGTATTCCTCGATCTCAGGTTACCATTGCTAGGCGCTTCTGATCGCCTTACAGATCTTGGGGCTCCAGTGTCCCGCGTTGAGCTGCAGTTCTTGCCATTAATCAATCTCTTAACGGATAAATTGTTGCGTTCGCTCACTTGAGGTACGACAGCTTTTGTGGTTGTTTCATGTCCAGCCAGCACCTGCCGTTTGCTCCTGGCTGTTACTCGGTCCCCTGCTGGTTCAACGGGCTGTTTAACCTGCCTGCTCTCTTCAGCTGCTGAATTTCCTGCCACTTGCTGTCGTCGTCTGTAACCTCGCTTACCTTATAGGTTAGAGGTTCGTGGCGAACAGCTTCTACCTCCAGCGCATGAGCCAAAGCCTCCTTCATCGTCACGTAGTGCTGAAGGCGAACAGCAGCACGCACTTCCAGGTCTCTAATTCCATCAATAACACCTGGACGATGGTGTTATTAACTGTGTTAGCGTCGGCTAAAGGATACGCCTTCCTCACAAGCTTCTCAATTTCCACGGCCCATTGTTGAAGTCCCTCGCCGCTCCTCTGTACACGGTCCTTTAATTGGGCACGGAACACATGCTCCAAGTGACGCTCACCGTAGCGAGCTTCCAATGCCTCCATCAAATCAGCGAACTGATACTCTTTAGGCATTGCATCCAACACAGAGAGTGCCTGTCCCCGTAACGCCGTGCTCAGAGCTGTTAGGCAATGTTCATCTGTCTAACCAATGGCCTTCGCTGCTATTTCAAACTGAGTGCGGTACGCACTCCATGACGTAAGACCGTCATAAGGTGGTACCTTTACCCGAGGACCTACCTGGTGAGAACAACTATTAATGGCAACACCTGATTTAACACCAGTGATCTTCATTTTCATAAATTCCTTCTCAAGTTGGTCCATATTCACAATTATTTTATCGCAGTTAGACTCCAACTGGTCAACCCTCTTCTCAACACCGTTTTGGTTTCCGCCGTGTTGGTACCGGCCTCCTTTGTAGAATAGGCCAACTGCCGTTCTGCCAGGCAGGTCGTAAAAGGCGACCGATTGGCTATCGAGTCTCTACCATTGTGGCTACTAGGTGGTAGAGTTCTGCATTGTCTCGCCCGGGTCTGGTACCACCGCCTTACCTATTCCTGCCGCAATAGCGTCAGTGCTTGTCGCTGTCGTGTTCCGGTTTGGAGGGTAAGGTAGCCGGTAAACTTATGCATGTGGCATTAGACCTCGCCACAAGATAGCAACGCACCATTAACATCTTTGGTGTCTATAGGCGATGGTTGACTCTTTCCATCAGGAGACCCATCTGCTTGTTTGCTATCTTATGATATAAAAAAAAACACCCTTCACATCGCGCTTGACGAGGCCCACGTCGCTTTTTAACTGGTCTTGCTGCGCCAAGATAACTAACAATTTATCATCAAAACCAGATAAATGTTCCTTGATGTGTTCCTGTAGCTTCTTTTGTTGCTGTTCCTGTAGCTGTTGATGTTGCTGAAGTTGTTGCTGAATAGCGGCCAGTACACCAGAAACATCAGTAGGCACAGTACCCGATGGTAATGACGTGCTGGCAACACTTGCGGGTTCCTCTGCTGCACGCATCTTAGTGTCCTCCGAATAAGTGGCATTTCACAATTTCACTTCCGACACGAGTTGTTACGTACCTCGGGTTCGTACTTGTAAGAAAACACCACTTATATTAAATCGGATAATAGGAGTAGCTATCTCTTTCTTTTATTTCTAGATCTCTCCAGCGCTCCAACTCTACACGTTTCTAGATTATTCGTAACAATATTTATTTGACTAGCTGACCAGCGCAGCTTTATCCCCAAGTAGATTAGTATGTCGTCAATATTCATACAATTTTTTTTATATCATAAGATAGCATACAAGCATATGGGTCTCCTGATGGAAAGAGTCAACCATCGCCTATAGACACCAAAGGTGTGAATGGTGCGTTGCTATCTTGTGGTGAGGTCTAATGCCACATACATAAGTTAACCGGCTACCTCAACCTCCAAACCGGAACACGACAACGACAAGCACTGACGCTATTGCGGCAGGAATAGATAGGTAAGGCGGTGGTACCAGACCCGGGCGAGACAATGCAGAACTCTACCACCTAGTAGCCACGATGGTAGTGACTCATATAGCCAATGGGTCGCCTTTTACGACTTCCCTGGTAGAACGACAGTTGGCCTATTCTTCAAAGGAGCCCTGGACCAACACGGGGAAAAATATCAACAAATATCATACAAAATTTCACTCTATTTTAGGGGCTATTTTTTAAGTTAACCTATGTTTGACTACGGATCTTCAACTATTTTCATGCCCAGTTTCATCAAAATCGGCGAGTAAATCGTGAGAGCGTAACACGTAGATAGGCAGACATTTTTTTGTAAAAACGTAACCTATGTTTGAACATGCATCTTCAACTTTCTCCGCGCCAAATTTATTAATTATGTATTCAAATCAAAATACACTATTTTTTAAAAGCTCGGTAGCTGTCTTAATATTTACACACCAAATTATCGTTGAATCCATACTAATATTATAAATGCGAAAGTAACTTTGCCTGTCTGTCTGTCTGTCTGTTACGCTTTCACGACCAAACCACTGAATCGATTTGAATAAAATTTGGTACAAATATAGTTTGAGACCCAAGAAAGGACATAGGATAGTTTTTATCCCGGAAATCCCACGGGAACGTGAACTAGACGGGTTTTTATTTTAGAATTTTTTCCACGCGCACAAAGTCGCGGGCACAGCTAGTATTTTATAACTGCGAATACTTTGTAACAACTTGTAACAGAACATACTTATCTTTCCAGATATTTTTCTTACTTGTTTTGCCAAAGAACCCGCAGAAAATTAAGAATTTAAACTATTACAATACATAATAACGATGAAAGTTAAATTATTTAACATGTTTAGGGAAACTCGCTTGTTTTGACAAAGAAGAAACTTTTTCGTTGGGGCTTGTTTATACATTAATTATTTTTACAGAGCTAATATCTTGTAAATGCGGGTTTTATTATGTAACTTTTGAGTTATGGTCGCCTAAAATATATCTCGTAAAAAATTGACGTCTAAACATAAGGATAAAAAATCATTTTACGGTCAAATTGCTTAATAGGTAGAGGGTTATCAGTTACTTGGTTGGCTTGTCGTCTGGTCTAGAACTATAGTTTGATGTTTAGCTATTTAATTATCCTCAACATACGAAATCTACCATTAAAGCTAAAGAATCAAAGAATTTGTTATGTCAAGTGTGGATTAGAATGCTTCGCGGGGATGAGATGCCGCCATTTTTAGGTAATTTCGCTGCGTTACAGAATTTGCATTTAGTATATCTTGTAACTCGGAGCAGCTATGATGTTGGATTAAGTTTTGCTTGACAGCTCTTGTAAAGATTTATCGATTGTGTAAAAAAATAATCTTAAATGCTTATAGTAAATATATATATATAGTGTTAAAGTGAAAAAAATAGAAAAAAAAAAAATGTTATTGGTCTATCTTTTCAAGGAAATAAAGGATCTGGTAAAATAAAAAGAGTGATGATACCACTCATATTAAGTTGAGCCGTTTCTGTGAATAAACTACGAGGTACTACAGTCGATAAGGTTATATGTGTTAGAACCAAAACATTCGCCAAAGGACAAGCTTATGTCATGCTCAGTGGAGTACGATTTTTAGACGGTGTTGCAATACCTAATCTAGATCAAATAAAACTTTTCAACGACCCAAATAATAGCAAATCTTTGGACGAATTAGACATTGAAAAGCTCTTCCTGGTTACAAACCGTCGAAACAGGAAAAAGATTATAAAATTGCTTTCATCTTTAGATCCATACTTATATTTTGCGCTTGGATGACGTAGGTTTAATAATACGTTTTTAACTTTTTTTTAAATTTTTAAGAGTTTCTGTATCACCACACTCACAGAAATACTTACCTATCGAGTTCTGTAGATTTTTTTTTGAATATGTGGTAGCTAAAATAATATAATACTGCAGCGTCTCTTATTGATTTATTACTGTAACACCTGTAACAATCGTCAAACATAATGACCACAGACCACATGAACTTCGTGATAATGACTCATTGATAACACGTCAATGTTATAACAACAGCTGTCAAAACGTCATTGTAATGCAAAACATAAAAGAGTAATATAAACTCATTGACGTGTGGTAATATTATACATGTCAATGTATAAACTGTATAAAAGGTCGCACCTCGCTTCGAAAAGCGTCAGTCGTTGTGTTCTGTTGTGTTCTTTTCTTTGCGGTAACTATGCCCGATTATATTACGAAATTAATGTAAATAAGATATAAGTGATTTCAACATTGTAAAATTGATTATGAATATAATTATAATTATGAATATAAGGACTTCAGTTGTTTAATTTAAAGAAATCCTGCACAATTTTGAAGAAGAATTATCAAACGTGTAATATACCTGTTTAAGAATCCTCATTAATCAGTCACAAACCCTTTATTAAAAAAAATGCTTTAGTGGGTATCGGGCTACGCGCAGTGTATTCTGAAGTTGCCTATCACAAATGCAGACGAAGAAGAGATTATTTATTGTTTCATACTACGAAAATTAAACGTCAATGACGGATATATCCCCATATCACAGGTTCACCGATTATAAAACTTCTCCAAGTACATTTTATAAGTTTGTCGGCTATTACTTAATAAGTTATAAATTCATCAAGCCGTGATAGTTTTCCTTTTAACGTCGTTATATCTACGACTATCATGAATTATTTCCAACCCCCGCCTCTGCCCTCCTCCACCAGGATGGGGAGAACACTTGATTTTAACAAAAATTAACAATTTAAATCTCAATATTTCACAAACAAATCTCTTGATTAAAAATTGTCGTGACTAACATACTAATATTTTTTAAAAACCTGTCCAACGTTACCCCACACTATGGGGTATACGAGAAAGAAAATTGGCATGTGACAACACAGACACAAATGAAGCTACATGAAAAAATTATTCGGACGGACGGACGGATGGACAGACAGACAGACACACAGACGGACAGACACACAAACAGACGGACAAACAGACAAACTGACACACAAACAGACACACAAACAGACACACAAACAGGCACACAAACAAACACAAACAGACAGAGAAACAGGCAAAAATTCTAAAAACTATATTTTGGCTTCGACATCGATTTTAGATCACGCCCCAAGTATTCAATCGGTCGCCTTTTACGACCTGCCTGGCAGAACGGCAGTTGGTCTATTCTTCAAAGGAGCCCGGGACCAACAGAGGGAACACGGGGGGAGCTTATCAGTTACTGTCATTCCGAAAAAAAGGTTAATGTAGTTATTTTAAATGCCGGTTGCATTGAAAAGGGTAAGAGAGTAAAAATTGAATTAATTATTGCGAGTGATTGTGAACAACGTCTACTCTTATTACTACTACATTATAATTCTGTAACGTCCGTCTGTAATTAAATTCAATGTTTGTCAAATTTCGTGATAATTATTCGTTTTATGAGTCACATTAATTTTACAATTTTAAGATAGTTTTGTCTGTCTGTATGTCCTATTATAAATCAAGAACGATTTGATTGGTTTGATAACAATTGGTATACGATGAGAACATGTGATTAACGAACAACATGTATATGATAGACTATATTTTTTATTATCGTAAATGATTTTATGCTTAGTGAAGCGTGTGAGTGTTAGCTAATAATCAATAACCCGGAAAAAGTCGTAAACACATTTATTTAGTTGTAAAGAAGTGTATTTGACATATTCGTGTTTCATATTGCCATTGAAATATACGCCCACGTGCTAGAGAAACGAAGCAACTGGTTTTGATTGAAGCCGTCCCCTGCGGTTTCATGGACATTGTACAATCTAAATCCGAGTGTCAATTTCATAGGGATATCGAGTGGGCTCAAAATTTATGGTAATTTATTTTACACACGTGAACACATACAATGAAACATTGGTTTCAGAGAAGAATTTTAGCATTTTCGAAATTAGTAATGGATGAAAAACGCATGTTCAGGTAGCCCCAAAAATTGACGTGGTGGCGCCGCTGGTCCGTACCACAAAGTGCATAGTGGTGGAACCAGCGGGACCACTTCTTGTCAGGATGACGTCATAGCTGTGGAGGTTGATAACGTCACACAAGGAAAAGAAAGGGGAAAAATGATCTTCCCAGCCAGGCAAGGAGGACTACTTTGGGACCAAAGTACATTTGAGAAGCGTTGAAACTTGTATATAGTGTATACAAGATAAATATTTGTGATATCGCGATTCAGGATTTTATTTTGAATTTAATTTTTTTCCATTTTTTATTATATTTTCTGGTAGCATTTGTAGATTGATTGAACCGCTACAACGTCCAGCGGACATGAAGCAATAGTCTAAGCTAATTGCCAGTTCTGGTAAAAATAAGAAAAAAACATCCAGGTAATTTAGTTCAGAAATAACAGGAATATTTTTGAAAATGCTGAAAATCAACACCCTAGACGATATCTTTGGTTATCTACCATGCTCACAAATGTCTCAATTTTAGTGTATTTTTTTCTATGGAATCCTAAGTAACTACGTTATTGGTTGCAGTCATAAATCCTATGATTAATATGATCAGTTAATGAGATGAGAATAAAATTTAATTGAATTGTAATCAAAAATCTTTTGTCAGAGAATTTTGTCACTTCAATTTAAAAAAACATTCTACCTTAGCAAAGTTGGATAAAAAATTGCCGATTTATTACTAACTAGCGACCTGCCCGTGGTTTCACCCGTGCAGCTTTTGTTCCCGTAGGAATATCGGAAAGGTTTATACATTTAAACCTTCCTCAAGAATCAGTCTATCTATTAAAAAAAACGCATCAAAATCCGTTGCGTAGTTTTAAAGATTTAAGCATACATAGGGACATAAGGACATAGGGACAGACAGAGAAAGCGACTTTGTTTTATACTATGTAATAATTTCAAATGGTACAACTACAACACACTTGCTTCTTTTATTTTCACATATTTATTTGTTTATTATTTGCAAAAGATCCTAATTTAAAAATACGTATATCTTAATAGCATTGTATGTTGTATATATATATATATATATATATATATATATATATATATATATATGTATGTTGCTAGGGATGTTAGTGAGATAGGCAGTGATCATAGAGTGAAAGATAGTTACGTTATTAACTGTGTATGAATTGAAGTGAGACAATTTGTACGCTTGACATCAAGTTTCGGGACAACCTGTATATAAATTTGTAAAGTCTTTTTGTGCCCAAGGTCAATGTAACTTTGTAAGGCGGGCTATAGGAGAGACAATTAAACACGAAAGTTGGATCAATACTGACTCTTTAATATTAATAATAAAACATTTATAACATTAGAATATAAGTAAATAAGGCTGGTTATACACAATAGGTTGGCTACACACTACATCTCCTTCCCATGGAGAAAAAAAAAAGTGAAATTACATTATGATTTTGCTTTTTTTTATATTAAAATACGACACAATGAAGTGTAAAAGCTTAAGCTAATTAATATAAAATAAATTGTTTACACGAATACATAGGTATGTGTACCTACAATGATACACACTATAATAACATAAAAATAAAAATACAAATACAAATGAATTTATAAGATATGGTTTAGAAAAATAATAATTAAACAATTTAGTACGATTTTTATGGACTATGTCTAATTTTCCATGTTTGTTTATTTGAACATTTGGTGACATGTCTTTTACTACTACATAAGGACCTGAATAGATGCTTTCCACTTT
This sequence comes from Apodemia mormo, assembly GCA_036924255.1. Lineage (NCBI taxonomy): Eukaryota > Metazoa > Arthropoda > Insecta > Lepidoptera > Riodinidae > Apodemia > Apodemia mormo. Next base: position 18,603,513 of record JAUPFN010000019.1, on the reverse strand, counting down.
ATTACAATTTTCATTTTTTATTAAAATTAAATCATTTGGTTTGTAAACTATAGGATTAATACATTTATCATAATCATTTTTTCTAGCTAACTTACTTTTAAATAGATTTTCCCTTGCTACCTTTTGAGACATTTGCAGTCTAAATTTTAATTCCAAAGGATAACTTTCATGATTATAAAGTGGTTCTACAATATCGGTATTTAAATTACTAGGAAGCGAACATACCTTACCAAATACTAACTCGAAAGGCGTGAATTTAGTTTCCGAATGAACAGATGTGTTGAAGGAGAAACACCAATATGGAAGCCATTGGCTCCATGCGTCTGGGTGGTTATCAGTTTGTATACGCAAGAAAGAACTTAAATTTTTATGCGAATTTTCCAATGCGCCTATACTTTGGTGGTGGTAAGCGGTAGAACTTAAATGATTTATTTTTAAAAGTTTACATACCTCTTGGAATACAGAAGACATGAATTCAGATCCTCTGTCTGTTGCGATCTCCTTAGGTATCCCGTAGCGAAGAATGAAACTATTAACTAGAGCTTGAGCTACCTCCTCCGATTTTTTCGAAATTAAAGGATGAGTCACTACATATTTAGTTAACTCGCATTGCAAGGTAAGTATAAAGTTATAATAATCCCTATCTAACGGTCCTACTAAATCTAAAAATATTTTATCGAAAGCTGACTTCGCCGTCGAAGTAACGACCATTTGCTCTTTAACGAGTCTACTATATTTTTCTTTTTGACATTTCGGGCATTTTTTTACAAATTCCCGAACATCTCGTTCTATACCTGGCCAATAAAAATATTTCTTAATGTTATTCACCATCCTTCTCATACCCGCGTGGCCACTGGTGGGTAAGAGATGGAAGTCGTTTAGAATAACTTTTTGGTCATCTTTATCCTCAATTCTTCGTACGTCATTTATTATATAAAATCGCGGTGCGCACCTATCATTTGCCGTTTTAATTTCACTTAGCAATTCTTCTACAAATATATCATTTTTACTATTTTTTATTATACATATTTCGTCGACGTTTATTAGATTGCAAAATTTATTCAGCTCCCTCACAAAAGCGACTCGCGTCAGTTGTGATCGGAAGTCTGGATTAATAAAAATTGTTAACTTACTTTCAACATAACAAAACGCGTTTTTTTCCATGGTAATCTTATTTTGTTTTCGTAAACTATCTAAGTCTTTTTTCTCTATAAATCTTAGTTCTACTGCCTCTCTTGGTTTTGTATGACTCCCCACGACACTCGGTTGATCAGGCCAAGTGCAGTCAGAAGTCGTACTATCCGGAGGGCGTTGCAATTTTCTCGCTTGTGCCCTAGTTGTCACATTTATATAAGGCTCACTCATGCTTTTTAAATCTTCTGATGTAAAAGAAATTCGAGACAAGGCATCTGCAGCTGCGTTGTCTGAACCCTTTACATATTCTACAATATAGTCGTACTCCTCTAATATCAATCTGAACTTCATAAGCCTACTTGATGGAACCCGCATGTTAAAAAGGTAAACTAAAGGACGATGATCCGTCATATTTTGAATTTCCTTCCGTATAAGTACGGACGAAAGTATTTAACAGCCCAAACTATCGCCAATAACTCTTTTTCAATAGTTGGATATCGCTGTTCTGCGCTATTTAAACTTCTACTTGCGTAAGCTACTGGTTTTTTATTTTTATTACTTAATATTGCGCCGATTGCGTAACCTGAAGCGTCTGTTTGTACTATAAACTGATTATTATCTGAAAAATCGGGATATTGGAGTACCGGGGGAGAAACTAAACACTCTAATAACATTTCAAACGATTTTTTACAATCCTGATCCCAAACAAACGGTACATTTTTTCTACATAATTTATTTAAAGGATAAGCTTTTTCCGCAAAGTTTGGTATAAATTTTCTGTATTAAATAACAAAAGCAGTAAAACGTTTGACCTCGTCAATGGATTTTGGGCAAGGATATTTTTTGACTATGTTAATTTTCTCTGGATCGGGAACTACGCCCTTGCTTGTGACTATATGTCCTAAATAAAGCATTTCCTTTTTCAAAAAATCACATTTAACCGGATTAAGCTTTAACTTGCCTTAGCCTTTCAAAAACATCTTGTAAATTTTTCATTTTTTCGCCTAAATTTCGACCAAAATCTACTAAATCGTCTTGCTAAATAAGGCACTTATCATACGAAAGACCTGTCTTAGCTATTGTCATCATCCGAGAAAACGAAGACGGACTGGTCTTAAGTCCCATTGGCATCCTTGTCAACTGGAACTGACCAGAACCAAAAGCCGTATACTTCCGACTGTCTGTATTTAGCTCGACATTATGAAAACCTTGATATAAATCTAAATGATTAAAATATATGCAACCTGATAAGGAATCTAGAATTTCTGTTATGTTAGGAAGAGGGAATTTATCATCTTCAATACAATTATTTAACTTCCTATAATCAACTACTAACCTCCATTTTTTCTCACCGCTAGAATCTAACTTTTTTGGAACTAGTAACAAAGGACTACTCCATTCACTTCGACACTTTTCTATAATTCCTTCCTGTAACATTTCTCCTATTTGCCTATCTATCTCTTTTTTCTGAGCATGTGGTAATCTATATGGTTTAGAAAATATAGGCGTTACGTTAGGTTTTAAAGTTATTGAATGTTTATAAATATTAGTCGTGGTTAAACTATCTCCCGGTAAATAAAATATATCACTGTATTTTGCACATAAATTCTCTACCGACATTTGTTCTTCTCCATTTAAATGTTTTAATTGTAATAAGGAAAACACTTTTTTAACCCGCGTTGCGTTCGTTTCACTTTGTGAAAAGGAACAAATGTTGTAATCGTTAACGCTATGGATAGTCGGCTTAATTTTTTCAAGTGAAACATAATTTTCAGTCGTATTTAATATCTTTACCGGTATCTTACCACATGCTGGTTTTACTAACGAACTGGCAAAGTAAACTCCGTCGCTGATATGTGACGCGCAAACTAAGCATTCGTCTTTTAAATCTGTCGTTATGTAATGAATAGATTCGCATCTCGGTGGGATCTCTAAATAATTACTACTAATACAAATAGGTAAACTAAACTTACTATTTTCGACCGAAAACGTTATTACGTTATGACTAAAGTCCAATACCGCGTTATACTTAGTCAGAAAGTCCTGACCGATGATGCCATTCGCCCTAATCGGTAAGAAATTAAATATATAAAATTTGTGTCTCAAATGATAACCATTTACATTGAAGTTTAAATAACAATATCCGATTGTTGTCACTTTGCCACCAATACCGTTTATAGAGATGCTCTCTTTGTAATACGAAATCTGTTCTTCTATAACATGTTTATACTTTAGCGCAGAAATTGATGCACCGGTATCAAGTAACCAATGTAGTGCACGGTTGTTTATAGGCAAACTAATTAAACAATTACTATTGCAAGATAAAATTTTAGTCTCGAAAAAACTTTATATTATTATTTTCCGTATTAGACGGTTCCGCCGGTTGGCTGTGCTGTTACTCGCGGTAACCGGTCCAGCCACCACGACGACCATTGTGGTTGTGGTATCCACCCCCGTGCGGCCTACGCTGCACATATCTCTGGCTAGTGTGACCACGATGACCTCGCGCGGAATTGTGCCTAAAAGCCCTTTGAAATCTACCGTTATTATGATACATACCAAGTACTTCCCCTGAACATGAAGCCGAGGTGATTTCCTCATCCTGCGCCGCCTGGATCGCGTCCTTGAGCGAGCTATAATTACGAGCTGCTAGTATAGTGCTCAATCTACGGTTTCGCAGCCCATCGGAGAATTTTTTAATCGCATATTATTCGTTTAAAGGTTTTAAAACTTTATAATTATCAGAATTTCCGTTGGCCTGTGAAACTGTAAGCTGAACGAAAAGTTCGGATATCTCTTTACCATAGTCCTGTATAGATAATTCATTCTGTTTCATAGAAGTTAATTTAGATTGTAATGCCGTAGCAGATTTTTGTGGTAATAATATATTTTTCATATCACTTAATAACATATCTACATTAGAATAACTTGAACTTAATCTTAATTTAGCAGTTTGGGATAACCTACTTTTTAATACAAAATTAATCAATTGTTTTTTACAATCAGCTGCCGAGAGAGTAGAGCTGTAGTACTCAATATTATCGATTAATTGTCTGGTGTTAGCCTCTTCATCAGTCATGAGCGGCAATAAATTTAATGCAGTTTTTAGGTCGAAGGTAGACATTGTTACAGATTTGCTACCCTTACACAATTCGATTACTTCGCCATAAATTTTTTGAAAAGTTTCAATATACTTATAAATTAATTCCGTATCTTCCTGTGACACTTTACCTTTCTTTATATTATTCGTAACTTGAGTAACACAATAAGAATATTTCATAAAACATCATTTGCTTCACAAAGCTTCTTAGTTAATATATTTCCTATCCTACGATCTGGACCAATTTCAATTAGATATACTCTTATGGCTTCGATATTACGACACAATATTTCTAAATCTGATGCCATAACTAGCCATAAAATAAGTTGCTTTTTCCTATAACTGAATACATTTTTATATTCGTAATAAAACTAGTAGATACTTACATACCATTAAAATATACCTATTATGTAAATAATTAAATATAATATAAAAGTCACAATATAATGTTCATAGTTCGTAGTGAAAATATAACGTGATAGGTATGTCCCTGAAAATAGGAATCACTGGACGCGAGACCGTAATAATCGAACCGAATTATGGTTTTTCATCACCGAAAATTATTAACGCACTTTTTTTTTTAACACTTTATATGCACTTTATATACACTTTGATAAAAAACTGTAGTCTAGTCAAACTTCTCCCTCATTTATGGTTGCCCTTTGAAGTCTGCGTAGAAATGAACGCCGAAGAGTATGATGGTGTATTTGCTGGTCAATCCATTGCAGGTGACATCTCCGGTAAATTCTGTATATGCCATATATTATTACAATTACTATCAACGTTAGTATTAGTAGCAAAATAATGTTCGTGGCTCCTAAATGTGTTCTTATTTCCTCCATTGAAGCTTGGTTATTGCCCCCAGCGGCGTTTTGAGCTAAAATTACCTCCTCTTTAGATGTAGAGGTACCCATCTTTTTCAAAATTTAGAAAAGTAAAACTCGTAATCTATGTTAGAAGATATAAGATTATGTATGGAAAATTCCCGGTCATCGTCGCAATCGTAGTCTGATTTCGTCCCAATATGGACATGGAATTTCAAACAAACCGAGCCTCTGCCACACGCATTGGCAGGGTCGCCATGTAAGGCGGGCTATAGGAGAGACAATTAAACACGAAAGTTGGATCAATACTGACTCTTTAATATTAATAATAAAACATTTATAACATTAGAATATAAGTAAATAAGGCTGGTTATACACAATAGGTTGGCTACACACTACACTTGGTCCATCCATCAAAATTCACAAGTAAGTTTGTATGCATATGCATTTTTGACCCATTATTAATTGGTGTCCGTGTTAGTTCGAAGCTTCTTTGAGGAATAGACTCTACTTTTTGTCGTGCAGTTCGAAAAAGACAAACGGTTGGCCATACATGTCGCCATCTTTAGGATTACGAAATGGTAGAGTTCCCCACCGTTTCAATGTATTTTGCTACCACCTCTCCTTATTTTACCGCCATAGCGTCATATTTTTAGTTATAAAACAGAGCCAATCAGATATGAATCAATTGCTGTTCGTTAGTCTCGCTAAAACTCGAGAACGGCTAAACCGATTTGGCTAATTTTGGTTTTGGATTAATTGTTGAAGTCCAGGGAAGGTTTAAAAGGTGAGAAAATATAGAAAAAAATAAGAGTAGTTAAAAAGGCTGAACGGCAGCTTTTGAACAATCTACGAAATGTTGTTAAAGTACAATAATTATTATAAGCAAAGTATGAGTATTTTTTAACTTTGTGGCGTGATACTGTTAAGTATGTATATAAGAAAGGCTCCTCGAAGCAAAAGAAAAATTATGACAATTTTTTAACCATTTTTTTTAATTAAGACGAAAGTACTAGAAAATTTTGTTAGTTAACAATCGTTTAACTTGTTGAAAAAATTAATTTTAAGTAAAATTTCCAAGGAAAATAAATTACTTATAGTGTTTAGAATACATCATATTTTTTTCAAATTTAAAAAAGAATATTCAATACTTTAAATAAATTAATTTATAAGTCGTACTCGCTTCTGAGGCCGTGCGCGCAACCTAAAAATGTCGTGTGGAGACCTATTTTCAGCGTTAAATTAAAATTATAAATAATGGAGATGGAGTGCCAGGATCTAAGTATTTTTTCTTGGAAATTTCCTCCTTTCTGAATCTTTTTTTAAAATTTCTAAAATATTAATAGTTTATAAAATATTGGCAAAAAGCGAAATGCCATTTCTTTTTAATCTTTAATTGTTTATAACGTTTGCAATTTTTTATGTGCTAATACACGCTTTTAGCACATTTTTTTAGGTGTCATTTGTGATCCAATGAGCTATCGCACATAATTTTAAGTGCAGTATTTTAGACGATTTTCAACTTGTCGAGCAGACTAACTATTTCATAACATAAAAGTAATGTACCGTAAATTGAATATATTTTACGTAACGCCCGTATGACGGTAGCGAAAATTTTTCGAGAAATACTTGAAAACACCTCAGTAATACTTTTAAAATTTTACTTTTTCCCCGACCTTTGCAAATTTTTAAATTAAGCAATTTAATAAAATATATACATGACTTTGAAACTTGTTTTATCTTTATTAAAGCTATTATCTCTACTTTGTCTCCTGAAGTTAAAATATTTACAAATAATATTATCTCTAACTCTTTGTCTACTATTTTGTTTTTCCTTCTACACACACACGTACATGCACACGCAAATGCATACACATACGCAAACACAAACGCACACCCACACGTACACGCACACACATACGCACACATGTTACTGGTGCGTTGCTATCTTGTGGCGAGGTCTAATGCCACATGCATAAGTTTACCGGCTACCTTGTCCTCCAAATTGGAACACGACAAGCACTGACACTATTGTGGCAGGAATAGCTGAGGCGTTGGTACCAGACCCGGGCGAGATAATGCAGAACTCTACCACCTAGTAGCCACGATGTTGGTGACTCGTATAGCCAATCGGTCACCTTTTATGACCTGCCTGGCAGAACGGCAGTTGGCCTATATTTCAAAGGAGCTCGGGACCAACAGGGGTTTTTTTTTGATTTGAAACAAATTAATGTTTTTAATTATGTATGTACTAGTGATGGGCCGAATGTGGTTTGAACCGAATTCGAACTTCGGCCGAACATTCGGTGAAAATAAGAAATTCGGCCGAATTTCGGCCGAACTTCGGTTTAATTTTGGGGCGCTTTCTTAAAAGTGACACGTCGTGACTTTTTTACGAATTTGCTTAAAATTTAATTATTTTATACTAGCTATTTACCTATTTTATTATAGCCTCGGACTATATAATAGCTAGAAGTAACTAGCTATTATATAGTCCGAGGCTTCGCTCGCGTAAAGTAAGAGAAAAAAGTAACCTATGTCACTCCATCCCTTCAACTATCTCCACTTAAAAAATCACGTCAATTCGTCGCTCCGTTTTGCCGTGAAAGACGGACAAACAAACAGATACACTTTCCCATTTATAATTTTAGTATGGATATATAGGATATCGTTAATGGGTTTCACAACGCACGTGAATTAGTGACGTCACAGCAAAATTTTGATACATTGAGTTACATTGTTCCAATTTAGGAATGGATTTTTATTTTTAACTTTCTGCTACGTATGTATATAGATAAGGAAGTTACTGATTTTGCCCCGATTTTTCAAAATCGAGTTTTCACCAGATCTCCACGTTTTGAGGTCCTAGAAATCTTTTCCGACTATTATCACAATGAGGTCAGCATGCCTGTATATATGTGTATGTGTATATGTAAACATCTCATAACTTTGTACATAAATAACATACATAAATAAATAACTTTGTATAATCTAAGTACATAAATGTATAGTACATAAAAGTATATACAGAATCTAATCAGCTCTATTCCTACAAAAACTGCGTTCAAAACATTAATTGCATCAAAATCGGTTTTTCCGCTCAAGAGCTCTCGTTGACGAAAAACTTTAGAAAAGTGTTTTTTGATATAACTTGGTAATTTCTCTAATTTTTTTGACCTTCCACAATAGTTTAGTGCTTAAAAAACTACGTCAAATTTAGTTTCAAGAAACGAAATGGAATCGAGTTTTCAAAAGTTTTTTACTTTTTTAATATCAATATTTTGTTGTTTACAGAAAACTTCTTAATATTTTTAAAATAACTTTCCGTTTTATACACTGCTTGATTTAAAAATCTAACCAGCATTTCTTTCTAAAAATTTGCGTCAAATATCGTAAATTGTATCAAAACCGGTTTATCCGTTTGGGAGTTATCGTTGACGAAAATTTAGGAAAAAGTGTTTTATTTATATAAAATAAGAGACTTTTTGACCAAAACTTGTTTGAAGGTCAAACCTTCTACAATATTGTGGTACTTAAAACAATTACGTCAAATGTAGTTTCAAGAATCAAATCGAACCAAGTTTTCAAAAGTTATAACTTTTGAATAATAAAATTTTGCTGTTTACATAACACTCACTTAACATTTTTAAATTAACTCTTAGGCTTATACACCGATTCACTTAAAAAATCTAATCAACTTTTCTCTTTATAAATAGCGTCAAATACCGTCAATTGGATCAAAATCGGTTTATCAGGATTTATTATAACAAAAATTTTTGAAAACAAATTTTGTTATTACTTCGACATATTTTAGCCTATAGACTATGTAGCTCAAAAACATTTAAGAGCTGAAAAATTTCGTTGAATGCCATTTGAAGGTTGAAAATCGATCATCGTTTTCAAAATATACAGCTTTTTAAAAATGAAATTGCTGTCATTTATAACAAAAGTCAGAATTTTGAACCTTGAAAAAAAATGCTTAGGTATGATTTTTGTTCCTTTGAGCCTAAAATACCTCAATTTAGCGGGAAGTTTCAAGGATAGCCTGCAGGGTCAACTGACGTATCTATTTTTTTACCTTTTCTTGGACATTTTTTAACCTACCGATTTTGGAGCTAATAAAACCATTTAAAGATAAAAATTACGTTGAATGCAATTAAAAAGATCTAAATCATCATGTTTTAAAATATATGCATCTTCATCTATATCAAACTTTTGACTTTTAACTTCCCGCTAGGTATGGAACATTTTCTGACTATTTTCGCGATGACGTATGTCTGTATGTATGTGTGTGTGTGTGTGTGTGTGTGTGTATGTGAGAGAGAGAGAGAGTGTGTGGTTGTATGTATGTGTGTATGTAAACATTTCATAACTTTTGAACAGCTTGACCGATCGAAACGCGGTTAATGGCATTGAATTAGATTCTGCTCAACTTAGACTTTCCAACAATTTTCACCAATTCGGACTAGAATATTTTGAGAAATTTTAAAAAAATCGCAAAAGAAATTGACGAAACCTATTTTTAATATAACTTCAAGATTAATGTATCGATTGACTATAAAATTTTATCAGCTCTTTTTTTTAAAAAAACTGCGTCTAATTCATAAATTTTGTCATGATCGGTTAATCCGTTCGGAAGTTATCGTTGACGAAAAAATTTGGAAAAGTGTTTTTCGACATAAATTCGAAATTTTTTCAAATACAGTTTCAAAAATCAAAATTAAATCAAGTTTTCAAAAGTTACGGCTTTTCAAATATTAATATTTTGTTGTTTACAGCAAACTTAGCATTTTTAAAATGACTTTCAGACTAATATACCGATTGACTTAAAAGTTTAATCAGCTTTTCTTTCTATAAATTGTGTCAAATAAGCAAATTGCATCAAAATTGGTCGATTTATCTGGGATTTAGTAATATCGAAAATTCAAAAAAAAATTTTTTTTATATTGCTTCGACATTTCTGAGTCTGTAGATTACGTAGCTATGAAAACATTTTAGAGGTCAAAAATTGCGTTGAATGCCATTCGAAAGACCAAAATCAATCATCGTTTTAAAAATATAGAGCATTTTAAAAATTTTGAAATTACTGTCATTTACGACTTCTATGTACTAACGAATATTTGTAACAAATTTAAGATTTTTGAACTCTGAAAAAAAATCTGTGATATGCTAAGATATAGATAAAGATCTAGTGGGAAGTTTCAGGGATGACCTGCTGGGTCAACCGTTTTACATATTTTTTGAACTCTTCGAACTCAAAAATCTATGCTGAAGTTTTTTCATTTTTGTTTTTATGTTTTTTTATTTAGCGGGATGTTTCAGGGATGGCCTGCTGGGTCAACTATTTTACGGATTTTTTTCGAAAGTATAGTATAGCCTATGTTACTCGGAAATGATTTTAATATCTTTCTAATGGTGAAAGATTTTTTCAAATCGGTTAAGTAGTTTTTGAGTTTAGATGATAAAATATATAAAAATATAGAATACAAATCTTTCCTCTTTATAACATTAGCGTTGATTTCAAGCAAAATAGTGCAAGAAGATACTTTTTTCTAGTGCCGAATGTTCGGCATTTAAACCGAATTTCGGCCGAATGTCGAAGTTCGGTTCAAGCTGCCGAAATTCGGTTAAACCGAATGTAAAACGAATTTCGGCCCATCCCTAGTATGTACTCATTATGTAGGTACTCATGAATACTTTAATATGTACATATATATATAGATTTCAATGCAATTCTGTAGATATCTATTGTTTGGTCTAACTTAAAAGATAGGATAGTTTTTAAATCTCAATTTTGTGGGGTATTCGAGAAAAGAAAGGGGGGTTCCTTTCTCGAATACCCCACAAAATATATAGAATATTTTTATGGCAAAACAATGTTTGCTGGGTTAGCTAGTTTCCCAGTAGACATGATATTGTTTTCTTATAACGTCATCACGTAAAATTATCATCCGTAAACCGACTTTACAGACAACCTGTTTGTTAAATACCTTCATGCCAAATTTCATCAAATCGTCTACCGGTTAAACCGCTTAACCGTGAAATCCTGACATACAGACATACAGACAAACTTTAGTATTTATATCATGGGTGTGGATGGATGTTACTATTATATTTGAAATAAGACAATAGTATGTTCAATATGTTAAATTTAGTAGAATTATAATCGTATACTTCTATAAATAAGCGAGAAAGACGGCGAAATTTTACTGCCATGTAAGCAATTTTATAAAACTCAGTGGCCTCATTGATAAGAATGCTAATGAGATTAATGAGAAGATAAAAATGAACAATTTTTAATTTATATCTTTCTAGCAGCGTCCCACTGCCGAACGATTTAACATTTTATTTTCCACGAGAACTGTGAATAAAAATCACATTAAATTTGGAAACATACAGTCTGTATTTTTGATGTGAATACATTGTTAAATTTGCCTTTATAGGGGGACAGTTCAAAAAACGGATGATAACAAAATTGGGGGATACTGTTTGATGTTAGCTACATAACTATCACTAACATCGAAAATCTAATTATACCATATATAGCCAAAGAATCAAAGATATTGATAAGCTAAGCGCGGATTACAATGCTTCGCAGGGACTGGAGTAGGAAGTGCGACCATTTTTACGTAATTTTTACGTGCATATGAATGTTTGCACGTTACTGACACCAAAAAAACATATTAAATATATATGTCCGCCTGCTTCTCTAAGTCTGTTTGTTGCTGCTAATGTCCAAAAAATTTTAACCAATTTTTACGAAGCTATCTGTAAATTATCTGATTATATTAAAAACTAAATTAGACTACTATTTTAGAAAAATATTTGGCTTTCTGTAAAAAGAAAAACTTAGATCATAGTCCACGTAGATGAAGTCGCGGGCACTACTAGTGTACAATAAAGCTTTTTATAAATTACTAGCTGTGCCCGCGACTTCGTTCGCGTGGAAAAAATCTAAAATAAAAACCCGCATATTTCCCGTTCCCGTGGGATTTCCGGGATAAAAACTATCCTATGTACTTTCTTGGGTCTCAAACCATATTTGTACCAAATTTTATCCAAATTGGTTCAGTGGTTTGGCCGTGAAAGCGTAACAGACAGACAGACAGACAGACAGACAGAGTTACTTTCGCATTTATAATATTAAGTATAGATTTTGAAGCGTCAACATTTTTTTAAACTACTACCGGATCGGACATGCAGCCACACACTGAGAATATCCGGCGAATGAAACTCAGCGGTCTTGTTTTTTCTTGTATATATTAATTAATATGTGAAGGAAAAAATTTGAATTCCTTTTTTAATAGTGGAGTATGGACTTGGCACGGTTAACATTTACATTGCGAAAGACTGCATAAAACCTAATATTTTTAAATCTGCCAGTTTTAATTCTAGACATTTTTCTTACAGCTTTTCAAAAACTAAAATAATGCCATTTTCAACAGCGTCTTTTTCAAAAATTCGGAACTCGGAATTCTTTTTTTAATTTATTCTTGATTCAACCTGCGAAACGCAGCTAGTATTGATATATTTTTTTTGGATAGAAAGCCAGGAGTGATAACAATGAGAGATCATGTTGCATACCATTCTATAAATAGCAAGCTGACTTCCAAATTTCATACTAAAAGACATCTCGCTGTGTCCGCTCATATTCTTCGAGATACATCTAAAATGATTGTACTTCTAGGTTTGTAGCATTATATATGTCGCGGTGAAATTGTCAATAGTCGTTAGATTATAATCTACCTAGGGATTTTATAATTTGGTTAGGTTAGGTTTGCAGTTAAATTATAATATCACTTAGGTAGATTATAATCTAACGGTATTGACAATTTCACTGCGACATATATACCCACATTTTCAATAACTTTAAGCTAAAAATGTAGAATGTCTTCAGCATAAAATTGGGTAATATCAAACATCGTACAAACTTACCACAGTATACATGCGAAGTTATTTTTAACGAAAACGCGATAAGTATATTTTTATAAAATATACTTACCAAGTTTTTGTCTAAAATACCTTTCTGTTTAAAATCTGGGTGAAAAAAGTTTAAAGCGAATGTGTTGAACATTTTTATGCAAAAATTAAAGCTTCTTTGACTTACTTTTTCCACACTCGAAACACTCGCCTAAATAAATATATATATTACTTATTCATATAAGCTCACCATCTAATTTCCAATGCTATTGTATGAAAGATATGAAAACGAGAGTTAGAATGACAGAAAGGGCATGAAAATACAATGAAATTAGTTCACTATGAAATTATGAAAACACGTTTTGTGGTCGCCTTGGTGTAAAACATGAAAAGCCCCCCTGTGTTTCTTTTTCAACACAATCTCTACCATATCTTCACTTACAGTGAATACTTTTAGCTAAACGTTCGCAATTTGCGAGCTGCCTGGCAAAAAGTCAGATGGATTTTTCTTCAAAGGAGCCCTTAACAAATAATGGAATTTACTGTTTAATTACATATTTCTAACGTATCTTTCCATTGATGTTAATGGTGCATTGCTATCCGTGTGGCGGGGTGACATGCCACACGCATAAAGAACACGGGCCGTTTTAGTTTTGAACATCCCTTGTGTGTCTTTGGGAGTGACAAATATTAAATCAAGTGGAATAATTTTACAAGTTTTTTAAATCAATAAAACAAAATATATATCTAGGAATAATTATATAAAAAAATATAAGGACTTTGATTGACTTCTGCTATCTTAAATGTTACCATTGTACAAATACAAAACATTTTATTTCATGTACTTTAAATATAAATAAGTTAATATACAATCATATTTATTACATATAATTACCAAATTAAAATGCTCACTGTTTTATACAAAGCAATAGTTTAAAGCAAATTAACTTTCTTTATAATTTTACAGTAATTACTATCGACGTTCGCGTCTGAGAGTTCCTCTGACAACAGTATGTGTAATCTATGGTAAATGGTTATTGGGTATGTCAAGTGTCACACGTCATTATTTTGCACCTGATAAGTTACAATTTATCATTTGTCAATAAGAATCGTAACCACAGAGTATAAGGAGAGAACTAAATGTTTACGTTAATCTAACCTAAATTCCAACTTTATCTTTGTGTAACTATTATTCCCCAAGCTTAAAAAATATATAATAAATGTGGATAAGTTAAAGAGTTAATATCGAATCTTACGGAGTATATGAAACTTTAAGGTGATTCGTAAAATAAATGATGTATGGAGTCTTGCCCGTGTTCTTTACCGCTTACCTAATCCTCCAAACCGGAACATGACCGTGATAAGAATTGACACTATTGCGGCAGGAATAGGTAAGGCGGTGGTATCAAATATCCGGGTGAAACGTTGCGGAACTCTATCACCGAGTAGTCACGATGATAGTGACACTTATAGTCAATCGGTCACTTCTTACGACCTATCTGGCAGAACGGCAGTTGGTCTATTCTTCAGAGGAGTCCGGACCAACATGGTGTATTTGGAGAAGTTATTATAGGCGGTGAACTGCGAATATATCCGTATGACGTTAAATAGGTTAATTAAATGTTCATAGTATGAAGCAATAAACGCCTTTTTCTTAGTCCGCATAATCGTGATGGTCAACGGAATCCTACACTTTACCTAGTTTTAGTAACTGTTGTTTCACATTTAATAAGATGTTGCCAATTTTCTGATAATAGCTAACAGTTTAGCAATACGCCGTATGGTTCCCAGCTGACGCTTGATGTTGCATGCATAATATAATCAATATGACCATTACCATAACAGAATAAATAAACTCATGTACAAAAACGTTTCATACTATTTATTGCTCAACAATTTTTATTAAAAATACGCAACGTATACATATGATGATAAAGAAATATCAGATAACTATAAAATGCACAACTATATATAAAAATTAAAATCCAATAGACTTTACAATTTTTGTAAATTATATATGCAGACTTTAAATCTATACATTTGTTCAACTCAATGGCTCACCACAATCTGCTCCTAAAATGAGGCCTCGGATAAATCGTAAGCCCCACCACGCGTCAACTTCACGCCATCTGTTCCTGTCATAAATCTCTTTAGCTTTAACAACTTTAGCTAATAAGATGACGCCTTAGTGTTGCCATTTTTCGAAATTAATATTGCATACTTGAACATATTATTAAGATTAACAATAATCATTACAAACAGATTGAGACATAAAAATTATAACAGTACTTTAATAGATTCAGTAAATTCATTCTGTAAATCTCTTAAGTTGTGTACAATAAAATATTAAATAAATAAATAAATAAAATTCAGGTGTTACTTTGTGGAAATAGAAGAAATTGTGGTATTTAATTTGCAAAATGTTCGCGAACCTTTGTATGGAACTGCTGTGATACAACTGAAACGAAAGGTATTTTAAGGAATGAGGCAAACTTAAACAAGGCCTGAAAATTAGAGACCACAGTGGCACAATATTCCACAGTAGCAAAGGCACAGTACCATACAAATTATGTACTCAACGCACGTTTCACTTCGTAACCAAAGCATCTTCAGGAGAGTCGAATAGAACTTCATTCTATGAAGGGTAAATCATAAAACTATTAATGCCAACCAGAACAAGAAAATATCTATGACAAGCATTGTCAGTGACACTGACACTATTGGAGCAAGAAAAGACAGGCTGTGGTGTTAATTCAGGCGAGAGGATGCAGGATGTAGAATTCTGTCACATACCTATTAATCACGATGCTAGTGAACATACTGGCGTTCGTCTACATTATTTGCTTGTTTATGACGGATAAACTCAAAAACTTTGTTTTACTATCGTAAGATAGCAAACAAGCAGATGGCACTACCGATGGAAAAATACAACCACCGCCTATAGACACCAAAGATGTTAATGGTGCGTTGTTATCCTTTTAGTGGGGGTCTTGATGCCACATGCATTAGTTTATCGACTACTTTACCCTCCAAACAGGTAGGCAAAGTAGTCGGTGGCCGCTATTGTGGCAGGAATAGATAATGCCACCCCGGCCAATGGTACCAGACCCGGTCGAGACGATGCAGAACTCTACCACCTAGTAGCCCCGATGGTAGTGACTCGCCTCTTACGAACAGCCTGGCAAAATGGCAGAAACAAAGATTCCCCGTGTTGGTCCGGGCACCTTTCGAAGACCATTGGCCGTTCTACTGCTCAATTATTTAAAAAATCTATTATCTATTATTAAATTATCTCTGAGTAACATAGACTACAGTTTACCTGACTGTAGAAACTATAATAGACCAATGGACTGTTGCCATGCTACGCTTAGCCAAGCCAAGCCACGCCCGTGGCCACGCCATACCAGCCAAGCCAAACCTCTGCACGCAAAGTCAATCCGATTCAAACTAAGCAACCCCGCGTTATTATCTGTGCCTCCATCAGCCATTAGTGACGTCACAACCGACTACTATTGTTATCTGTAACAAGGTATCGTCCATTAATCACGTGAGAAACGAAAGACAGAGGAAGGAGTTCGGAAAAATATCACGGAACATCACAAGGATGAGGGGATATTTTCGTTGAAAACGTTAGTCCGACCGAAAACAATACAAAAAAAAATCTTGTTTGTACTTGTTTGTACAAAAAATACACGTGATTTGAGCTGGGGGGGGGGGGGGCTCACCGTATGAAAGGGGTAGGGGTAGGGGGAGTTAAAAAGTTTCTTAAATCATCACGTGATGAATGAATCACCCGTAAAGTAGTGGAAACTTGTAGGGAAAACGTACGAATATAAAAAATAACTGAGTTCATTTTGAAAAAGATTCCTAGCAGTATGTTGAGCGGAACAATCAACGAACTGTCCGTTAGTTAACTTACGTATATGAAGAAATTTTAATTTGTCAAGACATTTTTATTCCCTTCGGATTCATTGGTTTAAATTTTTGTAACTGCTATACTGTGGCATATACCTATTTCACCAATACATATTGCCTCTCTAGCATTCGGCGTGAAAACGCCGTAAATTTCCCGGTCTGAGTTATTTATTTTGACCAACGAACCGGAGCGTTATTATGAATTCAGATAAATAAATCACAACCTTTTTTTAGGAAATTGTTTCATACTTCTTAAATAAACAATGGTTACATGGCCGTGAACGCAGAATAAAGTTTTTGTTTATTCAGCAAATGGGAATACAGAAAACTAGGAAAATCTTTTAATATCATAAATATGAACGTTTGTTTTAAATCACAGAATAGGAAATAAGGTGATGGTTCTCTAATAGATTAATGATGTGATGCCGAATGTGTGAGTTTACCGGCAACCTTACTCTCTAAACCGCAAAACGGCAGAGAGGATCATCGACGCTATTACACCAGTAATAGGTAAGATGCATCAAGATAATTGTTATGCGCAATAATCGTAATTGTTTAATTATTGTAAGGCACATAATAGCGTTGCATATTAGTGACAGTCGTTGTATCTAAAGGGGCCTCCCCTTTGGACTCAACTGCTTCCGCCCACCGATGAGTCAGGTATACTAGAAGATCACCAGCTGAGCGGCCGCGACGGAAACCGTAATGGCGATCGCTAATCAGCTGGTGCTCTTCTGATTACTTGAGGAGCTGAGAGTTGATGATTGTCTCCATAATTTTGGAGAACAAGTAAGTTATGGCTATCAGCCGATAGTTAGACGGATTAGAGCGATCTCCCTTTTTAGAGATGGGATGTACTAGAGCTGTATTCCATGAAATCGGTACTACGCCGAGTGAGTAGGAGAGCAAGAATATTTGTATTAATTGAGGCGCCAGCTCTGGAGCACACGTTTTAAGTGCAATCGAAGTGATGCCATCCGGCCCACTCGACTTATGGATGTCCAAAGAAAAAAGTGCTTTACCTACGGAAGATTGCAGGAATTTTAATTCCGTCATAGAACTTTAGCACTACGGGATGGTAGGCGGTGCATTTCCTTGGTCGTCCAGAGTCGAGTTGGTCCCAAAGAACGAGCTCAGAAGATCGGCCTTCTCCTTTGCGGTATGGGCCAGAGAGAGTCATCATCTCCGTGTAAGGATGGAAGAGAGGACTGTGAGAAATTCCCCAAGACAGCCTTGGCGAGAAACCAGAACGCACGAATTCGCGAAGGAAGGCGAACTAATTTCTCACCAATTCTGCCAATGTGTTCAAATTTTGCCTTGGCGACAGCTCTTTTGAAGAACCTCGAGGCGGAATTGTACTCCTTACGTAACGCGCTAGTTTTTTCATCACGAGATATCGACGCTGCAGCCCAAGCCTGGTAGCATTCCTGCTTTCGGCGTGAAGCCGTTTTGCAGGAGCGACCAAACCAAGGCTGAGACTTACCACCAACTGGTACCGCAGAAAATGGAATGAAAATTTCCATGCCCTGCAGCACCACATTAGCGATAGTGTCAGCGTTATCGCTGATCCGGAGTAAAGTGCCGGTTTCGCGCCTATTACGGCCTCCTTTTGGCTCTCGCTGGATGATCTGATTGATGATACTCGGATCATCCAGCGAGAAGCACATCCACCCTATGGGTAGGATGCAAACAAAGACCGCATGATCTGCTGACCTATAGTGCCAAACGTGACGACAGCCTACAAAATGAGGCCGTAATAGGCGCGAAACCGGCACTTTACTCCGGATCAGGCAGTGATCTGCCGTATCAAGAGGGACGTCCACAGATACCTGGTAATGGTCCTGGTAAATGGGTAATGGTCGTGGGTGAAGTTACCAATTGTGTTAGACGATACGCCAAGACAAAATCGTGAACAGATCTCCCTGTATGATCGGTTTTTTTTGCCATTTTATTTTTCACACTTAGCCACTTGAGCCTTTGTACGTAGCTGGCTATGTCTATTCCAGCCATCCTAACTCCTTCCAGAAGCTTATTAGACGGCTTATGTTTTCACACATGCCCGTTGTTCGGCCACACTCCTGCACTCAAGGAGAATGTGAGTGGTGGTTTCCTGTTCCTCCATGCAGCCGTGGCATAAAGGGCTGTCTGTCACACCTATGTTAAATAGGTGTCAGTTTAGATGGCAATGTCCTGTTATTGTGCCCACAACTTTTCTTAATTCATCTCTTTTGAGTTTCATTATGCGTTGTGTTAGGTTTTTCGAAAGGGTTGGCACAATTTCCTTTGTTTGCTTACAGTCATTTGTGGCTAGCCACAACGCTTCATGTTGTTGGTATGTTCTCTCAGTTAGCCACGTCATGAGTTGGCTGTATGGCAAGACTACTATCGGTTCTGGACCTGATAGTTTTTTATTTGCTCCGTTTCTTGCCAGCTGTGTCATTGCCCTGAGAGTTGCTATGTCCTTTTATCCATTGCAGGATTATTTGGTTGGCTTCTGCTGCTGCTACTAATGATTTGTGGCATTCAAACACTATGCTAGAGTTGAAGCAGTTAGGTTTTAGAGCTGCAAGGACTGATGCACTATCAGAAATAATACGTATAATTTGATCTGTTATTTCTCTTGCTTTGATCGCTGTTGCAGCTCTGCTAATAGCAATGCATTCTGCTTGGAATATTGTATTGTACTTTCCTAAAGTTTCCATTATGTTTATATTTAATTCCCAAGAGAATACACCGACTTCTGTCCTTAAGTTGGTTTTGGATCCATCTGTGTATATTCTCAGTTCTCGTATACCTGAATAGTCCTCAGGTTCTGCTTCCAGATTAATTTTGTAGTTTTTATTTGATACCATTGTCGTTGGTATTCTGTCATTCATGGCCTCAACCATTGGTTGTTCTTTAGTGATTTCTTCTAAAATGTTCATGTAGGGAATTTTCTTTTTTTTGGCGCCACATTCCCATGGTTTTTAAACGAAAATCTGCGCTGGCTGCTTCTTGTTGTATTACCAGATGTAGTGGTCTAAGGTTCAACAGGACTTCTAATGCTGCTGTTGGTGTAGTTTTCATACAGCCAGTTGTTGCAACACAAGCCAATCGTTGAAGTTGTTGTAATTTGTTTTTAGTTGTAATTTGGTTCGTTTTAGGCCACCATATAATGGAGCCATATGTTATTATTGGGCGTATCACTGCAGTGTAGAGCCAGAGGAAAACTTTGGGGTTAGCACCCCATTTTATCCCCACTACACGCTTACACTGCCAAAATGTGATATATGCTTTCTTGATGATGTGCTCTATATGAGTATTCCAGTTTAGTTTATTATCTGGGTGTATACCTAGGTATTTAACATTTGATGACAGTTTTAGTTCAGTGCCATATAATTAAGGCAAAGTTAAGTTACTTATTTTTCTCTTGTTTGTAAAGAGTACTAGTTCAGTTTTCATGGGATTTACAGAGAGTTTGTGTTTGTTACACCATTTTTCTACTATAGCCATGGCTGAACTCATCAGGCTGAAGAGAAGATTTTCTGAGTTCCCATTTATTGTTATCGCCAGATCATCTGCATATCCAGTGGTTGGAAAACCTTGATCGTTTAGTATTTTGATAAGTTCATCAACAAAAAAGTTCCATATAAGTGGAGACAGTACCCCACCTTGTGGACACCCTCGTGATGTCATCGCATAGGTGTTGTTGTTTATTGTTAATTTAATTACTCTTAATTTGAGTAGGTTTATGATCCATTCTCTTACGGTCTCTACTACCCCAAACCTATTTAGGGCAGATTTGATGCTTTCAAAGTTTGTTTTATCAAAGGCGCCTTCAATGTCTATAAATGCTTCTAGTGAATGAGTTTTCTCAGACAGTGCCGATTGTATTCTATTTACTACGGCACATAGTGCTGTCTCTGTTGATCTTCCCTTTCTATAGGCATGTTGTTGACAGTGTAGGGGATTGCGTGTTAGCACGTGTTCCCTTAAGTATCTGTCATTTAATCTTTCTATTGTTTTAAGCAGAAAGGAGGTAAGAATTATAGGTCTGTATGCCTTTGCTTCTGCATAGTTGGATTGCCCTGGTTTGGGTATAAATATTACGTTTACCTCTCTCCATTTTTGAGGTATGTGTCTATAAGCTATACAGGCTTTATAGATATTTGTGAGGTGTTGTAATATGTTTGTGATCCCCCATTGTAAAAGTGCTGGGAAGATGCCGTCAGCACCGGGTGATTTAAAAGGTTTGAAAGTATCTACTGCCCATATTACTTTCTCTTTTGTTACAATGTTGTCTGCTATTTGCCAGTCTGTGTGAGAAGGTTCATGTATACTTTCATTCTCCCACTTTGGGCTATTTACTGGTATGCTATCTGGAAAGTGTGTTTGAAGAAGTACTTCACATATATCTCTATTTGAGTTTGTGTATGTACCATCTTGTTTTATTAAGGAGCCTAGTTTTTGTTGGTTGTCTTGTGCCAATATCTTTTTTACCCTAGCTGCGTTATTTGTGGTTGTAATGTTATTACAGTAGTTGTGCCAGGATTTATTTTTAAAGAATTTCAGTTCTTTTTTTATATAACTGGTGGGCTAATTTATATTGAGCCCAATCTTCCGAATCCCTTGTGTTTTTTGCTCTGTTAAAAAGTTTCCGGATCCGTTTTTTCAGCCTTTCCAATTTAGGTTCCCACCAGGAGTTAGTTTTTTTCTGGTCTGGATCCACTATTGGACAGGCCTCTTCATAGCTGTTTATAATACATTGTGTTAGTTTTTGCACATTATACTTTATATTAGTAGGGTTTAGAATGTCATCAATAAGTTGTACATTCTGTAGTTCGTTTTTAAGTGAAGTCACATACCTGTAAGTATCCGTCCTGCGAGGGTTACGGAAGGTTGTCTTCGCTTTCGTTGTTACCTGTATTTCATAGCATATGCGCCTGTAATCTGCTAAAGATGGTTCATTTGACACATGCCAATTAATTATATTTTCAGTTGCTTTTCCTGATGCTAGGGTTATATCTATAATCGTCTGGAATCTAGAACTAACGAAGGTTGGTTCCGAGCCAGTGTTTATTATGTTAAGGTTAGTAGTAAAGAGGTATTCTGTTAGCTGCTCACCTCTCTTGTTTGTGTCTTTGCTGCCCCATAAGGGGTGATGTGCATTACTATCCGCTGAAATGATGATTTCCCAGCCACTTGTTTCGCAGAACTGTATTAGTTCTGCCAGTTCCCTTTGTGGTAGTTCTTCATCACTGGGCATGTAAGCAGACACTAATACAAGTTCTTGTTTGTTTTTGTCCTCTATTTTAATTGCTGTTAGGTCTCTGGAACAGAATTGTGTTAGTAGCATTGCTGTTAGATTTTTAGGTACAAAAATACATGTCCTTGGGTTTGTAATTACACTATTATATAGTATGTTGCCTGATTTATTGTTTAGACCACATATCTTACCTTTATAAATCCATGGTTTTTGGATCATGGCCATTGAGTTTATATTTTCCTCCAGCATTTTCCCCAGTGTTATCGCGGCAATCCTTTTATGCTGGAGGTTAGTCTGGATGATTTTTATGCTGCTAGTCGGAGGCGAGAACTTGGTAGTAGTCCTCCTCCATTTCATCCTCGCTGTTTGTGGGACCTTCCAGCAGCATTGTCTCGGTCTGGTTGACTGGTTCTTGAGATTTAGGTGTTTCCTCTTTTTCTGTTTGTTTTTGGTCTGGTCCGATTGTTGGGGGTGTATCACTCAGTCTTTGGGAAGTAAAGAAACGGAGGTAGACACTGCCACAAACAAAGGCGATGCATCTACCTCTTTCCATCACTCTCTTTACCTCTTCTGTGGGAACGCCAAGGGTGAGGAATAGACCTTTGTTTTCTTGCACTTGTGCGCTATATAAGTACCAGGTTTTTATATCACACCATGGATTTTGGTTATACAGCATGAGTTGTACTCGATTGGTATCTTGCATATTGGTTGGCAAGAGTAGTCCAGCTTTGATGCGTTTGGTGATTTCTGACTGCTGGATGACTTTGACTTTTGTGCCTTCTATTGGCGATGTTAAATTCTGTGCAGTTTTTCTGAGCCACGTCGCTGTTTCTTCGTTTTCGCACCACATCTTCAGGATACCTTCACTAGGGAAGGGTCTCCCCTTGAAGGTGGGTGCAAAAGATCTCTCTGCACTTGTTGTTGGCGCTGTAGCAGCCTCCACGGTAGCCTCAAATATTGCGGAGTATACCTGCTCAGCTTCTTCGTCCGAAAGGTTTTTGGCCGGCACAGTTGTGATAGCTACCAGTAAGTGTGATTGGGAAATCGCAGCATAGGTAGATTGGGCCGGTTCGTTGTTTTGGGCAGTCTTTAAGCGTTTAGCCTCACCTCTAGGCGAGATCGTATCGTCAAGGCGCGCGCGTTTCGTCGTTGCCGACTCGGTTTGCTGCGTTGATCGGTAATTCGGTAAAATCGGTAAAATGATCGGTAATTCGTGAACATAGCCATTCGGCGTGGTGGGCATTAAAATCACCTAAGATGACGATCTCAGTGGAGGGGCTCAGTTATAATACGGAATCTTCAGACGTTTAAAGGTGCTCAACGAGCCGGTCGACTTCAGTATTTCCGCTTTGGGACCTGTAGAGGCACGCATAGGCACGCATATTCCTGATAGTCTTAAATCATTGCCTATAAATAAATTTCGCAAAAAGTTGTTTGATTTGCTGTTAGATAAAACTTATTATGATATTAAAGAATTTTTAGCCGATAAAATTAAATGTTAATGGATAGAAATATAAGTTTGTTGAATTGTCCTTAAAAAAAAATTTCAATGTAGTAAATTTTGTAAATGGTGAACATTATGTAAATTATAAAAAAAAAAAATTACTCAAAATATGAAACTTGTAATTATAAAAATAACTTTGTAATATGGAATCATCCTTGTATATTTATAGCAAGAACATAAATTAGAGAAAAAAAGACCAGCCCGCTGAGTTTCTTCCGCCGGATCTTTTCAGTGTGTGGCCGCGTTCCGATCCGGTAGTAATTCTGAAAAATCGATACAATTTATAGTTTTAAATGTAATATTATATAATGATATTTTTTTTTAATATTTGCACACCATATATTGGTAGAATATGTCGGTAACTTAATTTATTTTTAACAACTTGTAACACCCATAATCTTGCAAATAAATATTTCTTTCTTTCTTTCTTTCTTTCGGGGATGGTCGTCGCAGTCTACACGCAGCCAGAGGATGGATAGGTCCTTATAGCCTTCAAGGCTGCTGAGACGTCGAGAACAGATATCCTCTCTGATTTAAGCACAAACTCCTCCCCGGGGTACAAATGAATGCTCAAATTTGTACCCCGGGTAAGAAAGATATGAGGTATCAGCCGGAGAAGATATCTGCGTTTTAGTTAAAAAGAACAACGCCGGCTTAGCCGTCTCAAGGTGGTAGTTGACGGCATTTAGGTTTGAGTGAAGACCTAATATTAGTGTAGTCCACGTGGAGAGTGGTAGGGGGTGCCTTTCGATTTCTGTTCAGTTTGCCCCGAGTAGCGAAGTTTGAGAGCGCAATTGTGCCTCCCCCCAGAGTAACTTAGGTAACTCACCAGTCAGTCTGCTTATCTTATATATATTTTATATCATAAGATAAGCAGATGGGTCTCCGGATGGAAAGAGTCAACCATCGCCTATAGAAACCACAGATATTAATGGTGCGTTGCTATCTTGTGGCGTGGTTTTTCTTATATGAAGAAAACTGCTAGATATGAAATAACTGAGGAAAAAACGTGTACCTAATTTCGTCCCGAGTAATTGCGGACTTTAGTACAGCTGTCTACAAAACAATTGACAAAATGTCAAGACATCAATCTAAAAAATATCGTCATTTTACCGATATCTTCTTCTGTATATATGTATATTGCTCGCCGTTTTGGTCTCGGCCTCCTTTGTAGAATAGGCCAACTACCGTTCTGCCAGGCAGGTCGTAAGAGGCGACCGATTGGCTATCGAGTCACTACCATCGTGGCTACTAGGTGGTAGAGTTCTGCATTGTCTCGCCCGGGTCTGGTACCACCGCCATACCTATTCCTGCCGCAATAGCGTCAGTGCTTGTCGCTGTCGTGTTCCGGTTTGGAGGGTAAGGTAGCGGGTAAACTTATGCATGTGGCATTAGACCTCGCCACAAGATAGCAACGCACCATTAATATCTTTGGTGTCTATAGGCGATGGTTGACTCTTTCCATCAGGAGACCCATCTGCTAGTTTGCTATCTTATGATATAAAATATATATATATATATATATATATATATATATATATATATATATATATATATATATATAAATCAATTGCTGTTCGTTAGTCTCGCTAAAACTCGAAAACGGCTGAACCGATTTGGCTAATTTTGGTGTTGAATTAATTGTTGAAGTCCAGGGAAGGTTTAAAAGGTGAGAAAATATAGAAAAAATAAGAGTAGTTAAAAAGGCAGAACAACGTTTGCCGGCTCAGCTAGTCTTAAATATAATTTTTATTCAAAGAGGATTGAATAAAACATCGGTTAAAACCAGAATACTAAGACGTTGTATTTAAATACCAAATACATTTGAACAATTTCGTTCTACATCCTATAATACTGCAATTAGACATCACCCTTTAATTTTTTTTCACGTTTATATTTAAGATTATGGAAAACTAAGACCAAAATTATGGAAAACTGGAATTATGTAATTAAAATCGGTAAATATATGAATAAACATAATCATTTGACGTTTTAACATTGACAGCGTTTACTAGTAATGGTGAACCGGCTGCAAGCTATTTAGGGTGACGTTATTTTCTTAAATGATTTGAATTTAGAGCACTGACAAAATGTTTGTAGCTTTGTTTTTGAAAATTTGAACTTGTTAGACAGAAATAAAGCCATTTTTATATATTCAGCGTTCGAATGCATGCTATTTTATAATTTTGATTGCTTATGGAAATTAATGCCAAGTCCTCGTCTTCTCTTGTCAAAGAGGTTTTATCAACCGGACTGGCAATAACGCATACTTATCGTGATACTGCTCTCACAAAATATCGTGTACCTGCTTACACGCACGGTTTGATAACACAGCAAACGTATACTGTCAAAATTATTTACACCACTGCAAACGTAAAATTAATCGAAATTATTAGGCTAAAATAATGTAATTCCAGGCTATAAAAAATTGTATAATATTTCATTTGCGTAAATAGGAGAATAAATTAGGGCTACGTTAAGTCATAATGAGTTCGGAATCATTGTTAAAAATTTAAGGAGCATCAAAAATTTGTATGAAAAAGTTGATCTTAAGCTATTAAAACTCACTAACTTCCATTTTTCTATCTGACTGTCTTTTAGGCCAATTATTTTCCGATTCAATTTGTAATTTATAATAAGCTACCCCAGTGGACGTATCTGTGTATACAATGTCGCTTACAAATCTTCGTAAATTAACTTGAGAAAACAAAGAGCCGACACAATTGACTCATCACTATAGTGAGTTTCAAACTTGGACGCTATTGTTATAGAAACTTACTTTAAAGACGGCTAGACTTCATTAATTATATACCAGTTCTGCCTAATTCGTAGGAAGTTTTAGGATGTGAACATTGTTAGACTTGAAAATCCAATTAACTTTTCTCTCTAAAAAGCTGTGTCAAATACCGTAAATTGGATCAAAATCGGTTAATTTATTTGGGATTTATCAATAACAAAAATTTATTTATTTATAAACAAAATCCACATCGCTTAAATTACAATATAAGTATTTTACAGCCAATAACGAATTTAAGTATCTTCACGCCCATATCCCCGAAGGGATAGTCAGAGGTACAACAAGTGCACCCACGATTAGCCGAAGATACTTGGTCCCATAAATGTGATAGGTGGCAAGCCTATCGCCAACCGGGCACTTTCCAATCCCGGGCAACTTTGAGTTTCTCAGAAAACTGAAAAAACACTTTTTTTTTAAAGTGCCTGACCCGGGAATCGAACCCGGGACCTCACGTAGTCAACTCCAAAGCTGGACCACTAGACCACTAGAATAACGAATTTACATTATATAAACCAAATTAAGTATACGTTAGTGATAGTAAAAATAATATTAACAAAATGTACATTATTAACAGCCAAAAAGAAATACAGTGACTTTTTTATTTACGATTGTTATTGATATTTGAAGTTGAAGCTACTTAATAAAAGTTGAAAAAAGTTCAGCAAAATAACATGTACATAAATTGTTGAAAAAACACCCTAATTACCATATATAGCTTAAAATGTCAACTTCAAGTATTTCATATTAAAGAAAACTGATGGCAAACAAAAGGGGCCCGAAATACAGGCTTCTATAATTTCTTTTCTTTCAGATCTTACTTAGGCATATAAATAAGACACAAAATTTTATTTAATTAAAAAAATTGTTTTGTAGGTAACTATGGACAGCATTAGCTAAAACTGTTTAAAAGGAGAATGATACAAAGAAAGCAACGCATGTGGATAGATGCTTATCTTATTCTAGTACTTTATTAATTTCTTCTAAAATGTAATTTGTAGCACAGACACTTTTTCTAAAGCAAAAATTCACGAAAAACCTTTAAAGATTAATATTACTTGAATTTACAATTATTTTGAGCCATTCGCGTCGCAATATATCGTCAACATAATACGGTTTTGCATCTCTCATTATGAAGAATATTTGATTTTAAAACAACTTAAAAGTCAAAAGATGAACAACGTTTGTATACAATAACAAACCAAATGATCATTGTCACTCGTTCACAGGTTAAACAAATGATACAGCCTACTATGTATTTAATTTCCACTATATTAATAAATACTTTTCTTTTTGTTGCATTTTACAGAATAGTTTATTTAACATTTTGCGTCTTACCTACCCAAAATCTTGTTTCATTGGTTATAAGTTTTTACTTAAAATGATAACTTTATGGTATAAAAGAATTCTTTACTTGCTTTAGAAATGAGACAAAGCATACAAGTTTAAATAGTTTCATGACTTACCAAGTATTTCCTTTTTATAATGTACTTGCTATTAAAATTTGTCCGTTAAATTCTAAATATCTGGTTGACCGAGCTTTGCTCGGTTTTTCACATATTTCATATTTTTTTCACATTTTCGCCGTGTTGGTCCCGGCCTCCTTTGAAGAATAGGCCTACTGTCGTTCTGTCAGGCAGGTCGTAAAAGGCGACCGATTGGCTATCGAGTCACTACCATCGTGGCTACTAGGTGGTAGAGTTCTGCATTGTCTCGCCCGGGTCTGGTACCACCGCCTTACCTATTCCTGCCGCAATAGCGTCAGTGCTTGTCGCTGTCGTGTTCCGGTTTGGAGGGTAAGGTAGCCGGTAAACTTATGCATGTGGCATTAGACCTCGCCACAAGATAGCAACGCACCATTAACACCTTTGGTGTCTATAGGCGATGGTTGACTCTTTCCATCAGGAGACCCATCTGCTTGTTTGCTATCCCATGATATTAAAAAAAAAAAATATTTTTGGAACCGATCTTTTCTTGGACCTTGACCCTTGATAAATCGATTCCTATAGAATATATAGTTTTTTTTCTGTACTTGGTTGACCAAGCTTTGCTCGGTTTTTCACATACCCATATCTTGGGAACCGAGCTTTTCTTGGATCTGGAACCTTGATAAATCGATTCCTTGAGCCGAAAAACCCCTAATTTATGACTTTCATGAAAATCGTTGGAGCCGATTCCGAGATTCCAATTATATATATACAAGAATTGCTCGTTTAAAGGTATTAGATATGGTCTTATTATACAATAAATCAATTTGTTTGATAATTTTGGCTCAAGCTATGTTCTTGTAACACTTTGAGGCTGATCTCATCAATCTTCTTTGAATATCACTACTATTTCTTACAAAATTAAAAATTAATGCTACTTATTTTTACACAACATTGGCAATGCGGCAACTATCGCGTAACAGGTTTAATTTCAGATAACAGAAAAATGATTTTCTACGTGATAGAGTAGCGTACAACGGTCCGAGACTGAATACGCGTTCTGGTAAGTATATATTTACTCGTTCAATAGTCTGTCATTTAGGTTTTATTGGTGGTAACACGAAATGCAAAACTAACGAAAAATTGTCTTCCATTGATTGTGTGCACTACAGCCGGGGGAGCCAGCGGACTGTATATCTGGTTCTTCTCTCTTCGATGCCCCACCAGCCGTAGTGCTTTTGGCCGTGAGCCAGATGTCGCCGGGAAGATGAAATAGAGACCACAACTGTTCGTTGCAAAGGCGCTTTATTGTAACGAAATAAAGCAATAAAGCTAGCACCGTTGCAAAATATTTAACCTATTCTATGGAGAGCCACTACTTGCCCTAACACTGCCCTACTCTAAAGCCGGTACCCTATAGATATATACTAAAGCCCAGGAACTTGTCTGGGAAACTTATTGAGTCGTAACGAAACTATAACTTTACTGGAACGGAACTGATTGTATGGTCGTGCTCTCCGATATTTATAGTGCGCGGCCAGACGAGCGGCGGAAATCTACAAAGACAAACGGCGCCGGGTGTGGCGCCATAATGTCTGGGATTTGTTAAATCCCACTTTTCGCAATCTAATCTTAATAATTTTATCTTAGGTAGCTTCTCCTCTAATTAACTAGTGTGGCCCTCTAGCGAGTGCAACGGTACTACCTTTTTACAAATATATGCAAAACAAAGTACGTAATGCCCTAAGACCTACCGAAAACTAATTACAATGTGTTATTTCTTATTTACATACAAGGATCTAACACAAATAAACTTATACAATAACAAACAAGAGTGTTATATACATTGTACGTTCTCACAGGACCTCGGAAACTCTTACAATTACAGAGTTGTACGCCTTTTCAGGTCGTACTATCCTGTTAACTATCTTTATATTACAGAAAAGTGTCTAAACATATGCCTAAGTAAACAAATGTTTTATGATTATAAATAGTATGTATAAGGTAAGTATAAACTTACCTTATACATACTATTTATAATCATAAAACATTTGTTTTAACAAAGAATTTTGCACTTTTCGGATTTTCGTAATTGCGAGTTCCCGCATATAAATACTATCTCGCAAGAGTCGACTCGTAATGTCGTCGACTGCGTGGAACTCGCTTTATTCGTAATATGCCTAATAGGCAAAGATCATAGCTACATAAAGCCTTATTATTTCTATACAACAAAGCTGTATGTAGGTCTTAGGGCGAATAAAAGACTAAAACGAACATTATTTATTACAAAAAACTTACGAACTAAACGAAATATACATTCTATCCTGCCTTACTATCTATTTACATTAATATTTACAACAAAACGTGTCTGTGCTGCACAGATTGATTCTGCCGGGCAGTTTTTAGAAAGGCAAACGATTGGCTATACGTAACACTACCATCTTGACTACTAGCTTATAGGGTTGTGTAACGTCTCATCCGGATTCTTGGCTCCACCGCATTACCTATTTTTGCTACAATAGCACCAATAGTTATCACTGTCGAGTGTCGTGTTCTAGTTTGGAGGTGGCGAACCATGAAAAACAAGGCTATTTAAAAAACCGCGCGTTTTAATTTACTAAAGCATTGACGTTCAGACTCACATTATAATCTATCTCTTTTTTACAAATACATTATTTTTTTAACACCCATTTTAATTATAGATTACTTAGAGCATCAAGTAGTCTTAATCCTTAGATAATGGAAACTACTACTAGATAAGAAATAACTAAAGAAAAAAAGTGTAATTTGGTCACGAGTAATGGCGGACTTATTACAGCTGTCTACATGACAACTGACAAATTGTCATGACTTAAATCCAAAAAATATCGACATTTTATCAATATCTTTAACTTAATTTTTATTCAAATAGTACCAGTAGTAGTTTTATTCAAATAGATTGATTGAATAAAACACCGGTTAAAAACAGAACACGAAGACGTATTTAAGTACGAGAATCAAATAAGTACATTTAAACAATTAAACAATACGTACCGGTGCAATGATTCATTTGGCAATAATGCTGCAATTAGTCATCATCTTTTAATACCTTTTTTTCACGTTTATATTTAAGGTATACACCACAATTATGGAAAACTACAATTATTTAATTAAAATTGGTAAATATTTAAGTAAACTCAATTATTTGACGTTTTATGAACAATAATAGCGTTTAATAGTAATGGTGTATCGGCTGCAAGCTGTTTACAGTGACGTTACTTTGTTCAATGATTTGAAATTAGAGCACTTTCAAAATTTTTGTAGCTTTGTCTATTACAAAAATTCAAA
Source organism: Apodemia mormo (assembly GCA_036924255.1). Lineage (NCBI taxonomy): Eukaryota > Metazoa > Arthropoda > Insecta > Lepidoptera > Riodinidae > Apodemia > Apodemia mormo. The sequence continues at coordinate 18,572,323 of JAUPFN010000019.1, read as the reverse complement.
CTCACAGATAGAGATAAAGTCATTTTTATATATATTCAGCGTAGGAATGCGTGCTATTTTATAAATTTAATCGCTTGAAAATTAATGCCAAGGCATCATCGTCTCTTGTCAAAGTCTTAATTCGACACTGGGTATATATGACGCTGTAGGCTGGCGGTATGTGTACCATATAAGTAAAATAATGTTTATAAGAAAGCTAGTTAAATCTGTCCTTTAAAAATAAGAAATAAAAATCTAAATAACTTTTGTCTGATAAAAATTTATTATTCCCTTTTTGGAAAGGACATATGAAAACTACCTACCTTATATAAAGAGGTTAAAAAACGTAGCGCAATAAGAACTTTACATAAGCAACTGAGATAATAAATACAATTTGAAGAAATTTGATATAAAAAATTCTATGAATTGATAAACTCGAATAAAATTTATCTGAAGTACAAAACTTTAAAGCTTCCTCGCCAGTTAAAATGCTACGGGAAATTCTTTTTATTAATTTTTAGTGCAGTGGGAAAGACTAACGGAGTTACTTTTTTACTGAGGTAGAAATATTTTCCGGTCAAGCAATAAGAGACTGTAAATTTCCTTCACAATTTCTTGGCTGTAGATTTTTATATTTTTTGAGCTTATTTACCTAGTGATTTCTCAGATAGATAGTAGAACGCATTTTTTCATCTAAGACGGAAGAATATTAAATTAAAGACGTATTATTACTTATTTATTTATTTAAGAAATCTTGCGAATAACGTATCATGAGTCTAAGTTATATTTTATACGACTGAACTTATCCATGTAACTCAAACCCTACATATTTCTGTAAGTTTTCTAGATTACTAGCTAGCACCCACCCAAGCGCAAATTCACTGTATAAAAAATTATATGTTCTATATTTGCGCCATCATGTTTTCTCATTGTATACCAATTCTCCTGAAGGCAGTCAAGCTGTTCCCTAGTTACAACGGACACACAAATGTACAAATAAAAACAATAGTGAAATTGGCGTTAGCGTGTATATTTGACGAAATTGGAATAAACTTCTGGAAGCTGGTAACCAAATTTCGAGGTAAGGAAACGGTTAAAAATCCCACGCGTTTGAACCACGCAAAGCCCCCGAATTTAAATCACAACGCGTTTGAATAATATTTTAGCATGCAAAACGGTTTAAAACCTTCCCCGGTTTGAACTACTCTGTGTTTGAACAGTATTTCCGCGTGCAAAACTCTTTGAAACCTTTCGGTGTTTGAATCACTCTTAGTTTGAATAGTATTTTCATGTGCAAAACAGTTTAAAACCTTTCCAGGTTTGAACCACCCCTACTTTAGTTTAGTATTTCTGCGTGTAAAACAATTGTTAACTATTTTAAATATATAGAGCTTTTCTAAAATTAAAATAATTTTATAAACTTTAGAGTTTTTAACTCTTCGAGCTCAAAAGTCTATGCTTAGTTATATTCTTGATTGCGTTGAGCTTAAAATATCTTAATTTAGCGTGAATATCCAAAGACGGGCTGCAAGAACAACCAGCTTTCAGATTTTTATATATAGCAGTGAAAACTGTGAACCCCTTTTTATGATAATTGCGTTGATTGGGGGGTTTCAAATTTAAACTTAGTGTTGAGAGAATATTTTTATATTATATGCATTAGAAATAAATATATAAAAAAACACACATTACACGCACTAATAGCACTGTACATTTGAAACACACACAAACACGCACACTTTCAACCGATTTCCCAAAAAGAGGAGGTTTTCAATTCGGCTATTTTTTATGTTTGTTATTTCAGAACTCGGTCATTTATGAACCGATTTTGAATTTCTTTTTCTATTTGGAAGAGTATACTTTGCTGTGTGGTCTCGTTTTAATGAATGAATGAAAACTCTTTAATGTGCACAAACTTACAATTTAAAAATACATGTTCAGTAAAATTAATTTCTATATAATAGTAGTACACAAAGGCGGTCTTATTGCCACAAGAGCGATCTCTTCCAGAAAACCTTTTGTTGGTAAGGATAAAATTTTAAGGTAAGTAGGCTATCCAAACAGATATAAATACTATTATATTACCTTATGACTTATGACCTATTTTATATCTATACATATATATTATACATTCGGAAATAAAAAATGAGAACATAAAAACACATTGACACACAGTAAATATACGCAAAGAAAGTGCACAAAAGTAACAAAAATACACAACAGAAAAATCTTAAATAATAGTGTATTAAATTTAAATTCAAATAATATGTTTTAACTAAAGTTTTAAAAGCATTTAATGATTTCGCACGTTTAATGTTAGCAGGAAGCTTGTTCCATAGCTTAACGGCTTGAACAGTAAAAGAATGTTCATAAAGATATGAATTGTGTGCCGGCATACGCAAGGAAAGATTTTCACTTGAACGCAGTTTCATAACCTCACTGTCAAAAAATTCAAATCGTTCCTTTAAGTAATCAGGAGTAATTGGATCAAACAGCACGCAGTATAATAAAAAGAGAATATGGGCATCACGGCGAAGTTTAAGAAATTCTATTCTATGGGCATTCGGTTTACTTTGCCTACTCCGCAAGGGAACCGCGCGTGATGATGACGATACTAACATTAATAGAATTACCGTTGAGTATGACCAGAAGACAATCGCTAGTTTATTTGATTCCAGATTGTAGTAATCACTCCATTACACACAAATATCCGCAGTCAATTGATTTACACGAGAGACCCAAATACCTAGACGTTTATGGACAAATACCGCAACGCCTGATGCTTACTTGTCAACCTCGTTGATTTATGACCACTCCATACTATTGTTGTGGGATGAATAGAATTCATTCATCACATATTGTGTCTACGAATTACTTACATACAAAATTGTGATATTCTGTGTGATTTTTAGTGTTTATTAAAGATGGTGGTTGGTTATTTGTGCTTTGAAAAAAATTAACTGTATAATATGTATAAGAATATATGTCAGTCCTTAAGACAAATCGGGGATAAATCCACGAAACTTAACCTCACACCTCCACAATCAACAGTCGACAACTTCTGCTGGTCGCACGGCGCTCTGGGTTGTCTGAGAGATAGTTCCTTGATTTAGCCCGGCTAATAAGGCTAATAAACTTCGCGGATGTATGTCATCAATTCGCGCCCAATTCACACGGCGATCTTAGGTATAATGGCGTCTCCCGGTCTCACATTGACGGATGACGAGTCATAGTTGCCAGAATATGTTCAATTACCCACCAACATAGTGATGGGAACCGGACATAGTCATTACGCACGTTTTGATTTTATACAGATTTCAATTACTTTTTTAGTTGTACAATTTGATGAATAGTATGTCAAAGGAGATATATGGAGTCTGCCTAAAGTTTAATAAGAAAATTACTTGAAATGAAATTATAAAATTGATTTAATAAACACACTCGTATTAAAAAACACGTTTTAACAGCAAGCACATTTTAAAGTGAAACACACTACGAAGTCATGATATTCTGAACTGGTAAACTTTTTCTCAGTTTTCAAACAAGCCAAGATCTTTTTTTTTCTCCCACAAAGTTCGCACTTTCCTTTATTTATGACAACCTGAACAAGTTAGAAAAATATTGGATATGTAAGAGGCAAAATGGTTAACAAAATATATGTACCTATTGTATAAAAAATGCTTTCGACTACTGACTAAACAATAAATGTCTTCCAATTTTGACAACAGATTTCAGCCGTAAAGTTTATATTAAGTTTATATAAACCTTTATATTAAGACGAGAATGGTTAAAAGTTGTATGTAATAACTAGCTGCTGCGTGCAGCCCGCTGCAATATACATTGTTTGGTAGCCTATGTGTTATTCCATGTTATTATGTACCTACCTGTGAGCCAAATTTCATTTAAATTCGTTCAGTAGTTTTTGCGTGATTGAGTAAGAAACATCCAACCAAATATCCAAACTTTCGCATTTATAATAATAATATAGATTACCGTCCCATTGGTCGAGATCTTAGTGAACTTGACTTCAACATTTGTGTGATGAGTATCTATAGATGTTTGTATTCCTAGGTTTGGGTATTTATTAAGTATTTATATTATATATGTGTTTCTATGTATTAGTAACGTTGACTAACACCCACCTAATAAACAAGTAAATTGCTTACTTTGGAGTTAGACCAATTTGTGTAATTTTTCTAGTTTGATATTTACCTATCCATTTGTCCATTATTTGTCCATTGTGTTACGAAATAGCAAAAATCAAATGGCTCTCCAGATAGAAAGAGAAACAATCGCCTATAGACAGAAAAGATGTCAATGTTGCGTTACTATCCGTTTCGCAGGATGGCGAATAAGTCTAACGGCTACCCTACCCTCCAAATTGGAATACGCCAGTGATGAGCATTAAATATATATTGAGGCAGAAATAGGTAAGGTGGTAATATCAAATACCCGGGCGAGAAAAAAATTAATTCCCAAGCATGTTATGTTTTTCAATAAACAAATTGTCTGACTTTGCATTCGATTCCAGGGCCATAAGTGTCTATTGAGGTGACAGTGTTTTCTTTTTATATTTTCAAATATTATCCATAACAAGGCATTTATAAAAACAAAAAATTCGACTGCGACCCTTTTTGAAAATCTATCAGACCTAGGTTACAGAACGCGCCAAAGTAGTACACTTTACATGCACACGAAAAACATTACTCTCCTTCTAGCTTAGTCGGGTAAAACTCTACCTTGATTGATCAACAGATGAACGTAGTTATGATTAGGCCGAATTTCATACTTTAAGGCTATCACCGACACTTGTGTAATATACAAACAAAATGTTGACTAATTACATTCTGCATTGTTTAATTAATCACGACACTAGCCTAGGCAAAATTAGTAAATAACTACACATTTCCCACGCAGCAACTCTTGAATAAATAAACCAAACGTAATTTTCAACTGAAATTAAAAATAAAATATGTACATGTGAACATTCAATCTTGTTGTGAATATTTGAATGTACTTTCCGATATCCTCTCAGTTCCGTTGATTTTGTTTCAGAAAGTATTAATATGAAAGAGTACGAAATAAATGAAGTCACAATACGCTTTCTGTTGGGAGTCTCGTAGGAAAACTAATAAATGATTTTTCTTTATGTCTTATATTTGATAAAGTCGATTTTTATTTTCTGTTTAATTTTTTTATTTGTTTTTCACTCTCAACGGACTTTGTCTTTGATGTTTGAGGTGTTCAATTATATAGAACTATTATTATAGGTGTTCTAATATTATTGTATTTACGATTTATCGATTCGACGTATTTACAACCGACTTCTTAAACGATTTATTTTATTTATTAATCGATTCTGAAAATTCTTTTTTATTTGAGAAGGTATACTCCCCGTGAAGTTCTATTTTAATTTGGTCAATATCTGATGCAGGGATCCGGAGATACAGGAAATGGGAAGTCGGTAGCTGTAGTTTTCCTGCGTTAAAAATGATTTAATTACTAGCTGCAGCGTGCAGTCCGCTGCATTATAAAAGTTTTGGTCAATCCCGCGGGGTCACTTATCTTTCCGGGATAAAAAGGGGTCATCTTTCATGAAAAAAGTTTCATCAGATCAAGTCATCATCTACCTGTGTGCCAAATTTCATTTAAATCAGTTTAGTAGTTTTTGCGTGATTGAGTAACAAACATCCATAACATCCATCCATTCAAACATCCATCCAAACATACAAACATCCAAACACCCCAACACCCCAACATCTAAACATCCAGTATTTCGATTAATATAGATTTTTTTACCGTAATACTCGGTCATCCATTAACCGATTTGGAAAATTTTGTTTAATTTTTTTTTATATCATAAGATAGCAAACAAGCAGATGGGTCTCCTGATGGAAAGAGTCAACCATCGCCTATAGACACCAAAGATGTTATGGTGCGTTGCTATCTTGTGGCGAGGTCTAATGCCACATGCATAAGTTTACCGGCTACCTTACTCTCCAAACCGGAACACGACAGTGACCAGCACGGACGCTATTGCGGCAGGTATAGGTAAGGCGGTGGTACCAGATCCGGTCGAGCCGATGCAGAACTCTACCACCTAGCCTTTTACGACCTGCCTGGCAGAACGGCAGTTACCTTATTCTTCAAAGGAGCCCGGGACCAACATGGGAAAAAATTTATTCTTTTGTTTAAAAGAATTCCATAATGGTTCCATATACATTTGCTGAAGCCCTTAATGTTTAGAGGTACAGTAAATTGAAAGTCGTTTGTTGCAGTTTATCCACGTTTAATATCCATAATATAATATAATATTTGTTTTTCAAAATGACGTCGAAAATGTTCCTTTCGTGAACCTAATTCGATTCTTTTACGTCGTAAGATATCACATAAGTAGATGGAAAGAGAAACCATCACTTATGAACACCAAAGACGTTAATGATGTGTGGTTATCGGTGGGATGGGATGAAAATTCCACAAGCATAAGTCTACCAGCTACCTTAGCTTTCAAACCAGAACACGACAATAACAAACGTTGACGCTATTGCGGCAGTAATAGGTAAGACGGTGGAACCAAGCTTGTTCCGTCTTTTCAAGGTGTGTCCGTGCCAATAACTGACTACCTCGAGCTCTTTGGTATCACCTTAACGCCTACTCTTAACTTTACTTCATACATGGAATCGAAAGCCCAAGTTGCCTCAAAAAAGCGTGGTATACAGGTGAGACAGTATTTCCGCCCGGGGCAGTTGCTCAATCTTTATCAAGCACAAGTCCGTTCGTACATGGAATACTGTTCTCACCTCTGGGATGGATCCGCCAAATACCAGCTGAAGACACTTCAGGCGATAGAGAGGCGTGCCAAGAGGCTCATAAACGAGGATGATCTCGTAGGCAAAAAACTCCAGAGCCTCGCTCATCGCCGCAGAGTGCCTAGTCTATCGGTCTTTTATGGGATACACTTTGGCGAGTGTGCTGCGGAATTGTACGACTTAATTCCGCCATCCCCGTTTTTCTATCGATCGTCGAGGTGCACAGATATTAGATAGATACTAGGCGTCGCCATATGGTGGACGTTCCACGTACCACAAAGCGGTTCGACTCGACATTCTTGATCCGAACCGCAAGAGACTATATGCTTCCTGAGTCTGTGTTCCCCGATGAGTACAATCTAGAGATCTTCAAGAGAAGAGTGAACTCTTCTAGGGAAGCGCGTTCCATCTTAGGCCGCATCTTAGCTTACCATCAGGCGAGATCATGGTCAAGCGCTTCCCAATCCAATAAAAAACCAAATACCCAGTCGAGACGTTGCGGAATTCTACAACCTAGTAGTTACCATGGCAGTGACATGTAAATAGTCAATAGGTAACCTTTTACGATTTGCCTGGCAGAACGGCAGGTGGTCTATTCTTCAAAAGAGTCTGGACCAACACAGGGGGAAAATAAATAAAAATTTGAAATAAATAAAAGTTGACATGTCCGTGCGATGATTTGAGTCAGGCAAAATCTATAATTAACTCATACCCGCAGTACCACAATAACTAAATTTATTAACATTATAAAACATGATCAAGATTTATACTTTGAATAAAAAAACTTTCATTGATCAATTTCCAAATCGATTATATATTCATATTCCATTCTTATCTAGTAAATTTCACAATCAAATTCACGCAATGTATCTTAAATGAATGAATAATAACCATATCGATATTCAACCCTCTCGAATCTTGCGTATACTGATCCCTGAGGAATAATACGGATGGACGGAAGTGTTACTGTAGTTTGAATTTGATATTAGACAGAGCCATACATTTATAAATAACGTAACTTAGTTTAGTTCACATAAATATATATAATAGTTCGCCTCTGTGGTCTAGTGGTCCAGCGTTGGCGTTGACTGGTTTGATTTTTTATTTTAAGGAATGTGATCCTCTATGTATGGCACATTAAAAAAATGGGTGCGTGTACTTATGTACACGCGTGAAAAGTTATATACTTCTTTGGCGTCATTAAAAAATAGTGGTCGCGTTTCCAATCCGGTAGTAGCTTTTAAAAAATATGTTAACGTGTCAAAATAACTTGTAAAAAGTTTTATTGAATAAAGCACTTCTGATTTCTAATAGATTTTAATTGCATGCAAATACTTAATTACATTAAATTAATAAAAGAACTGGAAAAGGATAGTCCAGGATTTCGGGATTTAATGAGCAATTTAGCGGACAACTTCAACCTGTCACTTTTACGTTACGGTGATGGTGTGCATCTTAAAATTTCACTCGCTGCCTAAAGAAATATTACGCGCTTAAGAAATATAATTTCAAAAATCTCGAACGGAGGGATCAATGATAAGGTACTATATGTTAGTATCAACAATAATGGTATTTTTGCGTACAATCCTAACGTTATAATAATATATACTACGCTTCAAAAGAATATAGTAAAAATAGTATTACAAAATCCGACTCTGGTACTAGCTAGTATCGAGGTGTGACATCTCATAGCGGCACGCCGCCGCGGTCGCAACAAGTCGAGCTGTGGCATACCCAGATGGTCGCGCGACTCACCGCGCCGCATTTCGCGTCGCAGGTCGCGCCGCGGGTAGCTGTGGCCGAGCGGTTAGAAGTGTTTCCTCCAGATATAATACAGCTTTATAGCACAATTTGATAGATACCATACCATGGGCGTACCGAGGGGGGGGGGGGGGGGGCAGGGAGGGGCAGCGGCCCCCTGGAATTTGTTTACCTCTCCACTAACTGTTGTAGATAAAAATATAATAACATATAGTCTTAAAATATTACGGTTGCCCCCCCCTGGCCCAGAATCTGGGTCTTAAAATGTTACGGTTGCCCTTCCCCTGGCCCAGAACCTGGGTACGCCCATGTACCATCCGCTTATTATTGGTCAATCCAAAAAGCTTGAGCTCAATTGGTCAATTCAAATATCATTCGCTCTTTGGTCATCTCAAATAGCGCGCGCTCATTGATCAATTCAAATAGCACGCGATCATTAGTCATTTTAATAGCGCGCGATTCCTCGGCTTCCTGTTACACAGTTCTAGTGTATTTGACAAAATCGCTCCCATGGGTTGCAGGAAAGCGAGAGGAAATATAGTGTACATCAAAAACTATTAACTTTAAGCCTTGTGATGAAATCTAAGTTCATTTGATCCTTGCATACGCTTTACATAAACACAAATTTGATGTAAGCATCCCAAATCCCTAGACATTCGCATTATGTTCCAATCTACTAAATTGTGTAATTGAATTTATGCAATTTATCTAAAATGAATTAATACTAATCGTATTAATATCCTACCCACTCGAACTTTGCACATGCTGATCCTTGAGGAATAAGATGGGTGGATGGTCGGTCCTTACTGTAGTTTGAATTTGGTTTCGCATTTGGTCATAAATTACGAGCACCTGTTAGGTGTAGGTCATAAATAACATAATATGTAGTTTAGTTCACAAACTTACATGACGTTTCAAGTTATTATCTCTTCGAATATTGGGTATTTTTACGTATTGAAATATTTTTACCTGTGGTTTTTACATATACATTATTGTATATCTTAAAACCATTATTTATAAATTATATATAAATTACTGTATATTTAAAAACCACAGATGTGCTTGTTTTTTATTACGTTTTTTAATTTTTAACTTTAGAGCTGCGCTTTTAAAGATCGGATTTGTCACAAAATTCATTAAGAAATTAAAGTAGCTCATGTTTTAGGCAATTTGAGCTTAGAGATATACTTACTTAGATAATCAAGAACTAAAACTTAAAAATCAGAGATTTTGAAGTTTTATATTTAATTTTACAGCGTAGGATAGCAAAGAAAAAGGCATATCTTCTGATCGCTAAAAAAGGTAACTGTCCTCTAATGACAAATAAGTCAGACTGAGATGTACCTTTTCAGGTAGATGTATTACTGTCCAAAGTTTCGATCAACATATTTGTTTATATAGCACTGATTTAGAAATAAAACTCTTCACAAGATTTTAATATTTAATTAAATTAATAAACATTACACATACGGTTTGTAGATACTAGATGTCGAAAACGTATAAAACGCTGAGATGAAATAGAAATATACAAATGAGATTAATGTAAATGTATTAAGCATACTAATTACCCTAATTATATAATCCTCAAACACTTAAATTTCGTTCACATGTCGACGGATTCATCATAGTTTTAAAATGTTATTGATACAAAGAAATGTTTAATAATACTTGATGTATTGATATTAAAGTTTATAGCGCTTATTTTAATCACTAAATACGTATATTCTTTAAAGCAATATCTTAATATCATACGAATAGTACAAACATGTTATTTCAAAAATATACATCAAGTATGTGCTTTAAAATATTTAATTTAGCTTCATGCAAATAGTTCGAATTGACCCATTTATACATGTATCGACTAAAAAAAATTTTAAGAGCAGTAAATTCACCTCCTGCAAAATAGATAGTAGCTTCAAACATACTCACATATGTATCGATCCAATATTAGGTATATTACCGGAAAAACTAGGTGAATTTGGTAACTAGGTAAAACCAAGGATTAAAACTTGGTAAATGTAAGGTAAATTTGTTATAATTTTTGAAATTTAGTGAATAAGCGAAAAGAATAAGTGAAGTGAAAATAATGCATTCATAACTCTTAGGTTAATTTTTAGAACTCAGGTTGTATCGCTTTTTTGCTTCAATAACATGACATGTTAGAAAACTCAGTTTTGTACTAAATTTAATGTATTATCAAAACATTCTTATGATTTGAGACAGCTAAGGTGTTAAAGTTTATACGTAATCTAGAGTAAAGAAAAAAATTACACAGTTAAGTAAAATAATTTTTGTTAAGTTAAAAATGCTCTACTGTAAAATTGTGGTTTTAAGACAACACATTATTGAAGCAAAGAAGCGGTATGCTACCTAATTACAAATAACTTATAACCCTAGAATTCTGATTGTCTGTAGAATGAGTCAATTTCAGATATTCACACAATACTGCGTAACTAGTATACTTAAAATATTAATTAATAATTAATATGCTTAAATATAATAATAGTTTCTATATGAAATTTACAGTGATGAAAATCATGTTTAGAACAATAATTTTGTTATATACAAATATTAATTTTTTATTGTATTGTTGCTTGATACAGCTAAATTTGACAATTAATAGTTAATTTTCTAATAATCTTTTCAATAAATGTAGACAAAAATAAACTCCATTTTTAATATCTATTAAATAAAATTTACATGTACTAGGATGATAAAGAGGTCATGTTTTTCGTAAAATATACGTTCTAGTTATTTCTGATAATTTTAATCTACATTAGCTACTCGGATGCTTATTAATAATTTATGCAAAAATAATTTTACATGGATTTTATATTTGTCATATTAGTATTAATGTCAAAATTTAAATACTTACGTCGATTCAGACAAAAATTACACTAATTTGTTAATGTAAGCAATATATATTTAAAAAATATTAAGTTTCAATAATTGTTTAATATGTCTGTTGGGATGGGAAAGTGTTATCGATGTTCTTGAACTTCCGTTGTTTTAGAACGATGCGATGGTGGCCATTAATTTTTTATATATTCCTTAGAGTAACCTCAATTGTATCTAATTGCAAGTCGAAGATGAATTGAGATTAAATTACTCTAATCTAACTATAAAATCAATCAGAAATCAAACAAAATATATTTTATGTACACTTTATATAATTACTATTAATTTATATAAGTATATATAAAGTAAGAAATATTTATTGTTTTTTTTTAAGATTTTTTTCTAATTATTAAAATATTGGCGTTTACCATTTAAAACATATTTAAAGTATTACATCATTTATACAGATTTATTTACATTTCCACACTTTTGCCGTCCTCAGAATTAAAAGTCGTTATGTAATATCCCGCCAATGTAAGTTTTAAGCTCAAATCAAATAATAATCAAATCAAAAAAGAAATATGGATCTGTTTTACTGGAATTAATAATTAAGAAGACAAGAAAATTCTGTTGGGTTTTCTTGTGATGTTGGATAACGACATATTAGTTTAAGGAGGGCAGATTTGCTCTGTTATTATAATTTTGAACCTAGGTCATGGTTCACATTTGTATATTATATCTATATACAAGTCGACTGGTAAAAGGTTGTAGATATTGAAGTTAATGGTAATAAGGAAACAATAAAAATATAATAAAATCAAAATATTGCTTGAGTACATAATATTCTTCAATGAAATTAGTGTAATATTCAAGAAGTATGGTCACCGTACTTTGTACTAACGAGGCTAGTCCGAGTTCTGTAATTGAAGTTTATTGTTTGTTAATAACAATGAACTTCTTCTTATTCCTATTCCGTGTTGGTCTGGACTCTTAAAGAATGGACAATCTGCCATTGTACCAGGCAGATTGTAAAAGGCGAACGATTGGTTATGTTAGTAACTGCCACCGTGGCTACTACGTGGTAGAGTTCTAGAATGTCTTTCCCGGTTCTGGTACCACCGACTTACCTATTCGTGCCGCAATAGTGTCATTGTCGCGTTCCGGTATGGAGGGTAAAGTGTGATAGCTAGTAAACATTATGCATGTGGCACTAAGACTTCGCCACAAGGATAGCAACGCACTATTAACATATTTGGTGTCTATAGGTTGACCCGCCAAACGGATGGTTGTTTCTTTCCATCAGGAGAGCCATCTGCTTGTTTGCTCTCTCATAATACATAAAAAACTTTTGTGCGCAGTGCACGGGTGTCCGTACTAAACATTTCTATTTTGATAATTATGTCAAAATTTAAGTACTTATTTTTTGCATATTCGGTATCAAAATAGAAAACTTTCTCTTTCACCATGTACAATCTTTAAACATACAAAGCATTCTTAGTAGACCGACATCGGAGTCAGGATTTGATGTGTTCATTAAAAGAAGCCTAGAACAGCGATCCCTCCCACTCTCTTTTTAACATAAGATTAGCTTAATCCGATGGGACTGACGTAATCGCCATAGCGACATGAGTCCCTAATAAAAAAAAAGAATAAAAAAACTTTAACCAGTCAACCTGTGTATACAGTCTTTAATAGTTCAATGTCTTACATCTACACCTATTTAAATTGATTTCCTAACGTTATCGATATGCTATGCTTATTTTTATTGAGTCAGCGTTTTGTTTCCCATCTTAATTATATTATTCTATAGTTACAACAACTTTGATAAACATCCAACATTCAATAATTAAGTTATAACATTTATATAGCATTTAAACTATAATGAATAGTTCCTAAAATTGTGCCCAGTAATATATGCATAGAATATAACCTATATAATATTATAGCATATTTGGATCAGACGCACAATGATTTTTGTATATATAGGGATAAAACATTTTTAAATGGCTAAGAATTTCTTCTAAATAGGAGTTAGAATCAAGATGTAACAAGTCCAATAAAACAAAGTTTGCAAAAGTGTCGGATTACTTTTAACGAGCGGTTGTGATTAACCTGGATAGAACATCAATTGTTAAACTTTAGCTTGCTGCTTCTGATTAAAATCTGGCTAATTATATTTTAGGTATTATTTTTTGGTAAAGAATTTTAATCCAATGCACATGTTTATTCTTATTTACCTACAATCAAAGATTTTGTAACCAGTAATGTGAGTTATGATTGTTATAAATTTTCAACTGTAGCAAAGTTATTAGAAAGAAAATTTTACTTACTTGTTTCATGTACTCATAATGTAAATACATTTTTATGTTTTAATATTGATGTGGCATAATGACAAATGTATTACTGATAAATTAATAATTTCTGTTATCCTTTAATATCAAGAGAATTACTTGGTTATTTATATAATATGATAAAATTATAATATATAATATCAAAAATCATTACATAATGTGACTGAAGGAGCAGCAACAAGTTTTGTACGATTATGATACCTACCACAATTATGGTCATTCCTTACGGCACATAACAGTTTTTTATTATATCATAAGAGAGCAAACAAGCAGATATGTCTCCTGATGGTAAGAGTCAATCATCGCCTATAGACACCAAAGATGTTAATGGTGCGTTGCTATTTTGTGGCGTGGTCTAATGCCACATACATAAGTTTACCGGCTACCTTCCCTCCAAACTGGAACACGCAGTGACAAGCACTGACGCTATTGCGGCAGGAATAGGTAAGGCGGTCGTACCAGACCCGGGCGAGACAATGTAGAACTCCTACCACCTAGTAGTCACGATGGTAGTGACTTGCATAGCCAATCGGTCGCCATTTACGACATGCCTGGCAGAACGGTAGTTGGTCTAGAGGTACGGTAGAGGTTGGTCCTCAAAGGAGCCCGGAACCGACACGGGGAAAATTGTTGATTAGAGGAACAAAATATGTTTGATATGTTTGTGTGTATTTTCTCATCAATGACGACTTAATATTCCTTTGAACTGATAAAACCAAATTAACATTTTGGAGATACTTGTTATCGATAAACTGATTGAGATAATTTTATTTAAGAATAATTATATCTGTAGATAGATTGAGCACTAGTTTAAAATCATCATCAAACTGTTTCATTAATATAATACACCTTATTAATAAGATTACTTAATGCCGATAGTGCTTTTACAATTATACTACTCACTAGTCTGCGTAGCGTTTCGGCGTAGCTGATCGTAGCTGCTGTACAGCAAATATTGATGGCCAATATTCCCTTTTCAGATTAACTATTATCGAGCTTGTCTATTTTTAAAAACATCTCGACGAGTTATATTTGTCATAAATTTATGAAATATATGTGTAGAAATATTCTCTTTGTTTAAAACTGGAGGCCTTTATTATGTTCTATGAAAAAAAAAATTAAATACTTACCTGTTGAGTGTCGTTCTATATGGAGAAAACCCTCAAAATCAATTGCATTTGCATAACGTGTAGAATAAAATGACTAGTATATTAATAAAAAACGTAATAAGCAATTAAGGGCCAGTAACATAGCATTGTAGTAAAACATCCGTAATACAGACGTAAAGCTGTGTATACCTGCTTTAGCTATTAATAAATAGTCGTTATTGTTAGCAAATTTGTGAACCACCTGCCGATAAATTAGTGTATCGGGTTTACTCCGTAATATTGAGCTCTCGAGACATATTACAAAAAGTCCTGAAATTCAACAAGCGCCTATAGTAGATAACATTGTTATAACGTAATATTTAATAAGAACAGATATGTTAGCATCTAATGGTAAACAATAAATTAAAATTTCTTACCTAAATAACATAATTTATACAAATATAAATAAATATTTTAGAGCTGTTAGCATTTACATATTTTTTCCTAAAATTTTGTGATAAAGACTTACTTAAAGACAAAATTTTATGCTATATACGAGTACTTTTTAAATATTTTATTGTTCTAGATTAAAAGAAATAGATCCATTCAGAGATGAACTTGACTTTAGCTCGTGTGGAGATTGTTTAGAGTTTTTGCAATTTGAGGTAGACATGTCAGTATTATCTGTCAAAGCAGATTTAATAATAGCTAATGAGTCGTCGTGGGGTTTGGAAAAGGGTGAAGTAGATACGTTGTCCTGATAAGGATTTGACACTGAAGAAGTCTGAGATGGCGAGGTTGAAATATTTTGACATGTGAGACTGTGGAAGGTTGGACAGGCGGGAGAGGCAGTGTCTTCTTCATTCAACGTTCGTAAACGCAGTAGCCTCCCCCGCCTCCCTTCTCAAACTGGAGATTGGTCACCGCTGACGCTTCCGCTCGTTATGTAATCCTGGTTGAAAAACATAAAATGATTCACAAAATGTACGTGATAAATGCAACGTTTACGTACGAAAGTACATAATATTTATTTTGTGTAAGAAATACTTTAATTTCATATTTTTTTTTAATATTGGTAACAAAATAAAATTATAAGTTAACTTTTATGTCATATGTGTATTGGTACCACGGCTTTACCTATTCCTGCCGCAATAGCGTCAACGCTTGTCATTGTTGTGGTTCACTTTGGAGGCTATGATAGGTAAAATTATGCACGTGGCATTGCCATCCCGCCACACGGTTAGTAACGCATAATTAACATTTTTTGTGTTCATAGGCGATGATTTGTCTCTCCATCAGGAGAGCTTTCTGCTTTTTTGCTATCTTATAATGTAAAAAAATATATTCAAAATATAAAGTATTATGTATATTATTATAGTGCATATATACATATACATGCAGAAATGTTTCACATATTTCATAACTAACAGAATTAATTAATTAATAATTGTTACGGGATTAATTACACAAATAAGTCTAACCTTTAAGTAAGATAATTATCTGCTTGTGATGTAACTCACCCATATTAATACATAAAAATACATATATAAATACTGAAATATGTTTAAAGTGCCCTAACTCAGTAACACGGAAATCTATGGTTATCGCCTGTAAGGTTATCACACATACGCTTGTCCACGTCGGAAATGAAACCCATTGATTGCGCAGTTAGGAGAAGGCGGACTTAAATATGTGAAAACTTGAACAGAAGGACATTTCCCTCAGTTAGTAGATTATTTCTCGTAAAATACTTGAACTTTTAGAACTGAATAGCTTAAAGTTTTATAACTTTGCGGATTTGTCCCTATGTTAATCTACCGGATACTAGAATCCCCTCTTGGGCTTCCATTTTTTATATCATAAGATAACAAACAAGAAGATGGGTCTCCTGATGGAAAGAATCGACCATCGCCTATTGATACCAAAGATATTAATATTGCGTTGCGATTATGTGGCGAGATCTGATGCAACATGCATATGTTTACCGTCCCTTTCCCTCCACACCGAAACATGACAGTGACAAGCACTGGCATTATACCCGTACGTACCAGACCCGGGCGAGACAATGTAGAACTCTACCACCTAGTAGCCACGATGGTATTGACTCGCATAGCCAATCGGTCACCTTTTACGACCTGCCTGGCAGAACGGCAGTTGGCTTATCCTTCAAAGGAGCCCGGGACTAACACGGTGCAGTCTCATTTAATTATTGATTACTCGTTTTAACAGTTTCTAACACAGTTGCACACATGATTAGATTCGTTGCATAAAAACCATTTAAATATTTTTTTTGGTGGAAAATTTGACATCAAAGGGTCGTTTACACAACCATCACACCGATGATAAAAATTTAATCAAGTATAAACATTTAATAAATATAAAAATTTAATCAAAATATATGAAAACTTTTATCATGCGACAACGATGTGTTGGGACATTAGATAGTAAAATTTCTTTATAAAGAGCAACTATATCGTCTATATTATGATTAGAAGAAATTTTCAACGAGAATTTTATTTTGTAGCATTTATGTTAGGAAAAAAAACTTTTTCATCATAAGGTCTCCTGATGGAAAGAGACAATCATCGTCGATAGACACCAACAATAATATTGGTGCATTGCTGTCCGTTTGGCGGGCCACATGCGTAAGTTTATCCGTTACCTTACCCTTCAAACCGGAACACGATAGTGACAACAAGCATTGACGCTATTGCGGCAGGATTAGTTAAAGCGGTTGGGCTAAAACCTTTTGCAAACTTTGGGAGAGTGGCAGGTGGACTTGGCAGGTGGTCCACCTGCTACTTTCCCAAAGTGCCTGTTCAAAAGGAGCCTAAACCTACACGGGGAATGATTCGTATAAGTATTCGTTATACGGTTCGATAAAATCATTTTTACCATTCAGAAAATTTGAGTTGGTCTGTCTGTATATTCTGTTATTATTTAAATATTTATTTAATATTCTGTTATTATTTAAATAATCCAAAAAAAATACTACTTTATCGTACCGAATGAGATGACAAGGTTAAAAAAATTACCCTTGAAATGACTTTATTTCATTTTTAACTAGTATAAATCTGTTTTTCTGTATGTAATTGTAAGCTACACTGATAAACAGAGAAAAAAAGTAGTACCTTCACGCCCGTATCCCCGAAAGGGTAGGCAGAGGTACAACAAGTGCACCCACGATTAGCCGAAGATACTTGGTCCCACTATGTGATAGGTGGCAAGCCTATCGCCAACCGGGCGTCAACTCCGACACCGGACCACTACACCACAGAGAAATTGTCTTTAAAGGCGTATCCATTTAAGCCGTGGGCTACGCGTTCTACGCCCAACCTTGTATCTATTAGTATTTGTGTTGACCGTAGGGTACACGGGTGTTAGCTGTTCAAATATTATATTTTTAGTATTTTATATACTTACTAGCTGATCCGGCAAACATTGTTCTACCGTTTTAACTACTCTTTTCTATATTTTTTCACCTTTTAAACCTTCCCTGGACTTCAACAATTAATTCAAAACCAAAATTAGCCAAATCGGTTCAGCCGTTCTCGAGTTTTAGCGAGACTAACGAACATCAATTGATTTTTATATATATATAGATATTATCCTGTAAATTAGTATCATGGACTTACATCAGCAAATTATTTGGTAGTGATAACACAAGCAAATAATTAGCTTATTCTCAGGTTAGACCATTTATGCAATTTGTTCACTATTGTTGCTAGTTTTTAATTTGATCCTCTTATTTGTCTTATACTCACAGTTTGGTGGTGCCGACCATCGTAGTGCGGGGCCAGTGACATTCGTGGTACCAACAGTGTTGTAGTTGTGGTTTCCGATGCAGCTGACTCTCGTTTTGACGGGTGACTGTATAACCTGTTCCATATCCTAGCGTTATTATCAAATACGATTAATAACAAAAAAACTGATTTTTAAATATTTTTTTTTATCAAACCTGGTTTGAAAGATATTATTTCTCCACTTTCAAGGCTGAGATAGTATTTTCCCACTGTCAAGGCTGAGAGTGCTACTTTCCTTCCCATCTAAGTTGATTAGTGCGCATGTTTTATATCTCTTGCATGTGCGAATTGTGTGATTTTAAATTAAAATGTTAAAAGCTCTTTAAAATGTAAAATGTCAATCATTTTTAAATGTTACGTAATTAATTTCAATAATTTTAAGTAATGTATAAAGCTGTGTAAGATGAATTTTCAATCCAGTTGGGTTAAAAAATAGAATACGCACCGCGGAAGGAAAGTATGACATTGCTACACGCGTTGCACATTGTCACAGTTATAGTAAAGTGACGCGTATGTTTTTAAGCTTTAAAGTATAATAACCTCTATTTACATTAGATAACGTATACATTTGTTTTATGCAATTCGCTTGACTCCAAAAAGCGTTAACGCGCGAAATCTCTCGTCGACGCGACGGGCGGCTTCGCGCGTCTTTGTATTTTTATAAAACGAATTTAAAGAAATTATTTAAAAGTAAAGGAATATTTACGTGAAAAGTATACAAAATTGGGTCAGCATTTTCTACAAACAAACTGTCTTAAAATTTTTACATCTTTATAAATATATCATGCATTATTATATCATAGATAATTTTCTGTTTTAGTTTAGAAAGATGGGGGATTCACATTTCTTCCTAAACCATTAGATTCGTGTCTTTGGGTTTTTTCATTCCTGCTGCCATTACGTCAGTGCTTCATTTTTATATCATAAAATAACAAACATGCATATGGCTCTTCTGATGGAAAGAGACAGCCATCGCCTATAGACACTTAAGATGTTAATGGTTGGCTGTCACATGTATAAGTTTATCGGCTACCTTACTTTCCAAACCGGAAAACAACAATGACAAGCATCGGTGCTACTGCAGCAGGAATAGATAAGGCGGTGACGCCAGACCCGGGCGAGACGGTGCTCTAGCGTCTAGTTCACAATTGTAGTGACATGTATAATTCGCGTTCGTCAATCGTTCACCTTTTACGAACTGCCTGGAAGAATGGCAGATGGTCTATTCTTCAAGGGGCCCAGCTAACATCTTGCCAATATTGAGTCCTTGGTAACATTAGGGGAGCCCAAGAGGGGATTTTTGCATTTGCGTGTGGGATTAACATAGAGGGAGGGGGGGGGGTACCTCATTAAATATAATCCCTCTATATAGAGGCGGGTAACTATGTCATAAAAAACCAAATTCCAATAACTTCGGGTAATGGAAATTGTCTGATTATATTTTTTTCGTCATTTTTACATAATTTCCTATACATATAATAAAAGAATATTCAGACGCGCTCGAGAATGTCGAAACAACGTTTTCTTTGTAACTTTGTGACCGTCCCACTCCTTTAAGCTAGATTTGAATCGGCAGATTTTCTAAATTTTAGCTTGCAATTAACCCATCATACCTTAATTTGACGCGATTTAGTGTTTCCATGTCACAGTTTTTTTTTCAATATTTTTTTTTATCTGTAAATTTTTTCCCCACCATTGAAATGAAAAGAAATTATAAAACCTTTAATTTTCCTATAATTTAATCTACAAAAGTCAATAGGTCTCTTCGACGCTCGAGTAACTATGCATTTGGCTATACTATAATGTGGTGGTATCAAACTTGGGTAAGATGTTGCAGAACTCTGATTGTTCTATCATAGAGTTTTGCAACTATGATGATAAATTAGTAGTCTCGGTGACACGTATTCTTTTTCTCATGCCTTTTACGACATGCCAAGCAGTATGACAGTAGATCTGTTATTCAAAAGGGTCCCAAACTAACACCGTATAACACAATTATAATATTAATGCGACTGTCTTATGCTATAATTGAGATTATCAAAGTTTAAGGCTATTAACTCCGTAGGTAACTGATAGGTTAATTAACTCGATGAATAATTAATCGGTCCTATTTCCCTTTCGCTCTTAAATCCTGACTCAGTAATTTCTCTATTGTGTTACGATTTATGGCAATCTTAAAATTATTTAGTTTCAGTGCCGGATTAACCCATAATAAATGAAGATATTGCTTCGTTGGAGGGCACCAAAAACAGCGCCAAAACATATTTGCTAAAAACGCCGTTCTGCCAGGCAGGTGGTAAAAGGTGACCGATTAGCTACGTGAGTCACTAATATCGTGGCTACTAGGTGGAAGAGTTCTGCATTTTTCGCCCGGGTCTGGTATAGTAGTGGGCGTTAAAAGTTATAATTGTTTTAAAGTTAGTAGTAAAGTTAAAGTTGTTAAAGATTAAAAGAGTTATTTTTAACATTTTGTTAATTCTACAATTAGCTACGTCACTAACGCAAATTCCGTAATATTATCAACTTTCATCATTCAAATTTAAAAACAATCCGATAGATGGCTGCACTGCGCATGTCATGTGACACGTCGACTGATCACTAGGCATGGAAATTATTGTTAAATTAGGTTAACTGTTATGTTGTAAAGTTAATTAATATTTAACAGTTGTTTATTTATGTTATATTATAACAGTAGCCTATATATAATAAGCATCAGAAGCAGCAAAAAAGCAAATCTACCGAGTAGCGACAAAAAAAGGTTAACTTTTAACAGTTATTATTATTATAAATCAAGGTAGCGAGCAGAAAAAAAGAAGAAAAAAAAGCTCTCTCAAATATTTTTAATAACATTATTATCCTATATCAAGTTATTGGTAATTTTAGTGATGCATAAAATTTTAAGTGTTTGCTAATATAAATAACAGTTGTTAATCCATGCCTACTGATCACCGATGATCAAAGTGAAGTTGCGAACAATGTTCGTTTCATATTTCATATTTCAATTTGACGCTTGACGGTCAAATGATAAAGTCTATTTTTGTCTGAGATAAAAAATAACATTTTTATTTAATAACAAGGAATTGAAATTGCGATAATTAATACGTTTGCTTATTTTGTTTTATTTCTTCTTTTTTTGAGATAGGTAATTGGTAACTGATTTCTCTATTTCTGACCGTTAGTTTGAGGCCGCGTTTCCGAACCGGTAGTAGTTTTAAAAAATGTTGACGTGATTAATAAATACATGTCTCTTTATACGGTGTTTTAAATGTTAAAAGGCGTATTTTAAAACACCGTATAGAACGATAAGTATAGATATCCGCATATACGACACCTATTGTTTGTAATTATTACACTTGTTTTCTTATTCGATCCGTTATCTCCGTTCGAATTGAAACCAAAGTTTCAATTCGAACGGAGATACTTAAAAAAATTTTATTCTATCGACTTTCTAAAAAGAGGAGGTTCATAGCTTCGCTTTATTTATATAGTAAGTATATCTCACAACTCTTGTTATTTATTAAGTGATTTGGGAAATTCTCTTTTCATTTGAGAGGGTGCACTTTCTTTTTGAAATCAAATAAATTTATCAAAGATTTATGTAGATTCCAGAAATACAAAAGAATGGAATTCGGTTGTTTTAATTTTACTGTGCTTAAATTACTTGGTATTCTATTGCTTTTTGTTGAATTATTAAAAGTTACTTCTATCTGTAAAGTTACAATGCATATATCGACGGTCCCTACGTATAAAAGGACATGTAGAAATGTAAAAAAACTATTACATATATAGCTTTAAATTTTCCACTCTCATATCTATATAAGATTTTTTCTTTTATTTCGCTACTTATACAAATCGAATAAGAAAACAAGTGTAATAATTACAAACAATAGGTGTCGTATATGCGGATATCTATACTTATCGTTCTATACGGTGTTTTAAAATACGCCTTTTAACATTTAAAACACCGTATAAAGAGACATGATTTATTAATGTTTTTTTTAAATATTTTGGATGGTGATCTTAAGTTGTTAAGGTAAGGTATTTAAAATAAAATACGTCGTACTTCTCTGTACGTATAAAGAGGTATCTCCGACTTGTCTGATATGAATGTCAATGTAAAAACAGTCATCTATCAGTTTTTCCGGGAAAATATTAAAAAAAAAAAATACTTAAATACTATTATGGACGCCCTAAATATAGCAACTCATTGGAGAAAATAAAATATTTATAATTATGCATAGAATTATTTCAAAAGAGATTTGAACATTAATTACGCTCTCCTGTAAACCTCAGAAATCAGAAGAACTTTATTCAATAAAACTTTTTACAAGTTATTTTGACACGTCAACATTTTTTAAAACTACTACCGGTTCGGAAACGCGGCCTCAAACTAACGGTCAGAAATAGAGAAATCAGTTACCAATTACCTATCTCAAAAAAAGAAGAAATAAAACAAAATAAGCAAACGTATTAATTATCGCAATTTCAATTCCTTGTTATTAAATAAAAATGTTATTTTTTATCTCAGACAAAAATAGACTTTATCATTTGACCGTCAAGCGTCAAATTGAAATATGAAATATGAAACGAACATTGTTCGCAACTTCACTTTGATCATCGGTGATCAGTAGGCATGGATTAACAACTGTTATTTATATTAGCAAACACTTAAAATTTTATGCATCACTAAAATTACCAATAACTTAATATAGGATAATAATGTTATTAAAAATATTTGAGAGAGCTCTTTTTTCTTCTTTTTTTCTGCTCGCTACCTTGATTTATAATAATAATAACTGTTAAAAGTTAACCTTTTTTTGTCGCTACTCGGTAGATTTGCTTTTTTGCTGCTTCTAATGCTTATTATATATAGGCTACTGTTATAATATAACATAAATAAACAACTGTTAAATATTAATTAACTTTACAACATAACAGTTAACCTAATTTAACAATAATTTCCATGCCTAGTGATCAGTCGACGTGTCACATGACATGCCCAGTGCAGCCATCTATCGGATTGTTTTTAAATTTGAATGATGAAAGTTGATAAGATTACGGAATTTGCGTTAGTGACGTAGCTAATTGTAGAATTAACAAAATGTTAAAAATAACTCTTTTAATCTTTAACAACTTTAACTTTACTACTAACTTTAAAACAGTTATAACTTTTAACGCCCACTACTATACCAGACCCGGGCGAAAAATGCAGAACTCTTCCACCTAGTAGCCACGATAGTAGTGACTCGCATAGCTAATCGATCGCCTTTTACCACCTGCCTGGCAGAACGGCGTTTTTAGCAAATATGTTTTGGCGCTGTTTTTGGTGCCCTCCAACGAAGCAATATCTTCATTTATTATGGGTTAATCCGGCACTGAAACTAAATAATTTTAAGACTGCCATAAATAGTAACACAATAGAGAAATTACTGAGTCAGGATTTAAGAGCGAAAGGGAAATAGGATCGATTAATTATTCATCGAGTTAATTAACCTATCAGTTACCTACGGAGTTAATAGCCTTAAACTTTGATAATCTCAATTATAGCATAAGATAGTCGCATTAATATTATAATTGTGTTATACGGTGTTAGTTTGGGACCCTTTTGAATAACAGATCTACTGTCATACTGCTTGGCATGTCGTAAAAGGCATGAGAAAAAGAATACGTGTCACCGAGACTACTAATTTATCATCATAGTTGCAAAACTCTATGATAGAACAATCAGAGTTCTGCAACATCTTACCCAAGTTTGATACCACCACATTATAGTATAGCCAAATGCATAAAAAACCCAAGATACGCAAGCAGTGTCTCAAAAACGTCCTCTAAGAATGAGTGCACAATTTAAAATTGTGCACTCACTTCAAATAGAAGCCCGTCGCTCACGTCACTGCCTGCGCGTCAAAAATACAGAATTTTTCTCTGATAAATTGTAAAATACAACATCATGAACGTTAAAAAAATATAAGATATTGTATTTTTTGGTAAGTATAAGAGTTTATCGATTTATTTTTGTCGTTTATATATTACTAAATATAGGGTGTAATGTATGATTTTCATTTTATTTGTTTTAAAAATGTACTCGATGCTCCAAATATAATACGACAAAATTTCAATGGTCACTTTTTCAGTAAAAGGACAGTGCATTACAACCTCCTTTTAATTTAGTCGAATAATTCAAATTGATCCTGTTATTATTAGTGGAGTCGATTTTTTTTTCATTATTAAGTTAATTTTTTTAATAAGATTAATTTAATAATTTTGAATACCTTTTATAGTTGTTAACCAATTTGACGATTTTAAAATGTTTGATTATATTGATTACTTATTTTGAGGACCAAGTTAGGTGATTCCTTTTATTCTATTTGTACGAATATAAAATAACAATATATAATTGTGATTCTTACGATGAACTTTGGAGATATATTACGAAGCTTTTAATATAACAATAGGAAATCATAAGTAGCATCGAATTTTTTTCTGTTTACACGTGTTGTTGATAACGATTTCTTAATTGGAAGGCACAGGTTGCATTAAGAATGTTTATTTTTTGATTTAATAATTTATTTTTAATAAAATGTTGTTTTTGATTGTGGATATCTTATACTATACATATTAAGAGTTATGAATGCATTATTTTCACTCCACTTATTTTTTTCGCTTATTCACTAAATTTCAAAAATTATAAGAAATTTACCTTACATTTACCAAGTAAATGGTCGAATAAGACAAAACTTTTCGAGGTTTTTCTCGAAAATTCAAATCTCAGTAGCAGCTCTGAGCCTGGTAATGGTGTTATTCACTCTTAAAAATTCAGGGTAAATGTCGGATTATAATAACATAGTTGCTTTAGTGATATAATACATAAAATTTAAACAGGACTGCGTACTAAAATGGTTTCTGTAGCCACTATTCATACATTACCTTCCTTGTAATAGATTATCCTCGAAAGACCGCTCGCGTACATACCTAATCGTATAATATGGAATATAGGCACCTATTTTTAAATATTAATATTTTCTAATTTTATATGGATTTCTTAACATTCTCCTTAAACATAAATCTATTTATAATGCTTACTTGAATAAAATAATTAAATATGCAGCAATTAATAATAATTAATGGTATAAATAAAAATTTTGAGAGATAAAGGTTCTATAAGTTTAGTTTTTTTGCTAGAAACCGAAAAACATCTTTATGACATTTAGTGTACTTTTTTCCGAACCTGGCAAAGATAAGCAAGTTATTCAGTTTATTTGATGACATTTTAAAAACTTTAAAAATCCATAAATAAAATACTGCAAACTATTGCGCAAAACTATTCAAACTGGTAGATTAAAATAGAAGCTATTATAAACCTAAGTTGAAATAGCAAAGAATATTTTACATACCGAATCAATGTAAAACAAGGAAAAGATATTTTATTTTGCTGAAGCCTTTATAAAGTGAAATTGGTGATGAAAGATGATAATGATGCTTACCGCCTTGTCTTTACCTATTTCTGTCGCAATAGAGATAGTGTTTGTTACTATCGTGTTTTAAGAATAAGGTAGCTGGTAAACTTTCGCCTGTAGGATTTCAATCCCTTGTGGCGCCGCTGCGTGCTGGTCCGTGCCGCTGAAGGGCCATAGTGATGAATGGGATAGCGAGCCAACTTTTTCTCATACAAGGACAAGGAAGTGAAAAAGGAAGATCTTTCCAGCCAGGCAAGGTGTACTGCCTGGGGACTGAAGTCCATTTGAGAAGCGTTGAAACTTTTATATAGTTTGTACAAGATAAATAATTGTGATATCGCGATTCCCGATGTTATTTTGAACTAGCTGTTGTCAGCGACTTCGTCGGCGTGGACTTCGTTTACTCCGCACAGCTCCTCCCTCGTAGGTGATAGCGTGATAATATGTAGCCTATATGTTGACACGACCTATAAGTAATATTCATGCAAAATTTGAAGTAAATCCATATAGTACTTTTTGAGTTTATCCCGGACATACATACAGACAAACAGATAAACAGACAAACAGACAAAAATTCTAAAAACTATATTTTTGGCTTCGATATCGATTGTAGATCACGCCCCAAGTATTCTTTTAAAAAAATATTCAATGTACAGTTTTGACTTTCCTATGATTTTATTATATGTATATAGATTTCGTTTTTACAAATTATTTGCTCTCCGGCCGCCATCGCAACTCAGTTGCGATGGCGGCCGGAGGTACATGCCGGAGATACACCATCATACGACTAGTAATGCACCAGAAACATCTTTGATGTCTATAGGCGATGTTTATTTCTTGTATCCATCAGGAGAGCCATCTACTTGTTTGCTATCTTACGCTATAAAAAATATCAGAAGACCTTCTACTTTTTTGATAGCATGTAATATAAAAAATACGTAAACTTTTTACATCATATTCTACTACGTATAAATAAAGTATTAAATAGTTAAGCCTACATCAAATGACGTGTTTTTGTATTTTCAACGATAATGAGGATTGTAAAATTCAAAGCATGTTTAATCCTCTTAAACACGAAGCTTGTTAACGGTTCAGTAACATGCGGATATTAATATCGCTTGCAGTATTAAACATATTCACATGGCGTGATTTTGCAGCTGAAAATGGCGTTACAAAGAAATTTCTATGTATTAATACGTGAAGGAAAAACTATGGACCCCTTTTTAAGACAAATGCGCGAACGGTGGAGTATGAAATTTGACACAGTTAGAGAAATCCTAACAGTTTTAAGTAATATGCATTAAAAATACATGATATTGATCGCCTAGTCGGTCGAGTGTTTAGCGACCCTGACTACGCAATCGACGGGGCTTGGGTTCGATCCCCGACGGGGACAAGCATTTGTGTGATGAGCATAAATGTTTGTATTTCCGGGTTTGGGTGTTTATTAAATATATTCCAGTATTAATATATGTATTTTTATGTATTAGTATCGTTGACTAATATCTTAGGAAAATCCTAAATAGTATGCTGTCATTTTTTGTCTGAAATGAAAAGAATGTGACAGCATAATATTTAGGATTGTCCTAAGATAAGACAATATTAGTGCAATTGACCATTATGTCATATTTTGTTAGGTGGTAAGCCTATCCCCAACCAGGACTTATATAATCCCGGGAAACGTTGTTTTTATCAGAAAACTGTAAAAACACATTTAAAAATTGCCCGACCTGGGCATCGAACCCAGGTCCTCATGTAGTCAACACCGACATCGGACCATTAGACCACAGAAGCGATTTGTCTTTTACCTACTTTACTCAAATTTGAGTAAATTAAGTCGCTCTCAAAATCAGGCTTGAGTATTTTCATAACCATTTATTTCAGTTGCCATATTAATTATAAAAATACTTCTTTAATATTATAGTAGCTGGTCCAGTAGACTAGTTAGATTTACAAAAAAAAATATACCATCTCGCCTATATACTAAAAAGGTGGACTGAGGTCCAATGCATCCAGAATAACCCACGGTATGATCCCATGATGTGATAGGTGGACTTACGTTTTGATGATTAGACAAATGTCCAGTCCAGGGCAAATTACGTTTTGCAGAAAAACTGAAAAATTCATTTAAAACAAATTGCCCGATCCGAAATTCAAACCGGAAGCCTCATGCGCTTACACCGAATTAGATTATAAAAAATGCTATAAATGAAAGGAAAAAAAATATAATAACATTAACATTATTATTTTAGTTCTAGATTTCGGGAGATATATTTGAATACTTGATATACCATTTGATATACTATTGAGATTTGTA
Organism: Apodemia mormo; assembly: GCA_036924255.1. Classification (NCBI taxonomy): domain Eukaryota; kingdom Metazoa; phylum Arthropoda; class Insecta; order Lepidoptera; family Riodinidae; genus Apodemia; species Apodemia mormo. The sequence continues at coordinate 18,543,920 of JAUPFN010000019.1, read as the reverse complement.
TTAGTTATTTAAACAAATAAAAAAATATCCTTTACAAGAACTGATGAGTTTATATTATACTATTTTTGACTAGCCGTTTTAGGGTATGAGATCTCATATTCGAATCTAGATAGATAGATCAAGTGTCAGTAGCAGCTCGGGGTTGGGTGATGGTTAGGTAAAGATGTCAGTTTTCGTTATCGTAAGAACTTATCCTAAGAGAAATTGTCAGCAGGCTTAGGATAAGCAGCGCGATAAAATTTTATCGATGCGTTTTCTCGACGTTTATGTCAATTCCTCCATACGTTAATGCATTTGGCACTTGATTCGACATGATAGTTCAAAGGAAGAGAAAATTATCACTTTTACTCGACATAGTTTTTTTTTCTCTACCGATCAAAAACCTTACTGTCATTTTATCGATTTGACACTTTTTAATTAACTCGTAGTAAATAACTTCTATTCATTACATTAAATTCACTCGTTTTATCATAAACTAGCTGACCCCGCGACTTCATCCGCGTGGAAAATTTCGAAATTAAAAGTAGCCTAAGTTACTCCTTATCACATCAGCTATCTGCCAATGAAGGTCCCGTCAAAACCGGTTCAGCTGTTCCAGAGATTAGCCAGAACAAACAGACAAACAGACAGACAGACGGACAAAAATTATAAAAACTGTTATTCTGGTATAATATGTAGTGTGTATGTAGTGTATAAATATGTAGTGTGTAAACATCAATATGCATTTAGTAAAAACAGTTATTTTAATATTACAAACAATCATTACAATTTTATTTATTTGTATAGATTAATTGAAAGTAAGGTTATTTTGGAAATTTCGGTCCAGTCTATATACATATTGAATTATGTGCTATTCATTGATTTCTCTATTCGAGTAAATTTTAAGTAATTTATCTCTGAGACGTTTTAAATATTTATCGTGGCTTGCACATTAGAATAATATCGAGATATTAGTCAAGGTCAAGCAAACGTCACTGGATCGAGACGTATCACGCGTTGTTTGTCCTAAGCTTACTGGTCAGTAAAAATACAGCAATGGGGATCCATCTCGCTAGCCGTCACTATGGTTCACCAGAGAATCATGGTGAATCGAAATGTATGTTGATGGTGGTAACTGTGGCTACTCCACAAGAAAATCGGCGTGATACATATTTATAACTTTTTATGTTATAACTGGATTGGAGTTAGTTTAAAATCAGGCTTAATATATGATTTGGGAATCGATCAAATCCGGGTATGAGAATATGAACGTCTGTTTCTTCTTTAAGCAAAAAACAAAGACTTCTATGTACTAACTTTACTTACGAATATGTTACGACCTTTTGGTCGCGAATATATATTATACGCAATCATATGTTGTAGCGCTGCTTAATTCTGACTTTGTTGGACGATTTATTATTATTAAGCGCTGCAGCGAGTGTTACGAAATGAAACACGACTACTACTTAGCATAGCTTTTCTAGTACGTAGACCATTAAACTTTTGGCAAAAAACGAGAAGAGAAAAGAAAAGCAAACATAAAGCAGAGTACACATTGCTTTATTAAATTAAAAAACAAGTAACAAAATAAAAATAAAACTGCTCATCCAAATCCACATTAATCCTTGAGTAAATTGTTTCTTCATAAATGCTAAATTCCGTTCATAACGTCGTTGGTTAAATCCTGATCCCCTGATTCTTCATACCGTGAGCCTAATGGAAAAAAATTAATATAAAAATATGGATTTGGCAATAAGAAAATACAACTTTTAAACTGCTACTAATGTTTTTTTTAATTTTTAATAATTTTTTGATCCACTAGTTTTCATAGTAGATATGAAGCTTTTAATTAATATGTTATTATGTTAAAATCATTCAAATAAAAAAAAATTTTTTTGCTTAAGTTATAAAACTTAAGTAAAACATATTTTTATATGGATATGGATAAAAATAATTATACGAAACATTAGTAACAATTTAAAAATCAAGCGAAATGCGGGGTTACAAACATGCAGACAGAAATAGAAACAAAATTATTTTTTGTTAATATTTTTATTGCATTTGCAGGCACACAAGCGTGTCTGCAATCGATTGAAAGCAGTCAACACTGCTTATGGATTTTGCTGCACAAAGATCTAGTTACCAATGTAATACCGGCTTTCCAAGGTTTTGTTGACCCTCCTCTTAAAAATCCCAATTAATAGCTCTCCTGATGATAAAAGATAAACGTCTTTAGACACCTAATATGGCTTGATTCGACAGGTGAGTAATACCACGGTTTTATGACTCGTCGGTAAACCTTGCGCGTGCATAATTGCAATACCGAGGTTTTGTATCCTGAATAGTCTAATTCGCGCTCGTCATGTTTGGTATATTTTTTCCACGAGTTTTCGGATACGACAGTTTTACTTACTTTCACTTAGTAGTCGATCAGCATCAACGAGCCGAGAATAAAACCACCGTTCTTTAAAATCACGGTATAGGCTCGAACGTCAATCAAGGCCTTCAATTTAAAGCTAAATAAACAAGTCTATCAGCCGTCACGTCTTTCAAGATGGAATAAGATTGTATCTGAATCTGTGTAAAATGCTGTGATAGCGACAGGGAGTCTTACATAATACCATATCCGGCCGGGACATGTTGTGCAATACTTTACAATTAATAACTTATTGCTACAAATATTTTATATACATAGGTGTTATATTACTTGTGATCTCAAATATTTGGCTACCGCTGTCGTGGAAAACATTTCCATTTAAATATAATACGTCAATATTAATTAATAGAAAAATGTTCCATTTTATTCATTAAATTATTTATAATATCATTTAATTATATCTTTTTTCATTATCTAAAAACCTACCTTGTAAAAGGACATTTCTATAAAACATTTTAAGGGCTTTTAAAAACTTTTTATCGGGAAAGTATAATTAATGTATGGGTAAATTAGACACTGAACAACATATTATAAATAAAGGATGCAAAAGCAACCTTAAAAGACGGCTTTGGTATAAAGTACTGTAAGGGAATAATAAAATTTTTTTTTTTTTTATAAATAATCGACTGACTATTACGTATGTAGAATGATTATTACGTGGATAGGAATACATGGTTTACTTTTTAAAAATTATTCGTCGCTTTGGTCAAAGTGTTAGCGAATACGTCGATCCAGGTTCCAAGCTTATATATCATAAGATAGCAAACAAGCTGATGGCTCTCCAGATAGAAAGAGACAACAACCATCTATTGATATCAAAGATGTTAATGGTGCGTTGATATCCTTGTGGCGGGATTTTAATAATGCATAATATTGCCGGATACCTTACCCTTCAAACTGAAACATAACAGTGACAAGCGGCGGCGGATTGCGGCAGGAATAGTAAGGTGGTGGTAACATACCCGGGCAAGATAATGCACAACTCTACCACCGAGCAGTAGGGTTGCCAGATAGGAAGACTAAAATATCTGGGCAAAATTTCAAAAGGTCGGGATTTTCGGATCACAGTCGGGACAAAAAAGTGCTAATAAAAATCCACTTTTTGTTAATTAAATTTTGTTATTAAATTGCTAGTGCTGCCACGGACGGACGGACGAACCGCACAGCGACACACATGACATGATGACACACGGTCACACCGCGCGGCATTCAATCGATCGATTGAATCGATTTTTAATAAATTATTTTAAAATTTTATTTTGCGGGACATATTTGTTTTTTTCGGGACTCTGGATATTATACGAAATGTCGGGACGATCCAGACGAATCCCGACCATCTGGCAACCCTACCTAGTAGGCACGATGTTAGTGACTCTCTTAGCCAATATTAGAATGGATTTTGGGTATTTTTATGTACCAGATAACTAATAACCAGGCACTCTTAATGGAAAGAGATATCTATAGGTGATGGACTCAAAAAAGTAGATAGGCACTTGTCATCTCTTGCCATCCGTATGGCGGGAATTTAACAACTTTATCAGTAAGCAAACTTTTTAAACCGAATACGACAGTGAGAACCACTGACTATATTGTGGTAAGAATATGTATAGCGATAGTACCAAGCCCAAGCGAGTCGTTGCAAAACGGAATCAACTAATAAACGCGATGATTTTGCTAATCATTTACCTTTAACGAACTGCCTGGCAAAAAGGCAGACAATTTCAAAAAAGTCAGGTTCATTAAAAGGAAATTAAATATACTGTTATTTATTTAATAAATATAATGTATGAATAAATGAAAGATATTTATTGCGCATACTGCAAATAGTCCGCGAGACATCACACTAATTTTTAAACGGAATATTTATTCGTACCTACTTGAAACTTCGTGAGTAGCTTCTTTTCTACTGCTAAAGTCTAACAAACTTTCCATCTATGATTTGTTCCGAAAGCGCTGCGTATTATTAAACGAGCATGATCGAAATTTGCTGAATGTATAAGTTTTTCTTCCCCAATTGATATATAATTAGCTTTAATAACACGACACTTTAATAAGCAATTCGAAAAATGTTTTATTTGACAAAAATACTGTATCAATGAGCCTGTCTACCACCGCAAAAATTCTCCATTTGAGCATTTGTTATTAGAACAGAAATCAGTACACACACAATAATTCATTATTCTGAATTATTTAATAATTAGTAATGTTATCAAGTTGTCATGGTATCCGACAAATCCTTTCTGCGTCGTTTTTACAGACCACATGAATACTAATAGACACGCCATTGGGAAAGAAACGTGTCGCCGCGCATATGAGCAAATGCTCCTATTACTGACAAAATTTTTTTACATTTGTAGGCAAATGCATTATCAGAAGAATACAAGTTGAAAAGTGTAGTGAGGCAGGAGGGTTAAATTCATTGGCACTTTTCAACCTTTATCTGAATAGATTTATTGAAGGTGTCAGTGAGACGGAAAATCGATGTCATATTAATGGTGTATGTGTCAATAGCTTAAGTTATGCTAACGATACTTATGGTGTTGTTGAGTCCGAAAAGGAGCTTTACGAAGGCTTATCAATTTATATTATACATATGAACTATGTATATAGAGGAAAGTTCGAAATGGACAATTATCATTATTATTATTATTAACACTGAAATAATACTTGATAGTAAACATGATTATAGGTGATTCAACAATTTTAATGAATTCTGTAATATCCAAAAACATATATAGCTAGCCGAGATGTTCTTGAAATTCGGTTTCAAAGAGTAATAGTTACAGATGGAAAAAATCCCAACAGCCGCACAGTAGTGCATAAATTTGTCATCTGCATTTCACTCCAAGTCGAAACACTATTGTGACAATAAAAAGTGCTTTCAAATCCAGGCGAGATAATACCGCAGAACTCTATTATATTGTACTAAAAAAAAGTATCTTCACGCCCGTATCCCCGAAAGGGTAGGCAGAGGTACAACAAGTGCACCCATGATTAGCCGAAAATACTTGGTCCCACAATGTGATAGGTGGCCAGCCTATCGCCAACCGGGCACTTTCCAATCCCGGGCAATGTTGTTTTTATCGGAAAACTGAAAAAACACATTTTATAATTGCCCGACCCAGGAATCGAACCTGGGACCTCATGCGGTCAACTCCGACATCGGACCACTAGACCACAGAGGCGACTAGTACTACTACGTTCCGCCAATAATAATTTTCGCATAACTCGTGGTTTATGTTGAATCATTATTAGATGTTTAATTATTTTAATTACGCCATGTGATGTGGTCTTAATAATGTATGATGGAACTTGATTATAATCCCGTATAATTTAGATGGCAATATGAAGACGGTTACCAGTGTATTGTTAACTTGTTGAATTATGTGGAGTTGGTAAATTACACGAATCGAGCTATTTAAATATACATATCTAGAGCAAATCTACCTTGATCGTGATCCGCACCGCCAAATCCCCCCGCTTGTTATGTAATATCACACCCAAATATCTGACGTCATTGGTTAAAGTACGGGTAGTCCAAATAGAGATGGCTACCATCCTGCTACGGGAACTGCAATCGGCAATTCGTGCGGCGCGATTTGCAAGCCACGGAAAGTTGCGTTCATCGCCGTGACCAGTATAGACCAAGAGCGAAATGTCTATCAACTTTATTTCGATATTGCTTGGAGGCTAGTAGTATAACATAGACGTATAATATCACAAGAAATACGATAAATTTCGAACTCTCCAGAATGAGTCGAAACCGTTGATTCTATTATATTCTTATGAATATTCAACACATTGTATTGTTGAGATTCTTCGGCTATTCGCCGCGACCGTCGCTTGAATTCATGGCATTCATACATTTGTTTCGATCGCCCGCCGCGTCACCCGCTGCCCACGCGATTCGCTTAGCGAAATTCGCCCTTCGTCATGCGGTTGCCAGTCTGCATGCCATGCTTAATACGTTTCCATACATAAAGCGGGGAATTTACTAGACAGGCATGCCTGCGGGCAAGTTCGCAGACATACCTGCCGGAATTTGCTACTTTAGACCGGACAGCCCGTGTCGGTAATACACTCAACAGACATTGCACAGACCTATAATAGCAAAGTTCGGCGGGCATGTCTGCGGGCTTACCCGTGGGCATGTCCGTCTAGTGAATTCCCCGCTTTTTTGTTTAAGATGCTTCGTCGTTGGCGCCGTTTGAGAATTCGTGTGCGCGAATTTACCGTGGCCAGGAAGTTAGATTTGACTTTCGCTTATTTAAACTGAACTAGGTCAGTTTTTAGAGTTCCATAGCCAAATGGTAAGTGAGATACAGGATAATTTTAACTGTTCATTACATCATAGAGAATATTCTCTTTACTTCCATTGATTAGTGGAAGTAAATATAGTAAGCAGGTCAATAGAGAATGTGGTAACCAGGTCAACGGCATATCTAACATTAAGTGCCCCAGCTTGACTATTGATATTCCACGTAGTCGGTAACAGTACTTCTGCCTAGTAGATATCTTTTACAACAGCGGCCTTTCTACTTGATTTTAATTCTATGTCTATTGTGTATTTCTATCCTTTTACTCAGCGTAATCAATCTTCTTAGAGAATTGGATATACCGTACCTTTGTAGATCATAACCTATACTTTTAAACCCCCTTAGGGTGAGGCCAAACGTGCGTAATTGTTAAAGCGCAAAACAAGTCGCGGAATTTACGCTATATTTTGTGTAGTACAGAAGTTCGGCTTGTACCACACGGTGACGCAAAATCAGTTGTCGGTTGACTCACTCACGCATTAAACCTAATTGCGTTTGGGCGAGGGACGGGATTAAGACGAACGTCTTCAGTTAGTTATACGATGCGCAAGTATCTTGCTCGCAAAATCTTCGACAAGCAAAAACTTAATGAAGTCGAACAATGGCCATGTATGTGGAATTTATCAGAAAATCATATATGGCTAAAGAGAAATACCCAGAATCTCTTTTTCTTCTGACATCTACTAATTCTTTGAAAATATACAATACTTTTAATGAAGTTATTGCATAATACAAGATTTCCGTACAATCATACGATAGCAACTGAAATGATGTCCGTTCGTCTTGCAGCCTAATCGGAGTTCAGATGAACGTAATTTACGATTCTCAAAATAACACTCGTTTGTCGTTACCCTTAGTTGTTTGGCTGGGTCGAAAATAGATTTTAAAAAGACTTGCTTACAATACAGCACTCAAAGTAACCTGAAATTCCTAATAATACACTTTGTTTTTAAGCTTAAATGATTAAACTAGATAAAAGCTGAGCCTCAAAGCGAGGTATTATTAGGTAATATCAAAATTGCTCGAAAATATATTCTCTGTAATCTTACAAGAAATATTTTCAAAGAACTCCTTGAGATTAAAGAATATTGTCATGTTATTAGTTTTTTATTTCATAAGATAGTAAACAAGAAGATGGCTCTCTTGACTGAAAGAGACAATCACCGCCTATAGACTTCAAATATATTAATGGCGTGTCGGGGTTCTTGTGGCGGGGTCTTATGCTACATACATAAGTTTTCAAGCCGGAAAATGAAAGCGACAAGCACTGACACTATTGCGACAAGAATAGTTAAGGCGGTAGTATTCTACTCAGCCGAGACAATGCAGAATTCCACCACCTAGTATTCACGGTGGTAGTAACCGCATAACCAATCGTTTGCCTCTTATGGACTATCTGACAGAACAGCAGATGTCTATTCTACAACGATTCAGACATTGAGAAAACCCCACGTTGTTCTGGGCCCAGAGCAACGTGGGGTTTTCTCAATGTTTGCTCAATGTCTAAATCGTTTATAAAGAATAAGTAGATATTATGTATTTCCGATAATTAGGTGTATCATAAAGAGGTGTAGTATGGAAAAGAAGGCCATCGGGGATCGATAAGTTGGTTTTAAGAGTCTAAGGCGGCCGACCTACAATAATATTGCGCAATATTACGTATTGTACAATATTATTGACCGTTTAGAGTTAATATTGATGATTGCACAATGATTGAACGAAAGTTTGAGCACGTTTTATTTTTATTGTACAATATTTTTTCTTGCACGGTGTAGGTTTAATATTGCACAATATTTTTCACTTCAGAGCTTGGAACGGTCGTGGTCGGTCAGTCGCGGTGTTTAACGTATAGCCGTGTCGTAAATTTAAGCAAAATGGCGAGCAAGAAATTTTCGTCATTTCGCAGTAGTTTTATTCATCTTGTTAATTAAATAGTTCATTAACTAGAATGGACCAAAATTTCGACCACTGGCCGAAATTCGACACTCGGTCGAAATTGAACATGTGACTGAAATACGTCATTCCGCTGAATTTCGACATTCAATCGAAATTTAACTTTCGGGCGAAACTGAACATTCGGCTGAAATTCGACATTCAGGCCAATTCACTAATCAATATAAGTGTTGATCGAAAAAAAAACAATCAATAAAAAATGAAGAACGGGAGTTATTACTTGAGCGTATAGAATTTATAGATTTATTTAACAAAATCACCAGCATGGTTGCCGCCAAAACTTCATCGTCAGCCATGTTGCTCGCTCGAAAATATTGATCAGACTGGTTTGTCAATTTTATTGAGTGAATTTATTGAACGTCTGGGAACAAAGGGGTATTCAATATTATTGCACAATAAAAGTATTGCGCAATAGTATTGTTGGTCTGTGGGGCACCTTAGCAATAAAACTGTTGGATATATTTATTAAAGACAATGCGGAGATAGAATTCTTATACCAGATGTATTTGACAGGTGTCTGTTATAAGTTTTATGATTTATTGCCACTCTTATATTATTACTGGGCAGAGAAAATATGAATGACGAAAACGATCCTTTATTTTCCAATAATGGTATATGTTGACGCCATTTTATAATATATGCGTATAAATTAAGCTTGTGTTAAGATTGTTTAATTTAATGAGATTTCAATGCCATAAAACAATGAGAATATAGTAGGTATCTAAACAAAATAGAGAAATCTTAATTTTAGTAATCGCGGGTATCTATCGTGTCGTATCGTGCAAGCGCAAACTCGCGTAATGCCATAAACTTAAGGCGAGGCATCGCGACAAACGGGAAAAACTGGTTTGTTAAATCACGTTTTTTGTATTGATTGTTAAATAACAATTTTACAAAAATTACACGATATACCTGAAGATATTTTCTAAAGAATGTGCTAACTTATGACATGATAGAACGTACTTTACTCGATCATATAAAATTCCGAAAACAGGCTAAAAAAATCTCTAAAACAAATAATTTGTTAATAATATTTCTAATCTTCCACATGATTTTTATATGGTGATATTTAGTTGTAAATACAAAAAAGAATGTGCTAAATTTTAGTTTTCAGCTGATGTCCTATATTTATTTATCCGAAAATTAACATGTTTCTCAGCGGTTTCAAAACACTATACCACGCCACCCATTTTCTATAGAATTGACGCGCGTCGAAATACCTCGCCTTAAGCATGGCTGACAATTTGAATTTGATACTTGCTGGAAACTTCGTATCGTATGTCATATAGTTATAGGAATATTTATGGCTTCTAACTGAATTAATTTATTTGTTTAATTCAGTTAGAAGCTATATTTAAGTTGATGCTATTTTAACAATTTAAATGTTAATAGTGCCTAGTCTGTTTTATAAAATAGGACAGCAAATATGCGGGCCATTAAAGAAATGATATTATCATACCTGGACTACACATCGTAGAACCCTTCGTTTACCCGTCCAGCTAAAATGCTTAGCAAGTAGGCATATAGTCTATTCATTAAAAGAGGCCCGTGCGAATAGCCGGGACTAAAAGTTTAAGGTGATTATAACTGCAAACGACCTTGAGTTAGTGATAAGAGCAGCGCAAGTACAATCCCGCGCGCTGGCATTCCCCAACGTTAAAGAGTTTACAGTGCAAGCTCATTGGAATACACCTTTGGAGTATTTCACCACATCACTATATATGAACGGGGATCCATAGGTGGCGATGTGGTTATGTGGTGTGAGTTATGCGTATTTTCAAAGGAGCGCGTGTGGTGTGGTAAATTACGGGTGTCTTTTAATGAGCGCGTGTTGCTCTCGGTCCCCGTTATCTTAGGAAACAAGCAATGGTTCGTTATATGCGGCAATGGAAATTACTAACAGGGGATTTGATGCAAGCTGTATCGTCTGTTGAGGTTCGGTCTACTCTGAATGCACAGTCCCGAACAAAACTGACACCCAAAAGTGTCCCTAATTTAATTTAAATAGTTATAGATATGGCAAAAACACATGTCGTTGCATATCCAACCTTAAGCGCAAGATTTATAGTATCTTTTACAAAGCAATGTACAAAAAGAAATGAAACTGACTCCAAAAATGAACGCACAATTTGAAATTGTGCGCTTATTTTTGGAAGACGTTTTTGAGACACTGCGTATCTTGGGTTTTTTAAATCAATGGGTGTGATGATATTTTTTATGAAAATCGTCGCTACGTCCTTTACTAGTTAAATATTTAAAACTTTTTTATGGTGCAAGCTGACATACGATCAAGTCAATGTTCAAAGACTTTACATCAGGTAGCCGTAATATAAAGTATAAGCCTTAAACATGGATTTGCTTCATAATGGGTTGTTGGTATGATATGGGATAACAACGGTTTCTGAACTGCTTTATTATCTGCTTTTTGAAATAGATTAAACCATTGCTCACCGGGCAAACTGAATTAGAGAGATTATTTCATAGTTTAACCGTACGCAAAAATCATAAAAATCATAACATGTCATAATCATTGACATAGTATACAATGGACGGGCCCAAGCGGGCCGATTTTGAACTCTAAAGTGAGCGAGTCGTCACACCTCGTGTTAGTCGACACTCGGCCTCTGTGAATGTGCGAAGTGCGTTATTTCCTAGATACAGACGATACAGTTTAAATTATTGGCAAAAATATGCCTTCACGTGCATTCCCAAGGTGTAAAAACAATTCAAACAATCGAAATAAACGTTTAGGAGTCACATTTCGTACATATTTACTCCGTTTAATCATAAATGTAAATAATTTTAACACACATTGATTGGAAATCGCCATTTTTTTATTATTTTAACATTGCGAGACAGACATATACGCATGTAATAAGTGCAACAAAGATAATTGCTTTGTCTCACACAACACAAAGCCGGACTAATAACGACGCGACGTCTAAATTTGCGTCCTTTTTTCTCACGAGCTTTTTATGTTAGCTATCTCTTTTTGATAACAGATGTATTATACGTATATACTGTTAGGTGTTGAAGTACGATTGTTTTGACTCAATATTTTCGACAAGATTGTCAGGGCTAGGCCCGTCCATTTATTTTACTTTGGTCGAAGATCATAATAACATAAATTATAAAAACATAAAAAACTTCTGACTAAACTTGATCTTCTTTTATAAATTAGATTGTTATTTAACATCTTATAAGTTATATTCTCAGAAGTTTCGTATTCTATATATCATTTGAAGTGTTTCTGATGAAATTCAATTCGAAATATTGTGAATTACAGTTTATTGTTACAGAAAATTTTAGAAGACCTATATGAAGTTGCTTTATTTTTATCAGAACATAACCACAAAATAAAAATATAACATAGAAAAGAAAAAAACTGAATCATAACTGTATCGCTCCATTGGTCGATTGGTTAGCGACCCTGCCAGTGCAATCGATGGTGCTCGGGTTCGATTCCCAATAAGGACAAGTATTTTTATGATGAGCATAAATATTTGTATTGTTTGTTTGGATTTGGGTATCTTCACGCCTGTGTCCCCGAAGACGTGAGCAGAGGTACAACAAGTGCACCCAAAATTAGTCGAAGATACTTGGTCCCATAATGTGATAGGTGGCAACTGGCAAGCCTATCACCAACCGGGCACTTTCCAATCTCAGGCAACATTGTTTTTATCAGAAAACTAAAAAACCCACTTTTTTGAATTGCTCGACACGGGAATCGAACCCGGGACCTCATGTGATTAAAACCGACAACGGACCTCTAGACCGCAGAGGCGATGGTTTGAGTGTTTATTAAATACGATATATATTTAATAAACACTATGCAATAATAAGAGAGTAGTTATATAATATGCAATACTTTGTATTAGTACCGTTTATTTTTTATCACGAGCAAATAATTTGTTTACTTTGGGATTAGATCGATTCGTGTGATTAATCCAGTGATATTTATTTATTTATTTAACTGCATATAGAAGCACTAATTAATTTCGGCTCATTTATTTTTTCGATGGTAAAAAGCATGATGATAACTATTTGAAGTTATTTTAGGAATAATGCGGAAAATCTATGGATGTCTATGAAAAAAGTTACTTATATAATTGTATTTTATTTAAAGATTATGTTGTAAGCTTGGTTGACTATATTGAATTGGAACAACTGAAGTTATTCTGAATTTGTCTATTTGCTGAGACAAAAATAATTTTAGAAGTTATTCTGAATTTGTCTATTTGCTGAGACAAAAATAATTTATATAAATAAATAAATAAATATTCATGGGACAAATTACACTTAGATACTGATTTAACCCCAAAGAAAGCAAATTATTTGCTTGTGTTGAGTTTTAGTTGACGACACGAATACATATAAATACATATATAAATACTGGAATATATTTAATAAACACCCAAACTCAGAAATACAAAAATTTATGCTCATCACACAAATGCTTGTCCCCGTCGGGAATTGAACCCGAGCCCCGTCGATTGCGTAGTCAGGATCGCTATAATATTTTAGTACTTATTATTCTATTCTATTATCCTGTTCTTGTCGAAGACAAATCCAAATTCGTAAAAATTGATTCAGCCGTTTTTGAGTTACAAATGGTACACCATTACTGACTGATTACACGACATGAATAGATTTCAGAAAGTAAGGCAGTTGATTCATTCTTCAAAAAGTTCCCAAATCAATACGTGATTAACAAACATACTAACAAACATGCACATTTTACGTCGTTGTAATTTTTGTGTAGACAAAATACTTCTTTACTACTCGGTGGTTATTATTTGATTGTTTTTTTTATATCATAAGATAGCAAACAAGCAGATGGGTCTCCTGATGGAAAGAGTCAACCATCGCCTATAGACACCAAAGATGTTAATGGTGCGTTGCTATCTTGTGGCGAGGTCTAATGCCACATGCATAAGTTTACCGGCTACCTTACCTTCCAAACCGGAACACGACAGCGACAAGCACTGACGCTATTGCGGCAGAAATAGGTAAGGCGGTGGTACCAGACCCGGGCGAGACAATGCAGAACTCTACCACCTAGTCATATTGATGTTATAGTTTTGAAATACTTTTCTTCTCAATCGTAATGTCTATATATTAATCAGAACAATGGTAATAGAATCCATTATACAATCCACACAATGGTAAATGACAATGCTTAAGTGTTGGATTATCCTAGCATTATTGTACACCGCTCACGGCTCAATACCCTTTCGCTTGCTTCTGGGAAGCTATCTTATTTCCTCTAAGCCTATCTATATTACGCTGTGTAACAACTGCATCAAATGTAATCCATTTTAGACTAATTGATTTAGAAGTTCCTACATTTGATTCCCATAACAATCAATCGAGTAGCATCCCGCTTATTCCCTTGCGGAGTAGGTAGAGTGAACCAACCGAACTTATTTCTTTTCGCTCACGGTTGGCGAGATGGGTGGTGATTCTCCATCGCATGTTCCGCATTTTTACCGACATGTTAATGATTATTACACCCCTTCGTGAAGCGAAGTATTGCTTTCTTGCCTAGCCAAAATCAAATAACTTTCTGAAGTAAAAATGTCTATTTTATTTTCCTACTAGCTGTTGCCCGCTACTTCGTTCGCGCGGACTTCGTTTACTCCGTACAGCTCCTCAACCGTAGGTGATAGCGCGATAATATGTAGCCTATAAGTTGACTCCACCTGTTAGTAATATTCATGCAAAATTTGAAGTAAATCCATGCAGTACTTTTTGAGTTTACCCCGGACATACATTGACTTATCTACGATTTTATTATATGTATATAGATATAGATATTGCAGTTTGAGAATAATATAAATACACGTTTATTAAGAAAGAAAAAAACACGCGCTTTAACGTATTTGATATTTTTAAAGGCTATTTTGTGTAAAAAAACTAAAAAAACATTAAGGTTAACCGGGTGTCTATATGAACGGATCTGGCATGATTTTCGGTGGTTATCGGGATAGTTTTGGATTAGCTTTAGAATTACAGCGCGCAGTTTCCTATAGTAAATGGTTGTATAATTCAGTGTTGTTTAATTATAATTGATAAAAACCTAAAAGAAATCGAGTTGTCTTTGGTTCCTGTGTCTATACATATAATAAAATCGTAGGAAAGTCAATGTATGTCCGGGGTAAACCCAAAAAGTACTGCATGGATTTACTTCAAATTTTGCATAAATAGTAAAACAGGTCGGGTCAACATGTAGGCTACATATTATCAAGCTATCACCTAGTAGGGAGTAAATGAAGTCCGCGCAACGAAGTCTCGGGCAACAGCTAGTCTATTTATAAATATTACTAGCTGTTGCCCGCAACTTCGTCCACGCGGACTTTGTTTACTCCGCACAGCTCCTCCCCCGTAGGTGATAGCGTGATAATATGTAGCCTATATGTTGACCTGACCTATTAGTAATATTCTTGCAATATTTGAAGTAAATCCATGCAGTACTTTTTGAGTTTACCCCGGACATACATACAGACAAACAGACAAAAATTCTAAAAACTATATTTTTGGCTTCGATATCGATTGTAGATCACGCCCCAAGTTATCTTTTAAAAAATATTCAATGTACAGTTTTGACTTTCCTACGATTTTATTATATGTATATAGAATCTATATACGGGATTGTCCTTCCAGGCAGCCGAATTGAACTTTATATGGTGGTTATTATTAATTATAATTTTCCGCGTAATTTTCTTAATGTATTCTTAATACCTTCTGACAATTACAAATACAACAAAAAAGAATTAGCGAAATCGGTCCAGCCATTCACGCGTGATGTCTGACGACGGAAAATAGTGATTGATTTTTATATACATATATATTTTGCAACGAATTAGTTAAATTACATTAAAGACATTTCCCCATGTAGGTCCGGGTACATAAAGGGCACCTTCTGAAATTCTGCCAGGTAGTTCCTATAAGACGAACGATTGCCTATACATGACAATACCATCGTGACTACAAGGTTGAGGAGTCCACAACGTCCTATTAGGATTTGGTATCACTGCTTTGTCTATTCCTGCCACAATAGCTTCAATACTTATCAAAGTCGTATTTCAGTTTAGAGGGTAATGTAGCCGGTAAATTCATGCTGCATTACCATCCCGCCAACAACGCACTATTAACATCTTTGGTGTCTATAGGCGATGATTCTCTCTTTACATCAGGAGAGCCATCTGCTTGTGTAATATCTCATGATAAATAAAAAATATTTTCTAATTTATCCCTTAAAGTAATTGTGGGATTTGTTAAATATGTAATGTTTTATGTAGCTGTGACAGAAAATAAGTAGATTGTTCTTATTATGGGAAGTAATATTCTCTGGACGAAAGTCGTTTGTCTATGGACGAAGCATCGCATGGCTTCTCGCATCGCATTGGCTCGTCACAGATGACGGTTGTCCTCTGCGACACATTATAAATAATATTCATCTTCTTACCGAATACTCTCTGTCCTGGATCGTGGAGACCAATCCTTTGAATAGGAAGTTCCTCTTCGTCGTCCACCACCAATAGTTCTGCCAGTTTTCCACCGCTCCACATGATATCTGATAGCGTGGCGGACCTCCGTATTCATGAAGCAGTAGAACAACGCCACTGTGAAGCCCTAAAGAAAAATAGTTTAATATAAAAAACGTTAGTTTAATGGTGGTCCGGAATACCAGAGTAGTGAATTCTTTGTATTGCCTCTGTGGTCTAGTGTTCCGGTGTCGGTGTTGACCATATGAGTTCCTAGACTCGATTTCCGGGACGGGCAATTTAAAAAAGGTTTTAATTCAGTTTGTTAATAAAAACAACGTTGCCCGGGATTGTATAAGTGGCAAGTGCGCGGTTGGCGACAGGCTTGCCACCTATCAAATCGTAATTCGTAATACTAAGTATCTTCGGCTAATCATGGGTGCGCTGGTTGTACCTCTGCCTACTTGTTCATACACGGGCGTGAAGATACTTCTGGATCCTTTGCTTGTCTTCCTTCAGTAAGTCAGTAATTTTGGTCTCTGGCTAAGGACAACATGGGCTACGAAGCTCACGTTTTCTTGTTTTAATCGCCCCATCCGTCAAGCGTTGTTTGGATCCCTTTTGAAGTGCCAGGCAGTTCGTAAAAGGCGAACAATTGGCTAGGTATATATTTCATTACCATCGATAGTAGTAGGCATAGAGTTCCTTATTAGCTATTCCCGCCGCAATTGCATCAATTCTTGTCATAATGTAAGGTAACTGGTAGACCTAGGTATGTGGCATTTCCATCTCGTCATATGGATAGCAACGTACTATAAGCATTTTTAATATCTATAGGCGACTCTTTTTCTTTCCATCAGGAGAGGCATTTGCTTGTCTGCTACACTATATAATAAAAATTAGGGACCCTGAGTATTCAATAATAGATTTATTATTGCAAATCTACGTTTACATCTTAAATACTCGTATCTAGCAAACAAAATAGAAATGAGTTAAAATTATATAAAGTAAAAAAAATATGAACATTTCCTTTTTTATTTTATGAACATTTACTCAACTGTTCTGGGACCGCGAGTTAACAGAACAGTTGAGTGAATAAATAAATTCTTTGTTATGAAGGAAGGCTTGGCTGGCTAATAAGGTAAACCTTTTCATCTTTATTATTCACTTGCTATTACTCGCGACTTCTTTATCCAAAATTATTATCTCCGTTTTATCACTCGGGTAAAAAGTATCTTATGTCCTGGCATTATAGGGCACTCGTCTCTTCGGTGAAAGTTCCGTCAAAATCAGTTCAGCCGTTCCAGATATTAACCCCTGCAAACAAATGACAGACATACAGAAATCACTGCAGTTGAAAAAACCTAGTTATTTTGAAATCACAGACAGACCTTCGATTTTATTTATATACATGTATTGAAATGATATTTCATTAACGCAAATTTACCGCGCTTCGCGCGTGTCTAAGTTAACTGTGAAGTTGGTAGAGGGTATCGGTCGAAGTGACGTGTGATTCAATGGTGGACGAGGTTCAGATTATTTTGTGCGATTTATTGTGACAAAAGCTTGTGATTTGTATAGAGATAAATAAAAAGATATAATTGAGAAACCGATATTAGTGAACTTGACGTTCTTTGTATTTTTAGAGAAACAAATTGTGGTTTACTTTTGAAAATCCTTAATAATAATATATCTTATATGTATACATATAAATAAAACATTTTGAATAGAAAAAAGGAAGGTATTTTAAATTTTTACAGGCCACTGTCGATGTAATGTCTGTGTTAATTTTAAAAGGTATTTTAATTTCAAATTAAAGAGCTACTTTCCGGTTTTGCAAACCGACCCGAGGATTATGTTTCAAATTGAGTCACATTGACTTACAAAGTCAATGTTGAGTCAAGTTAAATTTTGTTTTAGATTGTGGAATTTACATTCTCATATTTTTATGTTTGAAGCCAATAAGTAAAGGGCTCTCCAGAGAAAAAAATGTAACTGAAAATTACGTGGCAAGGATGTAATACGCAATGAAGTTTACTACCTTACCGTACTTCAAATCGGAAACTAAATTTGAATCCACCGATCGCGATGTTTGTTTATTCTTTCATATCGTTAAATAGCAAACAAGCATATGACTCTACTAATGGAAAGTTACAACTGTCGCCTATAAACATCAAAGATGTTAATGGTGCGTTGATAACCATGTGGTTGGATTCTACCGATACATTCATAAGTTCACCGGCGGCGGTTACATTACCCTCCAAACCAGAACATAATAGTGACAAGAATTTACGCTATTGCGACAGAAATAGGTAAGGCGTTGGTTTCAAAAACCCGGGCGGATTATTTCAGAACTCTACCACCTAGTAGTTACTCGTACGATGGTAGAGACACATATAACTATTCGTTTGTTTTTTATAAACTGTCTGGCAGAATGCCAGAAAATCTATTCTTTAAAAGAAGCCTGGACTTTCACGAGGAGTTTGTGGAGAAGTATCAAAATGGATGGTGATTTTTTATTTCCATATTTGTTAAGCTTTATTAATATCGTCGATTAGCAGTTACTTGCGGCTTTGTTCGCTTGACCAACAATAATTACTTCTCTTAGCTCAGTCGAGTAAAGATATAGTTTATGTCACTCCTGGATAATGAAAAAAATAATTAAAATATGACGTGTAGTTTTTGAAAAAATCAAATGTGTAATTAATCAAATAATATAAAATTTAGATAATTAGAACTAATTCCAGTTACTGAATCTAAGAAAACTCTAAATAACTGAGAGACATAAATATCTGAAAACAATACGGCTAATTAGTAAAAAAAAAGCATCTTCACGCCTGTATCTCTGAAGGGTTGGCAGAGTTACAATCAGTGCATCCACATTTAGCCGAAAATACTTAAGTCTTACAATGTGAAAGGTGGCAAGCCTATCGCCGGGCACTTATCCAGTCCCGGGCAAAGATTTTTTGTCAGACGACTGAAAAAACATAATTTTTGATTTGCCCGATCCGTGAACTGAACCTGGGACTTCATGTGGTCACCATCGTTGGACCGCTAGGCCACAAAGGTAATACGTATATTACGATCATTTTACCACTTTTATCACCTTTTCAGGGGATAACACGGGCGCAGCCACATACATCGTTTTCTTTAGTATTATCTTTAAATTTACTTGTAATAATATATTCCTTAAGATTCAAAATAAACTTCTTAAGTTATCAGCCTTTAAAATATTTTTTAACTTGGGAAATAGTAGGTAAATAAAGTTGGAAAACATTTAATTCTTTCCTTAGTAGTCTGTGTTTAGGATTTATCTTGTCATTGGGTGTCTTCAGTACAACTGCTAATCTCAAAAATCTAAGTTGCCACTTTATGGATGCTTATAATAACAAAAACATTTTATGGATGCTTATAATAAAAAAAAAATATTAGCTTTTAACTATTCTTAAGTTGCAGTTCACACTTTAGACCAACTTTTGAGGAGAAATCAAAAATTTCCGACTTCTAATTTTTCATAATATAAGGTACTTTTATTTAGTTAAATGGTAACTTTAGATAGTTTGATCTTTTAAATATTGCTTCAATGAAACAGGTTTTGTAATCATCAATTGTATTTCTTATAATAAATGTTCTCCAAAATCAAGTTTCGGCAATAACGTAAGGAAGCTATTTTCCAAAATGTATTGCTACTGTTAAAATCAACAAACTTGATCAAAAAAATATTAAATTACCAGAAACATCTAACAATTGTCCTGAATGAATTACTTTTTTCGTAAAAGATCTATAACTATATCTATTTAATTAAACAATATGCCTATTTCAACGAAAATTAACAAAATATTAAGTGTGTTTTTTGTTATTAAATAATTACATTTTCCTATAGAAATTGACATAAAATAAAACAATATTCTATTTTGATGCAAAAATAAGTCACTTAAATATTGTTCATTTATTTTTTATTTCAGAAATAAATAAAAGAGAATAGTATAAAATCGGCTACGTCCGTGTGCCAAAATTAGTACTGCGTAGTAATAATTAAAATATTAAATTATCAATACTGTTCTCATTTTACGAGCACTAGGTGTACTATATGGACGACGACGTCGAGTTCTCGCATCGATTAGAAAATACCTAAATTTTAATTGGGCGATTTTGTGAAATGGCTCTTAAGTTCAAAAAACAGGGATAATTTTTATATGAGACTTATAATGAAATGATCATTAAAGTTTTATATAATGGTAACACCTAAAAATGATGATAGAAATCAATCAGATTAAATTCTCAATATTTTTATATGCTTATTTCTAGTAATATATTTTATTTATTTTAAAAAACTTAAAAAACTTTAAATTAGAATTTATCTAATACTAGCGGTGTTCGCGACTTTTTTTTTTTAGAAAAATTTCTAAAATAAAAATACCGCGGTTTGACCCGCATAATTCTCGCTCTCGTAGGATTTCCGTAATAAAACTATCTTATGTCCTTTTACGGGTCTCAAACTATCTTTGTACAAAATTTCATCCAAATCGCTTCAGTGGCTTAGGTGTGAAGAAGAGATAATATAAGTATAGATTTATCACTCGAAAAGATGTTTAAACTCAAAATCACCTGTGTTCTTTGAAAAATCCTTCCTTATTCCGCGTCTACGTCGTAAAAACCACCCATATGAAAAAATTCAGCCTTTATGGTCCAAGGGTTTTAGGCTGGGCATTAATGTCAATCAGTGACTTCTTTTTATATATAGGTACGGATTAAAATCGTATCCGTTGGATTTAAAAATACTAAAGAACGGCTTCAACGAAATTTATGGATTGGGGATTTACTAAATCGGTCCTCTCTTTGAAAAATTGGCTTTGCATAGAGCCAAAAAGTCGATCCGCTAAGTATGATTTATTAAACGTGCGCATAGTTTAATCCGGTTAAATCCGAATTTTAAAGTATCAACACGCTAGTTCCTTTGCTGAGTAGGTAGAATGAGCCAACCAAGATTTACTAGTTCGCCAATTTAAGTTTAATTCACCGGTATGCGAAATGAATGACGATTTTTGACGTATTTTACCTATCCGATAAAGATTATCTACTAATTCTTGCGACAACCAGGACCGATAGTATGACAGTTTTATTCCGGGCAAAGAAGTTATTATACACCATTCATCAGAATTCACTTTCAATAGAACTTTTGCCTGACCCGAAGCACAGAATACTTAGAAACAACAGAAGTCAATTTTACATACAAGTAATATTCGAGTACAGCACACATAGACACCTCTCACGGACGCGATATCTCGGACTGGTGCGGAACAAACTGTCCCGAACCATTCCGAGATATCGCGTCCGTGAGAGTTGTCTATGTGTGCGTTGCTCGAATATCACACGTATGTAGATTGACTACTGTTAGTCTCCAGTATACTGTGCCTGAAGTTCGAATCTCAGGGTCTAAACCGTATTTACGAATCCATAGACTGCAAATAGCGGTTTAATACAATTAATTTAAATATTAAACCGATATCAAATATCTACAAATAAACCCATTTGTCCAACATCACTGAACCGATTTTGATAAAACTTAAACTTTTCCCTAAGTTTTTTTTTAGTATAAGATAGCAAACAAGCAGATGGGTCTTCTGATGCAAAGAGTCAACCATCACCTATAGACACCAAAGGTAATGGTGCGTTGCTATCTTGTGGCGAGGTCTAATGCCACATGCATAAGTTTACCGGCTACCTTACCCTCCAAACCAGAACACGACAGTGACAAGCACTGACGCTATTGCAGCAGGAATAGGTAAGGCGGTGGTACCAGACCCGGGCGAGACAATGCAGAAATCTACCACCTAGTAGTTTGAATATAGGTACTTGATTTAAATAAAAAATAATGATCTTGATGTGACTTTTAGCTCCCGAAAATTCGTGGACAAACCTACATACACTTACAGTACGTACTTCGTGGACACCTAAATGGATCGCATACTCAAATATTATCTAATTCCAACAATATTTCATATATATGTACATTGTACGTGTCAAATTGATAGCCTCAGTTTTTTCGTCGGATGGAAAATGTTGAAAAATAACGCAATTCGCTACAGACACTATAATAATGATAATAATAAATATTGTATTTTTTAACTTCCCACTACGTGTGTAGA
The DNA here is from genome assembly GCA_036924255.1 of Apodemia mormo. Taxonomy (NCBI): domain Eukaryota; kingdom Metazoa; phylum Arthropoda; class Insecta; order Lepidoptera; family Riodinidae; genus Apodemia; species Apodemia mormo. The sequence continues at coordinate 18,521,599 of JAUPFN010000019.1, read as the reverse complement.
TAAGGAAATTACTGATTTTATCCCGATTTTCGAAAATTGAATTTTCACCAGATGTCCCTGTTTTGAGGTCCTAGGAACATTTTCCGACTATTTTCACGATGACGTCAGTATGTCTGTATGTATGTATGTGTTTGTGTATGTAAACCTTTCATAACTTTTGAACGGCTGGACTGATCGAAACGCGGTTCATGGCATTCGATTGAATTCTGCTCAACTTAGACTTCCTGAAAATTTTAACCAAGTCGGCTTAGGAGATTTTGTGAAATTTTGAAAAAACCCCAAAAATAATTTTGGCGAAACAGTCTTTTTTAACATAACTTCCAGATTAATGTACCGATTGAGTACAAAAACTAATTAGCTCTATTCCTTAAAAAAATTACATCTGATGTATAAATTGCATCAAAATCGGTTCATCCGTTTGAGAGAAATCGTTGACGAAAATTTAAAAAAAGTGTTTTTTCGACATAACTTCGAAATTTTTCAACCAATCATTTTTTAGTATTCTACAATATTTTAGTACTAAAAAAATACGTCAGATGGCATTTCAAGAATCAAAGCCGAATCTAATTTTCAAAAGCTACAGCATTTCATACATTAAAATTACGTCATTTTTAGTATTTTTACTTTATATTTTTAAAATAATTTTCAGGCTAATACACCGATGGACTTAAAAATCATACCAGCTTTTTTCTTTAACAACTGCGTCAAATACCATTAATTGGATCAATATCAGTCAATTTGTTTAGGATTTATTAATGATGAAAATATTTGAAAAAATATTTTTTGACATTGCTACGAAATTTTTCAATAGGATTTAATAATACCATAACCTCACTCCGCACGAAGTTGTTATCGTTTTGTAAATCAAGCTTATTAATATTTAACGCTAAATACCAAAAGTCTTAGAATAATAGTGTATGCCAATAGTATTATGCTAGCTAAGTATTACTAATAACAAAATTTGTTGTTATCTACCTAAAGTAAATATTAAGAAACTATGTAAAGCGATAACAAACAATAATAGTCGCAGGGATCCCACCCTCGTTCAATTATTTTGGCTTCGCTCGAGTGTAAGACTTCATTCGGTAAACATTGAACCATTTTATTATTTTTATGTATTCCAAGATATATTTTACCCGCATAAAATAATTCTATTTTTATCGCAACAGCGAAAGCTACGCTCTAAATGTTTACGTTTCCCTTCAAATAAGCAAAAAAATTTAGTTAACTTTTTATTAGGCTCAGTAAAATATTTGAATATATTTCATCTGGGGATACGGTAGTGCCCGTCACGACAAGCCAAGCAAAGTACAAGGGCACTACCATGAAGAATTCGGTAAAGGTGGAGGGAGCACTTGGATTAATCACTTGAAACATATGCCTACGTTATATCTCAGTCTATGAGGTCTAGCCATCTCTTTTTATACAGCTGTGTTAGAAAGAGAGGGAGAGACCTCAGCAGATGACAGCAGTATTTAAAGTTGTGTTTCAAGTAGGCATTAGAAGTGTTGCCTCCAGATATAAATACAGCTTCATGGGCACTACCTACCGTTTCTCAAAGCGCTTCGGGCGGGATATTTTGACGCGCGCCTAAATTATAGGAAGTGGGCGGCGCGGTATGTTTTGAATCCGTTGGGAAACGTTTTAGTTTTCAGACAAATATGTATTGAATAAATAAGGACATCCTTTTTTGTATTTAAAACTAAATATCACCATATAAAAATTATGTGCAAAATTAAAAATTAGAGAATTGTTTTAGCCCGTTTTCGGAATTTTGTATGATCAAGTAAAGTACATTTTATCATGTAATAAGTTAGCATATTCTTTAGATAATATCTTCAGGTATATAGTGTAATTTTTATAAAACCGTTATTTTACAATCAATACATAAAAATGTGATTAATTAAACCAGTTTTTTCTGCTTCTCTCCGGTGCCTCGCCTTAATCATGTTTTTGAACCCTTATAACTTGGATTTGGATTATACTAAAGAACTTAATTCTTCAGAATATTATATCAGCTGTAGACCTACTAAATAAACATGTAAAGTTTTAATTGTATAGCTCTTTAATTTAGATTTATTTATATCTAAAAAAATCCTGATTTCTTTACTGACACATTCACTGATGATTATCAAAATTCTTAGGGTATCTGAAATTCTAAAAGATGCAAATTGGCATGAAAGCTAGTATTGGTATACAAAAACAAAAAAAAAAATGTAAAACTTGAAACTTTTACCCCCAACCGTTTAAACTATGGGATGGAATTTCGCATGAGGCTTCCGCAAATTTTGATACCAAAGATCTGAAAATTGATAGAGGGACTCCTCGTTATAAATAATAAAATATGTTTTTCAGGGGGTGATATATAAAAATCCTTTAAATTAGGGGTTGGAAACTTGTATGGATTTTTTCCCCATATTAACTTAATTTCATGCTAGAGATATGTTTTGAGAAGGATCTGATTATACAAGTCCAGACTTTTTAAATACTTTTTTAAACGTTTTATTATAAATTAAACAATTCGTATTTAAAAATGTTTTTATAAAGAAATTACAAAAAGAAGAGAAATTCCACCAAAATTTTCATTTAAAATTATGCCATGATGAGACTAAATGATTTGAAAAAGTCATTTATATAGTCTGGTCGTGTCAAAAAGGGCATGTGGGGGTGATATACGAAAATCCTTTAAATTAGGGGTTGGAAACTTTCTTCCCATAGAAACTTAATTTCATGCTAGAGATCTGTATTGAGAAGGACCTGATTATACAAGTCCAGACTTTTTATTACAAATTAAACAATTCGTATTTAAAAATGTTTTTATAAATAAATTACAAAAAGAAGGGAAATTCCACCAAAATATTTTTGGAACGAAGTTCCTTACGGCAGGCTTGGAGGGGATAGGGATTTTGCTGCGCGACCGAACTGAAAAAAATGTGATAGTAAAACCGTAAGAAAAATGCCTGGAATAAAAGCGTTAAATGAGACGTGCGCAGGCGCGACAGTCGCGTACACAAGCGAGTAGTCCCGTTTAGCCGAAGGAAGTTCGTTCCTACCTGGTGTCCCGCGACAACACATCATTTTTTATAATATTTTATTTAAAATTATGGCATGGTGAGACTAAATGATTTGAAAAAGTCATTTATATAGTCTGGTCGTGTCAAAAAGTTAGCAGATCTTATGTAGAATCAATTTCTGACTGTATGTGTCCTAACTCTACAAGCTTTAATTGTACAAACTCTACATCTTAGGCAAAATATGTGGTTCGGCCGTTTCGCTACCGTCACATCTAATCGTAGTGATCTTCAACTATATATAATGATAATTAATATAAATAATAATTAGCTTTCTTTGGAATTTAGATCAATTAGTGTAATGGTGTAATTTGTCCAGTGATATTATTATAATAAATACACTATTTTTATTGATTAAATATGAAACAAATCTTACTTGCGTGGATAACATCAAAGCCCTCGTATAATCGAATGCATAGGCGAACCAGGAGTCGTCGTTTGGCCCGCACAGCACTAGTAGATTAGTGATGCCCAAGAGTGGAATCAACACGAGGAGAGCCTTCGTCGCCTTACGGTACTGTTCTGTTTCTAACGTGTTCGCTGATCGCAACTTTGTTATTAGTACCTGCCAAATCCAGTGTGTTATTCTTTGGTTGTATAAAGTAGGTAAGAATTGCTTTAAAAGGTGAAATTAATTAAATTTGTTATTTCCCGCGAAGTGTTTTATGTGAGAAGTCAATGAAAAGAAAGACTGTGGTGTTTAATAAATGGATAAAACTCACCGATGATGATGTGAGTGATACACTCACACTACACATACATTGTTAAGTGAGGAGAAACGAACACTATTTCTTCTGAAGATGCTTTGATTACGAAGTGAAACGTGAGTTGAATGCATAACTTTGGGCTTGTTTGTGTGCTTGTTGCAAATGTGGATGAAAATGTGGTGGATGCGGGTGGATAATTGTGTCGCTAGGGTCTTCTTTTGGTTCTATTCAGATCTTCAATGAGTGTTATCCATTAATCAAACCGCCGGTTTTCTTTTCGGTAACATCGCAGAGTTTACATAAAGCAAATTTAATTAATTTCACCTGTTAATGATAGATTTTCGCAATGTAACGCTGTAATCAACAATATGAAAGGGATCGCTCTTTTGGCGATAAGACTGCTTTCGTGATTTATTGCATTTAGCGTGTATTTTATTTTCATTCATTTACTTATTCAGAATTAACTTATAGTAACTGTTTAGATTATTAAAATTAATAAACCAAGAAAGACAATACAGAATTCAACGACCGTGTTGGGCCCGGGCTTCTTTGAAGAATAGGCCAACTGCCGTTCTGCCAGGCAGGGTGTAAAAGGCGACCGATTGGCTATCGGTCACTACCATCGTGGCTACTAAGTGGTAGAAGTCCCGCATTGTTACGCCAAGGTCTGGTACCACCACCTTACCTAATTCTGCCACAATAGCGTCAGTACTTATCGCTGTCGTGTTCCGGCTTGGAGGGTAAACTTATGCATGTGGTATTTGACCTCGACTCAAGATAGCAACGCACCATTAACATCTTTGGTGTCCATAGGCGACGGTTGAGTCTTTCCATCAAGAGACTCATCTGCTTGTATGCTATCTTATGATATAAAAAAACCTAGTAGCCACGATAGTAGTAACTTGCAAAGTCAATCATTCGCCTTTTACAAACTGTCTGACAGAATCGCTGATGGTCTGTTCTCCAAAAGGAGCCCGGACTAACAAGAGTTAGCTCATTTTCAAACTAAAAACTTTACTTGCCCCAACGCTATTCTTTGAAAGTAAGAGTCGATATGTCAGAAAGGATATAAAATTAGAATTACCGTGGTTGAAATAAAAACGTGTAAAAACGTGTATAACAATCTGTGATTTAACAATGATCGAGCTCGTAATACCGAAGTGAGTGAAAGGGTATGCTCCGTTGACAGACAAAAACTGGCAACAGACACAGACGCGATTACAAGACTGCGTACGCTTAGGGCTATATTTTACCGCGACCTACCTATCAACAAAATGTATAGAGCTCTATGGACTCACCTAGGACACGGTAATATTATCTATACAGTATTTTAACTCGGCCATATCTTTGAAGCCTACAGCCGCACGGTACGTAAACATGCAATAGGGCTGCCCACCTCCAGCATTGTAATTACATTTGCCTAATTTGTGTTTCCATTTAGTTTTGTGATTATAAATATACTTTTTTATATAAACAAATAGAATAATTTGTGAATTGAATAGGAAGTGTTCAATTAAAATGCGAGTTGCTTTTGATTGGTAGATTTAATTAAAAAATCATGTTTAGGTTCGAATAACAAACCGGTCCTATAAATTTGCGACCAAAATATTTGCTTTATTGTTAACAAAACAACACACCGTCCGTGTGTCACTGCGGCACAATCGCGACTGTCTGCATGCCGAGCACAATACTGAGATCGAAGCGCGTAGGCATAGCTCGCGCTTGGTCCGTTTGTATGAAGTTGGAATACTGTATAGATAATATTACCGTGTCTAGCGTCTGTTTGGTAGCGCAACCAATTTAGCGACGTGACCAGCTCAGACGCATGCACTAGAGGTCCATTTTGATGTTTGTATGGTGTCTAGTTTGGTAGCTTACGGACACTTGCGCTGCCATAACGTCCAGGTGAAATATAGCCCTTACTCGTCTTACAGTCTGAAATATTCACTAAATTTTAGCAAAATTGGACGTTAATCACGAGGATTTCAAAATACCACTTTTTTTGATAATGTCATCAACGTAGTTATACGTCCCTTTCGGGTTGGAATTTTCACACGCTGTATAATATATGACACTCAATGATCTAGGCCTACCCCGTTAGAGACTCAGCGTAAATATAAGTATGTTATTAACATACCAAATATTATGATATTCCGATGTATATTTAAGTTATCGTCGGACAAATATTTATACATTATATTTACATGCATACGTACAAACGCCAGATTATTGCAGTAGACTCTGAGAACTTTGCTCAGTCGTTTAATAGTAAGAGAGCCCAAGAGGGGATTTTAGGATTTACTTAAACGGGGCAATTAATATAGGGGGGATACCTTGTATACTGTTGAGGCTTTCCACCAAATATAAGCATCTTAGAAAGAGCCAGACATCTAGTATAGTGTTACACTCAAATCTTCAGATTTTCTAAACGTACCTACACTTTTTAGCTCGCAAATAACCCATCATACAAGTACGTTTATCTGAGACGCATCAGTATTCCCATGTCACTGGTTTTTGATATCCTTGAATATCTGTAGACGCTTTTGTTTTCCTACCATCTAATCTACAAAATCCAATAGGTTCCGTCGTGTGAACCTTAGCCCCATCACTCGTTCAAGCAAATCCCCATTTAGCATCCCGGGCTCCTCTACTATAAGAAGAAATGATAAAAAAGTAGTTAAAAAAAAGTATAAATATTTAATACATACCCACATTATCCTGATAAGGAAGAAAAGGTTTAGTGCTAGTCCTACGAGAGCTGGAGCTTTATGGATCCAGTCGACTTGATGTTCGTGTATCCATTGACACATTTTTGTCTCTCCAGCAATAGTCAACTGAATAACAAAAAATGTAATTAAAAAAATAAACCGACTTCAAATATCTGTCATCTATACCCATATCTCAAAAAATATTGAATCAATTTTGGTGAAGCTTAGACTGATCTTTAAGTTGAAATAAAAGTGTTGTAAATCAAAAAGCATTATCTCGATATGACCTTAAAGGTGCTGATCGACGGAGGAGCCTATACCACGGTCTTAATGGTGTAAGAGCCCTTGACACAAAACTTATGGCCAATTGCACTACATAAACGATGAGTGATGATACATGGGCGAGCTTTACCGACGAGCCATGAGACCGTGGTATAGGGTCGCTCGTCGATCAGAACCTTAAAGATCTATCGGCCATAAGTTTTGTGTCGAGGGCTCTTAGACCATAAAAGCCGCGGTATAGGTTTGCCCGTCGATCAGCGACTTTAGATAGCAAGAATTTCGTAGATTAACATACACTGGGCTCCTTTGAAGAATAGGTCAACTGCCGTTCTGCGAGGCAGATCGTAAAAGGCGACCGGTTGGTTTTACGAGTCACACATCGTGACTACTAGGTGGTAGATTTCTGCATTGTCTCGCCCGGGCCTGGTACCTTCGCCTTTACTATTCTTGACGCAATGGCGTCGGTGCTCGTCATTATCGTGTTCTGGTTTAGAGGGTAGGTAAGATGGCCGGTTAACTTATGCATATGGAATTAGATCTCGACACAAGATAGCAAGGCATCATTAACACCTTTGTTGTCTATAGGCGATGGTCGACTCTCTCCATCAGGAGACCCATCTGCTTGTTTGGTATCATATGACATAAAAATAGGATCTCAAAAACTACCAAGCTCCATATGAAGGCATATTCACGTCACGTAAAGACATATTCACGTCAAAAACGTAAATGTCTACTTACGAGTATTAAACAAATTTTCAGACAGTCCCTATTACCACGATTACTGGAGACTATCAGAAGTCAATGTTCCATATAAGTAATATTCGAGCATAGCACACATAAACACCTGTCCACTCACGGACGCGATATCTCGGACTGGTATGGGACAAACTGTCCCGAGCAATTTCGATATATAACGTCCGTGGAGGTGTTTATGTGTGCGTTGTTAAAATATTACATGCATGTAGATTGACTTTTGTTATTCTCCAGTATTCTGTGCTATTACTAAATAAAGCGTTGATTTAGTTTTAAGCTAATAGTAGCCAAGTTATTGGATTATCCTGATATGTATGTCGATCGTATTGTTCAATTTTTTTTATTATAGATCAGCAAATAAACAAAAAAAAATCATACATTTCTTCTAATTATTACACAACTTTTCAAACAGTCCTCATTACTAGATAAAAAGTTGATTTATTTTTTAAACTAGTAGTGGCCAGAGTATTGGAATATCAAAACAAACTGTTTGCTTTTACCTCAACCTAAAATAACAAGCAACCCACAGGCAGCACCGAATTGTAAAAGTTTGTCTATTTAATGTATACCACTGAAATCCGTGAAATTATTCTACGCAAAACACGTTTATTTAGGCGGCTTAACTTAAAGGAAACTCAGCTATTTTGGCAAACAATAAACTTTAGTATTGTGGCTTGTTTATAAATTATTTCTGTATGAAAATACCTCATGAACGCGGATTTCAGTATTATACTTTAAAGTTATGATCTTATTAAATATTTCTTGTAAGAATTTTACTTTCACAAGTTGCTAAGAATGCTAAGTAGCTTTACGCAACGAAAAAATGTTAATCTTATGTCGAGTATATGTAACTTTTTCGTCATAAAAATCATTATTTAATCGCTTGCGGCGATGATCAAAATATTTAGTCATGTTTTAGATGCATGTTTCTTCGTTTATAAGTTTATTATATATAAACTTATAAACGAAGAAACATACACACATTTATACAACAATATTACAACATACATTTTTTATATAATAAGATAGCAAACAAGCAGATGAGTCTCCTGATGGAAAGAGTCAACCATCGCCTGTAGACACCAAAGATGTTAATGATACGTTGCTATCTTATGGCGAGGTCTAGTGCCACATGCATAAGTTTACCGGCTACCTTACCCTCCAAACCGGAACACGACAGTGACAAGCACTGATGCTATTGCGGCAGGAATGGGTAAGGCGGTGGTACTTGACCCGGGCGAGATAATGCAGAAGTTAGTATCCACCTTTTACGACCTGCCTGGCAAAACGGCAGTTGGTCTATTTTTCAAAGGCGACCTAACACGGAGAACGGGCGGTTTCTATGAGAAACAATCTTAATCGCTCTCAGTGTTGACCCGGGCTCTTTTAGCTTTATACATATATACAGTGTGTAAAGAAAACCCTGTCTGATCCTCAAAGGCATAGTTTGGTAGCTTATTACAATCACATTTATGTTATTCTTAAGTGCTTCTGATAGAAAAAATTTTTGCAATTAAAAAAATATATTTTAAAAACTACTTACAAATTTTGCCTATGGCAACAAAATATGTAGTACTTATTATATTTTATATTGCATATGGCAACAAAATAAGTATAATGTGTTATAGTAAATTCAGTAATAAAATTTCAATTTTTAAGTAAATATGCTCTTTGAAATATGCCGCAGCCTGAAGCGCATAAAGCTAGTATTATCATAGTCTTGCAAAGGTTAGGACAGGAATTGTATTATTGAAGTATCGGTTACTTCATATTCAGGAAAAAGCTTATTTGTTTTTGTAATCAGGATCATTTTTAATTATTATGAACTTTCTAATTGAGCTTAGTAAATCATTATTGCCTGTCTGCGTTCCAAAGGGCATGTAAACTCGTTGACATTGTTAATAGATGTTAAACATAATATTAATAAAGTGACAATGGCGATTACATCGATTGTCCTCCAAACACGTTACCCAGCAAAACTGGAGATATGAGAAACGTTTCTTTAGTTTTGCTGGGGTAACACCGGTAGCATAATTACAGTTACTCTTACCGAAACATCAACATATGAAAACAATCTTAATTTTAATACGACATTTTATTAAAATCAATTACTACTATAGTAGATATGTTTTTTCTAAAGAAACTATTGTACAATAAATCATACTGAAATAGAATTAAAATGTCCTGACTTCAAGATAAATATAGTCTCCGTATTTTGTATATATAACACGTGTAACAGCCGGGCCACGGTTCCTTTGAGTCTGTTAGGTATAATATACGATACTCTATTTGATTTTAATATCGATGATTTGGTGATATTTTTATCGTGTCATTACAATTAGACTTTGAAACAAATCTATTTATGAACAACACAGATTAAATCATGCAGAATGTTGTACATCAAAATTAAATCATATTGTGGATTGTATAGTTACTAATGTATCTATAGCCGCTAGTATAAGTTACAAAAGCTTGGTATTCTGGCCAAGATGAGACAGTATTTCAGCCCGGGACAGTTGCTCAATCTTTATCAAGCACAAGTCCGTTCGTGCATGGAATACTGCTCTCACCTCTGGGATGAATCCGACAAATACCAGCTGGAGACGCTTGAGGCGATAGAGAGGCGTGCCAAGAGGCTCATAAACGACAATGATCTGGTAGGCAAAAGGCTCCAAAGCCTCGCTCATCGCCGCAGAGTGGCTAGATTATCGGTCTTTTATCGGATATATTTTGGAGAGTGGGCTGCGGAATGCCAGACTTAATTCCGCCATTCCCGTTTTTCTATCGATCGTCCAAGCGCACAGATACTAGGCATCGCCATATGGTGTATGTTCCACGTACCCGAACAAAGCGTTTCGACTCGACATTCTTGATCCGAACCGCAAAGGACTGGAATATGCTTCCTGAGTCTGTTTTCCCCGACGGGTACAATCTGGGGATCTTCAAGAGAAGAGTGAACAAGTACCTTCTAGGGAAGCGCGTTCCGTCTTAGGCCGCATCTTAGCTTACCATTAGACGAGATCGTGGTCAAGCGCTTCCCTATCAGGAGTAAAAAAGGAGTCGCTAGTGGGCTCAAGTGAGTGGTAGCCGAAAGTTATTAGATGAATGTGCGGCCGTAGCTTGCTGACCGTTTGGATTGTTGGCGGCATGTGATGTACGTAGGGGCATCCGTGGCGGACCGCTGGCCCGCGTCTGCGCCCCCATCACCGAAATCATCTGTTGTGCTAAGTCACAATAATGTTTGTATATTTTAGGGTCCTGTGTTTGTTAAATGTGAACGTTGTATTAAATCTACATAAACACTCTCATGCTACCTTAATTTAAAAAAAATATTAAGCTACAGGCAAATTAAAACCGAATTTGTTTTTAAAGATGATTGAGGCCACAAAGGTAAACTTCAAAACAAGCGATTACTAATACAAGGCAATGTTAATTTTGTTGAATTTACTGGCATTAAAATACTGACATGTCTAATTTCGGTCAAAAAAATGCTTTAGGTTTCTCCTTTCCAAAAACATTAGTCTCTTAAAGTAGGCAACTAAAGTAGTAACCATATCTTGAACTTCACTACAGGAAGGACTACCAACTGTTATAGTACACGTTAACTTGACTTGAAACTGCGACCTTTCATCATGGTTACCAAAGCACAAGATTCTTCGTAACCAAGCTCAACAGTTGCCAATAAAAAGGGATTTGCATAGATAAAAAGAGGGAAGAAGGAAGGAATTTTAGATTTCGAATAATGACGTTGGTCAGAAATATTCAGATGTAGATATCAACAGCGTGATAATGATTTGATAATGAACGATAAAACATTCATCATGTTCATTATACGGTTCGGCGAGCATATTAAGTCGTCGGTTTGTTTTAACGCTATTGTTGAAAGAGATATGTCGGGTCATTTAACGTGACGTCACGACGTTAAAATGATTACAATAACCATTACTTAATAACATTAGGTACACAAGGATATTTAAGGAATTACGAATTATTTGCAGACATTGACAGATAATAATAACCTCAAAAATAAATAAACATAGATTTAACAAATAATGATCGATAACATGTATTCGAATTAAAGTATACAATATGTTTGACGAGTGACGACCATCGATACATCGATACATCGATACATCCCTATCTTAAGGAAGCGGTACGATAAATGTGTTTGTGAACATGCCGGCAAAGGTTCGGCGGCGACATAATGGTGCGGTAAATGACTTTGTAAGTATGCCGATAAACAAAAGATCGCCACCGCTCAGTCGCCACGGTTTTGTCCTGCTTAAAATATTCGCTGAATTGGAACGAAATTGAAGTGTGAAGACGAATATTTTAAAATTCAATAGTATTTTTTTTGTAAATAGAATAATTTCATTACTTTTATTGATAATGTCATTGACCCAGCTATATACACCTTTCGGATCGGGCAGGGTTTTCTTTACACACTGTAAATCTATCTATATATATATAAATCAATTGCTGTTCGTTAGTCTCGCTAAAACTTGAAAACGGCTGAAACGATTTGGATAATTTTTGTTTTGAATTAATTGCTGAAGTCTAGGGAAGTTTTAAAGGTCAGAAAATATAGAAAAAAACATAGAATAATAACGCATAGAAACCGAGTCGACCCGCGCAATATTAAGCCATTTCAAAGAAGCCTGAAAAGGCTTCTTACGTTCGCCGGCCCCTCAGGCATGCGACACGTGCCACGCGGAGTACAGCTCTCGCAATTTCAAAAAATGTGAGTTACTGTGTGGTGAAATGCTGTCACCGTGCTTCACAAAAGCGTATTTAGGACTTGAAGATAACATTTCACCGATAAAAACTACTTGGCATCGGATATTTTTGTATAAAATCCAAACAAATAAATCATAAATATCTAAGTAGAACGATATTCAAAATGTTGCCAGCCAAAGGGAAAAATATTCTACCACGTATTTGTTTTTACCTATTTTCATTATAATTAATAATATGTGTATGCCTATTTTATGTGCGATATTACATAGCCTGGACTTTGCTTTTGCATAAAAAATAGTTTTTAAGTGTTGAGACTCACCCATTATACTGACACAAATATTACAAATCCGTTTGTCAGACCAATATTATGAAGCATTTATTCGTATATAATGAGGACTTTTAGAAGACAAAAAAAATGTTCCAACTAGCATTCTAGATGCCACAGTGACCATCAGAAAAAAACTCTGTCACTACCAAAGTCATTTTTTTTTAAAATTTTCTTATTAAATAATATGCCATCTTACTGCATTATTTCGTATTGCTTAGTGTCAAGTAGTTTTATTAGCGATATTTTCGACTTTTATCTACGAAAACATGTAGGGTAACGTGCCCTAAAATCGGTCTGCGCCTAATGTCGACCTCCTAATATGTTTATACTGATAATTAAGCTAATATTCCACATAACTTTTAAGAACGCGGGCAAGACTTCATACATCGTTTTTTAATTATTATCTTAAAGTGTTTCTTAAGATTCTATATCAACTGCTTAATTTATCCGCATTTAATAAATATTTTTTTAACTTGGGGAATAGTAGTTAAATAAAGTTGGAATTTAGGTAAGGTTAACGTAAGCAATCAGTTCTCTCCTTAGTAGTCTGTGGTTAGATATTTATCTTGTCATTGGGTGTCTTCAGTACAACAGCTGTTAATCTCAGAAATCTAAGTTAGGTTGACAGAATTCTGAGCTAAGTTTTTGCGAAGACACTTTATAGGTACTTAAAAGAACAAAAAATAAATTAGCTTTAACTATTCTTTAATACAAAAACAGGGAGAATTTTTATTTGATACTTATAATGAAAATTATAATATATAAACTTATTGCTGTTTTAATGAAAATGTAAATTAAGTTTTATACAATGATAACACTTTAATTTGATGATAGAATTCAATCAAATTAAAGTCTCAATATTTTTTATATAATTGTTCCTAGCGATATATTTTATTTAATTGATTTAACAATCGTAGAAAATTATTCTAGTTTTATTCTAATAGTGAAAAATAAAACTTTGAATATCAAGTGCCTTTAAATTGTTTCCTTTCTTTGACTACAACTTAGTAAAAATAAGTACCCTAAAATAGTTATATTGAAGATTATTTGATATAGACAAAAAATAATTTATATAAATCGTTTTATTTAAAAAAATATCACAATATTGAATATTTAATGCTCATTTCTCTTAATTTTGAGGACCAGCAAGTAACGATCTAATGTAATTTTTACATATCAAATTTTTTCTGCGTAGTTTTAAAGAGACTAAAATATCAATTTATTTCATTTATTTTATGTCTCAAAGAAAGAGACTCAATCATTAAAATTGGTGACCATTTAGATTTTTTCTTTTACAGTTTTTATCAAATTAAAAAGATCATTTAAATACATACCATAAAAAAATGAGGGCATATTATGTTTACAAAAGTTATTTAATAAAATTAAAGTAAATTTTAATGCAAAGTCAATACCTTATTTCAATTTCAAACATCCTTTACTGGCTAACATTAGAGAAAAATGGGGCTGAAATTAGGGAAAAATTGACCGACAATAGAAAAGAAACCAGGATAGAGAGGGTCAATCATTTAAAACTTAACACGTTTACATATTTTTATTTCGTTGTTGAAATCAATTCGAAACATCAATAGTGTAAAATTTAAATATTGATTAACACGAAAAAGAAAATTAATATTTTCTTCCCGATAACGGTTTAAGCCTAATAGGGTCCGAAAGTTATGTATTTGGTTAGGCGGCCGAAATTTGGCTATTTTACCCTATAAATTTCTACATCACTGAGATTAATTTTAATTTTTAAAATTTTAAATAAATAATTTGATTATTAAGTATACATATTTTCGTGTCACAATTTGCACAAAAACGAAAAAATCCAAGGTGAAATAGCTTTGGAACGTAGAATTATAACACGTAGAAATCGAGTGGGCCGCGATGTTTTAAGCCATTTCAAAGTAGCCTTAAAAGGCTACGCATGCGCTTGCCGTCCGCCCAGAATCGCGATACATGTCATACGGAGTGCAGGTCTCGCAATTCGAAAAAAATATGACTTATTGTGTTGTTAAAGGCAAAAAAAGACAAATAAAATAAATGCTGAATTATCAAAAAGTACCCTCGAGCTAAATTACTTTCATAAGACTTAGTATAAATAATAGTTAAAGCAAATACAATAATTAATTTTCTTAACATTAAGGTCTAACTAAAAATATTGTGCGCAATTTTTTTCCACAACTAGCAACTGTATAGTGATAAGTTATGTGTTTCAAATTATCTATTTTTAGTCAATTTACATAACAGAAAAATTATAAATTGTAAGTATTTACCTGTGAAATGTTCACTTTTTTGTTTTTCTAAGGTGTTAAAACACTTCTTTATAATGCAATAAGTCATTTCGAATTATTTTTCGTAAACTGTGTCCGATATAACCTGATCTTATTAAGCATTGACAACTCGCAAAACGAATTGAGTCGTTTCTGGTTCAGTTTTATTTACTCGTTTTTTGTGGTTTCTAGGCGTTATTTCTATTCTAAGATCAGAACCAAAACAGTTGCGGACGCTAGGTGGTGCTCAAGTCGTGCACAGAGCCAATAGTAGCCAATATAGTACGTTTAGCTTAAAACATTTAATTTTTTTAAGTTGATTTAAATAAATACTTGATTAATAAGTATCTTATTAATTTTTACCTTAAAACGTTCGTCTATAACGTAAGTATTGTTTCTGCTTGCCCACCCATTTGCTAATTTTCAAGATAGTTTAAGGTTTAGAACCATGGCAAGATTTGTATGAAAGTTAAAATAAAAAAGGTTCCAAGGTAATAGCTTTGAACAAACATACATACACATACACGCACACAGACATACACATAATAACACACAAGTATTTGCCAAGCAATGTATTTCAAACATTTGTATGATATAGGATAATATATTAGTAGATACATATCAATAAGGTTTTTGTTTTGTAAGAATTACTTCAATCACTGTTTTTATAACTTAAATAACGTAAATTCGTATTGACCATATTTTTATTTACGCTCGGTGCCGGTTGGTTACCGCTGTTTAATTACTGAAATTTAAAAAAAAAATCTTGAGAACCTCTAAAACATTTTCCTGTAATTCTACTCATTTTACCTCACCAGAATAAAAATTGTAAGTTCTAAATTTTCTATATGACTAATAATACTATTGGAAAGACAGACAATCTTTATTTCAGTGAGGTAAAAATATTTTAAATCACAAATAAAAGCACAAAAGCTAAAAAAATATAAGGTTAAATAGCTTTGGAATCATCTTGAGAACATCTAGAATATTTCCCGGCATTTAACATATTTTACCTAACCGAATAAAAAGTGTAAGTTTCAAGTTTATACTAAATGATTAATAATGTTATAGTATGAAAGATTATTTGTATGCCGGTCAGGTAGATATATTTTAAATACCGTCTTGGAAAAATATTTATTTACTTGCAACACTATTCGAGTCTTTGGAGTCTTTGTGTGCGTGACGACGCAAGTGATTACACGAAGCTTACACGGACATTGACACGGTTTTGGCCTAAAATATGAACGAAGCGTTGAATGCAATTATCCCTCTAAGCGTTATTACTCTATGGAAAAAAATAAGAGTAGTTAAAAAGTCAGAACAACGGTTGCCGGGTTAGCTAGTTTGAAATAAAAAAATGTTCATGGATTCCAAAGTTTAGTTGCGTTAAAACAACGTTATAGTTCGCATTTTAGTTTCAGTGATTGATTTTGAGAATATACACTTATACAGGGTTACTTTTAAAGGTCCGCCTAAATTTTCAGAAGCTGTTCAGAATAGATAATATGTTCAATTCATGTAATAAAAGATTAATTTAAAACATTCAAAATTTTATTTTCATCCGACACAAATAACAAAACGCATGGATATAATTTCCATTACACAAAATTCGAACTAAAACATTTACGTGCCTTCAGCCAAATTAAAAGTGATGGGGAAAATGTACCTACTTGTAGTGACTATCGTAATTATAGGTAAATGTAAATTAACATACTGCCAGCATTACAGAGCTATTTCACAGGATTCGGCACATCCAATTCTTGATTTTAGTGGGATGTTTTTAAACGAATATTTTTTATATTATCTTGTAATAATTTACAACAATAATTAAAAAGCACTTTTAATTCAATATTTATTCCCTAATTTTAAAAATTGACCAGACATTTAAAAGTAACTCTGTTTAATAAAGACTTAAGATTTGACTGTTTGTGTGTTTGTAATGGGTAAACTTAAAAGCTTTTGGAACGATAAAAAATCTTGACATACTAGTTTAGGTGAGGGGGGCACCCTGCAAAGGCTTAGATTGCATAGAGCATCGGGTTGTCTTAATCCAGCACTGAATAACCTGAGTAAGTCTTTGCTAAGCCCTACCACCTAGTAGTCAAGATGGTAGTGATATGTTTGGTCAACCGTTTACCTTTTGCCTGGCATAAAGTCAAATAATCTTTTTCTTAAATCTGGACTAATACAAAAACAACAATTTCGCCCTGATTTGTCAAGCAACAGTTTGAGCTGTACGGTAATAAATCAGTCGGCCAGTCAGTCACCTTTTTAAAATAAACACAGATAATGTAGCGTTCTCTTTGTTTAGAAGATAAGTTTATGCACACAATGAGTTTTATTCACACGAATTTAACCTTTTTTGTAAAAATTAATATTTTTTGTTATAAATATTTACCTAAACAGTGGTATATTAGTTAGCCTTTCCTTAAGATAATGAAGTCCCCAGGTTTGATCCTCGTGTTGGATGTTATTGGAGTTTTTTTTATATCGTCCGTGTGGCGTGTGGTCTGAAATAGATGACGTCTGAGTAGACGTACCGAATGCTGTGTTAAAATATTTTCACCTATTATGGAATGACCCTATAAATAGATAGATGAACGCCGCCTGCACGCACGAAAAATTATTTACTATCACGTCCCGCCTGAGTCGAGCGTGCAAGCGAGAGCGCAGCGCTAGCGATAGAGAGGTTCGATCTTGTTTTAATATAACGCTATCATGTAAAATACTCATCCATAAACCGACTTAACAGACAACTAATTTTTTTATATAAATATTTTCAATATTCAACCGACACTAACGTACGAAACATCACGATATATTTACACTATCGACATTTGGAACCCTAAAAAAATTTTTTTTCTAATGTATATACATGTATAAAGTTTACCTTGCAAAACAAACATTCCATCATCATTTTATTTATATTATTATGTAACATTTTCGACATTAACTATCGACTCTTAAAAGTAAACCATCACGTTATACAGCGTGTAAAGAACGGGCTATTGAAAATCGAAACCATTGGTTTGGACCATGATTGAGAGATGAAAAGTGTTGAAAATTCGTAACACTATACAATTCAATTATTCAGTTTAATACTCTACAGCGCTCGTTCTAAAAAAGTATTAAAATTTAAGGAAATAAAATAAGTAATGAATTATTCGCCACATGCCATGCAAAATAAACGACTGGTTCGAAAATTCCGCGGATGCAACAATTGGGAGCATTATACCTACTCTGTACATTGCGCGACGTGAAATTAAGAAAAAAATTATAAAACGCAAATTTCACATTTCTTAAAAGAAATATATTACCATCACAACAAGCATGTAAAAATGGCATGATTTCTAAATTTTTCGGCAGGTCGTCCCTTACACGCTATTTAGATAGCTGACTTTAGGAACCTCAAACCCTTTTTTTTTCAAATGTATATAAAATCATCGTTATATTTGTATAAATATTTTCAACATCAAACACTGACTTTAAAATGCGAACCGTCAAGTTATATTTAAAAAGCTGACCTTTGAAACCATTAAATATTTTTTTAATGTATATGTATAAAACCAACCTTGCAAAACAACTGTTCCATAATCATTTAATTTATATTATGTAACATTTTCAACATTAATTATCGGCTCTAAGAAGTAAATCATCACGTTATATTTACACAGCTAACCTTAAGAACTTCAAACTACTTTTTTTAAATATGTATAAAATAATCGTTATATTTTTATAAACATTTTCAACGTCATCTAGCGACTCTAAAATGCGAAACATTACGTTATTACACAGCTGACCTTTGAAACCCTTAAATCTTTTTAATGTATATGTCGCAGTGAAATTGTCAATACCGTTAGATTATAATCTACCTAAGTGATATTATAATTTAACTGCTAACCTAACCTAACCAAATTATAAAATCCCTAGGTAGATTATATTCTAACGGCTATTGACAATTTCACTGCGACATATATAAAACAAACCTTGTAAAAATAACCATTCCATGCTCACTAAATTTGTATAAACATTTTTAATATCAATTACCGACATTAAAATACGAACCGTCACGTTATATTTACAAATGCTTAACTTTGGAGCCCTTAAATATATTTTTTAAATGTATATAAAACCAACTTTCCAAAACAACTATTCCATAATCATTTCATTTACATTATGTAACATTTTCAACATTAACTATCGACTCTAAGAAGTAAGTCATACGTCATCACGGTATATTTAAACAGCTGACCTTAAGAACCTCAAACTACTTTTTTTTAAATGTATATAAAATCATCCTTATATTTTTATAAATATTTTTAACGTCAACCAGCAACTAAAATGGGAATCGTTACGTTATATATACACAGCTGACCTTTGGAACTCTTAAATGTTTTTAATGTATTTAAAACCAACCTTGTAAAACAACCATTTCATCATTATAAAATTTATAAACATTCAATTTCAACCACGGACATTAAAATACGAACCGTTATGTTATTATATTTACACACATCGCCTTTGGGTGCTCTGTGGGATACGTACAAGATGAAAAGCAAATTATAAATGTAAACATTTTATTTCTATTTACTCTTTTGATATAACTTTCAAACAAGTCATAAAATTAAGCAAACTATGTGTTTTTAACCGGCTTCTCAAAAAGGAAAAGGTTGTCAACTCAATTATTTTTATATCATGAGATAGCAAACAGGCAGATGGCTCTCCTGATGGATGGATAAACCATCGCTTATAGACACCAAAGTTGTTAAAGGATGTCTGTCTGTGTGACTGTCCGTGTGGCGGGTTGGCAATGCCACATGCATAACATAAGCCTACCGGCTCCCTTACCCTCCAAACCGGAACAAGACAATTACAAGCATTGACGCTATTGCTGCAGAAATGTAAGGCGGTGCCCAGTGGTACCAAATAACCGGGCGAATCGTTGCGGAATTCTACCACCTAGTAGTCATGATGATAGTGACACGTATATCTAATCAGTCGCCTTTTACAACCTGCCTGACAGAACGGCAGTTGATCTATCCTTCAATGGAGTCCGGATCAACTCCATCATTTATTTACCAACTAGCTTTTGCCCGTGGCTTCGTTCGCGTTAAATTCATTTTAGAGAAGTGGGGGGTTAGAAAGAGACAAAAAGTAGCTATGTCACTCTCCATCCCTTCAACTATCTTCACTTAAAAATCACGTCAATTTGTCGCTCCGTTTCGCCGTGAAAGACGGACAAACAAACACACTTTCGTATTTTGTAATATTAGTATGGATTTAGAAAAATATTTTTTGTTTGTCGCTAAAGATCTAATTTAGAGTTTTATGGCGGCTTGCACCAAAATACTTAAATCAATTTAAGTCACTAAATACGTTTAAAGTGACAGCATTTAAGGTGTTTTGACATTTGCTGAACATGTTTAAGGGACTAAATGCATTTAAGCATTTTGGTGCAAGCCGCCCTTAGAGATACTGAACGTTAAAATTTGTTTGTTGCAGTTTAACTGTGTTTAAACTATTAACACTTTGCTATACTATATATCTTTCCCCGTGTTGGTCCCGGGCTCCTTTGAAGAATAGGCCAACTGCCGTTCTGCCGGCAGGTCGTAAAAGGCGACAGATTGGTTATGCGAGTCACTACCATCATCGTGGCTGCTACTAGGTGGTAGAATTTTGCATTGTCTCGCCCGAGTCTGGTACCACCACCTTACCTATTCCTGCCATGCAATAGCGTCGGTGCTTGTCACTATTGTGTTTCGGTTTGGAGAGTAAGGTAGCCGGTAAACTTTTGCAAGTGGCATTAGACCTCGCCACAAGATAGCAGCGCACCATTAACATCTTTGGTGTCTATGGGCGATGGTTGACTCTTTCCATCAGGAGACCCATCTGCTTTTTTGCTATATTATGATATGTCAAAAAAAACTGTTTTTTTGGTATATTCGTAAGTAAAATGTTTTACCTGTTAACATTTATGTATTTAATAGATTCATGCGTTACTTTGAGGAAATTCATAATTAATATAGGTAAACAAAAATGTTAAAACGTATCTGCATCCACTGTATATACTCTTTGACGTTGGGAGATGTCGGCGTGCGGAATAGTACTTACGCTGCGCCTGTCACTAACTCAAGGTCGTTCGCAGGTGTAATCGCCTTAATTAAAGAAACAACTACGGTATTTAATGTGCAAATTGTGGTCTTCTCTAATTTCAGACCTAAGATAAATTTGCCCCATTCCTTTCACTACCTTTCATTTCTGTTGCATCACATATGTTATATATAACATTTCGTGGAAAATTTGCAAATTAATAGGCAAAGTAGCAGGCGAATTATTTTTTCATCCGAATGTATATGTAAAAACAAATACGTTTAAAAAATACCTTGCCGAATGAAATTTGCCGTCATTTTTGCAATATGTTCCATGGCACACTGTTGATAATTTGCCGCTGCATGTTGCTCGAATAAGGACGGATATATAGATTGCGAGACATGCGCAGCACACGTCTCGGTATGCACACTTCGATATGAATTTTCACATGCCTTGCAACATGGAAACGGGACGAGCAACCGTGTGCTGCATATGAATTGCAATATCTGTATTGGCCCTAAATGTGTTACCTAAATATGTTACTGTGTTACCTAAATGGATAGTGGATTTAGAACAAGAACCCTAATCCACTTGTTAGGTTCTAAAGTAGGTTTGTTAGGTTGCCTTAAGACACACCTAGATAATGGTCAGATAGGAACGTAGTCGACGATACTTGATTAGCGAATTGATGCAATTGAATTTCTCAAAAATCTGCCTTCAACAATTCGTATAAATTTTATGTTAATAAAATGACGATGTCGTTTGTATAGCTACAAAACATATAAATTGATTGAGACTAGTATATAACTTTATGTTTTCAACTTATCAGAAATTATGGAACATGTAAACAAAATTAAACAAATAGAACCGGAATATTGTCCAATAATCTTTATAAGGGCAAGATGATGTTTGACAAAGTACGCTTTTAATATAGATACAGAAAGATATAATATTTTTTTATATGTATTTACCTATCTTATATACCTACATATGGGATCTGTGGTCTTAAGATTACAGCTTAACTATGTTGACATGAGGTTCTGAGTTGAATCCTGAGTCGGGAAATCCGTACTACAATTGATTTACTGTCAAGATAACAATTTGCCTTAGACTAGGACATATGTCCAAATTGTCAATAGGCTAGACATCTAACGCACCATAGGCTGATTATAGGTGTGTTGAACATTGGCCTGTCTATTCGGGCATAGGGATTCGATAATATAAATTTAGTTCTTTATGATGGGCAACCAAAGTTTGCCTTTTCTGATGGATAATGCCATTGCCTGTAGACACCAAAGATTGCTGCCCTGCTCGGAATAATATTATATCTGTAATATAGTAGTACCTGTCTTCATTAATAGATGTGTTTAAATATTTTTAGTAATTGTACACTTCGACTTATATTTATGGTCAAGTATTTCACTTTACAGGGTTGGCTGTAAGAAATCTCTTTTTTAGAGATAAGCTCGCCTTTTGTACCTTTTTAAACATACTGCTTGCAGTAATTTTTTTTGTTGTTCTGTTGTGTACAATAAAGTATTAAATAAATAAATAAAAATATTGCCACAGAAATAGGTAAAACGGTGATATTGAGTCCGGCTAAGGTGTTGCGGAACTCTACCACCTAATAGGCAACTAAGGTAGTGACACGTTTTAAAAAACGCTCCCATTTTACGATATACGTGTTTAGAAAATGATCTATTCCGCAAAGAGGGCCCAGACTAATACGGGAAAAAGAAAATACTATAGCCCAAACAAAAAAGTAGCTCTGGGATCGTTAAATCTTCATTAAATTAACATGACAACACTACACGTCTAGCAATAAAATATAAGGTCCTTTAATTAGTATTGGATCTAAAACAAACATAAACTATGTGAGCGTTGAATTTCTTTGTTTGGAAGGCGATAAACAAATTGGCTAGAAAATCATTTTTAACTGAAATTATAAGGAAATCAATTGCGCTGCAACTCGTTGCGTGATAAAAATTTTATTTTAGGTAACATAAAATTTTAATCACGTGGCGGGCTGTGAAAGATTTATCCTTCGAGAACAAAACATTGTTCAGGCATAGAATAATAACGCATAGAAACCTAGTCGACCCGCGCTATATTAAGCCATTTCAAAGAAGCCTGAAAAGGCCTCTTACGCTCGCCGGCCGCTCAGACATGTGACACGTGCCACACAGAGTACAGCTCTCGCAATTTCAAAAAATGTGAGTACTGTGTGGAGAAAGTATGTCACCGTGCTTCACAATAGCGTATTTAGGGCTTGAAGATCACATTTCACACATAAAAACTACTTGACATCGGATATTTTTGTATAAATTCCAAACAAATAAATCGTAAATATCTAAGTTGAACGATATTCAAAATGTTGCCAGCCAAAGAGGAAAATATTCTATCACGTATTTGTTTTTACCTATTTTCATTATAATTAATAACGTGTGTATTACTATTTTATGTGCGATATTACATAGCTTGGACTTCGCTTTTGCATAAAAAATATTTTTAAGTGTTGGGACTTACCATTATACTGGCACAAATATTACAAAACCGTTTGTCAAACCAATATTACAAAGCTTATATTCGTGTATAATGAGGACTTTTAGAAGGCAAAAAAAATGTTCCAACTAGCATTCTAGATGCCACAGTGATACCAGAAAAATACTGTTACTGCTAAAAAGACATTTTTTTTAATTTTTCTTATGAAATAATATGCCATGGTACAGCATTATTTCATGTTTTCCTAAGTGTCAAGTAGTTTTATTGGCGATATTTTCGAGTTTTATCGACGAAATAATGTAGGGTAACGTGCCCTAAAATCAGTCTGCGCCAAATGTTGGCCTCCTAATATGTTTATGCTGATAATTAAGTTTTAATTCTACATAGCTTGAAATTTATATTGCGAATGACGATATTGCTCATACACGACTTAATTAATTTGTGCCGTATACTCCAATGCATATAGTATAGCACGTAGAAGCCAAAGAGTCGCCATAAAGAGCTGCATTGTTTCCGATTCAGCTAAAAACGTTAGAGGAGATTACGCACAGGGATTACGTTTTTCTATGTTCTAAGATCTGAATCAAAACAGTTGCGCACGATAGGTGGTGCTCAAGTAGTGCACAGGGCCAATAGTAGCTTGACTCAATATAGTAGTCAGAAATATTATGTTTAGCTTAAAACATTTTAACTTTTTAAACTGATTTAAATAAATAATTTGATTAATAAGCATACCTATGCTATTACTTTTTACCTCAAAGTGCTTGTAAATATTGTTCCGCTTGCCCACTCATCTGCTGACGTTCAAGCTAGTTTAGCTTTCACTAAATATATACATATACACACATACACGCACACAGACGTACACATAAAGACACACAAGCATTCGCCAAGCAATGTACAAATTTGTAATAACATTTGACCGCCCCGTTGGTCGAGTGCTTAGCGGCCCTGACTACGCAATCGACGGGGCTCGGGTTCGATCCTCGACGGGGACAAGCATTTGCGTGATGAGCATAAATGTTTGTATTTCCGGGTTTGGGTGTTTATTAAATATATTCCAGTATTTATATATGTATTTCTATGTATTAGTATCGTTGACTAACACCCATTACACAAGCAAATAATTTGCTTACTTTGGAGTTTGATCAGTAAGTGTAATTTGTCCCGTGAATATTATATTATTATTATTGTACAATTATATTTTAGAAGATATATTTCAATATTTTTTTTAAAATTTTTTTTGAAAGAATTACTTCAATAAATGTTTTTATAACTTCAATAATGTAAACTTGTATTGGCCATATTTTTATTTACGGTTGGTGCTGGTTGGTTACCGCTGTTTGATTACTGATATATACAAAAAAATATCTTGACTCTTTAACATTTCCCTGTAATTCTACTCATTTTACCTCACCGGGATAAAAAAAGTAAGTTTTAAGTTTTTTATATGTCTAATAATACTATTGGAAAGAAAGACAATCTTTATTTTAATGTAGTGAAAATATTTTAAATTACAAATGAAAGCACAAAAACTAAAAAAAAAATATAAGGTTAAATAGCTTTGGAATATCATCTTGAGAACATCTAGAATATTTCTTGACATTTAAAATATTATACGTAACCGAATAAAAGTGTAAGTTTCAAGTTTATACTAAATGACTATTAATGTTATAATATGAAAGACTATTTATAAGGTAGACCTAATTTAAATACCGTTTTGGGAAAATATTTATTTGCTTGCAACATTATTCACGCAATAATGTGTCTTTGTGTGCGTGTCAACGCAAGTAATTACACTAAGGGTGACGAAGGTTATGCACACATCGATACGGTTTTGGCTTAAAATATGAACGAAACGTTGAATGCAATTATCGCTCTAAGCGTTATTACTCTATGTGTTCAGGTATAAAAGTAGCTTATTTCTTAGATTACCTACTGTTGTATGCGTTATTATTCTATGCTGTTATACTAAATTTTAAATCCGGTCAGTCAATTAAGCGTGATTGAGTAACATATGCAGAGAGCTACACGCACATAAACACACACATACATATCCACACATACATATACATATACAATAGTTTTGGATGAAAAATGTATGTTACCATAAAATTTTAATCACGGAGCTAGTTGCGAGAGTATAATACATTACTTAGGAATAACAGTAGCCTATTTGTTTAGTTTGAATATAGATTACCTTTATATTAAAAAGAAAAATCGTAATGGCCACCCAGCCAGCCACACAAATACGTACACGCTCGAATGATCTATTGCATTTACTGCGGCTGCGAGAGATTTATTTTTTGAGAACTATACATTATTCAGGTATAAAAGCAGCTCATTTGTTAAGCTTAAATATAGATTATCTTTATACTAAATCACAAATCCACTCAGTAAATTTAGCGTGATGGATATAAATATAGTTAGTCACAAACACGTAAAAGAAACACACACACACACATAAGCACATCAATTATCTTATTTAGAATAACAGTTATAGGTGAACATTTTTAGTTATTTCATTTTAATCACGTAAACACAAACGTAGTTTTTACACAGTACATACATACACATACACAAACACATAAATTTTCTCATAAAATTTTAGTCCCGGAGTTGGCTTCGAGAGTTTTATCTTTCGAGAACAAGTATAACAGGTACTTATACAGGTATAAAAGCAGCCTAGTTATTAAGTCTGAATATAGATTACCTTTACATTAAATCACACATCCAATCAGTCAATTCAGCGTCACAGAGAAACACACCCAGATAAAAACACAAACACGTACATAATATACGCCTACAAACTACAAACTATAGTATTTATAAAGTGATATGTAAAAAAGTAAATAGGTTTCGCATTTATAATAGCGATGGGCGACTCGGGCTATCTAACTCGTTTAACTCGGGTCAGACCGTAAGCGAGTCAGCTCGGGTCGAAATATCTCCAAACCGAGTTGACCCGAGCGCGTGCGGCAGGCGGTGTGGT
Source organism: Apodemia mormo (assembly GCA_036924255.1). Classification (NCBI taxonomy): domain Eukaryota; kingdom Metazoa; phylum Arthropoda; class Insecta; order Lepidoptera; family Riodinidae; genus Apodemia; species Apodemia mormo. Next base: position 18,495,156 of record JAUPFN010000019.1, on the reverse strand, counting down.
AGGTTGGGCGGCCCGCAGCTAGCCGCCTAGCTCGCGAGTCGCGAAACCCCAAACGAATCCGAGCGAGCGGTGCGGACTGCGGTGTCTAAGGAATAAAGTGCCATCAGATTTATTTTAGTTTTTTTTTCTTATTATTTACTAGGTAAAATTTTTTACCATTATTTTGCACTAATTGTGTACTTCGTTTTGTGACGTGATGTTTGTAAACACTTTTAATAATAATAAACGTCTAATTTTTGAATAGGCTCAATTTTATTTGACTACCATTGACTCGACGCAGTCACGCAGACCGCCGGACCCGATTCGGCGAACCGTGGACGTAGCAAACTAGCAACCCGCGGATCGATGCACCGAGTTATCATTCACTGACTCGGACGTACGACGCGGTGACGCGACGGTTCTTAATCTTAAGGCAGACTAAGTCGAGTCAACTCGAGTTGCAATCCGAGTTGGTAAGCGAGTCAACTCGAGTTACTGGAGTTACCAAAAAGTCGACTCGGCCCATCGCTAATTTATAATTTAACTTATAACTTTCGAAATTAATTGACATTATTTGTAAAATAGATCACATACTGACAAGTGATTTTACATTTTGACATATTATAATAATTTATTTAACATTTTTTATTATTATTTTGAATTATTATTATATTAACAGATTGTATATACATTATTAATGGTTTAAAAGTAAGATATATGAAATGATTTATTTAATACTCTTACTTTGCTATTATCTATTCTGCTGATGACATACTTTAATTATTTCTCAATGTTTTGATGAATGTTTTATTTTGATGATTATAGTTAAATTTATTTAATTTAGTAACAAACACTAATATCATTATTTCTTAGAAATCGTATAGTAATAAGCTGGATTTCTTGAGTTTTGAACGTGTATTCATTTAAGATTCGCATTAAGACATTGCCTTGAGTACAATACTTTATATCTTGGTATAGTCACAAAAAGTAATACATAAATCGGCATAGATATATGGTGGCGCTATCTTTAAAAAGAAAACCAAACAGCTTTCGTCTAAATCTACGACATACATAAGGTTTATTTTTTAATTTTCACATAATTATTCTATACATAAAAAATATAAATGCAATTCAAAATTATTGTAAATGAATTTGCATGCTAACGTATAGTGGAATAGGCGAATAAATAAACTAGATATAAGATCTTTGTAACCCTATTTCTTGCAAATAAATTATTTTTATTATGAAAAACTTCAACCTTTAGCAAATACGGGGTCTTAATATCTTCCCCCACTTCTTAAATTAAACAAGAAGCTTGAGAGGTGTATCTGTAGCAAATTCCTTTGTAATCTGATGTGCAATTAACGTAAGGTAACTTAATAACGAATGCAATCTTACCCCATCTGAATCAGTTGTCGGCACCACGGATACAAAACATCTAGATATAACCCATATAGTGATGAAGATGGCAGGAGCACCTGCGCAAGAAAAATAAAAAGATTTCAGTATATTGACTGTCCTATAAACAAACCTGTTTTGATACGGTTTGTCAATTAGAATTAATTATAGTGCTAGAGTTCCACAACGTTTCGCTCGGGTATTTGGTACCACCGCCTTACCTATGCCCGCCGCAATATAGCGTCAATGCTTGTCATAGTCGTGTTCCAGTTTGAAGGGTAAGGTAGCCGGTAGGCTTATGCATGTGGCATTGCCATCTCTCGTCACAAGGATAGCAACGCACTATTTAAATCTCTGGTGTCTGTAGGTGATGGTTTCTCTTTCTATCAGGGAGCCGTCTGTTTGATATCTTTAAATATATAAAAATATATATATTAGAGTATCATCATGTCTGGTTCCCGGTTCCCTTGTGGGGTGAGTAGAGTAAATCGAACGTTTATAGACGATTCATCACGATTTACCAGTTTATCAGTTGGAGAGAGGAGTGGTGATCTGCATCGTTGCACTTTTACCGACCTGATAACGATTATCGACTATTTCCAGCAATAACCGGGACCGAAAGATTTACGTGCTTATCCGAGGCACAGGATTGGTAACACACCACTGAATCAACTCAGAGCTGTTACTGAGATTTACGTTTTTTGAGAAAACCTCGAAAAAATCTCAAATATACTTTTGCCTGGCCTGGGGATCGAACACGAGACCAATGATCTGATTTTTATATATCATAAGATAGCAAACAAGCAGTTGGGACTCCTGATGGAAAGAGTCAACCATCGCCTATAGACACCAAAAATGTCAATGGTGCGTTGCTATCTTGTGGCGAGATCTTATGCCATATGCATAAGTTTACCGGCTATCTTACGCTCCAAACCGGAGCACGACAGTGACAGTAAATTGCGGCAGGAATACGTACGGCTGTGGTACCAGACCTGAGCGTAACAATGCAGAACTCTACACAAAGATAAATTAAATAAATAATAATAGATTAGAGCCCCGTATTGGTCCGGGCTCCTTTGAAGAATTGGCCAACTGCCGTTCTGCCAGGCAGGTCGTAAAAGGTGCCCGATTGGCTATACGCGTCACTGTCATCGTGACTACTAGGTAATAAAGTTCCGTAACATTTCACCGGGGCATTTGGTACCACTGCCTTACCTACTCCTGCCACAATAGCGTTAATGCTTGTCATAGTCGTGTTTCAGTTTGGAGGGTAAGATAGCCGGTAAGCTTATGCATGTTGCATTGCCATCTCGTAACAAGGATAGCACTACGCACTATTTACATGTGTCTATTTACATGGTGTCTATAGGCGATGGTTTCTCTTTCCATCAGGAGAGTCATCTAATTGTTTGTTATCTCATAATAAAAAAAATCGGCAACCTACAAACGCGGCGAGACAATAACTACCCAATAAATCAATATTTTATTTTATATCATAGGACACCAGACAAGCTGATAGCTTTTCTGATGGAAAGATAAAACTATTGTCTGTAAACACTAGAGGTATATAATTCTGGAGGTACTGAATCAAAAGTACTGATTCCGAGGTTGGATACGATAAGCTTATTTATTCCTTCAATTCCTTATCGTCTCCGCGGAATTATTTATTCCGGCAGAATGATGAGCGACTAAGCGTACTGCGATTAGAATGAGGGAGTGAGTGCCATTGTGAATTGCGGATGATGCTACACTCTTCTGGTGCGAAGCGACAAGCGATAGTCAACCTAAAAAACTAGTAATTAGATAGTACAATGGAATTGGTGTGAGCGAGAAAAATATAAAAGGAAACGTTGATTTAAAGACACGATCACAGAATATGATACGCTGCAATAAAAAAGGACAAAATGAGCCAAAGGAATAAATACGGTGAATCATATCCATGCCTGGAGCCGGGATAAATTCACTCCGAGCAATAAAGATTACCCACCGCTAGTAGATACCAGGAATATACTTGCTTGGTGCGTTGTCATCTGTATTGCAGGTATGCTAAATGAAGCCAAGAGTTAACCTTAATCTCCAAATTGGAACACGACAGTGGCAAGCGTCGATGCTAATGCGACGAGAATAGATAAGCCAGTGGTTCTAAAGACCGGCGAGACGTTGCAGGAATTTACTATTTAATTAGTAGTCATGATGAGAGCATCGTTCTGAGTAGCAAATTATGACGAAAAAACATTTTATCGAGTAGATGGAGAAGCTGGAGTTACTTCTGTCACGAAATGAAACGTGCGTTGAGTACATAATTATAATGTTACTGGTTTTACTACTGACGTGGGGGAAAGTATGGTGGACATGGGTGGACTATTATGACGCTGGGATCTTAAATTTTCGGGCCTTGGATAAGTTTGACCCTTTCCTTACATTATCTTTTGTTTCAATTGCATCAATGCAGTTACGTATAAGACTCTGCGTGTATAATTCTATAAACTTAATATAAAGATTTCGTGATTCAATCATCTTGTGCTTGGGTTTAATGATTATCAACTATCTTAATTTTACCTTAAATAATGCTTTACTTTCTAGAATATAAAATATATTTAACAAACACTTACCCCAGCCAATTGTAGTATAAACTTTGAGCTTAATATTTTCAGCGGTGAACGTTTCCACGACGAGCATATACAGATATAAGCCTGCAAAGAAAATATATTTTAAAATGTTTATTTCTGAAGTTACGTGGGAGTTGCTTTGTGCTAGGTATTTACACAAAGTACTTTTTAAATTATAATAACAAGATGAAATCTATATCCTACTAATATTATAAATGCGAAAGTATGTTTGGAAGGATGGATGAATGTTTGTTACTCAAAACTACTTAACGGAATTAGATAAAATTTAGCAAATAGGTAGATGACCTGGAATAGCAGATAAGCTACTTTTGATTTCAGAAAAATAAGTTGTTCCTGCGGGATTTACCAGCGTCTGGACCGTGACATATGGCACTTAATTCTCTCTGCCTCCCCGAAGGGGATTTGGCATGAAGATATATAAAATAAATAAATATTACTGACAAATTACACGAATTGATCTGACCCCAAAGTAAGCTAATTATATGCTTGTAGTACGGGTGTCAGTCAACGATACTAATACATAGAAATACATATATAAATACTCTAATATATTTAATAAACACCCAAACCCAGAAATACAAACATCTGTGTTCATCACACAAATGCCTGTCCCTGCCGGGAATCGAACCCGGACCCCATTGATTACGTAGTCAGGGTCGCTAACCACTCGACCAACGGGGCGGTCAAATATATGTAAGTATATATATTATAAAAATATTTTAACTTAATTAAAGAGTATCTTGGATATTAAAAAAATCTTTAAATAATCTAGTTTGTAAATATCTATAAAAATACCGAGAACAAGAAGGAAGCATTTATAGTTAACCGTCTTCTTTTAGTATTATTTATTATAATATAGTCTATGGAGTTATAACCATATACCTTAATAAATAAATATCTTAGATTCAAATAATAATAAAGATACAAAAAAGTCTTATTTGGAAACACCGAGAAAACCTTTTATATATAATATTAGGTGTTTGCAGTCCTCCGCAATGTAAGCTTTAGCTGTTCCAAATTTCATGCTCAAACGTTCGCGCGATTTAACAAAAAATGGGTACAAAGTTTTTTACGTACTAATATTATTGGATTATAACCTTTTCACACACTATAGCTTTGATATGTTACAAATAAATATAATGGGATTTTTTCAAAAAATCAAGTGTACAAAGTATTACTACGAATTTACGAATAAAGATTTATATCAGAAAATAGGAAACTTATCGACAAAATTATGAAATAGAGATATGGTAGCTGTATGTGCTGGATTCAAAGGAATTGGTTGGGCTCACTGACGCAAAATCCAGTCATGTTTTTGTAAGGCTTTAAAGGGCTAATATTGTTGTGGTTGCCTGTGTGATATTCAAAAGGGACAAGGGTTCTTTTTACAAATAATATAATAATATTTCTTTGTATTTCAGTGGTTTATGTGAATTCTCAAAGCATTGCTTTGTGAAAACATATCTGCATTCGAAACAATTATATTAATGGAAGACTTTTTTATATTTATGACTAGCTGTTGCCAACGACTTCGTCCGCGCGGACTTCGTTTACTCCGCACAGCTCCCCCCTGTAGGTGATAGCGTGATGATATGTAGCCTATATGTTGAGCCGACCTGTTAGTAATATTCATGGAAAATTTGAAGCAAATCCATGCAGTACTTTTTGAGTTTATCCCGGACATACATAGAGACAAACAGACAAAAATTCTAAAAACTATATTTTTGGCTTCGATATCGATTGTAGATCACGCCCCAAGTATTCTTTTAAAAAAATATTCAATGTACAGTTTTGACTTTCCTACGATTTTATTATATGTATAGATTCTGTAGGAATAATGGTTACAAGGCGATGGAAAAGGAAAAATGTTCCCAGCCTGGCAAACTGGAGGAGATTGAAGATCGAAGTCCATCTGATAAGCAAATGAATAAGCAATCCATTTACGGGCAGTGTAAACGCTTATAAGCTTCTCGGAGATTGTAATATATGTACCAGATGTATTAAAACAAAACTGTGTAAAAAGAGTATTTTAGGGATTAATTGCTTCTCATACCAATCTCATGATTTTTTTTTGTAAAATGAAATGATTATTGAAAAGATAAGCCCGCTAAGTTTCTTCCGCCGGATCTTTTCAGTGAGGCCACGATCGGATTCGGTAGTTATTTTTAAAAATGTCGACTCGTCAAAAGTGCCTGTATAGGTTCATTTGAATAAAACATGTTTAACTTTGACTTTGAGCGTTGAAGCTTTTTAGCCCGGGAGGGCTTAGTTGGCAGGGAACCAAAACACTATACGACGCCCCCCGCGAATATTCCGTTAATAAGCTATTACTGAGTTTTTCGTGTTGTGTGTTTTTTAGCCTTTAGAGGTCATGATTCACTTTGTCAATTTTTTCCACAAATTTTCTATTGATATTTACAAAGATATGAAAATACTGTTTATCTTTATATAAACGATTAATACGGTTTAATCTAATTTATACTCTCCATCGATGAAAAACATATCGCACTTTTGTGAGCAAGTGTATTTTGTCTCAATATAAAGACAGCTTAAAAAATTAGCTTTCTTTTGAGATGCAAAACTATTCGAAATGTAAATATTTAAAAAACACTTTTTTCTTTCCTGCACAATTTGTGTTTTTCTATTACCGGAATATTCGCGAGGGGCGCCGATTAACGGCATTTAGGTCAATTATAGTCAATAATAATGAAATCTTTCTATCCATGCAAAAACTTGTCATTCAATATAGAGAGTTAATTCATGTGTATTAACTGTCTGTATTATTAAATAGTATAATATTATTAGTATCTGTAACATTAAATATTACATGATTCAATGAAGTCAATTTTGAGATATTTAATTTTCTTGTTAACTGACTTTGGCATTTATACTTAACAGTTGACTTAACAATGATGTTTAGACCGGAAATGATAAATCACAAAATATTAGATCATTTGTACCAGTGTAGCGGGTCTTCAGGGGTCTAACTAAGTAATAACGAAAATGAAAATAATGGTCATAGTGCTGGTACCGGCGGCCCAATCGCGTGGCCGTTAATCGAACGTTGCGAATAAATTACTAGTGTTGAACGATTTGTTCCACAAAAAAATCTTGTATTTTCCGACAGTCGATAAAAAAAGAAGTAGGCAATAGCGCAATGCAATGATTCTCCAGTGTGGTAGTGGACATACATGGGGCACACTAAAAGTTTTGCATTTCTAGCTAATCGGAACTATTTGAATTTCGAATGTTATATTTTTAAAACGTTGTAACCTTCTTAGTAATAATAAAAAAAAAAACAATTGGCGGGAAATGATTTGTCAATTGTTTTTTTATCATAAATCAAAGTTCTACGTACGCAACGAAAATGGAATTAGGTCGAAAAGATTTTAGAGTGATGATTTTTTATGATTTTAAAAGTTCTCTTTCTCCGTAAGCACCTTATTTGAGCACCGTGAGGCGATGGTTTGCTGAATTTGAGAGAGGTCGAGTTTCTTTACATGACGAATTTCGTGAAGGGCGGCCTTCAAATGCCGTCATAATGTGGCTACTGTTATGCGGTTAATTGAAGAAAACCCCCGGATTACCTATGAGACAATTCGAGGACTATTGGGATTGATATGAGCCAAATTCAGAAAATTTTACACGAAGAACAGGCCAACAAAAGTGAGACAGGCGAGAAACGTTGGTAAAAAATTTTAAAAAATAAAAAAATCGTGTCCTTTTTTCTCAGCTACGGGTCCCATCGCATCTATACAATTCCACTTGAAGATCAAAAGAGTGTTAATGCCGAGTAATATTCTACCACTTGTTTACCCAGGGTGTTAGAAAAACGCTTCACGCCATGATAACGCTTCTTCACACACGGCCAACAAAACAAAGTCATTTTTAGCTTCCGAAAAAGTACATCTCCTCACTTATCCTGCGCATAACCCCGACCTATCACCCTGTGATTTTTGTAATTTCCCCAAAATCAAAGATTTAATGAGAGGTTTTACTTTTACCAACTCCGAAGAGGCAGTGATACCATTCAATCAGCACGTAGAAAACATGCCTTCAGATCTGTGGTCCTCCTGTTTCAAAAAATGGTTCGATTGCATGAAAAAATGTTTAAAATGTAAAGAAGATTATTTTGAAAAGCAGTAAACATAATATTTTGGTTATAACATGTTTTTTTAAGTTACGTAAAACTTATAGTGTGACCTACGTACTTACAGCCCGTCATACCGACGACAACAAATTAAAAAAAAAACAATTCAACCATTTGTACCAAGCTAAGTTTTGCACAACTAATCATCATCGAGTAGCTATTTATGAAAATCACAATGCCATACTTTTCTAATGGTTCCAAATGGCCGCTATAATGGAACCATAATGGTGTAAAGCAGTATTTTTTTTTTTAAAAAACGATTCGTCTGGTACAAATCGTTTTTAAAAAAAAAAAACTAAATAATATTGCATTTGGATTTTTGAAAATTATATGATGCAATGAGACATTACTATATTTGCCATACTTCTTGTAGGCGGAAATAATGGCGCCATTCTTGAAAAACTTGATTTTTTGATACGGTTTCAATGTACAACACATAAAATTATTTGTTACAATATGACATGAACCTAGACCTCTACAATTCGAGGAATCGTTCGAGAGGTGGAAGGAAGGAATCGTACAATATTATGCAACATAACATTTGGTTTGAAATTTTGTATTTATATTCGTTAAACCTTCAAGTTAAAGGAAAAATTAGTACTATGCTGGTACAAATCGTTCGAAATGTGAAAAAAACTTACAATTTAAAAAATATTTTAAATATTAATTTCGCTGCGTTTCATATTTTGAATATGGTATATCTTTTAACTCAGAGCAACTATAAAGTTCGATTAAGTTTTATTCGAAAGCTCTTGTAAAGATTTATTGATTGTATACCTAATTAAAAAAATAATTTAAATGATTCTTAATCTATTAAATAATAATTAAATAATAATTAAAAGAGTGAAGAAGTATCGAGAACGCAAAAAGACGAAGTCATCCGAACCACCTGTCCAAATCAACGATGGCACCTGTACGATGAATGAAAAATGTTACTATCGCAAGATATTCCTCGTTACGTAGACGTACTCACGTAAAAGATACAAAGATAGAAAAAAAAGTGTCCATGACACAGCCACAACCCGTTTTTTTTTTCAAGTCACGTATTATTCATTCACATATTAGTTAATTCATTTGCAAAAGGAACCTACATAACACACCTGTTCAATGAAGTAAAATCATTGTGCAGTGATATTTTGCGGATATATTCGGTCCGGTTTTCTTTTCCACTTTTTGAAATAATCTTTATACGAATATCCGGATAGACATCCGTATGAAAAGTATATAAAAAGAAAACCGAATATCGGAATTAAAGTTTTCCTTTCTATTCACCAGACTTCTCCGGTACAAATAGAATAACAATTCGTTGAAAGAGAAGCAAACATAGGTATTTCGCACATCCGGATACCAAGAATTTCATTTTATTTTTCAAACAACAGACTACTCTATGGCTTCATTTAGAATAGTTGAGTTGTTTGGCTACGAAAAGAAACACAAACAGATTAGAAAATCCAAAAGTGCACGCCAAAAAAATATTTTTCCTAATTATCTTTATATTAAGAGGGATTCAAATTCAATTTTAATGAAATATATCGACTTTTACAAATAAAACCTAAAAATCAAATATGAAAATAAAAAAAATTCAAAGCAGCATGGCTTTTGATCATAGTCTATACCGTGGAGACAAAAGTATTGTCATTGCAGTTTTGCATGAATTTGTACCATGATTAAAGTTTATTTTGACATGATGAAATATATTACGCGAAAGAAAAACTGTGGACCCCTTTTTAAGACAATTGCGTGAACGGTTGCCTCAAGTTACCGAAGTTTGTCGGAAAGTCACTCTGACATTATGGTTGCTTTATCGGTTGAAAAATTTTCTTCCTACTAGTACTAAACTTATGTTAATTCAAGCCTTGGTATTACCCGTAATAGATTATGGTGATGTCTGCTATTCTGATTTAAATGAAAACCTTCTTTTTTATATCATAAGATAGCAAAGAAGCAGATGGGTCTCCTGATGGAAAGAGACAAACATCGCTTATAGACCAAAGACGTAATGGTGCGTTGCTATCTTGTGGCGAGGTCTAATGCCACATGCATAAGTTTGACGGGTACCTTACCCTTCAAACCGAAACACGAAAGTGAGAAGCACTGACGCTATTGCGGCAGGAATAGGTAAGGCGGTGGTACCTGACCCGGGCGAGACAAAGCAGAACTCTATTCCTAAAACAGAACCTTCTAAACAGGTTAGGTTATTATCCTTAATAATTCCATTAGATTTATATTTAAGGTTCAAAAATTTGATCACGTTACTTTCTACCGATCCATAATCAAATTACATCCTATTCGTCAGCGTCGCCAGATAAGAGTACTCAGTACTCTTTTCTCTATATTGTTGATCCCACTGCACCGTTCTACCTTAATTTCAGTATGCCAGCCACTCTCGGCATCTTCGATCAGCCGATATTCTTACATTACATGTGCCTTTATGTCGCACTAATTTTTTCTCCCAGTCTTTCTCATCCCAAGCAGTCAGGTATTGGAATATTCTCCCAACAGATATTAGAAAAATTAATTCTAAATATTCTTTCCAGCGTCGTGTCAAAAAATTATTAATTTAGAAATAAATCTTTCATATATTATATGTAATAAGTATGTATTTCTATTTTATGTGTATTTTGTTTTCTCAGGTAACACATTGTATGTATATATAGATGCTAGTGACGCGCATAGCCACTCGGTCGCCTTTTACGACCTGCCTGGCAGAACGGCGGTTGGTATGTATCTTATCTGTAGTTTATTTCTGTCATATTCAAATTTGAATATCTATTTTTTTTTACTTTGGTAAACGTTTAGTTTTTTCTTGTGTTAATGTTAATCGAACAATTCTATGCACCTGCTAATATTGTTATAGCTAGTTAAGTTAGGGTGACTGGTAGGGAATGCCACTTAGCATTAAGTCCACCTTTGTGTTAATGTTAATCGAACAATTCTATGCATCTGCTGATATTGTTATCTAGTTAAGTTAGGGTGACTGGTAGAGAATGCCACTTAGCATTAAGTCCACCTTTGTACATTGTTTTGCATAAATTTAAATAAATAAATAGTTGAGTATGAAATGTGGTAGAGTTTTTTACATTGCGAAGGACAGCAGAAACTTAGTATTTTTAAATAAAATGCATTAGACATACATTAAATTAATGAAAATAAACTTTACACACTACATTTATGTGACATAGAGGCTAATTAATATACACACATCTATAGGTACTATTTTCCACAAAAAAAAAAACTAATTCCGTGCTATTTTCTTTATGGTTAAAAATCTGTTGACAAAATCAAAAGAGATTTTATTATTTAGTCGATCGCTAGTATTATTAATATTATAAATGCGAAAGCTTGGATGGTTGGATGGATAGATGGATGTTTGTTACTCAATCACGCAAACACTACTGAACGGATTTAGATGAAATTCGGCAAATATGTAGATGACGAATTGAAATAGCACATAGGTTTTTTATTCAGAAAAAAATAGTTGTTCCTGCGGGATTTACCAAAAACTTTTATAATGTTCGTAGTCGTAGCCACGTCTGTCTGTCGTTATTTTTCCTGGCATTTGTGTTGCCATTATTTTGTTGTGTTGTCATTTTGATCGGCGAAAAAGTCATAAAAAGTAAAGGATATATAAAAAAATCTAAATTTTTCGTTTAAAAAAATTTCGTGGTCGTATCTGAAAACTAGACCGTTGGAGCTACAATTTGCTTTTTTATTTTTTGCTGTACGATCAATTTCCACGGAGTTACAGCTCATTGAACATCACCCAAAAAATTTCAGTTTTTTCATATCCTTTAATTTTTGTAACTAGTTTGATTTTTTGAAATATACCATACGAGCTCTAGCAATCATATAGGGTCAAAGCAATGAAAGGAATGCCAAACATCTTACTTTTATTTTCGATTTATTAGACTAACTAGCAGTGGTGATTTAAGATTTGTTATTGGAATTACCTTCAACAAGCATCCAAAAGAAATTGGTGAGATAGAAATAGTGCATGCAGATGACGAGTATCATACACGACGTTTGTTCTTGTTGTGCTTCTTCTGACCAATTCTGGAAAAGAAGGTTAAATTATATTGTATATTCATATTTTTTATATCAAGTTATCAGGATTTCCTGATAGAAAGAGAAAACATCGCCTGTAGACACCAAAGGTGTTATGATGCATTGCAACTTCGTTCCGGGTGGCGAAATGGCCACGTGCATAAGTTTACGGGCTATCTTACCTTGGAAATGCCTCAGCCGCACTTGCGTCTCGTGACACAATAAATGCAGATGTGATCGGCTATTATCGGCTATTTTCCCATACATTCCGGACTGCTTGTACCTTAGCGCGTACCTATATAACTTCAGGACGATAGACGCAAGTGCGGCCCAAGGAAAACAGGAACACGACGATGACAAGCATTGCCGTTATTGCGGCAGGGATAGCTAAGGCGGTGGTACCAAATAATCGGTCAAGACGTTTCGGAACTTTATCACCTAGTAATCACGGTCGTAGGGACACGTATAACTAATCGTTCATCTTTTACGATTGCCTGGTAGAATGGGAAGGTTTTGGTGACTGAGACCGCATTAATTGGAACCGCGATCCCAGTTGCCGGATTGATTTAATTTTAATATTTTTTTCCGGCGACTCGGACCACCCATAAAATTATTTAAAAATCTATTGTATATATCCATTGATATATAAAATTTTATATCAATGTATATATCTATTATTTAAAAATCTATCAAATCAAAACTAAGTACAGTCAACGAAAAAATGTTTAACGTAAAATAAAAATAAAAACCCTTTGATTCATAGATATCATTTATTTATATATAACTTCAATAAAAGCACAATTTTTGATATTTTGTATTAAACACGTAAATCATGCTAAAAATATTTAACAATTTCAAACAATTAAAAATAACTAAATAATTTGACCGCCCCTTGGTCGAGTAGTGATCCTGACTACGCAATCGACGGAGCTCGGGTGCGATTCCTGACAAGGACAAACATTGGTGTGATGAGCATAGAAGTTTGTATTTCTGAGTTTGGGTGTTTATCCATACTAATATTATAAATGCGAAAGTCTGTCTGTCTGTTACGCTTTCACGGCTAAACCGCTGGACCGATTTTCCTGAAATTTGGCATGGAAGTAGTTGAAGAGCCGGGGTCAAACATAGGCTATTTTTTTTTAAAACAACCCTTAAAGGGTTGAAATAGGGAATGAAATTTGTATGAAAAGCTATCTTGACGACATGCTAATCGACTCGCGGGCGAAGCTGCGCGGTTCAGCTAGTTATATATATTTTAAAAAAACTATAATTTTACTAGCTGACCCGCGCAGCTTTGCCCACGAGTATATTAGTAAATCATCCAAATAGCTTTTAACAAAAATTTCATCCCCTACTTCAGCCCTCCAGGGACTGATTTTTGAAAAAAAAAAATTAGCCGATGTTTGAGCCCGGATCTTTAACTATATCCATGCCAAATTTCATGAAAATCGGTCCAGCGGTTAAGCCGTGAAAGCGTAACAGACAGACAGACAGACTATCGCATTTATAATATTATAGTATATAGTATATATTGTAGTATGGATATGGATATTCTTTTAAATTTAAAACTTTTAAGTCAATTTGTTTAATTTTAATAATAACAAGCAGAAGGTACTTCTGCTAGAAAAAACAACCATTACCTATAGATGCAAAAGAAAAAAAATACGTTGTCATCCGTATTGCTGGTTTGAAATCCTACACGTATAAGTTTATCGGCCATTTTAACTATTAAGCCTGATCCGACATTAATAAAAACTAATGCTATTACGGTAGATGTAGATAAGGCGATGGCATCAAACCCCGACCAGACTTTTATTTATTTATTTAATTCTTTGTTGTACACAGTCATCACCTAAACAAAAAGTTATAAGAATAAAAGTACAATGGCGAGCTTATCTCTAATAACAGAGATTTCTTCCAGCCAACCTGTTAGAAGGAAATATTATAAGCAAAGATAATTAATGACTTGGTGTACAATGAATTGATTAAATTTAAAAATAATACTACTATAGATTTTTCCAATGTATTTCACTTGGTAATCACGACGGTAGTAACATATTTATATTATTTATTTATTATTTATATATTGTCATATTGGTGAAATTATTAATTTGGTGTTGTTTTTTGTTTTGTTTGGTGAAATTATTATATTATTTATATATTGTCATATTGGTGAAATGCCCGCCGTTTCTGAACTGCCTGGCAAGATGGAAGAATGTCCATTAATGTAATAGACTATTGAAGGAAAATAAATATAAATATTAAATTAAGAAGGCTTAAGAAAAAAGAAAGTGAATTAACTTTAGTCAACTTTAATAAGCGGTAATAAATAAAAAGATAAGAGTTATGCCATATTCCGCCGTGTTGGTCCCGGCCTCCTTTGTAGAATAGGCCAACTGCCGTTCTGCCAGGCGGATCGTAAAAGGCGACCGATTGGCTATTGAGTCACTACCATCGTGGCTACTAGGTGGTAGAGTTCTGCATTGTCTCGCCCGGGTCTGGTACCACCGCCTTGCCTATTCCTGCCGCAATAGCGTCAGTGCTTGTCGCTGTCGTGTTCCGGTTTGGAGGGTGAGGTAGCCGGTAAACTTATGCATGTGGCATTAGACCTCGCCACAAGATAGCCACGCACCATTAACATCTTTGGTGTATATAGGCGATGGTTGACTCCTTCCATCAGGAGACCCATCTGCTTGTTTGCTATCTTATGATATAAAAAAAAAAAAAAAAAAAAACCATCATAAGTGCAACACTATCAGATTTCTTGATATCTTATTAATCTAACCGATAGTTGTTGGATGTTGTCATGAATCAAAGTGATATGGATTGGCAATTGATATACCTACTTTTCTTTAAGTATTCACACTTGAGTGTAGATTAGAATATAACAAGTACTTAATTAAGCCTTTTTACTAGCTTTAATATTTTGTGCTAAACATATTTTTATTTATTTATTTACTAGCTGACCCGGCAAACATTATTTTGCTATACAAATTGCTTGTATTAAGGGGGGGACGGATAATTGAGATATAAACTATCCTATCTTTTAACAACAGTAAATATAGTTTCAGTAGTCTAGGAATACATAGCGGACAAACAACGTGATACCTAATTTCATATATTAAGATTACTTTTTGTACACTTATAAAAACACAGATACAAAAAGTGGACGCTAAGTGCATTCTTGAGTTAAGTGCATTCTTAAGTCAATCTTTGGGCTAGTAGAAAATAATTTTTCATAATATTTTTACGTGGTAGAGTTCCGCAACATTTCACCCGGGTTTTAGTACCACCGCTTTATAAAATCTGCTGCAATGGAGTCAATGCTTGTCACTGTCACGTTCCGGTTTGGAAAGTGAGGTAGCCGATAAACTCTTGTAAATAATTATTGTACTTGTAACAAAAACTGAAAAATACACGTAATGTTGTTAAAGTACAATAATTATTATAAGCGAAGTGTGAATATTCTTTAAACTTTTATGGGTGATATTGTTAAGTATGTATATATGAAAGCATGGAACGCAGTTTAATTTTTAAGCCTGTACCCGACATTAATAAGAACTAATGCTACTTACGTAGATAAGGCGATAGAATCAATCCCCGACCAGACTTTTATTTATTTATTTAATTCTTTATTGTACACAGTCATCACTTAAACAAAAAGTTATAAGAATAAAAGTACAATGGGCGAGCTTATCTCTAATAACAGAGATTTCTTCCAGCCAACCCGTTAGAAGGAAATATTATAAGCAAAGATAATTAATGACTTGGTGTACAATGAATTGATTATGTAAGAAAGGCTCTACGAAGAGAAATTTTTTTACGATAATTATTTAAACATTTTTTTTTAATTTACAATTAAGACGGAAGTACGGGAATATTTTATTAGTTAACAATCGTTTTGTTGAAAAATCAATTTTAAGTAAAATTACAAACGGAAATAAATTATTTATAGTGATTAGGATACATCATAATTTTTTCAAATTTAAAAAAGAGTATTCAATACCTTAAATAAATTAATTTATGTGTCTTACTCGCTTTTGAGGCCGCGCGCGCAACCTAAAAATGTCGTGCTGAGACCCATTTTCAACATTAAATTAAAATTATAAATAATAGAGATAGAGTACCGGGATCTAAATTTTTTTCCTGGAAATTCCCTCCTCTTTCCGAATCTTTTTAATTTCTTAAATATTAATAGTTTACGATATTGGCAAAAAACCAAATGCCATTTTTTTCATCTTTAATTGTTTATAACTTTTGCAATTTTTTATGTGCTAACACACGCTTTTAGCACATTTTTCTTGGCATCTTTCCGGATGCAATGAGCTATCGCAGCAATATCTTTATTTGAGACCATTTTCAACTTGTCGAGCAGACTATAACGCACAACTAACATCTTAGGTGTTAGAAAGTGAGCCAGCCATCTGCTTGATTGTTATCTAGTAATTTACTAATGTTGTATTTACAGTCGTAATACACATAGTAATAACTAATAATATATTATAACAAATATGTACCAATTCTAAATTAAACATAAAATTCGTGTGCCTTTTTATGTAATCAAATATTAAATATACTTACTTGTAATGCTAAGTTTAACATCCAACTGCAAGCTGATAATATATATGTAGACATGAGATTAGTATGTATTGTATTTCGAAGACATCTCAGATCTCTGAAACAAATAATTCAATTTATTATTACGGCTAGGCTATCATAATTTATATAGATTTATTATCATAATTAATATAATTATAGATGAGTAAATAGGGATTGTTAAGTAAGATGGGACAAACAGATGGTTTTCCTGATAGAAAAAGAGTACCATTGGATTTATAGACCACATGTTATTGAGTAGTTGCTATCCACATGGCAGAGGCGCAATGTATCATGAATATTGACGCCAAAACAACAAGACAAAGGAAGGGTAAGTGGAACCAAGTTTGGTCGTTTATTCTCTGTTTATCTTTTACAAACTGCCTGGCTCCTGCCATAAATCTGTCTGTAAGACAGATAATTTATTCTTCCAAAAAGATCCGGACCAACAGGGGATGTGAATCTACGTATCTGTTAAAGAATTAATTTTATTTACGACTATAAGCTGTAAAATTGTATGATGACCTAACGTATCTTTAAACTGTAACACTGTTATAGCGATAATTCATATTATAGCTTAGATGAAGGAAACTACTACTAGATATGAAATAACTAAGGAAAAACCGTGTAATTTTGTGACGAGTATCCACAGACAGTACAGCTGTCTACATAACAATTGATAAAATGTCAAGACTTAAAGCTAAAAAAAATGTCGTCATTTTATCAATATCTTTAATATAATGTTATTCAAATAGGATTTTGTATAAGGAGAAGCTATACCCCTTTACAACAATAAAGATCAAGCGATAAATTTGAGACCACGACGGTACTTGAGCTTTACAGTACCACTAAGAACTGAGAAGTAATCAATTTAATTTGCAACTTTTTGTAGACTTTCATCACATGTCTGCAAAAAGTTATAAATCAAATTGACCTCTGCGATACCATTGAAACGAGAAAAATAGTGCAAATGATGGAAGTTTACACTAGTTAATTCGTATTAGCAGAGCAGAGAGCCGAGGTTACATACAAGTAGGGTTACCATTATATTTTGAAAAAAAAAATGATACCAAAAAATCGAAAGAATATTAGAAAAGTAAGTAAAAAAATGTCAATTGGTTGACCCTGAAGGCCAATCCGGAAACTTCCTGCTAAATTGGGATATTTTAAGCCCCGAGGAAAAAGAGTTCAGAAATCCAAATTTAGTTAAAAATGACAGTATTTTAATTTTTGAAAAGCTGTGTATTTTGGAAACGATGGTCGATTTTGATCTTTCCAATGACAAATGCCATTTTAAGCTGTTAAATGTAAAATGTGTATATAGGTTGAAAAAATGTCGGGGAAATGTCAAAAATCATTTTCTTTCAATTAATTTTGTCACTGAAAAAACCTAAATAAATCGACCGATTTTGATCCAATTTACGGTTTTCGATTCAGTTTTTTAGAGAGAAAAGCTGATTTTTAATGATTTTTAAATCAATCATTATCTTAGCCTGAAAATTATTTTAAAAATATAAAGTAATATATTCTATACCTTCTATCGTCGGCACTTGGTGAAATTCGATTATTCCATTAAATTCACAATATAATGGTAATTTACTCAACCGGTTTCACTTTTAATATACTTAACGTATAAATTATATTACAATATATATATATATATATATATATATATATATATATATATATATATTGTAATATAATTTATACGTTAAGTATATTAACATCGTGAAGAAGTTTTAAAAGTGAAATCGGTTGCGTAATATACCAAAAATATAATATATGTGTTGGGAAGTGAAATTAAAGTACAAGTACATTGTTGTGTACAAAATTAAGTAAATTTTCTGTAAACAACATAATATTAATAATTGAAAGCTGTAACTTTGGAAAATTTGATTCAATTTTGATTTTTGGAAATGCATTTGACGTAGTTTTTTAAGTACTAAAATATTTTAGAAGGTCGAAAATGATTGGTTAAATAATCTTGAGCTTATGTCGATTTATAAAACCGCAAACAAATCGAATCATCATCCATTTGGAAAATAACGATTCCAGGAGCAGACACACAGAAACACACGTTGAAGTTATAACTCCCTTTGCTTTTGTTTTGAAGGTTAAAAATAAATCGAGCCATAGCACTTGATATTGTTTATGTATTTTTCCTCTTCAAATAATGCAACCGTCCATTTTGTTTTACTATTTTCAGTATTAACTTTAACAGATCAAAACAGGGGGCAACTAATTCCCCAATCAGTGCCTTTGCCGGCTTTCATTTATCGGTGAGTTGGTCGCAAAAAGAAAAACGTCATGTCTGTTTAATTAAAAACTAAAACCTTGATCCACAATTTGGATTCACTTCAAAATTGACAAGGCTTTCATTTCGCTTATATCCAAGCTTTAGCTTATTGGATGCACATTCAATGCTATGTATTTGAAGCTGTTATTAACGAAATAAAAATAAAAATACATATTATATTAGATTTTTTTGTACTAATGTTATAAAGAGAAGACATTTGTGTTTTTGTATGTTCGGTTCGGTTCTTTTTCGGGTTGGTTCGCTTCGGTTATTTTTGTATTTTTTTATCGGGTTCGATCTCCGACGGGGACAAGCATTTGTGTGATGAGCATAAACGTTTGTATTTTCTGGTTTGGGTGTTTATTATGTATGTAAAAGTATTTATATATGTATTTCTATTTATTAGTATCGTTGACTAACACCCAAACACAAACAAATAATTTGCTTACTTTGGGGTTAGATCAGTCAGTGTAATTTGTCCCGTGAATATTTATTATTTTATTATCATTATTTATGTTTGTAACCAATAAACTGAAAAACTACTGGATCAAGCTTAAAAAATCTTTTACCGTTAGAAAGCTACATTATCCAGGAATGCTATGAACTATATGTTAACTTGGATTTATATTGTATTAAAAGCACTTATACTACTTTACTCGATTTTTATTTAATTAAAGCAACCGGTTTCGCGTTTTACCGCATCATCCAGGCAAAATAGATGCATAAAACGCGAAACTGGTTGGTTTAATTAAATTAAAAGCGAGTAAAACAGTACAAGTGATTTTAATATAATATAAATCCAAGTTAATATGGAGTTTTACGAAGTGACGGCGATATTCAGTATTTAAATATGTTAACCCTATTGAACAAAAGGAAGTAATGATTTTGGATTACGCGAGATATTTTACATTTTAATATATAAAAACATATAGTTTTTATATATTAAAATGTAAAATTTTATAGCCCTTTTACGAAAATTACGCAGACTTAAGAGTATCAAAAGTATAGTTGATGTTTATTATAAGAATAAATACAAAAGGCTAATATTTTTATATAATATGCATTAACAGTAATAGTAGCGATCTGGAAATTTATGGACTTTATATTTTGATATATAATTTATATATTTTTCATGTATTTTTCATATATTTAAAATATATAATTTTTATATTTTAAAATATATTTTTTACATATTTTTTTTCATGGGGGTTGTGTGGTTCTGATAAGAGTGAATTTAGATAGTAAACAGATGGTTTATTACAAATGTATTGTTGTAGAAGGATTGATGAATAGATTTTGAAGTATATAGCTTTTTAAAATTAGAATTAAAATTTTGAACAAATATATTTTGTATGCTAAGAGATAAAAATATAATAATAAACATTAAAAAAGAAATCTGGTTCTTTGAATTAAAAAAATCCATAAGTATAATTTAGATGAAAAATATAAAATATTTGTAACGTGATTGGTCAAATATATCATAAGCATGAAAATATATATAATTCTATACTAACAGTTAGTTGCGCACTTGTGATTAATAATTGCAATTAATAAAATAAAAAACCCAAAAGACTGCATATCTTTATATATTGTGTACATTGATTCCACTATTGTTCAGATTTTTCATCGTAATTTTGTGGAAATATTTTAATGCGTAGATACTTTATAGGCTGACGAATTACAGTCAAATGCTCTTTTCGGACAAGATTCGTTAGATTTAATAACATATACTTCAATAGATTTCTTCAAATTTGGCTTACGTGACTTATGTCAGGACACGTTTGTTTATAAATAACATCGTACCCTGATAGCCACCTTACCTATAACTTACTGTCAATCTACATCCGCAATTTGAAGCAAACTTGACGGAAAGAGTTGGCAAAGCGAGCGATTACCTATTAGTTACCTATAACTACAAATCTAAAAAAAACTATTTTTTCAGCGTATCAAAAATTAGTCATAAACATCTTGACTTAGATGAGATACTATATATTTTCAGTATTTTTGAATCGCTTGTCCTATTTTTCTTTGTTAGCCACCGGAAATCCCAGAAATTCGCTAACGAGATTATCAGAATTACCTAACAAGTATTTTAATTATAACTCAAAGTAGGAAATTTCGTTTGACGTCAAGTTAGTGTTATCAGGAGGTATATCGGTCTTTATAATTTGCCTATAACTTCCGTTAATTAGCCTAAAACCCAATAACATTCGATAACAAACCTCAAACTAGGGATGTACGATTCCAAAAAAAATCGATCTTGAGAATCGCGACAAATATTTTATTATTTGTTATAAATATTTTATTGACAGATATGAGTAGAGTGATTATCATTTTGATAATATCTTAAAAAGCACCCCACGCTTTTTTTAAAATAAAATAATATTTTTTTTATTCACACTATTATTAATTTATATTTATTGAAATTTTCAACACTATTCTTAATTTAAATTTATTAAAATTTATTTTCTATTTTTTGCTTTGATTTTCTATAAAAAGCGTGCTTTTAGTTTTTTAAACTATTATTTATTTTTTACTTTTTAGTTTGGTTTATTCATAAAAGCGTGATTTTTTAGTTTTTTAAAACTATTATTTGTTTTGTAAAATTAAAATTCTCCTTAGTATTCAAAAATTTGTCAATATTGGAGAAATCGGCTAAAGATAATTATTGGAAATTAAAATTAACATCAAGTCCTGTCTTATCGACTGTAGGAATAATTATAAAAAATTAAAATTAAGTTTCTTACCTTATCGACTATAGATGAAAATTATATAAAATAACAAAAATCATATTTTGCAAATTAAAAAATGTAATAATTTTATCAAACATACAAACATACAAAAGTACAAACGTACAAACATACAAACATACATATAGGTGAAGCTAATAAAAAGTTTGTAAAAATTATATGTCTCAATTTTAGAATCAAATTTGTAAATTACTTAAAAAATACTTTCTTTGAAAATTCGGGAAAATTGAAAAATCGGGAAAATTAAAGTTATAAATAAGAGAAAAAATCTATTAAACACTGCGTAGATCATTTAAAGATTAAAAAAATTCGATACAATCGAACGACAATCTGAAATTCGAAAATACGGTTATTTTGTAGCTTCTCTTTACATGCTATTTTTTAAAAATTTTGTCAATTTTTCAATTCTAAGATCATATTCCAGCTATGAAAATGCACTTGCAAGTCATTAACAATTGTGTTTAATAGATTTTTTTCCCATATTTATAACTGTAATTTTTCCGATTTTTTTTTTGGTATTTTTAGATTTTTTTTTAATTTTTATCGCGCGCATAAAAATTTCTAGTAGAAATTTATTTCGATGTCGATGGTTCATTATTCTACATCGACCATCGATGTTTCGATTCCAAAAAAAATCGACCAAAAAAAATGATGTTTCCCGGAAAAAACATCGATAGTCGAAACATCGATGTATATCGGCCATCCCTATTTGACTACTTTAGTTATCAATTAACAGGAAAAAACCAATTTATTTTGCGCATTATTAATACATTTTATGGTCCGTTCTCTGAGTTCAAGTTATCGCTGTTTCCGATATAATAAATTTATTAATATATTTTTCGTATTACATAGCTATTTTAAATATTAAATAAGCAAAGGAAAGTTTTGAGTTGATGAAGACCCAAATAATTTAGTTTAGTTTTGATTCAAAATGATACTACTCCACTATCAGTAGAGCCCTTGAGTTTACAGAATGTTTTGCGTGACAAAAACAATTTTTTTTTTAATTATCAATTTTTTGGGTTCCAATTTCTAAATTTCGACATTGAAGCGAGCCCTGGTTAGAAGTAAAGTAATTTAGTAACAGAATTTATTATTTACATACTGCAATATATTTCACACATACTCAAATGTATGTGACGGCATCCGCGTCATCAAATGCACCTGGCAAAAATATTGTAAACAACAGGTGCACCGCCACCGAGCGCATCGTTTGGTATCCCTAACTTGTTTTGCTACTTGTATAAAAGGCTGTGAGCGCCCGCCGTTATGGTGCAGCTACATATGTCGGGCTACGGCAAAGGTTCGCGCTAGTCCGAACTACATCGCGACACCTACTTACGTCATAATGCCGTCGTATTATCACTGGTCATCAAACCGCGGCCCATAGGTTATATTTGTGCACCCTGCGACAATGCAAACAAATTACAAGAGGCCGTTCATTAAACTCTTTAATTTTATGTAACTACTAGCTAAACTGCGCAGCTTCGCCCGCGAGTAGATAATTATGTCGCCGAAATAGCTTTTAATACAAATTTCATCCCCTATTTCAGACCTTCATGGGTTAATTTTTGAAAAAAAAAATTAGCCTATGTTTGACACCGGATTTTCAACTATTTCCATGCTAAATTGCATGAAAATCGGTCCAGCGGTTTAGCCGTGAAAGCGTAACAGTCAGACAGACAGACTTTCGCATTTATATATTAGTATAATATTAGTATAGATATAGAAATATAGATACCTGGCAGAACGTCAGGGGCGAATTGGTCATCATAATTGTAATGCAAGCAAACGGGTTACAATTTATATAGGTATATCTAAGTATTTATTTTTAGTTAAGTTCATGTGCAAATTACAGTTTGCTATTATTATTATAGTTTATCATAATTATATTATCTATTGTGTTGCCCGCGCTAAATATATCACCCGCGGACCGAAGTTTGACGCCCACTGCAGTGACGCCTCTAGGCCCTTCGCGAAGCAGTTCGGGATATCGCGATAGCACGAATCTTCGCCGTAGCCCGATATATGTAGCTGCACCCTTAGGGCAGTCAGTCTTGGCTCTGGCGTGGCTCGGTACACTTGTTGTATCTTGCTAGTAGCTTATCCTTGACTCCTGGATAATTAATTTGTGCAAATAAATTAATTATCATTCTCAACTTTAAATTAGTCTCAGTACAATTTATAATTGAATATACATTGCTTGAATTATGACTTATATGTAATAAGGAATAATTAAGTTACTTATGGTTGGAATTGTTAACGAGAACTAGTAATTAATAATGGAAAGTTTTATTAAAAATTGGGAAAATATATGGACTTGTTCTATCACCACATCTGCATTTTATTTATTGTATCTTACCCACTTCCTACATATGCACACTACTTTGTTTATGATCAAAGTCTGTTGTCAAACTTAGAAGGGATTTAAAGATTTTATTATAGTCTACGATTAAAGTGAGTCATAGTTGGTTTGTCTTATAATTTGTTTAATATTGTACTTTAATTTTAATAAAGTTACGGTCGAGATTGGACTAAAGGGCGATTGGTAGTATGATGTAATCTATATTCATATTATAAATGCGAAAGTTTGAATGTTTGGATGGCGGGATGGGTAGATGGATGGATGGATAGATGGATGGATAGATAGATGGATGGATGGATGGAAGGTTGTTACTCAGTCACGCAAAAACTACTGAAAGGATTTAGATAAAATTTGGTACACAAGTAGATGATGACCTCGTATTTTTTCGGAAAATGTGTTGTTCCCACGAGATTTACCAAAAACTTATATGAACAGCAGGCTGCAGCTAGTACTTTATAATATTATTAGATACCGAGTTGAATAGCCTATAAAAAGAGTCGCACGAGCGTTGTTGAGTCATTCGTGATTCGGCGTTCGTGGCGGCAAGTAGTGAGTACGGTGATTCATTGTGCGTTAAATATTTTATTTTTTATTATTAAATACTAAATTAAATTATTAATAATTTCTAAATTATTGTGTGTACCCAGTGTTATTGGAAATTAGAGCGTTTGATTATTGTAATTTGTGTTTTAATTAAAAATAAATAATTGTAATAGTTCATGTTTGTGTGTTTTTTTCTTTGTTTTACCTTCTGATCCTAAAATCAGAGGTGGGATAAAGAACTAAATTCACGCCGTCTACTTTCCAATCCTGAGTTTTTAAATTTATTTGTGTATAATAGTAATCTTCAATATTGTTTTGTGGTGGTTATTAGAATGCCTCGCGATAACAGTGAATCGTCGCACCGATCTCGTAGTATTTCGCGGCACGCGATAAATCCAGATGACCACCGGGATAGGTCACGTCACCGTAGTCACAACGTTAGCTCGGATAAGAGCAGTCGTCGCTCGCGACGCCACCGTCAAACCCGTTCTCGTTCCCACGAACGCCGAAATCGCGCCTCGCGTTCATATTCTCGTTCTGTTAATAATGATAAGTTGCAACTTACGCTCGATACAATTTTACGTAAGTTAAATGCGACTGATACTAATACGTTAACCCGCGATTTGTCTGATAACGCGCACGGTAAATTAGTTGATCGTTCGGATTTGCTACCGGATAATTTGAACACGGTTAGTGTTAATAATGAAAATAGATCTGCCCAAGCCACGAATAACCAAAATACCACGTACCATGTCATGTCACCCCGTAGCAACGTGTCACAACAAGCGCGTTTAGTAGATGGCTCATCAAGTCACGGTGATATCGTTCGTAATCGGGAGGTCGGATCATCAGAACTTATTGAGGCTTTAAAAATTCTACAACCTATAAGGTCAAATAGTTATTTTGTGTCTAATTTTGATCCTACCGTCAATAATATTGACGCATGGTGTGATGAGGTGGACCGTGCTCGCGTTGCGAACGGTTGGTCCGATTGTGAGTGCCTATCACGAGTAGCCTCCTGTCTTAAGGGCGATGCGCGTGTGTGGCTTTCAGAATGGATAACCAATGATCGTACGTGGTCAAATTTTAAAAAAGAATTTGTATCTCTTTGTCCTAAACGATTGGATTACGCAAACATCCTTTTTGATGTTATGTGTACAACATCTGATAAATACGCTACCTACGCTGAATATGCGCGACGAACCCTGCTTCGATTGCGGGTAGTCGAGGGTTTGAGTGATGAATTGCGTACTCTAATCGTTATACGTGGCATAGAGGATGCCCAGGTTAAGGCAGCCGCTACTAATGCACATTTGACGGTGGATACTTTA
Source organism: Apodemia mormo (assembly GCA_036924255.1). Taxonomy (NCBI): domain Eukaryota; kingdom Metazoa; phylum Arthropoda; class Insecta; order Lepidoptera; family Riodinidae; genus Apodemia; species Apodemia mormo. Next base: position 18,469,074 of record JAUPFN010000019.1, on the reverse strand, counting down.
GTGTCGTTTCTATCGATATACGTAAAAACGGTTAAAAACAAACCAGATGCGCGTGTTAATACTCAGCCATTAAAACATTCGAATCCGATCAATTGTAGACGAGGCGATGTTAGGTGTTTTAAATGCGGGTTACGTGGCCATTACGAACGATCATGTAGACGACCAAACGTTGGTGCGAATCAAATCCGGACCGCGAACTCTACTGATCGTTTGCAATGTTCGTTTTGCAAAAAGCTAGGACATGTTGAGAAAGACTGTTTCGCGAAAAATCGTTCAAATGCGCCCAATCAACGACAGGTAAACTTATGCGAGGCTCGTTTAGACTCTTCTTCCCGAGATATTATGACCGCGGTTGTTGAAGGTATACCGATGGACGTTCTCATAGATAGCGGGGCACTAAACGTTTCTCTGATATCCTCAGACGTTTTGCACTACCTTTCAAGTCAACCACAGTCCACCTATTGTGTTCTTAAAGGTATTAGCAACCATGAAATTGTAGTTACCTCTTTCGTTACCGTCACCATAGAACTTGACGAAATTTCGATCGAAGCAGATCTGATGGTTGTGCCTTCTTCATGCATGAATACATCCATAATCATTGGTACAGACGTTTTGAATCGGGATGCTGTGGTTTATGTAAGGACAAAAGATAGGCAATACCTCTCTCATTCTTCGCTTAAGAGGGTCGTTAATAAAATTTCCACTACCGATACTGTCAAAATTAACACCCCGCTTAAGGGTATTGATTACAATTCCTTATTAGGGGTAGTAAGCGAATACTCTAACTACTTTATCTCCGGTACAGCGACTACTACTGTTAAAACGGGTGAGATGTCGATTAAGTTAACGAGTTATGAACCGGTCGTCTATCGCCCTTACAGGCTTTCTCATCAGGAGAAACTCAAAGTTAGGGATATAATTACCGATCTTCTTGATAAGGAGATTATCAAAGAGTCACAATCTGAGTACGCAAGTCCAATCATTTTGGTAAAAAAGAAAGATGGGTCAGATCGTATGTGTGTGGACTTCCGTGCTCTGAATAGATTGACTGTAAGGGACAGATATCCTCTGCCTTTGATCGATGATCACATCGATAGGTTAGGAAGTTACAAATATTTTACGAGTCTCGATATGGCTACTGGCTTTTACCAAATTCCGATTAATGTGAACTGCACTCGTTATACAGGGTTCGTTACGCCAGAGGGCCATTACGAATTTCTTAAAATGCCCTTTGGTTTGACGAACTCGCCGGTAGTGTATCAGCGTATCATTAATAACACTCTCCGTAGCTTTATCAATGCGGGGCATGTGTTGGTGTACATTGATGATGTCTGTATCATGAGCTCTTCTATCCCTGAAGGGATAGCTCTTCTTAAAGAGGTCCTACGTACTTTAACAAGTGCCGGTTTCTCTATAAACCTCGGTAAGTGTTCATTTCTAGAAACCGAAATTGAGTATTTAGGACGTTTAGTTAGTGAAGGTCAGGTGAAGCCGAGCCCCCGTAAAGTAGAAGCTCTTACGAGGTCCTCTCCACCTCAAAATGTTAAACAAGTTAGACAACTTCTGGGCCTCGCGGGATACTTTCGCAAATACATAAGAAATTATGCGACTAAAACGGCTAGTCTTTCCTATTTAACTAAAAAGAATGTCAGATTTAACTGGGGACCGGAGCAAGAACAGGTACGATTAGACTTGATCCATACACTCACGAACGCGCCGGTTTTAGCTATATTTAACCCTAAGTTCAAAACGGAAGTTCATACCGACGCCAGTAGTGCAGGTTACGGTGCAATCCTATTGCAAATTCATGAGGATAATGGTAGGCACGTCATAGAATACTTTAGTCGGGTCACACAAAATGCCGAATCAAAATATCATTCTTATGAATTAGAGACCTTGGCGGTCGTCAAAGCTTTGCAACACTTTCGGCACTACCTCATCGGTTTGCAATTCAAGTTAGTAACCGATTGTAACGCTCTTAAGTCAACGGAGCGGAAAAAAGACTTGTTGCCCCGCGTGGCTCGTTGGTGGCTATACCTCCAAGACTTCAATTTTGTAATCGAATATAGGCAGGGTATTATGATGCCACGTGTTGACTACTTAAGTCGCAACCATCCGGTAGTGGTTAATCAAATAACGCGTCCGCGAAATTGGGCACAGATCGCTCAGTTCGCCGATGATGAGACTCGTAACTTAATGGTTAAGTTACAAGAAGGACAGCTGGATACAAACCGTTATGTAGTTCGTAATGGGTTGCTGTGTTACAAATATAGCCAGACGGGTGAGGACGCCAAGTTCTTGTGCTTCATTCCTAAGGGTTATAGGTTGAGCCTACTACGGCTATTTCATGATGAACATCAGCATATAAACGCCGAAAAAACTTTGGATCTAATACGGAAGCATTTTTGGTTTCCTGGTATGCGTAGCTTCGTACAAAAGTACATATCCCACTGTATAACATGTGTTTCAAAGAAACGGGTACCCAGACAGCCCTTGCAACAAATAAACTCGTGGCAGAAACCTTCGGAGCCATTTGAGACAATTCATGTTGACACTTTAGGCCCTTTACCCACTTCAAAGAATTACAAGTTCATATTAATTGCAGTAGATGCCTTCACCAAGTTTTGCCTCCTCTATCCTATTCAGCATCAAGACGTGTTGGAATTAAAAGTATGCCTTGCAAATACGGTTGCTCTGTTTGGAGCACCAAAATTAATAATCACGGATCGAGGGCGCATGTTCGAGTCGCGGGGGTTCACATGCTGGATACAAGAACTGGGCTCGTCAATACACTACATCACTCCAGAGATGCATTATGCGAACGGCCAGGTTGAGAGATATGTTAGGACGCTCCTCAATATGCTACGCGTCGAAGCTCACCTCAATCCTACCTGGTCCGATACTTTGTGGAGACTCCAGTTGACGTTAAACGTAACACGCCAGAAAACCACGCAGTCATCTCCGTTAAAACTTTTGGTGGGTGTAGATGGCGCAACACCTTTAATACGTTCCGCCATTCGCGATCTGGCTATTGATGATACGCGCCCTGACAGAGAATCATGGCGAGACATTTGTAGGGCTAGAGCCAGTGAACTGCTGGAAGATAACCGACGAAGACAAGATGACCGTGTTAATCAAAGTCGACAGGTTCCAAAGCAGTATAAAGTCGGTGATCTTGCTTTTGTTATTAAGTATTCACAGTCTGTTGGCAAGTTGGATCCTGGGATGCGAGGACCCTACCAAGTCACTAAAGTGTTGTCTGGTGGCCGCTATGAGTTGAAGCTCCTATCTGGTGGTTATGGGAAGAAAACCCAGGCTGCGGCTCAGTATATGGTGCCGTGGAAGGGCGAATGGTGTCCTGAATCCTGTGCGTCATTCTTTAGTCGTGAGTAATATGATGTTTGTATGCTACCCGAGTCATTATGTGATTTGGAAGACAGGTTTATATTTTGATACCTGAGTCACTATGTGATTCGGAAGACTTGTTTATATTTTGGTACCTGAGTCACTATATGATTCGGAAGACATGTTTATACTTTTGGTACCTGAGTCACTATGTGATTCGGAAGACTTGTTTATATTTTGGTACCTGAGTCACTATATGATTCGGAAGACATGTTTATACTTTTGATACCTGAGTCCTTATGTGATTCGGAAGACATGTATTGTATTTTTGATACCTGAGTCACTATCTGATTCGGAAGACATGTATTATGCTTGTGATACCTGAGTCACTATGTGATTTGGAAGACATGTGTTATATTTTTGATATCTGAACACCTGATGTAAATCAGCAATGACTTGAGTATTGTCTAGTGCACAACACTGGGATACCAAGTTTTGCGGGTAGCGTGTACACTCAGTCGTGGCATTTGTGTGGCATATAATGGCGCCTTGTATGTTGCACATGTGTCGGGACAAGTATATGCAACCAACGTGTTGTAAATGAAACAATCCTCAAATTATTTTTGTTCGCAGACGATGTTGATGAGGAAGTACATGACCTTGATAACCCGACAGCTGGATCCAGCCGAGCACCGTCAAGGCCACTGCTTGATGATGAGGATATCAGCGCGCCAAGAGCCAATACCGAAGAATATTCACCAAACGTCGTCGTGGACGACTCCGCGTCAGGAGAGGCCGTATTAGATACCGAGTTGAATAGCCTATAAAAAGAGTCGCACGAGCGTTGTTGAGTCATTCGTGATTCGGCGTTCGTGGCGGCAAGTAGTGAGTACGGTGATTCATTGTGCGTTAAATATTTTATTTTTTATTATTAAATACTAAATTAAATTATTAATAATTTCTAAATTATTGTGTGTACCCAGTGTTATTGGAAATTAGAGCGTTTGATTATTGTAATTTGTGTTTTAATTAAAAATAAATAATTGTAATAGTTCATGTTTGTGTGTTTTTTTCTTTGTTTTACCTTCTGATCCTAAAAATATAATAACTGCAGCGTGCAGCCCATTGCATCATAAAAGTTTTTAGTGAATCCCACTGAAACAACTCATTTTTCCGATTTAAAAAGTATCCTATGTGCTTTTCCAGGTCACCGACTCTATATGTGTTAAATTTCATCTAAATCGGTTCAGCCGTTTTGGCGTGATTGAGTAAAAAACATCCATCCATCCATACATCCAAACATCCAAATTTTCGCATTTATATCATTTATAAAAAAAACCTGCCAACAATATTAAGGCCGAATTTATAATTCATACGCAGGATATATATATATATATATATTTTTATATTTTTATATACAAACAAGCGGATTGTTATCTTGATGAAAATAGATAAACATCGGCTATAGATGCAACGGATGTTAATGATGAAATGACATTTACGTCGCGGGAATGTAAGAGTTGCATTAGTTTACTGACCTTATCCTCTAAATAGGAACACGATATGAACAAGCACTGACATTACATTTTTTTAATATTATTGGATAGCAAATGAGCAGATGGTTCTCCTGATGAATACAACCATCACCTCTAGACACCAAAGATGTTAATGGTGCGTTGGAATCTTTGTGGCGGAATTCTCATGCCACATGCATAAGTTTGCCGGTTACCTTACCCTCTGAACTGGAACATGACAGTGATTAGCACTGATGCCATCGCAGCAGGAAATTTAAGGCGGTTGTACATACCAGGCCTGGACGAGACAATGCAGAACTCAACCATCTAGTAGTACTGTTCCTACTATTGCCAGTATCAAAGCCTATCATGACTGAACCTTAAATATGTGACTCCCCCCCCTGAACCGAAGACTGGATCGGCCCGTATATATGTGACATCCCCCCCAGAACCGAAAGCTGGATCGGCCCTTGTCAACCACAAGAGGTTAGCGAAACTAATCAAGAATCATTGGACTCGGGTTCGATTCCGACAGGGACAAACATTTGTGTGATGAGCATAGATGAAAATTAACAGATTAATATTGCAGTCACGGACCCACTAATCCTCAAATCGATGTCTTTCCTAGCTTCAATTTATCACTGGAATATTCGAATAGCGAAAACGCCATTTCATAAATTAGAAACGAAAGCCTTGATTCAGAGATTTCATTTGTTTCAAAATTGAAACGGTTTTTATTTTGCTTTTCTTTGGAACACGAATTATTGCGTTTTAATCTTTCAAATATTTTAGATGCAAATTGTTTTTTTTATATAATAAGATAGCAAACAAGCAGATGGGTCTCCTGATGGAGAGTCAACCATCGCCTATAGACACCAAAGATGTTAATTGTGCGTTGCTATCTTATGGCGAGGTCTAATGCCACATGCAAAGTTTACCGGCTACCTTACCCTCCAAACCGGAACACGACAGTGACAAGCTCAGTGCTATCAGATCCAAGCGAGAAAATGCAGAACTCTACTATCCAGTAGCTACGATGGTAGTGACTCGCATAGCCAATCGGTCGCCTTTTACGACCTGCCTGGCAGAACGGCAGTTGGTCTATTCTTCAAAGGAGCCCGGATCCAACACGGGGAAAATGTGTGGGGAAATGAAAAATGGATGCTATAATATGATTTTCGTACTTTATAATTTTATGACTGCCTAGTGGTCAGCCCATTCAGCTCAGACCACGACAACTTATTCAATTCCAAGAAACGTTGTTCTTATCAGAAAACTGAAAAACACATTTTTGATTTGCTCGATTCGGGTATTGAACCTGTGACTTCATGTGATCAACACCGACACCGTAACACAACATCACAGAGACGGGGGTATGACAAATATTTTATTTCGTAGATTCAGGCGTTACTTTGCGAAAATCCATTATTCAGACGAAGAAAATTAGTTATTTTGCAAATCTCCGCGAACTTTTAAGTGTACCTTTGCAATGTCACTGAAAAGGTAAACATATAAAAGCGGTGTAAGAAGTGGAACAAACTTACCGTAGGTCTGACAATAATGAAGACCCCAGCAGACAGTTATCGACCCTCGTCCACCACATTTTATACCATGTCACATTTTATACAGTGCTCGTGTCTCTTGAAGATGCTTCGGTTGCGAAGTAAAACGTGCGTTGAGTGCGTAAATTGTCTGCTTTTGAGTTTGGTGCTGTCGTGGTATAAAGTGTAGTGGACGAGGGTGGATAACTGTGCTTGCTGAGGTCTTCATTTTTGTCAGACCTACAGTAAGTTATTCCATTTCTTACACCGCTTTTGTATGTTTTCCTTTTCAGTGTCATAGAAAAGGCACACTTAAAAATTCGCGGAAATTTGCAAAATAACTAGTTTTCTTCGTCTGAACAAATTTTTTTTTGCTTTTAATCTTTTCCTTCTTCAAATACTTTACCTTACCTTGACTTTGGTCTTACCAACAACCTTTTTTTACCATTTCGAAAATAAAAGATAACAAGTTAATGTTGTAGCAAATTCTTCACCAAATCAATATCTTTTAATCCGGCTTAATTTATCACTGAGATCTTTGTAAAGTGAAAAACGCTGCGTCCGTATAATTAAAAACTAAAGTCTTGATTCACAGTTTAATCACGTTAAATTGAAACAGTTTAACTTTGCTTACTTTGTTCCGCATCTCTCCGATTCAGTTATTGGATGCAAATTAAATGTTTTGCATTTAATTACCTCAATTTACTACATCACTAGCTGTAACGTGTAGCCCACTGCATTATAAAAGTTTTTGATGGATTCCGCGGGAACATCTAATTTTTCCGGGATAAACGTCTCATCTACCTTTGTGCCAAATTTAAACTAAATATGTTTAGTAGTTTTTGCGTGATCGAGTATATATATATATATATATATATATATATATATATATATATATATATATATATATATATATATATATATATATATATATATATATATATATATATATAACGTTCGCATTTGTAAAGTTAATTTATAGATTAATTGATCTATGCAGCCGCGAGCAGAGCAGGTCATAATCTTTCATACAAAGATTGTCATACTCTATATCAGTCCTTGTGTATTGGAACACCCGGGTTTTCGATTGCCTTATTAACAAATTTCATCCAAATTCACTCAGCAGTAAAGCTGTAAAAGGATAACAGAATATAGTTCATCCGCATAATACTTCAAAGTGTCAGCTCTGTAGGCTAGTGATCCGTAGTTGGTGTTAACCACATGAGGTCTCTGGTTCGATTCCCAGGTCGGGTAATTCAAAAATGTGTTTTTCAGTTTTTACAAACAACCTTGCCCGGGATTGGATAATTGCCCGGTTGGCGACAGGCTTGCCACCTATTTCATTATGAGACTAAGTATCTTCAGCTAGTCATGGGTGCACAGGTTCTACCTCTGCCTATCTCTTCAGGGATACGAACGTGAAGACACTTTAAGTAAAGACAATGAATTACTTTTACATATATGTTACTGTCATTGTATCTATCCAGAATTTATCAACCCACAAGCTCAAACAAAAATACGTCGTCTCTTTAATCCTGTAATCGACGTTACTAATCATTGTATCTACCGATCACATAACAATTTTGAATATTCCTCATGACATAGCCTAGGGGTAGCTTATTCGGCTTAGACAATGAGGTCCCGGGTTCAATCCCCGGGTCGGCCAAAAGTGTAATTGAGGTTCGAGGTTTTCTTGAAAATCTAGTCCTCAGTAGCAGCTCTGGCGGAGTGGTGCATTACCACTCCCGTGCCTCGGATGAGCACCTTTATCCATATTGTTATAACACATGTTCTTTATTCAAACCGAGAAGGCAGTGACATCAGGACGAGATGTTAGAAAAACGAAAACACGTTACATAACTCTATTATCTATTACTAGGACCATAGAGTAATAACGCTATTATTCTATGACTAGGCCTATGAATAGAACTAATATATATATTATTTATGTTAAAGTTGGTAATGAGTTTCTGCTGCCAAACGACAGCAAATTTTGTTTGTTTCCTCTGAAATTCTGAATCTGTCATGGGTATTGTACAAAGCGGCCAAACTTCTGGAGCACACAGAAAGTACGCGGTTAGCGGTTTATATCCTTGCAGCTTTCGAAAATCTGTTTGTAGCTTGTGAATATCTGTTGTATTTTGGAATTGTAGCGAGTATCTGTTGTATTTTAGACGTATTTAAGTGCGAGTTTTTTTACCTACAAATCAATTACTTACTCATTTCTATTATTAAAGTATCATACTTATAATTTAGTGCGTTTTTTTATATCATAAGATAGCAAACAAGCAGATGGGTATCCTGATGGAAAGAGTCAAACATCGCCTATAGACACCAAAGATGTTAATGGCGCGTTGCTATCTTGTAGCGAGGTCTAATGCCACATGCATAAGTTTACCGGCTACCTTACCCTCCAAAGTGGAACACGAAAGTGACAAGCAGTGACGTTATTGCGGCAGAAATGGGTAAGGCGGTGGTACCAGACAATGCAGAACTCTACCACCTAGTAGCCTCGATGTTAGTGACTTGCATAGACAATCGATCGCCTTTTACGACCTGCCTGACAGAACAGCAGTTGGTCTATTCTTCAAAGGAGCCCGGGATGGGGAAAAATAGTTTAATTTTTGTTGTTTGTATTTTGACGGTTATTATTTATTTCCTGGAGATCTGCAGAGCTATCAGCTTATTTCCTATGCTATGGTAAAATATTTGTTAAACGCAGTAAAACTGCAGTAAACGAATTCCCATTTTTTATATCTCCGGAACCCTGCATCAGATCTTGACTAAATTAAAATGGGACCATACATCGGATACTCTCCCAAACAAAAATGAATTTTCAAAATCGGATCATAAATGACCGAGTTCCGAGGTAAGAAATATAAAAATACACCTGCAGCTGAATCGACAACCTTCACTCTGCTTGCTGTAGTATTTAGTTATAGAAATATAAGTTTTTTTACCAACGACATTACAACGTCTGCGTGAGAACACCGTAAATTTTCGGAATCGAGATATTTATTTGGACCAAAAGGCAGTAGACTTATTACTAACTCAAATAAATCAGAACTTTCGTTTTGGGAAATGGTGCTTTACTCATTTTCGGGCATAAACCATGATTACACGGTCGTGCAGAGTATATGAAAACTTTTTCTGAATATTTATATAATAAATATTGAATACAGAAGTTAAGTAATAATTCACTTCAAAACAGTGCTATTATACGTAACATATAACATTTAAGTAACATGGAACGTTTATCAACAGATATAACTCAAAAAATTAGAAATGCATCGAATTGAAACGTTTAGAAAATGTATGCACTTCATGTATTTTTTTATAGAAGAGGGGGCAAACGAGCAGGAGGTGCATCTGATGGTAAGTGATCACCGCCGCAAATGGACATACACAATACCAAAGGTCTTGCAGTTACGTTGCCGGCCTTTTAAGAATGAGTAAGCTCTTTTCTTGAAGGCCCCCAAGTCGTATCCGTTTGGAAATACCCCTGCCGGTAATTGGTTTCACAACAAAGTAGTGCGAGGCAAAAAGTGTCGAGAGAAACACACAGTTGTGGATTTCCAGACATCGAGATGGTGAGGATGGAATTTCAAATTTTGACGCGATGTCCGATGATGAAATTCGGCGGCAGGAATTAATCCAAATAACTCGTCGGAACACTCCCCATGAAAGATACGATAGAAGACACAAAGTGAACCAACATCTCTGCGCAATGCCAAAGAGTCGAGCCGTTTTGAAATAGCCCGGTCGTCAACGATTCGAACCGCTCTACGCTGAATGCGATCAAGAGGAAGGAGCTGGTACTGAGGAGCATCGGCCCAGAGATGAGAACAGCGCTCCATGTGGGGCCGAATTTGAGCCTTATAAAGTTGAAGGCGATGAGCTGGCAAGAAGTACTGTCTCGCTCAGCTGAGCACACCGAGCTTTTTGGAGACTAGTTTAGCCTTACCTTCCAAATGACCGCGAAACTGAACGTAATTCGATATGTCAACTCCCAGAATCCCAATACTAGCTGAGGCTGTCAGGAGAGTATCCTCAAATCGAGGTGATACGACAAAGGGTGTCTTTTTAATGGAAAACACGCAAAGCTGTATCTTCTTCGGGTTAAAAGTGACCAGGTTTTGACGACCCCATTCCGAGACATCGGTTAGTCGATTCTCAACTTCGGACACAGCTTGTTTCGGCTCTCTTCGACGTGTTCCCGAGAAATACCGCTTCGGCCGAAGTATGTAGCATCACCAGTACTGTCATCTGCATAGCAATGAATGTTGCGAATTCGCATCATGTCATTGATATGCAGAAGGAACAGTGTCGGTGATAGCACGCAGCCTTGTGGAACACCAGCATTGATAGATTTAAGGTCTAAGCACGCACCGTCAACTACGACCTTGATGCTCCGATCAGCCAAAAAGCTGGTGATCCACTTGCATAATTTCTCGGGAAACTCATAGACAGGCAGCTTCGCCAGAAGCGCTTTGTGCCATACCCTATCAAAGGCCTTTGCTATGTCTAAACTAATTGCCAATACCTCCCCCTTGGACTCAACTGCTTCCGCCCACCGATGTGTTAAGTATACTAGAAGATCACCAACTGGGTGGTCGCGACGGAAACCGTACTGGCGGTCGCTAATCAGCTGGTGCTCTTCTAAATACATGAGGAGCTGCGAGTTGATAATTGTCTCCATAATTTTGGAGAACAAGGAGGTTATGGCTATCGGCCGATAGTAAGACGGATTAGAGCGATCTCCTTTTTTAGGGATGGGATGCACTAAAGCTGTCTTCCATGAAATCGGTACTACGCCGAGTGAGTAAGAGAGCCGGAATAGGTGTGTTAGTACCGGCGCCAGCTCTGGAGCACATGATTTAAGTACAATCGGAGGAATGTCATCCGGTCCACTCGACTTATGGACGTCCAAGGAAAAAAGTGCTTTACGTACGGAAGACTGCAAGAATTTTAATTCCGTCATAGAACTATAACACTGCGGGATGGTAGGCGGTGCATTTCCTTGGTCGTCCAGAGTCGAGTTGGCCGCAAAGAACGAGCCCAAAAGATCGGCTTTCTCCCTTGCGGTATGGGCCAGAGAGTCATTATCTCCGTGTAAGGGTGGAAGAGAGGGCTGTGAGAAATTCTCCAAGTCAGCCTTGGCGAGCGACCAGAACGCACGAGTTCCCGAAGGAAGGCGAACTAATTTCTCACCAATTCTGCCAATTTGTTCAGATTTTGCCTTGGCGATAGCTCTTTTGAAGAACCTCGAAGCGGAATTGTACTCCTTACGTAACGCACTGGTTTTTTCATCACGAGATGTCAACGCTGCAGCCCAAGCCCTGCTTTCGGCGTGAAGCCTTTTTGCAGGAGCGACCAAACCAAGGCTGAGACTTACCACCAACTGGTACCGCAGAAAATGGAATGAAAAGTTCCATGCCCCGCAGCATCACATCAGTGATAGAGTCAGCGATGGCACTCGAATCATCCAGCAAGAAGCACATCCGCCCTCATGGGTAGGACGCAAAAAAAGACCGCATCCCGTCCCAATCTGCTGACCTATATTGCCAAACGCGACGACAGCCTGCAAAAGGAGGCCGTGATAGGCGCGTAACCGGCACTTTACTCCGGATCAGGCAGTGGTCTGACGTACCAAGAGGGACGTCCATAGATACCTGATAATTGTCCGGATGGGAGGTCAGCAGAAGGTCCAGCTGTGAAGGCGTATGATCGTCCACATCGGGAACTCGCGTAGGCGTGGTTACCAATTGTGTTAGACCATATGCCAAGGCAAAATCGTGAACAGACCTCCCCGCATGATCGGTAGTGCGTGAACACAGCCATTCGGCGTGGTGGGCATTAAAATCCCCTAAGATCACGATCTCAGCGGAGGGGTCTGTTGCAACACGGAATCTACAGCCGTTTGAAGGTGCTCAACGAGCCTGTCGACTTCAGCATTTCCGCTATGGGACCTGTAGAAGCACGCATAGATGCGGGGATGGTCGTCGCAGTCTACACGCAGCCAGAGGATGGATAGGTCCCTATAGCCTTCAAGGCTGCTGAGATGTCGAGAGCAGATATCCTCTCTGATATAAGCACAAACTCCCGCCCGGGACACAAATAAATGCTCGAATTTGTACCCCGGGTAGGAGAGATATGAGGTATCAGCCGGAGAAGATATCTGCGTCTCAGTTAAAAAGAACAGAGCAGGCTTAGCCGTCTCAAGGTCGTAGTGGACGGCATTTAGGTTTGAGTGAAGACCCCTAATATTAGTATAGTCCACGTGGAGTGTGGTAGGGGGTGCCTTTCGATTTCTGTTCGATTTGCCCCGAGCAACGAAGTTTGAGAGCGCAATTGTGCCCCCCCCAGAGTACGCAGGGCAGCCTGGGCATCCATGATTAGGCTGATTACAAACCCCTGAACATGAATGTCCAGAGGGGGATTCTCCACCGCTTACGCTAGTGGTACCACCCTGGGGTAAACTACTACCTTTAAATTGCGCTTCTATAGTGTTAGGGGGAGAGGGAAAGGGCCTCCGGGAACCTCACAGACCAAACGAAACGCAACAGCAAAGCTGTTACTTTACGTTGGTTTTAAGTGAGGTAGTGGTATCGGCCGGTCGTGCCGACCCATTCAGCTAAGCATGGCACTACCACTTTTTTTGACTGACTGCACCGGTGGAATAATTTCAAAAAAGAAAATTATCCCTCCGGCGGGCGATGGGGTCGTCACTTCCCGACGCCGGCAAATTTATATATTGAAAATAGTGTTTTTTTTATTTTTTTAATTATTTTTGCATTTTAAATTTAAGATATTTAGGACTGTCTTTATTAATGTTAATAATTAGTTATTAAAATTAATAAAGACAAAATTCGCCAGTTTGCTTGTTATGTATCGCCAGTACTTATTAAGCGCTATATCTTCAACCCAAAAGAATCAGAAATTACTGATGCAGAACTTAAAATTCAACCTTGGATCTTTGTCTGTCATGCTAGCAAAATTGATTACTTAAATTAAAAATAGAAATAATTCGTCAAATTGCTTATCACGAATCGCCAACACTTATTTATCACTAAATTTTCTGTATTTTGATTAATGTTATCTGAGTTATTTACGTTGTATTAGGAAGTACCCTTGATTACGAGTACAAGCTAGCAGTGTTATAATTTTTTGCGAATCTATGAGAGCATTTAGTTTATTTTTTCGGCACTGAATTAGCCCTAAATAATCACCTATTTTTGCGCTAACTTTTTAGAGGTTCTGCTCATTTGTTCATGCTAGCCTTAGCTTTATAGAGTCTGTATTTTGTACTTTAACTGTTAAACCGATTTTGATGAAATACGGGAAGCAGAAAGTTAAAAGCGCGGGTTCAACATAGGCTAATTTTTTTCAAAAATTCACACTTAAAATTTACATAATTCATACTTAACTAGGGAATGAAAATTTATTTGTATACAAAATGATGTAATTCTATTTTTCTTATAGACGAAGCTGCGCGGGTCATTTTATCACTCACCCATAGTAATTAGATTACATTTACGAATATCCTAATTAATATACCTATCATAAGTAATATTTAGACTTAATTGAATATATTCCAATAACTTCTTATTATTTTCGAGTACGCACTTCATTATTCACTCACGAGATTAAGTACATATATCAATTAATTACAATCCCACTCTTTTAATTTTGTTACATGAAGGTGATAAAACTGTAATAAGATATGCCGTTCGGCATTTACCTACAACATAAGAGAAACTATTTAAGTTTATAGTTAAACATTTTTTTAAAAGTTAAATATTTTTTTTAATATTTTGATCCAGACTTTTGAAAAATAAATCAAGGCGAAGGAAGTCATTGACTGGTTGGTTGAGTGGTTAGCGAACCTAACAAAAAAATCAATGGGGCTCGCGTTCGATTCCCGACAGGGATAAACATTTGTGTGATGAGCATAGATGTTTGTATTTCTAGGTTTGAATATTTATTATGAATATTACAGTATCAATATATGTATTTACTAGCGACCTGCCCGCGGTTTCACCCGCGCAGCTTTTGTTCCCGTGGGAATATCGGAAAGGTTTATACACTTAAACCTTCCTCAAGAATCAATCTATCTATAAAAAAAACCGCATCAAAATCCGTTGCGTAGTTTTAAAGATTTAAGCATACATAGCGACATAAGGACATAGGGACAGACAGAGAAAGCGACTTTGTTTTATACTATGTAATGATTATTAGTATAATATTAGTATCATTAACTAACCCCCAAAACACAAGCAAATAATTTTCTTACTTTGGGGTTAGATCGATTCGTGTAATTTGTCCAGCGATACTTATTTATATTTATTTAATGCTTATGCGTGTCATATTGTGACTACTATCTAGGTACCTAGTTGGTTTTTACTGTCCATCTTACCTATTCTTATCGCAATAGCGTCATGCTTGAAATTATCGTGTTCTGGCTTTGATGGTAAGGCAGCCGGTGAATTAATTATAGATAGCTTTGCACGGTTATCATCTCGTAATTACATGCGATGGTTGTTTCTTTCTAAGAGGAGAGTCATGTTTTACTTGCTATTTTAGGATATAAAAAAAGATATTAAACACTGCCTTTAGATATGAACTTTTTAAGGCGGGCTGCTATCCGCGTGTTCGGGTTAACGTTAATAGTAGGGGAGCCAAAAATGCTAAATGTGTAGTTACTCGAGCGTCGTAGGGACCTGTTGAATTTTGTAGATTAAATTATAGAAAAAAATAACAGGTTATATAATGTTTTTCATTTCAATTGTGAGGAAAAAATCTTCAGATGAAACAAATCTTTAAAAAAATCAGTGACATGGAAACACTAAAACGCATCAGATTAGGGTATAGTGGGTTCATTGTCAGCTAAAGTTTAGAAAATCTGGCGATTTGAGTTTAGCATAAGGAAGTGGGAGGGTCACAAAATTGTAAAAAAACGTTGTCTCGACATTCTCGAGCATCAATTTTCTTTTATTATGGAGGAAAGATGTAAGAATAACGAAAAAAATATATTCTGACAATTTCCACAAGCCGAAGTTATCTTAATTTTTTTTCTGCCCTAGTTACCCGCCTTTATACCTATAAAGGGTTTATATTTGGTGGAGAGGCTTAACAATATTTGAGGTACCCCTCCTATGTTAATCTGATGTGCTTGAGGTAATCCCATAATCCCGTCTTGGGCTCCCCTGCTATAACGTGTAACCATCGTGGGTACTACTGGTGGGTGGGTACTAGCTAGTAGTTATGATTGTAGTTGTGCGTTAGGCCAATCTTTTACCTATTACACAATATTAGATAGAAAGGCAGATATTCTATTCTTCAAAATATATTTAATTCTGGTTGTTTTTATCGTATAATATCTATATATATAAAAGAAAGTCGTGTTAGTTACTCCACTTATAACTCAAGAACGGCTGAACCGATTTAGCTGAAAATTGGCAGGGAGGTAGTTTAGAGCCAGGAGAAGGACATAGGCTACTTTTTACAAAAAAACTGCTTATTTATTGCCATTAAGGCGGAACAAAGTTTGCCGGGTCAGCTAGCAAAAAAATATAATGAAAGTGTGTTCAATCTTGAAGTATTACATATATTTTTCATTCAGGAGAATCAAATGCTTGCTGATGATATAAAATAATGATTGTCTGTAAAGTCGGTGCACGGACGATAATTTTACGTAATAGCGTCATAAGAAAAGGTTTAGGCCTTTCTATCACTTGTTCCGCACTCTCGCTCGCTCTTGCGTTCGGATCAGGCTAAACGTGACAATGAGTCATGCATTTTCGTACGTGAAGCCGGCGTTCATAATTTATTAGACGTTATGACTTATTACATCAAAAAGTACGAAATAAAGTTCAGTTATGGGACAGCATAATAAAATAAAGAACTTACTTGAAATACAGGAATACAAAGACAGCAAGTGACAATACAGCCAAGCTGAGTGAGTACCCAGCCAGATATATGACACTCGTCACATCCGTCGGGGACACGTTTGCTATTCGCTCCGTGCAGTTCACGTAGTTGGAATAGTTGTGCCATTCCCCCTCGAGGCACAGACGAGATGCATTCTCTGAAAGAGGCAATGGAGTTATTATATGTATGTGTGTATTATAAAATATTTGATTTTTTAAATCTTACTAGATAACAAATAAGCAGATGGCTGTCTAGTGGGAAAGAAAAACTATCGCCTATAGACACCTAAGATGTTAATGGTGCGTGGCTATCCGCATTGTGGGATAGGAATGCCATATGCATAAGTCTACCGGTTACTTTATCCTCCAAACCCGAATACGACAATGACGCTATTACGCCAGGAATATGTAAGGCGGTGGTACCAAATACCCGGGCTGACGTTGTGAGACTCTACCACCTAGTAGTCACGATAGTAGTGACTAGAGATGTGCCGGATCGTTAAAAAGCTAGATCTCCGGATACGGATACGGATCATTGCTGTTAAAATCCGCGAATACGGATACGAATCTTAATTTTCTTAACATTATTTTGATACTCAGTCAGGCATTACATATTACGAATATTAAATGATATAATAATTAATATGTTATAACTTTTTATAATTAATATTAGTTTTGTTTACAAATCCATGTCTTGATCCTGGTTCCTTTGAAAAATTGACCAACTGCCGTTCAGCCAGGCAGGTCGTAAAAGGCGATCAATTGTTTATTCGTATCACAACCATCGTGACTACTAAGTTGTAGAGTTCCGCAATATTTTGCCCGGGTATTTGGTACAACCGCCTTACCTCTCCCTTCCACAATAGCGAGAATGCTTGTCATTGTCGTGTTTCGGTTTGGAGGGTAAGGTAGTCGGTAAACTTATGCATGTGACATTAGACCTCGCCACAAGATAGCAACGCACCATTAACATGTTTGGTATCTAAAGACAATGGCTAACTCTTTCCACTAGGAGACATCTTGTGGCGAGGTCTAATGTCACATGCATTAGTTTACCAGACACCTTACCCTCCAAACCGAAACACATCAGTGACAAGTACTGGCGCTATTGCGGCAGGAATAGGTAGAGCGGTGATACCAGACCCGGCCGAGACAATGCAGAACTCTACCACCTAGTCGTTACGCTGGTAGTGACTCGCATAGCCAATCGGTCGCCTCTAAAACAAACATTTTTGATTGGCATACCTAGTAACATTCTTCATTGTTGCTGGGGTTAGTTACAACTATGGCAACAAGCACAAGTAAATAAATATAAGTTCAACAGTTATATTAAATAGATTGTAGAGGGTTTATCACAATATGCTATTTTAGAATAAACTACAATAACTGTATTTTGCACTTTCCATTGTCGACATTTAGTGAAATTCCATTATTTAGAGATAAAATTTGTAAATAATCTACTTGTACTTTCAATCCATTTTAAACATACACCTCTAAAACAAACAATCTTAAACTATAAATTTAAATGTGAAGCTTAGTAAGTTGTTAAATTCAAAATGCGTATTAAGAATTTCAAGCCATTTTTATCATAAAATTGTATTTTGACTGAAAAGATGCTGTTATGATGTGATTAAAAAAAATTAAGACTGTTTTAAGACTAATAAAAATGATCCTTTTTTAATTATTTGTTGTATTTTACGAACAAATTCCCAGGATCCCGGGAATATCTCGGAAATCCGGGAAAAAATATCTATAGCTCTCGGGAATTATACTTATTTTTTTCTGGGTCCCGGGAATGTGAAATACCTGGGAATTTTAAAATCCTAGGTCCAATAGGTGTGTATTTTATTATATGCGTATATATTTTTAGGGTTCCGTACTTCAAAACGAAAAAAAAACGAAAAAAGCGGATCCCACGTGAGTGTGTGTGATCAACCGACCAAATGTTCCTGATTCTGTGTTCCCGAACGAGTGCAATCTAGGGATCTTCAAGAGAAGAGTGAACAGGTACCTTCTAGGGAAGCGCGTTCCATCTTAGGCCTCAGCTTCCCATCAGGCGAGATCGAGATCAAGCGCTTACCTATCGATAATAAAAAAAAAGTGTCCACGCGTGACCAAGCATGACGACCCACGCCTAATGTAGGGTTCCGTAATCAATAATTTTAATACAATAATAATTTATATTTTCATCTGAATCTCAATTTACACAACTTGTGATTACAGTGATTGTTTACGATTATTTTATGTTTGGCTAATTATACAGGGATACTTTTAAAGGTCCGGTCAAATTAGGAACTAAATATTGAATTGAAAGTGCGTTTTAATTATTATTTTAATAGATTACAAGATAATATAAAAATATTCGTTTTAAATTTATCACGAAATTTATGAATAGCATACACTGAGTCCTGTGAGTGAACTCTGTAAAGCTGACAGTGTGTCATTTTACATTTACTTAGATAGTAACTATTGTATAATCTGTTGCTCTATACCATAAATTCGGCACTTTAAATCTTTTTTTCATGATTTTAAACATTGTTTTTTATGAATTTTTTTATCCTAAGTGTGGGTGAAAGTTTTTTGTTTTTCTTGGATATATTTTTGATTGAATATTTGTAAATTTAAAGATTTTAATATTTTAGGCCCTATTACATTGACTTAAGCTTATTTTTTTCTTTATGTCAACTTTATGTGTATGATTTTTATTACTTTTAGTTTTAATTATTGAATTGTAAAAAAATATAGCACATGTTAAAACTGGCTGCAATGGATTTAGTAGCTGTTTCTCAACAAACTACTTTTTGCTTTTACGTAATATAATTCTGTGACAGGCTGTATATCGTGTACGACATGTCTCGCAGTTTTTGCACTAAGTTATTACGTGTGTTGTAGTAGCTTTTTCATTGTACAAATCTATACAGCCAAAATAAATTAAAAGGTGCAAAATAGAAAAAAACGGTATGTATCACACTTATAAATGTAAACTTCTTACCAGCTATTTACTCAATTTTATTATGACATTAAGTTGTATTTGTGTATGTGTGCAAGTATGTTTTTGTGTGAGTGCGTTTATCTGTGTGTGTGTGCGCGCGCTCATATCTGTGTGTGAGTGCGTGCTTGAATAAGTGTTAATATTTATTTCAGTACTATGTATAATTTACTTTCACAAACTTCTTCATCATGGCTAAGATTTCTTGACCTGATATAAATTGTGTCTTTGACTTCTCTATTGTTTTTAGTGGGTAAGTCAGGAAAAAATGCATAATTTATTACAGAAATAGATCTTAGGGTCCTAGGAAAGATATATGTCAATGTACAAGCTTTATATTTTAATATAAAATGGTATTTTATATAATACTAGCTGTTGCCCACGACTTCGTCCGCGTGGACTTCGTTTACTCCGCACTGCACCTCCTCCGTAGGCGATAGCGTGATAATATGTAACCTATATGTTGACCCGACCTGTTAGTAATATTCATGCAAAATTTTAAGTAAATCCATTCAGTACTTTTTGAGTTTACCCCGGACATACATTGACTTTCCTACGATTCTATTATATGTATAGATATTTATAATATAAAACGGTTTTTAAACACATTATCTTTCCTTCTTTTTTTTCAGTTATTCTAGGTCTTGTCTTATGTTGCATCGAAGCTAGATTTTGTATGAAGAGTTGTCTCACTGTTAGTACATCACAATCTTAACAGAGCTCGGAAATTCAAAACCACTATGGTCTAAAACATTCCAAGAGCGCAGAACAAAAAAAAAAAACAAAAAATCTGTTGGTATTTTTTAGGATTGAACAATACACATTGCTTGGTAATTTTTTTAATCATAATGTCTCAAATCTAAAAACTTCATGCTTTAAAATGATATTTTTCAAATAACGATATGATAATTTTTAATGAAAATACAGCTATTTGAAAAACCTTTAAAATTTTTGATTTTTTTTGATTCCATAATTTTTACCTTTAGGCGTCCAAGTACATGTACTAAATTTCGTGTTTGTACGTTTGTATTATTGTATGTTTGCGCGTTTGTACGTTAGTATGTATGTATGTATGTTTGTCCACGAAGTTTTCGGGAACTAAAAGATATATTTCTTTTAATTTATAATAGGTAATTAGGTATGTTCTAACTAAGAGAACCATCCTAATTTCATTGAATTCGCTCCAGTAGTTTTTTAGATATGAGTATAGTAGATATTTGAAGTCGGTTTAATTTTTATTAAGGTTACTATTATTTACACATTCGGTATCAAAAACGGAAGCTACATATCTTCCTTCAGCAAGAACAATCTTTTACCAGTCAACCCGTATATACACACTGGCTGGTGAGTTACGAGTTAGTTAGTAACATTTAAGGACGTGATAGTTGGCGATCATATTAAAATACTTCTTAGTAAACAGTACAATGAGAATTTTTTCCTGAAGAAGAATTTACCTGCGTCATACTTGGACACCGTGCAGACGCACATGTCGCGTATCGCGCTATCAACACAAAATAGCGGGAGCTGGCGGCGGCGTGTCCTTGATATCAACTAGTGCGTAATATCCACATTTCACTTATTTTTAGATAAATATTGGTCAAAAATTAAGTCCCTAATTTTATTATTTCATTTTAACGAGAATCGAGTACCGAGTACTCTCCAGAAGTATCGAAGGTAACTCACCAGTCTGTCTGTATATATGTGTGTGTGTGTGTGTGTGTGTGCGCGTGTGTAATTTTGCCTCCGCTTTCATTTATAAACATAGGCCTGTGGTGGGCGTGTGGTATCTTTTGATGGATGAGTGATAATAATAGCTTATATAAACAATAACAATGTACGAGCCAAACATGTTTAGAATCAGTCACGGTTGAAACATGGGCAATTTAGAAGTTCAAAGCCCTTTCAATTAAAACGTTCATAAAATCCTGAAGTTTAGCCATAACTTAAATTATCTTCTCAACTGCGCTTTACTTTGACCTTGGTTTTCGAACAGCAAGGTCAGAAAACACTATTCCTATTATACTAGAATCGATCGATCGATAGCAAAGAAGAATTTCGCCACTTTAAATCTGTCGACACTAGCTCAGTGGTAGAGCGTCCCCGCTCGAGGGAATGTCGCATGTTCAATCCCGGCGTGTCGATATTTTTCTTTGTTGTTTTTAAAGTTTTTCATAAATCCATTATTATACAGTGTGTAAAAACATGTCAGATCCCCAAGGAATTGTTTGGAAGCCTAATTTTTATTGTATGGTATTTTGTAGATATTAATAGAAAATTTTTGCTGACTAATATATGTATATTTCATAATTAATCTTAAATTATATTTTGAATATTAAATATGGCCGCACGAAATGACGGATTAAAATTGGCGACAGAAACAGACGCGACGTAGGTACAAGGATTCCAAAATACCATAGTATTTTTACCTTCCCGCTACGTATAAGGAAGTTGCCGATTTCGCCCCGATTTTCGAAAATCGATTTTTCACCAGGTCTCGTGTTTGCTCCTGGAAACCTTTTCCGATTATTTTCACGATGAGTTCTGTATGTATAAAAATGTATTTTTAAGAGTTTGAGAACTTAAATAATACAAGACAGAAATATTGTTGGACCGATTTCCCTACTTTTACAATCTGGTATGGTGATAGTTTCACGGCATTTATTTTTAAATATGATTTACAGCATATATTTGCGAGTTACATGATCCATTTGATCGGTTAATTTTTTTCACTACTTTTCCAATAAATCTGATCGTATTCAATGGTGGCTTGAATATTAGCCTCCAATACTTTAAGGGTTGCTGGTTTGTCGGCGTAACCCAATTACTTAACATAGCCCCATAAAAAGCAATCGATAGGCGTTAAGTCGCACATAAACACGAACAGCTAGCTAACTTCTGAAAATAAAGTTGTCACCAAATTGATTTTGCAATAAAATTGTTAAGCGCGCTTTATAGCAAGTTACGCTATCTTGTTGAAACCAAATATCGTTTTCAGAAAAACAATGTTTTTTATAACTTCCAAATGAACGTGCCGATTGATTACAAAATCTTATCAGCTCTATTTCTTACAAATCACGTTTAATGTAGCAAATTGCATCAACATCGGTTTATCCGTTGGGGAGTAATCGTTGACTAAAATTTTTGAAACAATTTGTTGTGATATAGCTTCGAGATTTTTCAACCAATCAATTTTTCAATTTGACACTATTTTAGAACTTAAAAAACTGCGTCTAACACAGTTTTAAAACTCAAAATTGAATCGTTTGTCCCCAAACACAGCTTTTGAAATATAGCAAAATTATGTTGTTTACAAAAAAATTACTTCATATTTTTAAAATAACTTTTAGGCTAATATACCGATTGATTTAAAATCTTATCACCTTTTTTTCTTTGTACACTGCATCAAATACCATAAATTAGATCTAAATCGGTCAATTTATTTAGGATTTATTAATAGCGAAAAATTTTGGAACTTTTTTCGTCATTACTTCGACATTTTGCAACCTATGGATTATTTAGCTAAAACAACAATTCAATAACGTAATTTAAAAATTACGTTGAATGTTATTCGAAAGATAAAATCGATCGCCGTTTCCAAAATACTCAGGTTTTCAAAAATCAATATACTGCCATTTTTAAAAAAAACTAGATGTTTGAATTGAAGAAAAAATATAGTTTTTACTCCTTTGAGGTTAAAATACCTTAATTTAGCGGGACGTTTTAGCGAATGCTGCAAGCTCAACCGGTTTAAAGATTTCTTTATTTTTAAAAATACAATAATTTCATTTTAATAACATCATCGACATGCTTCTATGTCCCTGTAAGGTCAGACAGTATTTTTTACACACACACACACACACACACACACACACACACACACACACACACACACTGTATATGACAGATACGCACCTTTCTATCTTCGCCAAAATCTACTTTAAGCTTTTAGACAACGATAATTTTGCCTGCATTGATTCGACTTACTTTAAGAAAAAAGAATAAAAAGAAAAATAAAAATTAGACTATATTGTCACAGAGTTCTGTGAAGTCTCGTCTGTCTTTCGTACCACCACCTTGCCTATTCCGGCAACAATGTGTCAGTTGCCAATGTCCTACTTCAGTACAGAAAGTAAAGTATGCAGTAAACTTCTGCACGTGAGTTTACATTCTTATCACCCGAATAGATAAATACATAGATACACTAATAACAGTTATCTGGTTTCTAAACGTGATAGTTTGAACGGCAAAGTTGAACTTGAAAGGCAGCCGATAAACTTATGCACATGACGTTAAATTTCCGTCATACGGATAACGGATACGGGTAGATATTAATGAAGCATCATGCCATCTTTAGTGTATGTGGGCGATGGTTTACTATAGCATATTCCTGTTTGTTTACTATAACATAAAAACTAGATATTTCACGAACAATAATATTGCTAAATATCGAATATCCGGCCAAACCCTCGGCCGCACACCTTCGACGGCGTAAATATATATATATATATTTTTATATCATAAGATAGCAAACAAGCAGATGGGTCTCCTGATGGAAAGAGTCAAACATCGCCTATAAACACCACAGCGGTTATTCGTGCGTTGCTATCTTGTGGCGAGGTCTAATACCACATTCATAAGTTTACCGGCTACCTTACCCTCCAAACCGGAACATGACAGCGACCAGCACTGACGCTATTACGATAGGAATAGGTAAGGTGGCGGTACCAGAGCCGGGCGAGACAATGCAGAACTCTACCACCTAGTAGCCACGATGTTAGTGACTCGCATAGCCAATCGGTCTCCTTTTACGGCCTGCCTGGTAGAACGGCAGTTGGTCTATTCTTCAAAGCAGCCCGGAACCAACACGCGCGAATTGAAAAAAATTGTTACAATCTCGGATGAATAATATAAGTTCCATGGTTGTAATAGCGAGTTGATGGTGTCACGTATTATTATTACACGTATTATTTGTTTATGACAGATTCAAAAGATAATTTCTTAGCATAAGCAGAACCACAAGCTTCAATAACAGTTTTTGTTCGTTCCGAGAATTGAATCCCTTCATGATTTGAGACGAACAGATATATATTTCATTAGGTTTTCCCTGTGTTCTCAGATTTATTAAGTTCGGTCCAATATCTATTATAAATTTACGAGCAATCTAATCTTTCTTCTTTATAATAACAGTGCGGAATAGTAACTACGTATAATAGCGTCATGGATTTGTAAAGGCTATTTTTGGTCCAACTAGATCCTACTTCTATTTAATGAAGCTTGCAAACGGCTTATTGTATTGCACTCTGAACGAGAAGGCTTTGTCTCGTGTAGATAATGATCTGCTTTGAATCAAAGCAGGTAATTTTGTCTTAATATTGATTAAAATAAAATATTTTATACAAAATAGGTACATGGATATAGTTCATGAAAATCTTCGATCAAGAATTAATCGAAGATAAAAATAGATCCACAAATCAAAATTTGAGATAAACTTGGAATTGTTGTTACTCGGAAGTGTCCTAAAACGAATTTTAAGTCGTATAAAATATACGAAAACCTTCGATTAAGAATTAATCGAAGATGAAAGTAGAGCCAGAAATCAAAATTTGAGATAAATTTGGGAATTGTTGTTCCTCGGAAGTGTCCTAAAACGAATTTTAAGTCGTATATGTTGTTCCATAATATGGTGCGAATTGATTTTTTTTTCACTTTTGATAATTGAGCAAGTATGATGAATATTGACGTTTAAGTATCTGTGGCGCCGCTGGTCGCTACCGCTGAAGGGTCATAGTGATGGAACCAGCGGGCCAGCTACTTGTCAGGTAACGTCATTACTGTGGAGGTTGATGACGTCACACAAAGACAAGAAAGGGAAAAGGAAGATCTTCCCAGCCAGGCAAGGTGTACTGCCTGGGGACCGAAGTCCATTTGAGAAACGTTGAAACTTGTATATAGTGTTACAAGATAAATAATTGTAATATCGCGATTCAGGATTTTATTTTGAATTTCATTTTTTCCATTTGTTATTGATTTTTGTCCATTTTTCATTATTCTTTCTTGTAGCGTTTGTGATTGTTTTTGAGCCGCTACAAATCTTTATTCCCGTAAAATTTTTGCAATCCACTCCTGTGGGAAGTAAATACAAGCTAAATAAATTAATAAATAAATGTTTTGACGAGCATCCGAATCAGTAATACACAGATATTCTTTTAATAATTATAAAATAACAAGCTGCACCGTGCAGCCTGATGAAAAAAGTTTTTGGTGAATCCTGCGAGAACGACTTATTTTTCCGGGATAAAAAGTAGCCTATTTGCTATTTCATGTTATGGTAGTCTATTTGTTGTTTCATATTATAATCTAATCCGTTCAGAACAAACAAACATCCATCCATCCAAACATCCAAACTTTCGCATTTTACCTATAGCTATAGATTAGTATGAAAGCTAGTATGATATTATAATTGGTACAAATATTTGTAAAATTGAAAGCGAAGTTGCGTGGTTCAACTAGCTATTTCATAAATTAATAATGATTACAAGCGATCTCCCAGTGTTTGAAATTCGACCATAGTCTAAATAATAAGGTTTCTTTTAAGCTTGTCAACCTAGCTGTAGAGAAAATTGTATACATGTGTATATATTATATCATAATTATCATAATACCATGTAGTTTGTGTACTAATGTTTATTTTTATTTATTTCATATATTTGTAATGCATATTATTTAAAATATTAGATTTCTGCAATCCTTTGCAATGTAAATTTTAACTGTGCCTAATTTTTCACTTTCTGTTTGAATAATTCTTTTAAAAAAGATATAAAGTTTTTACTTTACGTCTTAATATGTAGCTTAATTGATTTTAAACGTATATTGCTCTTGAAAACTGTAATGTAAATGTACAGTAAAACTGAGTATCATGTACCTTCACCTCAATGTTTAAACAAAGGTATAAATAGAATCCATTTAACCCAGTTAGGATCTAATTGGGTAAAAAAGCGTTTTTGACTTGTTTGTATATTCTCGAACTAAACACTGACTTGATGTGAATAAACATAAACATTTATACGTTTATTTCTGTCATATTAATTTAAATTCATACTGATAGTTCAATGCTAAATCTCTTACGAAGAAGGTAGAGAGAACAGAGTGCCGTACAAAAGACCCGGTGGAATTGCTTTTCTTGCACTACATTCATAGTAATGTAAAAACTAAAAAAGCGGCCAAGTGAGAGTCGGACTCGCCCACGACGAGTTCGGTACCATCATGTATAAAGCTTGTAATCCATACTTCCATACTAATATTATAAATGCGAAAGTAACTCTGTCTGTCTGTCTGTCTGTCTGTTACGCTTTCACGGCCAAACCACTGAACAGATCTGGATAAAATTTGGTACGAATATAGTTTAAGACCCAGAAAGGACATAGGATAGTTCTTATCCCGGAAATCCCACGGGAACGGGAACTATGCGGGTTTTTATTTTTTCCACGCGAATGAAGTCGCGGGCACAGCTAGTACTTAATATATAAACTCGTAAATATTCAAGTTTCTGTCTGTTTATTGAGAATGATTAAAAAATTGATTAAAAATTACGTTTGTTGTATGGGAGCCCCTTTAATATATACTTTATTTTTATTCAATTGTTTATTTTGAAAGGTAATATACAAGTAAATATTCTGTGAAAATTTTTAGCGTCTACCTTTTACCGTTATTAATATTGTGCAAAAAAAACGAAAAAAAAAGACAAGTTTATTGTATGGGGACCCGCTTAATAATTTTCATTTGATTTTTTTTAAGAATTTGTTATTATAGCGAAAACGGAAATACATAATTTGTGAAAATTTCAGCTTTCTAGCTATCACGGTTTATGAGATACAGCCTGGTGACAGAAAAACAGATGGACAGACAGACAGCGGATTCTTAGTAAAAGGGTCCCGTTTTACCTTTAAGTTAAGGAACCCTAAAACTAGGCACTTGTTTATTTTAATGTTTCTTGGGGTTAAGAAAAATGTAGCAAAAGTTCGTGTTAATTGTATGCAACAGGTATATTTGTGCAAATACATATTTAATTTAATATACGTATAACAGTTATATGTAATTAATATGACTTTATACGTATATTATATATAAATTATTATTTTGTTGTTTACTTAATATTTTTTTAAAAAAATTTAAGATATTAGCCATCGGTACATTAGTACCAATTAATTTAAAAATCTAATCCGCTTTTCTTTCTAAAATCTGCGTCAATTACTGTAAATTGGATCAAATCGGTCGATTTATCTGGGATTTATCAATGACGAAATGTCGTGAAACAAAAATGATTTTTGACATTACTTCGAAACTTTTTTTACCTATAGGGTTAAGTCGCTAAGAAAACATTTTTAGCTCAAAAATTACATTGAATGTGTAATGATTTAACTTGTTTGTAATGGTTTTATTCATCAAAAGAATGTTTCAATTGTGTTATATTAGAATAAGTGACAAAATATGGCAACACTAGGCGTCATCTTCCTATTGGTTAAAGTTGTAAAAGCTAAACGGCGGGACAGAACGCGGCAAGATGGCGCGTAGTGGGGCTTACGATATGAGAGACCTCATTTTGAGCGACAGACGGTTCTGAGCCATGAGCTCGACAACTTGTGAACACTCAAGTCTATAATTGTAATGTTAAAATAGTCTGCAAGAAGTACATTAAAGAAATATCAAGCTTGTATTATATTTTATTCACGAAAAATCAGACGTGGAAGTAACCTGTGTGCCCACAAGTCTTCAAAGGTAATCCAGCACTTATATACAATAATGTATTATGTATTATAAATATATTACGGGAGTAGATTATTAAAAAGCATATTAAAATGTGCGATAGCATAATTAAAAATTAAAAATTGTACATTTTTCATATTAATAAATCAGGGTTACATGTGATGATAAATACAAGTACTTTGAGCCTGCTTTGCCGAATAAATGGCGTGCAAAAAGAAAAAATATATATTTATTTTTATATAAAATTATAAATTACGTTTAAATACTTTTAAAATCAATAAAACTCAAAAAAAAAAGAAGTCAGAATAGATTTAAAAATTAATGTCAAATGAGAATTGAAATAAATTAGATTAGAATTAGAAATTGTTATTTTAAAAGAACATGCGCTATAGTAATTGTGATTACATCAAAATAATAAATATACTCCTATGTCTATCCTTTACATCTTTAACACGTGGTCGGGGCTACTCTCCGATCGTGTTATTCCTGTACCCATCCTGTACCTAACACGTGGTCGGGGCTACTCTCCGATCGTGTTATCCCTGTACCCATCCTGTACCTTAACACGTGGTCGGGGCTACTCTCCGATCGTGTTATTCCTGTACCCATCCTGTACCTTAACACGTGGTCGGGGCTACTCTCCGATCGTGTTATTCCTGTACCCATCCTGTACCTAACACGTGGTCGGGGCTACTCTCCGATCGTGTTATTCCTGTACCCATCCTGTGTTTAACACGTGGTCGGGGCTGCTCTCCGATCGTGTTATTCCTATATCCATTTTATACACCCTTAACATGATTAATTAATTTATGCCCAAAGATAGCATTTGAGTTTATTTGTTATAATTAATCAAATCTTCAAAAAAAAAAAAAAAAAATGATAGTAAAAATTTAAAATAATTTACATGCCACTTCTAGCTACAAACAATACATGATCGTAGCCGCAGTATCATCCGATGGAATGTAATAGTATTTTGTTAAAACTACCCACATGTTTGATAAGTATTTCTGAGAACCGAGTTACTGTAAAAATTAATAGCAAACTCAAAGTACATACAAAAGCATTTCGAGCGTTCGAAAATTACATAACTTCAATTGTCTTAATAATATAGTTGTGTCCTGCTATACGTGAAATAGTATGCTCGATGAAATAAGTTATTTCAATTTTACAGTGTAAAGTAAAATATATTTGTGTGTTCTATAACAAAGCATAGATTTTTGAGCAGCTTATAAAAAATTAGAGTATTTCAGTTTTTGCGCAGTCATATATTTTCAAAACGATCGTCGATTTTGATCTTTTGAATAGCACTCGACTCAATTATTTGAGTGCTAAAACCTTTTATTAACTTCAAAATTGATTGAATGGAAACCAACGAAATAATGTCAGTCATGTATTAATTTTTAACAAAAAAAAAAATATATCGTTGATAAATTCCAAAAGAATTGAGCAAAGAAAATGAGTAAATCCTATTTACGTTATTTGACTCAGTTTTTGAGATCAATTTGAAATCAATCTGTTTACTAGTAATTGTAAACAATCTAATATTTGAAAAGCTATAACTTTACACAACTTGATTCGGTTTTTATTTTGGTAGGGCAACTGCATCCGTTTTTAAATATGTTAATATTGTAGACATCGCAGAACATTATATATATTCAACTTTTATTCAAAGAAATTTACTCCTATTGGAGACAAACATTGATTATAGCGCCCAATCATTAATTTGTGGCGGTAATGGAAAACAAACTAGATGTTTCACTAAACGTGGATAAATATATAATTATATTAACAAATAAGCCATGTAGGTGTGCTTGTTTATAGAAAGAGCCGAAACCATGTAGGTGTGTTTCGAGAAAACTGAAAATAAGCCATGTAGGTGTGCTTGTTTAGAGAAAGAGCCGAAACCATGTAGGTGTGTTTCGAGAAAATTGAAAATAAGCCATGTAGGTGTGCTTGTTTAGAGAGAGCCGAAACCATGTAGGTGTGTTTCGAGAAAACTGAAAATAAGCCATGTAGGTGTGCTTGTTTAGAGAAAGAGCCGAAACCATGTAGGTGTGTTTCGAGATATACTGAAAATAAGCCATGTAGGTGTGCTTGCTTAGAGAAAGAGCCGAAACCATGTAGGTGTGTTTCGAGAAATACTGAAAATAAGCCATGTAGGTGTGCTTGTTTAGAGAAAGAGCCGAAACCATGTAGGTGTGTTTCGAGAAAACTGAAAATAAGCCATGTAGGTGTGCTTGTTTAGAGAAAGAGCCGAAACCATGTAGGTGTGTTTCGAGAAAACTGAAAATAAGCCATGTAGGTGTGCTTGTTTAGAGAAAGAGCCGAAACCATGTAGGTGTGTTTCGAGAAAACTGAAAATAAGCCATGTAGGTGTGCTTGTTTAGAGAAAGAGCCGAAACCATGTAGGTGTGTTTCGAGAAAATTGAAAATAAGCCATGTAGGTGTGCTTGTTTAGAGAAAGAGCCGAAACCATGTAGGTGTGTTTCGAGAAAATTGAAAATAAGCCATGTAGGTGTGCTTGTTTAGAGAAAGAGCCGAAACCATGTAGGTGTGTTTCGAGAAAACTGAAAATAAGCCATGTAGGTGTGCTTGTTTAGAGAAAGAGCCGAAACCATGTAGGTGTGTTTCGAGAAAACTGAAAATAAGCCATGTAGGTGTGCTTGTTTAGAGAAAGAGCCGAAACCATGTAGGTGTGTTTCGAGAAAATTGAAAATAAGCCATGTAGGTGTGCTTGTTTAGAGAAAGAGCCGAAACCATGTAGGTGTGTTTCGAGAAAATTGAAAATAAGCCATGTAGGTGTGCTTGTTTAGAGAAAGAGCCGAAACCATGTAGGTGTGTTTCGATAAAACTGAAAATAAGCCATGTAGGTGTGCTTGTTTAGAGAAAGAGCCGAAACCATGTAGGTGTTTCGAGATATACTGAAAATAAGCCATGTAGGTGTGCTTGTTTAGAGAAAGAGCCGAAACCATGTAGGTGTGTTTCGAGATACACTGAAAATAAGCCATGTCGGTGTGCTTGTTTAGAGAAAGAGTCGAAACCATGTAGGTGTGTTTCGAGAGATTACCAATGAAATATTTGGGTGGGCTTAGTTTGGCGAACTAACTGAAACCATTCGCAAGACGTGCACCGTAGATGGAGACAAAATTAGAATGATGTAAAGCAATAGATAGTCCGTATGATCAGCTCGAAGATTTCATTTATGCGTACTAGAGAGAAATTTGAATTTAAGTGTGGCGGTAAGCGATTTAAAAGTAATGTACCATGTACGAAAGATCCTATGTTCACGGCGTTCAACAAACGTCAGCCACTAAAAATGATTACAGCAAAATGAGATACGCTCAAACTTACATAAACAGAAGGATTGGGTAATGTGATTTTTCATGGACATTAAATCGAAACTTTATAATTGACTAGCTGTTGCCCACGACTTCGTCCGCGCGGACTTCGTTTAATCCGCACAGCTCATCCCCATAGGTGATAGCGTGATAAAATGTTGCCTATATGTTGACCAGACCTATTAGTAATATTCATGAAAAATTTGGAGTAAATCCATACAGTACTTTTTGAGTTTACCCCGGACATACATACAGACAAACAGACATACAGACAAACAGACAAAAATTCTAAAAACTATATTTTTGGCTTCGATATCGATTGTAGATCACACTCCAAGTATTCTTTAAAAAAAAAATATTCAATGTACAGTTTTGCCTTCCTACGATTTTATGTTTTTTTATATTTTATTATATTTGGTACCGGATATCAAAAAATATATATTTTATGAAATTATATATTGATGGATACTTTCAGATAAACCCGACGAGCTTTATTCGAAAACCATTCAATACGCAATTGGCGTAAGATTTGGAATCGTAGATATTAGTATCCGTCTGATAATATAGCAATTTTAGTTTATCGGCGCACTCACTCTGCTGTCGCGTCATTTTGTCTCGTTGCAAGATTCAGTAAATATTTGACAATATAGTGTTTCGTCAATATATAGGTAGTTCTAGCTTAGACTAATATCCGATTTACAATATCGTAACGATGCACAGTTTCAATATCTATACATTTTGTATCGCCTACTCCTAGTAAACATATGTAATATAAGGCGAATTGACTGATAAGAAGCCTCAAAGTTTTGGTTGTATAGTTCATTATGACAATATCTGATCTTATAGGAAAATGCATTATTCTTAACTACAGTCATTCCACTTACATATACACATACTTAAAGGCCGTCCACGCGGACATATTCAGAGCTGCAAACACAACACACACGTACATAGACAAGAGGATTTAATAAAGAGTTTGTACTGTTATCAATATTAAATTTCAGCAATGGCGGATCCTTCGGCGTCTGAATATAAAGCGCCGTTATCTCTTACTGGAAGTCAGATCCAGAAAGCTGTAGAGCTGATGTCGTCGTTGCAATCACCGAGACAAAGTCGAAACAGATCGCAGGCGGAAGTCCCAAAAGAACCTTATCTATCGGAGTAATCGTGGGAAATGTAAGAGAATCGACACCAATAATATCGAGTGTAAAAAGAAGATTCAAAGACGTAGTTATTATTTATTCGCGGGAAATGCTAGAATTATGTTAAATTACACTAGTTGACCAGCCAATTAATCTCGATTGTTACTCAATGTATGAAATAAAATGTTTTCAATAATATGACGTAATTTCACATTGGATTATGTTTAGTTAAATTCATGATTTTTTTTGAGCATTATCAGTTGTCACTCTTTGTAGGACTAAGTATTAATTTCGATTGAAATTTCACGTTCCTGTAGTATTTATAAATACTAGATTTTATATTATATGTAGTATGCGTATTATAGGTAGATTTATTGTAATAGTAAAATCACACGTTCAGGTACTTGGGAGTAAAATCAGAAATTATTAAACGATAATTTATTTCTGAGGTTGACTTAAGGGTACGATGTAGACCATTTATGACTGGTACTAACAACCTAATTAACATTACTGTCAATGTTAATATATATCACAGACCACATAATACTAATAGACGTGGCGTTAGGCATTGAACGTGTAGTCGTACATATGAGCGAATGCTCATATCAATGTCAAAAGTGTGGCAAATTATATAGGCAAATTGACACTAACTGTAATTAGGTTTTTATTGTTGACGTACTGTTGTATACATTCTCGTATTTATGTCGGTTCAAAATTTAGCTACGATTGACGTCTAACAAATGTCTTAAGGCGCCTCCTATTTTATTATATATTATACTAGCGGCCTGTTACATGCTTCGCGACGTATCGTCATTTATTGAATTCATTTGTTACAAAAAAAATGTGATAAATGAAGAACCGCTGTACCGATTTTGTGCAAACTTCACATAAACCATCTACTAAACAGTCCGAACAAAGCCTAAACATTTGGTTTGGATAGGTGAGCCCGTTCTTGAGTTATAAAATTACAACGAAAAATGGCATT
Source organism: Apodemia mormo (assembly GCA_036924255.1). Lineage (NCBI taxonomy): Eukaryota > Metazoa > Arthropoda > Insecta > Lepidoptera > Riodinidae > Apodemia > Apodemia mormo. The sequence goes on along the minus strand of JAUPFN010000019.1, from coordinate 18,435,528 downwards.
GATTTTTATAAATATATATAGATTAATTTATGTTGACATGTAAGACAGATATTGTGGCACTTGTTTCTCTATATGTAACATATGTTTATTAAATCTGTATTGTAATTTGTGCACCCTAATCTGCAAGCAATGAATATTGCCACTCGTTGTCTGGAAGAATCACTCTTTAGCAATAAGACCCTCTATTTGTGCGCTTATTTTGAGTGTTATGTAAATGCTACTTGATTATGGTGTACATAAAGCATTAAATTATTAAATTAAATTAATATTAATGAACAATGTTACTTAGAACTTTAAATGAAATAATTAGTCAAATGAAAAATAATTTACAAATCAACATGAAGAAAAGGCAAAATTATTACAATTGAAATTTAATATAAATATGATAATCCTATAGAAGTATAATATAGATGATCAAAGAAATAACAAATAGACAATATTTGTAACACTTAATACTAAATTGTATTTGCTCTCCGTAAAATTAGATATAAATATATAAGGAAACGGCAATAACAGGCTTTGGATATGTTTCATTAGTATTTTCTTATGGACTTTCGTATGAGGTGACTCTGGATTTGATGGGTAAATGCTTTTACAGCACAAAAGAATGAGTTAGGGCTATATGTAACATCACACAATAACAAACTTTAAGCCTATTTTTAAATCTGAGAATATTAAAACTTCCTTGTATGTAGGTACATTAGAGCAGTTTGTTTTTTTAAGAACACACTAAATACTTTAAAATCAACCCGCAATTTAGTACAAATAACAGACAAGCAAGCAAGCCCTATGTGCCATAGTATAGACTACAACATAGTCATGGCACAAAAAAAAAAAAAAGTTTTTTTTGTATATGTATGTACATTATTTCTTTTATCAATTACCAAGCATAATGAAATGGCTTTATTTTTTTACGCTTTTAAACCGGTATAAAATACAAATGCATAAATGGCTAATTTCTCATTCTCTGTAAAAGAATACCTATTTAAATTGTAAAAATGTCAATACCTATTCAGATGTCAAGATAATAATAGTTAGTGGAAATGTAAGTATATGTATATATAGTGTCGTTAGTTACTTGTTGTTAGACTTGCTTTATAAAGAAATTAATAATTAGATTAAATAATATATAAATAATTTAATATTATATAATTAAATGTAAATTAATATTGAAATAAATAATTACCTAAGGTAAAACAAATTTTTATGAGATATGTTTAACAATGTAATGTAAGATTTAGTAGTAAGAAACTAAAATTGGTACACTTTAGGGTAGAATGAGTAAAACCATATAATGTAATTGACTTTCAAAAAAAAAAAATATAATTAGGTATATGGAGTAAAATTGGTCAAACATTTGTAAATTAATCTTATATAATTTATAGATTTTTAGAATATTAATTTTATCGATGCAATGAGTAATGTGTAAAAAAAATATGTAGAATACAAAGTGTATAGTTTATAATTAGTAAAATTTCATTCAAATCCGTTCTCTTCAATCAAATCCGTAGTCTTGGCGTGATTGAGTAATAAACATTCATACATCCAAACTTTCGCATTTATAATATTAAAATAAATGCAGATTACAAGCTGAAGTGAAGTTTTGTTTATATTTACGTTTACTATAACAAATATAATATATTACAACTTGAATAAAACTAAAATAATGTTTTGTTTAAAATTATATTTACTATGGATAAACAGAATATATATCAACTTAAAGTAATACGCTTAATAAAGTACGTAACACCAAAGTAAAATAAAGTATTATGTATAATTTTTATAAATTCTATATAACGTATAATATAAATTAAAATAAAATTATGTAGCAAAACTGCTTACAAATTTTTGCTTTCAAGGAAGATAACACTGTATTATTACTTGTTATGATTATGATTAGTAAGTTATTGAATGTTAGGATTGTGTACAAGCAATTTTTTTTTTCCTCATAAAAAAAAATATATTTGTGTCGACTTATAGTATGGGCGAAGGTAATGATTTAACTAGTTGTACTTTTGCATCTGCAATATTTCCTAATTGATGCCCTAAGGATTTACGGAAAAGTTAATTTTAGGATTGAGTAGTGTGCCGGGAGTCACACTTTGCCGGATGGCCGAATGTAATGATTTAACTTGTTTGTAATGGTTTTATTCATCAAAAGAATGTTTCAATTGTGTTATATTAGAATAAGTGACAAAATATGGCAACACTAGGCGTCATCTTCCTATTGGTTAAAGTTGTAAAAGCTAAACGGCGGGACAGAACGCGGCAAGATGGCGCGTAGTGGGGCTTACGATATGAGAGACCTCATTTTGAGCGACAGACGGTTCTGAGCCATGAGCTCGACAACTTGTGAACACTCAAGTCTATAATTGTAATGTTAAAATAGTCTGCAAGAAGTACATTAAAGAAATATCAAGCTTGTATTATATTTTATTCACGAAAAATGCTATTCGAAAAAACCAAATCGATCATTGTTTCTAAAATATACAGCTTTGCAAAAATCAAGCTACCTCAATTTAGCGGGAAGTTTCCGGGATGGCCGGCAGGGTCAACCGCTTTACAGTTTTTTTTTAAAAAACAACATGATTTTCATTTTTTAAAAACTAACTTTTGAACGATGTGATCGATTTTCACCTTTTAAAAATAATTTAAAGTGGTTGGTTGAGCCCTTTAGAGATTTTAATCGATTGCGTCAGTTGAAAAATCTTAAATTTAAGTAAAAAAATACACTTTGCAACATTTTTGGTAAATGATCACCTCCAAACTTATTAGCTGTTTTTGATATAATTTGAGATTTGACACATTTTAAGGAAAGGAGCTGATTACATTTTTGTAATCAACCGGTTGATTAAAGAAATTAGTTGTAAAACCATCTTGAAAAAACATTGTTTTTTTAACTTTTTCGAGCCTTTTTTGACATTTCATAAAATCTACTGGGCCGAATCCAAATTATACGTCGAATCTAAAGTGTATACCAAACACACATAAATGCATACTTATATACAAACATACATTTCGAATTTATAGTAAAACGATTGTACTATACAAATAAAATTCAATTTCAATCTATTGCTTTAAAACGTGGAGATCTGATGAAAATGCGATTTACCGGAAATAGTTGTCAAACCAAAAACTTCAAGGTTATTTAATTTTTATTTTGCGGGAAACTAAAAACATATACTCAAATTTATTTATAAACTATTCGCGAAAAGAAATCATTATTCAAATAACTAAATGATAGTTATTTGAATAATGATTTGATTACGTGATGCGAAAACTGTAAACATTTTTAGTTTTATTATGATATAGATTTTATATTATATTTTTAAATATGATAAACTTATTAAAAAACTACTTACGCGTTTCGTCATATTGTACTCCATGAAATTCCTTGAAACACTTCTGCACAGCCAGAGTATTCCATGGTGTAGGATCCCAACAAAGCAATCCGTCGAAGTACGCCGGACAGTAGTTGTCCGTCAAATTGATATTCTTCGTCAGACATGCTTCAATAGCACGATCTTCCTCTCCTTCCGCCGGTATTAGAGTCCCTATGTCCTCCAGCTTGACCGATTTTAGTTCACTTCCGACTAGAAATTACTACTTTGGTATATTCTTTGGTATACACTTAACACTTATTTACATATTGTTCCTTAGACGGTTAATTTCCTCTTCCATCGCGGTGTTGCGTTTATTTTCCCGAATATTTTGATGCCACGACTTATTACAGTGGATTCTGCGGAGAACCTTAGCGTCTCCAGTAAGAATGTTACCATGATAAGGTTGTTTGAACGTGGCTTGTGTTTTAACTTATCAAATGATAAGACTCCAAAAGCAAACATCGGCAGTCTATAACAGTATTTGTGGTTCGTGCAAAGGAACTCTATATTTTATGTACTTGTTATAAGTCGTCCATTTGACCTGAAAAGAAACGTATTGTTAGTATAATTAGATAAGGTTAAAGCTACGATTGCAATTGTTATTGTCAAAAAGACTAGATAATTAAGACGAAATGAAATTTATGGCAGATTTCCAATTTTAATTTTTGTGATTTTTCGGAACGCTGAACACTATTTTGCAAACCTTAAACAAGATTAATCGATAACAGCAAGTTATTTATATCTTTGGCATCCATAGTCTATATGGTTAGCTTTCACAACCAGACGTCTGCTTATACTCTAAAACCTTTTTAAGATCCTACATTTTGAATATGTAAACTTTCTGACCTCTCCCTTGGTCGAATGGCTAGCGAATTTGACTATGCAATCGATGGGATTCGGATTCAGTTCCCGACGAAGATGTGGGTTTGGATGTTTATTTAATACAATTTATTATTTATACCTGTATTTCTATGTATTAGCATTTTTGACTAATCACCACATAAATAAATAATTTGCTTATTTTTCCCCGTGTTGGTTCCGGGTTCCTTTGAAGAATAGGCCAACTGCCGTTCTGCCAGGTAGGTCGTAAAAGGTGACCGATTGGCTATGCGAGTCACTACCATCGTAGCTACGAGGTGGTAGAGTAATGCATTGGCTCGCCCAGGTCTGGTACCACCGCCTTATCTATTTCTGCTGCAATAGTGTCAATGCTAGTCACTATCATATTCTGATTTGGAGGGTAAGGTAGCCCGTAAACTTATGTAGGAATAGACCTCGCCACAAGATAGCAATGCACCATTAACATCTTTGGAGTCTATTGGCGATGATTGATTCTTTCCATCAGGAGACATATCTATCTGCTTATTATCTTATTATATAGAAAAAAAGTAGTGGTAAGATCAACTCATGTAATATGTCCGGTGAATATTTATTTATTCATTTGTCGACAATAAATTATTAGGAGGTCAGTAACGTCTTTGCGTCGTGGCTTATCATCTTGCCACCGTAACGTCGTTGCTTATATTACATATCTGCCACACAAAATGCAACGTACCATTGACATCTTTGGGGCTATCTATTTTCTTTACAATATAGCAAATAAGACATCTGCTTGTCATCTTAATAAAAGAAATATTAGAAATAGGCAAATCTTTATATTTCTTAAATACTTTATGACGCGATTTACTAAAAAATATAATAAATATTAATGTTTTATTTCCGAACGAATTACATTTTTCAGAAAAGTGAAAAAGTTGTAATAGAATTGAAAAGATTAATGACACCACTAGCTTAAAACCAATGAAGCGACATATTCATGAATATGATAAATCGTTCAAACCTAAATAAATATCTAAATATCACTAGTCATTCTATTTTTTGACTAGTAATGCTTACTAGTCAAATGTAACAAATATTCTATGGACACACGAAGTTCTTGACAATGTGACGCGGATTATTGTTAAGGCCCTTATAAAATTAGACTTTTTTCCGAGGTAGCTCATTAAAGACAAGCGTAGATTATACGTGTAATAATTCACAATCTACATGCATAACTATTTATTTATTATGTTTTATAGAACAGCAAACAAGGAGATTCTTCCCATAATGGAAATATGAAATGATGGAAAAATGAAAGATAATCGTCTTCTATACACACTAAAAATGTTAATGGGGCATTGCGATCCATGTAGTGGATTGGGAATGCCAAATGCATAATTTTTTCGGCTACTTTACCATCCAAACCGAACATGACAGCGCCAAGCACTGACGCTATTATTGAAAAAATAGGCAAGGCGATGGTAACCTAGTTGAGACGTAAAATTCTGCCACCTAGTTAGTAGGTATGATGTGACAATAATTAGCCTTTTCTCGACTTTAACGAGATGCCTAGCAGTAGGAAATTGATAAAATGTTTTTAAAAAGGCCGGACCAATTTAAAGAATAACTACTGGAAATGTTCTCCGACGACTCGTCGGATTTCTTATCTAGTTAACCCGGAATTGTTATATAATACACTACTATAAATATTTATATAATACACTACTATTTGACCCGAAACATGTTGTAATTGCGTACAAAGTATTTTAGCGGAGTACTTGAGAGGGAGAGAGAGTTATTTGTGGTAAAAACTATCTTTTAAGCTGGACCAAGCAGTAGTTATCTACAACGGACATCTCGGACATACAACGTGACACGTAATTTATATACATATATATATATATATATATATATATATATATATATATATATATATATATATATATATAAGATTAACGTCAATACTGTTTTAATTGTTTTTCAGTCTTTACCCTGTGCATTGTTATTCATGTAGCAGGTGTAATTATTGTCATAAGCATACCGATTAACTTAACCTTCAAACCGGACAGTGACAGTCACGGACACGACAGTGACAGTCACTAATACTATTACGACAGAAATAGGTTAAGCGGTGGTACCAAACCCGGGAGAGTCCTTGCAGAACTCTACCAGAAATAAATATCGAAAAAACGGTGAATACGGTGGTATCGGGTTACACATTTACACTAGGAGAATCGGCTTTGGCCGTTTTAGTACCTTTATGGACACTTGAAATTTACAGTAATGTATAAAAAATGATAATATTAAATAATATTTTAGTTAATTTTTCAATTTTCGCACTTAAATAAGTCATAAGAAAATTGTATACATAAAATAGGCTAGTTGACTAAATTTGAAAAAACTCTCGTACCTATTATGTACGAGAGTTTTTTCAAATTTACTACATTTAATTTAATACCTTATTAGGCATAAAAACAAAAAAACAATATTAATATTTTTTTTAATATACATTTATAATAAAAAAAATTCGCGTTTTAAAATTTAAATCTACCACATAAACACTGGACGGTCATGGCGACAACTGAGGCCATTTAAGGCAGGAGGCGCCTTCAATAAGCGGCACGAACTCTAAACTACTACTGAGAAGTTGGATATTCCAATAAACCTTAACAACACTTTTGCCTGACCCGGCCATCAAACTAGGGATTACATGGTCTGAGCCGGAAAGGCAACTCAAACACTGCCAGGCATTCAACGAAGACCTGTGATCACGAAATTAATGGAAATTATAAGACAATTTTTATTACCTCGAAATAAGTGTAATTATTTTCGTTTGGCTTAACAGGGATTAATACGAAACAACCACGTAGTACTAACGAGGTCAGCTGATAAACAGTGTTTAAACTCTATTATCTTGGTGTATAAAAATACGAGTATATCCTACTGCAGAGCTTATCTTCATATTTTAATAACTGTGAGGTAGTCCGATTCGGTTGCAGAGTGCTATGTGTGAGTTTTTCTTTTCGCATTCGATCGTGAGCGCGTTTGGAGTTTACTAGGAATTTGTATGTGATTTGTACAGCGCCACCTAGTGGTAAACGTGAGAAACCAGTTTACCACTAGGTGGCGTTGTACAAATCACATACAAATTCCTAGTAAACTCGAAACGCGCTTACGATCGAATGCGAAAAGAAAAACTCACACTTAGCACTCAGTAGTTATAGTAGTTCGGCCGAAGACTACTCGTCTTCAACGGCTACTCGTCCGACTAAATGGCTATACATGCTGGAGTCCCTCAGGGATCAGTTCTCTCCGCAACTCTATTCCTGCTACTTATTAACGATCTGCTGAAGTCTGGTACCTATGGGTACACAGACGATAGCACTGTTGTGAAGAGTTACGCATCCAGCGCGCGAGCCAGTACGGCACAGATCCGGGCTCTCAGAGAGGCGATGGTCGATCGTATGAACCTGTCCTTACAGGCAGTCTCCGATTGGGGCGATGCCAATCTGATCAAGTTTAATGCGACTAAGACCCAGGCATGTTTATCTCTGCTAAATGGAGTCCATTACACGTGTCTCCGTCTTTTCCGGGTGTGTCTGTGCCGATATTTGACCACCTCGAGCTCCCTGGTATTTTTTAACGTCATTTTTCAACTTTGGTTCGTTATCGAATCGAAAGCCCAAGTTGTCTCAAAAAAGGTGAGACAGTATTTTAGCCCGGGACAGTTGCTCAATCTTTATCAAGCATAAGTCCGTTCATGCATGGAATACTGCTTTCACCGGATGAATCCGCCAAATACCAGCTGGAGACGCTTAAGGCGATAGAGGCGTGCCAAGAGGCTCATATATGACGATGATCTGGTAGGCAAATATCTCTAGAGCCTCGCTCATCGCCGCAAAGTGGCTAGTCTATCGGTCTTTTATCGGATACTCTTTGAAGACTACTGTGGAATTGCACGATTTAATTCCGCCACCCATGTTTTTCTATCGATCTTCGATCGGCGCACAAATACTAGTAGACATCACCATTTGGTGGACTTTTTACCTTACACCTTACAACAGGTACCTTCTAGGAAAGTGCTAGAATTCGGGTTGCTATTTATACTCCTGTTGCAATAGCGCCAAGGCTTATCACTGTTATATTTAAAACTAGCTGTTGCCCGCAACTTCGTCCGCGCGGACTTTGTTTACTCCGCACAGGTCCTCCCTCGTGGTGATAGCGTGATAATATGTAGCCTATATGTTGACCCGACCTGTTAGTAATATTCATGCAAAATTTGAACTAAATCCATGCAGTGCTTTTTGAGTTTACCCCGGACATACATACAAACAGACAAACAGACAAAAATTCTAAAAACTATATTTTTGGCTTCGATATCGATTGTAGATCACGCCCCAAGTATTCTTTTAAAAAAATATTCAAAGTACAGTTTTGACTTTCCTACGATTTTTAAATGTATAAATACTAACTACCATTTAAAAGACATTCAAAGATACATTTTGATGCATTTAAATAGTCGGGTGACTTTAGGTACGGTTTAATTGTTGTTGCCTTATCGTGCATTTTTTGTGCATAAATTTAAATAAATATTGTAATATTTATTTATTTATTTAATAATATTTATTTATTTATTTAATAATATTTATTTATTTAATAATTTTTTGTGCATAAATTTAAATAAATAAATAAATATTGTTATATTTATTTATTTATTTAATAATATTTATTTATTTATTTAATAATTTTATGTGCATAAATTTAAATAAATAAATAAATATTGTAATATTTATTTATTTATTTAATAATAAATAAATATTGTAATATTTATTTATTTATTTAATAATAAATAAATATTGTAATATTTATTTATTTATTTAAATTTATGCACAAAAAATGCACAATAAAGCAACAACAATTAAACCGTACCTAAAGTCACCCGACTATTTAAATGCATAAAAATGTATCTTTGAATGTCTTTTAAATGGTAGTTAGTATTTATACATATAATAAAATCGTAGGAAAGTCAAAACTGTACTTTGAATATTTTTTTGTTTGGAAAGTAATGTAACCGGTAAACTTATGCGTATGGTATTGAAATCACGCACCATTAATATTTTAGATGTCTGTAGGTGATAGTTCTCTCTGTTCACAAAAAATACAAACTGCTTATCTGACCTACTAAGATTTAAATAACCCGACCGCGGATCTAACCTGGGACCTTGTATTCTTAGCCGAATAGGCTAACCCCTTCACCACGAGCTAGTCGACCAATACAAGTAGAAAATTAAATTTTAATAATATAACCTGTGATGATTCAGAGTGCCGAAAGCGGCATCCATTTAATCGATGTAGTGCCTAGCATAATTTTTTTAAATCATTTAAAACAACATAACCCAAGAAACTTAATAGTTTAGCCACAAGATAAATTCGATTTCATAATTTTTACACGTGCTTTATATTCTGTTTACTAACCATTGCGTTACAACGAAATATGTTGTAATACATTCAATTACAAACTAGTGCTATGTAAGGTCAGTCGATGAAAAACGAGCAGGAATGGCTGAATTATAATTTCATCATGAAATTATAATTCAGCCATTCCTGCTCGTTTGCCCTCTCTTCTATAAAAAAAATAAGTTTCGCCAGCGTTCTTTAAGTACAAGTGCAATAGTAATAAGTCTCGAATAACGCGTTTGACCGCACCGTTGGTCGAGTGGTTAGCGACCCTGATTACGCGATCGACAGGGCTCGGGTTCGATCCCCGACGGGGATAAGCATTTGTGTGATGAGCATTAATGTTTGTATTTCCAGGTTTAGGTGTTTATTAAATATATTCTTGTATTTATATAATATGTATTTCTATGTATTAGTATCGTTGACTAACACCTATGGGGGTTTGTCAACGATACTAATTTATTTTGGTTGTGTTATGACACAAGCAAATAATTTGCTTACTTTTTGGTTACACCAGTAAGTGTAGTTTGTCCCGTGGATATTTATTATTATTATTAATGTAATTTCACCAAGCGCCAACGATGGAAAGTATAGAATATACGAATTATCTATGTGAACTAATAAAAGCCGTCCATAAAATTAAGCAGATTGTGTCAGCAGCATTTGTATAAAAAATAAAGTGGTACTCTTTTGTTTATTGAGAACGATAATGTAAGCATTATTTGGGGAAATCAAAAGAATTCTTCAATCAGATTTTGTTCCGCTTCTCTTGTTTGGCAAGCTAGTCCCCTGGAGGCAAACGTCATGTAGTTACTTCCGCACGTGAGTGAATAAGCAGCCAACACAATTGCGTCAATTGATTTTGATGTTTTCAAAGTTTTGTGCGTAATAATTTTTTCATATATTTTTTTCACTTTTGCGACAATTGTAATAAGTACGCTCGGTACACTTACGGGGTAGTCTGAGTAAAACGAACATCTATAAACTTTCTGGTTTACCACGGTTTACCAGTTGTCGGTTAGCCAAATAAATGGTGATCCTCAACGCCACATTTTATTAACATGTTAATGATTATCGACTATTTCTAACGATAACCGAGATCGATGGCTTTACGTACTCATCCGAGGCACTGAAGTGACAACACAACACCTGCCAGACTCCGAGCTGCTACTGAGATTTTGGATTTTCGAAAAACAACCCGAAAAAACCTCAATAAAACTTTTGCCTGACCCGGGAATCGACCCGAAACCTAATCGGAGCCAAATACGCTAGACCACAAGACAGGATCTTATACCTTTACTAAAGTAGTAAAACGAATTTAGACCCAACTAGTTAATAATTAAAACAAACTTTGATTATTGCATTGAGTGGTGTAAAATAACAAATGCTCATTTAATTTGGAGATATGTATAGGCAATGTTAACCGCCTCGTTGGTCAAGTGGTTAGTCAACTTAACAACGAATCGATGGAGCCCGGGTTCGATTTCCGACAGGGACAAACATTTGTGTGATGAGCATAGATGTTTGTATTTTTGGATTTGGGTGTATTTATGTAACAGTATTAATATACGTATTTCTATTTATTAGTATCGTTGACTAACGCCCACAACACAAGCAAACAATTCGCTTAATGTGTAATTTATCCAGCAATATTATGATTAATATTACAATGACAATTGCTCAGTTTATTTGGAGATATGTATAGAAATACTGATATGATAGTATGATAATAGATGTGAAATACAAATATGGTTAGCGAGGAAGAACAAAACTGACGTTTACTGCTCGAGTGGATCGGATGTTGTCTGTAAAAATCAACGAAAGTTGAGTCTTTGTATGAAGAGATTTATGGATGTGGAAGAAATGAGTCTGCCCGAAAAGTATACATGGCACTGAGTTGTGTTTGCCTACGGAGTAAAAGAATTAGCGGGAGGCATGTCAGTGCCGAAGGCAAATTCTATAATTGGCCCGTAAATCGTCTTCAGGTTACACGCATATTAAGTTTTAGAAAATGCCTTAAAAACGCAGTAAGCGTTTAAATTATTTCTTTTTTGGATCGAGCAGAAATTCTCGAACACATTATAATTAAATTACTTAATGTACGAAAATGTATTAAGTAGTTTAATTTAAAGTCAACACAGTGTAATTGCAACAAATCACCCATTTATGTAAATACTCATACATTCCAATAAACCTAAAAGCTTTTTCATTCTTTTCCGATAAATTTTCATACTGTTTGTAAAGTTCATAATATAATGAAACGATGTTAAGAATGATGAAGAAATAAGCTTCGTGCATTAAATTATCTAAAATTAGAATTTATCAACGTCTTTTAGTTAATTAAGGCATTTTAAATTCACCGTATATTACAATATTTTTATAATTAGCCGACTTTTAATACTCAAATTGGAAATTTAATGTAGTCATTTTTGCATATTATTCGATTATGTTATGAATGTTCAGTGTTACGTGAGAGTAATTGACCGATGATAAATTAAACAATGCCCATCCGAAAGTTATGAGCAACTCCCTTCCTACTCGTTTATGCTTTCTCTATATCTATCATTGCATATAGCAACGCCTGTTGGTGTTGCACACCGCGCTACTTTTACATTATTTTTTTACTTTAAATTAGAATAGGCGGTTTGGTAAACATGTGCTACATGCCCCTCCAAAAGAAACCTATACATTATATTCTTGAAGGTTCCAGAACTGTATTTGTCAAGAAAAATAGACTCAGTTTGTTCGAAAGCTTGGCGATTCGGACCAAAAAAGAGTTGGTGAGTTACTAACTGTTAAAACTGTAGCTTAACCAACTTCAACCCCGGTATTGATCCAAGTGCCCGTGGAAGAATAGACTCTATCATTCTTCCAGGCAGTTCATAAAATGCGATTGGCTTTGCGTATCATTACTATCATAACTACTAGGTACCACCCTTTACCCAATACTATGTTACTTTAGGGTTGGGTAAGGGGAGGTATTATTAGGTATATAAAAATAGGTTATATTTTCATTTTTATAAAATTAATAAAACAGCATTACCTAAACACTACCTTGCGTTTGACTTACACACGCGCGCGTAGCATACACACACACATTCACACACACACACACACACACATACATACACACACACATAAATATTATTTTATTGATGGTGAAGGTCTCTTGGTTTTATATTTGTGGCTAAGGTAATATTACTAACCGATTTCGCTTTTTATAGCATTTTCAGAGCTATATAATGCTTTATTAAATACTAACTGACACTCGCATTTAAAATGCGGCTGACGCCGCATTATAAGAGTTTTATTTTAATCCCACGGAAACAGTTTCTTTTTTCAAGATAAAAAGCATCCTATGTGCTATTCCACGTCATCGTCTACTCGTGTGCCAAATTTTAACTAAATCGGTCAACCCGTTTTTGATTGATTGAGTAATAAACATCTATCCACCCATCCATCCATCCATCCGTCCATATATTCAAATATCCAAACTTTCGCATTCATAATATTAATATAGATTTGATAAAAGTGTCGTAGCCCTAAGTATCGTAGCAGTATCTGCTCGCGGGCGAAGCTTTTGATAAAATTATCGTAGCTCTAAGTATTGTAGCAGCAAGTATTTACTCGCGGGCGAAGCTATGATACTTTGGGCTACGATACTTTTATCATATACTTGATTTTACGCGCGGTTTTACTCGCATTTAAGCCATTACTGTTTTTTGAAGTGAAAACTTCTTTAGGCGCGTTGAGCGTTTTGGTAGAGGGTAAAATCCTCAGTTCGCGTCACCGACATGCTAATGATAATAGTATATCTATAGCTATGTTTTGGATATAGTTTTAATTACTCTCAACTTAATAGTTCCGTTTTCACTTCTATCGGCAGTCCCACGACTGCTACTGTTTTTTTTTAATAAATCTTATCCTATGTTACTTCTAATAACTCCAAGAATAGCATACAAAGTTTCACGATGATCATTTAAGGCGATTACAGCTGCGAACGACCTTGAGTTTCTAACAGGAGCGGCGCAAATATTATTTCTCGCGCTGGCGTGCTCCAAAGTCAAAGAGTATTTACAGTTGATGCAGATACCTACATTTTAACATTTTCGTTCACCCACGTATATGAACTTTTATCATCGTGAATCGACTGAATGTTGTCAAACTCAAAACCAATAAACAGTAATCGCTCATTTATCGATTACATATACATTCATTTTACAAAAACGATAAATATCTAAAGAAAAAACATATACCGAAAATCGACAAAAAATCATATAACAATTTACACAATAATAACAGTTACGTATCCTATTTCTTTGAAAGTGTTGTAATATACAATACATCCCGTGTAGCACTTTATTTTAATACATACAATCAACAATTAATATTTAACAAAACCTTTCAAAATTTGATTTTGTAAAATGTAATCTCTTGAATAATATTTTAAAACTTTAACTAGCTTCTTAGTTTTTGTTTCAAAATCACGTAAGAGAAAAGTAGAGATATAATTTAATTTAATGTTTATATAGGAAAGTACTAAATAAGTTGGTTTATTTAGATCATTTGTATGTATAATATATTTTATTTATTTATTTTTAGTTGCGAAGTCCTTACTACCTTCAAATAGTACCAGTTTTTATTTTTTTTTTCTATAGAGTTTTGCTTTTTATTCGCTTGCTTGAATTATCTTCGTTGTTTATATGTTTTTTTTTATTTTTGTACATTTATACAAAATATTGACAAAATACTTATCTATCTATAGATAATAAAACATTCAAGCGTAAACGTAGGTAAGTACATGAATAGTCAAAAAATATTATTCAGCGTCTACTCGCAAACAAAACGATTTATAAAGTACTAGCTTTCAGCCCCTTTAATATCCTCTTTTACCTCTTTAAGAGATAAAACTCACAGCATCCTTACATGCACGTTTATTTAATTGAATTAAAGAACGTAACTAAATAAATTTGAAGAGATTTTGATTAAACATATTTTATTTTTTCTACAAACTTTACCACTTTTTTCATCCTTTGAAGAGATAACATTTGAAAACCTTAAACTCGTATTCATTTAATTGTATTAAAAATTATAAATACTAAGTTTTAAATAATTTCTACAATATTCTACAATAAACAATCTATTTTTTATACAAACATCAATGCTTTTTTTACCCTTTAAGGAATGAAATTTAAAAAATCCCCAAATATATGATTTTTAAATTGTGTTGAAGAACATAAGTGCCGAATTTCAAATTATTTTGACCATAAACGTTTGATTTTTCATATAAATTGTAAACACACTTTTACTCCTTTAATGGATGAAACTTCGAACATTACATGCATGTTTCTTCAATTTCGATTGAAGAGCATAAGTACTAAAAAAATCCGAAAATTCGTACTTCTTAATTGTATTAAAAATCAGAAATACTAAATTAAAATAATTTAGATTTTATAGTAATGCAATAAATAAACACTTCCTTTTTGATACAAACTTTAAAGCCTCTTTTTACCTCTCTATGGGCTATAATTCAAAAAAATATTAAATTTGTATTTAATTTTTTTTTCAGATAAAGGATAATTTAATTACGGCATATCATTCATTACAACTCAAAAATGACAGAGTTTCATACAAACTTTCACCCCCTATTTTACCATCTTAGAGGATGAATTTAAAAAAACCCTTTCTTATTCCTTGTCTATATCATAAGAACAACATCTGTAAAAAAACAGCCTTCTCGGACCAAGCTCATTATCTACTATAAAAAAACATCCAAGCGTAAACGAAATGTTCAATTTCCAAACGGCACAACCTTACTATTGTGCCAAACGTTCTATCTGTACTATTACTCTTTGACTCGAATATGGAGAGCGGAGCATGCTAACATGCGACACAGCCTCCCCGTATGAACGCTACCGGGAGACTGACTTACGACGCAAGCGCTGTCCGCGAATTAAATAATAAGGTTTTTATTGATTTAATAGCACACTATAATGATTTTGTAAAATTTTGAACTTAAATTTTATAAAGCAATAAATTGTCTGTAATAAAAAGAAAAAATCATCAAAATCGTTATATTATCGTTCGTTAATCGTTATAATCAGTAGTTTGGAAGTTATAAGCAAATTTTTGCGTAAAAATAAGAAAGATATTCGATTTTTTTTCGTCAAAAATAACAATAAAATTTGAAAAAACGAACTTAAAATTTAAACTTAATTATATTATACGTATAATGCATATTTTTTTTTAATTATTGGACCAACCAGTTAGCAGTAGTAGGCTTTCAAAGAGGTGTCTATTTCGTAGTTTGGCATTACCTATCGCCTTAAGTAGCTTTCGCGTGAAAGCGTAACAAACTTAGGTTCACACTTAAGTAGGGATTTGATAAAAGAATCGTAGCCATAAGTATCGTTGCTGCAAGTATATGCTTGTGGGCGAAGCTTCGATACTTTTATCAAATATTTGATAAAAGTTTCGTGGTTCTGAATATGCCATTAAAAGCGAAACTGGTTGGCGATGTAAACAAAATAAAAAGTTTTTTGTGAAACAGTGCAAATCCGTTCATCCATGGAATACTGTTCCCACCTTTGGGATGGATCCACCAAATACCAGCTGGAGACGCTTGAGGCAATAAAGAGGCGTGCCAAGAGGCTCATAAACGACAGTGATCTGGTAGGCAAAAAAACTCCAGAGCCTCGCTCATCGCCGCAGAGTGGCTAGTCTATCGGTCTTTTATCGGATACACTTTGGAGAGTGCGTTGCGGAATTGCACGATTTAATTCCGCCATCCCCGTTTTTCTATCGATCGTCGAGGCGCACAGATACTAGGCATCGCCATATGGTGGACGTTCCACGTACCCGGACGAAGCGGTTTGTCTAGACATTCTTGTTCCGAACTGCAAGGGACTGGGATATGCTTCCTGAGTCTATGTTCCCCGACGAGTACAACTTGGGGATCTTCAAGAGAAGAGTGAACAGGTACCTAGGAACAGGTACCTAGGAAAAGGTACCTAGGAAAAGCGCGTTCATCTTAAGGCCGCATCTTAGCTTACCACCAGGCGAGATCGTGGTCAAGCGCTTCCCTATCGATATTAAAAAAAATGAATTTTAACATACTAAATTATAAATAAAGTTTCACCAAGTACCGATGACAAAAAGTATAAAATATATTTAGTACCAGTTACTCTTACTATACGTTAGTATATCTAAGATCATAAATAGTAATTTTACGAGGGTTTTATAGGTATAATAAAATAATAATGATATAGAGATTAAATATATTATGAAGGATTGGTCCTTCATGATCACGATGATGTCAATTAAGATGGCGAAGACATGTTTGCTAGTCTTTAGCTTTACACGACCCTAATTAATGGGAGGGTGGAATGTAACCAACATTTCATCTTCCCATTAATTAAGGCAAATAATAATAGCATTAATACATTAATCAATATTTTTATGTAAGCCCCCATGCCTTTGCTTGCGTTAATCATAATATTTTAGAAACAAAAGCTAAAATTGTCACTTATAATCTGTATAGTGACAATTTTAGATTTAGTCAACTGCCGTTCTGACAGGCAGGTCGTAAAAGCCACTGCGAGTCACTAACATCGTGGTTACTAGGTGGTAGAGTTCTGCATTATCTCACCCGGGTTTGGTACTATGGCCTTACTTATTCCTGTCTAAATAGCGTCAGTGCTTGTCACTGTCGTGTTCCGGTTTGGAGGGTAAGGTAGCCGGTAAACTTATGCATGTGGCATTAGACCTCGCCACAAAATAGCAACGCACCATTAACATATTTGGTGTCTATAGGCGATGGTTGACTTTTTCCATCAGGAGACCCATCTGCTTGTTTGTTATCTTAGTCTGGTTTTACTGTCATGCTGACCGCACGCTGACGGTCAGCGCTGATGTATGTAGCCTACAGCTATCAGCGCTGAGCGGTCTGCGCGTTTCAAAAACGCTTCCTATGACATACGTATTAACTCATCAGCGCCGACCGCCAGCGTGCGATCAGCGTAACACTAAAACCAGCTTAATGATATAAAAAATATATAACCTGCAATAGTTTTTGGTAATCCCACGGGAACAACTTATTTTTCCGAGATAAAAAGAATCTTATATACTATCTCAGGTCATCGTCTATATGTGTGTCGAATTTCATCCAAATCAGTTTAGGCGTTTTTGCGCGATTGAGTAATAATTGAGTAGTAGTCTAGCCTCTATGGCCACGTAATCAAGCGGTTGGCTTATTCGGCTCAGATCTTGAGGTTTGGGGTTTGATCCCCAGGTCGGGAAAAATTATTACTAATAAGTATATTGATTGCGTTTTTGTAAAGTATTACTAATTTTATTGAGTTGATTACAGCTGATTGAAAAATTTTAGTTCTCCTTTTTACAACTAGGTATATCTATTGTCATTCTCTTTCTAGTGCACATAATAAATACTACTTTATAGATAAGTCAATGATGATTAATTATGCAGTTTAAAAAAATATATTTTGTATAATTGGAACGAGAAAATCATTAATGAAAACAATAAAAACCCGTCAACCAGTAAGAAATTTTGTAGCTTGGAAACACGATATCTTAAGTAAAAATATCTTATCTTCCTCTGTTGGTCCCGGGCTCCTTTGAAGAATAGGCTAACTGCCGTTCTGACTGGCAGGTCCTAAAAGGCGACCGATTGGCTATACGAGTCACTACCATCGTGACTACTAGGTGGTAGAGTTCTGCATTTTCGCGCCCGGGTCTGGTACCACCGCCTCACCTATTACTGCCGCAAAAGCATCAGTGCTTGTCACCATCGTGTCTCGCTGTCTGGCAAAAGGGTCTTCTCTATAAGCTGGCACACACCACATCACCTAGAAGAATTATCAAAGTCATTGAGTCGTTCCTCAATGGGAGAACCTTCCAAGTGAGCGTCGAAGATAAGTTATCAAGTTTAAGACTGATCAGAGCAGGAGTGCCTCAGGGCAGCTGTCTCTCCCCAAAATTTTACTCCGTATATACGGATGACATCCCCGTGGGAGATGGCTGCTCTCTGGCTCTCTTCGCAGATGACGCAGCCTTTTAGCATCAATTTCTCCACAGAACGCCTTAGTAAAGATGCAGAAAACATTAGACCTGATACCAGAGTGGCTGAACAAATGGAGACTGTCAGTCAATGTCAACAAGACTCAAGCCCTCTTACCTAAGAGAACTAAAACCAACAAAGCGTTTCCAAAACTGAAGCTACAAGGACAGGACATCCAGTGGTCTAGAACAGTGAAATACCTGGGTGTCCAAATAGACAACGCTCTCACGATGAGGTGCCACGTGAAAGAAATATCTAGACAAGCACAAGGCACGATGGCAGCCCTACGCCCAGTTCTCACATCCAGGTTACCTCTGAGAATCAAACTAGGCTTTTATAAGACTTATGTAAGACCTAAGCTCACCTACGCAGCGGCCACTTGGTACCATTTCTTAGCCCAAGACCTCCGAACTGCACTTCAGCAAAAACAAAACGTGGCGCTGCGTAGAGTCACACAAGCGCCAAGATATGTCCGAAACGACGTCATCACAAGAGACCTCAAGATGGAGAGCATAGAAGACTTTATAAAAAGGATGCCCAAAAACATGTATGAGAGAGCCAGCACTTCAGCACACCCTGAGATCCAAAATATTGCTCCATGGCACTCGCGTCCTCCGGACGCGAGACCATTCCCCAGGGATATCCTTAACTAACCTACCCATCCCTTCCCCCCCCCATTTCACTCTAAATTGCCACCGCGTGTTTAATCCCCCGCGGGGACCCGACCTGCGGGGCGGATTGCACGCGGAAGTGCGTTACACAGGGGGACTCCCATCCTTGGAAATCCCCAACACCACCAAATCCATCAACCCCGTTGATTACCACCCCCCCCCCCTCACTCACTCTAAATTGCCACCGCGTGTTTAATCCCCCGCGGGGACTCGACCTGCGGGGCGGATTGCACGCGAAAGCGCGTCACATAGGGGGGTTACCCATCCTAGAAAATCCCAAACCCCACTGAACCCACCTACCCCAATGCTCACCATCATCACCAAAGAATCACCCGGGGATCAATCAATCCCAACCTAATGACCTGTTTGTTTTCACAGATAGCGACTGAAACCACGGTCAGGGGGCATCAGCCCCGAAACCGTCTCCCCGCTCCCCTACAGGGGCGAGAGAAGACTACGCGCGCGTGTCTCGCCACAAGATAGCAACGCAACCTTAACATCTTTGGTGTCTATAGGCGATGATTCTTTTCATCAGGAGACCATTTGCTTGTTTGCTATCTTATGATATGCTATAGAAAAACATTATTTTATCTTATTTTTTATTGACTACTATTTTCCTAGAAACATTATTGTTGACCACCGGTGCTTGTAAAACTATTAACGAGCACTGTCGCTATTACGGCGGGAATAAGTTTCAGGGGTACCGAACCCAGGGAAGCCGTTGCAAAACTATATGCCACATATTAGAAGAATATTGTTCCACGCTGTCAGTTGGGATGATTTAAGGCCATTCTGATTTCTATCCTACCTTTTATCCCATTTTTATTTTTGAAACATTAAATTTCATATTTCTTAAGCACTAATAAGTTTAAAAAACATCTATCTACTTACGGTTGCCTGATAAAGATAAATAAATAAATAAATAAATATTTACGGGACAAATTACACTTATTGATCTAACCCCAAAGTAAGCAAATTATTTGCTTGTGGTATGGGTGTTAGTCAACGATACTAATACATAGAAATACGTATATAAATACTAGAATATATTTAATAAACACCCAAACCCAGAAATACAAACATCTATACTCATCACACAAATGCTTGTCCCTGTCGGGGCCCAACGGGGCGGTTAAAAATTGTGGAAGACTTTCGACAAAACATAGATAACAGCAGATTTCTAATTACAGATAAAAGACATTTACATACAGTAGTGTAACGCCGCCCAGCGTACTATGTGCCGGACGTGTTACTTTGCCGACGATATCCCTTTTTTATTCAGGGAACCTTCTTGGTACTCGCTTTGCTGCTCGAGGTACTAATTAGTAGCAGGACCTTTTGGGATTCTTTAAGAAATTAGACTTTTCGTATATATCTTCGTTTATTTTCTGAGACGTCTATCTTACGTCAAATCTTAAAAGATACTCCTATTCTAAAAACAATTTATTCTTTTTCTACATACTAAACAGTTCTACATTTGAAAGTCGACAAAATGGCCAGTTCGTATGTAACACCATAAAGGTGTTACATCAGCTACCCCCCAAGGTGGGAGCAGCTGAAACTGGATGGGCATTTGTCTACCTTCATATGGTCTACCTATCCCTATCCTGATTGTCCTACCTACGAGGGGAAGGTACATTTTGGTGGGACTGTCTTTTCCTAAAAGATAGTTTGCCCCATGTGTGGTTCTGTTTATTACCACCACACCATGGCACAAACTTTGGTCTCCCAAAACCCCTCTAAAAGACAGACCACAGTCCCCTCACCTAACCTATCCTACCGCAAACATTTTTTTTTATTTTATTACACTTCAGCCTAAAGGGCTCTAGCTGTATAAGAGATAATAAGAGATGGAAAGGCATAACAATTCAAACTTCTTTTCCTTGGTGGACCAAAAGAAAAAAGATTGAAGTATTACTTCCTCTCAACATCGAGCTCGCCCCAATATATAGATCACGATCATAAATATTCCTTACTCTGAACCATATCAATACCATCATTATGATGTCTTCCAAAACTATCCGAGTTCATGTATATCCTATACAGATATCCTTTGTGTCGACTATGTCGCACTACAAAGTTGAACTCCCCTTCAAAAGACTTTCAACCCTTAACCTTATACTGACTCTTTCGACTTTATACTAAGGCGGCTCTGTCCCTAGTATACATTATACCCCCATAAGATTATTATTAAACGAAAGAACTTGAGAGGAATACATTGCTATTGGAAATATGACATTTCTTCATTTAATATTCTTTTGGTCATCTTTTTTCTTTTTAGCTTCGGTCCATCATCACAGCATTGGTTGAGCCCGTCATATTACATGAAACAAATACAAGCATTAGTATTCTCATATATAAGCCCAAACAAAAGTAATGGTCTAACATGTAACAATTATTCATTACAATGAATGACTATAGTACACTATATTTTTTTTTACATACGTACATGAAATGCTTTCAACCTATTTATATGTACAATATCTCTATATCTCCTATTGCTTAATTTCGTAATTACATAATTTACATTAGATATTCTTTCCACTATTCTGAACGGCCCTTTATATAACCTACATAACTTCAAACTCCTATTGTCCACCCGTCTTGGTGTATATACTAACACTAATTGTCCCGGCGAAAAGTCCTTTACTTTAGCCCTTTTGTCGAAATATCTCTTTTGCCTAACTTGTGCCCTCCTAATGTTTTGTATTGCCTTCCGAACTAACGCACCTTGTAAATTATGTCTCTCGGCATAATTTACTTCCCGGCTTTGACTATCCCTATTTACCCCCATGTCGCTTTGGAATATCGGTTCCCTAGCGTACATCATCATATATGGTGAAACTTTAGTGGTTGATTGTTTGCTAGTGTTATATGCATGACATACTAATGGCACAAATCTACACCAGTCTCGTTGGTCCCTGGCAACATACATCGACAACATTTGAACCAGCGTTTTATTGAACCGCTCTACTAACCCGTTCGTTTCTGGCCTAAACGCCGTACTAAATCGCGACTTTGCCCCAAATCGATTTACAGTTTCTTTCACTAGGTGTGCCGTGAATACTGCTCCCCTATCAGAAATTACTTCCTTAACACCTCCGTATCTACAAAACACCTCCTCAATCAGAAATTCACTCACTTTCTCTGCCGTAACTCTTTGTACCGCTTTACATATCGCATACTTCGACACATATTCAACACATACTATAATATATTTATTTCCATTTAAAGATTTTCTAAAAGGCCCTAAAATATCGATTCCTACCTTTTGCATCATATGGGTCACAGTTATAGGTTGTAGTTCCGCTACTTGTTTGACCTCTTTTTTTTTCTTGACACAACCCACACGTTTTTACATACTTCTCGATCTCCTTCTCAGCATTCTCGCAATAATAACTATCTCTGAATTTACATAACGTTTTTGCCAAACCCAAGTGACCCCCTGACCATGGGTCATCATGCAGTTCCTGTAAGATC
Source organism: Apodemia mormo (assembly GCA_036924255.1). Taxonomy (NCBI): domain Eukaryota; kingdom Metazoa; phylum Arthropoda; class Insecta; order Lepidoptera; family Riodinidae; genus Apodemia; species Apodemia mormo. The sequence continues at coordinate 18,412,642 of JAUPFN010000019.1, read as the reverse complement.
TCACATAACAAACCCTTTGGTATAACTACAAGATCTTTCATAACATGTCCACGCTTTACTCTCTTACACAAAACCCCTTCTTTCAAAATATACCCCTTATATATTCCGGTATTGCTCATCCTTACTCGGGATAACCAACGCCTACATGACTCATCCATCCCTTGCTCTTCTTGGACCTTTATTACCTCTAATTTATATATTTCCAAACCATCCTCTTGTTCTTTCTGAGCGTTCTCAGCTGTACTCTCCACACTCAACGGGTTTCTACTTAAAAAATCGGCAACTACATTCTCTCTGCCTGCACAATGCACGATATCGAAATCATATGCTTGTATGTTCAGTGACCATCTCGCCAACCTTCCATTCATATCTTTCTTATCTCTAAGCCAACATAACGCCTTGTGATCGGTTACGACTTGGAACTTCAATCCCCATAAAAAATGCCTAAAATAATTTAACGCCCACACTAGACCTAAACATTCTTTCTCAGTAGTGGAATATTTCTTTTCTGCCTCACTCAACTTCCTCGATGCATACGATATCGGATGCATTTCTACTTTTCCCTGCATAAGACAACATCCCAAAGCTTCTCCACTAGCATCTATATACAACCTAGTTAAAACATCCCTATCACTAGAATAATGACTTAAAATAGGCGGGTTACACATTCGATCTATGATAATGGAAAACGCGTTTTGATGTTCCGAGGACCAACAAAACTTCGACCCCTTCTTTAGTAATTTTGTTAAGGGTAGAGCAATTTTGGCAAAATTATTGATGAACTTACGGTAATAGGAGAATACTCCAAGTACCGATTTTACCTGTTTTGCATTTGTAGGTGCAGGCATTTCTTTTATCGCCTTTAATTTCCTGCTATCTGGTCGAATACCAACCCCCGATATTTCATGCCCTAGCACACTTATCTTTCCATACCCAAAACTACATTTATTTGGTTTAAGCGTAAGGTTCGCTTCCTTAAGGCGCATTAACACCTTTTCTAATGCTTCCTTAAATTCTGCGAAAGTTTTCCCCCATATTAATATATTATCAACATAACAGATGGCATTCTTGTATTTGATATCCCCTAACACCTTATCCATTGTACGCTGAAATACTGCCTGACTTGTTTTTAAGCCAAAAGGTAACACGTTAAACTCATACAATCCTGACGGTGTGATAAATGCCGTTTTATGCCTATCACTTTCCGAAATCATAAGTTGCCAATAGCCAGAATTTAAATCTAAATCAGCGAAATAGTGGGCACCTGACAGATATATTAAAATGTCCTCTATAATAGGCAATGGATAGCTATCTGTCACCACCTTTTTATTCAACTTACGATAGTCCACACAGAATCTCCATGTGTTATCATTCTTCCGCACCAACACTACTGGGGAAGCATAAGAGCTTTTAGATTCGCGAATGACACCGTTGTCTAACATTTCTCTCACTTGTGTATTGATTATTTCCAGTTGCTTAGGTGAAACACGATATGGCGTGCGAGAGGTACCGGGATCGTTACCCGGCGCCTCCACCAATTTGTAACGCCGCCCAGCGTACTATGTGCCGGACGTGTTACTTTGCCGACGATATCCCTTTTTTATTCAGGGAACCTTCTTGGTACTCGCTTTGCTGCTCGAGGTACTAATTAGTAGCAGGACCTTTTGGGATTCTTTAAGAAATTAGACTTTTCGTATATATCTTCGTTTATTTTCTGAGACGTCTATCTTACGTCAAATCTTAAAAGATACTCCTATTCTAAAAACAATTTATTCTTTTTCTACATACTAAACAGTTCTACATTTGAAAGTCGACAAAATGGCCAGTTCGTATGTAACACCATAAAGGTGTTACAGTAGATCAAGATGTAATTTACGTTATATTAACTATGTAAATCTATTCATAGGAAGGATCACAAAAATGAGAGATTCCTAAATCTATCATGTATTAGATTCATATGCGGCTTATGCAAAAACGATCACGTTTTCGAATTTCAAGCCAAGCTAAAATGGCTGCCAATTAATCTTCGCCCGAATAACCATATTTTCTCACAATTTTACTTGAATATTTTAATCTTAGTGTTCTATTATATCTAAAAGAGAGATTTACATCCCGTAATATCTATGGTAACTAAAAATCGGTCTCTATTAGCGTCTGGGATACGTTTTTTTAAACATTAATTTTTAATTTATTTTGTGTTTCAATTTTTCAATTGCGGTAGTGTAAATTATAGAGCTACTGTCTCTTTTGTAGTTATGGATTAACATAATAATTGGTGATGGTCTTAGTAAAAATAAAACCTAATCGCTAAATTCTAGCACCTAGTGGTTTCTTTAGTTACCTATCATGTTTACATTGTTCTCGTGGTGGAGAGCAATGTAAGCATGTTCACTGGTTGGTCCAAAGATTTTCTTTAAAATTTAAATAAAGACTACCATAAATCAGAAATCAGAAATACTTCATTCAATAAAACTTTTTACAAGTTATTTTGACACGTCAACATATTTTTTTGAAAACTACTACCGGATCGGAAACGCGGCCACACACTGAGAAGATCCGGCGGAAGAAACTCAGCAGGCTTGTCTTTTTTTTCATATTATCTATTTTTTTACAATATCACAATAATACAAAAAATATATATGAGATCGGTATGAGGAGCAATTAATCCCAGGCTTTTTTGTCTTCTAAATAATCTGAGATTTTATAATATCCTTTTTTACACAGTTTTGTTTTAACGCATTTTTTAAATTTATTGACTGGCAAATCTCTTATAGTTTCGGGAAGTTTTTTGTAAAAGCGTATACATTGCCCCATAAAAGAGTTACTTTTTCTGTGGAGACGAGATGCATGCACAACAAGATTGTTTTTGTTCCTTGTATTAAGTGAGTGTACGTCACCATTTTTTTTAAAAAAGTAAATATTTTTACGAACGTACATCAAGTTCTCAAATATATATTGGGATATAACAGTTAGAATATTGATTTCTTTGAATTTTTTTCTCAGGGAAACCCTCGGGCTAAGATTGTAAATTGCCATAATAGCTCTTTTCTGCAATACAAATATAGTATTTATTTCAGCAGAATTTCCCCAGAGAAGAATTCCATATGACATAATGCTGTGGAAGTAACTAAAGTATACAATTCTTGCTGTGTCGACATCAGTTAGCTGTCTCATTTTTTTAACTGCATAATCTGCCGAACTAAGTCTATTTGCTAAATTATTAATGTGCGGTCCCCATTGTTATTTCTCATCTAAAGTAATACCTAAAAACTCAGTGGTATCCACTAGATCCAGGTTGTTTCCATCCAGTTGTACGCTTGTATTTACATGTAAGGCATGTAGATACTTTGAACTCTGTTTTCGTTCTGTGTTTGAACTGAAAAAACCTATGCTTATAGTTTTTATTCCTTTGGGCTTAAAATATCTTAATTTAGCGGGAAGTTTCAGGGATGGCCTGCGGGGTCAACCGTTTACAGATTTTTTGTTTTATTTTAAAATATTAAAAAACAAGCAAATGGCGCTCCTGATAGAAAAAAAATATAAGCCTATGGACGCCAAATGTGTAAATGTTGCCTTGTTATTCATGTGGTACGTATCATAATACCACATGCATAAGATTACCGACCTTATCTCCAAACCGTAACATGAAAGTGATAAGCATTGATATAAAACAATGCATCAGAAATTAGTATGACGGGGAATGTGTGTTGTGGCCAGGCGAGCGTTGCAAAATACCAATTGCATTTTACAAACCGTTTGGTAGAATAGTAGATAGTCTATTCTTGAAAAGAGATAATTTCTACCTTTTTGCGAAGCCATTTTCAATATCACAATGAATATTTTAACGCACTAACTGCAACAACCGACTTTCAATCGTATATCTGAAATCATAGATCAGATTTTTCTCATATTCATATAGGACTAAGTAGGAAGTATAAAATACCCACGCAAAAAAAGGATTTTGTCGAATCAGTTTAGGCGTTTTTGTGTGATCGGGGTCATTTGTCAAATCGTTTTAGGCGTTTTTGTGTTATCAGGGTCATGCATAAAAAACCGGTCAAGTGTGAATTGGTCTCGCACACCGAGGGTTCCGCATAAACTTGTAATTTTTTTGTGATGTAACCAAAAAGTTTACGGTTTTCTGATTTTTCTTTACATGTGCTGTAAGACATTGTTTTTGCTAAATTGCATAATTGTAAGTCAGCGAAAAGTAGGTAAGTAGGTTTTGATTCCCTTTTGAAATTGCAAAATATGCGATATAAATGGTCATATCTTTTGCTCGCGTTGAAGTTTGATTTTTTTCTTCGATATAAATTTCAATTCAATTCGTTTACGCGTTTCTGAGAACAGGCGTGTTGACAGACAAACAAATGGACAACGAAGTCATACTATAAGGGTCTCGTTTTTCCTTTTCACGTAGAGAACCCTAAAAAAGATTCCGACGAATTAAGAACCTTTTTCTTTTTTTTTGAAGTCAATTAAAAAGTGAATACCACTTTTCACGTACATATACAAATTAAGGGTTAGATTTTGCAATAAATAAATGTCCAGAAATAAATATGTCTCTGTCACAGTGACAAATAGAACGTGAAGTATGACAACTAACGGCAATTTCGGTAATGGGACAGTAACCTTGCGATATATTAATCATTTCGCTAAGGTTTAGTGTTGAGTCATTGTATGTGGGTGTGAAATTAATGAACCTCTTGGAAATAATCGTGACCTGCTTCAGTAAGAGATTTCAGCCATACCAAAGTTACAGGAATTATTTTACTAGTCTTGTGGCCTGACTTGATTTGCATTACCCTGTGATAATTTCAACGCTTTTGTATGGAAGTGAAAGTTGAGAAATTAAAGCTTACGATCAAGATTTACTTAAGTCTTTATAGAAAATTTGTGATTTAACAATCACGGACCGTATTTATATTATTAATAAAAAGTAAAGCGAAGTGAGAGGAAAGTTGAGACTAAAAAGTTGATGCAATAATAAAAAAGGCATGCTCTTTTGGTGTAGAAAGGATAACAGATAAAAGACAAGCCAATGTGATTGTCAAAGAATGTAGGTAGAGAGAAATACCAAAACATACACATCATGATCATATTGATCAAGTACTGTCGAAAGGTACGATAGGTGTTTAAAAGACTATGACTGGGTTTTTGAAACTTATTTATCTTTATTGAACCACATACACAATATGTACAATATACAAAAGGCGAGCTTAATACATACAGCATTCTCTACCAGCTAACCATTTGGCAAACCGATCAAAAAAAAAAAAATTAATTTTTTATTAATTTAACATTACATATAGGTACACATATTGTCTAAGATTTGAATATAAATCGACCTTCACCCATCTGTTTACCGAATTAAAAATTTTTACTATCAAATTTCATACATAGATAAATACGTCTTGCATGTGCCTTTCAAAAAATGTTCATAGCTATCCTTAATTAAAAAAATATTTTTTTAACAAGTTCCTCCCACTTGTTTACCGATCAAATGTTATTGATACTAAAAGTTTTAAACATAAAGAATAGGCCTGTGAGGTATTGCCTACGTGTTAACGTTCATGGCTACCAGGCAAGCAGGTGAAAATAGGTAAGTAAATATAGATGACTGCACCGATCTATTTACCAATCAAAATATGAATAAAAATTAAGATGATTAAATAACAAAGGCGATGATATAGCATTGCCTGCAATAAACCGTTCATCATTCATTGGTGGAATGGTTAATGAAGCTAAGGTTCGATTCCCGACGGGGACAAACATTTGTGTGATGAGCATAGATGTTTTTATTTCTGGGTCTGGGTGTTTATTATATGTGTTACAGAATTTATATATGTATTTCTATGTATATTTCTATGTATTATTATCGTACCTATAACACAAGCGAAATAATTTGTTAGTAAATAAGCAAATTAATCAACAATATTATAAAAAATAGCAATATTACAAAAAAAACATTAACAGCTTTGGTGTAGGTGATGGTTTCTCTTTCCAAAAGGAGAGCCATTTGATTGTTAACTATCTAAACGATATATAAAGGAATTAAAAAAGAAAATTAAATTATGAAGTTTACAACATTTTATTTTTTTTGGCGTGAGATGATAAAAAGCATGAGATAATAAAGAGATTTTCGAATGTGACGAAGGCGTTGATGACTCATTGATAACCTTGTGGTTGCATTTAAAGCTTAATGTTATGCATGTTCCACAGCTAACTTATCATACAAATAATGGACTATTATATTAGCGAGGTACAACAATAAGTAAGCGTATCGTATACATGACTGTAGGGAAATGAGAAATTTTTAGTGTTCCTTGCTTTAAAAAGATAAAACGCTACTCTAGTATAGGATCTGTCTGTCTGTCCATCTGTCAAGACCCTTTATCTCGAGAACTCGTGGAGGCTATCATGTTGAAATTAAAATATACTGCGGTCTCGAGTTCCTTGAAGCTGTGACAAAATCAAAATTCTAAATTAACGTAAAAAAAGATATAGACGTTTATGCTGCAAAAACATATATTACGAACTTTCGAGTCGAACGATTCGAAGTATCAAAATTTTTAGGGTACTTTGCGTTGACCTAGCACTATGAAATTAGGCAAGTAATATCGCGATAGCTATAGTAAATGCAGGAAAAAATCTGAAACTATGCATTTGTAATTAAATCATAAAAATATAGCCTTTATTTAATGTACATAGGTTTTGAAAATTGCACTTCGGGTATAGCTCGGAAAAAACTACGGTACTCGATTACAGAAATTTTATAAAATGTACCTGCGTCGTGCAGAACCCTCGTTGAGCTAGTCTTACTCGCACTTGTCGGGTGTCTTATGCAAATTATTGCTTAAAGACAAGTTCATGATAAGTCAACAGTTTTATAGCTACTACCAGATCGGAAACGGGGTCATACATTAAAGAGATTTTTTTGTCTTGAAACATCAGTAAATAGTAAATTAGATGCGTATTGTTGAAAGTAGAACATTTTCATGATATATTTCAACTATGAGTTTTAAACTTAAACAGTAAACACTGCCTGTGCATTGTGGAAATAAAGGCTCTATAAAAAAGGAAAACAGAAAAAAGTGACTATTTTACTTACATTTAACTGATACACTCCTGCAAATATTGTTAATATATCTTTATTAGGTGGTCATTAAAATATTTTTTTTTTGCGAAGCCCGATCACTTAACACGATCTAAGTTAATTTTGGGTATAATCATTTATTCTCTGAAAGAATCTTATTAAATTTGAAATAATTATTTTTTGAGATTTAAAAATAGTTAACAATAACACGCCTTTATGAATGTTACGAAATTTTATCATTTGAAGTTATGAATTTTAACTGAAAGCATTATAAGAAGCTCAATATATTTTAGCTTCATTTATTCAATTTTCTTTCTATTTTTGGGCTTTTTATACGTATGCGAGCTACCTACCTATGAATTATTTTCACAGAAAATAGGCTAAAAATGCCAGATTACATATTTTCACAAAAATACGTTAAAATTACCAGATTTATCCGTAACTGCTCGTAACAGACGTACAAAAAGCCCAAAAATAGAAGGAAAATTGAAGAATGAGCTTGAATGACGAAGTATATTGAGTTTCTTATAAAGCTTATATATATATATATATATATATATATATATATATATATATATATATATATATATATATATATATATATATATATATATAAATATATAATATATATATAAAAAAAAAAATATTATACAAATAAAAAATTTAAACTTCGTGAGTTGGACAAAATTACTTACAAAACTTTTCTTTAATGAAACTGATTGTAGAATTCTTGTAAACATTATGTATTGCACAACTTATAATGTGAAGCATTAGAAAGTACTACGATTAAAATCCGCTCCTTTTTCGCAAATATTTTTTTTTATTCTCTTTCTAGTACACAGTACGTGCTTAATTTGTATACCACTATATATCTAGATACTCGTAATTCAGTAAAAATTAATTTTGAAAATTTTCAAAAATTAATTTAGTATAATAAGAACGAGAAAATTATAAAGATTAAGTTTTTTGTGTCTTTCATTATATTGATATTACAATTTCCCGGCAAATGGTAAAATATTTTTTAAACGCAGCAGCCGCCGTGAAACAACGCAATCAACTTACCATTTCCTATATCTCCGGCAGGCATTCACAGTTAAATTTGCAATACGCCAACGAGAAGCGATGACTCTTAAACGTAATAAAAAATCATCAAAAATATATATTTGTATAATATATATATATATATATATATATATATATATATATATATATATATATATATATATATATATATATATATATTTCAAATTTAATAACATAATTTAAGAGAAAAAATGATTATACCCAAAAATTAACTTAGATCGTGTTGAGGCACGTGTTGTTTTGAATTTAAAAAAAAAACCCAGTGTTTTTCAACATTGAGAAGCTTTTTAGGGGGCGTCGCAAAAAAATTATTTTTTTACGATCACCCTAATGTATATAACTGTTAAAGTGCTTCGTATATTATCACATCTAGTGTTGTTTTTTAATCCATACACATACTTAATACGGAACGGTCTAAAACTTCTTTATTTACATTTTTTTTGAGGGATTTTGCAGATAAAATTGAAAAATTGTCGCTAAGGGCATTGTTTCCTTTTAAATGAGAGAATTCAATTTGTCTAATTTTTCAATCGACTACCCAAGAGGAAATAGGTTCTTAATTAAATTAAAGGTATCTTCACAAGCGTATCCCCAAAAAGTAGGCAGAGGTACAACTTGTGCACCCATGATTAGCCGAAGATATTTAGACCTACAATATGATAGGTGGCAAGCCTATCGCCAACCGGGCACTTCTCCAATCCAGGCAAAGTTGATTTTATCAGAAAACTGAAAAAACACAATTTTTGAATTCGCCGACCCGTGTGGTTAACACAATTAAACTACAGTTTATTACATTATATTTCTTTTTTATGTTTTTACCTGAAAACGCGGTTATTTACTAACCAATTTGGAAAATTCTTTTTCTTATTGGCCGACCCATATGGCCAACACCATTAAACCACAGAGGCGATTTTATTAAATTATATTTCTTTTTTATGTATTTACCTGAAAACGCGGTCATTAACTAACCAATTTGGAAAATTCTTTTTTTATTGGCCGACCCGTGTGGTAAACACCAGTAAACCACAGAGGCGATTTTATTAAATTATATTTCTTTTTTATGTTTTTACCTGAAAACGCGGTCATTTACTAACCAATTTGGAAAATTCTATTTTTTTATTGGCCGACCCGTGTGGTCAACACCAGTAAACCACAGAGGCAATTTTATTAAATTATATTTCTTTTTTATGTTTTTACCTAAAAACGCGGTCATTTACTAACCAATTTGGAAAATTCTTTTATTTCAATCTCGCACCCCATAATAGACGAACAAAGGCTCAGATGTATCCTATGTCACTGCCTCTGTAACAACTAGCTCTACAATGTCACACGTGAGTACGATATACGATATTGTCTAGTAACATCAGAATAAATTCTTCGTTGGTCAAGTAGGTAGTTAGCGATTCTAACTATAGAATCGATGGAGCTAAGATTCTATACCCGACAGGGACAAACATTTTTGTGAAAAGCAATTTATTTCTATGTACTGATATAATTGAATAAAAAAATGTTTAAAAATTAAATAATTTGCTTGCTTACTTTAGATTAATTCATGTAATTTTTCCAGTGATATTTATTTAAATGTTTATCTATATATTAATACTTGAAGCAAAAACTTTGTACCCCTTTTAAGACAATTACGCGAATGGTGGAGTATGAAATTTGGTTCAGTTAAAGTTTATATTACAGAGGACTGCAGAATCCTAATCTTTTTAATAATACTAGCTGCAGCGTGTAGCCCGTTGCGTTATATTAGTTTTTGTATGATCCCGCGGGATCAACTGATTATCCGGGATAAAATGTAGCCTATGTGCTATTCCAGGTCATAATCTACCTGTGTGCCAAATTTCATCTAATGTGGTTCAGTAGTTTTTGCATGATTGAGTAACAAACATCCATCCATCCACCCCACAGACCATATGACTCCATGATCCATCCAAACATACAAACTTTCGCTTTAATAATATTAATATAATAAACATTATACACACTACATTCATGTGACATACATGATAATTGATAATTACTCGTGAACAATTAATATGTAATCGTGTACTATTTTTTTAGCGGCTAAAGTTGTCAATCTGGATAATCCATCATCTAATTTTGATCTTAAGGCGATCGCTAGTTTGCATATTAAACATTAACAAACATGCTGAACATAAAACATCTTAGCAAAAAAATTTGGTCAAAATGGACATATTATTAAGCATAAGTATGTATATATTTATTATTAAACAGAAGTATATATAGTACCCACGTAATATGCCGGACATTTCACCGAATTATTGTAAATTTAGCGTCAAAGCTCGTTATCTTTGATCATTCAGAACTCAGTGAAATGTAATCGCATAATGTTTTAGCACCCTAATTAGGAATCTTCAATAGAAACTAGAAAGGACTTGAGGCAGTTTAATCGTGCTTATATTTTAGGTCCTGACCACATTAGGCGTGTTTGGGTAACATTACGAGGGGCTTAGACAAAATGTTAACAAAGTTTTGGGGTCTTCTTGTTCGAGTGAGAACTCAGTAAAAGGGATTTCTGTTTTTCTTTTATAAGTTTGTGTATGAAGGTCTGGAATATAAATTTATTTTATACTCAAAAATCTTTGAAGTAACGAACATCTAAAATGCCAGCGTTAGTTCAGATCACCTTAAAGAATAGACATTCTGCATTCTGCAATATAATTTGTTAAAAGGGATTGTTTTTGTGTTACAGTACTCACCATGTGCTTCGGAAAACTTAAAAAACTTTAAAAACAACAAAGAAAAATATCGACACGCAGGAATTGAACCTGCGAGCCTCTCTTTAAAGCTGGGACACTCTACTACTGAGCTAGTGTAGACAGGCTTGACGTGGCGAAATTCTTCTTTGCTGTATGATCGATTACGTCGATTGTATTGATCGCTAGGTATAAATACGTATAACTAGTTAAATGAGTTCATCTTTACAGATTAAATTAACATTTATAATTTTGATCAGTATTTTCGTGCTTCTAATTATTTTTGTGTTATAATAAGTCACCCCGTGCTGGGGAAAACTTGAAAAACTTTAAAAACAACAAAGAAAAATATCGGCGCGCAGGAATTGAACCTGCGGCCCTATCCCTAAAGCCGGCTTTAGGGAGAGAGTTGCAGGTTCAATGCGGCATGCGCATTATTATCGGTACTGCCGTTTTTGATTGAGTAACAAATATTCAAACATACAAATATTCACGTTTATAGTATGAATGTAAAATAATTTCATAAATAGGATTAGGCCAAATAAAAAATGTTCTAGCATCTATTCACTTTACTACGCTGACAACTAATCATTCGCACTAACCAACATGTGCGCCTAAATGTGCGTTTTGCGTAATAAGCACCTAAATTAAGCACTCGCACTAATCAAAACGTAAACGGGGTCTAATGCCCGGTTTAAATTTTGATTAGCGGAAGTGCGAATGTTTAGCAGTTGCGAGTAGTCAGAGCGAATTGTGTCCAACAATGTTTAGCCACCATGATAAGTACATCAAGCTTCAGGCGTCGAAATATGGGCGCGTGGGGCAGGGATACTCGCCAAAAAAATTGAACACACTAATTCTATTCCCTTTACTACACTGATTACTAATCACTGACAATAATTAACGGCTGTCCACGAGCGTTTTTTGTTTGTTGTTGCGCCTGCATTAATTACTTGCACTCGCACTAATCAAAGTGAACACTATAATAGACTCAAAGGTGGTGTGGTCATGATACCACCTACCCCTAATAAGCTGTACTCGTGGGCTTGCATCGCTCCAGCTGAAGAAGAAGGGTCAGAAGGGAAGTAGTTTGTTGTATTGTGAAGAAGCAGGAGCTCGACGGCCGACATCCCCTCTATAACCATATTCTTCCTCCAGCAAGACTTAAAAGCCGGAAAAACTTTTTACAAAGTACACAGGCTTCGACAGGTTGTCCAGCTGAGGAGAGAATTATTAGATGAAAAATTAAACACTCCACCCATATTTGTGCCCGTTAATTCATGGCCTGAGGGGAGCCCCAGGCCATGAATTGCAGTGGGCTACGTGGAAGTCACTTAACCGACTTCGGATTCTAGTAGGCTGCTGCAACCAAAATATGTACTTGTGGGTGGGGCTTCTCTTTAGAGGAGTGCTGTGATTGCGGGGCCCCAATCCAATCAATGTAGCACCTCCTATCATGTCCATCGTGCCCTAGTACCTGCACGGTGGATGACCTTAACGAAGCCAATGACGCCGACGTAGCTGTGGCGCGGTTTTGGTTTGATCTATACATATAATAAAATCGTAGGAAAGTCAAAACTGTACATTGAATATTTTTTTAAAAGAATATTTGGGGCGTGATCTACAATCGATATCGAAGCCAAAAATATAGTTTTTAGAATTTTTGTCTGTTAGTCTGTATGTATGTCCGGGGTAAACTCATAAGATATTTATAAGTTACATTAAGCATATAAATATCATTCCAAAGAAATAATTTTCAGAGTACGAAATGGCAGCTGACATCAAATATATTGGATTTTTCCACTTCATACATTTTATTAAAGAAAATTCTTAATAAATGTGTCATCTGGAATTGACGTCAATTTAATCCAATTGAGGATTTATAATGTTGGAACTATATTATAAAAACCTACTAGTCGTCTCATGCAGCTTCACCCGTGAACAGATTAATATAGTTTTGCATACAAACTATCATCCCTTATTTCAATATCTTAGGGGCTATTTTATTGGAACGAAGTTCTTCATGTGGCGTTGTGTATGGGTACCTTATCTGCCAAAAAACGTCCGTAACGTTAATTAAAAGCGTAAGATTTTAATGTACAGTCTATGTACGATATGATGACGAGCGTTACATAATACCTACCGCGAGTTAAAACTGAACTACGCCATTTATGATCACGATGTGACTTTTTAGTGGCAAGTGAATTTACTAAGTATCAAACACACTCTATAAAAAATCATAATAAAAATTAGGTACATTTTTATATACCCGAATAATTATTTTCTTATTATACCTCGAATAAAACTTGAAATTAACATTTTTATAAAAAAGAACTTCGTTTCTATCTGGCGTCCCAGGACAACAATGATTTTTTTTAAAGAAAAGTTAGCTTATCTATGATCCAGAATTTTCAACTATCTTTTGCCATAAAAGCGTAACAAACAGAAAGACAGACTTTTGCATTTCTATCAGTAAGTTAGTAATTATGGATACTACTTTATTATATTTTCGATTTCCCATAGGGAGGAGTTTTTCAATAAGACTATTTTTTGTTACTATTTATACTTGCTGCGTCTTCCTAGTTAAGAAGCTGGAGTGGTAATATCCGTTATTTTTTTAACATAATAGAAATACGGTGTATATATATTATTTTTTTCTGATAACATTCCGATTTATTTTTTTATTTGTATGTTATAATCTTTTTGAATTGAGCCACACTCTTGATTGTATTTACTTACAAAAGATAACAAACAAAAAGTATAAGACATTTGTAATAAATAATATGCCATGCACCTTATAAAGTACAGATACAATCTTAGACAATAATTTAAAAAAAGGATCTTCACGCTAGTATTTTCGAAGAAGTAGGCAGATTTACAACCAGTACACCAAAGATTAGCCGCAGATACTTAGTCCCACAATGTGTGCAGGTGGCAAGCATATCGCAAACCGGGCACTTATCCTACTCCGGGCAACGTTTTTTTTTGTCAGAAAACTGAAAAAAACATTATTGAATTGCCTGACCCGGAAATCGAACCCGAGACCTCATGTAGTCAACACCGACACTGGACCACTAGACCACAGAGGAGACAAGATAAGAATATTGGTTCAGTGGTTGACAGCGGTGCATATAACAAAAGTTGTCCGCGTTTATGTAATATTACCTGCAGCGTACAGTCAGTTGCATTATAGAAGCTTTTGGCGAATCCCGTGGGATCACTTAAGCAGTAGCCTATGTCCTATTCCAGGTTATCATCTACTTGTATGCCAAATTTTATTAAAACTCGTTCAGTAGTTTTTGCGTGATTGAGTAACAAACATTTATCCATCCATCCAAACAAACATCCATCTATCCACACATCCAAACATCTAAACTTTCACATTTATAATTTATAATATTAATGGAGATGTATTTTGAGGTTTGCTAATTCCTTCAGTCTAATATAACCGAGAAGCAGATTGGCCGAATAAACAACTTGGGCAGAGTAACGCCCTCCACAAACGATAGAATTACAATGAATCAAAACATGTTATCCCTTCCTACCATTCTTCATTATATATTTTGTCCATTGTTGTTACGACTTCATTATCTCAAGCTAACAGGTGCATAACACAGGTGCGCACTTCTGGCCGGTTGTCGTCAAGCTTGGTTGCTAACACTATACACATTATATAAATCTGTAGCATTTTTCTGTAAATTTTTCTTAGGGAAATTTCGTATTTTCATACTTTTGTATTTAGGCTTTCAGCTTTTCAGCGCAAATAACAGCTAGTTTTGTATTTTTTAAAATCATTACTTGTTTTTTTTTTCAGTTGGGTGAAAAAGAGGCCCATGTAACAGTGTAGCTTTTTAATGGTAAAAGAATTTTAAGATCGGCTCATTAGTTTTTGAATTAGTTTATTCGTTACAAACATTAAAAAAAATTAAATACAAAAAATACAAATATTTTCCCTTTAGGTATAATATAGACTAGCTGTTTCCCATGGTATAACCCGCGTAGATCCTGATACATCCTGAAAATCATATTTAATATAGCCTATCTCACTTGATTAATGGAGCTTTCAGTTGGTGAAAGAATTTTCAAAATAAGTTTAGTAGTTTCAGAGATATCTACCCACAAACCAATTTACTTAGTATAGATAAAAAGACCAAGAAAAAGTTTTTTTTAATTAAACTTCTAAGGAGTAAAATGGGAAAAACGCGGGTGATAACAACTAATTTTCAATACATCTTAATTAAAGTTAATTAACAAGCAAACGCTGTAATAAAACGGTAAAAGTACATTGTTAAGATTAATAATTGTCAATTTACTGTTCATCCAGCTGTCAGTGTAAATGTATTAAAGCACTGTTGTTAAAACGAAGTAGCAAGAAACGGTAACTGAATTAGAGCAATTATATGGCACATTTACGACGAAACATCTATCAATAAGGACAACTAGATTAAGTACCAATAACAAAATAAAAGGTTTTTAAATTTTGATGTACAAGTATAAACTATTCTTTGTTATTCTATTCTACGTTGTTTTTGCTTTAAATTTTAATTTGCTGGGAATTTAATTTTTATTACATTAATGTTAGAAAACATAAATACATAAATGGACTATAATCATATTATATAAATGAATTATATTACTACGTGATATCGTCGGTGCTTGTCATAATACCGTAGCGACTCCCCCGTATCTAGTATCACGGCCTTCTTTCTTTCTTTTCTTCTTTTTTATACCGTAAGATCGCGGACAAACAGATTGTTCGTCAGATGTTCATTTTCATGTTCATTTGTAGGTCGTCCAATTACAGAACAAGAGGGATCATCTATTGTAAAACTCATCTATGTGTATCTACTTGTTTTTTTTAACTGAAAAAATGTCGACGCATAAGACGCTTAGGCTTAATTTTATGACATGAATATGGGACGAAGGAACTGGGAAGATAAGCTGATCGGTTATAACGCATATTTTTCTTTTTAAACTGAAAGCATATTTTTTCTTAGTAACCAATAATAATATTAATATGTAATAATATTTAATTCAGATCAACGTCATACATTATAGAGATTCACCTATCGTCCTAATCGTCGTTGTCTATTTAAAACATAAAATATTATGATATTTTTTTATTCACCTAATATTTTTAAGCAGTTATCACTTCTCATTCATTTTAGCAATTCTCATTTTAAGGTATTTTATGATCTCTCATGCTCAATCTAGGATTTGTTGATCGAAGTAAGAAGCGAAGGATATTAGCCTAAGAAAATTAAACAGGATAAGAACAGAAAGTCTCTTTGAATTCTTTGTTTTTCGAAACGAGGATTGGGATTTATCTTAAAATTGTTTTGAATATATTTTTTTATTTTGCATTTATAATCTCGTAAGCTTCACTAAAATAACTTTCCTCCTGCTAGCTGGGCCACTTTCTTCAGAATAGATCATCTCATCTCGAAAAGGCGAGAGAAGTTTGATATCTGTCACTGATATCATGATACTCGTCACGACGTTAGAGAAAGGAGTCACTAAAATCGTGGTTACTAGGTGGTAGAGTTCTGCATCATCTCAACTAGGTTTGGTGCCACCGTCTAATCTATTTCTGCCGCAAAATTGTCGCTGTCGTGTTCCAGTTTGGAGAGTAAGGTAGCTGATAAATTTATGCATCTACGCACCATTAACATCTTTGGTGTCTACAGCCGATGGTTAACTCTTATCATCAAGCGAACCATCTGCTTGTTTACTTTCCTATGAAAAAGAAATTACCGGGCCCCAGATCTTAAATTGTACTCAAAGTTTATATCCACGTTAACACAACTTAGTATCTATATTAATTAATATTATAAATGCGAAAGTTTGGATGTTTTGATGGATGGATGTTTGTTTCTCAATCACGTGAAAACTATTAAACGGATTTGAATGAAATTTTGCACAAAGGTAGATGATGACTTGGAATAGCACATAGGCTTTTTATCCCGGAAAAGTGACAAGCGAGTTCCACCATCTCTACAGATTCTACCGCAATAGAAATCCACAAAGAGATAATGTTGTTTAACCATGTTTTTATTGCATTGATATTGTCATATTGCGTCATTTATCAACTGAAGAGGAATGTAGAAGAATGATTAATGTGTTTTTCGGGTGTATGTATGTATGTATATTTCTTTGGCACGCTTTGATTATAACGATTAAATGGAATTTAGCTTGAGAATAACTTGTTTATCTTGTCTTTATAGCAAATAGACAGAAATAATTCAAAAATATTAATTTAGCTTGAGAGATATTTGTTAATCTTTTCTTTATAACAAATAGACAGAAATAATTTAATAAAAATATGAATTTAGCTGGAGAGTTACTTGTTAATCTTGTCTTTATAACAAACTAGCGACCTGCCCGCGGTTTCACCTGCGTAGCTTTTGTTCCCGTGGGAATATTGGAAAGGCTTATATACTAAAACCTTCCTCAAGAATCATTCTATCTATTAAAAAAAATGCATCAAAATCCGTCGCGTACATTTAAAGATTTAAGCATACATAGGGACAGACAGCGAAAGCGACTTCGTTTTATACTATGTAGTGATATGCAGAAACAATTGAGTAATATGAATTTATTCTACACTTTTTATCGTCGGCACTTGGTGAAACTCCAATTTAATACAATATTAATTAATTAACAATACGTGTACTGTTTCTACCAGTATACGACTACCAGTGTACTTGCTTATACCACGATCAAAAGTTAACAAGCAGAAAATAATTCTGTTTCATTCATTCAACGATTTCCTAGTCTATTTGAAGTTAACGATTTCCTAGTTTATTATTTGTGTACAAAACAGGAATCCGTCGTCGCCTTTACAGTTTTGTCACGTATTTCCGTCACAGTCCCAGTATATTTGTTGCGAAGTTTTAGAAGGTTTCCGTTAGCTTTTGTAGTAAACTTGTGGCTTCAAAGTTTATATAAGTAATTTGTTTTGTCCCTCTACATTTATCATTATTCTAAAATTTACAAAGATGGCAGTTATTTTTTATCAATGATAGCGTCTTTTAGTTATTTTTGACGTATTTAAATATTTTTTTTATTAAGCAGATACTTGTGCACAACAAGCAGATAGCTTTCATGATGGAAACACCAAAGATGTGAATGGAGAGGAATTCGGGTGCTAGAGGCACACTAAAAGATTTGTATGGGGCACACTAAAAATTTTGCACTTCAAGGTAATCGGAACTATTTATTATATTTTTAAAACGTTGCAACCTTCTTAGTAATAAAAAAAAAACAATTGGCGCGAAATGATTTGTCAATTGTTTTTTATCACACATCAAAGTTCTACGTACGCAACGTAAATGGAATTTTGTCGAAAAGATTTTAGAGCGATGATTTTTTATGATTTTAAAAGTTCTCTTTCTCCGCAAGACTGTGCCGCTCGTCTTCAAAATGCTTTTGGGAGAGAAGTACCTTGTTTGAGCACCGTTAGGCGATAGTTTGCTGAATTTGAGAGAGGTCGAGTTTCTTTACATGACGAATTTCGTGAAGGGCGGCCTTCAACTGCCGTCAACGAAAATAATGTGGCTACTCTTAAGCCGTTAGTGAAAGAAAACCCCCGTATTACCTATGAGACAATTCAAGGACTATTGGGGATTGGTATGAGCCAAATTCAGAAAATTTTACACGAAGAATTGAAATTTCGGAAACTTTGTTGTCGTTGGATCCCTCATGAACTGACAGCGGAGCAGAAGCGGGCTCACAGATGCTACTGAAGTACGACCACGGACATTCTAATGCTGTTTATGACATTGTCACAGGAGACGAAACGTGGATTTACTGTTTTGAACCTGAAAAAAAACAGCAATCTTGTGAATGGGTGCTTGAAATTGAGACCAGGCCAACAAAAGTGAGAGAGGCGAGAAACGTTGGAAAAAAAATGATCTCGTTTTTTTTCTCAGCTACGGGTCCCATCTGTATAATTCCACTTGAAAATCAAAAGAGTGTTAATGCCGAGTAGTATTCTACCATTTGTTTACCCAGGGTGTTAGGAAAAGTTCGCGAAAAACGACCCAAAAGCCGCTTTCTCCTACACCATGATAACGCTTCTTCACACACGGCCAACAAAACAAAGTCATTTTTAGCTTCCGAAAAAGTACATATCGTCACTCATTCTGCGCATAACCCCGACCTAGCACCCTGTAATTTCTGTATTTTCCTCAAAGTCAAAGATTTGATGAGAGGTTTTACTCACTTACGCAATTACACACACACACACACACACACACACATATATATATATATATATATATATATATATATATATAATTGCATTTGGATGTATGTGTGTTTGTTATTCAATCACTCCAAAACGCCTTGACTGATTTGGATGAAATTTTTCACACAGGTGGATATACATAGGCTACTATCTCGAAAAATTCAGTTGTTCCCGCGGGATTTATCAAAAACTTGTATAATGCAACGGGCTGCACAGTACAGCTAGTATTTTTTTAAAGTATTAAATATGTTAATATAAGGGTTATGTTTTATATCTGTATACTTATGTTAATGTATTTGTGAAATATAAATACAATAGATACAGTAAAATTCCAGAAAATGCTTGATCTTGACATGTTGAAAGTAGAGCATTGTCTCATTTCGCGGGGGCGTGCGAAAATATTGAGATTAATATTAACTTTAATAGATTGTAATCAGCAATCCCATTAGGTGACTGTGATTAGTAGAGTAATAAATGTCCCATAAAAAGCGGCAAGGACATTGGACGGTTTATATAATTTGTGGTTATTGTAACACTCATCCAAATTTATTATACTTTGTGTGATATATTACAAGAAAACCATTAATCATAGGTTTTATTTGAAATATTTGTCAGGTATTCCCCAAGCTTTATTAAAACCTAGTTATTATTTAATTGATTTTTAAATTTCAAAGAAAATGTAATACGAAGCATTTAAGTAAAGAAAACAATAATATTCTTCAAATAATAATAAACGTCATTTAACATTGTTAATAGACCAGTAGTTCCAAGAAAATACTTTTTTTTGATCAATAAGAAGCTGAATTTTTGTGAACAGTTTCGTTTTGAATCGCGAATCGGGTAAAAAGAAAACTTTAGAGTGTAGGACTAAGTTTCCACTTTACGTGTAGTTAACATTGTACTTTTTGTGTAGTACAATGTTAAATGACGTTTATTATTATTTGAAGAGTATATATATATATATATATATATATATATATATATATATACAATACTTATATATAACTTCACAAATATATGTAATAAACACTCAAACACAGAAATACAAACATCTATACTTATCACATAAATGCCTGTCTTATCGGGAATCGAACCCGAGGTCCATTGATCGCGTAGTCACTTTCGCAAGCCACTCAAGTCAAATAAAGTAATAAAATATATCGCTGGATAAATTACACAAATATGTATAACCGCAAAATAATCAAATTATTTGCTTTACGATATTATAATAATGCATACTATTATAATGCATAGAAATACATATATAAATACTGAAATAATATATTTAATAAACACACAAACCAAGAAATACAAACATTAATGCTAATCATAGAAACGTTCCTCCCTGTCGGGAATCGAACGCAAACCCATTGATTTCTAAGGGTCGCTAACTTCTCAATTAACGAGGATCAATTTTGTAGATCAAAGCTGTTCCAAATTTTTATATCATAAAAAAGCAAACAAGCAGATGCTTCTCCTGGAAAGAGAAATCGTCGCCTATAGACATCAAAGATGTTAATAGTGCATTCTAATCCGTGTCGCACAAAGGCAATGCCACATGCATAAGGTAAGGGTAAAGGTAAGGGTAAGATGGCTTATGTATCTGGCTTTGCCCTGCTGGCTGATAGGGCTACTTTACCCTCAACGCGGGAACAATGACAAGCAAAATAGGTAATGCTGTGCGAGATGCAACGGAGCTCTAATTTAATTGTTTTGAATTCAATATGAGACTCAAACAGATAGTATATAAAAATATTACCTTTCTGTATTTCTCTACCATATAAACTTATCGTGCCAAGTATCCATACTCCTCAATCCACGCATTTTTTTAAAAGTGTCAAAATTTTTGCTTTAATTATTAAATATCTGGTTGACCGAGCTTTGCTTGGTTTTTCACATACTCATATTCCTTGACCCGAAAAACCCCTAATTTGTGACTTTCATGTAAATGGTTGGAGCCGATTCCGAGATTCCAATTATATATATATATATATATATATATATATATATATATATATATATATATATATATATATATATATATATATATATATATATACAAAAATTGCTCGTTTAAATAGAGATAATTAATTTAGATATATAAAAAGCTGATCCGTTAAACGTTCTTCTGCGTTTTTAACTACTCTTATTTATTTCTATACTTTCTCACCTTTTAAACCTTCCCTGGACTTCAACAATTAATTTAAAACCAAAATTAGCCAAATCGGTTCAGCCGTTCGTTTTAGCGAGACTAACGAAGAGCAAACATTTTTATATATGTAGACTAGCTGACCTGGCAAACCTATATTATATATATATATATATATATATATATATATATATATATATATATATATATATATATTGCGATTACGATAGGCATTTACGTCAATCATTTATATCAATCAATCTCCCTAACTTATTCCTTTAAACTCTTACGGTAGTTGGAAATCGAATAAACAAGATTATCTGTGGGTTTATGTATTTTGATGTCAAAGAATAAACAAGTGTCTTAGAATTTATTGCGAAACATTAGCGTTGATGAAAATATCACTAATTCTTGTAGCTGGAGAGTTCGTGCTATAATTTTTGTTGTGAGTTTATTTCACTATGCACGTTAGTTTTAATAGAGATTTATCTCGGTTAACCGAAGAAAAAAATATTATATTCGAAATCTTCTTTAGCTGCAGTAAGTCTAAATCCTTATCTTATACAGGGTCACTTTTAAAGATCCGGTCAAATTTAATATTAAGAACTAAATATTGAATTGAAAGTGCTTTTTAATTATTATTGTAAAACTATTACAGGATTGTATCTCAATATTCGTTTAATTTCTAGCTTATTTGCGCAGCTTTTTTTACTAGGTGGTAGAGTTCTGCATTGTCTCGCCCGGGTCTGGTACCACCGCCTTACCTATTCCTACCAGCAATAGCGTCAGTGCTTGTCGCTGTCGTGTTCCGGTTTGGAGGGTAAGGTAGCCGGTAAACTTATGCATGTGGCATTAGACCTCGCCACAAGATAGCAACGCACCATTAACATCTTTGGTGTCTATAGGCGATGGTTGACTCTTTCCATCAGGAGACCCATCTGCTTGTTTGCTATCTTATGACATAAAAAAAAAGCTTTACCCGTGAACAGAGTAGCATGTCGTCGATATAGGTTTTTATATAAGTTTTTCTTTGTCATACCAATTCGTCTTATTTCAGCCACTTAGTGTTAGATTTTAAAAAGTTAGCTTATTTTTACTCTTGGTCTTCAACTACCTCTTCGCTAAATTACCTACATCCAAATCATTTCAGTGATTTAGCCATGGGTTAGGGTTATATGGGATATCTAAAAAATTTCATCAAAATCAGTCCAGCAGACGGCTGGAGAAGGAGGACAAGTTTAGTCGCAGAGTAATATAGAGTATACATGTATATATAAAGTCCGCAAAAAAGATGCAAATAAGTGCACAAATTATTATCTCGTTACACCTCCCCCCTCCCCCACCCTGTGTTTTCCGTTATATTGTTTAGGGGTCCTTTAAAGAATAGACTAAATGTCGTTCTGCCAGACAGCTCGTAAAAGGCGACCGTTCAGTTACATGTGTCACTACCATTGTGACTAATAGATGGTAGAGTTCCACAACATCTCGCCCGGGTATTTAGTATCATCGCCTTCCCTATTCCAGCCGCAATAGCATCAATACTCATTTTACGTCTTCCGATTTGGGGTAAGGTAGCCGGTAAGTGAGCCATCTGCTTGTATGCTATCAAGTAAAATAATAAAAAAGTCAATAATAATATGTAAAAATACGTTTCGTTTCGTTTCGTTCCGTTCCGGTCCATTCTACGTCATTCAATTTCGTTAATTTCATGTCATTTCATTTTATTTAATTAAAATGTCGAAGGTCCAAAAACTGCATAAAGTCTCAGAACTAGTAAATTCCATTACGATATCTCGCAAAGCATTGCATTAGCAGTTGTCACTAAATTACTGTTTTGTTAGTTAGTTAATAGTTGTTATTAAATTTATTATTGTTTTGTCGAGTAGCTTGTTGAAGGCTAGCAAAGACTATGTTTCTGGAAAAGAAAGTTCTACGACAATTAGATAGGTACTATTCGGGATATGATACTCATTGCATATCAATTGAGACTGTCGGCTATGTGAGACTATACATTACTATTAGAATAGTTACTTGAATAGTTAATCTTGGTTCTGGATTCATTAAAGATATTTTGCATATATATAAAGTGCGGTCCGGTGTCGGACTTGACCACATGAGGTCCCGGGTTCGATTCCTGGGCTGGGCAATTCAAAAATATGTTTTTCAGTTTTCTGATAAAAACAACATTACTCGAGATTGGAAAGTGCCCGGTTGGCGATAGGCTGGCCACCTATCACATTGTGGGACCAAGTATCTTCGGCTAATCGTGGGTGTACTTGTTGTAACTCTGCCTACCCTTTCGGGGATACGGACGTGAAGATACTTTATATATAATAATAACATATATAACATAAAAAGATATGTGTGTAATTTTTACATTATAGTATATATAATAAATGTCACCACACCAGTTGGAGGACAAATAGAATATTTTTTCATAAAATGGATCTTGTAGTATTCTGTACCTTCCATAAGATTTAAATTTTTGGGATGAATCCAAAAATCTCAATAAAATCTTTGCCCCTATTTTCAAGTAAAACAAATGGTATCACTTTATGCATTACAGAAGATTGTTCCAAGCAAGGGCGTGGTTTGGATTACTAAAACAAGAGAAATTTCAAACTCTTGATGAGAACTCAACTCGGCCACAACTTCAATTTCGCTCTTGTTGGGTAATAGTTATTATAAATTCGAGACCTAACTACTAAATCATATTAATTTACTTTGATATTACTTCGATACAATAATAACGCTATGTATCTATTTGTCGCGTCTGTGGTCTACTGGTCCGCTATCTGTGTTGATCACATGAGGTCGCGGGTTCGATTTTCTCGGGTCAGGTAATTCAAAAATGTGTTTTTCAGTTTTATGATAAAAATATTTTGCCCGTTGCCCGGGATTGGTTTTAGTTCCCGGTTGGCATGGCTTGTCACATTGTTGGACTAAGTTTCTTTAGCTAATCGTGGGTGCGCTTGTTGTAACTCTGCCTCCTACCTCTTAGGAAATACGGGCGTGAAGTTACACATGATACAATAATGTATTACAAATAATTACATGAGCTCTGAGAGTATTATTCTCTGAGTTACTTTAGAAGAAATCTCGTGGAACGTTTATTGACATTTTACGAGGCGGCTTAAAAGATATTGAAACTATTTTGGATGCCTCTCGTCACGTTCGTGTTTTATGTAAATTCTTTGGTTTCATATCACTTCAAGTTTTCACGTAAATTGTCTACACGAACGCCTCATAAAAGTAATTGAATTCAGGTTTTATAGCTTTTCCACTGTTTTGTTTGAATATGATGAAAACTTAAGGTTGTAAAAACTTAGGTCAGGATGTTGCGAAATTACTGCCAGTTGATTAATAAATCGTAGGTATAAAAGTTTTGTATGTCTATCTTTTGAACTTTTGAAGTAAATTTCGTATATTAGTAAGGCTATAGCGTTAAATATCTTAAATTATTTATTTTTTTCAATTGTAACAAATTAGACGTTTTTCGTGGGGTAAACCACCTAAGTCTTGATCTCACAAATTTTTTATAATTTTTTTGTATAAAAGGTAGCCTGTGTCTCTCAGAAATAATGTACTCGAAGGTATTTTCTGGTAAAAGAATTTTCAAAATCATTTTAATAGTTCTATAAACTCTACAAACAAATTTTCAAACGTTCAAACTTTACCTCTTTATATTATTTGTAAAGACTATAGATTAAGATTTTATAATTTCATTTGTAGCGCCGGCCTTATTCTTGGAGGAGGATAGAGCAAAATTGTCGTTCAGAGTCCTCTGGCTGGTGCTTTTACCATTTACAGAAAACACAAGTGCACTCCGCCACCGACACAAAGTCCAGCATTTTTGTGCAGTTCATTTGTTCACATATTTAACCATATGCCATACTATAGATAGGTATAAAACTTTACGCCCGCCCATGTAATTTTGTGTTGTTTACGTTAAAATGTCTCACAAATAATACTGTACTTCATGGACGGGTAGTGATGTGCTACATATAATGATTACTATAGGAGCTATATCGATAAACGTAACACGATAACAGACCCGTTTTTTTTACAAAATGTAGGAAACTACATTACTACCGGATACTTTTGTACTAATTTATGAACTAATATTATATTATATATAAGTATAATATTATATTTCATTACAAGTTGTTACACGTATAAATTCTTGATTGATAATGCCTACTACTTTAAAATTTTCGGAGCTGTAGTAAAATAAGTAAGTATAGGTAGGTACTCGACAATGAAAGGAAAAAATTATAACTGCAGGTAATCTTTATTTATTTATTTTAATCAAAATCTGATGAACCATCAGATTTCGATTAAAATAAACGCTATCACTCGATGAGCTCTCCCCAACATCAGAATAAGTTCTTGTTCTTCTATATTATCGACTGCCACATTACCCAATTACCCAATCCGACACTTTAATGTTTTGGGTGTTTTTCACAACTCTTTCCCAGTTTACGGCAGTTACTTCCGCACAATTATCTTCTAATAAACTTAACACCTTGTTTGTCGTAAAAGGGGGATGGGTATTGTTTCGAGCGGCGTGTTTTTTGATTTGTACCCATATTAGTTCTATAACATACTGGCAATGATACGACGGAAGTCTAAGAACGCAATGACCAAATTCGGCAGCTATTTCGTCGATAATATTATATCTTTTAGAGAGGTTTTTTCGATTTTAAAATATTCACTGATTGTACTTTTAATAAAGTACTATCCACATTTTCGCCATGATGTTGGAGTCAGTCAATTATCTCTTGTTTTTTATTGGCTTGCGTCGGCATTTTATCAATTTGTCTGGAGTGATATATTGTAGCGTGGTCCATAATAATTATGGACGGTTTCTCCAGAGATATCACCATTTCTTTAAACCATCCTTCGTAAATCTCCGCATCCATTTCTTCGTGATAATCCACTGTTTTCTTGGATTTAAAGTCCAGTCAAGCATTTGACACGAATCCACATATAGACCCTGAATGGCATATGATAAGATGTTTACCTTTTCCCATTGGCACTGACATTCTCCTTGGGAAGCGGTGATGTCGTCAGTCCAGTTCTTAGATATTATGTGGTTTGCATTTAACCAAGCCTCGTCAGTAAAAATAAAATTTGACCAATCTGATATTTTTGGGCTTCGTTCAAAAATACGCAGCGAGCCAGAGCAACATCATGCCGCTCTATCAATATTTTACGTTTGTCCGATTTTTTATAAGAAAATCCATTTTTTTTTCAAAACCAAGCTTAATGATGATTTTTGGTCATGAAACAAATCACATTCACGTAAAGAAACAACAAGTTTTTTAAGTGTTGGAATATATGACGGCGAATAGCATCGGCGTCGAAGTTGCCAACCGATGTCACACGACATGGTTGGCGTTTTTACTCTCTCTCGCTCTCGCACTTACAACAGTGGTAAAAGCGGGCCACCATTTTGATATTTTGCTTCAAAGTAACTACGAACATTGATCACCAGTTCTCTCGCCTGTCTTTGTAGAACAGATCCTTTCAGCATTTTGATATTTGATAGCTGGGCAGCAATCGACACGGAGGAACACAAAATACACAACGTAACGTATGGTTAATGTGAAAAACTCAGTGAACAGAAATGTAGTGACTAGCACGACCGTGTTGTTGCGAGTGACAGATTAAAACAAACACAAAATGGCGCTGGGCCATTGAGTGTTCCCACCTCGAGAAAATATATTTGAATGTCTTTGTTCAAAATACAATAAATATGCGATCGATATCATTACTTATTTAGTCACAACATTTCAACTATAAAATTAGAACTGTCATCGAGAAAATAAAGAAATGGAAATAGTATAATAACTTAATTTGTATAAAAAATCAACCTACATTATTAAATTTAAATCAATTTACACTTCTACCCCAAATTGGCATTTTTAAATTCGCTTAATAAACTGAAAATATGTAATTTAATTTTGTAGTGTATATAATATACTTGTATTTTAATTCCATTTAAAAATAATTTTAAATATTTTTATATATTATAATATATTTATAATATATTTTTATTAAGTTATAAATAAACTGTACATTGAATATTTTTAAAAGAATACTTGGGGCGTGATCAACAATCTATATCGAAGCCAAAAATATAGTTTTTAGAATTTTTGTCTGTCTGTCTGTCCGTCCGTCCATCCGTCCGTCCGTCCGTCCGTCCGCCTGTCCGTCTGTCCGTTTGTCCGTTTGTCTGTTTGTCTGTTTGCCTGTTTGCCTGTTTGCCTGTTTGCCTGTTTGCCTG
This sequence comes from Apodemia mormo, assembly GCA_036924255.1. Taxonomy (NCBI): domain Eukaryota; kingdom Metazoa; phylum Arthropoda; class Insecta; order Lepidoptera; family Riodinidae; genus Apodemia; species Apodemia mormo. The sequence continues at coordinate 18,385,054 of JAUPFN010000019.1, read as the reverse complement.
TTTGTCTGTTTGCCTGTTTGTCTGTTTGTCTGTATGTATGTCCGGGGTAAACTCAAAAAGTACTGCATGGATTTACTTCAAAATTTGCATGAATATTACTAACAGGTCGGGTCAACATATAAGCTACATATTATCACGCTATCACCTACGGCAGTGGAGCAGTGTGGAGTAAACGAAGTCCGCGCGGACGAAGTCGCTGGCAAATTTCTTTTAAAGCTAGGTCTTTGGATAATGGTTACGATACGATCAGTTTCATAAAAGTAAACTTAATAAATAGTATAAGCTTACAGCTATACGCTGAAAATCACAATCAAGCTAAGCAATGCAGCGCATCGTTAAAAATATAAGCATTTTACTGTTTGAAATATTTGAATTTGATATATTTTCACATAAATTCATCAACAAACAGTCTCAAAATTCAAAAATATGTACTTAAATTCACAACAGAGCATTCAAATGCGGTTCCCTCATTCTCAGAATATTTATTTGAGCGTTTAATTTGTTAAGGAGTTATCAAAATACCGATCTGTGTTCGTTGAACGTGACTATTCAGCGCCGGGAATGCTTAGGGATGTCAAGGGCAGCTTTCAAGTATCGACCTAGATAGGCGTCTCAGGGGCAAAATAAGAAGTACTATCAAATTGTTAATTTCCCATATATTACTAAAATTGTTTTCATTATAACATCAACAATATAATATTTTACTGAACGCCACCGGGAAGCGTAGTAGTGCTCTACTTTCGCTTTGATTATGGGTTATAAAGGTTTGTTTACTTTCTTTCAATAGTGTTTGGCATTTTAAGTCCACAAAGATATAACGTCTGTTAAGTGACGTTTGTGAAATAAAAAAATGCGCATGTAATGACACCTGCGAACGATTTTACGTATCATTAAATGCAGATAAAAAAAGTACACGGAAACAAATACATATTCATGCCAAATCCCTTACGGGGTAGGCAGAGGAGATTGAGGGCCATATATCACGGCTCAAAAAGACTTTTCTTGCTTCCTCCACATTCATAAATCTCTTCATGCAAACGCGCCGGTTTCGGACACAATGACAGTGACTGTGACTCTTGACACCACACCACTAGAAATAAACACTGGTAACTTATATTTAACAACAATTTTTGTGAGTTTTATTTCAAGTAAAATGTCTCTGAGCAAGTCGATACTTCTAAATATAATGAAGATGCTAATATAAGTGATAATGTTTATGTCTTATTAAGATTTGTTTACTTTCTTTCAAGTGTTTGATATTTACGATGTACAAAGATATGACTTCTGTCAGCAACATTTGTGCGAACATATTTGCTGAAATGTACTGATTTTTTAACTTCCCACTACATATGTAGATAAGGAAGTTACTGATTTTACCCCGATTTTCGAAAATCGAGTTTTACCAGATGTCCATGTTTTAAGGTCTTAGGAACCTTTTCCGACTATTTTCACGATGACGTCAGTATATCTGTATGTGTGTGTGTGTGTGTGTGTGTGTGTGTGTGTGTATGTGTGTATGTAAACATCTCATAACTTTTGAACGGCTGAACCAATGGAAACGCGGTTGATGGCATTCAATTGGATTCCGCTCAACTTAGACTTCCTGAAAATTTGAACCGATTCGGTTTAGGAGATTTTGAGAAATTTGAAAAAACACCAAAAAAATTTTTGGCGAAACACTATTTTTTAATATAACTTCCAGATTTATGTACCGATTGAGTACAAAAACTAATCAGCTCTATTTCTCAAAAAACTACGTCTAATGCATAAATTGCATCAAAATCATTTTTTGGTGTTCTACGATATGTTATTACCAAAAAACACTAAATCAAATGCCGTTTCAAAAATCAAAATCGAATCTAATTCTCAAAACTTATAGCTTTCAAAATATTAAAATTACGCTGTTTTACGCTGCTTTAAAAAGTAAAAAACATAAGCATAGATTTTTCAGTACAAACATACTGAAAAATCTATGCTTATGTTTTTTACTTTTTTGAGCTTAAAATACCTTAATGAGAAGTTTCAGGGATGACCCGTAGGGTCAAGTGTTTACACAATTTTTATTGTCGATAGGGAAGCACTTGACCAAAATCTCGCCTAATGGTAAGCTAATATGTAGCCTAAGATGAAACTTCCATATAGTCATTATATAGTCTTTAATTATTGCGTATTATTTAATGCAGATAGAAAAAATAATAACATGCGTTTAAATTCCTTTTCTAGTAAAGTAAAAAAAAATTGTATTGCTTTCAAATAGTAAAAACGTTTCCTATTATAACAAAATATTTTAAAGTTAGTAATCATATCAATTGCGACTGTTTAAAAAAATATACATTAGAAAAATAATAAGACATTCCTGTGATAGTCCGTGCCCCTTTGAAGAAAAGGTAGATCAGCTGCCTTTCGACCAAGTAGTTGACCAATGACAGAGTTCTGCAAAAACGATTTATATTGACGTTTTAAATAGCGCAACGCATTTGCTCTAAGTAGATTAAAAAAGTTTGGTTAGCGAGAAATTTTCAGAAAAAGAAGTTGTCAAAATAGCAATTATTTTCATAACAATATACGTATATACCACAGACCACATGAGTACTAATAGACACGACATTGGCAAGGAAACGTGTCGCCACGCATATGAGCAAACGCTCCTATTACTGCATAAAATTTCATCATACATTTGTAAGTTATATTATATTGTGAAAAAAAAATTGAAATAAACCATGTTGTACTATTTTATCGTACCAAATGACATATCATCCGGTATGATAAAACAGTACAACAAGATTTAAAAATTACCCTTGAAATGATTTTATTTCATTGGTAAGTAGTATGACTCTGTATTTCTGTATGTAATTACAAGCTACACTACCAAGAAATTGACTTGAAAGGTGTATCCATTTAATCCGTGGATGTACTATGTTTGTAAGAAAACAAGAAGCAATTAATCGAATATTAGTTAAAAGAGGCGAGGGCGTGGGCTGTGTGGTGCAATGCAAGCAAGATTAACCTTGATTTAAGAATCAAACCTTTGCTTGCACCGAGCTAAGCAATTCAGAGTGCTAAGTGTGAGTTTTTCTTTTCGCATTCGATCGTGAGCGCGTTTCGAGTTTATTAGGAATTTGTATGTGATTTGTACAGCGCCACCTAGTGGTAAACTGGTTTCCACGTTTACCACTAGGTGGCGCTGTACAAATCACATATAAATTCTTAGTAAACTCCAAACGCGTTCACGATCGAATGCGAAAAGAAAAACTCACACTTAGCACTCTGATCGGACTTGGTTTGGATGATAAAACAAACTAACAAACCGAATAGTGCTCGGTCTGACTTCTTAGTCTTTAAACTCTGCTCACTAGTTAAGATATTTATTACTGATATCAAAGATTAACGGCTGTTGTACACATTGGGCCTATCAATTGGGTCATCATAATAGGCCAACTATCTAGGTGTGGACATGTTGGTAGTCGGCGACAACACTCGCCAATCAATCGAATAGGTCGGCTTTCCGTTCACACAGGATTTTGGCGTACTCCACAAACAGTGTTTGCTATATTAAAATTATTATCTGGACCTGGATGGGGCATACGCACAAAACGTTTTCGCAAAACCTGTTTCTGTTTTCTGTGATCAGAAGTAGATGTGAAAATGTAATGTGATGATGTGAAAGAAAACGTGTTGGTCCCGGCCTTCTTTGGAAAATAGGCTAACTGACGTTCTGCCAGACAGGTCATAAACGGCCACCGATTGGCTATGCGCGTCACTACCATCGTGGCTACTAAGTGGTAGAGTTCTGCATTGTCTCGCCCGGGTCTGGTACCACCACTTTACTTATTCCTGCCCCAATAGCGTGGTCCGGTTTGGAGGGCAAGGTTTTTTTATCGATCGTCGAGGCTCACAGATTCTAGACATCGTCATATGGTGGACGTCCCACGTACCTGGACAAAGCGGTTCGACTCGACATTTTTCATACGAACCGCAAGGGACTGGAACATGCTTCCTGAGTCTATGTTCTCCGATGAGTATAATCTAGGGATCTCTTCAAGAGAAGAGTGAACAGGTACCTTCTAGGGAAACGCGTTCCATCTTAGACCGCATCTTTGCTTACCATCAGGCGAGATTGTGGTCAAGTGCTTTCCTATCGATAGTAAAAAAGGTAGCTGGTAAAATTATGCATGTGGCATTAGACCTCGCTACAAGATAGTAACGCACCATTAATATCTTAGGTGTCTATAGACGATGGTTGGCTGTAAAAACAAACAGTGTTTACACGTTGACGTCTTATTAGTTCACCGTCATTCGTCCGTTAAATTTTTGCAGTCCACCTTCTTCTTTTACATAATTTCTTTTTGATAAATCCACTTCATATAATATTTTAACATATTTTATGAATAAATTATCGCTCTTGCAAGAGATGTCACTTCCATTTTTGTCAAAACGTTAATTTAGAATGATCAGAATGGCAATGTGAAACAAAAAATGCAATTTTTCCAGAATGCTCGCCCAATACCTTGGTCCGAAGTGTACAGCGCCTTAAGATTAACATTTCGCGTATACAAGAAAAATGTACATGTACATTGTGTAAGGCTGTATGAATCATGCCGTGTGCTTGTCTATGATGCGCTGAGAAAAAATACACTTTCTGCAAACACTTAGAAAATAGAAAAGGAATTTATAATCAGGCTTTCCAGTAAGTTTAAGTTTCTATATACCGAATTTAGTTCAGGTAAATAAGTGCAAATATGATATTTTGTCAATCGTCAACATTTTCATGTAAATAAAAGGTAACATTAGTAAGAACTTTTTATTTAACTTCAACACTACCACCACAATAATTTAATTAGATTCGTCAGAGATCACGAAAAGAAGCTATAAGCCTGTATGTAAGATTATTAAAAACCACGTTGTAAATAATGATGACTTTGCAGATTCAGAACATATGACTATCGTATAGATAGTGACTATTCTATAATCTGTGCTGTGCATGGAACGATTATTCAACCGAGAACTATTACTACGTGCTGTTTACTACAATGACATCAAAGATTTCTTGATCTATAGCTTTGATCATGGAGTATCAAGATAAGGAGGACCAACTAATATGGGTGTAAATTTGTAAAAGAGTATAGCTGTTTACTAAAAATAAAGTTTTAGAATGAAGTTGGCGTAGGATAAACTATGATATAAATATAACTGTTTTAAACAGAATTAAGTAAAGCTGATCATAAGTATTTTATAGCGCTTGTAGCGCTGTTTTAACAGTTTACTCGAAGCATATTTAAAAGTAGGTAGTATAGCCGCTTTCTTTTTAAAAATTCTTATCAACTGTGACACGACCACCACTGATTACTTTTTGGTGGACATTTGTATCCACAGAGTTAGTCCTTCTTACCTTTATACTCCATAGCTTTGACCTTACTCAACCAATATTGACAAGTATATCACGTTAAGTCGTAGCTTAGGTTATAAAAGTCGTAAAGTTGAGAAACTAAACTTACTAGTAAATCTTCTACATAAAATTCTCGTGTCACAATGTCAGTTACCGTACTCCTCCGAACCAACTTGACCAATTTTTATATTTTATATGCATATTTGGTGTGAGAATTGGCTACTATCTACTTTTTATACCCCTAAGTGATAAGGGTTGTCCACCCCTTACATTTTTTTTCATTTTTTGGACAATTTTTTTATTTTGAAAAATACATACAATCCTACATTTTTAACTTTCTACTATTAACCCTTATTTTTTAATCACATAATTTATACGGCAAAACAACGTTTGCCGGGCTAGGCTAGTGACAATATAGATTTCACTTCTCAATGTCTGTATTTTAAAAAATTACCAAAATTACAATAAATATATAACCTCAAACCCATGTAGAGGTGCAATTAGTATACCATGCACTGATCAAAAGTATTAAGTTTTAATATGTGACAGGTGGCTCTAAAGAATCTACCAATTAATGGCGCATAAAAAATTTTAAATGAATAACCCATGGAACATAGAACAAGGGGAAGTGAAGAGTGGGCGTGCCGCGTGCGTCACTATTTTGCGCTTTTATTCTAAATTGCCTTAGTGATACTTACCATATCATTAGGAGATAGTCGTCGTGCGAAAATCTATTATACACTGAATTATGGCGTATTGTGCCATCCTTGAATGCAGAAATGATAGTAGAATACAGATGATTAAAAATGGAGATATTTCATATCATTCGAAAGTACAATTTTCATTTTATTTTAATTAAATTCCTGATTTAATATAATCTCTAATGATATAATAGAAAGTCAAGCTAAAATCAGCCGTACACCTTACATATAAAGTTCATTTTAGGTTGACCTAATTTTTCTAGAAAGATACGTAATGTCAGTCATTACGTATATCGTTCTAGAAAGTTCTCTACTCAAATATGATTAACTGAAAACTACGGAAAAATCAATACTGCCATCTATTGTAGAATAGCGAAACTATTAAGATCTTAAGTTTCACTATTGTACAAATAGATGAGTCTATTTTGAATAGACTACAAAAGGACGTAAATACTCTTTTTTTTTGTAGCAAAATAAAATTTATTGTAACGCAGTTTGGTATATTTTTAAATGTTCTGTTTGTGTGTTTCGGATTATTGTTGTTTAAAATGAAAACGACCAACGAAACAATGTTTGCATTAGTAGTTTATATGCAATAATGCTTATTTTATGTGTGAGTATGGCGATCGCGGTCCTGATACAAATGTTTGTACTTGCCAATTCCGCTTGTTCTATGTTCCATGGAATAACCTAACTATAAATGGTGAATAAAAAAAAATGAATAACATATCCAAAATCACCTCTGCGGTCTAGTAGTCCGGTGTCGGTGTTGGGTGTTGACCACAAGAGGTCCTGGGTTCAATAGCCGGGTTAGATAATTCAAAAAAAAAGAAGTAAAGAATATTACGTCCTGAAGATACTTTAAAAAGCGAAACCAGTCGATTAATCTAAAATTATATGTCTATATTTGTAGTGAAATTAAAGTACAAGTGATTATAACCTAGTTTGGACTTGTAACAATGGAATTTCACCAAGTGCCGACGATTGAAAGCGTAAAATCTATTAAAATGGCAAATACTGGCCGTATTCTGATCGTCAGTTATCAACAACTAAAGTTTAGATTCATGAAAGTTAACGAACGCCTGTGGTTTAACAGTACCTGTAAGAAACAAGAGGTAATTCCTCTATAAAAAAAAAATAGTGTTTTGATAAAAGCAATTTTGCCCGGGGTTCAGTAAGTGCCCCGTTGGGGATAGGCTTCACACCTATTACAATATGTGGCTATTTATCTTCGGCTAATCGTGGGTGCAGTGGTTGACGTTGGACGCAAATATATTTTTAATAACCTAACCAGTGATTCGAACCCAAGATCATATGCATATATTCCGATGTAATTAACACTAAACCAATTGTTAATAATCTGGAACTAACTTTAAATTCTGATTTTTCTTGGAACACTCACATAAATAACCTAAGCCGTAAAGTGCGACATGCATTTAATTTAAAGCCTTCAAAGTTTTTGACCTGTTAAACAAAAATATTTTTAATGCACATACTTATTCTTCTAATAATAATAGATTACACTAATTCTTGTTATTGTGTATTAAACTAGCTATTAAATTTGAAAGATTGTGGAACATATGTATTTGTTTAACTATGGTATAAAAAATATGATCACGTTTCTAATTCTTGTGCTGAGGTTCGATGGTTTCCTATTAGACAGCGGAGAAAAACTGATATCCTTTGCTTGTTATACAAGATTCTTTCAATCCTATAGTCCCTAAAATCTCCGTGACTCTTAAGTTTTTTGCACTCTCCTGATTCCTTGGGTCGCTCTAATGTTAGAACGTTGTTACGCTTTCCTCCTAGTAACTCTGCTGTCTACTCGTACTTCTTTGCGGTACATGCAGTAAGTTTGTGGAACTCTCTGCCTAAGATTCGCCTCTGCCAGACTTTGATTCCTTTTAAAAATGCGTCAAAGAATACTTTCTAGCTGCATTGTAAGTTTTTCTTATATCTATATTTTGTACACCAAGTCTATTTCATTTGATTTTTTTAATCTCCGTTAACGGGTTGGTTGGAATTAATCTAATTAAGTAGAAATAACCTCATCCACAGTACTTATGTTTATTTTTTTAATGTAATAATTTATCACTTATACGCTTGTACAGTTTAATACTATTATCATTTATTGCCAACCGGTTTTGCCTAAAAAAGCATCAAGACAATTTATAGTTACAAACTAAAAACAAAATTAAAAGTTAACAAAATAATAAATTTGAAGGCAAATGCCAATGCCAGTTGATTTTTTCCTAATTGTGCTATTTTATGTCTACAATAAATATTAAATAAATAACTAAACTAATTAGGTAACTAACCACTTAAATATCAAGTATTTGAAATAGATCCACGCAAACGGTAGGGTAGAACATTTGTAAATATTGCGCGGTTGCTTTATGAGGTTCTTATCTGATTATAATAATCGGTATTCCGTCACAGCTTATACATCACTATATAAACAAACGTCAGCATCTCCGCCAACGATGGCTTGCAATCGCCACAGTGGCCGAGTAGTTTTACAATCTTTGGCCGATGGTTTCCCTGAGAGAAAAACATATTTGAGAACTTGATGTACGTTCCTAAAAAGATTTGCTTTACACACACACATATACATATACACACACACACACACACACACACACACACATAATATATGGAACTAAACACAAACCTATAGACATGCACGTTAACAAGTGACGTAGTAATTTTAAAAATGTCGAGTCATCAAGTGCCTGTAAAGGTTGAAAAGCTTTGAAAAATGTTTGAAATCATTGTACTCAACTTTCAATTTCGCTAAAATTTAGCGAATGTTGCAGACTTTACAACACTCCGTTGAGTAAGCGGGCGCGGCTTTGTAGTCGCGTCCATGTTTGTCGCCATTTTGTTATCTGGCATTTTTTGTGGCTATACTTAATATTTGAAGTACTAAACTATAAAATATTACTTAATTTTATCGGTAAAAATTTGTCTATTTATATCCGAAAAATTATAGCATGTAATATGTTATTGCATTAGACTAACAAACAATGCTTTTGCGGATCGAACAAGGTTTTTTACATACTGTATATTTCTTGAGCAAACTATTTTTTTTTACTCTTTAACAATTTTTTGTATGATGATGTTCCGCACCGTATCCGGTGACGGCGACTCCTAAATATTTAGTTGGTCAGGGTGATGGACCCTGATGTGACTTGCAAAGCAAAATTTTGACTTAAAGATACGATCGCAAGGCGCACAACTGGTCTGATGAATTATATGTATAAAGATAAAAGGGTTTTGGTCGAGTCTTCTGTGCTTGGCGTTTTGTATCCAGGTCTTCTAGGCGCTTTTCTTCATAAGTGTCCACAGCAGTGTGGACGGTATAACGCCATTCCGGTCTAAGGCGAGCCAGCTCCTCCCAAGCATCAGTAGAGATGTTGCAGGCCGTAAGATTGCGTTTTAACACGTCTTTGTAGCGCAGGTATTGATCTTCTTGTTTGCGCTTTTCACATGAAAGCTCAGAGTAGAAGACAGCTTTTGGCAGTCTACTATCATCCATGCGAACGACGTGTCCACCCCATCTGAGTTGACGACTCATCATAAGTGCCTTGACTCCGGGCAAGCTAGCTCGACGTAAAACCTCCGTATTTCGAACACGATCCTGCCACCTGATATGCAGTACAGACCTTAAGCACTTGAGATGAAAGATGTCTAGTTGTTTGATGTCAGTTTTGTAACAGCACCACGTCTCCGATGCATAAAGCAATGTAGGCAGGATGATTGCTTTGTATACTAATATTTTAGTTTGCAGTTTGATATCATGCGAGTTCCAAACACGTGCTTTAAGTTTGCCAAAGGCCATTGCAGTATCCGCAATTTGGGATGGTATTTCTGATGCCAAAGTGTTATCACTTCTTAGTCGACTTCCAAGATATTTAAAGTTTTGAACTTCAACTAATGCGGTGCCGTTCGAGTTGACATTTGATTGATCCCCACTGCACCCTCTGGGGTGCTGTTTTAATATACGAGTCTTGCTAGTGTTTATAACTAGACCAAATCTACAGCATGATAGGTGTAAGAAGTCAACATAGGCCTGAAGAGACTCAAGAGAGTCAGCCATTAAGCAAACATCGTCGGTGTACAGGATGTCTATCACTGAGAGTCTGGTAACGTCACGTTTAGCTCTAAAACGAGAGAGGATAAAGATACTTTTGTCTGTAAAATAAAATTAACATTAGTACTAAAACTAATAAAAAATAATTTTACGAATAATGCGTACTCAGGAAAAGTACCCTCCAATCGTTCTTACGTTACTGATTAAGTAAACTAACTTAAAACGTCAAAGAACAAAGTTAGTAAATTACATTCAAGAAACTCAAATATTGTAAGATCCAAATGCTAATGCAACTTTAGGACGAAAACAAGGTGTTTTTTTCACTAAACTTCACATTAACAGCGTTTGATAAATTGTGCTATGTAAATCCTGACCTCATTCTAAATTATGTCGTTATGGAAAAAACAAAAAGTTAAGAAAATTGTTTCTCGAAATTTCAATCAAGAAGTGTTTTTTCCTGCCGCAATAACAGTAGTGCTTGTGGCTGTTTTGTTCCGAATTAGAAGATAAAGTAGCTGGCAAACTTATTATAGACCGTGGTCCCATAAAAATTTATATTTTTGATTAATAGCAAGCAGAATTTTTGTAAACAGCTTCGTTTTGACGAGACGCCCATCTTTTCTCTCTTAAAAAAAACATTGAATCGGGTAACTAATAAAGTTAGGGTGTTTCGATTATGTTATTTGGTGAAGGAAAAATATTGATTAATAACAATAATTCGTTTTTACTTTAACTGCTTGATTGATTATGAAAAATACAAAATTTTGTCATACACATTCGATGGTTTTTCTGACGACTTTTCCACTCTAAATATGTCGGAATTCTGAGATTTTTACAGTGATTAATAACAACTTAATTTTCTCACAACAGCTTGATTATTATTTTTATTATTATTTCTGAATAAAAGTTACCCTTGATTCAAGGGTAACTTTATTCAGACACTCTAAAGTTGTAATTTTTACAGCTACATTTTTATTTTTTACCTATCTTTATTAGTTACCTGATAAGAGATTTTTCGAAGATAGAAAAGGCGTCTCGTCAAAACGAAGCTGTTCCCAAAAACCAGCTTGTTATGAATAAAAAAAAAACGTCCCTGGGACCACGGTCTATACAGGCTGTAAGGATAAACACCGTTGTCACTAAAACCATAGGCAGTTGACTTATTTATAAATATGTTTATGTGAATTTAAAAATAAAAACGTTATTTTCTTTCAAAAATATAAGAAAGTTTTTGTCCGAAACTGTTCGTCTATTCATGGATACTATGTGCAAATGGCGCTGACCTGCCGCAATGGCCGTCCGTTTTAACTACCTACACAATATTCCACAATATTCCCGCGCTCCGTCCACTTTGCCGTGCACTTGTATAGGGTGAAACAATTTTGAGGAAAAATGAGACTTTACTTTTTAAAACATTTTTTTCATTGAATTTACGTTCTATAAGTGAAATCAAACCACTGGTTTCAAGGATAACGGTGTTTACACTAACAGCCTGTATAATATGATGTTGCAATTCTTCTGCTGTCGATCGTTCTGTCATTGACCTCCATGTTTTAAATAAAATAGGTAGATACCTGAAAATGTCTCGGAATGCGTGTTACTGTGGCTGATATCATCTATATATATAAAAATCAATTGCTGTTCGTTAATCTCGTTAAAACTCGAGAATGGCTCAACCGATTTGGCTAATTTTGGTTTTGAATTAATTGTTGAAGTTTAGGGAAGGTTTAAAAGGTGAGAAAATATAAAAAAATAAGAGTGGTCAAAAAGGCAGAAAAATGTTTGTCGGGTCAGCTAGTAACAAATAATTAAAAAGAAAAAAGAGTAATATCACATAAGTGATCTTAATTAATATTACTCCAAAGTATGGAACTCTGCGTGCCGACTCGTACTTAACCAGTTCTTTAGCTCTACATTAGTCAATATTTCTATCTGTACAAACTAACGGAGCATATCGTTTTCCATTTTACACCGACACTTTAATTTAAACCTTCCCTTTCATAAATTTACCAACACGATTCCCGAGTGCCACAACATATTACATATTATGTTTGTCAAAGATATTTCTTATCTCAAATGAGTTAATTCTCCTTACGCTTTCATATTATAGCGTAGGCTCAATATGGCACCCTGAGTCCTGACTTAAGATTGCGCTTTGAAGTGGTTTCTCTAACGTTTGATTCACTCAATTCCCTATTCATGTTCTTCTTTCCTTATCAATTATCTTTGTCTTTTTGTTAGTTTTAAAATATAATTATTGAAGTAAAGCTTATTTAGAATCTCTGTGATATGTTCTATATATAGTATAAATTAAAACCAGACAGACATTGATAGCAGGTTATAAGTCGAGATTATGGTCATTATATCATTTGTGGCCAATAATTATTTAAATTTTGATAAAAGTAACTGTATATGTTTACAAATCATTATAAATTCGATTCATTTAAGTGCAAAAGTTTGAAAATTTATTAAAATATTATCTAACATTAGACTTTCTTGTAAATAAATTTAAATTTTAAGTGGCCCAAAAATGATACTAAGATGGCCTAAGTATTTCTACTGTACCACCAAAGAAATTTTAAAGTAAATTTTACTTCTACAGCGTATGCACTCACATTCGATGTTTTCTTTAATTAATTTAAACAAAGGAAACGTAATTTAAAAATATGTTGGTGCTAGCGGACTTAGATAATCCTGATGATGCGTTGAAACGCGAAAGTAATAAACTGTCAAAAAAATGTGGGTTATATCAAACTATCTACTTTTGAAAATGTATCATCACGCCCAGTGGAAACTGGGACGCAATAGATTGCGTGATAGGCAGAGTAAACCGAACGTCTATAAACTTTTCGGTTCACCATGATTCAGCAGTTTTTCTGTTGGCGAGATGAGTGGTGATCCTCATCGCCGTATTTTACAGATCTGATAGCGATTATCGACTATTTATAGCGATAACCGGGATCAAACGCTTTACTTGCCCATCCCAGGCAAGGGATTGGTGACAAACCACTCCTACTCGACTCCGAGCTGCTACTGAGATTTTGGATTTTCGTAAAAAACCTCGAAAACACTTCATTATCACTTTTGCCCGGCCCGGCGATTGAATCCGGAGTCTATCTAATTTGGACATAAACAACATCTACTTTTGACATGAGTATCAATACCGTAAATAAGACTTAGAATAACCTTCCGTTCAATTTGCCTGTTATATCTTTTGGCTCCTTCAGTATAACGTAAAAATAGCAGACGCTAGCCATTTAGTTTCGTTCAGTTGTTAAAGTCGTAAAAATTGGCTCGTATAAAGATATCTCAAAGTTCCAAATATTAAATAGAATACTTTATGCAAAATAGCATACATGAAATGTTTCAAACTTTGAAACGTAGACACGTTTGGAGCGTTGTAAGTATTTCAGAAATATTTGAGCATACTGATTTTCTTAAAGTAAACTTTTCTGCTGTATCACAATACAATTTATTTGTTTCAAAGCCAACTGATTTTAAAATAAAAAGATTGTAGTCGTAAAATAGTACAAGAGTTTACTCTCACAAAATCAATATGATGCAATTTCACCAAACGACAATACTAAACGTAAATTATTTTAATACGTGTCACCGACGTCCTGAATACTAAATAGGTGATGGAGTTCTGCAACATCATGACCGGGTTTTAATTCCACCGGATCCTACCGCAATAGCATCGGTGCTTGTCACAGCCGTGTTGTGGTTTAGAAGAAAGTTAGCAGGTAAACTTATGCATTTGGCACTACCATCACGCCACACGAATAACGACGCAAATTTAATATATTGATATATGTAAGCGATGGTATCTTTTTCTATCAGCAGAGCCATCTACTAGTTTGTTATCCCATGATAAAAAAAGACCGTAAAAGTTGTCATCACTGCCGTTACCGCCATTTGTGTGAATTGAATGTGACGTTAACACAATAACAACACCAACTGCGGTGAAAAGGTAATAATAAAATGCCAATAATGTAACACCTACGCATGTACAATGTTTGTTGCAATAAATTATTTCTTGATAAGTTGATTCGTGAAGTAGAAAAAATCAGCAATTCCTAAAATTTCCAGCTAAACTGAGATATTTTAAGTAGAAAGTAGTCAAAAATGTATCTACGCATAGATTTTTGAGGTCTTGTCATGTTGTATGTAACCTTGTATGTAACCCTTAAACGCTTTGATCGATTTTACTTGTAAAAACGTTGTTTGAAGTACAACATTTGATTAAAAATCTAGAGGTTATGACATTCGAACTGTTAACTGTTTGTTAAAAATTAGTGTATGATAAATTAAAAAAAGACTTAATATTATCAAAGAAAAATACCGAAATTATTTTACAGAGAAGTAGCGTGAGGTAAAAAAATAGGATTCAGAATAGTAAGTTTGTAGATTGGAAGGCATCAAGGTGGTGAAATTTTGAATTCCGTCACATTACAATTTACATACTTATTTTGTATCACTAATCTAGAAAAGTGATAATTCAAAAAAGTTCCCGAGCTTCCAGGGGGAAAGCTGCCTTATATAATTTAATATTTATGCATAATATGTATTTATAACTTATGATTTTTCAGTATTTTAGTAACTTCTACAATATCGTTCCTGCATTTGGCTTGTAAATGTGATTTGCAACTGGCTGTTGACAGTTAACACTAGACAATAGTATGAATACCAACGATATGACTACTCTTTACAAGCGTATATCACATTATATATTTATATATGAATATCGTTGACTATATCTAGATAGACCCATAACACAGATAAACTACTTTAAATTCAATCGCATAATATGTCCATCATTATTTAACCTTTGTTTTTTCAAAAGTATTTGTCAAAAGAACTAGTACAACTAAGTTCATAGCAATCGTTGAACTACTAACGGTATATGACTCACTAGAGCGTCTCATAACTCTTACAATCCATCATACTGTACGTCCTTATAAGGTCACGATAAACTTTGGTACTACGGCTAACAATTATTATCGATGTCTGGAGCAGGCAACATTGTTGTCATTTATCATTGTCCTTTTGCATCGTATACTAACTTGAAACATAAATCTTAACTCTAATATGAATGTTTTAATTTTACCAATAAGGAGACGTTTCATTACGCGTGAATTTGGCAAGCCCCAAATTTCAAATTCTGCTGTTGAAAGGGTAAATTAATGAGACACATACAATACGTTTATAAGTTACGTGTGATTTACGACATTTGAGTCTGTTCATCGCAGTACTAAGCGCTTACGAGTAGTTTTGTTGAAATAATACTCGGATTAACCTATAAATCTAGACTCCAAGGACGCGACATAGTAAATATTAAGTTAAACTACTATTAAATTGTTATACGAAAAGAGTAAAATTTTTGGGATTTTGTATGTAAGTTTTATGTGAACTTTTGTATTTTTAATTTAGTAAAATCAGTTTATGTTGCACATTTTCGAATGGCTATATTTAAATTGATTTATGGAAGCGTGAGCTAGGCATGTTATTAGTAGTATAGCTCAGGATGCTAAATGGGTATTTATTCGAGTTAGAGTTAGAATTGTTTTCAAGGTTCATGGTGGAGCTGAAAGGAGGCCATAGGAGCTTTGCAATAAAAAAAGTTAACCCAAAAAAATCAAGTTCATTGATTAAGAAACCATAGTATTACTTAACCTGATACTGTAGAATCCTCTTTCGAATATCACCTGTTTCTTTCACGTTTTGCTCTTAAAATGACGAATATGAACCAGGATGGTGTGATGATGTAAAGAAAATGTATCGGGGGTTCTGTATGTATGTATGTCATTTAAATCCAACGCCAAAAAGTGCTTTCGACTGTCTTTTAATCTAAACACATCGATAGAAAATCCAGGAGCAGGATCAGCAGGTGGCTATGGAACTCCTAAACTAAACAAAATAAGCCCATCGAGTGTTTTCTCATTTGTTATATTTATGCAAATAGTCTGAATTAGAATTATTTTCAAGGTTACAGGGTAGAGCTGAAAGGAGGACATAGGAGCTTTGCAGTAAAAAACCCAAGTTCATTGATTAAAGAACCATGATAACTTTATGTGTATGTGTGTGTATGTAATATGGTGCATATGTAGCAGTATGGTGGTCTGATGATAGGAAAATGTGTCGGCAGTTTTTAAATATATAATTTAGAATTACTTAATTAAAATGTCTTTTAACCTAAGCAAATGAACAGAGAATCCGAAAACCTATCGAACTGAGTATAAAACTCATTTTCGACCAAAGTGGCTTTTTAGTTGTTTTTCCCTTCCGTCCTCGACATATAATCAATAATTACCTAATTGGCCATCGGTATAACATTATTTTTCAACATTTTTTATAACATTTTTTATTAGGAGCTAAAGATTTTTCATAATCGAAGACGGTGGTAATAAGCACGGGCCAGAGTTGTAAAACTCTATCGTCTAGAATATATAAAAAACTTAAATTCAAAAGAACTATTTGACCATAAAAATTGCAGCGCTAACTTATTTTTACATGTTTTCTTTGTGTGGATGAACACTGTCCCATTTACCACACGAAATGGCGCCGGTGACCTCATACGATGTAGTTTCACAGGTGTGCGGCTTGTAAGTGAAAATCCCTATTGATCTATAAAGATCAAAGCGGAATTTTATCTAGTATTACGACGAAGACCCTTTTATTATGCTCGCAATCACAATTTTTACAGTGTTTTATTAAAAAAAATCTACTTTTACTTTTTGGTTTTAGAGTAAAAATACATTTTATATTTTGTTTTTGTATAAAAGCTTATGATAAGTACAATTTTGTAAAAAAACTATTTTTTTTGGAATTGAAATTGAATTTAAACGATTATTCAACCCTTTAACCTAAATGCGGAAGATTCCTTGTGTGGGGGTTGTGTGTTTGTATGTGTCTTTGTGTACGTGTGTGTGTGTGTGTAGGTATGTGTGTTTGCATGAAATTTTGTGTATTGGTTGTCTACGCCCCGATTTAATACACAGTTTATAAGGCGTTTAAAAACAAATTAAACCATATAACGTGGCGCGGGGTACAGTTACTATTAGACATACAAAATTGTGTCTCTGTGTGTTTGTGTGTGTGTGTGTTGATATTAGTAAGTCACTTCTTTGTATCCTAACCAGTAGATCAGTAATACCTAAATTGGACTCTAGGGGTGTGAGGGAACCTCCACGTTAGCCGGGAAAAATCGGGCGTTCAGAAGTTATAAGTACAGTTCCATGAAAATTTATGTGGTTTTGAAAGTAAAGAACAAAAGTTTTGGCTTGGCTTTACCTATGAATGTAGGCAGGTAATATTTCAAGAAGGTTTTTATTCTATATTTCATATCTCTTTAGTGACAAAAGATTAGAATATTTCAAGAAACGAAATGAGAATATTTCAAGATTTAAATCAAATTTGTTAAACTGATATTGTATACCTATTAAGACTTAATACATAATTTTTCTTTCCAAAAAATACATTATTCCCACGGGATTCTGAACAAATTTATAGCGTAGCGCGATACGGGATTGCATGTTAATTAAAGATTTTAACTTTTGGCACTTATCCATATAAATTTTAACAATGTCATATTTCACCCTTCCACGTGCTCAATTATACACTTAAAAAGGGATCCAAATCTACATTTCATGTTTTAATATGTAGATTTACTTCATTGTTTTTGAACATTTAATTAAAATATTTTAGGGAACCGTGCGTAAAAAGATTTACGTACTTACGGACGTATTAAATCAGCAAACCTACTTAAATTAAAATGTAATTAATTCATATCACGAGTAGAATGTAAGAGTAGGGTATCCCAAGATGCTAAATGGGTAGTTACTCGAGCATCGTAGGGACATATTGGATTTTGTGGATTGAATCATAGGAAAAATAAAATGTTAAGTATATAATGTTTTTCATTTCAATGGTGGAGAAAAAATCTACAGATAAAAAATGTTAAAAAAACTGTGACATGAAACACTAAATCGCATCAGATTAAGGTATGATGGGTTAATTGCCACCTAAAATTTAGAAAATCTGACGATTCAAATGTAGCGTTAGGGAGTGGGAGGGTCACAAAGTTGCAAAGAAAACGTTGTTTTGACATTCTCGAGCGCGTCTGAAATATCTTTTATTATGAAGGAAATGATGTAAGAACGACGAAAAAAATATAATTTGACAATTTTCACTAACCGAAGTTATTAGAATTTTGTTTTTTTTTTGCTCTAGCCACCCGCCTCTATATAAAGATCTTATATTTGGTGGAGAGTCTCAACAGCACGCGAGGTACCTCACTTATGTTAATCTGACGCGCTCGAACAAAAATCCTCTCTTGGGCTTCCCTATTATATTTTAAAATTGGACCTGCATATAGTTTATAAATGAATTGTTGTAAATTCAAACCTTTTTTTAAAAGTTTAAACAAAAATTGTCATTATGTTTTATTCAGGTGACTATCATGTTGAATGGGTGTCTCTTACTCCTCCACTAAAAATAATATTCTTAGTCTGAAAATAAAATTCTTAAACTGACCAATCGTCAAAAGCATTATTTGGTAGCTATGCATAATGTCATAATTTTTTGGATGTAGAAAGAATACATTTCTCGATCAGAATAATTAATTTTAAATAGAGAGTTTAATGTACTACGTACTAGAGAAGCTGTGCTAAATAGAAGTCTTGTTCTATTATATAAACATTCACTGCAGCATTGAAAAAATTATAAATCGTCCAACTAGAGTCAGAATTAACCAGCGCTGCAGCGTATAATACAGTGTTAAATATATATTCGCACCAAAAGGGCGTAACCGCCGTGAATTTCATGGCGCTTACTTCAACGAACTTTTACGCGCATAGGTGCAGTCCACGGACGGACACAGTGGCGTAGCACATGCCTTGTCTAGTATGTTAGTAGATAGAACTCTTTGATTTTTAATTATTATATTATAGACTCTTACTGCCGGAGAGTGGTGATAAATGTAACCATAGCGGCTGGACACCGATTTATATCAAAAACACTATACCACTTTTTTCCGACGAAAGGAATAAAACCTTGTGATCTGAAGGATCGAGGACACTAGGACAAAACGCAACACGCCGGGCTGCATCGCAAAAATCTACTAAATCACTTTCATATTATATTTTAAACTAGCAGTTGCCCGCGACTTCGTTCGCGCGGACTTCATTTACTTCGCACAGCTCCTCCCCCGTAGGTGATAGCGTGATAAAATGTAGCCTATATGTTGACTCGACCTGTTAGTAATATTCATGCTAAATTTAAAGTAAATCCATGCAGTACTTTTTGAGTTTGCCCCGGATATACATTGACTTTTCTACGATTTCATTATATGTGTATAGATATAGATGAACTATCGCACACTAGGCTGGGCTGCGGCGGGTCGGATATTGTTGAATGCGATGCGGCCCGATTTGCTCCGCTGCGCTCCGTCACCAGTGTGCTGGCAAGTTAAATTGCGTAAATGAGTTCCTCCATGTTTTGAGTATTAATTATTTATAAAATCACGTAATAAGGGATGAAATAAATTAATAATTTTAGTTTAAGGCTATAAACAGATTTGTAATTTATTACATATGTAATTAGGACAAAGAACGATTATTAATTTTAGTTCAAGAGCTATGTGATTTGCAGGATCCACGTTAGGATTATCAAAAAAAAGAGAGTTATTATTTGGAAAAAAAAATGGAAATATGCTACGTTGAAATATGCAAAAATCCATTTCCTTGTGACCCGTACTTATGTGTGTTTAGCGCTAATCTAGCATTCTTGGTGGGGATGCGGTCCGCCACCCCCGCCCATTAGGTCTATACCAGTGTCTCAATCCTTTATCTGAACAATTTAGTATGAGTTTCAATATTGATTACTCGGCATTATACAGCTGTAACTTATATAGCATTTTTATCCACGCACAGCATTAATAAGCGACCAGAAATACCGCGGTAATCTTCTAAGGTTAATACGCTGAATCATCAGACAATCCATCACAATTTGTCTCAAGCGTTGCGAGCTATCCTCTAAGCGACTGATGTATTTCTTTCATAATTCGAGTAGGTACATCATTATAATGATATTGGTAATTAAAATATAAATTACTTTTATTTATCGGCAGCAAATAGGTTCATTTAAAAAAAAATACAAAAATCAAATAAATTTTAAGTGCTTTGAATTAGCACCTACCATTTAACGTGATTTGAAAAAAAAACCGGCCAACGGCGAGTCGAACTCGCGTACCGAGGGTTCCGTACAAAACCTGTACACATGATAGCAACAATATATCAACCGCAAAATAACCAAAATATTTTTATTATATGATGCAACTAAAAATTTATGGTTTCCGCAATTTTTGCTATAAGACGTTGCTTCGTACAAAATTTAAGGATTCTGTGTTCACCAGAAGTAACCTGTAGGTTTTGAATCCTTGCGAGTTACGAATATTTGCGGAAATTTGAGGCATAAACGGCTGTATCTTTTGATTCCTTTGGCTTAGAAGTTTAATTTCTTCACAGCTCCAAGGGACTGTACTTGAGTATTTAATCAAAATTTCAGTTTAATACCTGCACACGTTTCTGAGAAAAAGGGCCTTGGCATACAGACGGACGGACGGACAACAAAGTGCTCCTATATTATAGCATATTATAGAACCCTAAAAATGAAAATATTTAATTATGTACTCGAGTTTTTTTTTATTTTACACTATTGTACACAAAATTGGTGAATACAAAAAATACAAAAAATAGCAGGTTAGGTATATCTTATTAGTGAAAAGTGAGCTCTTCACTAATAAGATACACCTAATTAGAGATAGAGTAAATTTACCTTTATTTTTATTTGTATTAGACGGAATATTTGTCCTGTATTATATAACAAAGTATAAGTATTATAATACCTAATTTGGAATAATCTATACTAATATTATAAATGCGAAAGTAAATGTCTGTATGCCTGTCTCTTCTTCACGCTGAAACTATTAAACCGATTTGAGTGAAATTTATATTATCTGCTTTATCTTGGGTCTTCGGAAAATTGATCATATTTCAGCTTTCAGAGCCCAACTCAAGTGGTTACGAGTATCTATCCGCTTTCGCTGGTATACTTATATTCTTTGTTTTCTTTTT
This sequence comes from Apodemia mormo, assembly GCA_036924255.1. Lineage (NCBI taxonomy): Eukaryota > Metazoa > Arthropoda > Insecta > Lepidoptera > Riodinidae > Apodemia > Apodemia mormo. The sequence goes on along the minus strand of JAUPFN010000019.1, from coordinate 18,363,742 downwards.
AATATTCTATATAATCCAGCCGCGACTAGTGTACAATAAAGTATTCAATAAATAAATATATGCCTTTTAAGTTTGATTATAAACTTTAATATTTAATAAGAAAATGTATACATTTGCGTGTGTGTCAAATGGATGGGAGCGTGGAACATTTAATTTTATTATTAAAATTCTTTTAAAATTAATAACATTTCATAAGTATTACACACACACACACACATATTATATATCCTATCGGTAATAAAAAAGGTAGCCGGTAAACATATACATGTGGCATTAGGCCTTGCCACAAGATAGTAACACACAATTAACATCTTAGGCGTCTATAGGCGATGGTTGACCCTTTCTATCAGGAGACCCATCTCCTTGTTTGCTAACTTATGATATACAGTGTGTAAAGAAAACCCTGTCGGATAATTAAAGGTGTTGTTTGGTACCGTTATACGGCTACATATGTGTAATTATTTTATGGATATTAATTAATTAGTTTTCCCAACAAAAAAAGTAATCTTAAATGGTATTTTCATACATTAAGTACGAGAACACGTACAAATAAGTAAATTCTATTATCAAAGAATGCCGCCGCAAGTCGTATGCCACCGAAGGTCATGCGGCAGGTTTAAAATTCCTTTATAAAAAGCCGAAAACCGAAGATCGCGCCTTCGCGCGGTGTTAGTGTGAAAGCCGCCAAAGCGAAAAAATGAAAAAGGCAGCGACAAAGTGTTGTCATTTTTAAAATATTTGCTTAAATCTAGGGAAATATATGTAAAAATACGAATATTAAAACAGCAATATCTTTTTAATTTTTGAAATAAAGTCATTTTAATATTTTTTCAGTAATGCCTTTAACCAACCTATATGCCTCTTTCTGATTGCACAGGGCTTTCTTTACACACTGTATATATAAAAAAGATAGATTTCTGCATTGTTTCAGCTGGATCTGGTACCACCATCGTGTCTAAAAGTTGGTAGAGTTCTTTCTGCTATAGCGTTAGTGCTAGTCACTGTCGTGTTGCAGTTTGAAGGGTAAGGTAGCCAGTATACTTATGCATATGGCGTTAAGACACTCCCACCAAGATTGAAACGCACCATTAATATCTTAGGTGTCTATAGGCGATGATTGTCTCTTTCCATCAGGAGAGACACTTATTACAACTACTTATCTGCTATTTTATGAAATATAAGAAACTAATATCTTAAAGCGAAAACCGCCGTGGTAATTTTCTTATGTTATTACGCTGAATCATCAAACAATCCATCACAATTTGTCTTCAGCCCTGCGAGCTGTCCTCTCTTGACACCACTGATTTATTTGTGTTCCAATTTTGTCTACACAGTTATTATGGCACATCGTTAATTAAAATATAAGTCACTTTCATTTTCCCCGTGTTGACCCGGGTCACTTTTGAAAAATAGGCCATTTGCGTTTATGTAAGGCAGTTCAAAAAAGCTAACAATTGACCAAATATGTGTTAGCAACCGCGCTTAACGACCAGTTCTAGCCGGCCAGATGTGTATCGCAGCTGTGCTATGCACCTGTTATTTTAAGATAATGACGTCACAACAATAATGGACTAAATATATAACGAAGAATGGTATAAATAGGCAGGGATAACATGTTTTCGATTCATTGTAATTCTATCGCTTCTTGAGAGCGTTACTCTGCCCAAAAATTATAATGTGCGTGTAAAAGTTATTCAAGTATTTTATTCAGCCAAACTGCTTCTGGATTATATATTATGTTAAAATATCAGTACCATATTTTCCTGTTCCTGCTACAATAGCGTCATTGCCATGTTCCGGTTTGGAAGATAAGCTAGCCGGTAAACTTATACATTAAATATTTGCACACCATATAATGGTAGAATGTGTTGGTAACTTAATTAATTTTTAACAACTTAACAACCATATTCTTGCGAATAAATATTTTCTTTCTTTCTTTATTTCTTTCATATGGTATCAACATCCCGCCATACGGATAGTAACACAATATTATACTATGGTTTCTCTTTTCATCAGGAGAGCCAACTGCTATTTGCTATCTTATGATATATATAAATGAATATTTTTATATTTAAATGTTGCTACGGTTTATGGGACAACTAATGCCGGCCTACGTAATGTCAAACTTTAAAAGTGTATCCTACTTTGACCTTTCCGTATAACAAATGTAATATTATGCTTACATTTCACTGATTTTTTCTGATCTAGCCAGATTAAGTGGCGATTTATCTATAAGTATGACGAAAATACTCGTAAATCCAATACGCCTATTATCTGTACGGTTACGTACATTAGCAATGTACAAGGGCCGACAAGCCATCAATAAACAGATAGAGCGTGGTCCCACAATCAAACTTTTTTTATTAATAACTAGCAGAATTTTTGTAAACAGTTTCGTTTTGATGAGATAAACATCTTTTCTATCTTAGAAAATTCTCGAATCAGATAATTAATATAGAAAGAAAAAAAATAATTTTAGAGTGTCGGACTAAGAAAATTTCACAAAAATTCAGCTGGTTATTAAAAAAAAGTTTGTTCATGGGATGATGGTTTAAGACGCGATACGGTCACGACGAGCGCGAGTTGTTTGACTGAACGAAGAAATAAACGTCGCGAATCAACTTACTCTACTTACTCCATATATCTATGGGGATCTTAACACCTCTATCTGTAGTGAGCTGCCAGTCGGCTTGTAGATATAACAATGCGGCAACCTTAGTCTCAATCACTCCCCACAATCTCTTCGCTAGTGGCTCCAAGAAGCTGTAGTGTGCACAGCGGCCACACCCCGGTAACCACGTCGATCCGTGGGCTGAACCTAGTGAAGGGTAAACTGCGTAAAACGCGATTCCTTGGCTGACCCCCCAGAAATAGCACACAAGTCTTCTTCGGCGCTTGTAGGGAGGCACCGTCAGTATGACTACCCACCTGGCTGCAACGGCGGGGATACACAGCATCTGTGTAATGCTGAGGGCGCATATAGGGGTCTGAAATTATATATGCGTCGCCAATCGTATCAGTTTTCTAATCCATTGGCAATGACGTGTAGAAGCGAGAGAGTGGATCTGTAGGTAGCGCAACTGTTTATCCACTATAATATATTCCCGCGCAGATGATCTTGACTACGTTAGAAGGAATGGGATCTTCAAGACCTGCGGCGATCGGAAACTGGTGGTGAGGCCGGGATCTTGGTGGATAACCGGCTTTAGCTGGAACTCGGCACGTAGGTGGTCAGACGAGAGTGGACGCTCCTGGACTCAGCAGAGACGGGAGTACAGGTTCGGTAGCACGATGACGACAAAGCAGCCCTTTTTAGGATCGCTCTGCTTTCCCCAATCCGGGGAGGGGCCTAGAAAAGGTGGCCCAAACATAGTCCGTCTCTTTTTTAAGTCGGGTGGCAAACAGTGGTCATCCGCCCACCAACCTGTCGCGGTCGAAAGAAACAAGTTAAGCAAAAAATTAAGAACCTTATAGTAGGAGCATGGAATGTAAGAACTTTATTGGATGGAGAGCCAAATTTTTGTCCGGAGAGGAAAACTGCTATCATTGCGTGTGAACTATCGCGATACAACGTGGATATCGCAGCAATAAGTGAAACCCATTTCAACGGCACTGGAAGTCTGTGCGAACAACTGGGTGGCTATACATATTTTTGGTCTGGAAAACCATCTGGAGAGCGAGCTATGAGTGGTTTTGGTTTTGCAGTACGTAATAATAGAATTGCAACATCTTTATCGGAATTTCCGAAAGAAATTAACGACCGCCTAATAACTTTACGCCTGCTCATCAATGATACCAAATACGTCCACATCATTAGTATTTATGCGGCCACTTTAACTGCAACTGATGATGTTAAAAACAAATTTTATCAAGACCTTCGTTGCGTTCTTGCAAAGATTCCAACACAGGACAAAATTATCTTAATGGGTGACTTCAACGCTCGTGTTGACAGGGATTATGAAGCCTGGCGAGGGATTCTCGGTCGTCACTGAGTTGGGAGCTGTAACTCTAATGGTTTGGAGCTCCTTACTCTGTGCGCTGAGTTTAACTTATGTCTGACCAACACTTTCTTTCGTTTGCCGGAAAAAGACCTCTTTGATGCATCCCAGATCCAAACATTGGTACCTTTTGGATAACATCGTTGTTCGGAAAAAAGAAATTAGTATTATTATGATCACTAGAGCTATGCGAGGTGCTGAATGTTGGTCTGACCACCGCCTGATTTTCTCCAAGATAAGCCTAAACTTAAAACTCCCACGACACGCTTCTCATAGGAAACCCGCGAAACTTAATGTTGCGCCACTTCTGTATTCCAACGATCTGAGAAGAGACCTGGATAACAATTTCAGCTTTAGAATGTCGGAAACAGTTCATATTAATACCAATATCGATCAAGTGTGGCGGATCTACTCACAAAACCTACGTGACTGTGTTTTGCAAACGGTGCCTAAACCACAACGTAAAACTAAGATTGGTTTGACGACTCAGATGCAACAATTCGAAACGCTGATAAAAAAGTATAGACGAGAGCTGAGATCTCCAACAAACGTCACTACTCAGAGATCCATTCAAACAGAGCTTAAATCGAAGATTCGAGAGCTCAAAAATCAATGATGGTTAGATCGAGCTAGGAATCTGCAAGTTTTTGCTGACACAAACCAAACGGGCAGGTTTTTCGAGGGCCTACGAACTATTTTTGGTCCAAAATCGAGAACAATAGCACCCATATATGGGACAAAAGTTGCAAGGTGACAGATCACAAGCAAATTTTGGATCGGTGGGCTGAACATTTCAAGGACGTCCTAAATCCTTGCTCACAAACTGTAAATATGTCATATGTAGAAAATCTTGCACCTCAACCTGTCAGGGAATGTCTTGCAGAAACACCAAATTTTGACGAATTTAAATCAGCAATTTATAAATTGAAAAACGCCAAAACACCTCGTGCTGATAGTCTACCATCGGAGGTTTATAAATATGGCGGACCCTGTGTGCAACAAAGACTCTTTAATATAAACGCAAAAGTATTGGAGACCGAAATAGTAGCTCAAGAGTGGAACGATGCGATCTATAAACTATACAAAGGCAAAGGAGAATTATCTGACTGTAGTTCCTATAGAGACATCTCCCTCCTTTCTACTGCTGGCAAGGTACTGACGCATATTATTAACCGTCGCCTATCTGACCTCGCTGAACAAATACTCCCAGAGTCTCAGTGTGGTTTTAGACCAAGTAGAGGGACTGTGGATGGCATTTTCATAGTGGAACAAATTCAGGAGAAAAGCCTTGAGCAAAACCGCCCTCTTTACCTGTGTTTTGTTGATTTAGAGAAGGCTATTGACCGGGTACCACGAACTGCCCTGTGGATTGTATTAAAAAAAGCTGGCTGTCCCGAGAAATGCGTCAACATAATGTTTCATGATGGTATGACGGTTTGTGTTCAACATGATAACGATTTCTCAGACCAATTTCAAGTAATCAGCGGTGTAAAGCAAGGTTGTGTAATGGCTCCCACGCTATTTTTATTATACTTCTCGACTGTATTCAACGACGCATTAAAACGTATTAATGGACAAATTAAAATCAAAGTCCATTCTGATAAAAGTGTTTTTGATATCTCACGATTCCAAGCAACATCTAAAACGCACGAACGTTTGCTGCATGGTGCGTTATATGCCGATGACGTGTGTCTCATGGCCGACTCAGCAGAGTATCTTCAAAATTATTTTGCTACCCTCCAGGATGCCTGTTTTAAATTTGGTTTGGTCATAAGCGTGAAAAAGACCCAAATGCTCATCAATCATAAATATGCTTAAAAATTATTTTACGTATTTGAGTATTTTTTATTCAGTTATAAACAGTAAAAAAATAAATATTTGCAAAAAGATTTTGAAGTTTTTGAGGTGTTTGAGGTCCATTTATTAAAATATTATATTATTAAACTACTAAGTAAACTGTAACGTGCCAAGAATACCTAATACTATGTCATTATTGATGAAGAAAAACCTGACTAATATTGATTTAATTTAAAAATTAGCTTGGGACAGCGATTTTCCATTTAGTGGAGACATGCCCATATAAAATTCTCGTGTCGCGGTGTTTGTAGTTAAAATCCTCTGAAAAGGTTTGATCGCTTCTCATGAAATTTCGTGCGCATATCGGGTAGGTCTGAGAATCGAACAACATCTATTTTTCATCTTCCTAAATGTTAAGGATAGTCCACCCCTAATTTTTTTCTAGATAATTTTTTTTGTTTTTATTTTTTAAGATACAACATTAATATATATATATATATATATATATATATATATATATATATATATATATATATATATATATATATATATATATATATATATATATATATATATATATATATATATATAACCCTAAATTTTCAACCCTCTACGATCAACCGCTATTTTTTAATTTAATAATCTATATGGAAAAGCTACGTTTGCCGAGTCAGCTAGTTGATTCATAAAGTCAAACAAGACAGAACGAACCGTCGTTTCTCAGTTGGCGTGATTAGTGATGATCCCCAATCGTAGCATTTTAAAACCTGAAACGGTAAAAGACTATTTCTAGCTATAATCGGGACTAGCGGCTTTATGTATCTACTCATTCAAGGCGCGGGAAACGAGACAATCAATAAATATCATGAGTCAAATAACAAAATATTTAAAATATAATGAAATGAAAATAAAATAATAGGAGACGTGTCTAAAACGTAAGCCATACAGAATAACAACAGTTGAATTCACAATAAATACAAATTCACAACGAAGCGGATAATTGAAACGCTTTGGAGTTATTTTGAAATTGATAAAATTATTCAGCAGCCATAATTAATTTGGTTAGTGAGCGACCGAGACCCTGTAATGGATGTAAATGACTTTAGCAGTGTCACGATAACTTAGTTGTTTTAGCCTTAACAAAGTTAAATTGGTTTATTTATCTCAAATAACACCCACTATGGGTTAAAACACGAGAAAGTGTTTTTAGACCATTGTTTTCTATAAAGTAAGATGTACTTGAATTGAAAACTTTGGCGGAAACATATTTTACCTTCTTAGTATTTTGTCATGCCTTTATGACATGCAATAAAAGTTCTTCGTGTGTTTATTCTGGCTTTTTTTATATCATAAAATAGCAAACAAGCAGATGGGTCTCCTGATGGTAAGAGTCAACCATCGCCTATAGATACCAAAGTGTTAATGGTGCGTTGCTATCTTGTGGCGAGGTCTAATGCCACATGCTTAAGTTTACCGGGTGCCTTACCCTCCAAACTGGAACAAGACAGTGACCAGCACTGACGCTATTGCGGCAGGAATAGGTAAGGCGGTGGTACTAGACCCGGTTGAGCCGATGCAGAAATCTACCACCTAGTAGTCACGATGGTAGTGGCGCGCATAGCCACTCAGTCGCCTTTCATGACCTGCCTGGCAGAACGGCAGTTGGCCTATTCTTCAAAAGAGCCCAGGACTAACACGGGGAAAAATAAATCAGCTGTTTTACTGCTGGGCATCTCGTAATAGCGATACGTATCATTAACATTGTGAATACTATCTAGGTGGTAGAATTCTGCAACGTCTCGTACGGGTTTTGATATTCCTGGCACAATAGCATCCTTGATTTTCGCTGTCGGGTTTCTATTTGGAGGTTTTGGTAGCCGGTAAATTTACGTTTGTGGCATTCCAACTTCGCCAAACGGATAAAAACGTTTTTCCCCGTGTTAGTCCCGGGCTCCTTTGAAGAATACACCATCTGCCGTACTACCATGCAGGTCGTAAAAGGCGGCCGATTGACTATGCGAGTCACTACCATCGTGACTACTACTATACATAAGCTAGCATTATCTCGCCCGGGTCTGGTACCACCACCTTACCTATTCCTGCCGCAATAGCGTCAGTGTTTGTCACTGTCGTGTTCCGGTTTGGAGGGTGTGGTAGCCGGTAAACTTATGCATGTAGCATTAGACCTCGCCACAAGATAGCAACACACCATTAACATCTTTGGTGTCTATAGGCGATGGTTGACACTTTCCATTAAGAGACTTGTCTGCTTGTTTGCTATCTTATGTTAAAAAAAACGCACCATCAACGCTTTGGTGTCTATATTAAAAAAAATAATTCAATGTACAGTTTTGACTTTCCTGCGATTTTATTATATGTATAGATTAGAAATTAAAAAAAAGATAAATAATATATTGTTTTTTAACTTAAAAGGACTTTTCTACCTTGAAAATAAATCGGTCAAGGTTTTTTATTATTTCATTATTTACAATATACAATATGAAATAATTTATCAAAGGCAGATAGATAGGTATGCAACCTTTTTTGTTTCAGATTACTACTGGCTGGTTAAAAAACAAAATATTATTTTGTTTTTTCGTAAAATTATAAGTGAATGCATTTGTTCGAATTTAAATGTGGTAAATTCAGGTATTATCAAAATGTTATAATTTTTACGAAGTTTTAATCACATTTTTAGGTGAAATACAATTGTGAGACATTCTTTTTATGATAGAGCAACGTCATTTGGCCGCGGATGAAATGCAAAGTGTTGTGGGAATGATGCAAGCAGTAAAAACTAATCAGAAGTGTCTCGCTATCTTGATTTGAACAAGAGCATGATTTAATAGATTCAGGCGTTACTTTGCGGAAATCCATAATTTAAAGAAGCATCTATGTACTGAGTACATAATTTGTGTGTTACTGCCTTTGCTTCTGACGTGAAAGAAAGTGTGGAGGAAGCGGGTAGACTATTGTGCCGCTTTGGTCTTCTCTTATTTCAGACCTTAGATAAGTTTTCTCCATTCCTTACACTAACTTTCATTTCTGTTGCATCACAGCAGTTCCGTATAACATTTCGAGGAAAATTTGTAAATTACATACCATAGTTGCTTCTTTAAAAGCATTATTTTTTATCTGTGCTATCGTTACACTATCGCAGAAAATTGCGCTGAGCAGCACCCAGGCTGGGTGGAAGCAGTACAGCCATTCGGTTAGACCGATACATACAACAGATTTTATGTCAACTCTTTATGAAAGGTATCGATTATTTTATATTATTTAATTTTAAATTAAAAAAAATGGTTAAAAAACACAAATGATCGAAGTTGTGTATATAGTTTTACACTAGCTACAACGTGCACCCCCTGCATTATAAAAGTTTGTGGTGGTACTAACCTAACCTAATTTTTCCAGGATAAAAATGCTATGTGCTATTCGAGGTCACCATCTACCTATGTGCTAAATTTCATTTAAATCAGTTGCGTAGTTTCTACGTGATTGAGCAATAAACATCCATTCATCCACATCCAAACTTTCGCATTTATAATATTAATATAGATTACGTTACAGGTTGTATATCATTTAATAATTTGTCAATCCCAGCCCTTGTTGATACGTTGCTATTAATAATAATAAGTCATCTGTTGCCATTTATTAATAGCAACTAAGATCCAAAATTCTCTGAGGAATTCTGAGAATAAAGATTCCTTTAGTATGTAAAATAAATTATTAGCTGATTGTCATTTTTCCTTTCTGACTAACATTTACACTTGTGCTAATATGTAGTTCTTGTTAATTTAAATTAAAGAAAATAAGAAAATATTACGTTTATCCTTTTGTTTATTAAATATCTATCTACTATATTTTGCGTTAAATATGTATGGTAAAAGGGTTCAATCTTCTTTCTGCTTAACTATTACTAAGGATTATACCTACATCACTAAACACAACCCACGTAATGATAAAGTTTAAAATTAACACATTTACTTTAGGGTGTAAAGGGATGACCTTTAAGTGTCGCAAACGTTAACACATTCCGTCTATATTGCCCTGAGTAATTCTCATCTGGTCAGATCCGTCCCTGTAATGATAAAGTTTAGAATTAACACATTTACTTTAGGGTGTAAAGGGATGACCTTTAAGTGTCGCAAACGTTAACACTTTCCGTCTATATTGCCCTGAGTAATTCTCATCTGGTCAGATCCGTCCCTGTAAATTGATGAAATAAGAAACATCTTTATAAACTTTTTAAGAGGAGGGTTAAAAAACTAGAAATGTTAGCATCGCATTGGCAAATTACTTCTTACGAGATAAATGTCTATAGGCAGTTATTTTTTATCATAGGTTAGTGAATAAAAAGGTGATTCCCCTGGTGGGAAGAGATGACCTTGCCTGTATATAACAAAAATGTAAATGACGCTTTGCTATTCATAATGAGGTATACGCTCACGTGCATATTTTTACTGCCTAAATCTCCAAAATAATCTTAATTATAAGTTTCATATTTCAATTATTAAAATGACCGATGACGTAGTATTTTTTATTTAAATAGTTAACAAATAAGATGGTTGGCTTTGCTGATGGAAAGAACATCCATCGCTAACAGACATTAAAGATGTTAACGGTGCGTTGTTATACGTCTGGTGGGATAGTAATGCAAAATGTATAAGATTACTTCACCTTCTATTTGGAAAAACCTTATCTTCTAAACCAGGACTAGACAATGAGAAATGACGACAATGATAATAACGCTATTGCGGCAGAAATAGGTAAGAAGGCGATACCATATACCTTGGAGTGACGTTCCGGATCTTTACCACCCAGTAGTCGCGACGGAAATGACACGTATAGCCAATAGTTTGCCTCTTACAAACTGCCTGGCAAAACGGCAAATGGTCTATTCTTCAAAGAAGGTCTGAATCAACACGGGATCACATGAAAAATTAATAATCTATACATATAATAAAATCGTGAGAAAGTCAAAACTGTACATTGAATATTTTTTTAAAAGAATACTTGGGACGTGATCTACAATCGATATCGAAACCAAAAATATAGTTTTTAGAATTTTTGTCTGTTTGTCTGTTTGTTTGTCTGTTTGGCTGTTTGTCTGTTTGACTGTTTGTCTGTATGTATGTCCGGGGTAAACTCAAAAAGTACTGCATGGATTTACTTCAAATTTTGCATGAATATTACAAATAGGTCGGGTCAACATATAGGCTACATATTATCACGCTATCACCTTTGGAGGAGGAGCTGTGCGGAGTAAACGAAGTCCGCGCGGACGAAGTCGCTGGCAACAGCTAGTTACAAATAAGACAAAACAAATTTTACGATTTAATTTACTGAAACTAAAAGGTACTGTAGATTTCGTACTCAATTTTATGAGACACTTCACCAGTTTATTAATTTTACGTCTAAGTACCTTATATGACTACCGTTAAAGCGAGGTCTCCGAAATTACTTCTAAGAGGATTGGTTTATTATTGCAAATGACAATATAATGTGTATAGAGAATAGTCTTAAAATTTTTACTAGGCGTTCCAATTAAGAATAGGAAGTTGAGAACAAAACTTCATACCACAATTAGTGTGAAATTAGTAATGTCAGCAAAAAAATATTTGTTCAAAAAATATTGCTGATTTATTGAAGAACAAATCATTTTCATAGTGTCATTTTCACCAATAAAAAAATATTAAAAAAACATCAGTCTAGCTGTTCATATATATAAATGTAAAAAACTCACACACACATAAAAACGATGGGGGCAATTTTGTTGCGATTTTTGTGGATTGGATTGTATTTGTCCAGAATAGGCTAAAAAGTATTAAAATATAATATTCATCAATAAAAAATAGTAAAATATATCCATCTAGCCGTTCACCTATATATATGTATTATGTATATATAAAAGTCATGTTAGTTATTTTACACCTTGTTTTAATACATGATAACATGATCTGATGGGAATCTAAATAAAAAATTTACCAATTAGAATGAAAATATATTTTTTTAAATTATTTCTTTGTTAGATTATTTGCACACCTTACTCATCACTTATGAAGATTTTGGAAAATGCGGAGCAATACGTCATCCTGACTGTCCTGTTCTCAGTTGGAACGCCTAGTATCTCTCAAAGGTACAGAAAAAATGAAGCGATGAAATGAAATTATAAGAGTTATTTTTGAGCTAACCGTGATTTTCCGTAGGATATTCTGCACTGACAAACTCTAACACCATTGAAGCAGGAATGGGTAAGGTGGTAACAAACTTGGGTGAGAAGTTACAGAGCTCTATCACTTAGAAGTCACAATGATAGTAAATAGTGACTCGTAAGCCAATTGTTCGCCTTTTAAGAACTATCATGCCGAAGGGCGGTTGGTATATTCTTTAAAGGGAATTCCCTCCGCTCTTCCTTCTTAACAACATGAGGTATAATTTAGAGGGTAAACTAGCCGATTTGCTTGTATGTGGTATAACTTCTGTAATAGCACAGCATTGTTAATAATTTTTTGATGATAATCTTATTTTATCAAAAACGCCTTTACTTGTTTATTACTCTATGTTATGAAAAAATAAAATAACTTTCTTTAACTTAAATACCGTATCGGTAAACCAAAACTGAATATTTAAAAGGTAATTCATCATTCTCAATTCCGCGCTTAAGACATTTTGTATTATCGTTTAAAATTCCCTTAAGTAATATTAAATATGCCTAAATTACCGAACTAAGTATTACAAAATCATCTTAAAAACTGATGTCCTTTCAGTTTTAATGTTCGATTTAGACCATAAATTTAATTTACGTCGAACAAGGTATTTTAAACTGTGGCGTAAACATTATTTTGAGGTTTCTATACAATTTTGTAATAATTATTACTGATCTCTTCATTGTTAGCTAAGGTTTAAAACCGCAAACCGTACGGATCTTTGTTGTTTCGACAGTTGTTTACTTTCGATCCTGAATAAACAATAATTTGGTATTGAATTAATTTATTGTATATAAGAAAATCGTTGTTCGAGATGCTGATGAGCTCAGGCTCATCATCAGCATCATCGCTACGAAGCGTTACTTTGTCTAAGCTGTCAGCAGCTTAGACAAAGTAACGCTTCGTAGCGAAACGATATCTAAATTCACCATCGTTTCTGAGATAACAAAACAATTTCCTGCCTAATGTGACACTATGTCACGATTATTGTGTCGAATTGTTTTTCTAAAAAAAAAAAGAAATAAAACCAATGCGACTGCCAACCAAAACCTAGACGATGCAATTATGTGTTTAAACTAAACAATTCGTTACTTATGGTTTCGTTACGAATTGTAACATTGTCTACCAACTTGCAATAACAATGACTATTGACCACGTGATTTAGCGCACTTATGTCCAGTACATTTAATTCTTTTCTCACTTTGTTATCGATTTTATATTGTTGCTTTATCTAAGCTCCCAGGCTAGACATTCGATGACGCTCGTTTTCGATTGGCAATATGCACAAATGTTTATTAGATGAGTATAAGAGTTTGTATTTGGTTGTATATTATATACAAAGTGCCGCTATACAATTAAGTTATTTACATTGCTTTCACTAATATATACTACGTGATATTAAAATATTTTTTGTAATTAGTATATTATGCTACTATTATATTACTTTACTTACTTACTAGCTGACCCGCGCAGCTTCGCCCGCGAGTATATTAATAAGTCGTCCGAATAGCTTTTAATAAAAATTTCATCCCTCCTGCTCTCCAGAGACTGATTTTTGAAAAAAAATAGCGTATGTTTGACCCCGGATCTTCAACTATTTTTTGAAAATTTCATGAAAATCGGTCCAGCGGTTTAGCCGTGAAAGCGTAACAGACGGACAGACAGACTTTCGCATTTATTATATTAGTATGGAAGTATGGATTATATTACTATTATTCTAGTACTTTGCATATTAATCTCTCTCTCTCTCTCTCTCTCTCTCTCTCTCTCTGTCTGTCTATCTGTCTCTTCTTCACGCCTACATCACTGAACGGATTTGAATGAAATTTGGTACAAAATAGTTTGAGACCCGAGAAAGGACAGAGAATAGTTTTAATGTTGGAAATCCCACGGGAACGGGAATTATGCGGGTAAAACACTGGGAATTTTGGAATTTTTTCCACGCGGACTAGGTCGCGGGTACAGCTAGTTTTAAATAAAATGATTCGCTATTTTATCTTACAAAACTTATACTTTACAATATTTGTTTACATACTTCTTGTTGGTCCAGGCCACTTTGAAGAATAGACCACTTTCGGTCTGCCGGGCAGGTCGTAAATGGCGACCGATATGTTTCACTACCATCGTGACTACTAAATAATAGAGTTCTGCAACGTTTCGCCTGGATATATGGTACCACCGCCTTACATATATACTTAGCAATAGCGTCAATACTTGTCGTTGTCGTATTGGAGGCTTAGGCAAGGACTTATGCATGTGTGTTGTTGCCATCCCGCCATACGAATAGCAACGCACCATTAACATCTTTAATGTCTATAGGCGATGGTTTCTCTTTCCATCAGGAGACATTTATGCTATATAATGATATAAAACAACTACAGTGAATTGAGTACGTATAAATCCTGTTCAAAGTTCTGCTTTAACGGAGAAAAATTTGTTTTATCCATCCATCTGCCCGTACGTCTGTCCAAGGGGTTCTAAAATCTAGTACTGTTCTGCTAGTGGCTGGATTACAATTTCATTGTCTGAGCCTTTGTAGTATTTATATTGTTGACTAGCTGTGTCTGCGACTTAGTCCGCGTGGAAAAATTTCTAAAATAAAAGTAACATAAGTTACTTATTACATCAGCTATCTGCCAGTGAAAGTTGTGTCAAAATCGGTCCGATATTAGCCGGAATAAACAGACAGAAAGACGGACGGGCAAAAATTGTACAAAATTTGTAAAAAAAGCAGGTATTTTAATGTAACAGACACTCCAATTTTATTTATTTGTATAGAAGATGATTGAATTACAACACATTTCGTTGTAGCACAACGTTTTGTAAATAGAATATAAACGTTGTATAACAATTATGAAGTCGAAAAAATACCGTGTTTAAACTATTGAACTTATGGGTTTATTTTTTGTGTACGGTCTAAAAATATATTCCAAGCAAGTTGTTCTTCTGATGTAAAGAGAAACCATCGCCCATAGACACCAAAAATGTTAATGGTGCTTTGCCGTCCGTGTGGCGGAATGGCAATGCCACAATATACTAAGTAGTGAGTACCAAATACCCGGGCGAGACGTTGCGGAACTCTACCATCTAGTAGTCACGATGGTAGCCAATCGGTCGCCTATTACGATCTGCCTGGCGGCAGCCTATTCTTCCAAGGAGCCCAAACCAACACGGAGAAAATTCTCGACACAATTAATAAAACTATTTTCACAGTGGTTATACTTTGCCATAAACCTACTCAACTGTTGATTAGGTTTCAATTTTCTTGCCGATATGAGTACTTGTCGACGTAAGAGCTATTAACTGATTATTTCCTGTGTTTAAAACTAGCGAAACAAAATTTAGTTGCAAAAAATGAATTAATAGTCATAGATAACATGATAAAAACACGGCTGCAGTAATGGTGCAACTCGAGCCGTTGCCAAATGCTATTTGTGGATAACTTAATAACTAAACGGTGCTAGCAACGATATTTAATTTTTGTTCAAGCGCATTGTACAGCACTATTACAAATAAATTGCTATCACTTTATAAAAATTTATGAAATCCCTTGTAAGGAACTAATATTTTTTTTATATAAAAAATTCCCCCTTGTTGGTCCAGGCTACTTTATAAATCTACTGTTCTGCCAAACAGTTCGTAAGAGGTGGACGATTGGCTATGCGACTCACTTCCGTCGTGGCTATTAGGTAATGGCGCCTAATAGCCACTACTAACAGCGACTACCGAACGTGGTCGCTGTTAGTAGTGGTGACCAGGTCGCGGTCGCCACTGTGGTACCGTTCGTCTGTACCGCTGAAAGTTCATAGTGGTGGAACCAGCGGGAAAATTGTTGTCAGGGTAGTGTCATAATTGTGGAGGTTGATGACGTACAAAGACAAGGCAGGGGAAAAGGAATATCTTCCCAGCCAAGCAATGTGTACTGCCTGGGGACCGAAGTCCCTTTGAGAAGCGTTGAAACTTGTATATAGCGTGTACAAGATAAATAACTGTAATGTTGCGATTCAATATTTTAATTTTTTAATTTTTTTTCTATTTTTTTGTAGCGTTTGTAGATTGCTTGAACCGCTACAAGGTGGTAGAGTTTTGCATTGTCTCTCCCGGGTCTGGTAGCACCATCTTACTCCTTCTTATTCCTGCCGCAACAGCGTCAGTGCTTGTCACTGCCGGTTTCCTGTTAGGACGTAAGGTAGCCGGTAAACTTAAGCATGTGGCATGAAGACAACGTTACAAGGATTGCAAATTCTTTCACGATTACGGCAATTAGATTATGGAATACTCTCCCGGCTCAATTACATGATGCACCTTCCCTATCTATTTTTAAAAGTCGAGTGTACGATCATTTTTTACACGTAAACCTTTATAAGTATTGTATCTGTATGTATTTTATATTATGCCTGTATGTATGTATGTGGTATTTAAAGATAAGTATTGTAATTTGTTATATATTAAGTATTTATTAGTGTATTTTTATTTATATAAGTTAGTTTATGTGTATATATGGTATGTAAGTTTATGTATGATATATAGTTTACAGTTATTACTTTGTTATTTTATTTTAATCATATTTAGTTTAGTCATTAATATTAGAGGGTTAGTATAAGTTAAATACAGCTTAATCATTATATCGTAATAAGTTGTTATGCACTACCCAAGTTTTTCTCTCAGCATCACCGAAAGTAAACTGTGAGAAAATGCGTAAACATAAAGTATTTAAATAAAATAAATAAATAGCAACGCACTATTAACACCTTTGGTGACTATAGGCGATGTTGTTTCTTTCCATCAAGAGACCCATCTGCTTGTTTTCTTTTCTATGACATATAAAAAATGATTATGCTTAGGGCAAAGGTTTTTACATCAAATAATCAGTATGGAAATTTGTGTTTGAATAATTTAAACACAATAAAACTGCAACAGCAAAGTTAAATCCCCTGTACCGCAGAATCCTTATATTCTTTAAAGATTTTTACCAAATTGTTATAGGACCAAATAAAAAGTATACCCTCCGCAATAAAAGAAGAATTTTCCTGATCGGTCTAGACGTCTTTAAGCAATCGAAGAATACATATAAATAAAAGATTCCGTCGAATTGAGAACTTCCACTTTTCCTTGGATTCGTTAAAATTACAATTTTTGTTTAGTACTTATTATTTTTTTTTTAATTTTGTTTTTATGGAATATTTCTATTTTTTCTGTTTCTTGACATAGTAGTGATATAAACTATGGAGGATTTCAAATGTCTACAAATTACAATTCAGAAGACAACTCCCACGTACTGATACTGACTGATAGATAAATAAAAATGATTTTTACTCAGTTAAAGGCAGAATTTTAAACGGGATTTATACGTAATCAAATCATGGTCTTTATAAGATAGTATACAAGCAGATGATTCTCCTGATGGAAAGAGAGAGTAAGCATTGCCTATAGGCACCAAAGGTGTTAATGGTTATTAAATATATTTAAGTATTTATATATGTATAAATAAAATAAAATAAATATAAATATTCACATCTATGCAAATCGCACAAATGCTTGTCCCCGTCGGGGATCGAACCCGAGCCCCGTTGCTTGCGTAATCAAGGTCACTAACCACTCGACCAACGGGGCGGTCAAATTATATATTAATATGTATTTTTATAGTTAACTTGTACCTACAATATCACAAGCATATAGTTTGCTTAATTTGAGGTTAAAGTATTTTTTTTATCATAAGATAGCAAATAAGCAAATGGGTCTCCAGATGGAAAAAGTCAACCATCGCTTATATACTCCAAAGATGTTAATGGCCCGTTTCTAGCTTGTGACAAGTTGTTAATGCCACAATGCATAAGTTTACTGGCTACCTTACCCTCTAAACCAGAACACGACAGTTACAAGCACTGACGCTATTGCGGCAAGAATAGGTAAGGCGGTGGTATTTTCAGACCTAGGCGAGAAAATGAAGAGCTCTATCGTCTAGTAACCACGATTGTAGTGACTCGTGTGTCCAATGCTTTTCATGATTGTAATTCATGATTGTAATTAAACTTATTGTGTCGACGACTCTGATGCCCGGTAAAACTCGCAAGAGTTTATGTGGTATCTTTAATATTATTGATAATGTATTAAATTGTATTAAAATAAATAAATAAATAAATCTTACAAACTGCCTAGCAGAACGGCAGATAGTCTATTCTTCAAAGGAAGTCCGGACCAATACGGGTGATGTAACTGGCTAATATATTTACTCCTTTACGAGCCAAGCGAAATGCAAGAATCTACCTTTTCTTGAAGCACTTCGTTAGTGTTTTGAACCCTCATAACTTGAATTGGAATGATATTAGATAAATATTTTTTTGAGAAATGTAGTCAATATTAGTGCTTGTCACTATCATGTTCCGGTTTGGAGGGTAAGGTAGTCGGTAAACTTATGCATGTGGCATAAGACCTCGCCACAAGATAGCAACGCACCATTAACACCTTTGGTGTCTATAGGCGATGGTTGACTCTTTCCATCAGGAGACCCATCTGCTTGTTTACTATCTTATGATATAAAAAAATTAGTTAATGGTACTATTCATGTGGCAGACTGGTATTTCTACATGTATAAGTTTATCAGCTCCCTATAAAAAACTAGTTAAGTAAATGCTTAATTAGTTCTTTATAGACACTTAAATACCTTTACTGGCTGAAGTAATTAAAAATTTATTCCGTAGGGGCAATAACTCTTCAAGATTAATCCAGTTACTGAGTTCATAGTTGTTGCCACAATAGAAGTAATTTGAAAAATTGTAAATAACTTGTGGATATTAAAGTTTAAAATAAATATGATATCATCAGTTTTCTTTATATTTTCCAAGGTAATTTTTGTATTTCATCGGGTGTCTACATTTCACATGTTTATCCAGTTTGTTAGCTAACGACATGAGAAGTGATGGGTAACACCACAGGGTATTACAGCTGTTAATAACCTGCAGTGATCATTTACCATCAGTCAAACCTTCTGCCCGTTTGCTAACTCTACAAAAAAATGCAAGTGCTGAGTTAAGAAAGATATTATCATGTATGTATTAATTAAATGAAACAAAACTTTATTATCTTGCAAATGCTCGTGTCATTGATTTAATAATGATCAATAGCAATCAACGTGATGACAAATGGACGACTCGTTAACATTTCGTCATTAAACACAACAGATATATTCCGTTTGCAGTAGCGCCAATTTTCAGCCAATATCCGTTACCCAATTTATTAGCGTTCTAATAGTAGCTGAGAGATATAATCTGTTAGTGCAAAACTGTTGCATTTTACAATGATGTGCTATGCACATTGATATAATAACCATCCCTTTGGTTGAGTGATTGGTTTGCAACCCTCTACACAATTGATGCGGCTCGGATTTTATTTCTTACTAGCTGAGCTCGCGACTTCGTCCGCGTGGAAAAATTTCAAAAAAAAGTAGCCTAATTTACTCCTTATCACATCAGCTATCTGACAGTGAAAGTCAGAGATTAGCCGGAACAAACAGTCAGTCAGACAGACAAAAATTGTAAAAAATGTAATTTTGGTATATGTATCGCGTGTACATCCATATGCATGTAGTAAAAAGCGGCTATTTTAACATTACAAACAGACACTCCATACTGATCAATTAAAATAGGTAGCACAAGTGTTTGTGTAATGAGCGTAATATATTTGCATTTCTGGGTTTGGATGTTTATTATAGATATTTCAATATTTATATTGGTGTTGGTCTGGTCTGGTCTGGACAAACAGACAAACAGACAAACGGACAGACGGATGGACGGACGGACGGACGGACGGACAGACAGACAGACAGACAAAAATTCTAAAAACTATATTTTAGGCTTCGATATCGATTGTAGATCACGCCCCAAGTATTCGTTTAAAAAATATTCAATCTACAGTTTTGACTTTCGTACGATTTTATTATATGTATAGACTATAGATTATAAATAAAGAAAATTTATATTTTGTATCTTTACTTCTAATAAATTAAAAACTGGTTGTTTTCTAAGATTATTTTAATGACTTTATCTCACATCTTGGTCACAGATTGATCAATTTTAAGCTCTATATTGCGTAAGATTAGCTACTCATTCATTTTTCAAAGATTTAACATAAGGATTCGAAGACACAAAAGATACTGAAAATCGATATCTACAGTATTATTGCATTCAAATTGCAGCTGGGTTAAACTAACGACTGATTTAGCCTTCATGTTAGGTGACGCTCTACCAACTAAGCTACGTGTCGCTGTTTCAATGTAGCAAAATTCTCCTTTACTTTCGACCGATGCTGTCGACTGTATTGATTGCTAATTAAATATACGCTATAAAGTATACGATAATTAAGTTCGTTCTTCATTGCAAATAAAGAGCGTCGCCTAGTTTGAAAGCGAGATCTCTCGCTAATTCAAATCCAGCTGCGGATTTTTTTTTAATTTTCCCTGGCACGGTATTAGTTCTAAAACACATATGTGTGTTTATTTCTGTTTGTATTGTACCAATAACCTACATTGCTCGTTTAGTACGGCCAAAGTATAAACAGGCAAATCCCATTAAATTATCATATTGTGAAACACTTCATAGTTAACTTTGATTCTCTTTTCACAACAGGAGAACGGGTTTTGTTTCAAATAATGGCGTCGCTTCAAATGCTAATAATGCCACTTTGCTTCTACTCGCTTTGTGTTATGCTATAACAACGTTTCTGTTACGAAATCAAACTATTCTCACCGCAAAACTTTTATATGTTTCAAGTAGGTATATACTTGGTTTTATAGTTGGTATTGTTGGGAAAACTTCTCGGTCTATTAATAAATGACCATCTATTTAAGCGACTTTTTCCCGTGTTAGTTCCGGACTCCTTTGAAGAATAGACCAAAGTGCCGTTCTGCCAGGCAGGTCGTAAAAGGCGACCGATCGGCTATGCGAGTCACTGCCATCGTGGCTACTGGGTGGTAGAGTTCTGCATTGTCTCGCCCGGGTCAAGTACCACCGCCTTACCTATTCCTGCCGCAATAGCGTCAGTGCTTGTCGCTGTCGTGTTCCGGTTTGGAGGGTAAGGTAGCCGGTAAACTCATGCATGTGGCATTAGACCTCGCCACAAGATAGCAACGCACCATTAACATCTTTGGTGTCTATAGGCGATGGTTGACTCTTTCCATCAGGAGACCCATCTGCTTGTTTGCTATCTTATGATATAAAAAAAATTAAGAGAAATACGATAGAGTAAAGAAGATCGATAAAGTCAGCATTAAGTAGCAAAAAGAATATTATTTAATTCGAAATTATTAAATTAATTTAACGTACAATAAACCCATGTTAGAAGTCGTCGTTCACTCTTTAAAATCAATTACATTTTAAAGTATAGATTTTAAAAATAATTTTCCTCCTATAATTTTGCCTAAGCTTTCACTCTTTGTATGCGCGGTTTAAATGATATTTATTGTCCAAAATTACCCCGAGGTACTTGACTTTCTTTTTCGACGGGATAACGCTTCCGGACAGGGTAATGTTGCCTAACTTTCGCAGACCGCGCCTTTGTTGTCGCGGTCCGGAAACTCGTAACCGACTAGGATTGCATTGAAGATGCACACTAGTAGGAATATAAGGGAGGAAGGGAGGTATATGAAGGAAGGGAGATGTAGGTTTTTGGGTAGGAATTAGCGGGTCACACAGCGCCGTCCTGCGCTCTACTTCGCTATCCACAAAATAGCGTAGTGTAGGTCCGTAGGCTGGTTTGATGGGGAACATTGTGATTGGAACAACTAATGAAAAATATTACCATCGCAAGATATTAGCACGTAAAATATTTACGGATAGCTCCGAACAGAATATGTCAATAATTTACACAAACATACATAAAATGACTATATGCGGCCATCAATTTCTAAATTGTTATGTCAAAATAAAGCTAATGTGTTATTCTTATTGTAATTTTTATTAAAATAGCTCGAATATATTATGAAATGTTTAAAATTATTTATTATTTAACCTATTTTAAATTAATGTTAACTTTGGCCTAAAGTAAAGTCAAGATTTTATTAAGGTAATAATTGAGTCGATAATCGACTAGAATAAAATATTATAAAAGACAATTTTTCTTCGTGTTGGTACCGGGCTTCTTTTTAGAATAGACCAGCTGCCGTTCTGCCAGGCAGGTCAAAAGGCGACCGATTGGCTATGCGAGTCACTACCGTCGTGACTACTAGGTGGAGATTTCTGCATAGTCCCGCCCGGGTCTGGTACCACCACCTTGCCTATTCCTGCCGCAATAGCGTCAGTGCTTGTCACTGTCGTGTTCCGGTTTGGAGGGTAAGATAGCTGGTAAACTTATGCATGTGGCATTAGACCTCGCCACAAGATAGCAACGCAACATTGACATCTTGGGTGTCTATAGGCGATGGTTCACTCTTTCCATTAGGAGACCAATCTTCTTGTTTGCTAACCTAAGATCTAAAAAAAAATATGTTCTTGACAAATTCGTGCTTGTGAAATTGAGAAGTGAAGTGTAATCAGTTTTGTGTTTTGTATTTAATATAAATATGTATTTCATCAGTTGATGTTTAATAAATTCTATGTCTTTGATTATATGGACTTAGAGGAAATCCAAAGTTGGAGAAAATCCAACGTTCTATTACTAAATATAACTATTACAGAACTAAACACGTTTACACAATAAAGTTGCTTGCTAATCTCGACCGTTTCGATCCTATTGCTGGAAGACTGTGTTCTTTAGATTAAACAAGTGAGTTTATCGTCAGCGACCATTCTTGTTTAACGATATGATAGTATAATATTTGATGTTTAACAAGTGAAACTTATTGAAAAAGAGGTAAAAAATAGTATCTTCACGCGCGTATTCCTGAAGAGGTAGGTAGAGGTACAACAACCAGTGCACCCACGGTTAGCCGAAGATACTTAGTCTCACAATGTAATAGGTGGCTAGCCTATCACCAACCGGCCACTTATCCGATTCCGGGCAACGTTCAGTTTATCAGAAAACTGAAAAAATACATTTTTTGAAATGTCCGACCTTGGAATCGCACCCGGGACCTCACTTGATTAACACCGACACCGGACCACTAGAATACAGAGACGATAATTATGTAGAATCGTTATGAAATAAAATAACAATAAATAAATAAATTTCACGGGACAAATTACAGATCAGTAAGATCTAACCCCAAATTAATTGTTTGTGTTATGGGTGTTAGTCAACGATACTATTACATAGAAATACATATATAAATACAAGATAATATTTAATAAACACCCAAACCCGGAAATACAAACATTGATGCTCATCAAACAAATGCTTGTCCCCGTCGGGGATCGAACCCGAGCCCTGTCGATCGCGTAGTCAGGATCGCTAACCATTCGACCAACGGGGCGGTCATAAAAACTTGATGAAACGAAAAAGCGACAGTAAAAAGAAATAAAGATTACATCTATAGAATTTAGCCTGCAAAGTAATGAGGTAAAATATTTTTTAACACTGTTTCGTGACGTTCGTGACGTTCAGTGACACTGCAAAGGTCAAATATTAAAGTCCGCGAAAAGATACAAAATTTCTTCTTTAAAATATCACATAGGGTATGTTGTGGAATTGGCAGAAAGAACCAAACATTAACCTAGCCTCTATTAAGCCCAAATATACCAGTAGATTGATTGGTGAAATGGGTTTTTACTGAAGAAAAGAACTAAAGTGAAGAACTCAATCGAAACCGTTAATCAATTTCGATCGGTTAAACCTTTCAAAATTGTGAAAAGTTTACATATACATATCTAGACTTCAGTTACTCGTATATTAAAGTATTTATCGAGTTATAGATCTGTATATCTATCTTATCTTTTTCACTTTTAAAAGACTATACCTACCTACATATTAGGATATAATAAAAAAAGAGGATATAATAAATAATCAACATATGATTAACTACATACCAAACCTACCCAAAATTAGTGTGTGTAATAATATTCCAAAAAGGATGGTTACAGCACGTGCGACAGCGAAGTCTGGTTTAGTCTTTATGATAAAAAGTAAAAAAATACCTCGTTGCATATGTAAATAACGTTCGGGGATGTGGGCTCGGAAACGGTCGAAAACGGTGTCAAAGCTCACGAGTTCGGCAAATCGCTATTTGTAAACAATGAACTTCGATGTCTATTCGCGGGTATCCATACATAAACATTTTTATTGCATAACTAGCTGTTGCCAGCGACTTCGTCCACGCGGACTTCGTTTACTCCGCACTGCTCCTCCCCCGTAGGTGATAGCGTGATAATATGTAGCCTATATGTTGTTCCGACCTGTAAGTAATATTCTTGCAAAATTTGAAGTAACTCCATGCAGTACTTTTTGAGTTTACCCCGGACATACATACAGACAAACAGATAAACAGACAAACAGACAAAAATTCTAAAAACTATATTTTTGGCTTCGATATCGATTGTAGATCACGCCCCAAGTATTCTTTTAAAAAAATATTCAATGTACAGTTTTGACTTTCCTACGATTTTATTATATGTATAGATTAGACTTCAATTTAAGTACCTATTTTTTACACATTCGATGTTAAAATCGAGAACTGAGTGCTAAGTGTGAGTTTTTCTTTTCGCATTCGATCGTGAGCGCGTTTGGAGTTTACTAGGAATTTGTATGTGATTTGTACAGCGCCACCTAGTGGTAAACGTGAGAAACCAGTTTACCACTAGGTGGCGCTGTACAAATCACATACAAATTTCTAGTAAACTCGAAACGCGCTCACGATCGAATGCGAAAAGAAAAACTCACACTTAGCACTCTGAATACCTTCCTTCAGTACATATATATAGTATGTTCCCAGTCAACCTATTAATTTAGAATTTTGACGTGAGGTACTTTTCAAAAGACTGATGAGTATAAAATTGGGCGGGTTTGATGTCATAGTTACATAACTATCTGTAACATCCAAAATCTAATTATACCGCTGGCTAGCTGAAGAATCAAAAAAAATGATAACCAGAGCGTGAATTACGACATTTCGTGTGGAGTGGAGTAGGAATTGCCGTCATTTTTAGATAATTTCGCTGCATTACATATTTTAAATATATCTTTTGACTCCGAGCAACTAAAACTTACAATTAAGCTGTATTTAAAAGTTCTTGTATTGTAATGTGAATCCATACTAATATTATAAATGCGAAAGTAACTCTGTCTGTCTGTCTGTCTGTCTGTCTGTCTTTCTGTCTGTCTGTCTGTCTGTCTGTCTGTTACGCTTTCACGGCTAAACCACTGAACCGATTTGGATAAAATTTGGTACAAATATAGTTTGAGACCCGAGAAAGGACATAGGATAGTTCTTATCCCGGAAATCCCACGGGAACGGGAACTATGCGGGTTTTTATTTTAGCAATTTTTCCACGCGAACGAAGTCGCGGGCACAGCTAGTATGTAAATAAAATAATTGCCTATCCATACTAATATTATAAATGCGAAAGTCTGTCTGTCTGTCTGTTACGCTTTCACGGCTAAATCGCTGGACCGATTTTCATGAAATTTGGCATGGATATAGTTGAAGATCCGGGGTCAAACACAGGCTAATTTTTTTTTTCAAAAATCAGTCTTTGGAGGGCTGAAATAGGGGATGAAATTTTTATTAAAAGCTATTTGGATGACTTATTAATATACACGCGGGCGAAGCTGCGTGGGTTAGCTAGTAGTAAATAAATACGGCGTTTAAGTGAAAAAATTAGAAATGGAATTGTAATCAGCTAAAAAATCTTCAATAAGTCAAATCAAAATACAAGGATCTTATACCGTTTCAAAGGAATTTTATACAACATACTAAAGATACCCATGAACCTCCATATAAAAGAGTGAAGAAGTGCCGAGAACGCAAAAAGATAAAGGCGTACGAACCGAACAACGGCGGCACCTATGCGATGAATTAAAAACGTAATGATCGCATAATAATATTTTTGTGTTATACCATTTCCCTAAAGCCGGGAAATGTTCGCAGGTTCAAATCCCGCGTGTCGATATTTTTCTTTGTTGTTTTTAAGGTTTTTCCAGTTTCCCAAGCACGGGGTGAGTGCTATAACACAAAAGTAATTAGAAATACGAAAGTACTGATCAAAATTATAAATGTGAATTTCATCTGTAACGATGAACTCATTTAACTAGTTATACGTATGTATAGCTAGAGATCAGTACAATCGACGTAATCGATCATATAGCAAAGAAGAATTTCGCCGCCTCGAGCCTGTCGACACTAGCTCAGCGGAAGAGCGTCCCGGCTTTAGGGAAATGGTCGCAGGTTCAAATCCCGCGCATAATAATCGCCTTTACGGAGATGTATTCACGTAAAATATACACAATTTTATTCATGACACAGCTACAACCTGTTTTTTTTACTACGGTCAGTAAATATATGAGTCAACCTGTATATTATAAATAGAATAAAATTAAATCACCCCAACTCTTCCTTTCGTCTCGTAAACACATAATAAAGAGATTATTTGGGAGCCTTTTCATAAATCTGATATTCGTATTTGATTTTGCGTATTTACTTATTCAGATATTTTCTAAGAACGGCTTATTTGCATGTTTTGTAAGTAATTTGTGATACAAGAAAGTATTTTATTTTTTCATACTGATACCGTTAAACAATTTTCGTTTCTGCTTATTTGCTATCTAATAAAAAACAAACAAAAAATAGATGTAAAAATATATTAGTAAGTAAATAAATAGAAAATAATGGTGCAACAAGCAACGTCCCAAAATCGATTACGCTATCACGATTAAAATGAACCAATTTTGATATAATTTGGCAAGGAGGCATTTGAAAACTCGAAATCAAAGACAAACTTCAAAATTTTTCAGAAATCACCCCCTTAGGGGCTGAAATAGGGATACAATGAGAGTGACATGTTACAGAATATGTTAGGAAAAGAAACATTCAGTCTGTATATAGTCATATTTCTAATATTGATAAAATGTTACTCTCACGCATATACAGATTGCCTTTTAAAATATTGTACATACTGAAGCAGGTGTTTCAGTACTTGATTCTGGTACCGAATATGTAAAAAAAAACAGTTACTTTAATTTTGACCAAATTATCCAATAAAAATATTTAGTACGGTCACCCACCAACGACGCATAGAAGTTCATTGTTTTTAAACAGCAAATTACTGAACACGCGACTAGGCTCGTAACAGTGACCATACTTTTTGAATATAACTACACTGATTTCGTTTAAGTGTACTTTCAGTAATATTCTCATTTTATAACATTTTTATTGTTTACTAATGACCGTTATAGTATGGTAGTTACTTGAGCGTCGTAGGGACCTATTGGATTTTGTAGATTAAATTATAGAAAAAATAAAAGCTTCTATAATGTTATTCATTTCAGTGGTGGGGAAAAATCTACAGATAAAAAATTGTTTATAATGGACACACTAAATCGCTTCAAATTAAGTTATGGTAGGTTAATTGCTAGCTAAAATTTAGAAAAACCAGATGCATGCATTAGTTCAATGGCTACCTTACCCTCCGAATCAGAACACGACAACGACAAGCATTGACACGACATTGCGGAACTCTACCACCTAGTAATCACGATGAGAGTAATCGAGGCGCACAGATTCTAGGCATCGCCATATGGTGGACGTTCCACGTACCCAGACAAAGCGGTTCGACTCAATATTCTTCATTTGAACCGCAAAGGACTGGAACATGCTTCCTGAGTCTGTGTTCCCCGACGAGTACAATCTGGGGATCTTCAAGAGAAGACTTAACAGGTACCTTCTAGGGAAGTGCGTTCAAACTTAGGTCGCATCTTAGCTTACCATCAGACTAGATCGTGGTCAAGCGCTTCCCTATCGATAAAAAAATAGTGACACGTGTAGCCAATCAGTCGCCATTTACAAACTGCCTGGCAGAATTGTAGATGGTATATTCTTCATAATTCAAACTGAAATTTTATTTAATGTCACATTACAAAGGGCGCGAACAATTAGAAACGTCTGAGATGCTATTTTTTTTAATTACAAAATGCAATACTTTTTTTTGTTTGATGTACGATTAATGGCCTGCGCAGACGAGGGACTATCCTCGGGGTACTTTTTTGTTCATCAATATATGTAGATCCCTAATATACTGTATCAAATAACGCATACATAGGACTAAAAGTATCCCGTACACAAGTCCCCCGTATAATCACAGATGCGGGAAACACCGGACTGGATAAAAGTACGGGGGAATCCCTATAACAATAGAACTAACATGGCTAGGAGCAGCAACGCACATAGTGAACTTTTGTTTGCGTTGAGTGCTCGAGAGTGACCTATGTTAAAGATGGGCGATTGTGAATGACATTATTCGAATAACTCGATTGTAGAAGTCATTCAAATTATTTGAACAACCTTACAATTCATTCAAATTTCATTACTATTTCTCGCTGAGTTGGTCCCGGCCTCCTTTAAAGAATAGGCCAACTGCCGTTCTACCAGGCAGGTCGCAAAAGGCGACCGATTGGCCATCGAGTCACTACCATCGTGGCTACTAGGTGGTAGAGTTCTGCATTGTCTCGCCCGGGTCTGGTACCACCGCTTTACCTATTCCTGCCGCAATAGCGTCAGTGCTTGTCGCTGTCGTGTTCCGGTTTGGAGGGTAAGGTAGCCGATAACCTTATGCATGTGGCATTAGACCTCACCACAAGATAGCAACGTATCATTAACATCTAACATGTTGGTTGACTCTTTCCATCAGGAGACCCATCTGCTTGTTTTCTACCTTATGATATAAAAATACTACTAATTTTGTATTCGAATATCCATAACCTCATAATAAATTAAACTCTATGTACTGAGAAAAAATATCTAGTTTTATGTGGCAAATTGAATCATCGTGCTTAACGAAAGTTATTAATTTGTATTCGAAATAAAAACTATGAATAGTTTTTATTGTGACCATATAAAAATATTATGATTGTAAAGTCTTTCTTAACTAATTATTGCTATCAATTATCAATTAAAAAGTTAAATTAATTTTTATAGCACGAGAAAAACGGTCAATTATGTATGGCAAACTAAATAAAAAAACTAGTGGTTTGCTAATCTTTATTGCACGAGAATACAGACCAATTTTGTACAGAAAAATGAATGAATGAACTAGCCGTTTTATTAGAATTTTCAAACTAGCGATCGATTTTTGTATTCAAATATCAATATTAATAGTATCAAAACATTCGATTATTGCAATCGATAACAATCGCCTATCTTTAACTCACGCATGCATGAACACCAGACAACAAATGTTTGCAGTTCGCACACCATGTGCGTTGAGTCCGTGGCAAGTTCTTGGCGGACATATTTTTTTACGATTCAAGGATTTTGCCGTTGGCCGACAAAAGTCCCTCGTCTGCGCAGACCATAAATCGTATAATTAGTGTTCTCAATTTACGAGGACGTTAACTTTTTTATTACTCTTCTTCTGTTCTGTAATTGACTAATCACTTAGGGAACGGTTAAAATCGAATGTTTTGTATTTTCTGTTTGTGGTAATTTGTGAAATTATATGAATTGGCCCGTGTTGGTTCGGGCTGCCTTTGAAAAAAAATATCATCTGTTGTTCCACCAGGCAGTTCGTAAGAGGCGAACAGTTTGCTATTAATATTTGCTATTATTAGTGCAAGTGATTAGTATTCAGCATAATGAAAGTGAATAGACGCTGATTACTAATCACTCGCATTAATCAACAGCTGTCTTCACGTAATTTTTGCTTATTACTAAGCACCTGCATTAAACATTCATTCGCACTCGCACTAATTAAAGTGTAATCATGGCCGTAGTAATGGTGGTTGTGATACTTAAAACCAATTGGTCATATTTTAAGACCCTCCTGGCAGAACGCAGTTGGCTTATTGTTTAAAGGAGCCCGGATTAACACGAGGAAGCGCGGACCGACACGGGAAAAAATATTAACAGCTTTGATGTTAATGTCCACAAATTAAAATTAATCACCACCGAGTCTCATACTCGAGCTCTCGACTTGAACTCTCAGCTTATGTCCCATACTAGCTGACTCGTGCGGCATCGATCGCGAGTAGGGTTACATGTCATCAAATAAGCTTGCATACAAATTTTCATACACTTTTTAAGCGCTTTAGGGATTAATTTATGGAATAATAGTCTAAGTTTGACCGCAAGTCTTCAACAATTTCATCTTAAAATTTCATAAAAATCGATTCAGTAGCTTAGCCGTGAAAGCGGAATAGGCTACACCGTGCTGTTTGCTGAGTTATAAAAGTTTTTGGTGAACCCCACGGAAACAACTAATTTTTCCGGGATGTAAAGTAACCTATCTGCAATTCCAGATCATTATCTATCAGTGTGCCAAATTTTATCGAAATTCATTCTGTAGTTTTAGCGTGATTGAGTAACAAACATCTTTCTTCTTAAACTCCATCCGTCCATAAAAACTTTCGCAATTATAATATTCATAGGATAGGATTACTATGGATTACAAAAAATATATTGATTAAAAATCTTTAATGAATAAGTGCCAATTTTGCGAAACATTACAACAATTCTTTTTTTTTTAAATCAAGTATTTTTTTTAATTAAGAATAAAATATCATTAGAACCTTGATGAATGTTTACGTTACCTTAAATATTCAACTCGTTGCGAGGTTTTTATTAAAGCCAAAATAAATAAACACTTCTTACAAATGTAATGGGCTGACATACCTGTAAGGGTAAAAGCCCTTCAAATAAAAAGATAAAAAAAATACAAATGTAATAAAACAAAGTGAAAAGTATTTTAATGTACATAGAATCACAATAAAATAAATCAAAGACATTTCAGCTTGAATAAAACTTTCCACATTGGGCCGACTGGGACAAATTGTCCATGCCTACCCCCATTCTTTCTTGACAGGATAATTTGTCAACGCCTTTAAAGATTTTTTTATCTGATAAGTTTTAGCCGTAACTTTTAGCTGAACCAGAGCTTCTTGTTTGACTGTTAGATGTAATTTTTCACCTTCAGATATATTTTCATGTTATAGAGTATAAATCAGAGGTTCCAAAACTTTTTCATTTTGTCAGCCCCAGCCAGCATTTCTTTTGGGTAGACCTACCTTATGTCAGTCAGCTTAGCTTACTTAATGTTGAAATTTTGCAAATTTATCAACCTAAAATGTGTTTTCAAAGCTGAAATCACTTATTCATTCCAAAAGCTTTTTATAATTTGAAAGTAGACACAGTGCTACTCACTCTGAAAGTTTTAAATTTCTATCTGTAATTAAGTGTAATGTAAAAAGTTTTTATACATTTATTAATTTAATCAAAATGTTATTATTTAAAAAGTATCGTGAAGATACTTTATTATTTAAAGTAGTAATAGTAAAGTATAAGGAATTATTTAAAGTAATAAATATTCTTGGCGTTATTAATATTATTGTGTTTTTAATTAGCACAAAAGCGGTGAAAATCCTGGTGACATATCATTGAGCACAATTTTAAGTCAGAGTGCCCGTCTAGCCCTGAATGATTACGTGCTTATCCTAACACTATTGTATGAAAGTGAGAGTTGAGTATGTCAGAAAGGAGATGAAAGTAGAATCAATGCAGTTGAGATGAGATAGCTACGAAAAATATGTGGTGTAACGTACTCGCGGATCGGGTTCGTAATGTGGAAGTGAGACAGACGTTATACTTGAAAGAAAGTGTCGGTGTTAAGATGAGAAAGGGTATGTATGCTCCGTTGGTTGGGACATGTAGAAAATATATGAAAAGTTAACAAAACAGATATACAATGCGGATGTGGAAGGATGTAGGTACCGGGGAAGACCAAGACTGACATACCATGATCAGATTGATTGAGTATTATCCGAAGGTGGTATCAAGAATCTTCGCAATGGGCGTGCGTATATGAAGAGAGTGATTAATGTGGAGGAAGCAAGATAAGCCTGCAAGGATCGTGATATATGGCACTCGGCTCTCTCTGCCAACCCCGTAAGGGGTCTGGCGTGAATATACATATATATGTATGTATGTAATTTGATAAACAATTTTTGATGTCGTAAAATTCATAGGAAAGGAGATTCTGCCGAAAACCTGCTATTAAGCACTATTTCTCTAACAATACGGAGCGAGCGGCAATTATACGAGGTGGTAAATTTGAATTCGAAAATAACACATCAGAATCAATTAAACGACCAATTTTCAAATATTCCCGGAAAACATTCCAGATATCCCCTTACCTTACAACAAAATTAGCGTACTATATATGAAAATCAATCATGCTTTATTTACTTTTAAATAGATATTCTGGTCCAGTCTGATAAGAGATAGCTCTTGAAAAAACCTTATTACGTGCTTCAAATGAGTTCCCGATCCGTTGATATATTCAATTTTGATCTGTAAATAGGACTAATGTATCCCTTTTTAGTTGATTTTGCTTTTTTATTTCCTGTTTGTGAATCAGTATCCTTCTATCATAATCACAAGTTGTATTGTAATATATCTTTCAGGGCTATTTTAATATATTTTATGTTTCATAATATAACAGCTTTATTTTTATTGAATTACATAAAAAATTGGCGTGATGAATTTCACACATTTTCACATAAAAGACGTGGAGAATTTCTCTTAGTTGATTCGTGCCGATTTTACCCGAATGATCGTTGCATAGCCGAGCGTGAAGGCTCAGTTTCATTCAATATATCTATATCTTTACTAATATTATAAATGCGTAAGTTTGAATGTTTAGATGAATGTTTGTTATTCAATCACGTATAAACTACTGAACAGACTTGAACGAAATTGGCACAAGATACCTGGAATGCATGGCATGTAAGCAACTTTTTATTCTGGAAAAAATAGGTTGTTCTTGCGAGATTCATCAAAAAATTTCATAATTCAGCGAGTTGCACGATGTATCTAGTACAAATATTAGTGCTCAGCACGCCTAAAGAAGTTTTACTTTGAAGAAAGAGAGCATTAAAATTTAACAGACGCTAAGGTTATAGTTAATGGATAATGTGGTGACACCGCAACCCATAGAGTGGCAGTAGAACCCTACCACCTAGTAGCCCTAATATTTGGTATACGTTTTGTCTTTGTTCGCTTCTGTACAGTTGATATAAAAGCCTGATAAACTACTTGATATTTTTTTTATATATCATAAGATAGCAAACAAGCAGATGGGTCTCCTGATGGTAAGAGTCAACCATCGCCTATAGACACTAAAGGTGTTAATGGTGCGTTGCTATCTTGTGGCGAGGTCTAATGCCACATGCATAAGTTTACCGGCCACCCTACCCTTCAAACCGGAACACAACAGTGACAAGCACTGACGCTATTGCGGCAGGAATAGGCAAGGCGGTGGTACCAGACCCGGGCGAGACAATGCAGAACTCTACCACCTAGTAGCCACGATGGTAGTGACTCGCATAGCCAATTGGTCGCCTTTTACGACATGCTTGGCAGAATGGCAGTTAGTCTATTCTTCAAAGGGGCCCGGAACCAACACGGGAACTTTCGATTTAACTCTAACCTTCAATATAACGGGCATTAACATATCTATGTTTAAAATTTTCTAAGCCAGCGTTTCTTTACCTTTTTCAGTCCGCGGACCCCTAGAAAATCAAGCACAATTTCAAGGAAAAACACTTTTAATTTTAATAAAGACACAGGTTAGTTAGGTTAGAACAACTTATTATGTGCTGCAAAAAAGTATATAAAAATAAAAAATATACAGTGTTTAATGTGAAAGTTAGTGCTGTTTTTTAGTAATATTTGGTTTAGTTATATTTTAGTTGTAATCTCAAATCGGATTCCAATTGTAAGTACACCATGTGCTAAGTAAGCGTAGCCATTATTAGTCTTGCTGGCATTTAGTAATTCAAATGTCCAAAACTAACGGCGACCGGATTGGCGGACTCCAGGTTGAGAACCATTGTTCTAAGCCATATAAATCTCTACGTTATCTATGCCTAAGTCCAATATTTGTTTTAAAATTTTAAAATATCTTTGTTTTGTAGGGGAGCCCAAAAGGCGATTTTGGTATTAACTTGAGCTCGTCAGATTTAAATAGGGGAGTACTTCGCATACTTTTAAGGCTCTCAACCAAATATAAGCCCTTTATATAGAGGTCGGTAACTAGGGCAAAAAAAAATAAAATTAAAATAACTTCGGCTTGTGGAAATTGCCAGATCTTACTTTTTTCGTAATTCTTACATCGTTTCCTTCATAATAAAAGAAAATTCAGACGCGCTCGACAATATCGAGACAACGTTTTCTTTGCAAATTTGTGACCCTCCCATATACTAGAATCGTCAGATTTTCTAAATTTTAGCTGGCAATTAACCCACCACACCTTAATCTGATGCGCTTCAGTGTTTCCAAGTCACTGATTTTTTTTAACATTTTTTATCTGTAAATTTTTTCCCTCTGTGGTCTAGTGGTCCGGTTTCGGAGTTGACCACATGAGGTCCCGGGTTCGATTCTTGGGTCGGGCAATTCAAAAATGTATTATAGTTTCTGATAAACACAAAATTGCCCGGGATTGGAAAGTGCCCGGTTGGCGATAGGCTTGCCACCGATCACATTGCGGGACCAAGTATCTTCGGCTAATCGTGGGTGCACTTGTACCTCTGCCCACGACTTCGGGGATACGGGCGTGAAGATACTTTTTTCCCCATCATTGAAATGAAAAACATTATGTAACCTTTTATTTTTCCTATAATTTAATCTACAAAATCCAGTGGGTCCCTACGACGGTCGAGCAACTACCCATTTAGCATCTTGGGGTCCCTTACTATTATGAACTACTCAAGATGGTTTAACAATGATATAATCTGTGCATTTACGTCCGTTCCGAAGCTACAACGTAACGCTACGGACTGTCGTGGAAACGTGGCGCTTGCATAATCAAGGGTTTGTTACCTTATTTTAATCAGGTTAATAAACTAAATTTTAATTTTATTTACTAACGTAAATACAGGCGTTATTTTGCGGAAAAGATTTAAATACGATATTAAAGAAATTAATTTGAAATATTCTTTAAATTCTTTTTTATGACTTTTGCAATGCCAATGAAAAAAAATAATCAAAAATCCTCAAAAGATGTTTGGTGAAACCGTATTTATTTAATGTTACTTCCAAATTAATGTACCGATTGAGTACAAAATCTAATCAGCTCTATTTCTCTAAAACTACGTCCAGTGCAGAAATTCCATAAAAATCGGTTTATCCGGTCGGGCGTTATTGACGAAAAATTTTGAAAACAGTGTCGACCTAACTTCGAAATTGTTCATCCAACTATTTTTTGATCTTCCACAATATTTTAGTGTTTAAAAAAACTACGTCAAATGCTCTTTCAAAAATTAAAATCGAATTAAATTTTCAAAAGTTACAGTTTTTCAAATATTAAAATTACGTTGTTTACAGCAAACTTCATTCATATTTTTAAAATAACTTTCAGGCTAATGTACAGATTTATTGAACAATCTAGTCAGCTTTTTTACTTATTTAGTTTAGCGGGAAATTTCACGGAGTTTGAAGTTTTTGTCATATGAAATATCTATTTTGTATGAATAATGTTTTATTGAAATTAGGACAGATCATAAATCTCTCAAGTAAGCTAGTAATTAAATAAAGTACTGGCGCCTTTTCTAGAGCTGAAAATCCTATTCGTTTCTAATATTATTCGTTTAAATCTCGTTTGCTGTCAATAACAGGCAGCTGGCTGCAGAAAAATTATTACGTCAACTAGCTAGCATCGGAAGGTTCAATCAATAATCCAATCGCAAAGCCTGTTCTCACAAGACTAATATTTCGTTATAAGTCTTAATTTAATATGATAAATAATATATTTTTAGTTTAGTTTATCTATGGAAATGTAAAACAAATAAATGGTTACAGACACTTTTTACGAGCCATTGCTTTATTCTTTTTTTATATCATAAGGTAGCTAACGAGCACTTGATGAAAAGAGTCAACCATCGCCTATAGACACTAAAGATGTTAATGGTTCATTGCTATCTTGTGGCGAGGTCTTATGCCACATGCATAAGTTTACCGGTTATCTTACCCTCCAAACAGGAACACGACAGCGACAAACACTGACACTACTGTGGCAGGTAAGGCGGTGGTACCAAACCCGGGCGAGACAATATAGAACTCTACTACTTAGTAGTTAGTAGCCACGATAGTAGTGACTCTAATAGACATCTGAGTAATTTGCAACACCTTTTTCATTCTTAGATTAGCTGAACTTCACCGTCTTATAAAAATAGAAGTATTATAATCTTTCCTAATTATAGAATGATTAAATTTTATTTCATGTTTCCGTAAATGTATTCTGTACAATATGATTGTATATAATATGATATTGCATTTTGGTCAGGACTAGAATTAGCCATTGTACCGTTAAAATGCTGCCGTATTAATAATTATATATTTAAATAGTACTTTTTTCATGAAAAGAAAAAAAAAGAATAGCTAAAAGCTGACCTGATAGCAAGTATTTACCACCATTAATGAACATATCTTTTGTTAAAAAATAAGTTTTATTTTCTCATACTCTGAATTTTGCTGTTCCAGAAAATTTGTCAACCTGGATTAGTGTCCATTGTTCTTCTATTGTAAATTCAGGCTTGCTTTTGGTCTAGGGGTTAGCCTATCCAGCATAGATAAAGTGGTTCCGGAATTGTACTAATGAGGTTTTTCAAAGTTTTTCTGGAAAATTCAAAATATTATAAGCAGCTTATAATCTGGTAAGTAGTGGGCTACCACCTTCGTGTCTCATATGAGCACGTAAAGTTGATAATTCTGGTTATCGCTAGAAATAAGCTATAAACTTTATAAGATCGATAAAATGCGGCAATGAGAATCACCACTCATCTAACCACCTGACAACCCGATGAAATATGGTAAACCGGAGTGTCTATAGACGTTTGGTTTTCTTTGCCTACGTCTCAAGGAAACCAGCGTGATACTAATAAGACAGTAAACGAAAGGCTCTCTTTATGAAAAGTGATAACCATTTCATATTAAGGCGAGGTATTTTGACGACGCGGGCCAATACTATAGAAAGTGGGCGGTGCGGTTTGTTCTTTTTTGTGTTTAAAACTAAATATCACCATATAAAAATCATGTGGAAAATTAGAAATATTATGAACAAATTACTTGTTTTAGAGATTTTTTTAGCCCGATTTCGGAATTTTATATGATCGAGTAAAGTACATTCTATCATGTAATAAGTTAGTACATTCCTTAGATAATATCTTCAGGTATATCGTGTAATTTTTGTAAAACCGTTTTTTAGGGTGTTCCGGTGCAGCCCGGCTACAGTAAATTTTGCAATTTATAGACATAAAATTTAAATGTTCTTTTAATGTTCTTGCAGTACCAATGAATAAATTAAATGTACCTCAAATATATCTCCTTAAAAGAGCACTTTTTAGTGGCCGGGAAGTAACGTATACGCTGCAGCCCGGCCACGGTTATATTTTCCAGTAGGATGCTCAGAATGTTCTTAAACATAAGCCAAATAAATGTTCCATTTGCGTTCTTTGGTTTTTTTGAATGTAATATACGAACATAAACGAATATATAAACAAAAAATGATTTTAAATTAAAATGTGCACTTAGCGCCTGTAGAATTAAAATAGCAAATCTGCTTATTTGTAAAAAGCTGCTATCGCAATTTTTTTAGGAGCAATTCTCTAGAAAACCAGACGTAAAGAAAGACAGTAAAACAGTTTTGATTGTAAAACGATGGTGCATTTTCCTATATGATATATTATTATTATAAACAAAGTAATTATAAATATATTATATGTATCTAGATGTACGTAATTGCATTAATAATTTTGTAGTGAATGAGTACTTATTCTGTTATATCTAATTAAAATAATTATAAAATTAATCGCCCTGTTGGTCGAGTGGTTAGCGACCCTGACTACGCAATCGACGGGGCTCAGGTTCGATCTCCGACGGGGACAAGCATTTGTGTGATGTGTATAAATGTTTGTATTTCCGGGTTTGGGTGTTTATTAAATATGTTCTAGTTTTTATATATGTATTTTTATGTATTAGTATCGATGACTAACACCCATAACACAAGCAAATAGTTTGCTTACTTTGGGGTTAGATTTGTCCCGTGAATATTTATTATTATTATATCTATGATTTGTCTTCTACCCTCACATTTTTTTTATATATCATAAGATAGCAAACAAGCAGATGGGTCTCCTGATGGAAAGAGTCAACCATCACTTATAGACACCAAAGATGTTAATGGTGCGTTGCTATTTTGGGGTGAGGTCTAATGTCACATGTATAATTTTACCGGCTTAAGGTTTAAGCACTGACGCTATTACGGCAGGAATAGGTAA
This sequence comes from Apodemia mormo, assembly GCA_036924255.1. NCBI lineage: Eukaryota > Metazoa > Arthropoda > Insecta > Lepidoptera > Riodinidae > Apodemia > Apodemia mormo. The sequence continues at coordinate 18,325,332 of JAUPFN010000019.1, read as the reverse complement.
GGCGGTGGTAATCAGAACCGGGCGAGACAATGCAGAACTCTACCACCTAGTAGCCACGAAGGTAGTGACTCACGAATCCAATCGGTCGCCTTTTACGACCTGCCTGACAAAACGGCAGTTTGTTTATTCTTCAAAAAAGCCCGGGTCCAACACGGGGAAAAATCATGCGAGACCCTGTCAAAAGCCTTCGAAATATCAAGCAAGATAGCTAGTGCTTCACCATGATTCTCGATGACCGCGCTCAAGATGTAGGTGGCATACGCTAGAAGATCCTACCAATAGAGATAGTACACAATTATCAATATACTTAAATAAAAATATGTGAGTGTAGAAAACAAATCGTAGATATAATGCAATTCCAATACCCTACAACATTTAACATTTTTTTTATTATTTTAATATTCTATGCAATTACGTACATCTAGATACATATAATATATTTATAATTACTTTGTTTATAATAATAATATATCATATAGGAAAATGCACCATCATTTTACAATCAGAACTGTTTTTCTTTACGTCTGGTTTTCTAGAGAATTACTCCTAAAAAAATTGCGATAGCAGCTTTTTACAAATAAGCAGATTTGCTATTTTAATTCTACAGGCGCTAAGTGCGCATTTAAATTTAAAATCATTTTTTGTTTATATAGTCGTTTTTGTTCGTATATTACATTCAAAAATTCAAAGAAAGCAAATGGAACATTTATTTGGCTTATGTTTAAGAACATTCTGAGCATCCTACTGGAAAATATAACCGTGGCCGGGCTGCAGCGTATACGTTACTTCCCGGCCACCAAAAACTGCTCTTTTAAGGAGATATACTTGAAGTACATTTAATTTATTCATTGGTACTGCAAGAACATTAAAAGAACATTTAAATTTTATGTCTATAAATTACAAAATTGACTGTGGCCGGGCTGCACCGGAACACCCGTTTTTTAACAATTAATACATAAAAATGTGACTAAGCAAACCAGTTTTTTTTCCGTTTGTCTTCGGTGCCTCGCCTTAATACTACATTTGGTTATCATATATTGGCATCTATGTAGTAAGGATATAATGTGCGTTGGATTTACGGAAACTTAAATATTTAAACCGGAACACTGCAAGCCCTGACGCTAATGTGGTAGGAAAAGGTGGCAAAGTTCTGAAACGAATTGACTGGATTTTGGTATTATAACCTTATGTACCTAATCCTTCCGCAAAAGCGTTGATGATGTTCACTTTGGTGTTTTTTTTTAAATTTTTATATCAAAAGATAGCAAACTAACAGATGACTTTCAAAAACCCACCATCGCCACAGACATCAAAGGTGTTAATAGTGCATTGCTATTTGTGTGGCGGGATTCTAATGCCACATGCATAAGTTTATCGGCTACTTTACCCTCCAAATTGGAACACGGCAGTGACAAGCGCGCGTCAGTGCCTGTCACATTCATGTTTCGGCCGTGTAATTCCGGCAGGAATAGATAAGGCGGTGGTACCAGACCAGGGGGAGATAATGCAGATTTCTACCACCTAATAGCCACTAGAGGTGGGTAATCTTTATTCCTCTGGTGAATTTATTTACTTATTCCGGCACCGGGCTCGGATATGATTCACCTTATTTATTCCTTTATTCCTTTGGCTCACTTCGTCCTTTTTTAATTGCAGCGTATCATATTCTGTGATCATATCTTTAAATGAACGTTTCCGTATATATTTTTCTCGCTCCCACCAATTCCACATTACTATGCGATTTGTTTTTAGGGTGATTATCGCTTGTCGCATTTCACCGAAAGAGTGTAGACATCATCCGCAATTCGCAATATCACTCACTCTCTCATTCTAATCGCAGTACCCTCAGTCCCTCACCATTTTGGCCGGAATAAATAATTCCGCGGAGACTTAAAGGAATAAATAAGCTTATCGTATCAAGCCTCAGAATCAGTATCTTTGATTCAGTCTCCGGAGTAACACACCTCTAGTAGCTACGGTGGTAGTGACTCGCATAACCAATCTTTCCCCTGCTACGAACTGCCTGGCAGAACGGAAGGAGGTTTATTTTTCAAAGGGAGCCAGGACATACACAGAGGAAAATGTTCCGATTTAGAGGGTAATGTAGCTGCCAAACTTATGCATGTAGCATTTCAACCCCACCACTCCCAACATCAATGCATCAATAACATGTTTGATATCTTTAGGCGATAGTCAGGGGAACTCTTTCTACCAGGGGAACCATCATCTTGTTGATAATTCTACAATATTATAAAAAAATAACGCAGTAATGCCTAAGATACGATTAGCTTGTCACTATTTTGAATTCCCTGGCAGAAGGCTATATGGTGTATTATTTTAAAAGGACACAACTCAACACAGGAGAAAATATGATTCGTCTTCATAAACACGCAACTCATAATTTAAAGTAAACAAAGAGTGTAATTGAATGTTATTTTTAGTCATTCATTCCATTTTTTGTTATTCTCTAATATTTTCCTTACAACAGATGTATTTTTTTTTAATAAAATGATTTTTTTATATCATAAGTAATGTCTTCTTATGGAAAGAGGCAAACATTGCCTATAGACGCCAAATATGTTAATGGTGCATTAGTATCTTGTGACTTCAGAACTCAGACTGGCATAAAACTTCGAAAAAAAATTCTTTGTTAAGTTTTTAAGGTTTTCCTAACACGTGATAAGTGGTAGAGTGCATTATAGTTAAAAACATCAATACATTACTGATAGTTTATTGATTCAGGCGTTACTTTGCAGAAATCCATTGTTAAAAAAGATGAAATTAATAAATCTATTCTCTATTATCTATAATAGAATATTTGCTACAATTATAGCAAATTCATTAATTTCATGTTTTTTTAATACATTATTGATCAGTATTGTGGATCGTCGTACGACAAGAAAGACGTTACATATATGTCATTTTAAGACAGAAGCATTTCAATACATTTTTTCCGGGTGTTCTGGTGCAGCCCGGCCACAGTCAATTTTGTAATTTATAGACACAAAATTTAAATGTTCTTTTAATGTTCTTGCAGTACCAATGAATAAATTAAATGTACCTCAAGTATATCTCCTTAAAAGAGCGCTTTTTGGTGGCCGGGAAGTAACGTACACGCTGCAGCCCGGCCACGGTTATATTTTCCAGTAGGATGCTCAGAATGTTCTTAAATATAAGCCAAATAAATGTTCCATTTGCGTTCTTTGGTTTTTTGAATGCAATATACGAACAAAAACGACTATACAAATAAAAAATGATTTCAAACTAAAATATGCACTTAGCGTCTGTAGAATTAAAATAGCAAATCTTCTTATTTGTAAAAAGCTGCTATCACAAATTTTTTAGGAGCAATTCTCTAGAAAACCAGACGTAAAGAAAAACAGTAAAACAGTTTTGATTGTAAAACGATGGTACATTTTCCTATATGACATATTATTGTTATAAACAAAGAGTAATTATAAATATATTATAAGTATGTATCTAGATGTACGTAATTGCATAGAATATTAAAATAATAAAAAAATGTTAAATGTTGTAGGGAATTGGAATTGCATTATATCTACGATTTGTTTTCTACACTCACATATTTTTATTTATATTGATAATTGTGTACTATCTCTATTCGTAGGATCTTCTAGCGTATGCCACCTACATCTTGAGCGCGGTCATCGAGAATCATGGTGAAGCACCAGCTATCTTGCTTAATATCTCGAAGGCTTTTGACAGGGTCTGGCATGATTTTTCCCCGTGTTGGACCCGGGCTTTATTGAAGAATAAACAAACTGCCGTTTTGTCAGGCAGGTCGTAAAAGGCGACCGATTGGCTACGTAAGTCACTCCCTTCGTGGCTACTAGGTGGTAGAGTTCTGCATTGTATCGCCTGGGTCTGGTACCACCGCCTTACCTACTCCTGCCGTAATAGCGTCAGTGCTTAAACCTTAAGCCGGTAAAATTATGCATGTGGCATTAGACCTCACCCCAAAATAGCAACGCACCATTAACATATTTGGTGTCTATAAGTGAAGGTTGACTCTTTCCATCAGGAGACCCATCTGCTTGTTTGCTATCTTATGATATATAAAAAAAATGTGAGGGTAGAAGACAAATCCATAGATATAATAATAATAAATATTCACGGGACAAATTACACTTACTGATCTAACCCCAAAGTAAGCAAACTATTTGCTTGTGTTATGGGAGTTAGTCAACGATACTAATACATAAAAATACATATATAAAAACTAGAACATATTTAATAAACACCCAAACCCGGAAATACAAACATTTATACTCATCACACAAATGCTTGTCCCCGTCAGAGATCGAACCTGAGCCCCGTCGATTGCATAGTCAGAGTCGCTAACCACTCGACCAACGGGGCGATTAATTTTATAAATATTTTAATTAGATATAACAGAATAAGTACCCATTCACTACAAAATTATTAATGCAATTACGTACATCTAGATAAATATAATATATTTATAATTACTTTGTTTATAATAATAATATATCATATAGGAAAATGCACCATCGTTTTACAATCAAAACTGTTTTACTGTTTTTCTTTGCATCTGGTTTTCTCGAGAATTGCTCCTAAAAAAATTGCGATAGCAGCTTTTTACAAATAAGCAGATTTGCTATTTTAATTCTACAGGCACTACGTGCACATTTTAATTTGAAATCATTTTTTGTTTATATAGTCGTTTTTGTTCGTATATTACATTCAAAAAACCAAAGAACGCAAATGGAACATTTATTTGGCTTATATTTAAGAACATTCTGAGCATCCTACTGGAAAATATAACCGTGGCCGGGCTGCAGCGTATACGTTACTTCCCGGCCACCAAAAAGTGCTCTTTTAAGGAGATATACTTGAGGTACATTTAATTTATTCATTGGTACTGCAAGAACATTAAAAGAACATTTAAATTTTATGTCTATAAATTACAAAATTGACTGTGGCCGGGCTGCACCGGAACACCCATTTTTTCCTACCCGTGTTTTATAAAGAAACGTAGTAAATGAGTTTTCCTCTTCATATCTTATTAGCAAAATAAGTTTAGGGACTTTGGAACTCTTTCCATGCCAAGATAAAGTTTAAATTGATAACATTGCACCGACAACTTAACATCATCCAAAACTGTACTTTTACCTGTCAACTTATGAAATGTGAATTTCATATGTAACGATGAACTAATTGAACTTATAGGTGTATAAGTATGTATAAATGACGACCAGTACAATCGACGGAATCGATGCGCTTTGTCATCCGCAACGTCTCATAAGGAACTTCGTTTTAAACAGAGGTTTTAAAAGTATATCTCAGAATCCGGATAGGATTGGATCATAAGTATCCGGATCTGTCGTGAGATATGACTCAGTAAAACGTAAGTATCATTTGGAACATAAAATCTCTAATTCTGAAGGCTAATAATCTTGACAAAACGTGTGTTCACTTTAGGCTGGCAGTTAGTTAATTTAGACTAGTTAGATAATGTTCAAAACCTATTATATACATTACTAGCTGACCCAGCAAACGTTGTTCTGCCTTTTTAATTACTCTTATTTTTTTTTCTATAATTTTTAACCTTTTAAACCTTCCCTGAACTTCAACAATTAATACAAAACCAAAATTAGCCAAATCGGTTCAGCCATTCTCTAGTTTTAGCGAGACTAACGAATAGCAATTGATTTTTATATATATAGACTAGCTGACCCGGTAAACGTTGTTCTGTCAACTTTGTGTATACTTTTCCGGTTTTTTTTCTATATATATATATATATATATATATATATATATATATATATATATATATATATATATATATATATATATCATTACTTATCTATTCTTTTATTTTAATTATATATGTCTGTCTTAACATTGAATTACTTTGTGAAATATCTAGTTAATAGTTTTATGACTTATTGACAGGACTTACCATTTTGATTTTTTTGTCTATTTCTTTTCTTATTATTCCGTGGATGTAATTAATAGGTTCGAGAAAAGGCATTTAATTTAATTCAAAATATATTTTCTGGTTAATAATGTAAGTTAATCTTGACAGTTGATTAAGTAACCAAGTTTATTAAATGAATATGTAATGAAATTGTGCTACGATTCGACAACAATCTTGATTAAACGTGTTTTCACTCCGCTGAAATCCTACAGAAGTCAATTTAAGCTTATTTAATAATGTTTAGAACGTGTTAAGTACAAGAATAAGAAGCCTTAGAAGGTATGTGGCGTGACGGCTTTATTTTGGATTTATTTCCCGAAGGTAGATAATATACTAATGGCCAATCGCACTAACATTGTTTTAGGTTATATATAGAGTTATATATAGGACAATCCTAAATAGTATGCTGCTACTTCTTGTCTTAAATGAAAAGAATGTGACAGCATGCCAGTAAAGAGTGTCCTAAGTTAAGACAAGTTAGTGCAATAAAAAATAAACTTAGAAAAATCAATCAATCAAATTTATTTAAAGAAACTTAGTCTAAGTTTAACATACATAAATAACTTTAAGATAAAATAGTTTTAATACATTATGTAATATGTTTCGTACCTATTTATAAAGCATAATAATACATGGCATTTATTAAGTGTTATTACAAATTAGGTACACAAAACTCTTATAATTTGTAATACAACACAGAACAAATATTTCGTGTACTTAATGCAAGTAAAATAGGTATCATAAAACATAGTTTGATGCGGTTAACAAGACTAAAACATGATCGATTTACATCAAACTTCATACTAGTTGGGCACTGTATGACGGGTATCTTTGAAAAGTAAAGATTAAGAAAAATTCGAAACATGAATCAGTAAACACATATTTATTGCGGCGTATATAACATTGCATTGACTGTTTATACATTAAACTTTTTTGTTAAAAATCATAAATATTTGATTCATTGCTCACTGAGAAATTTTATTATTTCCAACCGTCTTCCAAAACGGAGGTTATTAAATCGGCTGAATTTTAAAATTTTCGTTACCTAAACTTTCGATACCAGAATTCGGTCATTTGTAAACGGATTTTCAAAATTATTTCTGTTTGGGGAGTATATCCTTCCTTGTGGTCCCATTTTAATTTGTTGAAGATCTGATACCTACAGAGTTCCAGAGATACAAGATATGGGAAGTCGGTTTTTATCACGGATTAAATGGATACGCCTTTCAAGACAATTTCATTGTTTGTCAGTGTAGCTTGCAATTACATACAAAAATATAGAGTTATACTACTTAACAATAAAATAAAATCATTTCAAGGATAATTTTTTAAACCTTGTAATCTTATTCGGTACGATAAAATAATACAATATGGTACAATTCTTTCAGAATATAATATAACCTAGAAATATATGAAATTTTCGTCAGTAATAAGAGCGTTTGCTTATATGCGCGGTGACATGTTTCCTTCTCAATAGCGTGTCTACTAGTATTCATGTGGTCTGTGGTTATTGTAGTTTTACTGCGTTAAAATGATAAAAATTTGGCCCTTTTGAACGTAATTTTAATATTTGAAAAGTTCTGAAAGAAAAAATTCTGAAAATTTGATCCGATTTTAATTTTTGAAATGGCATTTGAAGTAGTTTTTTATAACTAAAATGTTGTAGAATATCAAAAAATTATTGGTTGAAAACTTTCGAAATTATATCGAAAAAACACTTCTCAAAAATGTTCATCAACGATTACTCTCAAACACATAAACCGATTTTGATTTAATTTATGCTTATACGTAGTTTTTTGAGGAATAGAGCTGATTAGTTAATGTAAGTACATTCGATCGATACATTAATCTGGAAGTTATATAAAAAATACTGTTTCGCCAAAATTTTTTTGGGACCTTTCCAAAGTTTTTCAAAATCTGGGCCGACTTGGTTTAAATTTTCAGGAAGTCTAAGTTGAGCGGAATCCAATCGAATGTATTTACCGCATTTCGATCGGTTCAGTCGTTCAAAAATTTGAGATGTTTACACATATATATATATATATATATATATATATATATATATATATATATATATATATATATATATATATATATATATATATATATATATACACACACACACACATACATACATACAGACAGACATACTGACGTCATCGTGAAAGTAGTCGAAAAAGGTTCCTAAAACCTTAAAAATGAGGAAATCTGGAGAAAACTCGATTTTCGAAAACTGGGGCAAAATCAGTAACTTCCTCTACATACGTAGCGGGAAGTTAAAAATATTGTTATTAATAAAATATTTTTCCTTCACCGAATTAAAATGTTCGAAGTTTCGACTAACTTTATTAGTTACCCGATTCGACATTTTTCGCAGATAGAAAAGATTTGCGTCTCGTCAAAATGAATCTGTTACAAAAATTCAGATTGTTTTTATTGTATAAAATGTTTTTACATGGGACCACGGTCTAACAATAGCAACGTCCATAATATTTGTATTTTGGTATCTACGCTTTAACTGTTCCTGCCGCAAAAGTGTGTTCCGGTCTGGAGGGTAATGAAACCTGTAAATTTAAGGATGTAATGCAACCTTACATCCTCACCCGCAAATGCTTACACACTTTTAATATCCTCGGTGTGAATAAGTTATTTTTTCCTTCTGGCGACCCATCTGCAAGATGTAGATAAAACATTCACTATGTGATTGATAAGCTTTTGAAAGTAATTTGTTGAACAGCAATATAACAGGTGCGAATGTGGTTTTATCTCAAGAAAAGAAAGAAAAGTAACATCACGACTGAATGCTCGATTTAGCTAGAAGCGTGTTTTTATGTGTATTTTTATGACATGTTCGATGTTTACAGTTTTATTACGCTTTAAAAGAGATTTTCTATTTCGTATACATTGGTGTTATTTATGCCGAATATGTTTGAAGAATAGACCATTTGCCATTCTGTCAGGTAGTTTGTAAAAGGCAAACGATTTGGCTATATGTGTTACCATTATCGTGATTACTAGGTGGTAAAGTTTTACAACGTTTCGCTTGGGTTCGGTTCCTGCCCCTTACCTAGTCCTGCCATAATAGCGTCAATGTCTGTCACTGTCGTGTTTCGGTTTTGAGGGTAAGGTAATCGGTAAATTTATAATATATGTGGTATCCTCCTCCATCCTATCACATGGATAGCAACCGCCATTAACATATTTAGTGTCTATGGGCGATGGTCGTGTTTTTCCATAAGAAGAGTCATCTGCGTATATCTTATAATATAAAAATACCAGGGACTCGCTAATTACCTAATTCGTTTTTTCATTTAAGAGAGTCACGAGTCCCGTGATGGAATTAATTATTATTGAGTAATAATACTCTATTAGATGCAGCTCTACATAAATATCCCTTCTGGAATATAGTTGCGACTGCATTTTTTAACATTTTTTCATATTACTTTAATTAAAAATCTCTTTCTGCAAAGTTTAAATGTATATTATGTTAACGTTTGAATAAACATAAGTTTAAATGTTTTTTTTTTCGTAAAAGCGCTGTGTTTTGGATGGTCATATTTTGTACAAAACCGCACGCCTAAAACGTGTAATCTCTAGTGGAAACGGCGAATCAGGAAAAATATCTTAAAAAGAACTAGATTTGCTTGCATTATATTATTTAAATACTTTTTAAATGAGTTTAATAAAAGCAGAAGAATTGAAGCTGGCGTCCCGGCTGAAATCAATCTGAAAAATTATAATACCATCGTAGTCATTGTGTGGTAAGTCCCACGATAAATTCCACTATAACTTGAATATATTGATAGTCAGTTATACCTTTAGGGACCGAAGTATGCATATTAGAATATTTTTTTTATATATCATAAGATAGCAAACAAGTAGATGGGTCTCCTGATGGAAAAAGTCCACCATCGCCTATAGACACCAAGGATGGTAATGGTGCGTTGCTATCTTGTGGCGAGGTCTAATGCCACATGCATAAGTTTACTGGCTACCTTACTCTCCAAACCGAAACATGTCAGTGACTAGCACTGACGCTCTTGCGGCAGGAATAGGTAAAGCGGTGGTACCCGGGCGAGACAATGAGAGTGAGTGAGTGAGTGAAATTATTATAAATAATTAATTATTATTATAATGTTAATTAGTTATTATTATCAATATATGTATAACAGTACTAATTTCACAATTTAATAATAATAATATATTAATGTTACTAGCGATCGCCTGTGGCCGAATTTCGACCATAGAATAAACAATAAAATCTCTTTTAAGTTTGACAACTGACTTTAGCCGTAAATATACAAGTAAGTATACATATATGTGTGTATTTTGTCACATGAATGTAGTGAGTGTAGTGTTTATTTCTATTAATCCAATGTATTTTTAATGCATTTTGTTTGTAATGCAAACTTTAACTATACCTAATTTCATAGTCCACCGTTTGCGTAATTATCTTAATAAGGGATACAAAGTTATCTCTTCACGTATTAATATACAGGGTTACTTTCAAAGATCCGGTCAAATTTTAAAATTAGGAACTAAATATTGTATTAAATTTGCGTTTTAATTATTTTTGTAAAAATATTACAAGATAAAATGAAAATAATCGTTAAAAATATCCAACTAAATTCATGAACTAATGCACCGTGTATTGTGAATGAACTCTGTTATCCTGGCAGCGCAGCGTGTCATTTTACATTTAGGTACCTATAATATGACAGTAACTATTATGTAATTTATCGCTCTAAAAGTACATTTTTTCCGATCACTTTTAATTTGGTTGAAGGCATTAAAATATTTTAGTTCGAATTTTGCGTAACTGAAATTATATCCATGCGTTTTGTTTTTTGTGTCGGATAAAAATTAAATTTTGAATTTTTTACGTTGTTTTTTTATTACATAAATCAAGCATATTATCGATTCTGAACAGCCTCTGAAAATTTGGCCGGACCTTTAATAGTAAACCTCTATAGATGTTTGATATAGGCAGCGAGTAACTTTTATCTCTAGAAGAACCCCTTGTTATCTTATTTTATAATTATTCCACTTCTATTCCGTGCTGTTCTATCTACAACTTATGTTTATCGATTACGGTTTTCCCTCTTATTGGTCCAATACTCTTTGGAGAAAAGACCATTTACCATTCTGATTTTTATGACGTGTTCTATGTTTACAGTTATATTATTATTTAAAAGCGATTTTCTATTTCACATTCATTGATGTTATTTACGCTGAATATGTTTGAAGAATCATTTGCCATCTGCCATTTCATTAGGAAGTTTATATAAGGCAAATGACTCAATTTACGAGTCACCATCGTGACTATTAGGTGGTTGAATTTTGAGACATCTCGCCGGGTTTGGTAACACTGCATTCCAGCCGCAGTAACGTCAATGATAGTCTCTGTCGTGTTTCAGTTTGGAAGGTAACGTAGCCAGTAAATATTTGCAGTTGGTATTAACTTTCCACCACATGGATAACAATACAACATTAACATCTTTGGTTTCTATAGGCCAAGATTTTCTTTTCTATCAGGACAGTCATCTGCTGCTTTGCATTATTGATAAATATTTGAATTATACAGATACAAGATATTGGAATTATACAGCAAAGTTCTTTAAAAATATCTTTATTTTTGATGTTAATTTAAAATAACACGAAGTCACAGTTACCAAAGAACAAGGGTAATTAAAAGGCTAACGCTCAGTCCCGTAATTTTAATGACAGGACGCAATTAAGTTTCAGGTAACTTCTCTAAGGTTTGGTTCACATTTTATTTATAATAAATGTGTTTAATTAAAGTGTAATATATATATATATATATATATATATATATATATATATATAAATTATAGTTGTTCACAAAAAGAGAGGACCAATAAAGTGTTGTTTCCGGGCTCCTTTGAAGAAAAGGCCAACTGCCACGTCATAAAAGGCGACTATGCGAGTTACTACCGTCGTGGCTACTAGGTGGTAGAGTTCTGCATTGGCTCGACCGGGTCTGGTACCATCGCTTTACCTATTCTTGCCGCAATAGCGTCAGTGCTAGTCACTGTCGTGTTCCAGTTTGGAGGGTAAGGTTGCTGGTCAACTTGTGTATGTGGCATTAGACCTTGCTACAAGTTAGCAACACACTATTCAAATCTTTGTGTCTACAGGCGATGGTTGACTTTTTCCATCAGGAGACCCATCTACTTGTTTGCTATCTTATGATATAAAAAAGGTAAACTTACTAACTAATAATTTAAACACAGTAAAATTGCTTCCTACGTTGATATACTGCATTAGATTTTCACCAAATTTAAATGTGAACACATGAGAAGTATGACCTCCAAAATAAAAAAGAATTTTTAAAATGTGTTTATAAATAACTAAGTTCTGAGGTAACATAAAAAGATAAAACCGAATTGATTAACCTCCTTTTGCGAAGTCGATTGATAAAGTAAGCTAATGAACTAAAGAATCGGCTAAAACGGCATGGGTAAAACCATTCAATACTTTCCACCTGTACTCGAAAAACTATGTACATAGTAGCGTAAATGCTTACATACTTAAGACAAAGGGCGATCTTAAATAAAAGACGACACGGCAGAGTAACATTACCATAGTAAGCGTTATCATAATGTAGACACATCAAAGGAACGTTATAAAATAGGTTATATTTATAATACACTAGCTACAGCTTTTGGCAAATCCCGCGGGATCACCTCATTTTCCGGGATAAAAAGTAGCCTATATGCTATTACAGGTGCACCTGTGTGCCAAATTTTATTCAAATCGTTAAGTAGTTTTTGCGTGATTGAGTACGAAACATCCAAACATTCAAACATCCCTCCATCCAATCATCCAAACTTTCGCATTTATAATATTAATACAGACTGGCTGATTCGCGCTGCTTCGCCCACGATTGGAGTAACAGGAAATCAATAAAATAAAGAAGGCTGGTGGCTTGTTATACATTGTAAGACTTAATTTTTTGCAGATTTTGATTTCATTCTTTTAAAAATATTACTTAGATAATATGAAAAAAATAGTTTTAATTGAAAATAATACTTATTTTATATCTACACGTCCACTGGTTAATTTTCGTAAAAATTGGGTCTAGTGTCGCCGTCCTTTTATGCGTTACAATTTTTCATTCCCTACTTTAGCACCTAAAGATTGATGTTTTAGATAGGTAGGTAGGTAGACTAGTCTTTTCATCAAGACTCATTCTATGCTATTAAAGCAAGAATAAAAATAAATAAAGTCTGCAACACGAGTAATCTCAATTTACTGCTTTTCTATCGACGTTTCCCTGAATAGAACACACCATTTGTCTTTCTTTTCCTAAAAATAGACTATTGTAAAACAACTCTATCAATTTAAATTCAAAGAACAGATATAAATTAAAAAGGTTTATAAAAGAGTTTTTTTTTTCTAATTAAAAATATTAAAAAGTTATTTTTTGCTAGCTGCAAAATGCAGCCTGCTACATATTAATAGTTTTTTGGTGAATCCCACGGGAACAACTTGTTTTCTGGGATGAAAAGTATCTTATGTGCTATATCATGTTGTATGATTTCTTTCAAATCGGTTCTGCTGTTTTTGTGTGATTGAGTAATTAAGTACCAAACATGCATCCATACATCCAAACCGTTGATTGTATAATATTAATAGATATATAGATTTAGTTTTTTGCTTAAATATGTGATTTTTAAGCTTTGCCATTATTTTATGACAGCTTTAAATAATGTTCATTCTAATGCATTAAAACATGTTTGCTAAATTGTGTCGGTAAAAATACTTATATTTTTCTCTAGTTTATGATATACTAATACATTTTTTTATATCATAAGATAGCAAACAAGCAGATGGGTCTCCTGATGTAGAGTCAAAAATCGCCTATAAACACCAAAGGTGTTGTTGATGGTGCGTTGCTATCTTGTGGCGAGGTCTAATGCCACATGCATAAGTTTACCGGCTAACTTACCCTCTAAACCGGAACACGATAGTGACAAGCACTGACGCTATTACAGCAGGAATAGGTAAGACGGTGATACCAGACCCGGGCGACATAATGCATACTCTACCACCTAGTAGCCACGATGGTAGTGACTCGTATAGCCAATCTGTCGCCTTCTACGACCTGCCTGGCAGAACGGCAGTTGGCCTATTCTGCAAAGGAGCCCGGGACCAACACGGGGGGAACATACTGGACTATTATGTCCATGCGATTAATTTTTTATTACATATATTTAAAATATATCATATTCGTATCCCTCAGATTATTATTTATATTTATGAAAATTACTTTTTTATTAACATACTAATATATTATATTGATATTAGTATTTTAATAAAAAAGTAATAAACTGACTACAAGTTAAATCATATTTTTTTCTATGTTGCTATTTGATAATTTTTCGTTTAATTAGTAGAAAATTTTTGTATTTTAATATTTATTTTTGTTAATATATATATATATATATATATATATATATATATATATATATATATATATATATATATATATATATATATATATATATATATATATATATATATATATATATATATATATATATATATATATATATATATATATATATATATATATTTTAACTTTATTATACTATCAAAAATGTTTCTTAATTCAAGAAAGTTAAATTTGAGAATATTTGATTTTAGTTACAATGTGATAGTTGGCAAGTCTATCGCCAACCGGGCATTTATCTTATTCCAGGCAACGTTACTTTAACCAGAAAACTGAAAAAAACACATTTTTTATTGCCTGACTCGGAAATCGAACCCAAGACCTCATGTGGTCAACACTGACACCGGACCTCTAAACCACAGAGGCGATTTAATAAAAATAAAAAAGGGGACAGAGGACAGAGGTGAAGCAGAGTAAACCGAAGTTCAATAGACGCTCAGATTCACTACGCGATTGATCCCAATCGCCGCACACGACAATCATTACAGTCATCTCCTTTTGTGTAGGACAACTGACGTCGACAGCTTTACATGTGGCCGTCTGAGGTGACTGTGGGTATGACATTGTAAACAAACCACCTTGAATCAAACGCTTCATGAAAAAAATAAGTAGCAGTTATTCGGGACTTCGTTCGTGTGATCAAATATCATAACTTTCTTTTGCTTAGTCGGGTAAAAAGTAGCCTGTATCACTTCTGGATAATATAGCTTTCCAATGATGACGTAATATATTCTATACTTTCCATCGTCGGCACTTGGTGAAATTCCATTGTTACTAGACACTTTTACTATTCCACTTGTACATCAATTTCACTTTACACAATTTTAATTATATTACTCGACCGGTTTCACTTTTTAAAGCATCTTCAGGATGTAATATACTTAACTGATTATTATTGACTCTTATGTCTCACTCTCTTATGTCAATAATAATCAGTTAAGTATATTACATCCTGAAGATGCTTTAAAAAGTGAAACCGGTCTAGTAATATAATTAAAATTGTGTAAAGTGAAATTGATGTACAAGTGGAATAGTAAAAGTGTCTACGTAATATTTAAATCGTATTAAACGTATAAACTAAAAAAAAATCAAAATTTTCTTTTTATAATATTAGTTTAGACGAAACTTTAATCATTTAATCGACCAATCCTGTAATACAAATTGTCAATCAATAATATGTTTACATTTTTTTGAAGATACAATTGTAAATTTTGTATTCAAAAGTCATAAGGTCCAAATGTTCATGACTTGTTCATGTTCTTGTGGCCTAGTTGGGCTTATTTAAAAGAAATAAAAGCTAAAACAGAAGCTACAACAGTATTTCTATTTACTTGTTTTTTTATAATATTTACCTGTTTGCTATTTTTTATGGGTAATTTAGAAAAGAGTGCGAGGAAATGGCTCTACTGAAACCCTTATCAATATTAAGGATAATAATTATTATATTTTCCTCCGTTTATAAATGAATAATTATAATGAATACAATTCATGTGGTGAGATAAATGTATTTATTTTTACGTATAAGTATCACTGGCAGCACCCATAGTATCACAAGCAAAAAATTTGCTTACTTTGGTATTAGATTACTTCGTGTAATTTGTTCACAGATATATTAATATCTCTGAAAAAATTATTGGAACGAAGTTCCTTATCGCGCGTTGTGAAAAGGGGCTAGACGGAAAAAATTCTTACGAAAAGTTGTCACGACACTTTTGGCTATAGTAAGCTATTGTAAGCTGTGCGGCGTGCGCATGTTTCTCTCTCTCTCTCTCTCTTATAGAATGCAAGACAGATATTTTCATTTCTATTTCGCATTTAGCAGTGTGGTGTCGCGACGATTATTTTTGTTGAGTGTATACAGGTTTTTTGTATCCAAAGGAACTTCGTTCCATCCGGTTGTCCCTTGACACCTCTCAAGCTTTTTTATTATTATTTATTGCAAATGTTTAAAATTAATTATTTATCCTATGATGCATTAGAATGTTACATAATTATTACTAAATTTCAGCATCAAGCATTTGACGCTCGCTACTCGCATTTGTACGAAGGTTCGAATTTTGATTAAACCTTAGTGAAAATACCATTATGATGCATGCGCTGCCTTGAATATCACGTTAAATAACAGACTAAAAGGCCAATATAAGATATCGTAATAGTATAATAAAATGAAGGTTAATATCACGAAGCTTTCAAGAAAGTCGTCCAAATATTTCTGTGTATTATAGTGACCTTAACTTCGAGGTATGTTAAGTGTTAATGTATGATGGGCTTTATATTTTTATATATCTTTCGGTTTTTGACAGGGATCATTTTTGGGAATAGTTCATCCGTTTTCTTGCTAGATAATTTGTAAAACGTGAACAATCGTCTAAACATGACTTTTACCGTAACTCCTTTGTGGTCGAGTTTTGCAGTCTCGTCAAGTTGGCAATATCTTATTTTCTATTACTACCAGTGATTGTCACTGTCAAGTTTTGATTTGAAAGGTAAGGGAGCCAGTTAATTATACTTGTGGCATTATAACCTAAAACATGAATGTCAATGAAGCATAAGCAATGAAGCTTCTTACTTTTTATTTATACTTTTTACCCGGAGATGATCTGTTTTTACACAAAAAAAAATTTTTTGTAGGTACGTGAATTTTTTTTTCTCTTTAGTAACAAGTTACTTTAAGTTACTTTTACTTTAAGTTATCAGTATTAACAAGTTACTTTAAGTTAGCAAACTTTTAGTGGCCTTGGCCGATATCAATTGTTTGCTAAACTTTAAATATGAATAAAATAATACACCTATTATTAATGTCGAAAAAAACTAGTTTTAGAAATGTACTCCATATTCTTGTGAGATTAAAGTGTACCTAACATGTAAGTATAAAATTTCACGAAGATCAGTTAAGGCGTGAAATCGTACCTACTAAATATACAAACTCATTTTTGAATTTATCTATTAAGATTAGATATTCTTTACAAATTTAAAATCACTATCCACTCGAATCGAATCGAAAATCCAAAATCGAGAATCGGAAATTCAAAAAATCGAATATCCAAATTAAAATGTCTTGTACAGTGACGGACTTCTCTACATTAACTTCTTGTAATGAAAAATCTGTAAGCAGGTTCACCATGCAGGCCATCCCTGAAACATTCCTTTATTGAGGTATTGTACTTATTTGAGTACAGCAACAGAGAATGGGTTAAGTTCAAAGGAACAAAAACTGTACTTTAGCATGAATTTTATTCGGAGTTAAAAATATATTTTTTGTTATAAATGACAGTAGTTTCGTTTTTGAAAAACTGTATATTTTGGAAACTTGGTTCGATTTTGATCTTTCGAATAGCATTCAACGCAGCTTTTGATGTGTTTTCTTAGCTACATAATCTATAGGCTAAAAAATACCACAGTAATATCAAATATTTTTTCCAAAAATTTTCGTAATTGGTAAATCTCAAATAATCAACCGATTTTATTTCAATTTACGGTATTTGAGGCAGTTTTTTTAAGAAAAAGCTGATTATATTTTTAAGTCAATCGGCATTAATAACCTGAAAGTTACGTAAGTAATTTTTCTGTAAACAACAAATAATTAATATTTAAATAGGTGTAACTTTTAGAAATAAGATCCAATTTTGATTTTTGGAACTAAAATTTTGAAAAAAAAAATTATTTTCAAAATTTTTGCTAAATAATAACTCCTGAACGGATAAACCGATTATGATGCAATTTATGCATTAAACGCAGTATTTTTTGCTGAAAAGAGTTTATTAGATTTTGTAGTTAATCGGCGCAAAAAATGCTGTAGGACCAATATTTTTTTGTGGTTTTTCCAAAATTCCAAATCTCCTGGACCGAATAGGTTAAAACTTTTAGAAAGTCTAATTTGATTGGAGTCCAATCGAATGCCATCAACCGCATTTCAATCGATCAAGTTGTTATTAGATAATTTTTGAGTAATGAGATATTTACATATAAAAAATTTATGAGATGTTTACATGCACACATACACACACACACATACGTATATACAGACATGCTGACGTCATTGTGAAAATAGTCGGAGAAGGTTCCTAGGACCTCAAAACGCTGAGATCTGGTGAAAACTCGATTTTATAAAAACGGGGCAAAATTAGTAACTTCCTTATCTACATACGTAGCGAGAAGTTAAAACTACGCTATACTACTGTAAAATTTATAGAGTACAACTTTTATAGCAATATATCTAGTACCGCAATAACGTAGAATGCGCGGAGATATTAAATATCGCTTAATCATAAAATGCCATAAACATACTTACACTATTTAAGTGTCAATTTTATTATTCTGTTCATGCCCTCATAACTATAACCGTTGTTTATATAATATTTACTACAGTAAGGACACAGTTACAATATAAAATTATTAGCTAACACTCGCCTGCTTCGCTGGACAAAAATTATAGAATTTGTCGAGACTGTAGTAACATATTGTAAGACACGATAGTGAATGGACATATTATTAATTAGGCAATGAAAAATTGTGTAAACGGTTGACGCTACGGGCCATCCCTGAAATTTCCCACTAAATTAAGGTATTTTAAGCTCAAAAGAATAAAAAATACAAGCATATATTTTTCAGTTCAAACATCTATTTTGTTAAAATTGGCAGTATTTTAATTTTTGAAAAGCTGTATATTTTGAAAATGATGATAGCATTCAACTCAATTCTTGAGATCTAAAATATTGCTTTAGCTACATAATCAATAGGTCGAAGAATTTCGACGCAATGTCAAAAAACATATTTTTTTGAATTTTCGTCATTGATAAATCTTAAACGAATAGAATTGGAAGTTATATTAAAAAAATACTGTTCCGCTAAAATTTTTTTTGGTGTTTTTTCAAAATTTCTCAAAATCTCCTGACTGAATTGGTTCAAATTTTCAGAAAATTTAAGTTGAGCGGAATCTAATCGAATGCCATGAACCGCGTTCCGATTTTTCTGGCCGTTCAAAAGTTATGACACACACACACACACACACACACACACACACACACACACACATACATACAGACATACTGACGTCATCGTGAAAATAGTCGGAAAACGTTCCTAGCACCTCAAAACGTGGACATTTGGTGAAAACTCGATTTTCGAAAATAGGGGTAAAGTCACTTCCTTATCTACATACGTAGTGGGAAGTTAAGAAGCTGTAAGCCGGTTGATCCTGCAGGCCATACCTGAAACTTCCCGCTAAATTGAGCTATTTTAAACTTGAAAAGAGTAGAAATTATAAGTATAGATTTTATCAGTTCAAACGTCTAGTTTGTTAAAAATGACAATATAGTGACTTAAAAAGCTGTGCATATTATTATTGTGTTATAGCACTCACCCCGTGCTTGGGAAAACTGCAAAAACTTTAAAAACAACAAAGAAAAATATCGACACGCAGGGATTGAACCTGCGACCATCTCCCTAATGTCGCGACGGTCTAACACTGAGTCATCGTCGTCGTTTTATTACAATTACGTCGATTGTACTGATTTCTAGGTATATATATGTATAACTAGTTAAATGAGTGAATTTCATCTGAGACGATGATCGATTTTGATCTTTCGAATGGAATTTTAAAAAACTAAAATGTTATTTTGGCACTATAATCGATACGCTAACAGATGTCGAAGTAATGTCAAAAACCATTATTTTCAAATATTATTCACATTGATATATCCCAAATAAATCGACCAATTTTGTCCCATTTGCGATATTTGACGCAATTTAAAAAAAAACTGATTAGGTTTTTAAATCAATCGTTATATTAGGTCAACTAATATAACGCAGTTTTATACGTGCTATTTCAAGTTGTCATCTATATGTGTGCCTTTCACTATAATTGTTTTGGGCGTTTTTTGCGTGAAAGAGTTACAAACATCCATACATCCACACAAACTAACGCATTTATAATACTACCTGCAGCGTGCAGCCCGCTGCATTATAAACGTTTTTTGTGAATCCCGCGAGAACCATTAATTTTTTGTAATAAAAAGTAGCCTATGTTTTTTTATATAAAAAAGTCTATGCGCTAATCTAGGTCATCATCTACTTGTATTCCAAATTTCCAAATCCATTCAGTAGTTTTGGCGTAATTGATTTACAAACATCTATGCATCCAAACATCCAAACTTTCACATTTTTTGCATCGCATTTCGAAAAGGTTTTAAAATGTTTTATCATTGGTCAGCGCCTTTATTTACTCGTAATACGAGAAGTATTTCATGACGCGTGGAGGATTACGCTAATTGCGTCAAATAAGCCGAAGCAAATAAACATCCAAATCCATTAAGCACATTCGCAATGTTAAAGGCACGAGCTGTTTTCCAAGTAGTAGTTGCTCAGTTATTTGGTTTTCTCCTTCAAAACAAAAAAGAATACCTTAATTAAAACAGCTCTTTGTCAGTAAAATAACCTCATTAAGCCAGAATTTTGCGGTTTTATTAAATGATGTTTGATGTGATATTCTTTGAGCTCTGTAGAAGGGAAAGTTAAAATAAAAGATTGTTATGGTAGTATTTTACGTATTTGTTTATTAAACTAACCTATAGCAGGTTAGTTTAATTAACTTTCTTAAATTATGTGTGAAAGACTGATAGTATTTCACGTATTTATTTAGCTGTATGTTGATTCAAATAACTTATGTTTATGAGAGGATTTTTATACTATATGTTTATATGTTATGTGTATTTGTGCAATTTAAAAAAAATGACCAAAAAATTAAAAAAAACATGTTAGGGATGCACAGCCTTTATCACTCAGGGGTCTGAAAAATAAATAGTAGCCGCTTCTCAGACCTACTAAATATGGATATAAAATTTCATAAAAATCGGTCAAGTCGTTTCGGAGGCGTATGGTAAAATTAACGCTGTGGCACGAGAATTTATATTTAAGAAAAGATTTTGTATCATATTAAATAGTATATGGTATGATATAGGACTATGTTTTTAAATTGAACTGTGCGAATGGAATTATATAACTTTTATATATTAATACGTGAAGCGATAACTTTGTACTCCTATTTACGACCATTACAAGAACAGAGGAGAGGAGAACAAACGTGACGAGACGAGATAAGACTAATCAGGTAACCAAATTGGTACAAATGTTGAATGAAGTAACACTTTGTGTTTCTGGTTTTGCTACTGACATGGTGGAAACTGCGGTGGACATGGGTAGATAATTGTGCCACTAAGGTTTATATTTTTTGGACCTTCGGTGGATTTATCCATTTGTTATAATGCTATTCACTTTCAGGACATTGCAAAGGTCACGTGTCTGCAGAGGGTTGCAAAGTAATTTAATGTCATTTTTAACTTATGTAATACGGATTTCCGCAGAACAATGCCAGAATTCAGTATTCCTACCAAAAAATGTATGCAGAGATCAAAATGCTATGAGCATGTATAAAAAAATTATTTATGTAGAGAGCAAAATTCAAACACTTGATTTCAATACTTCAATTTATGGATTGGTAGCTGGAGCATGCAGCTTGCTGCGTTATAAAAGTTTTTGGCGAATACCGCGGGATCACCTAATTTTTCTGGGAAAAAAGATGTTCCAGGTCATTATCTATCTGTGTGCCAAATTTCATTCAAATCTGTTCTTTAGATTTTGCGTGATTAACGAACATCCATCCATCCAAACATCCAAACAAATATCCATACTTTCGCATTTATAATATTAATACAGACTAGCTGCAACCCGCAATCCGCTACATCATAACACTTTTTGGTGAATTTCACGTGAACAACTTTTTTTTCGAGATAAAAACTATCCTGTCAGCTATTCCAGATCATTTTATGTGTACTAAATTCATTCAAATCGGTTTAGTTGTTTTCGCGTGACAACCAACATCCATCCATCTAAACATACTTTCGCCACAGAATGCTGGAGACTTCTGGAGACTTAATCTCCAGTATTCTGTGCTTTCGCATTAATTATAAATGCGACTTTGCGATCTGCAGCATAGTGCAGTACACTATAATAGTTTTTGGTGAATACCACGAGAACAACTTATTATCCAGGGATAATACATTTTATCTTAATCTCCAGTATTCTGTGCTTTCGCATTAATTATAAATGCGACTTTGCGATCTGCAGCATAGTGCAGTACACTATAATAGTTTTTGGTGAATACCACGAGAACAATTTATTATCCAAGGATAAAATGTACGCTATGTGCTATTCCAGGTCATCACCTAT
Source organism: Apodemia mormo (assembly GCA_036924255.1). NCBI lineage: Eukaryota > Metazoa > Arthropoda > Insecta > Lepidoptera > Riodinidae > Apodemia > Apodemia mormo. The sequence continues at coordinate 18,302,668 of JAUPFN010000019.1, read as the reverse complement.
GTGTGCACCAAATTTCACGCAAATCGGATCTGCCGTTTTTGCGTGTAAGAGTAACAAACATCCATCCATCCAAACATACTTTCGCATTTATATAGATAGGAAAAACCTGTTTTACTACTAAAAATTAGTAGAACTCGTCGCGGTTCAAAATTAGCGTATTTTGGTTTCGAGATGAAATCTGCTTTTTCGTGTACATATGTGTTTGTGTATTAAGGATTTGTAAACTCACATACATAGCACTGAGGTTTGATTTATTATAGTAGTTTTAGGAAAAATGTGAAAGCACTGAGTCTGGATGCAAGTTGCGACAGACATTTCAGCGAAATAATCAAAGGTTTTCTTTTGTTTTGTAGTACAAAGTAGTTATTGTTTGAGTTTAACAAAACCTCATCTTCTTAATGAGGTTCCGTGGATAAAACACTTAATTAAAACTATAGCAGTCTGGATTCCATCATTAATGCAGTGATGCTAATAATGTACAAAATGTTCATGCATTGTGCAATGATTTACTATATAGACCATAACTAGCCGAACCCAGCTACACTTCGCTGTGGCTACCTCCTCGAACATATTTAGAGTTTTCCGATTTCATTGGACATTTGGAATACAAAGTTACATACTCGTAAAAAATCACTGTCCTGTGTAATGGCTATGCTGTGAATAAATATCAATTCTTTCTTTCAAATCTATCGGCTAGTTTTCGAGTTTTTTAAGGAATAATACTATATAATACGAGCTGTTGCCCGCAACTTCGTCCGCGCGGACTTCGTTTACTCCGCACAGCTCCTCCCCCGTAAGTGGTAGCGTGATAATATGTAGCCAATATGTTGACCCGACCTGTTAGTAATATTCATGCAAAATTTGAAGTAAATCCATGCAGTACTTTTGAAGTTTACCCCGGACATACAAACAGACAAAAATTCTAAAAACTATACATTTGGCTTCGATATCGATTGTAGATCACGTCCCAAGCATTATTTTTTAAAAATATTCAATGTACAGTTTTGAATTTCCTACGATTTTATTATATGTATAAATGTTTAACATGGATGCTAAATTATTATCATTATAAAGATATTGTTGAATTAACATATTATTTCGCAGCTTGTTCCGCCTCTTTCGTTCTTCTGGTATTTGATTGAACTACAGTGAAATCAAGAAATAGCTGGAATCTTACCTTTCGCAAAATGAAGGACATATATAGCTGTTCTTATTTAAATTCAAGTTATTTGTTAATGGGATTATTTTTGTGCTACATTTATCCATATAATTGTTTAATTGTAAAAGACAAGTTTAGCACACTATACATGCTTGCCATTGCATATTTCGTCAATAAAAGACTCAATGATGATAATAATGGGTGCGAGGGATAAACAGTCCAGTCAATCGGAAATAATCTACAGAAAAAACATTTTTAACTTCCAACTATGTATATAGATAAGGAAGTTACTGATTTTACCCCGACTTTCAAAAATCGAGTTTTCACCAGATGTCCTAGGTTTTGAGGCCTTCCTAGGGCCTTTTCCAACAATTTTCACGATGACGTCAGTATGTCTGTATGTGTGTGTGTGTGTGTGTGTGTGTGTGTGTGTGTGTGTGTGTATGTAAACATCTCATAAATTTTGAACGGCTGGACTGATCAAAATGGCATTCGATTGGATTTCACTCAACTTAGTCATTCTGAAAATTTGTACCGATTCAGTCTAGGAGATTTTGAAAAATTTTGAAAAAAACAGCAAAAAAAATTTGGCGAAACAGTATTATTTTAATATAACTTCCAGATTTATATACTGATTGAGTTCAAAAACTAATCAGATCTATTCCTCAAAAAACTACGTCTAATACATAAATTGGGTCAAAATCGGTTTATCCGTTTGGGAGCAATCGTTGAAGAAAAATTTTGAAAAAAATGTTTATTCGTCATAGCTTCGAAAATGTTCAACCAATCATTTTTTGGTATTCTACGATATTTTAGTGCTAAAAAACTACGTCAAATGCCGTTTCAAAAATCAAAATCGAATCTAATTCTCAAAACTTATAACTTTTCAAATATTAAAATTACGTTGTTTTTAGCAAACTCACTTAATTTTTTTTTAATTAACTTTCAAGTTAATTCATTGATTGACTTAAAAATCTCATCAGCAACTGCATCACATATCGTTAATTCAATCAAAATCGGTCAATTTATTTGGGATTTATCAATAGAGAAAAATAAAAATATTTTTTTAACATTGCATCGAATTGTTTCAACCTATCGATTATTTAGCTATTGAGTTGAATGCCACCATCGTTTTCAAAATATACAGCTTTTCAAAAATTAATATACTGCCATTTTTAACAAAATAGATGTTTGAACTAAAAATCTATGCTTATATTTTTTTACTCTTTTGAGCTTTAACCGCTTACACATTTTTTTATTATAATATCTTAAGACAGAAAACAAACAAATGGTTACATATAGAGGAGATAAGAGATAATCACACTATTACTATACGCCTACTCAAACTAAACTTGTCGATAATATTCGTGGGATTGTAATGACTCATACATAAATTTACCGGATTGAAGGGAAACCGGAAAATGAAAGTGATTAAATAAGTAAAGCGAGCGAGACGTTCCAGAAATCTACCATGGAAATAAATATATTATAAATACTGAAATATATGTAAGAAACGCACAAACTCAGAAATACAAACATCTATGCTCATCGCACAAATGCTGCACCACAAAAATTTGTTGCAGTCGGGAATCAAACCCGAACACCACTGACTGCGTAGTCAAAATAGCTAACCAGTCGACCCAACAAGGTGGTTATTATGCTCTGTCAAATATCCATGTTGGACTGCGTTTGCTTTAAAAAAATGAGTTTTAATAAAGGCTTTGTTACAATTTAGATTTGGAGTTATCTTTCTCCGAAACGGATCCGTGTACCATATGTCTTTACCCTATACATAACTCAGAGTATTATGCATCTATCCAATATTCGTCAGAATGCCGTACTAAATGGAAGATTGTTCTTATAGAGCTCTTAGGCACAGTTCATACAGAATGGATCGACGTAATATAGCGTTTACGATCGCGTTCTCATTACACAATTAGCTGTCTGCGAACGCAAGTGTCTACTCCGAAAAAATAATTCTAACCACTGCCAAACGTAATTATCTTTGGTGTAAAGTAAGCTATTCTAGATTTTTTTTAATCTTATGATTTATATAATAGCAGACAGATAGCCCTCTTGAATGAACGATATGGGCGCTGTCTATAGACACTAAATATATTAATGGTGTTTTGCTGTCGGTATAGAAGCGTTGATGATGCCACATACATACGTTTATCTGGCTATCTTTCTCATATTATCACTCTGCAGGCTTGTGGTCCGGTATTTGTATAGATTACATGAGATCCTAGGTTCGATTTCCGAGTTTAATTCCCGGGTCAGGCAATTCAAAAATATGTGTTTTTGATTGGACGAGTGCTTGGGTGGCAATATGCTTGCCACCTATCACATTATGGGACTAAGACGTATCTTCGGCTAATTGTGGATATATTGGTTATACCTCTGCCTAACTTTTCCAGGGAACGAGCGTAAAGAAACACGACAACAACGAGCATATATAAACAAGACAATGACAAGATAGACGCTATTGCGGCAGAAATATATAAGTCGGTAGTAATAAATTCGGGCGAGATATTGTGGAACATATACCACCCACTATTTACGATGGTATTGATATATTTGGTCAATTGCTTACATTTTACAAACTGTCTGGCAGGATTGTAGATAGTTTGTTATTCAGCGAAGGCTCTGAAGAAGCCGACTGAAGCTGATAGGCCGGGTGCCGATTAATTACGTAAGTTATATTAATGCGTGCCATATGCGCGTTGCATAGAAGATAATAGTTGCCGTTGCATAAGTCGGCTTCAAAACCATTTAATAAAAATAGCAATTGTATTTCGCTCACATATCCTACATACCTATAGCAATCGTGTATCAATTGCAAGTATGTCTTATGTGTAGCAGATTGCTGGCGATTATTGTCGACCAATGTAACTAGCTTTGTCGACATCAAAACGTCGCACGTTTGAACAAAGCTTTAGTTGTCTAACCCGACCCTTTTAAACCCCGGTCAAGTATTCAACGCATCTACAAGTAGGGTGTCACTGTAATGGCAAATAAGGCTTATGGTTGTAATTTAAAATAAAATGTATCCAATATGTCCCTGTAATTTAGCATGAATATACATACGAGTAATAATCACAGCAATAAATTGGTTATATAAAATCTTGAAAAATATATTTTTAGGGTAGCTCCCCTATATATAAGCGGGGATGTTAACTTTTTTCTCATGAACCTGAGGGTATATTGAGGGGTATCATTAGATAGGTTTTTAAAAATAATTATAAGTTTGCGAAAAAAAATTTTAAATTAAGGCATTACTTTTTGAAATATAAAGCTTTAAAGTGCTAATTTTTGTTAGAATCAAGAATCCCCCCCCCCTCTATCAGCTAAACGATTAGTTCTGGGGGTGTGAAAATATTCATTGTAGTAGTAAATATAATGAATTTACAAGTAAAACTATCTTGGTTGTAGTCTTTACAAGCTTATGAATAACAGTCGACTCATAATATGTACGTTCGTCATAGACGTTAAATGTTCATAGTATAAAACAATAAAATCCCTCTTACTCCACATTACTGTGATGGCCCGACACGCACTTTACGAATATAATTGTATAAAAGTCTAACAAACATACACAACACAAACTTTGTAAAGGACAGCAACGCGCTACTAGATCTTTGGTGTCTATAATATTTTTATTAGATTGTCTCTTCCTATCTGGCGAAACACCTATTTTTTTGCTATCCTATGATAAAAAAATTTAAGCTAAAATAAAATACATTAAGCTGTGTATCCATACTAATATTATAAATGCGAAAGTCTGCCCGTCTGTTAAGTTTCCACAGCTAAAGCACTGAACCGATTTTAATAAAATTTGGTATATAGTTGAAGATCAGGGGTCAAAAATAGGCATTTTCTTTTATAAACCCATTACTAAGGGACTAAAATAAGGGATGAAAATTTGTACGACAAATATTAATCTAGCATGTCGTGCATATAGCAGGCGCTCTCTTGGGAGAAACTGCGAGGTGACCAAAACAATAGATATACGCTAGTGAATAGAATATTACAAATCCCTTGTTGGAATGTTTTAAAATCTTATAGTATTATTTAGAATAAATTTTAACTGTTTGAGCTTATTATTTCGGTGAGAATTATACATTTAATCCGGGACAATACTGAGAGCCATTTTTTATATTTCATTTAAGTATACTGTGTGTAAAAATCCCAGTCCGATTCGCAAGGCATTGTTTGGTGACTTAACACAATCACATAAACGCTTTGCAGATACAGATAGACTGCCGAACGAAATTATTAATCTTTAATGATATTTTGGATATGAATTACAAAAAAATGTCTATAGGAAATGTCGCAACCACGACATTAAATAGGCCAGGCCCATTAAAATGACAAAGTGTAGCCTAGTCTACAATATTCTCTAAAGTTTAGTGAAATTGCAGGGTAAATATTAATACGTAGTTTTTTATTTTTATAAATAGAACCATTTCAGTATTTTTTTGATAATATCATCGATCTGTTGTAGATCTAGATCTACCTATATAACCTTTTCAAGTCGGTCATAGTTTTGGTATTCACTGTATATAAAGGAAAAATATATTTCTAAAATTACATTGAAATATAATAATGCAGTTGTTTTATATTATATCTGTCAAGATTGTGGAACTTTGATCTTTTATACCCTTTGTATCACTGAATTTGATCAATGGCTTCAAAAGGTAAATTCTGAAGCTTTCTGTTAATACACTTAGACCAGTGTATGGAGCGATAACTCCAAAATAGAATCAATAGAGTTAACATTCTGCATAGATTTCATTACTCCACAATCTACACTCCAGTGATGCTGACTTTGTTCAATAGTATTTAATTAAATCACTTCCAATTGCTACAATTTACGATTGAATGAGTAAGTAAATTGGATAGACACTTGTGAATCAAATAATTGGCTCAAATTTGTTATTAAATGTCGAAGATATTTTCAATACAAATGATATTTGTGGTTTATAATTGTTTGCATGATATTATAGTTTTGGGCCAAATTGAAATTTTTAATTATACATAGTCCATTTAATTTTATACACGGTTTTGGCTAGTTCACATAAATACTTTGTAATAATGAATTAAATGGTTTTACTAGAAATAAAAAAAAAACAAATTTGAAACAAACATATTTGTTGTTATATCATGTAAAACTTGAAACACCCCTAGCAATACGTTTTTACTAATCTTAAGTGCTATTACGTTTCTTGCGACAAGTTATCATTTACGATAACATTACTTAAATTACCGTAGTACTAGAATGTAAGCGAAATAATTAGAATTTCAGACATAATACTAGATTTTTAGAGATATGAATTTGACAAAATATCATGTATCTAAACTCTATTGAGTTTCATTGGATAATTTGTTCGCGAACGGTTTAAAAAAATATTTACAAAACGCCGCATTAATTAGGTCAATGCCACCAATGGCACTCTGTGTTTTCAACATAAACGAAAAGGAGGTAATTGATCTACATTTAGTTACTTTTTGAAAAAATATCTAATCCGATTTCAAATATATACTCGAAATTAAGATTACTTGAAATCTAACCACTTGTACTATTTTACAATTTAAAAACGATTTCCTTGTTATTAATACCCAACTAGTTTTACGTATAAGCATTACCAGGACCAAAACTTAAGTTACAAAAGCAGATTAATGAGATCGGCCTAAAGTGCTACCAGAAAATAGCGTTAGCCAAAATTATTCAACGGACACTTTTTGAATACAAATAAATTTTAAAAGGATTTTAGTTAGAAAGTCATGAAACTAATTAAACACGCTTTTTTTTTCAAATCAACCAAAATATTTTTTTTTCTCTCATACAGTTAACACTTTCTCTTATGCTCAACTAAACAAATTAGAAAAATGTCAGATAAGTCACAAAATTTTAAACAAACTGTTGTATAAAATGCAACAAACATGAAAATGTTTATTACTATAGTCGAAACTTACAACATAGAAGGCTATATAAACAAGCTACTCTTAGTAATATCCTTAAGAAAAAAAAGTTTCGTCTGTTTTACACCGTGTTGGTCCCGGGCTTCTTTGAAGAATAGGCAAATTGCTGTTCTGCCAGGCAGGTCGTAAAAGGCGACCGATTGGCTATATGAGTCACTACCATCGTGACTACTAGGTGTCGCCCGGGTCAAGTACCACCGCCTTACCCATTCCTGCCGCAATAGCGTCAGTGCTTGTCACTGTCATGTTCCGGTTTTGAGGGTAAGGTAGCCGATAAACTTGTGCAATGTGTATGTGGCTTTAGACCTCGCTACAAGATCACAACGCACCTTTGATGTCTATAGGCGACGGTTGACTCTTTCCATCAGGAGACCCATCTGCTTGTTTGCTATCTTATAATATAAAACAGAACAAATATTTTGTTATAAACAAACGGTGTTAATCTTGTGACTTTTTAGTGGTTAAAAAAATAATCTTCATGATGAGTGATACCAAAACGAATAATATTTATGTTGACGTTATACTGCGATGTGAATGGCTTAAATAGAATGTACTATAGGTAATAATTGTGAATTCAAGTAACATAAATCTTTAAAGTTTTTTTTGTAAATTTTCGTACTATAAAAAGTGTCCGTGATGCAATTTATATTTATAATGTTACTAGCTGCCGCGTGCAGCCCGCTGCATTATAAAAGTTTTTGGTGAATTCCGCGGGATCCTCTATTTTTTCCGGGATAAAAAGTAGCTTATGTGCTGTTCCAGGTCATCATCTACCTGTGCGCCAAAGTTCATTCAAATTCGTTCAGTAGTTTTTGCGTGATTGAGTAACAAACAAACATCCAAACATTTAAACTTTCGCATTTATAATATTAATTAATATTGAATAATTAATATTAATATTAATTAACTAATTAATATTAATCATTTATTAATTATTAATATTAATAAATAAATAAATTAATTTATATTAATATAGATTAATTTACTCTGAAATATAAATTGTATTATTACGGCAAGCATATATTAACATATTTGGGGGCGTCCACAAATTACGTGAGATGTTTAAGGAGGAGAGGGGGTCGAATCAATCTCATCTAATCTTACGTTGGGGAGAGGGGGGTCTCGGCAAATATCACGCAATTTTTTTTCTGATTGAAACAGAAAAAAATAAATATTCTATTTTGGTCCATTATCCAGATTGTAGATGCTTTAGATTTAATCTTAAGGGTACACTAGTCGCTCATTCTTCCATACAAACGTAGTATGGTCATTACTTGTCTGTTTGACGGTGTACGTCCAAAATTAAAAATTATATCAATTAGTCTCGCTATTATCTAGCCCTGTATGGAAGCAGAATTGGAAAAAAAATATTTGTCTGGAAGTTATGAGCGTGGAAACTTCCTTGTTTTGTAACTAAATTTAACCCATCTTGGGGCGTAAATAAATAGCATAGAGAGTCTAAAATTGTTAAAAAGAAAACCGTACAGGGATAGACAATTTATTCAAAAGTTCAAATAACTTTATTTTAAGTTGATATGTTAAGTAGTTTTGTCATAATATCAATACGCCCAAAGGTCTGCTTATAAAATTTTATGCGTTCATTTTTGTTGCAAATCATCGTGCATTTCACTATACCCGCGCGGTGTGCGGGTGACAAGGGGAGGTGGATACGGATACGTCATCGTAGTAAGGTACCTACGTCGCGCTCGCGCATGCTTTGTTCGTAATTGACGACTTAAATCATGTGCTATGTATCGAATCGAAAAAGTGAAAAATACATCTATACAAATAAATAAAATTGGAGTGTCTGTTTGTAATAATAAAATAAGCGCTTTTTACTAAATACATATGTACGTATACACGATACACATAGGTACCAAAATAGCATTTTTTACAATTCTTGTCACTCCAATTTTATTTACTTATTTATATAGATGTACTTATAGATAGGATTATTTCTTTACAAAGGCGGTTTGTAACGGACTTGCAGTATGGTTACAGTTATCATTTATCAACAAATAGTTATTACGGTAGGTAGGTACTACCGATCATTTCAAGTATATTATCTATACTCTATACAAATATATAAAATTGGAGTGTCTGTTTGTAATATTAAAATAACTACTTTTTGTATGTATGATGTATACATGGTACATATACCGAAACAACATTTTATACAATTTTTGTCTGTCTGTATGTCTGTTTGTTCCGGCTAATCTCTGGAACGGCTGGACCGATGTTGACAGGACTTTCACTGGCAGATAGCTGATGTGATAGGAAGTAACATAGGCTACTTTTTTCCTAATTTTTTCACGCGGACGAAGTCGCGGGCTCAACTAGTTATAAATAAAAATATTTAAAAAATATTTGCGTTTTTATTTGGTGCTTGCAACCTCGTCCGCGTAAAAAATAAATAAAATATAATAAATATTCACAGGACAAATTACACTTACTGATCTAACCCTAAAGTAAGCAAATTATTTGCTTGTGTTTATGGGTGTAAGTCAACGATACTATTACATAGAATTACATATTAAATACTATATGCATAATAAACACATAAACCCAGCAATACAAACATCTACGCTCATCACACAAATGCTTGTCCCCGTCGGAAATCGAACCCGAGCCCCCTCGATTGCGTAGCCAGGGTCGCTAACTACTCGACCAACGAGGCGGTCAGCCTATGTTATTCTTTATTACACAGTTGCCAGCTGTCAGCGAAAGTAATGTTAAAAATATAACATTCGAAATTCAAATAGTTCCGATTAGCTAGAAGTGCAAAACTTTTAGTGTGCCCCATGTATTATAAGCATTAAGATATTAGGTCACGGAGCCGTCTATCTATATCTATACAAATAAATAATAATAATAAATATTCACGGGACAAATTACACTTACTGATCTAACGATACTAATAGATAGAAATACATATATAAATACCAGAATATATTTAATAAACACCCAAACCCTGAAATACAAACATTTATGCTCATCACACAAATGCTTGTCCCCGTCGGGGATCGAACCCGAGCCCCAACGATTGCGTAGTAAGCGTAGCTAACCACTCGACCAACGGGGCGGTCAATTGGAGTGTCTGTTTGTAATATTAAAATAACCGGTGTTAACTAAATGTATATAGATGTATACACGGTACACATACCAAAATAATACTTTTTACGATTTTTGTCTGTCTGTCTGTCCGTCTATCTGTCTGTCTGTCTGTTTGTTCCGACTAATCTCTGGAACGGCTGGATCGATTTAGACGGGACTTTCACTGGTAGATAGCCGATGTAATAAGGTGTAACTTAGACTAGTTTAAAAAAAACACGCGGATGAAGTCGCAGGCACAGCTAGTATCTTATAAAATAACTAGCTGAGCCCGCGACTTCATCTGCTTGGAAAAATTTCGAAAATAAAGGTAGCTGAAGTTGCTCCTTATTACATCAGCTATCTGCCAGTGAAAGTACTGTCAAAATCAGTCCAGCCGTTCCAGAGATTAGCCGGAACAAACAGACAGACAAACAAAAATCGCTATGTATGTTTTTAGTAGAAATCGGTTATTTGTATAAATGTACAGATTATTTGTATAGAAGATGTATAGTAGCTAAAATAAAAGTAGCCTAAGTTACTCCTTATCACATAAGCTATCTGCCAGTGAGTCTTTTCAAAATCGGTCCGGTCGTTCCAGAGATTAGCCGAAACAAACAGACAGACAAAAATTGTAAAAAACGTTATTTTGGTATATTTACCGTATATACGAGTATATCCATACGTATTTAATAAAAAGCGGTTATTTTAATATTACAAACACACTCCAATTTTATTTATTTGTATAGATTATTTGCGTCCTTTGTAGCTTAAATAAAAGTAGCCTAAGTTACTTCTTATCACATAAGCTATCTGTCAGTGAAAGTCCCGTCAAAATCGGTCCAGCCGTTCCAGAGATTAGCTGTAACAAACAGATGGACAGACAGACAAAAATTTTAAAAAATGTTATTTTGGTATATGTACCGTGTATACATCCATATGCATTTAGTAAAAAGCGATTATTTAAAACTAGTTGTGCCCGCGACTTCGTCCACGTGGAAAAATTTCTAAAATAAAAACCCGTATAATTTCCGTTCCCGTGGGATTTCTGGGATAAAAACTATCCTATTTCCTTTCTCGGGTCTCAAACTATATTTGTACTAAATTTCATTAAATCGGTTTAGTAGTTTAGACGTGAAGAAGAAACAGACAGACAGAGTTACTTTCGCATTTATAATATTAGTATGGATGTATGGATTACAAACAGACACTGCAATTTTATTTATACGTAGGTTATATATCTATAGAAGATGTATAGCTAAAATAAAAATAGCCAAAGTTACTCCTTATCACATCAGTTATCTGCCAGTGAAAGTTTCGTCATAATCGGTCCAGCCGTTTCAGGGATTAGCCGGAACAAACAGACAGACAAAAATTCTAAAAAATATTATTTTGGTATTAGTACCGTGTATATATCCATATGCATTTAGTAAAGAGCGTTTATTTTAATATTGCAAACAGACACACCAATTTTATTTATTTGTATAGATGTATCCACCATAAAAATATGAGCTGCACACAGTGAAGGTAATCATGTCATTTTGTCATAATTAGGTAGGTTTATGTTTGCATTCAAGTATTTCTGTTATCATCACCGCGCCAAAATACTACGCGCGCGGTTGCGCGTTAGCTTCTTACTGCTCATCACAGTGCTTGTCCCTTTCGCACATAATGTTGGATGAAATAGCATGCATTTTGACTACGCCCACCAACGAGTTCGTGCCGCCGACTAGTGGAACCTTAAGCGTAATCGTATTACGATTAAGATTATTCACTAATTCGTTCGAAAGAAAATAATTTCATTCATACTTCAACGCTACACATTACTACTGACTGCCAAATCATAATATTTGTTTTATACCAAATAGTTCAATTTAATCTGAATTTACGGTACAGTGTAGCCCGTCCTTTTTAATTTCGCGCCACTATCAGAGGAGTAGACATTCTTTTTTTAATCGCAGTAATTACGATTTAAGTATTCTATTGTTAGGTTGTTATAACATAACTCAGCAATATTGATTACTAGTCTTAACTAGTAAATAAAATCACGAAGCAATTTTTTTTTCTTTTTATAATAAAAATCCAACGCGTTTACATATTTAAGAAACCCAAATTTTGAAAAATCTCACGTGTTATTGGGGGATGGGGGAGGGGGTTGAACAAAATCTCACGACATCTCACCAAGGGGGGAGGGAGGGACAGAAAATTAAAAAAAACACCTCACGTAATTTATGGACGCCCCTTTATGTAGATTTTTAGGCCAACCTTGTATGGAACCTCATCATTCTCCTATTGGAGTCGTAAAAATAGTTTCATTTTTATATAATAATAATAATAATTCACGGGACAAATTACACTAACTGATCTAACCCCAAAGTAAGCAAATTATTTGCTTGTGTTACGGGTGTTAGTCAACGATACTAATACATAGAAATACATATATAAATACCAGAATATATATAATACACACCCAAACCCGGAAATACAAACATTTATGCTCATCACACAAATGCTTGTCCCCGTCGGGGATCGAACCCAAGCCTCGGTGATTGCATAGTCAGGGTCTCTAACCACTCGACCAACGGGGCGGTCATATATAGATATCATGAACTTATGAGTGTGAATCGTGAAACAATAGAGATGTTTAAATTTAAAGTAATTAAGTTTTAAAGAATTTTCAGTTATGAAATATGATAATGGAGATTTTTTATACATTATGATTTGTGACATACAGAAATATTTTATTTTATTATGTTTAAAATGTTTCTATCGTATTGTTTGTTTTGTATAAATAGTTTTTTTTACAATATTACTTGTAATATTTTCTTAAACTCTGTATTGTTTGTTGTTTTAATTTAATTTAAGTTCTCGTCAACTCCATCATATTTATAATAACAGATCTAAAGCCACTTAACATTTTAAGTGGCTTTAGATCTATTAATATTATTTACATTTTAATTTTACTTAATATTACAAGATTTTTTTTTTTTTTTTGGAAAAAACAAAGGTATAATTTTTTATTTTAACGAAAAATACGTAAATAAATTTAAGAGAATGTAGCTTTTTAACGTAGGTAGGCACGTAACGTGACATGTAAAGCTGTAAAGACACCTTCACTTGCAAATTTAAAAAGTTGCCAATTTGGAGTCTAAGGGTGAGTGTAATGGGACTACAAAAATTAAATCTAATGATATATATTTATATCGTATTAAAATCTAATGATATACATGAAAATTACTGATAACATAAAATTACTTACCTTAATATCACTGCAAGTCATAATCTTTTATCTGAAACAAAATATTAATACTTAAGTAACATAAAGTGATGAAAGTACACATTTGTCCAAGCAAGCACTAGGTTCTTGTATTTTATGCCACATAAAAAATCCTCATTGGCAGTGACCAACTAAGTTAACGTTGTATTGCTATGTGTATTACAAGGATTTCTTCACGCCCGATTTAATACCACATGCATAAATATATCGGCTACTTTACGCTCCAAACTTTATTATAGTAGTGACAAGCACTGACACTTTAGCGAACAGAAATTCAACAAAATTCTTCAATTTCGTAGACATAATGGCTTCCTTCCTTTGTACTCTGTCTACAAATATCTGTTTATATATATTATACAAACAGATGGATGGCTCTTCAAGTGAAAGCAGACTATTATTGTATCAGCTGTGCTCGACACTTCATTCGTGAGGAAAAATTTCTAAAACAAAAATAGTCTTAGTTACTCCTCATTTCATCCGTTGCATTTTATACAATAATTTTATGCAGCTTTGCGTTTTACCTATCCGACTTTCTTTCTATTTGTTTGGTTGGTCAGAAATAAAAATTTAAACTTTATGGCAGAAAAGAAAAGTCTTTGCTTGATTTAAAAATAAGAAATAGCGTACAAGTTTGAATAGTTTCATGACCTTCCCACAATATTCCTCTCTAAAATTTACTTGCTATTAAAAAGTGTCCGTTGAATTCTAATATGGGCTTATTGTACATTAAATTCTGTGGCCTTAGATTGGAAAGTGATAATTACAAAAAATAATTTTACATGTATTATGCACAATGCATATGTATTATTATGATCAAATGTAATATTCTGTTTTTAACTTATCTTGAAATGTTCATAGACTGTTGAAGAGTACAGTGTTGATGGTGATATGTATATCTGATCAAACGATTCGTTTTTCGCAATGCTAATTGTATTATTAACAGTGTTTGGCAAAAAGTGCACTTATCATGGTCTGACCAATGGCCTTAATGGAGATAGAGAATTAATTTAATAATTTCTGTTGACGTTATGTTTTTTAGGCCGATCACATCAATTTCATTTGTCACGGGTTTATTAAATTTTTTATTTAGAATTATAACCTATAAGTATTTAAAACAGAAAATATTTTACAAAACTTCAATTTTGTTTGTATTTTTAAGCCTTTTACAACATGACAAAAATGTAATAGAATTTTTAGGATAAAAGCAAAAAAATCTCGCTCCTGCAATGCAGCTATGAAATTCGCTTTCATACTGAAAATTCAATTATTTTTATTTGAATAAACCTGAAGCTTTATTTAGATAATAATATAAAACTTAATTGTTGCAAAAAAAAAAAAAAAAAATGAAGAACAGCTTATTGAAGATTGTTATACGTTTTATATAAAGAGAATGTATGTAAATGCAAATACTTTTTGTCCTCCTACAAAAGAAGTCATGGATTTTTTTTTCGTACTAAGAATACATTACAATATTTTATTATAACTAGCAGATATTATGGCCAAAATTGTTTAAGTCCTAAATTATTACACTGCATACATATGTTTTATAACTTGAAGATGTTTTTTTAACTTCCCGCTACGTATGTAGATAAGAAAGTTACTGATTTTGCCCCTCTTTTCGAAAATCGAGTTTTCACCGGATCTCCACGTTTTGAGGTCCTATGAACCTTTTCCGACTATTTTCGCGATAACGTCAATACGTCTATATGATGTATGTGTGTGTGTATGTGTGTATGTAAACATCTCATAACTTTTCAACGGCTAGACCGATCGAAAAGCAGTTGATAGGATTCGATTGGATTCCGCTGAACTTATACTTCCTAAAAATAAGAACTAAGTAGACTTAGGAAAAAACCCAAAATATTTGGCGAAACAGATTTTTTTTATAATTTCCAGATTAAGTACGAAAACTAAGCTCTATTTCTCAAAAAACTACTTCATCAAAATTGGTCAAATGCATCAAAATTGGTTAATCCGTTTGGGAGTAATCGTTAACCAAAAATTAAAAAAAGTGTTTTTTTTTGCCATAACTTTGAAATTTTTTTTAGTATTCCTGGATATTTTAGTACTAAAAAGACTTCGTCGAATGCCGTTTCAAAAATCAAAATCGAATCTAATTTTCAAAAGTTACAGCTTATCAAATATTAAAATTACCTTATTTTAAGCAAATTTACATAACATTTTTGAAATAACTTTCACCGATTGACTTAAAAAAAATATAAGCTTTTCTCTTTTAAAAACTGCGTCAAATACTGTATATATTCATTAATGTAATGCAATGTAATAATTGTATCAAAATCGGTCAATTTGTTCGGGTTGTACCAATAACGAAAATTAAAAAAAAATGTTGTTTGGCATTGCTTTGAAATTATTCGAACTGTCGATTATTTAGCTAAAGCATTATTTTAGATCTCAAAAATTGAGTTGAATGCCATTTGCAAGATCAAAATCGATTATCGTTTCCAAAATATACAGCTTTTCAAAAATCAATATACTGCGATTTTTAACAAAATAGATGTTTGAACTAAAAAAAGTCTATGCTTGTTGTTTTTACTCATTTGAGCTTAAAATACCTTAATTTAGAGGAAAGTTTCAGGGATGGCCTGCAGGGTCAACCGTTTACAGATTTTTTATTATGCTATAAGATAGCTAATATTCTGAAGGTTATGATTATGGTTCCCTGATGTAAAGGGATAACCATCGCCTATAGACATCAAGGATGTTAATGGTGCGTTGCCGTGAGGTGGGATGTTATGCCATTTGCATAAGATTACCGGCTGCCTTACTCTCCCAAACCTAAATACGTCAGGGTATTGCGACAGGGGCAGTAATAGGCTATTGCGACAGGAATAAAGCGGTAGTGTCAAACCCAGACTTGACGTTGTGGAGCTCTACTATGGTGACATGTTTGGCAAGTTGTTCGTAATCATTATTATTGATGTGATACAACTTTGCTCTCATTTTCCTGATTTTTTTATATCATATAATAGCAAACAAGCAGATGGTTCTCCTAATGGGAACAGAAACCATAGCATTTAGACACCAAAGATGTTAATGGTGCGCTGCTATCTGTGTGGCGAGATGGTAATGCCATATGCATAATTCTACCAGCAGCAAACCGGAACACGACAATGATAAGCATTAACGCTATTGCAACAGGAGTAGGTAAGGCAGTGCTTGCGGAAGTCTAACACCTGGTAGATGTTAGTGACACGTACCTATAGTCAATCACTCGCCTTTTACGACCTGATGACAGACGGCAGTTGGTCTATTCTTCAAAGGAGCCCAGATCAACATGGTGGAGGAGCCCGCACTAATCTGTGTTAGTAATTACGTGTGACGCAACAGTTTATAACAGGAAATCGGGGAAGCGGGCACTATTTGGATAGACCAATGAGCGCGCGCTATTTGAATTGACCAATGAATGCGCACTATCTGAATTAACTAAAGAGCGCGCGCAAGATGTTAAGAATTAGTCATGAGGTTGTAACAATTTGATTATTTAGACATTAGAAGTTACAAATCATATGCGAATATTGTAAGGATCACTCATTTTTTTATTCTGATTACTATGAATAAAACCTGACATTTGCTAATCTAACTACGATATTGTCACTGTTATTTAAAATCTACCTATCATAACAGAAGCAAAAAAAAACTACTAATACGTAATTTAATTTCTAAAATTTACTAAATTACCATTACAAGTGTTCAAATAATAATCATTGTGTTTTTAGGGATGCAAACGAAACATCGAAGACAATCACAATCGATTTATCGTTCATAAACTTCGATGTTTTCAACATCGATGTTTTACTTATAAGATGATGTCTTAATATCGATTTTTTAACTTCCCACTATGTATGTAGATAAGAAAGTTACTGATTTTACCCCGATTTTCGAAAATCGAGTTTTCACCAGTTTTGAGCTTTGTGGTCCTAAGAATCTTTTCCGACTATTTTCATGATGACGTCAGTATGTCTGTATGTATGTGTGTGTGTGAAATATTTACATACACACATACACAATGTGTGTATGTAAATATTTCATAACTTTTGAACGGCTGGACCGATTAAAAAGCAGTTCGATTGGATTCCTCTCAACTTAGATTTCCTGAAAATTTGAACGAATTCTGTCGAGGAAATTTTGAGAAATCTTGAAAAAACACAAAAAAAAATGTTGACGAAACAGTATTTTTTTAATATAACTTCCAGATTTATGTACCGATTGAGTACAAAAACTAATCAGCTCTATCCCTCAAAAAACTACGTCTAATACATAAATTGCATCAAAATCGGTTTATCCCTCTGAGAGTAATCGTTGACGAAAAGCGTTGAAAAAAAATTTTTTTTCTACATAGCTTCGAAATTTTTCAACCAATCATTTTTTAGTACTAAAAAAACTACGTCAAATGCCGTTTCAAAAATCAAAATCGAATCTAATAATCAAAACTTATAGCTTTTCATATATTAAAATTACGTTGTTTTTAGCAAACTTATTTTTTTTAAATAACTTTCAAGTTAATTCACCGATTGACTTAAAAATCTTATCAGCTTTTCTCCTTTAAAAACTGCGTCAAATACCGTTAATTTAATTTAATTTAATCAAAATCGGTCAATTTGTTTGGGATTTATCAATAAAGAAAATTAAAAATAAAATGTTTTTTGACATAGCATCGAAATTTTTCAACCTATCGTATATTTAGCTAAAGCAATATTTTACATTTCAAAAATTGAATTGAATGTCATCATCGTTTTCAAATATACAGCTTTTCAAAAATTAATATACTGCCATTTTTAACAAAATAGATGTTTGAATTGAAAAAATCTATGCTTCTATTTTTTACTCTTTTGAGCTTAAAATACCTTAATTTAGTGCGAAGTTTCAGGGATGGCCCTTAGGGTCAACCGTTTACACATTTTTTATGTGCGACATTACATCCCTATGTGTTCAACAATTTAAGAGGTGTATGTGTGTGTGATAATTTTTATGCTTGAAAACTAAGCAGATGCTACAAAATTTTATACATAATAAGAAAAAAATATACGATTAAGACATAGGAAAATTTTATCTCTTTAAATGAATGTACACATCAAAGCAGACGAAACCACGTACTGAGATAAACTTCAGTTATATTTTACCAGACCTTACTGAAGCTAAATAAAGAGAAAATGTTTGAAACTGACATTGTTTTATTACCGTGAAAACACAAGAAAGTCCTTATCTCTTTAAAAGAACCTGTATTTAACTCATACCATCATAAAACCATGTATCTTAGGTAAGTTTCAGGTATGTTTTATCAAATTTGACTTAAGCTGATTAAAGAACAAAAGTTTGAAACTGACATTATTGCATTACTAAGCCTAAAAAATGACAGTAAATTAAAAAAAAAATGTTTATACAAATGTAGTTAATTATAAGACTTGACCTGCCAAAAATAGTTCTTTGCTATTTGTGTAGTTGAGATTTAATGCTAGACGCTTAAATTTACCGGCAAATTTATCCTCATAACTGATACACAGCGGTGAGAAGCTCTAATGCTATTGCATTATAGTAAGGTGACAGTGATAGTAGCAAACGGGAGAGACGTTACAGAATTCTAAATTATAATAGTTGCACTCTGTATCCAGCTGCAGTATAAAGGTTTTTTGATAAATCCCACGACAAACTTATTTTTTCGGGATAAGATGTTTCGCATGTGTTATTCCAGGATAAGATAAATGTACACAAATCGGCCATTTTTCCGTCATTGGGTAACCCTTTGGCAGCACTTGCGTGTATCGTCTCGAATACCGGTACCGCCAACCGCGCAACAAGGCTGAAGACACACGAAGTTCGAATGTTTGCGACGATAGCCGATAATAGCCGGTCGCATTTTTTTTATATCATAAGATAGCAAACAAGCAGATGGGTCTCCTGATGGAAAGAGTCAACCATCGCCTATAAACACCAAAGATGTTAATGGTGCGTTGCTATCTTGTGGCGAGGTCTAATGCCACATGCATAAGTTTGCCGGCTACCTTATCCTCCAAACCGGAACACGACAGTGACCAGCACGGACGTTATTGCGGCAGGAATAGGTAAGGCGGTGGCACCAGACCCGGTCGAGCCGATGCAGAACTCTACCACCTAGTAGTCACGATGGTAGTGACGCAAATAGCCACTCAGTCGCCTTTTACGACCTGCCTGACAGAACGGCAGTTGGCCTATTCTTCAAAGGAGCCCGGGACCAACACAGGGAAAATGTATGAAGTATTAGGTATAGGTGGAGCTAGCACTCGTATTAATCACTTAAAACAAATATTTATATCTCTGTCTATGAGGTCTCCTTATCTCTTTTTATACAGTTGTGTTAGAAAGAGAGGGTTATACCTCAGAAGATAACAGCAATATTTAAAATTTGGTTTCAGAAGGTATTAGAAGTGTTGCCTCCGGATATACATGTACAGCTTCATGGTTACATGTGCATCTATCGCGTTATTACGCGATGCGATCTTTGTGACGATAGACGCAAGTGCGGACGCTGCATAACTAACATCCATCCATCCAAACATACAAGCATTCGAATTTTATCTATATTAATAGATAAAATTAATAAAAAGTATTTGCTTAAGACTTCTATGCACTAACATATGGTTTAAGAATATATTTCTCTAAAGAATTACATTAAAATTCACTTAAGGAGATGTAACAATATCACTACGTAATATATACAAACAAGGGTGTCAGTAAAATTTTACAAAAGTGCATCAAAGATCTGTCGTATTGTAAAGATATGATATGACTAGATAACCGTACAAGGATTTAAGAGGCAAGAAAACTAGACGTGACAAGATGAGCGCACTAACAATGCTTGTAAATATTTTACAATCAATATCATGTTAGATCGTTATTTAGTAAAGTTTATATAATTACTCTGTACATATACACATATACTTTGAACACTGAATATCGTCGGCACTTGGTAAAACTCCATGTTAACTTATATTATATCGTATTAAAAGCACTTGTACTGTTTTACTTGACTTTTTATTTATTAAAACCAACCGGTTTCCCGATTTAACGCATCATCAGGGCAAAAGTTATTATTGTTTTCTACAACGCGAAACCGGTTGGTTTTAATAAATAAAAAGTCAAGTAAAACAGTATAAATGCTTTTAATACGATATAAATATATACACACATACACACATATTTATATATATACATACAAACACATACAAAAATACACAATTACAAATACAAAAATAGACACAAATACGCAATTCATGGACTGCAATGCATCTACGACAGAGCATGTTAAATGAAAGCGCGAGCGCCATGAAATTCACGGCGGTTACGATCTTTCGGTCGCGAATATATATTACTAGCTTTTGCCCGTGGCTTCACTCGCGTAAAATTGATCTATATAAAATTTCACCCTCTCTTTTAAGGGCTTGGAGGGCAGATTTAAAAAAAAAATACGCACGATGTTTTCGTAAGTCACCAATAATCCACATATCAATTTATAGCTTTCTACCTTGAAAATTGCGGAATGCTCCATACAAACTTCCATACCCCTTTTTAGGGAAGTGGGGGGTTAGAAAGAGAGAAAAAGTAGCCTATGTCACTCTCCATCCCTTCAACTATCTCCATTTGAATAATCCCGTCGATTTGTTGCCCCGTATTGCCGTGAAAGCGGTCAAACAAACACACACATACACATTCCCATTTATAATATTAGTAAGTATGGATACTCTATTATTTCTGTCTAATTTTGATTTTGGTTGGACGATTTTATTATTTAAGCTTATATTGTTTTAATGACTTAATAATAACTTAAATAACTTAATCATTTTAATAACTTAAATAACTTTATTTTAGCACTGTAGCAGTGTTTACGAAATGGAATACGACATCTTAGCTTCGCTTGTACTTTGTACATTAAACTCTCTGGCTTATAGTAAATAAATCGAAGAGTACTAAAGCGATGAAACTTAAGCAAAGTGCATAATAAATTATTCCTTTCGTTCCTAGTATAGAAAGGACTCCTTGGTAAGTCAAGGTTTAAATATTTTACAAAATTTCTCTTAAATCAAATTGTCATTTTCGATAAATTTCAGACATTCTCCTATGTTGGTACGGGCCCATTCGGTTCTCTGTCTAGATCCGGGCTCCTTTGTAGAATAGGCTACTGGCATTGCTCCAGGCAGTTCGTAAAAGGCGAACGATTGGCCAAAAATCACTCTCATTGATATTGTCACTAGGTAAAGCCTCGCAACATATAGCCGGGTTTGGTACCACCGCCTTACATATTTCTGCCGCTATCGCATCGATGTTTTTCGCTTGTGTGTTTCAATTTGGAGGGTAAAGTAGCCGGTAAGCCTTTGCATGTGGCATTTGGCAACCTGTGGTAACCCCGCCACACGGATAGCAACGTACTTTTTACATATTTTTGTCTACAGGCGATGCATGTCTCTTTCCATCAGATTTTTTTCCGTGTTGGTCCCGGGCTCCTTTGAAGAATAGGCCAACTGCCGTTCTACCATGCATGTCGTAAGAGGCGACCGATTGGATTTACGAGTCACTAACATCCTGGCTAATAGGTAATAGAGTTCTGCACTGTCTCGCCCGGGTCTGGTACCACCGCCTTACCTATTCCTACCGCAATAGCGTCAGTGCTTGTCACTGCGTGTTCCGGTTTGGAGGGTAAGGTAGCCGGTAAACTTATGCATGTGGCATTAGACCTCGCCACAAGATAGCAACGCACCATTAACACCTTTGGTGTCTATAGGCGATAGTTGACTCTTTCCATCAGGAGACTCATCTGGGTCTATATTTAGTAGCATAACAATTTTTGTACTATTTTAAGTAGGCGTCACGTTTTTACAACTAATGATAATTTACCATAACAACTAAACGCATAACTGTTTTCGCATAATTTTTATAAGCATAACCCTATGTAGCATAAAGATAATATAGCATAATGTTTAAAGGCACACATTGAGGAAAGCATAACAATACATAAACATAATGATCAACGGCATACACTTAAAAGTCCTAATTAAAATGCAAGAAATAGGTGGATAGCAGACTGTAGCAGCATTGCATAAATAGCAAGACCAAATAGCAGACTGTATTGTAGCAGCTTACTATTCCCGTAACAAGTGGGATTGGACCAAGTCAACGGAGCCCCTATTTCTGGGTGTGGGATCTAAAGAGAACCTTACTAACCTACTTCAACTGTAGCATTGGATAGCTTTGTTTCTTTGTGGCGAGGGGCTTATGCCATGAGTTTTTATGGTAAGATAACTTTAGGAAAAATAAAAAAATGTCTAAAGACTATTATGCGTATCATCAATAGTCAAATTAAATGTAGTACAATTGATTGTTATGCTTTAAACACATTTCGCAAAAAAAAGATTATGCTTAAATTATATAATGACACTACGTATTATGCTATATTAATTATGACAAAGTAAATTAGGAAAAAAATATGCGTTTTAAACGTATCCCGACCCATCTGCTTGTTTGCTAACTTACGATATAAAAAAAGAAGCCATCTACTCTGCAATCTTCAAAAAAAAAAAACAAAAACAAAAAAGATCCCCCTTATTGCTATTTGTCTTTGTGTTGCTTGCTGTCTGAGCTACTTTGAATAATATAACTGCCGTTCTATTAAGTAGGTTGACAGAGGTGACTGATTGGCTATACGTGTCACTACCATCGTGAATACAAGGTGGTAGAGTTCCGTAACGACTCTCCCGTGTATTTGGTACCAGTGCGTTAAGTGATTGTCATTGCCGTGTGCCTGATAGACTTATTCTCGTGGAACTTCAATCCTGCCACACAGATAGCAATCGCCTTATTAACATGATGATTGTCTCTTTACATCAGGAGAGCTATCTGCTTGTTTGCTATATAGGATACAAAAAAATATGCAAAGTCTATATAATACTAGCTGGCCCGGCAAACGATGTTTTGCCATACAAATTATTGAATTAAAAAATAGAGGTCAATGTTAGAAAAATGAAAATTTAGGGTTGTATGTATTTATTAGTGCCACATTATAAAAAGTTAAGAAAATATATTATTTTGTCCAAAAATTAAAAAATAAATGTCAGGGGTGGACAACCCTAGCTTATCACTTAGGGGTATGAAAGATAGTAGCTGATTCTCAGGCCTACTGAATATGCATATAAAATTTCATAATAATCGGTCTAGCAGTTTCGGAGGAGTATGGTAGCTAACATTGTGACACGAGAATTTTGTATTAAGATGTATAAATTCATCTCTAGTACTAATTCAGACGTAAAACTACTGCAACACGGAATATACCTTGTACGGTTAAGGTTCACTGAAAAGAAAATAAGATTTCAATTTGAAAAATGCCACCAGCATGTTCTTATTAAAATGTTCCAAGATATTCTTTGCATGTCACGAGAAAAGTGTATTATATAAAGACATTATTTTTCTTAATGCGATATCGAATTAAAATCTATCTGTTTTATATCATAGGATAACTGACAAGCAGATGGGTCACCTAATAGAAAGAGATAACCATTGTCTTTAGAAACCAAAGATGTTTACAGTGCATTGCTATACAAAAGCCAAGATAAATTGGATACTTTCGTTGGCACTTGGTCGAAGAATTGTGTAAAACATCCCTGATGATGCTAAAATAAGCGAAAACGGTTAGGTGTATAAAATTATATGAAATACATGTGAACTGGAAGAACAAGTGAGTTTATTTGTAATATCTATAAGCTGAGATAGTCATGAAGCATGCTTAAATTTACCGGCCAACTTACCCTCCAAACCGAAACACGACAGCCCAAAGCACTGACAAGATTAAGATAAAAATATATAAAGACGATATTAATAGCGATTGTCCTCTAATCGAATTTCGATCTATACCTAAGTCCGTTTGATAATAGACTAAACAATGAAAATTTTCTAATTTTGACAACAGAATTTACACTCGACTCTCGAAGAGGCAAATATTAGACATTATTTATGACAATTTGGTTACCTTTTTTATATATCATAAGATAGCAAATAAGCAGATGGGTCTCATGATGATAAAAGTCAACCATCGCCTATAGACACCAAAGATGTTAATGGTGCGTTACTATGTTGTGGAGAGGTCTAATGCCAAATGCATAAGTTTACCGGCTAACTTAACCTCCAAACCGGAACACGACAGTGACAAGCACTGATGCTATTGTGGCAGAAATAGGTTGGGCGGTGGTGTCAGACCCGGGCTAGACAATGCAGAACTCTACCAACTAGTAGTCACGATGGTAGTGATTTGCATAGCCAATCGGTCACCTTTTATGACCTGCCTGGCAGAACGGCAGTTGGTCTATTCTTCAAAGAATCCCGGAACCAACACGAGGAAAACGCTCTGTCACTTTCAAAACAAAATTTTACCTTGCTTGCATTTGAATTTAAACTTTAAATTTCTATCTATAAAGACTAATGTTGTATGAAAAAGCCTTTGGCGTTTAATCTATGATAAAATATCTGTCATGTCAAATTCGTGAATTAAAGTCATTTATTTTGTACCAGTCACTTTAGTTCATTCGACCAGACCGCGTGTGTGTTAGCGGTTTTTTAGTGGCATAAAATTGAATTTTGTGTTGTTTTACGACGCATTTCTCTCATGCAAGTACTTTATTTGTTTTACTTGGATAATTTGTTGTAAGAAATATATCGTGATAGCCAAAAATAATGTCATTTAGAAATTCATTATTTTTCAAGTGATTTTTGTTATATTTGTTTGTAAATATAAAAACTACTTTGTCTATTACTTCATTTTGATCCCTAATAGACAGAAAATATATCAATTGATACACAGTCGCTTACAAAATGATAAAATATGGCTTAGTTGTAGAAAAAGAAAAGATTTTTTTTCCAACGAGTCGCCTGAGACGCCATTCCCGCCAATAGGCGAGTGATGAGTATAGATCTAGAGATATAGAGAATATAGATCTTCACAGATCTAGAATTACAGAAATTACAGCAAAACTTCAAAGAGACGTGGTGATGCCAATTTCATAAACGATGAGACATCCAAACCCTTTAGTGAGAGCCGCGGCTGATTAAGTCACGACCGCGAAAGCCGGCGACAAACTTAGAAAACCATATCATGTCTTATCCGATCCTAATGATTCCAGCACAGCTTACACTGCACAATTTACGTTCACGCCAACAACGACTCGGCCCTACGTGGCCCGGACTGTTTCGGCACGCTGACACTCAAGAGCCTGGTCAAGAGTTATTAGCGAGTCGACTCCTGATGTTACTTTGTATCCCGCTAATCGTGCAGATACTACCCTAAGCCGAGGTTCGGTCTCCCATGAGACCACTTTTGGTCATGCCTAAAACCCTTGATGAGCACTCTTCTCGCCTACATAACCCGGTTTCGCAATAACGGTCATTTGTACGAACTGCTCAAGTTCATTTCGACAAAAAAATGTTCTGAGAGCTCGCGTTTCGTATAGCCACCGCAGAATGTGAATGTGACGGAAATATGAACTGCAGCTCCTGTTTACACATACCAATTTTCTTTACCGCATTGTAAAATGATTTACGAACCGGGTCGATGCGAGCCGTTCTCTCTAAATCATACCTCAAGGTACCACAAACGGTCGTAAGTACCTATTACTTTTCCGTAAGTAATGTTCATACGTTTCACGTTTCTTTAACGAAAGGCACCGCTAGCAACACTCTATACACTGTCAAATCAATTTATCATTTGTGCAGTCACGTGTTCTCGCTGTCTATCAATTTTCGTTAATTTTCGTCTGAAGTCGTTATTTAGTTGTTTAGTTATAAAAGAAGATTTTTTTTTATAGCACTCATGATATAAAAAAAACTCCTTTTATAACATATAAATAAGCAATAAGCAGATAAATAAATAAATAAATATTCACGGGACAAATTACACTTACTGATCTAATCCCAAAGTAAGCAAATTATTTGTTTGTGTTTTGAGAGTACTACTACATAAAAATACATATAAAGGGATACTAATACATAGAAATACATATAAATACTGAAATATATACATAAATACATAGAAATACATATAAATTACTGGAATATATTTAATAATCCGGAATTACAAACATTTATGCTCATCACACAAATGCGTATCCCCGTCGGGGATCGAACCCGAGCCCCGTCGATTGCGTAGTCAGGGTCACTAACTACTCGATCAACGGGGCGGACTCTCGTGATGGAATAAGACAACCATCGCCTTTAGACATCAATGATGTTAATGGTGCGTTGCTATCCTTGTGGCGGAATCTTATTGCCATATGAATACTACGGCTAACGGCTACTTTACACTATAAATCGGATCACGAATGTTACAAGTACTGACGCTACCGCTGCCATAAAAGTTGAGGTGGTAGTACCAGACCCGGACGAGACATTGCAGAACTCCACCATCTGGTAGCCATGATGGTAGTGACTCGTATAGCTAATTGTCTGACTCTTACAAACAACCAGGTAAAACGACAGATGGTCTATTCTTCACAGGGAATCCAGATTAACAAGGGGTATGATATACATACAGACAAACAAAAATGATCAAAATGGTAAATTTGATATCAATGAGTTATAATTTATAATGCAAATATTTATAAAGAAATTTGACAAAAAATTGTACAGACAACTAATTACATTATATACGTATACAGATTATATTTAAAATAGTATAGAAAATTTGTATAAAATAATATTATATTAAATACAATTCAAAGTAAAATGAAAGTTTAGAAAGAGATACATTTATAACGTAAATTTCGAAAGTAATATAATCAGTTTTAATCAGTAATTACAAGAACCAATGGAAGGAAGTTAAGCGACATTTCATCCTCATAAAAGCGATAAAACTATCGGCAAAGTGCATAATAAATTGTACTGTCCCGACAAAGTTTTGCAAAGTGCTCCTTATATTATTAAATTTTAAAAGCCTTGCACAGCTCTTGTTATCAAAGCGGTAGAAGTTGAGGCTCTGTAGATCGTTTGAAGAGTGGATACTCTACACGCCTTATTAGTTATATTTTAAAGAAAATTTATATGGTATTGAATTATTTATTTTCAAACTCAAACGCTTTTATCTCCGTTGTAGTAGGTAAAGGTGTTAAATATGAATATACTCAATATTAATAAGGATCTGCCGTTTTGGCGCACAGATGATTATAAAATCTTTTTTTCATAGGATAGCAAAAAATCAGATAATTCTTCTGGTGGAAAGAAAATACCACCGTATACTCACATTTAAGATGTTAATTGTTTGTTGCTCTCTATGTGGTGAGGTTAGAATGCCACATGCAAAAATCCAGTCAAAATTTTGCAGAACTCTATCACCTCGTTAGGTCTAAAAATGTTGTATGTACTCGTAGCTTTCTGTCGCCTTTTACGAGATATTTAGCAGTACACTGACAATAAACAAACAATAACAAATTGATGATAACAAAATCGGGAGATACAGTATTGTGCTATAACTGTATATCTATCTTATCTCGTAAGCGAGTATAATTGCTTTTTTAGCCTGAAACACAGGATTTCCTTGTTCAGGTATACATGTCATAAATACCTAAGAAAACATTGTAATTATAGATTTTACTCAACTTATGTTATTTATTTTATCAACATCTAAAGTCTAATTACACCTCTGAATAGCTAAAGAATTAAAGTAAGCGAGTTGAAAATCTTGCTGTCGCAAGATATTACTCGTTACAAAGACATATTTACGTTTAACACCCACAGCTTGTGACACAGTCACACCCCGATTTCTATTGTTTGGTAATTAATATTCGCAGTTGGTATATTCCTTAAAAAGAGGTCTGGATTAACACACGGTTTTTGGCCTTCTCCAAGAGAGAACCCAAGAATGTCTTGATATTCTGGGTGTGTTGATATATTTATAGGCGATGGTTGTCTTTTTCCATCAGAAGAGGGATCTGTTTGTTGATGATACATTCAGTTGCATGTTTATTTTTAATTTTTTTGTGTTTTTTACCTCAGAACTCGGTCATTTATGAAACGATTTTAAAAATTTCTTGTTTATTTGGCAGGGTATTTTACTCACGTAGTTTAAGTTAAATTTGGCAAATATCTGATGCAGGATTTTGGAGATGAGGTAATAGGAAGTCGGTTGGTATAGTTTGACTGCGTTAAAAATTTGTTTGCCGAAGTATGATAGGTACAACAAAACTGGTCAAATGCGCGTCAAGCCACGCGCAATGTAGGGTTCCATGGTTGCCCATCATAATAATACGGACTAAGATGACGGTTGTTTTATTGTTTCATACAGTGAAAATTCAACCTAATTGACGCCAAAGACTAATATATTCACATCATTGGTTTACCATCTATAAAACCTTCTTTAAGTACATTTTATAATTTGGTCGACTATTACTATATACTACAACCATATTTTTTTAACTCATCCAAAAATATATATTTTTTTGTTTAACTGGCAGAGAGAGAGAGATAGAGAGAGAGAGACTTGACTCTAACAAGCATTTTATAACTTAATACTTACAATCAGATCCCCTAATTAAGAAATAATTTCCACAAACCCGCATTATTTTTAAATATCTATACAATAAAGAGATACGCAAAAAATACAGCTTTCTAGTGCTAAAAATCTCCGAGCTCAGCGGCGGATGAACGGATGAACGGACATGGCGAAACTATAAGGGCTCTTTGTAGATTTTCAAATCGTAAAAAGAATGAATAGATTTAGTACATATACCGGTATAATATCGAAGTAAATATATTTGTACTTATATTGGAGTCACATTATTGTCCAAATATTCGTAGTATGGTGTCGCATTAAAACGTTTTTCGGGGCGAAAATGAATTAGTGACACTATATTATTCTTTAGTGGAATTTAAATTATGGTTAAATAAAATACCTACATCAAATTCGCCATTTAGAATTGATCAGTAATGCATGACACATCGTGACATAAAGGTGTCGCATCTTTTTTTTTGCCCGACATCACCCACCAGACTTTTTTTCTCTACTAATAATATGAAGGTATTGTACATATAAACCTTCCTCTTGAATTACGTTGTCTTTAACTTTGTTTTATACTATGTAAAGAAAAGTAAATAAAAAACAATTTTAAGCGAGCAAAGTCGTGAGCATCCGCCATACACCAATAAATTTAATCTCTCTTTATTGGTGCTAAGCTTTTTGTCACATCTGACAACAACGAAACTTTATGCCTCGATTTTGTGAACGCTATTAATGCCGACAGCATTAACATGTTAATACATTATTGATTACGAATATTTTATACAGGATAGTCATGTTATTAGTAAACAATGTTATGTTTAAAATAACAATGTATGTAAGGTAATAATACAAAATGAGGCTTCCGGCGACTGGGACAACATTAACTGGAACCGCGGTCCCAGTTGTCGGATTGATTTAATTTTAATATTTTTCTTCCAGCGACTCGGACCACGCATAAATTAATTTAAAAATCTATTGTTTAATTCAAAACTAATGAAAAAATATATAAATAAAAAAAAACTTGAGAGGTGTCAAGGGATACCCGGATGAAACGAAGTTCCTTTCGATACAAAAAACCTATATACACTCAACAAAAATAATCGTTACGACATCACACTGTTCAATGCGAAATAGATATGAAAATATCTGGCTTGCTTTCTATAAAAGAGAGAGAAACAGAGAGAGAGAGAGAGAGAGAAACTTGCGCACGCCGCACAGCTTACAATAGCTTACTATAGCAAAAAGTGTCGTGAGAACTTTTCGTAAGAATTTTTTCCGTCTAGCCCCCTTTCATAACGCGCGATAAGGAACTTCGTTCCAAAAAACAAATGAAAAATGTTTAACGTAAAATAAAATAAAACTCTTTGGTTCATAAATATGACTTATTTATATAACTTCAATAAAACCACAATTTTGTATTTTGTATTAAACATGTATATCATGCTAAAATATTTTACAATTTCATACAATTAACATTAACTTTATTTAATATTTATAAGTATTATTAATATAATTTACTCATTTAATTTATTCTATGCGTTTAGCGATAGATTAAGCCAGCGGATTTTTACGTAATTCAACCATGCAATTAAGTACAGGGGGATATTTTTGTAATATTTTAACACCTTTAAGGCTGATTTTGTCGTAGATAATTAAATATAAATATTTCTTGACTAATTACACGAATTAAAACCTGAAAGTGTTGGATCAATTCGTGTAATAAGAAAATTATTTGCTTGTGATATGGGTATTAGTTAACGATATTAATACATAGAAATACATATATAGATACGAAATATATATAATAAACACCCAAATCCAGAAATTCAAACATCTATGCTTAATACACAAATAGTTGTCCCTGTCGGGAATCGAACTCGAGCCCCGTCGATTTCATAGGCACGATCACTTACTACTCGACCAACGTGAACAGTGCGGTTAAAATATTAAGTTATTGTTAATTGTTCGAAGTTGTTAAATATTTTTAGCTTGATTTACGTGTTTAATATTAAAATAACAAAAATTTTGGTTTTGTTGTAGTTACATAAATAAAAGATATTTATAAATCAAAGAGTTTTATTTTATTTTACGTTAAACATTTTTTCGTTTGACTGCACTAGCTTTATGCGTGGTCCGAGTCGCTGGAAGGAAAATATAAAATTAAATCAATCCGACAAGTGGGACCGCGGTTCCAGTTAATGCGGTCCCAGTCGCCGGCAGCCTCTACAAAATGACTACTTACTGTACATCAGTAATAAATAAATCCGTCGTTTCAAAAATGGCTTTCACTTTTTCGAAATATTGAATATCACTTTTCGACGCTTTCTATGTTTGAAGCATTCAATATTATTTATCTATGCCAAAAAATCATATTTCCAAACACTAGAAGCCATCTTAAAAAACAAATTAAGTAGAATAATAATTATTAAAATATGATATTCATCAATAAAAAAAACTATCGTTAAAAGTTTATCTTGCAAGCATTTAAGCAAACCAAAATTAACCAAATCTTGGCTAATTTTGGTTTTGAATTAATTGTTGAAGTCCAGGGAAGATTTAAAAGGTGACAAAATATAGAAAAAAAATAAGAGTAGTTAAAAAGGCAGAACAACGTTTGCCGGGTCAGCTAGTTTATTATAAATTGAACTCAATAATTTTGTATCAATTTTAAAATCCTAAATCTGGTAATTTATTGACTGTCCCCAAAGGTCCGACTGTTTCGCCTGACAGTTGGGCCATCTAGTATACAGCTGTCAAAAGATAATATTAAGAGGTAATATTTTACTGTATAATCCAATAAAATTGTGATTTTGATGCTTATCATCAAAATTCAAACATCAAAGCCATAACTTAAGACCATAATTCGTATTTAATACGAGCTTTAATAAACGACCTGCTATCTGCTATAAGACGGCTTCTAAGGCTCTATCATGACACGCGCTAACGATAAGTCAAGACAGATTACTTTCTTCGGCAACTTAAAGCGATATTGGTAAATTCATGTAAATATACTGTTATATTTTAGAGAAAATGTTATCGTATCAAATATTTTACGTGCATAGATTAAATAAATGTAGTCGGCACATCGTGAGCTTACAAAATATATTCATATACAAGTGATAATTAAGATTTGGCAAGTCTCTGTAATTTTTCGGGACATGAGGCAGCCAACGATCAAATTCGGGGAATGTATTGGAATTTCAAGACGTCTTAGAACAAAATAAGACCAAGTTAATTTCTTAAATGTATTAATAAAAAGTATTTTAGTAAAACTTAACAATTATAAAACGTAAAATAAAATCCTACCAATTTCAACGTTAATTTCTGTCTAAGTAATTGATATATTTATTTCTTCCATTACTTAATTACAGACTAACTTTTTAGCAATTAAATCTCAATTATAAAATAAAGTTAGTTAACAGTTTCGAGAATTCGAGGCACGAGACGGCCTGCAGGCTTAGGATAAGCAACACGATAAAATTTTATCGACCCATTTTCTCGACATTTATGTCACTTTCTCTATTTGCTAACGCATTTGACACTTGATTCGACATGATACTTCAAAGGAAGAGAAAATGATCATTATTACTCAATGGTAGTTATTTTACCGATCGAACTCTAACCAAGGTCTTGTGTCATTTTATCAAACAAAAGTCGAGCAAACGTCACTTTCTCGATCGAGACGTATCTCGTGGTGTTTATCCTAAGCCTGCTTGGACCCTCATTATATTTAGAAGTATTTAGACTAATCACTACAAAATTCACTCGTGGTAATATATTATTCAAATATATTATACATAGGCATACATGCAAACACATATATATATATATATATATATATATATATATATATATATATATATACATATATATATATATATATATATATATATATATATATATATATATATATATATATATATATACTTCGCGCTAGATCCCTGACTTACGAGGTAGTAGAGCGACCCGAATACCTACATCCTTCCTTGAATATCTGTTTTATTATCCTTTCATCTCCTACTGCTACAGATATTTTCTTTCAGGCCTACATCTATCTCTCTCTTTCTCTTTAATATTACGAACGCAGTATGTGACTTTTGCGCCAAAACTTTTCCATAAAGATGTCATACAAAAATCTGTATTTTAAACTCAAAGAAGCAAAACTACACCTAAGTAAAGATTTTTGAGCTCGAAGAGTTCAAAAATTTAAAGTTTGTAAAAATAATACTTAGTTATTTAATGTTCGGAAAGATTTCGATCCTCCGAATAGCATTTAATGCAATTTTTGAGCTCTGAGTCGTTTTATGACCTACAAAATCGATAGTTTATGTAAATGTCAAAGAAATGTAAAAAAACGTTTTTCAAAAAAATTCGTCATTGATAAATCAACCGATTTTTAATCCGATTTACGCTATTTGACATTTTTTTAATTAGAGGATCTGACTAGATTTGTAAAAAATCGGTATATAAGCCTGAAAATTATTTTAAAAATATAAGTAATTTTGTTGTAAACGACGTAATTTTAATATTTGAAAAACTGCAACTTTTGAAAATTATATTCGATTTAATTATTGAAACAGCATTTGACGTAGTTTTTTTACCGCTAAACTATTGTAATAAGTAGACCAAAAAATAATTGATTGAAAAATTTCGAAGTGAAGTCGAAAAAACAGTTTTTTCTAAAATTTTTCGCCAACGATAAATCCAGAACGGATAAACCGATTTTGATGCAGTTTATGCATAGGACGCAGTTTCTCGAGGAAAAGATCTGATTAGATTTTGTACTTAATTGGTACTTACATTAATCTGGTTATATAAATAAGTTATATTAAAAAAAACTGTTTCACCAAAATTTTTTTTGAAGTTTTTTCAATTTTCTCAAATCTCCTAATCCGAATTAGTTCCTATTTTCAGGAAGTCTAAGTTGAGCGGATCCAATCAAATGCCACCAATCGAGTTGCGATCGGTCAAGCCGTTCAAAAGTTATGTAATGATTACACACACACACACACACACACACACACACACACACACACAGGCACAAACACACACACACACACACACAGGCACAAACACACACACACACAAATATATACAGACATACTGACGCTATCGTCAAAATAATTGGAAAAGGTTCCGAGGACCGCAATACGTGGACATCTGATGAAAACTCGAAAATTGGGGCAAAACCAGTAAGTTTCTTATCTACATACGTAGCGGGAAGTTAAAAATATTTCAGATGTTTTTATCAAATTTTTGACGTGAATACGTCTTTAAATTTGCTTTCATATAGATGGACAGTTCAAGAAAACAGATGATAACAAAATTGGGGGATACAATTTGGTGTTATAGATATATATGGCATTTAAGTGAAAAAATAATAGAAAAAAATAATAATATATATATTGTAGAGGAGCTAACCTAAAAAAAATTGCCTTGTCTTATATGTATATTCATGCCAAATTACAGCTTTCTAGTACTAAGAATCTCTGAGCTTAACTACGGACGGACATAGCGAAACTATGAGGGTTCCTAGTTTACTTCCGAACCCTAGTAAATTATACGGAAAATATGACCCGTGACGTAGACGTATTCACGTAAAAATACACGGCTGTGTCCATATGTGTGTGACACAGCCACAACCCGTTTTTTTATTTATAGCTATGTCAAAATTCAACACTATACTTTCAAATGGTTTCAAACTTCTTAGAGCGTTTATAAAACGGCTTTCTCAAAAGGTTGTAATTGTAAATTGAGGATGTAAGTCTTTTTTCATACGTACCCAATTATGTGGGGTATCGTTGGATATTTTTTTAAAAAATGTTGTAGGTTTGTGAAAACAAATTTTCGATTAAAGTACTCGTTTGTAAAATATTAAGCTTTTAAGTGCTAATTTTGTTAGAGGTATGTGTCTCCCCCCTCTACAGACTAATCAGTTGGTTTTGGGTGTGGGAAATTATGGTAGTAGTAAACATAATGAAGTTAAACGGAAAACTATCATGGCTTAGAAGGCTTTACAAATTTTTGAGTAATTGTCGACCACTTTATAAAATGTATTTAAAGAAGTTTTTATAGGCAGTGAACCGGTGGTGCGGATATATATTTGTCATTGACGTTAAATAGCTTAAATGTTCATAGTATGAAACTATAAAAGCTCTCTTCTTAGTCCACATTATTGTGATGGGCAACTTCGGAACCCTACATTGCGCGTGGCCCGACACGCACTTTACCAATTTTTACATTTTAGTCATGATGACAATTCCTTTTTTTGTGAGAAATCATATATTTTACATCAATGTGAGAAATGCAAAATTTGCGTTTTATGACTTTTTCGTATTTTCGTGCCACGCAATGTAAAGCGTAGGTAAATACATTTCCCGGACTTGTCGCGACCGCGGAATTCCTGAACAAGACGTTTGCATGCATGTACAGCATGTGGTACATTATACATTTGCTTATCTTTTGACTCGTTAAAAGAAGTCTAGAACAGCGATGTCTCCCACCGTCTTTTTAACCTGTGATTAGCTTAATCCGATGGGACTGACGTAATTGCTATAGCGATATAAGTCCCTAATAAAAAAAGGACGACATTAATCAAAAAAGTCAAAATTTTCCCACACAAGTTTCAAACGGTGTCCGTCTCAGAATCATAGTCCAAATCTATGGTTTTGATTAAGTTTTCGATAGATCGTCCCTTATTACATATATTTAAGCCAAATTTCTTCCGAAGTAGGCAAGGAGAGTCAAATATCATACTATCATACGTCACGATCCAGACTGACTTATTATATTTATATTTTTCCACATAATTCATACTAATAATATGTCTGTCTGTTACGCTTTCACGGCTAAGCCGCTGAACTGATTTTGATGAAATTTGGCTAGTATCTAGTTGAAAACTCGAAATAAAACATGGAAAACTTTTTTATCAAAACTTAACCTCTAATGCCCGTATTACACTGTTGCCTGCGACTTCGTCCGCGCGGACTTTGTTTACTCCGCACAGCCCCTCCCCTGTAGGTGATAGCGTGATAATATGTAACATATATGTTGACCCGACCTGTTAGTAATATTCATGCAAAATTTGAAGTAAATCCATGCAGTACTTTTTGAGTTTACCCCGGATATACATTCAGACAAACAGACAAAAATTCTGAAAACTATATTTTTGGCTTCGATATCAATTGTAGATCACTCCTCAAGTATTCTTTAAAAGAAATATTCAATGTACAGTTTTGACTTTTCTATTATTTTATTATATGTATAGATATATGTAAAAAATTAAATATTTTTTGATTTGCTTAATATTTAAATGTGAGTTAAAATAACTTAATACCTTTTTTATAGTATAAGATAGTAAACAAGCAGATGGGTCTCCTGATGGAAAGAGTCAACCATCGCCTATAGACACCAAATGTGTTAATGGTGCGTTGCTATCTTGTGGCGAGGTCTTATGCCACATGCATAAGTTTACCGGCTACCTTACCCTCCAAACCGGAACACGACAGTGGCAAGCACTGACGCTATTGCGG
Organism: Apodemia mormo; assembly: GCA_036924255.1. NCBI lineage: Eukaryota > Metazoa > Arthropoda > Insecta > Lepidoptera > Riodinidae > Apodemia > Apodemia mormo. The sequence goes on along the minus strand of JAUPFN010000019.1, from coordinate 18,266,105 downwards.
CAGGAATAGGCAATAGGCGGTGGAACCAAACTCGGGCGAGACAATGCAGAACTCTACCACCTAGTAGCCACGATGTTAGTGACTCGTATAGCCAATCGGTCGCCTTTTACGACCTGCCTGGCAGAACGGTAGTTGGCCTATTCTTCAAAGGAGCTCGGGACCAACACGGAGAAAAACACCTTTTATTCTGATATAATTAATGTAAATAAAAAAATATTTTTTTTATTTACATCAATTACTTTTACATATTCTTTAAATATTCGCACGTCATGTCATGATAGGGTATGCTCGTATTTTTGATTTTTTAAATAAGTCTTTAATCTTTAATTATATTAATATTATAAACGCGAAAGTTCGTATGTTTGGATGAATATTTGTTACTCAATCACGCAAAAACTTCTGAACGATTTGAATGAAAATTGGCACACAGGTAGATGATGACCTAGAATAGCACGTAGGCTCCTTTTATCCCGGAAAAAGTAGGTGATCCCGTGGTATTTACCAAAAACTTTTATGGTGTAGCAGCAGGCTGCACGCTGCAGCTTGTAATAAATAATATATTACTAGTTTCTAGACAAACTACGCAAATCGATTTAAAAGTAAACAAATTATTTGCTTGTACAATTGATGTTAGGTAATATTTTTTTATCGCATCAGTTTTTCACATAACCGTTTCAAGCGAAAGTTAGACAAAGGTAGCCACGAAAATCTACTGTATGGTTGATAATACTTGTCACCCTATGTGTTTGCTGAGTGGCTTACCATTTTACCATCATTTTGCCATATATAAACATTATTATATTAATTTTATGTTCCTTTTTTTTCTTTGCATGTGCTGTAAAAATTTTAACTATTGATGTTTTTTAAAAAGTGTTATATATTTCATTTTTTTTGTTTACTGTATTTGTTGGCTTTTTGTTTCTTTTTTCTTATCACATGTTCTTGTTATTTACTGTATATGTATAGTCCTGTGTGGTAAATCAAACAATTCCTATTCTTATTATTTATATCTATACTAATGTTATAAAATTGTAGAGTTTTTTGTTTGCTTGGTTGTACGCGGTAATCTCGAAAACCGCTGAACCGATTTGAATAATTCTTTTTGAGTTGGATAGCCTGATTATCGAGGAAGGTTATAGGCTATATAACATCTTGCTACGACCAGTAGGAGCGGAGTAAACAAAGCCCGCGCGGACGAAGTCGCGGGCTACAGCTAGTATTATATAAATACTTAAATATATTTAACAACCATCCAAACCCAGAAATGTAAAAATTGATGCTCATTACACAAACGTTTGTAACTGTCGGGAATGGAACCCGAGCCCCATCGATTCGTAGCTAGGTTCGCTAACCTCGATCAACGGGGCGGTCTTTGTTCTTGCAAAAAATATTTTTCATTTCATTAATAATTCCAATTCAAATTCAAAATATATTTATTTCGTAGGTAAAAATCACACTTGAAATACGTCATTAGTTCATTATACTTAGATACATTCTGTTACACGTATAATATTTATAATAAAAAATCATTTAATTTTTGTGGTACACAAAGATTAGATTTTACATTTGAAATATTTATAAACATCATTAATAATTTTACATATTGTATAAAAGTGGGTACGCAAAAAGTACCGACGTTTAAGAGTGTTTCCCCGTTCATGGGGAAAACAAAAAAATACACGTCTATTTATATTGAATGCAATACAATGTTGTAATAATTTAAAATAAACGTCGACAACAACCAAGAGACCATGTCATACCTTAAAATAATAATAATAAAAAAAACAGTAGCAGTCGTGGGACTGCCGATAGAAGTGAAAACGGAACTATTAAGTTGAGAGTAATTAAAACATAGCTACAGATATACTATTATCATTAGCATGTCGGTGACGCGAACCGAGGATTTTACCCTCTACCAAAACGCTCAACGCGCCTAAAGAAGTTTTCACTTCAAAAATAAAATAAAAAAAATAAAAAATATATATTATAAAAAAATATATACTAAAATATAAAAATAATATAATTATATACTTAAAATGTAAACATTTGTATTTTCTCGTGATTGCATGTACCTAGTGTTTCTTTGTTTGAACGATGAGACAGAAAGAAAGAACAAAAATCGCCGCTTTTGAAATGTGGTGTTGGAGGAGGATTTTGCGAATTTCATGGTCCGCACGAAAAGTCCATCGTATCCATTCTAACGGAAATCGGAATAACCACAAGTCTGTCAGTTATCTGCTTTCAGCGGATATTGCAATATTTTGGTCACGTCGTTCGGAAAAATTCTGACAGCCTGAAGAAGTTAATGGTAGTTAACCAGTTCGAAGGGATATGACATAAAGTAGCTGACAATTTATGCATGTAACATTACCATTCCACAAAAGGTACGAATAGCGACATATTGTCTTTGCTGTCTATAGACGATGGTTGTCTCTTTACCTAAGAGGGTATCTGCTTTAAATTTTTTGATATAAAAAAAACACAAACAGGGTCCAGGCTGCTACTGAGATTTTATAAACCTGAAATTCTCAATTACACTCTTTGTCCGACCCAAAATAGAACCTTGAAACTAATTATCCAGTACAAAAAGCTAATTTCCCATTAAATCATTCAATAATTTTATACCTATATTATTTAATAGTTAAATTTTATAATTTAACGTGTTAATGAAACACATTATAAGTGGGTCAAACGTGGGTCGAATATTGTCAAATCCTTGTTACCGCCGACGATATCAATTTGTACTAACATAATATTGTTCAATCTGGGCTAGGAGTGAACCTTAGGGAATTTAGTTGACTTATAATTAAATTAAAATAGGATCAAAATAATATTGAAATGTCATGAACCTTTAGTTTAAGGTTCATGTAACACTGAAGTTATATAACGTTATAAAACATTTAGTAACGTTCGGTGTGGGAGTAGAAAAAAAAATGTTTTGAAAAATTCACTAACGTAGCTAATATTAATTAACATTCAAGGTACAAATGATAATTCTTCATATAGGTCCTCTTTTAGGTCCGAAACTAGTCGGAACCTACGCCGATTAAACGTGAGTGTAAGTATCTTCACGCCCGAATCCCCGTAGAGGTAGGCAGAGGTACAACAAGTGCACCCACGATTAGCCGAAGACACACGATCCCACAAATATAATAGGTGGCCAGCCTTTCGCTAACCGGGCACTTTCCAATCCCGGGCAACTTTGTGTTTATCAGAAAATTGAAAAAACACTTTTTTTATGTGCCCGACTCGGGAATCGAACCCGGGACCTCATGTGGTCAACACCAACGCTGGACCACTAAGACCACAGAGGCGATAAACGTGAGTGTAGCCGATTTTAATTAGTAATTAATATATAACACTTGTTATGTAATGTTAATATAATGTTAAAGTGTAAGGTGACATTTGTTATAAAAATTTTCTTTACGTTATGAAACATCCTTCAACATTACTGCCAATGTTCTCTTCCCACCTCCCCGCCACCCTAACCCGTCATGTGATATATATTATACAATATTAACAATTTGTGGTAACAAATTAAAACGTTTTGTAACTATTAAAACAGTTACAAACTGTCACTAAGCATTGGTAAATTTTTGTCACGAAAAGTTATGTAGGTATTATTTTTTATTGAACTGGCTGGTATTCTTTAAAAAAAAGGCCCGCAGCAATAACAGTAGGAGAGTAAAAGATACTAAACGGGTATTTGCTTGAGTTTGTATTGGATTTGTAGATTAGATGATAGGAAAATGAAAGGTTATATAATGTTTTTCATCTAAATGGTTGGTAAAGCGTTTACTGATTTTCAAAAATGTAAAAATAAAACAGAGTCATGGAAATATTGAAGGGCATGGGATCAAGTTATGGTGTGTTACATATATTTAGAAAATTTGACGATTTGAGGGTTACGCAAGAGCGGATTATAAAGCTGTAAAATAACGTTGTCTTGACATGCTCTAGTACGATTGAATTTTATTTTGAAGGAAATTATGTAAGAATGAATAATGAAAATAAAATCTGCCAATTTCCACAATTAGGTTTTCTTTTTACAAATCTAATGAGTTGCCCTAGATGCCCAGCTAGGGGCTTTTATAAGAGTAAGAAAGAGTAAGGGCCCCTTTCATCTCTACCATTGCAACTTCTGTAAACCAGAAGAAACAAAAAAAAAACACATAAAGAGCTTGTGTTTGGTAGATATATCTTTGGTGGAGAAATTTAACAATATGCGAGGGTGATACCCTACGGTAATATGCCACGCTTGAGTAAAACTCGAAATCCATACTTGGGCTTCCCTATTATAAAGAAGAATAAATAAATATTTTTACACTCTTATGCCAAGATTCACCTATTTTTGTGTCCGCGAGACACGCGTGGATCCTTATTGCCGTATCATCAACTACTGACCGCTACTCAACAGTCAAGCTAGAGTGCTAACAGTTGGTTATGCCGATGACGTGACTATATTGATCACTGGAAATAACGAAAACATACTCTGTCAAAAGATGAATAAATGTCTAAAATTGACAGAAGAATGGTGCAACGAACAAAAGCTCAGTGTGACCCCGCAAAAAACAAAACTAGTTCTGTTTGACAACAAACGCAAGGTGGTAAACCAAAAATTACCAAAATTGTGCGTCAGAAATATACTGTCAATTATACGCAAAATTTTAATTATTTTTTTTCTGAGTCATGAATTTTGGTATGTAAATGTATTGTCAATAGTATTTCCGTATTGTAATATTTAAAAAAGGTTATATTCAAATCAAGTGAAAAAAGGAAAAAATAAGGAAATAAGTAATATATTGATTCAAAGTAGCGTAGCCGGCAACGGTTACATATTTAGGTCAAAGTAAAATCCAATATGCCTTGATATTATTTCCTCTCCAAAAGCTACAGATTAATTTTAAAAATAGACTTTTTTCCGGGGGTAACTTAATTTTATGTACAATAACGATATGAATATTATATGTGAAAATTGTTGTTTTCAATCTTATTAGACTAACCATTCCTTATCGGACTACTAGACGCAGGCATAAGTTTCAGTTCTAGGTCTTTTTTATATCATAACATATCAAACAAGCAGTGAGCCCACATGATGGTAAGAGACAATCATCACATATAGACACCAAAGATGTTAATAGTGCTTTGCCAGTTGATCAGTTTGGTGGGGTGGTAACACCTCATGCATAAGTCTACCGGCTCCCTTACTCTCCAAATCGGAACATGTCAATGACAACCATTGACGTTATTGCGGCAGAAATTAGTAATGAGCGATACCGTGATCAGGGCGAGACTTTGCAGAAATCTACCACCTAGTAGTCACGGCATTAGTGACAAGTATAGAAATCGTTCGCCCTGTTTTTATAATACAGAAAATCCAAACAAAACGGTTGGATAAGGCGCCCCATAGATGTAAAATAGTATTGCGCAATACTTTTATTGTGCAATAATATTGAGTACCCTCTTGCTTCCAAACGTTCAATAAATTCACTCAATAAAATTGACAAACCAGTCTGATCAATATTTTCGTGCGAGTAACATGTCTGACGACGAAGTTTTGGTGGCAACCATGATTTTGTTAAATAAATCTATACAATTCTATACACTCAAATACCGAATGTCGAAATTCGGCAGAATGACGTATTTCGGCCACATGTTCAATTTCGACCGAGTGTCGAAGTTCGACCAGAGCTCGAAATTATGGCCCATTCAGTAATTAAATATTAAATTAACAAGATGAATAAATAACCGCGAAATGACGAAAATTTCTTGCTCGCCATTTTGCTTAAATTTACGACAAGACCATACACTAAACACCACGACTGACCGACCGCGACTGCTCTAAGCTCTGAAGTGAAAAATATTGTGCAATATTAAACCTACACAGTGCAAGAAAAAAATATTGCACAACAAAAATTAAACCCTCACAAACTTTCGTTCAATCTTTGTACAATCTTCAATATTAACCCTAAACGGTCAATAATAATGCACAATACGTAATATTGCGCAATATTATTATAGGTCTATGGGGCACCTTGCTCTTTATATTTCAGTCGTCAAGGTTTGAAACGAACTGTCTGGGGTTTATTTTTCCTAACAAATAGAGTCACGGAACCTTTAAGAGTAGAGAACATTTTTTTAAACTTTTTAAACAGCATTCAATGCAGTTTTTTGAGCTCTCAAAATGTCACCTTGGTTACAAAATCGATTAATTTAGAAATCTCGAAGTTATGTCGAAAAACACTTTCGTCAATATAGTTCGTCAACGAAAACTCATCCAAATTTGATCCGATTTATGGTATTTGGCATTACTCTTTAAGAACAAGAGCTTGTTAAATTTTGGAATCAATAGATACATTCAATAATTTATTAAAAAAGGCATTATTTCATCCGTTCAAAAACTATGAAAGGTTTACAGACATATGTACATAGATATATAATGTACAGACATACCATCTTCGTGGTAAAAACGGTCAGACAATCTTCCTAGAACCTCAAATTGTTGAGATCTGATGAAAACTCGATTTTTATCCAAACAAACTTTGAGCATATAACAGATTTTTATTTGCTTTTCAGAAACTTTTAAGATAGCAAGAAATTTGGCTTATGTGTATGATATTAATTCAGTAAAACCTGGTAAATGGGGATCTTAAGGGACCAAGGATTTGTACTTTTTAAAGTGGTTTTCATTTATCAAGAATGCCAATAAGATAGGTTTATATTTAAAGTTGTTCCACTTTCAAAGGCCCCCGCTTATTATTAGAGGTCATAATAGTTTAAGTTTTCAGAAAATCTAAGTTGAGTTAAATCCAATCAAATGCCATCAACCGCGTTTCGATCGATCAATCCGTTCAAGAATTATGAGATGTTTACATACACATACACGCACACGCGTACACACACACACGCACACACGGAGAGAGAGACATAAAAGGTTCCTAGGACTTCAAAACGTGAAGATCTGGTTCTTGATTTTCGAAAATCGGGGCAAAATCAGTAAATTCCTTATCTGCATACGTAGCGGGAAGTTAAAAAACCCTAGAAATTAAATCTCATTTAATAAAGTTCGAAAAGTCCCATTGATAGAAGTAATCAGTAAAAAAGTGCCGGGACCTCATTGGAATTCTCAATAATGGAGATCTTATCTCACTTATTCAGATCCCACTTAACCAGATTTCACTGTATATACCAAATTTATTACTTTGTAAAAAAAAACCATAGATCCTGATAGGGTTGACTTGTTTTTATTATGAGTTTATTCGTAGTGTATTGCAAACAGTGAAATTTTTCCCCGATTTGGTCCCGGGCTCCTTTGAAGAGTAGACCAACTGCCATTCTGCCCGGTAGGTCGTAAAATGCAACCGATTGGCTATGCGTCGAGTCACTAACATCGTGGCTGCTAGGTGGTAAAGTTCTGCATTGTCTCGCCTGGGTTTGGTACCACCGACTTACCTATTCCTATTGCAATAACGTCGGTGCTTGTCGCTCTCGTGTTCCGGTTTGGCGGGTAAGGTAGCCGGCAAAATTATGCATGTCGCATTAGACCTCGCCACACGATAGCAACGCACCATTAACATCTCTGATGTCTATAGGCGATGGTTGACTCTTTCTATCACGAGACCCATCTGCTTATTTGCTATCTTATGATATAAAAAATATTGTTGACAGTTATTATTAGCTATAATTACAGTTGGATTTCATTATTTTTTAGATTTTTTATTGATCGTCCTTTAATTCTTGGATCTTAAACATAAATTGATAATCCTCTTTATTTAGCTAATTCATACAAGTACCAAGTAATATTTTTCATTCGGATCTTATTAAAAACATCGTCCAAATTCGTGTGGGGCCACACGCTGTTTAGGGTTAGTTACCAGTAGCGATTGCTTAAATTTAGATTTATCACCCCTTTAACACAAGTAACAAATTTATCGAAGTAATTTTTATTGGAACTTTTACGGTTACGGTTACGGTTACTTTTCGAACTAAATTTAACAAGTTAGTTGATTATAACTCCTTAACTTTTATATAACTAGCGTGATATACTGCCTTTTGACTTCTTTATATATACGAGTACTAGCTGCAGCGTGCAGCCCGCTGCACTATAAAAGTTTTTGGTGAATCCCGCGGGATCACCTAGTTTTTCCGGGATAAAATGTAGTCTATGTGCTATTCCAGGTCATCACCTACCTGTGTGCCAAATTTCATTCAAATCCGTTCAGTAGTTTTTGTGTGATTGAGTAACAAACATCCATCCAAACATCCATCCACACATCCAAATTTTCGCATTTATAATGTTAATATAGATTAATATAGATAATGTCGTTAATTTTCTCAATTATTCAAAAATCAAAAATTATATAATAATAATATCGCTGGACAAATTACAAAAATAGATCTAACCTCAAAAAAAAAATATAAAAAAAAACTTTATTGGTTAATATATTTTTAATTCACTTGGACCAACGAAAAAGTTCGTATAAATAATTTCATTTTTATAATTATGGCGATGGCAATTTTTGGGTAAATTTTATTGTTAAGAGTATTACAACTCTAACCCATCTAATGGAATATTACAATAGAAACTTTTGGAAGTGTACTGACCTAGAAAACCCTTTTCACTTTTCCTCATTCACTCAAATACTCCACTTTGTTAAATTTATGAGAAAAAGATTTGAAACCAAGACATTCATATTTTGTACGGTTATAGACTAGGCATTTGTATTAAAATCATGAAGCATAAAAAAGTGATTATAAAACAACTTAATATAATTTTTTTGGTCTAGGGGTTAGCTTATTTAGCTCAGATTTCGTTCGATCCTCAAGTCGAGTAAAAGTGATATTTAGACTTATTCAGGGTTTTTTCGAAAATCCAAATTCGGTGAAGCGGAAATTTTATAGTTTGAAAGCTTATTCACTCCCGCGATTCATGCCTAACCTAAGCCATCGACATGGTCATACTACTTTTAGTTTTTATATACCTTTTTTGTATATCAAACAAAGATATCGTTCTCCTGATGGAAAGAGAAATCATCGCCTATAGACACCAAAGAATTTAATCGTGTGTTACTACACGCGTGGTGTGATAGCTATATCACATGTATAAGTCCTAGTCATAAAACAACTTTTATACATTTTGACCATTGACTTACTAATCTATATACATATAATAAAATCGTAGGAAAGTCAAAACTGTACATTGAATATTTTTTTAAAAGAATACTTGGGGCGTAATCTACAATCGATATCGAAGCCAAAAATATAGTTTTTAGAATTTTTGTCTGTTTGTCTGTATGTATGTCCGGGGTAAACTCAAAAAGTACTGCATGGATTTACTTCAAATTTTGCATGAATACTACTAACAATGAATACTACTAATCAATGTTTCCATATAATCTGCTAAATATTGAATATCCTTAGCTCATATTTAGCCATTCTAGTATTCGTCTCATTATATTTAAAACACATTGAAATTCTATCTCGAGTCCATGACAAAACGTGACAGTATAAAATACGTGGCATCATGAGAAACTTGAATGTACTCTTACTTCAAAAAGTTCTAATAATAAATCAAACGAGTTTCACAAAAGTTTAAAAACATAAGTTATAGATTCTACATTCTTATCTTTACGCCTTACAATATACGCTGAAGGATGTGTTCCCTGTTTTGGTTCAGACCCTCTTTAAATAAAATTCATTTGCCATTTTTTGAGACAGCTCGTAAAACACGAACGTGTCATCACAGAATATTTAGAAACTAACAGAAGTCAATGTTACATACAAGTAATAGTCGAGCATAGCACACATAAACACCTCTCACGGACGCTATATCTCGAACTGGTGCGGAACAACTGTTCCTAACCATTCCGAGATATCGCGTCCGAGAGAAGTATCTATGTGTGCGTTGCTCGAATATCACATGTATGTAGATTGACTACTGTTAGTCTCCAGTATACTGTTGTACCATTGTGACAATTAGGTTGTTTAATTTGGTAAAGTCTCGTGCGGGTATTTAGTAACACCACCTTAACTATTTCTGCCTCAATAACGTTAATCTAGTCATTGGCATGTTCCTGCTTTGCAGGAACCGTCCTTGCGTTTATCGTCCCGAAATTACATGCGCGCTAAGGTACACGCATTCCGGAATGTATGCGAAAATAGCCGATAATAGCCGGTCACAGCTGCTTATTGTGTCGTCACGTCGTCGCCATTGCACGAAGCTTTGTGACGAAAGACGCAAGTGTGGCTCTAGCATTAGGAGAGTAAGATACCTGATAAACTTATGCACCTGGCATTATACTCCTTCTTTCTACACAGTTAGCAACTAACTATTGATACATTTGGTGTCTATACGCGACGGTTTCTGTTTCCATCAGAAGAGCCATCTGCTTGTGTGCTACCTGATGATATATGGAAAATGGAAATTAACTACAAAATGTCCTGATAAGCATAATTTTTCTTTGATTGCATAAGATAAAAATCTTCATTTAAGTATAACTATATGCCAGTATCTACTTTCAACTTTCATAAAATTATGTCAAAGAATACTTTTACACCAATATTTGTTTAATTATATCATAAGGTGCTATCACATGTTTAAATTTAATTATTAAATTTTACTGAATGATTTGATCGTGTATTTTTTCTTGAAAGTCCTTAGGTCGTATCCGTTTGAAAGAAATACTGCCGATAACTGGGTCTACATAGGAGTAGTGCGGGCCAAAAAGTGCCTTGAGAATCGCACAGTTGCGGATTTCAAGACATCGACAACATTCCTCATTATAGAGCCGATAAAAGATGCAGAGTGATGCCACATCTCTACGTGACACCAAAGAGTTAAACCGATTTGAAATAGTCCAGTCATCGACGATTCGAGCCGATCTACGTTGAATGCGATCAAAAGGAAGGAGTTGGTACTGAGGAGCTCCCGCCCATAAATGAGAGTATTACTCCATATGAGGCCGGATTTGCGTCTATTAAAGCAATAAGCGATGGGCCGGTGTGAAGTACTATCTGGCCCTGCAGAGAACTCCACGGTGACCGCGAAACTGAACGTCACTCGAGATATCGACTCCTAGAATTCCAATACTGGCTGAGGCTTTCAAGGAAGTATTTTCAAAACGAGGAAATATGAAAAAGGATGATTTTTAGCGGTAAACGCGCAGACTTATGTCCTGTTGGAGTTAAACTAGACCAAATTTAATCAAACCCACTCCAAAGCTATGGAAAGTTGTTCTTAAGTTTCTGACAAAAGTTTGTTCCAGTAATTCTTAGTCAACGTAAAGTGCCCTATAGGTTCTATTTCCCTTTTAATAATAACAATAATTCTTTATTTTCCATATATGAATATCCATTTTTGTTAGTGTGTTAGTAGATTTAAGATACTTATAACTATTTGACGTTGATTTACAAGTTTTATTTTTTCACAGCTGAAAGGAGCCATAGACTTGAGTATTTTATATAAATTTCAACTTGATAACTTCACATGTTCCTGAGAAAAATGGTCTTGACAGATGGACAAACGGGCAGACAGATGATGAAATGATTCTATAAGGGACTCTTTTTTCCTTTTCAGGTACGGAACCGTAAAAACACAAAAATGATAAACAACAATTTAAAACTGTCTCCCGGTTAATTGGTACTGTACACTGTACTTTCACAAAAATAAAATTGGTGTCAACCGAACTCATGTGCTTACAAGATACATTTGTATTTCTTGTTGCTATATCAAAAACTAAAATAACGATTTCACAATTTTTAAAAAGTATCTTCACGCCCATATCCCCAAAAGGTAGGCAAAGGAGCAACCATAGCATTCACGAATAGCCGAAGACACTTAGTCCCACATTGTAATAGGTGGCAAGCCTATAGCCAATCAAGCACTTTTCCAATCCAAGGCAACGTTGTTTTTATAAAAAAACTGATAAAACACTTTTTTGTATTGCCCGACCCGGGAATCGAACCCTGGATCTCATGTGGTCAACACCGACACTGGACCACTTGACCACAGAGGGGAATATTTTTAATAACATATTTTTAGGGATTTAACACTTGCACAGAATATAATATCTTCACGAATAAAATACGTTATTAAATAAACTACAATAAAGGATTATTCCGTGAAGTTTTCTTTCTAGTTAAACTTATATGAAACACATGATGTGTTTGAAATCTGTGTTTTTTTTTTTTTTTATATCATAAGATAGCAAACAAGCAGATGGGTCTCCTGATGGAAAGAGTCAACCATCGCCTATAGACACCAAAGATGTTAATGGTGCGTTGCTATCTTGTGGCGAGGTCTAATGCCACATGCATAAGTTTACCGGCTACCTTACCCTCCAAATCGGAACACGACAGCGACAAGCATTGACGTTATTGCGGCAGGAATAGGTAAGGAGGTGGTACCAGACACGGGCGAGACAATGCAGAACTCTACCACCTAGTAGCCACGATGTTAGTGACTCGATAGCCAATCGGTCGCCTTTTACGACCTGCCTGGTAGAACGGCAGTTGGCCTATTCTTCAAAGGAGGCCGGGACCAACACTGTGTCATTTGCACATTGAAGGCTTAACGACGCCAAACCAACTGCTTACTGGTTCATTGTGATTCATTAGTTTATTGACTTGAACTCCACGTTGGAGGTAAGTAATCCTCATCGTCGCATGTTGCTTACTTTAACGATTATCGAATAACTAAAATAAATAATTTTATATTCTTATCTAAATCACGAGATTTTTAACACATCATCAACGCTAGTAGCTGCTACTTATCTTTTTCTCGAAAATGCCCCAACATTTTTACCTCAAACGATTTCCCAATATGGCGTCATCAATCTGAGTCAAATGGGTTAACCTCGAAACTAGTGGCTATACAAATGTTATAATTATTACATCGTGCATTTTTGTAGATAATAATTATTATTCCACTAACGAAAATGACAAGTTGGAGGAATTACTTCACTTTTTATGCAAAAGGTATACATGCAACTAATCTTTATTAATCAAAACTTCTTCGAAGGGTTTTACTTCTTATTATGGAATAACTGTAAGTTAAATATCTCGAAAATTGGGTTTATATATCTATTCAGTTTGTATAGTTATTAACTATTTTTTTGTTTGTATTTTTGTTACGATATAACTCAGAAACTCCTCTACTGATTTAAAATTCTTTCATTTTCTAGTAGTGACTTAGGGTACTTTTACCCGACTGACCAAAGGGTATTAGTTGTATATAATATTAGCTGTTACCCGCGGCTTCACTCACGCATATTTACTTTAGAACTTATTTAATCTTTCTTTACAAGCTCCTTCGCTTATTTTACCCCCTTAGGGATCGAATTTTGAAAAACGCTTAAGAACGTAAGTCATATTTTTTTTTATACTCAATTCATACGAAATTTCACGCAAATATGTCCAGGGAATAAAAAAAGTTTCATACAAACTCTTATCCTCTATTTCATCCCTTTGGGGTTGACTATTGAAAAACCCTTCTAAAATCCTTCCAAAATACGGAAGGGCATGGGAAGAGAAAGATCTTTCCAGATAGGCAAGTTGCATGGGGACCAAATTCTGACTTGACGAAGCGTTGAAACTTGTAAAGTGTTACAAGATTAATAATTGCTGTTGCGCAATTTAAAATAATTATCTTAATTGTAATATATTGTCGATTGCATGATCGCTATTCGTAACATACCGAAGATAAGACCAGACCTTGAAAAAGCAAGCAAAGGTGTTTATTCCAGTTATTACTTGTACAAACAAGAAGTGACAATTGTAAAATTTGTAAATGTGGCAATGAGGGTAGCCACCCATCTCGTAAGCTGACTGCTTTTGAATCGTGGCGAACCAGAAGTCCCATATGGCAAGTTAACAAGTCGATGATCATAATCACTCTATCAATGGGCCTATTAAGTATAACTATATATATTAATAAGTATTATAAATTCGAATGTTTGGATTTATAGATAGATAGATGGATGTTTTTTACTCAATTACGTAAAAACTACTGAACCAATTTCCAAAATTGACATACATGTAAATTATAATTTGGAATAGTACAAAAGATACTTTTTATTCCAGAAAAATGAGTTGCTTCCGCTGGATTCACCAAATTCTTTTAAAATGCCGCGGGCTGCACGCTGCAGATTCTATAAATTTAGGCCAAAAATCATATTTATTCTGCGGAAATCAATAATTCAAAAATGAAATTAACTAACCAAATTTCGTCTATATTATATTGTTATTTTTTTATATCTTGATAGCATTCAAGCAGATATAGTAGCAGAAAGAGACTACTCCCTATATACACCAAATAGTGCATTGCTATCCATGCGAGTTAAACGTATAAGTTTACTTTACCGTCTACCTTACGCTCCAAGTCGAAATGTGACAGGGACACTAACACTATTGCGATAGGAATAAATAAGATAGTGTTACCAGACCCGGGCGAGAAGTTGCGGAATTCTACCACCTAGTAGTCATAATGGTAGCGATTCGTTCGCCTTTTACTGTTTATTCTTCTGAGGAGTCTCGGAGTATAGTATAATATTGTCATCTGCTGCTTAAACTTACAATTTAGCACATATTAAAACTTCATTAAGCTTTTTCTTACAAAAATATTGGAACGAAGTTCCTTATCGCGCGTTGTGAAAGGGGGCTAGACGGAAAAAATTCTTACGAAAAGTTGTCACGACACTTTTTGCTAAAGTAAACTATTGTAAGCTGTGCGGCGTGCGCATGTTTCTCTGTCTCTCTCTCTCTCTCTCTTATAGAAAGCAAGCCAGATTTACATTTCATTACAATTTAAAATTTTATAACAATCCCTTCACTAATTAATCGAAAAGAACTTCGTTCCATCCAGGTGTCCCTTGACACCTCTCAAGTATTTTTTTATACTGAAATAATTATATTGATTTGATCGCCCCATTGATACTACTTAGTAGTTAGCTAACCTAACTACGAATCGTGGGTGCTCGAGTTCGATTCCCGACAGGGACAAACTTTGAATGGTGTTTATCTATATAAAAGTATTTATATTTGTATTTCTATGTATTAGATTCCCTGTGTTGGATCCGGGCTCCTTTGAATAATAGATCAACTAGGTACCGTTCTGCTAGGCAGGTCGTAAAAGGTGACCGATTGGCTACGCGAATCACTACCATCGTGGCTACTAGGTGGTAGAGTTCTGCATTGTCTCGCCCGGGTCTGGTACCACCGCCTTACCTATTCCTGCCGCAATAGCATTAGTACTTGTCGCTGTCGTGTTCTGGTTTGGAGGGTAAGGTAGCCGTAAACTTATGCATGTGGCATTAGACCTCGCCACAAGATAGCAACGCACCATTAACATCTATGGTGTCTATAGGCGATGGTTGACTCATTCCGTCAGGAGACCTGCTTGTCTGCTATCTTATGATATAAAAAAAATAGTATCGTTGACTAATACCCATAACACAAGCAAATAATTTGCTTAATTCGGGTTTAGATCAATTCGTGTAATTTGCCCAGCAATATTTATATTTATTTTTTCAAATTTTTACTAGTAACCATAATATTTATTTTTTGTACACCAAGTCTACTCATTTGATTTTTTATCTTCTTTTACAGCTTGGTTGAAAGAATCTTCCCCGTGTTGGTCCTGGGCTTCTTTGAAGTATAGGCCAACTGCCATTCTGCCAGGCAGGTCGTAAAAGGCGACTGATTGGCTTTGGGAGTTACTACCATCGTGACTACTAGGTGGTAGAGTTTTGTATCGGCTCGACCGCGTCTGGTACCACCGCCTTATTTATTCCTGCCGCAATAGCATCAGTGCTAGTCAATGTCGTGTTCCGGTTTGGAGGGTAAGGTAGCCGGTAAACTTATGCATGTGGAATTAGACCTCGCCACAAGATAGCAACGCACCATTAACATCTTTGGTATCTATCGGCGATGGTTGACTCATTGCGTCAGGAGACCAATCTGCTTGTTTGCTATCTTATGATATAAAAAAATTAGTATCGTTAACTAACACCCATAACACAAGCAAATAATTTGCTTAATTTGGGTTTAGATCAATTCGTGTGATTTGGCCAGCAATAATTATATTTATTTATTTAAATTTTTAGTCATGTAACCATAATATTTATTTTTTGTACACCAAATCTATCTCTCTCATTTGATTTTTTATCTTTTACAGGTTGGCTGGAAGAAATCTCTTTAAGTAGGGATAAGCTCGCCTATTGTACTTATTCAACGTTTATTTTCTCTTAATTGTGGAGTTTTCTGTGACAAATAAAGTATTAAATAAATAAGCTTTAATAACTTGAAATAATTCATTTAAAAGTATACGGGAAATAAAGTACTCGATAACAATTATTTTGATGAAAATTGTCTAAAACAACTCTGTTAATTACTTTTGCATTAAAGAATAGGAATCTACATTATTAAAACGTCCTTTTAGTCCTTGGTAAATTTTACGCAATTGTTGGCTACCAATAAATTTCTCTGGTTGGTTTTTAGGGTTGTTACGTAAATATCGATGATTTTTATCAAAAACTAGCTGATTCGGCAAACGTTGTTCTGCCTTTTTAACTACTCTTATTTTTTCTATATTTTCTCACCTTTTAAACCTTCCCTGGACTTCAACAAATAATAATTCAAAACCAAAATTAGCCAAATCGGTTTAGCCGTTCTTGAATTTTAGCGAGTCTAACGAACAGCAATTCATTTATATATATATATATATATATATATATATATATATATATATATATATATATATATATATATATATATATATATAAGAAGGCGGCAGCTCTTGATGATAAAAACATATATGCAAGTCAATTGGTTTTTTAGGATTCCATACCTAAAGAAAAAAATGGGACCCTATTACTAAGCCTCCGCTGTCTGTCTATCACCAGGCTGTATCTCATAAACAACATGACATTTTTCACAAAATATGTATTTCCGTTGTCGCTATAACAACAAATACTAAAAATAAAAAAATGAAAATATTGAGTGGGTCTTCACACAATAAACATGTTTTTTCGTATTTTTTTGCTACGATGATACGGAACCCTTCGTGCACGAGTCCGACTCGCATTTGGTCGGTTTTTTAATATACAGAGTTGGATCACAGTATTGAAGCATACATACCGATAGTAACTGAAATTTACACAACGGTACTATCCGAAACAAAATATAACTAACTTATTTTATTGTCACGACGACAAACATATATTTATTTAGTTTTTGTGTGCTGTTGGCAAGGCTACTGAAAATAAGGCGTATATTCCTTAAGCTGCACAGACTTTTAAGGTTAGTAGTATCAATATCAATTTCATTGACATTTTGCGTATTTTACATTTTAAACAAATTTATTTAAACAAAATTAAACATTATCTTTTATATCCGATCTTCATAAACCTTTTATAATTAAATCAGCGCACATAACAACTGACATACGATGATGTGATTTCAGTGAGTTTTTAATAAAATTTATAATTAATTGAGATGTTAACGTGTTTTTGTTAATATAATTTAATTTGCATTACTAGAACTTTCAACGACACTGTACATTTGAATAAAAATGTCACATCACAGAGCTAATAGCAACGGATTGTCAAACCTGAGCAAGTCGTTGCAAAGCTTGAATACAATGTCTTTGTTCACGATCTGTATATGTTAAGTTTGGGCACAGAGAACGCACACACACAGAATACGCACACAAATTTTGGGTTCTATACAAATAACTAAAATAGGAGTGTTTGTAATTTTAAATTATCGCTTTATAGTAAAAATGGATTTACATAAGCAGTACATATACCAAAACAAATTTTTTTACAAATTTTGTCTGTCTGCTTTGTGTTTGTTGCAGCTGATTACCGAAACTTCTTTACAGATTTTAACTGAACTTTCGCTGGCAGATAACTGATTTAATTTTTAAAATTTTCCATGCGGGAGAAATCGCGGGCACCGCTAGATATTTATGTAATCGCACTTTATAATCGGGATTAAATTGAAATATTTTGCTATTTTTTATATTATAGAGAAACAAGCTAATGGATATCATGATGAAAAAAGATAATTATAGCCTATGAAGTTCGAAGAAGATGATGGTGCGTTGTTATTTAATAGCAGGGATGGAATGCTACCTAACTTATGCGTTAGCTGGGTACCTCGCCTTCTCAATCGTAATACGAGAGCGACAAGCGAGGTAAGTAAGTGCTATATCGGTAAACAGCGATTTGTTATAATATATGTTATTTCAACAGCATTATTTACCAACATATCGATACTTTGTCAGCGACTTTTGCATCCCTACCGGTAATCTGTCCAAAGCTGTCCTTTAATGTAACGTGTTGCCTTTATAAGCCCTATGGGCTGTGTATTTGAAACGATTTTCTCATTATTCGGCTGTTTCTCCCACTTCATTATCAATGAGGCACGTTCCAATTGTGATTAATTTTTATTGATCTAGAATTCGGGTATTATCAGAATTGTTTTTTCTTTATTTCAAATTCAATGTTCTTTTGTGTGTATGAATTAAAAATATTTATCTAATTATATAGCTGTTTTCCTTGCATTAATCCGCGTGGACATTAGTATTTTAAGAAGGATGACTTCTAAGATCCAATTTCAATAACACAAAATTTTTGTAATATGCACTAATGCATAAATATACTCTCAGCTGTATGATTTTTTTCTTCTTCTCAACTGAGATAGACTCGATTGTACAACTGTACAATTGCACAACTCTAAAATATTGGCAGTCTTTTAGGATGATGTATATAAAAAAGTACAAATATGTTAGACGCTATCGGTTTTGGATTTTAAAATTACTTTCGCGACTCAATTAAATCGTTAACGACCGCTATTTCTATTAGTCGTATATTCTTGACACAATATTTTTTTTGTATATTCTTGACACACTTAATGGTAGATTTGATCTGCACCTATCGTCTATAATGAGGAGCGTTCCGGTAAAAATTATTTGAATTAAATAATGCTATTGAATTTTATTATCTGTCGTCACAGAATAATTTATTCAATTTAATTCATTTCGTTTTCAGTCATTCATGCAATCAATTACCGATAGGAGTAGTTTCGAAAGACTTATGAACCTTCCAGAAAAACTTATTCATTATATAGGAATAGGTAAGGCGTTGATACCAGACCTAGACGAGACAATGCAGAACTCTACTAGGTGTAATATTACAGTAGTAAGAATTTTATAACGAATTCAAACTGCTTTACTGATTTAGTGATATCTCTGTTGACGTGCAGATTATGAGGGTCTAAGTCCTGAATCGTTCAAAAGTAACTCACTGTAACTGGTCGCAAAGTTACGATTGGTTCTATAAATAAATAAAAAAAATGTGAAATTCGTCGAAATATCTTACTACATAAACACTGGTCACAATCTTTTTTATTTAACACACACTTTATATGAAAAAAAGACACTTAACCGTTTAGATTAAGTATACAAAATAAAAAATAAAAAGAATATTATTTACTTTTATGAAATGGGTGGTGAAGATCTTCAACCGCTTTGTCAGCCATCGCCTTATTTATCAACTTACAGGACTATTGCTTTACATCGTACTTCTACGTTCTTTTAGGAGTAATGAGAAAGTTACATACAGAAAATATATACACACCTCCACCAAATACAAAGGCCGTACCAGAACCAAGAATCGAACCTGAGACCTCATGATCTGAGTCAAACGTGTTAGTCACTTAGATCAACAACAACACGGTTGTCAATGCATTCGTACATTTTTCGTATATTTTTGTATAATAAAATAGCAAACAATCAGATGGATCTCTTGATGGATAGAAAAAACCATCGCCTATAGACACCAAAGATGTTTACGGCGCGTTGCTATCCTTGTGGCAAGATCTTAATGCCAAATGCATACGTTTGCCGGTTACCTTACCTTCCAAACTAGCACATGTCAGTGACAAGCATTGACACTTTTGCGGAAGTTAGGCGGTTGTACCAAATTCCCGGGCGAGACGTTGCGGAACTTTACCACTTAGTAGTCACGAAGGTAGTGACACGTATAGTCAATTTTGCCGCCTTTTACGCAATAATACTTATATTTCTATCAGATTTTTTAAATCCATATCAAGGCATAGGGCATAAGGCATGTGAAAATTGTAACATAAAACCGTTATACCAAGATATTAAAACGAATATTGTAATGATAAAAAAGATGATAACTGTAAGAAAACAAGAATATATATTTAATAAGATTCCTGTGAACATTTTCAATTTGGAACGGAAAATATTCATTCTTCGAAATGAAGGAACCTTTGTTACTAAAATAAACTTTTTTCAAAGAAACATTGTCGAGAAATCATTAAAAGTTTGGTTACCATTTATATTTATTATCTATCTAAAAAAGCATCAAGATTAAGGCAGAGCCGACGTTAGACGTAATAAAAGGAAATCAAAGTCATACGTTTTATTGTTCATAAACTTTTTTATTGCTTATACATCCGCGCACATAAATGAACTGATTTTAATTTTTATTTGAAAACATCACCTGCATGGTTCACACAATGTTCATACGAATCTCTTCGATTTGTATGAAGGTTGTATGAACCATGTACGTACGTAAGTTGTCGTAACTTAAAAAATGCGATATTTGTTTTGTTTATGAAAATAACTCCACTTTTATACATATTTTAATAACATGAAAAATAAAAATGAAATTTCTATAACATTTCATTTTTTTATATAAATTTCATTTTTATTCTTCGTGTTATTGGAAGATCTATAAAAGTGAAGTAATTTTCATAAATAAGACAATAATCGCATTTTTTAAGTTACGACAATTTACGTAGGAGTCGTCGAAATAGAGGAGATGGGAATCTTAATATTAAATCCCTCGAAATTAAATTGGCACAATTTTATAACAAAAATGTAAGGGACCATCCATAAATTACATCACACACTAAGGGGGAGGGTGGGGTCGACGAAGTGTGACATTGTGTGACAAGGGGTAGGGAGGGGTCCCAAATTTTATGACATAATATTATTTTTTTAATTTTATGTCTAAGTATTACAACAGCAAATTTAAAAAAACTACCTGTACAGATAAAAATAATCTAATGGAATCATTATTTCGAAGTAAAACTGTTAAATATGTGACATCACTTTAAGTAGGGCGAGGGGAGGGGGTCCCACAAATGTGACCAACTGTGACGAGGGCGGGGGAGGGGTCAAAAAATCATGAATCTCGTGTGGCGTAATTTATGGATGGCTTCTAACGAGCGTTGATAAAATTTTATAGAGAAAACATAACATAAAAAGTAATATAAAATTATAGTATTTAATCAATTTTATTAATTTAATTTATCTTTCTTCACCTATAGTCGCATCTTTGGTCTAGTGGTATTATGTGGTCCAGGGTTCGATTGACGGGCCGGGCAAGTCAAAAATGTATTTTTCATTTTCCTGATAAAAATAAACGTTGCCCAGGATTGGATAAGTGGCCGGCTGGCGATAGGCTTGTTACCTATTACACATTGTGGGACTAGTATCTGTGGATAATCGTGGGTGCATTGGTTGTTACTCTACCTAAATCTTCAGGATGCGGACGCAAAAATATACTTATGGCTCTTCAAAATAAGTTCTTAACTTAATTATACATAGATATTTGAAAATAATAGCTATTTAGTACCCGTTTGTGAGAAACTGGTGCCTGAGGTAGGTTCTAAAAGGTAATACAGGCTGCCAGTTCCACACTTCGTGGTTTTGTTGAATTGAAATGTACACTAAAAACAAAACTTACAGACTTTTAATGATTTTGACGTACAAAAAAAATGATATAATAAAAAATAATGAATTTTGAAAACAGTACCAACAAAAATTAAAAAAAAAAACATGTTCATAAAATACTAAAAGTAAAGTTGATCATATTATATGTGTTATAGAGTGTTGTGTTTTTCCTACATGGTAGTGTATACCTAATAGGTGTTAGTATGTGATGTGTGTATGTATGTGTGTGTGTATGGCGTGTGTGTATGTGTGAAATTGTTGGTATGTGTAGTTTTATGTGTAATTAGATTATACATGCGAACGAATTTCTGCAAGTAATAATTTCGTTAACGAATGCCAATGATGTAATAGTTGATTCAATCAGTATGAACTACTATTGCACTTACGTCATTGATTTCTTTTTCACAAATATTCGGGAGCGAAAACCAAGTAATTCTTTTAAGATGGTACAGTCTACCTCATTTGAATTATATGTATTCTAATAATACTACGTCATCTACCCCCACAAGTTCTAGATAAGATTTTTAATAATGAACGATTGTTAAGAAATATTACCAAATATCCCTCGGCTAAAAGCAATACCACTACAAAATGGCGTTGTAGTGAAGAGACAATTGTAATATTATAACTATCACTTAGATGTAGTCGCCGGCAACAGCTGTTGTTTCTCTGAAATCAGCTATCACATATTATATAGGAAAGAATTTCTAACATTTGTTATATTTTCTTTGTCTTATACAGAATTTGTACTTTCAAGTGTCAACCTTTGGAATCTACATTTTTGGGGTTATTGCTCTAAAACTCATTTGTACTATTGGTTCATGTCTAAAAGTCATCTTAGTAGCGTTGTCTAAATATTTTGGTTCGTTGTACACAATATAGTTCATAGTAAAGTACACTAAATGATACCATATTTAACAAAACATTTGATATAATATTTTTTATATTGTGGCATAATATAGCAATTAATCCTTTTTAAATTTGTTTAATGAAAATAAATCATATTGTCACATTTGCTAACTTCAATGAATACCGCTTTCTAATGACTGACTGGAAGTCATCTAAATTAATTGCTCCTTGAGATATGGGATATTTAGATTTTTATATTATCGTAGAATAGCAAATAGATTGCTCTTCTGATAGACAAAGATAGTCATTAGAACTATGGAATTAGTAGACATCAAATATAAAATATATTTGATGTCTACTAATTCCATAGTTCTATTTCTATATTTCATATTTCTATTCCATGTTCTATTAACTGTAGCGGTAATATTACACCATATATGTATATATATATATATATATATATATATATATATATATATATATATATATATATATATATATATATATATATATATATATATATAATATATATAACTTTTGAACGCCTGGACCTATCGAAATGCGGTTGATGGCATTCGATTGGATTTCGTTCAACTTAGACTTCCTGAAAATTTTAAACAAATCGGTCTAGCAGATTTTGAGTAATTTTGAAAAAACCTCAAATAAAATTTTGGCGAAACAGTATTTTTTTAACATAACTTCAAGATTAACGTATTAATTGAGTACAAAAACTAATCAGCTCTATTCCTCAAAAAAAATACATCTAATGCACACAGGCGGCGTCCACAAATTACGTGAGATGTTTAAGGGGGAGAGGGGGTCGAGTCAAATCTCATCTAATCTTACGCTAGGGAGAGGGGGGTTCTCGGCAAATATCACGCTGATTAAAACAGAAAAAAATATACTATTTTGGTCCATTATCCAGATTGTACATGCTTAAGATTTAATCTTAAGCGTAATCGTATCACGATTAAGATTATTTACTAATTCGTTCGGAAGAAAATAATTTCATTCATACTTCGACGCATTATACATTACTACTGAGTGCCAAATCATCATATTTGTTTTATACCAAATAGTTCAATTTAATATGAATTTACGGTACAGTGCAGCCCGTCCTTTGATTTCGCACCACTATCAGAGGAGTAGACATTCTTTTTTTAATCGCAGTAATTACGATTTACGTATTCTATTGTTAAGTTGTTATGACATAACTCAGCAATATTGATTACTAGTCTTAACTAGTTGTAAATAAAATCACGAAGCAATTTTTTTTTCTTTTTATAATAAAAATCCAACGCGTTAACCCAAATTTTGAAAAATCTCACGTGAGATTGGGGGATGGGGGAGGGAGGGGGTTGAATAAAATCTCACGACATCTTACCAAGGGGGGAGGGAGGGACAGAAAATTAAAAAAAACACCTAACGTAATTTATGGACGCCCCCTTAATTGCATCAAAATCGGTTTGTCCGTTTGGGAGAAATTGTTGACGAAAAATTAAAAAAAAATTGTTTTTTCGACGTAACTTCGAAACTTTTCAACCAATCATTTTTTGGTATTCTAAGATATTTGAGTACTAAAAAAATTACGTCAGATGGCATTTCAAGAATCAAAATCGAATCAAATTTTAAAAAGTTACAGTTTTCAAATATTAAAAATACGTCATTTTTAGCAAATTTACTTTATATTTTTATTTAAAATAATTTTCAGGTTAATATACCTATGGACTTAACAATCTTATCAGTTTTTCTTCTTTAAAAACTGCGGCAAATACCGTTAATTAGATCAAATTCGGTCAATTTGTTTAGGATTTATTAATGATGAAAATATTTCAAAAAAATGATTTTTGATATTGCTACGAAATTTTTCAACCTATCCATTATTTAGCTTAAACACTATTTTAGACTCCAAAAATTGAGTTGAATGTCATTTTAAAGATCAAATTCAATCAGCGTTCCCAAAATACACAACTTTTCAAAAATCGATATACTGCCATGTTAACAAAATACATGTTTCAACTAAAAAAATCCATGTTTATAGTTTTTACTCTTTTGAGCTTAAAATACCTTAATTTAGCGGGAAGTTTCAGGGATGGCCTGTAGGATCAACCGCTTACACATTTTTTTTATATCATAAGATAGCAAATAAGCAGATGGGTCTCCTGATGGAAAGAGTTAACCATCGCCTATAGACATCAAAGATGTTAATAGTGCGTTGCTATCTTGTGGCGAAGTCTAATGCTACACATGCATCAGTTTACCGGCTACCTTATCTTCACAATCGGAACACGATAGTGACTGAAATCAGCCAATCGGAACACCAGTTTCTTTACCCCTCGCCTTAGATTATTGATAGAATAGTCCCCGAGATTGATAGAATTTGGTTAATTATCTTATCAGGAGATAACTTGTACAGTGCTTCAGAGAGTTGTGTCATGCAGCTTTGTAAACGTCAGCTGTGGCTAGGCGTGTGGGTTAGGGGCAGTAGGAGCCGCCCAGGCATTTCGATAAAATAATTTTATTCATTTCCTTTAATTGAAATTTTGTTTTTAGTTTATAGCTTGTCCAACATCTTGAAAAAAACAAAAAGTCAGCTGGCTTTATATTGGTGGAAAATACGTCAGCTGGCCAAACGAATATGTAAAGAAAATTTTTTTCGCCTGAAAGAATATATAGATATGACTAGGTATATCTTTTCAATTGTTAGCTGATTCTTTTTATAACCTTAAGGATCGTATTAAATATCAGCTTATACATTTTTATCCGGGACGAAATGATGTATCGAAAGTTATTCGACATTAAGCTTCATGCTCTAACTGGAAGACATAATTTTTTTGTAATATTTCTGTTGAATCAAAATTCATTTTTTCAGTCATAACTTTAGATACGTCTTTTTTGTTGGATAAATATTTGTAAGCTGATAATTAATATGACATTTAAGCTAATTAAAAGAATCAGCTAGCAATATGCTGAGGGAAAGCTCGTCAGCTGGTACGTTTAAGTAGGCGATATACGCTCTTGTCTGGCTCCTGCATTACATCTTAAAGGACATCAGCTGACAATTATTCCACCGAGATACAGCATGCTGATTTATTTATTTATTTATTTACAATATCATACTCATAATACTTGTTGTATGGCAAATTTGTAATTGAGTAGATATGACTAAAAAAATATTTTTTTACATGTTCGTGTGACCAGCTGACGTATTTTCCATCACTATAGAGTCAGCTGACTTTTTGTTTTCTTCAAGATATTGCACAAGCTGTAATTTGACAAATTTTCAATCGGGAGGAAATTAATAAATTTAATTATTTTTTTTCAACGTGGTTGAGAGGCTACCGCTGCTTAATTTACCCACCGAGCTGCAGCTGACATTCACAGAATTTCACAATACAACTATCTAGCATTTTAGAAGTTATTGCCCGAGAGGAACTAGGTTATGAAAATCGCTGGCTCGCGTACTAGAATTAGTTTGATGCAAGAAATCGACCATTATTAGTGACGGATCAAATGGATACGTCTTTCAAGACAATTTCTTAGATTGTCAGCGTAGCTGGCCGATGAAATAAAATCAAACCAAGGCTAATTTTTAAACCTTGTCATCTCACTCGGTAAGATAAAATAGTACAATATGGTTTATTTATATTTTCTAACAATATAACATATCTACAAATGTATGATAATTTTGACAGTAATATAAGCGTTTCCTCATATGCGCAGCGACACGTTTCCTTCCCAATGGCGTGTTTATTAGTATTCATGTGTACTGTGTTATTAGTCTAGTGTGGGTTGTTAAAATACTGTACTTTTTTTATATTATAAGATAGCAAACAAGCAGATGAGTCTCCTGATGGAAAGAGTCAACCATCGCTTATAGACACCAAAGATGTTAATGATGCATTACCATCTTGTGGCGAGGTTTAATGCCACATGCATAAGTTTACCAGCTACCTTACCTTCTAACCGGAAAACGAGAGTGACAAGCACTGACGCTATTGCGGCAGGAATAGGTAAGGCGGTGTTACCAGACCCGGGCGAGAAAATGCAGATCTCTACCACCTAGTAGCTATGATGGTAGTGACTCGTATAGACTATCGGTCGCCTTTTAATACCTGCCTGTCAAAACGGCAGTTAGTCTATTCTTCAAAAGAGCCCGGGATCTACACGGGGAGAACTCTCTGTGTGCCAGACCAGCTAACACTTAGCTTTAATACTAACCAATGATCTTTGTTCATATTTATATTATTCGTATGTCCGACAAACTGGGTTATAATATGGAAAGTCAAATTATGTTCATTTGTGAAAGAAAGTTACTAATCACTTTAAGGATGGCATGGCCTTGTTCCGTAACTGATTCACATTTAACGATGCAAAATAATTAACAAAGGTTAATTCCTCCTTGTTAATCTCGTAAGCAATTATATTGTTTCTTAAATTTCTAATTTTTACGCTGTGTGTTAGTATTACTTCATTATTTTTGAAGTTATGCTTCTTTAGGCGCGTTATGAAAAAAAATGAGAGGGAAATTGTAAGATGCGCGTGCATAACCGTAACACAAAAGTTACAAGTTGAAGTTGTCCGCTAAATCGATCATTACGTTTTGAAATCCTTAATTATCCTTTTCTAGTCCTTTTATTATTTAATTGTAATTAATTATTTGTATGCAATTTAAATCTATTTTTAATGACGCCAAAGAAGTATAACTTCTCACGCGCGTAAAATAAGTACACCCATCCATTTTTTTGAACAGAAACGATGTAACTTCCACCAACGAAGAAGGCAATGGTAGAGAAAAAGCATTGATTAAAATTCATGAAGATGATAAGAAACTATCAATTAAAAAACACCGATGTTTGGTGGCAGGAATATGTAAGACAGTGGTATCAAAGTTAGCTATGACGTTGCAGAAGTCTACCACTTAGTAGACAAGATATTATAACTAAAACGTATTAGGCCTTTTGCGCAACGTCGAGTACACTAACACTTCTCGTTGCGATGCGGCCAGCCCCGGCCCCTTACCGCCCGTCACAGTGTGCACGATCTTTTTCATTTCAAGAACGGCTTCACCGCTTTTGACGAAAGTTGATGTACAATGAGAATACATAATTGCGGTAAATTGTAGGCCATATATTATTTTTCATTACCAATGAATTTACACACAGCAGATCGGGCGATTATTATATATACACACACACACACACACACAAATTCACATACAAGCTCTCACACAGTCACACAAATACACGTTAACCCACATACATATCACACCTGTAAATACATTTATGATTTACACGATTTCACTCAATTGTAAAACTACCTAATGAGCTGTAGTAAGAGAACTGGATTCCTGAAATATAGATTTTTCCTATTGAGGGCTCCAGTTTATCGTATATTGTAATATTGGTTGAAATTGTAACATAAAATTTCTAATTGAAAATTGGTGCAAAATAAATTCTTATTAATATTACCCAATTTTTCTCTACGGTAGCAACATAATAAATCTTTAACATGACAGAGTTCACTCACATTTTTAGTAAAAATTGCTTAACGAGTTGTACTGAAAGGCCATATGCAACAAGATTGATGATATGAAAGCTCCTTTATAAAGACTTTATTTGAAATTCTCGATACATATTATTTGCATTTGAATGTTTACAAAAGTTAATATTCTAGTTTACGTACAAAATGCTTCAACTTATATTCGGTAAATGTTGTATTTATTTTACAAAGATATCGATAGAGAAAACATATTTTTGAAAGCTCCATTCTAAGAGGTGTTTATTTTATATTATAAAATATCAAAAAAGCAGATAGCTCTCTTGATTGAAAGAATCGCTTATAAATACTAAAGATGTTAATGATGCGTTGCTATCCGTGTGGCGCGGTGTTAATGCCACATGCATAAGTATACCGGTTACCTTACCCTCCGAACCGGAAGCTATTCCTGCCGGAATAGCGTCAATGCTTTCATTGTCGTGTTTCAATTTGGAGGGTAAGGTAGTTGGTAGACTTATGCATGTGGCATTGCCATCCCGCCACATGGATAACAATGCACCATTAACATCTTTGATGTCTATAGTTTCCATCGGGAGAGCAATCAGCTTTCTTGATATTTAATAATATAGAATGAAAAAACATTTCAGAAGTGTATATATATATATATATATATATATATGTGTGTGTGTGTGTGTGTGTGTGTGTTACGTGTCACGTTGTGTGTCTGCGATGGATTCCAAAACTACTAAGCAAAGTTCAATGAATCTTTGTAGATTTCTATTGTTTAGTTTAACTTAAGAAATAAGATTTTTTTATCTCAATTAACCTTCTCCCTCCAACAAATACCCTCACCAAAATATTCAACACAAGTGATATATACGGCAAAACAACGTTTGGCCGGTCAGTTAGTATTATTATAATTTAAAGCCTCCTTAAAAATGGTAGTTTCTGTTAATTCTCAAGTTAATGGGCAATTATTTCTTGTGTTGAGGATAAACATGGCGGTCGAGTGAACAAAGCTCTAGCTGTCGTCTACAGAGCGGAAAATGTTCACAAGGCATCCTCTCAACATATTTTCTTTTTAGCTCAGTTTAAATTAAGGTCGCACTAAACCATGGCATAATTAACTAAGTGCGTGTTAATTTTTGAAGTGTGAACTAAACATTTTATCTATGGTCTTTAAAACGCTAAAGGAGAATTTAAATTTTAACCTTTTACTCGGTTATATGCTTAGATGACGGAAACTACTACTAGATATAAAATAACTAAGGGAAAACCGTGTAATTTCGTCCTGAGTAATGGCGGACTTGAGAATAGCTGTTTACTGTCTACATAACAATTGATAAATTATATTGCAATTGGGCATG
Source organism: Apodemia mormo (assembly GCA_036924255.1). NCBI lineage: Eukaryota > Metazoa > Arthropoda > Insecta > Lepidoptera > Riodinidae > Apodemia > Apodemia mormo. The sequence continues at coordinate 18,236,624 of JAUPFN010000019.1, read as the reverse complement.
TTACTTTTACAATTAGTTTTTACTTTAGATTTCAAGTACACCGTAAAATTATAGAAAAATACAAATAAACGCTAAAAAGGTTATTTTACATTTTACATATTACATTGACAGAGTATTTCAGTAATGATGTATTGGCCGCAAGGTGTTTAAGGTGACGTTATTTACTTAAATAATTTGAAATTAGAGCACTAACAAAATTTTTGTAGCTTTGTCTATAATGAAAATTCGAACATGTTAGATAGAGATAAAACCATTTTTATATGTTCAACGTTGGAATGCATGCAATTTTAAAGTTTTGATTGTTCATGGAAATTAATGCCTAAAATAAGTCCTTATTTTTCTCTTGTCAAAGGTTATACGGCATCATAAATTTAAATTATACTAGCAATCGCCTGTAGCCGACTTTTGACCATAGACTAAACAATAAAATCTCATTTATCTAAATAGCCGGCAAATTTGAACATGTGGTATTTCATTCCGTAATCTTACGTTCAAGTTTGGAGAACTATCTAGTTCTCCAAACTTGAACATAAGATTACGACCGTCGTGTTCCAATTTGGAGGGTAAGATATTGCGTTGACACCTTAGCGGCAGCATTAGTTAAGGCGTGGACTAATATATACGTAAGCAAAGCCGCATCGGCGAGGCTCCTTTCCGTTCGTTCCCAAAAGCTACCCAAAAACATGCGCCAATTTGAAATAAGCGAAAAATATCGTGTCTTTGTAATGCGTTAACTTAAGATCTAGGAGTTGTTTTGCTTATATTTCAGATACAGAAGGGTGAGGTCAATATTTTTCAGGCTTTCATTTAATTTAAAAAAAACAAAGATATTAAATCAGGTGGTGCGAGGTTCCTTTCCGAGGTTCCTAGCTACGCCACTGGTTGTAGCACATTACCACCTAGTACTCCCGACGCTAGTGATATATTTGGCCAATTGTTCGTATTTAACGAACTGCCTAGCAGGAAGAGATGTACATTATTTATAGAGGGCCAGGACTAATAAGGGTTTCTTATGTAAACTTAATACCATATGCATATTTACTAACTCTACCATCGTCGCTACTATCTGGTTGAGCTCTGCGTTGGCTCGGCTGGGTCTGGTACCATCGCCTTACCTATTCCTGCTGCAATAGCGTCAGTGCTAGTCACTAACGTGTTCCAGCTTGGAGTGTAAGGTAGCCGGTAAACTTGTGCATGTGGCATTAGACCTCGCCACAAGATAGCAACGCACCATTAACATCTTTGGTGTCTATGGCGATGATTGGCTTTTTCCATCAGAATACCCTAGACTAGACCCTAGACCCATCAGAAGACTGCTTGTTTGCTATGTTTTAATATAAAAAATATATTATAATGCATTGTTGTACTTAGGCCTACATTCGAAAATAAGTTACAAGGAACTATTATTTAACTGCTCATTAAACATCTCGCAGTGTATGTGATTATTTTCGATAATCTAAGATAAGTGCTGCTGATTTCACAGCAGTTTCACATTAAGGTCAAAGAGAAGGTCGCTCGGTACGTTGATAGTAAGATCTTGAAGGTTAGGTGCCACTTGGAGCATGCAGCTGGCAATCCGCCGCCAAGTTCAAGCATATTAAGCCGCTGAAATAGCACGGATTTAAAATGTTTGAACTTTTCATTTTCCAAATTCGACATTACTTTAGGAAATTGAATATTGAATTAAGATTTTTCTAGTTAGTTATTTAAACTATGAATATATAAATATATATAACAATTTTCTTTAAACTAATCGAATCTCTATTTTAAATATTGCTTTTCAATTTTCTTATCCGTACAAATAATAAATAAAATTGGAATGTCTAACATTAAAATTACCGCTTTTTAATAAATGTATATGAATGTATACATGGTACATATTATACCAAAACACATTTTTTTTACAATTTTTGCCTATCTGTCTATTAGCTGATGTAATAAGGAGTAACTTAGGCTACTTTATTTTAGATTTTTTTCCACGCGGACAAAGTCACGGGCACAGCTAGTTCAAAATGAATATTCTCTTAACGTATAATTTTTAGCGTTCCGTAGTCAGTTTTTTATACTATAGGATAGCAAACAAGCAGACGGGTCTCCTGATGGAAAGAGTCAATCATTGCCTATAGAGATTAGAGACCAAATATGTCAATTGTGCGTTGCTATCTTGTGGCGAAATCTAACGCCACATGCATAAGTTTACCGGCTAACTCCCCTTTCAAACCGGAACACGAAAGTGATAAGCACTGATGCTATTGCGGCAGGAATAGGTAAGGCGATGGTACAAACTTGGGCGAGACAATGAAGAACTTTACCACCTAGTAAAAATATTCATAATATGGCTGCGCTATGTCCATCTGTTTGTCCACGGTCTAACATGAGAAAATTTTAATCTAGCTTAGGTATACATGATAAACACGCGGATAAATCTTACCAACATGAGAGGTTGGAATGTTTTTTCTTATCTATTCCATAGTTGGGATGTCATTCAATAAGTCTTACTAAGAAATTTAATTACGAAATATTTGGGTTCAATTGTTAATTTTAGTTGCAGTGAAGGTTTCTCTAAGTTCAGTAATATATATATATATATATATATATATATATATATATATATATATATATATATATATATATATATATATATATATATATATATATATATATATATATATATATATATATATATATATATATATATATATATATATATATGTGTGTGTGTGTGTGTGTGTGTTACAGAATTACTGAACTATATTATAATTCAGTAATTCTGTAACACACACACACACACACACACATATATATATTATAAAGGAAAATTATTGAATAATTTTGAAGTATTATTTTGAAAATTAAATTCTTGTATAGTTTGATCAACGTAATTAATAAATATGTAACCAAATTAAAAATGTAATTTGAATGTATATCTTTTCAGTAAAAAAAAAATAATTAAAAAGTCCGTTTATTAACATACAAATTTCAAAGAAGTGTTTTAAAAATGCTGCATAAACTATGACAGCAGTGTCAAATGATTACAAAAAACATATTCTATGTATTACTAGTTATATTTGCGAAATGTACAATTAGTGCGGTGTATGGTTTCACATTAACGCAGCCATCAAGCCTAATGGGCGTTATTAATTAGTCTTAGTAAGATTGTTGAGAGTAGAACATAGTTTCAATTTTCAATTATACATTATTAGAATAGCTGAGCTATTTATTCAGATACCTAATTATGTGACTAATTAACTGTGGTTGGGAATTAATAAAAAAAACGGGTTGTGGCTGTGTCACACACATATGGACACAGCCGTGTATGTTTTACGTGAATACGTCTACGTCACGGGTCATATTTTCCGTATAATTTTATAGGATTCGGAAGTAAACTAGAAACCCTCATAGTTTCGCTATGTAAGTCCTTCCTTCCGTCCGTCCGTCCGTAGTTAAGCTCAGAGATTCTTAGTACTAGAAAGCTGTAATTGGGCATGAATATACATATTAGCACACCCTGCACTATAGGTTAAGCCGCCCCTTTCTATATTATATCTATATTATAATCATTTCTGTCATTACCAATTGGCGCCAAATAAACCATTCAGCTATACTCAATATTTTTTTAGATATTGTAATCATGTTTTGATTCGTAATAAAAAAGTGACTCTTTCACGATAGTGAAAAATCGGAATCAGTTATTTGTGTTATACCTAAACCTATTGCCATATCAATAAGAGTCGTGGTAATACATTTTGTTTTCGTCTTTAATTATGGGCCTGATACAATTATTTCAAATCTGCGGAAAAATCTTTTGACTCTCTTCGAATAATGTTTTATTAGTTCTTGCTTTAATTTTTATTTTATTTTATATTGATTGAAAACCATGAATATTTTTTTATAAATATTTAGTTTTTGTTTCGATTCATATAATTTTTGATTATTCCTAAAATATGAGTTATCAGTGAGTAAAATTCTAAGACCATGTATGTTACATGCCAACCAACGAAGCTGGTTGGGGGAAAAATTGTAGGATTTTTTTTCTATGGAAGACGGGGCAAACGGGCAGGAGGTGCACCTGATGTTAAGTGATCACCGCCGCCCATGGACATCTGCAATACCAGAGGTCTTGCAGTTGCGTTGCCGCCCTTTTAAAAATGAGTACGCTCTTCTCTTGAAGGTCCCCATGTCGTATTTGTTCGAAAAACCCCTGCCGGTAATTGATTCCACAAAAGAGTAGTGCGAGGCAAAAAGTGCCGGGAGAACCGCACGGTTGTGGATTTCCAGACATCAAGATGGTGTGGGTGGAACTTCAAATTTTGACGCGATGTCCGATGATGGAAGTTATTAGCAGGAATTAATCCAAACAACTTGTCGGAACACTCTCCATGATAGATACGATAAATGACGCAGAGTGAGCTTATATCTCTGCGTAATACCAAAGAGTCAAGCCGTTTCGTAATAGCCTGATCGTCAACGATTCGAACCGCTCTACGTTGAATGCGTTCAAGTGAAAGAAGCTGGTACTGGGGAGCTCCGGCCCAGAGATGAGAGCAGTACTCCATGTGAGGCCGAATTTGCGCCTTATGAAGTTGGAGACGATGGGCTGGCAAGAAATACTGCCTCGCTCTGCTGAGCACACCGAGCTTTTTGGAGGCTAGTTTCGCCTTCCCTTCCAGATGACCGCGAAATTGAACGGTATTCGATATGTCGACTCCCAGGATTCCGACACTGGCTGAGGTTGTCAGGAGAGTATCCTCAAATAGAGGTGATATGACAAGGGTTGTCTTTTTTGCGGTGAACGCGCAAAGCTGTGTCTTTTTGGGGTTAAATGTGATCAAGTTTTGACGACCCCGTTTCGAGACATCAGTAAGTCGATTCTCGACTTCAGACACAAGCTTCTTTCGGCTCTCTTCGACGTGTTCCCGAGAAATACCGCTATGGCCAGAGTATGTAGCATCACCAGTACTATCATCTGCATAGCAATGTATGTTACTAATTCGCAACATATCATGGATATGCAGAAGAAAAAGGGTCGGTGATAGCACGCAGCCTTGGGGAACACCAGCATTACGAGTTTAAGGTCGGAGCATGCACCGTCGACTACGACCTTGATGCTCCGATCAGCCAAAAAAGTGGTTACCCACTTGCACAATTTCTCAGGAGTTCCGTAGGAAGGCAGCTTTGCGAGAAGCGCTTTGTGCCATACCCGATCAAAGGTCTTAGCTATGTCCAAACTTACAGCCAATGCCTCCCCCTTGGACTCAACTGCCTCCGCCCATCGATGTGTTAAATATACTAGCAGATCACCAGCTGAGCGGCCGCGACGGAAACCGTACTGACGGTCACTAATCAGCTGGTGCTCTTCTAAATACTTCAGGAGCTCACAGTTGATGATGGTTTCCATAGTTTTGGAGAACAAGGAGGTTATGGCTATGGGCCGGTAATTGGACGGGCTAGCTATCTCCTTTTTTGGGAATGGGATGTACTAGAGCTGTCTTCCACGATTTTGGTACCACGCCGAGTGAGTAGGAGATTCGAAACAGGCGCGTTAATACTGGCGCCAACTACGAAACGCACACTTTAAGCACAATAGAAGGGATGCCATCCGGCCCAATAGACTTGTGGACGTCAAAGGAAAAAAGTGCTTTACGCACAGAAGATTGCAGGAATCTTAGTTCCGGCATAGAATTATCGCACCGCGGAATGGTAGGCAGTGCATTCCCTTGGTCGTCCAGAGTCGAGTTGGCCGCGAAGAACGAGCCCAGAAGATCGGCCTTCTCCTTTGCGGTATGGGCCAGAGAGTCATCGTCTCTGTGCAAAGATGGAAGAGAGGGCGTTGAAAAATTCCCTATGACAGCCTTGGCGAGAGACCAGAACGCACGAGTTCCTGAAGGAAGGCGAACTAATTTCTCACCAATTCTGCCAATGTGTTCTGATTGTGCCTTGGCGATAGCTATTTTGAAGAACCTAGAGGCAGATTTGTACTCCTGTCGTAATGTTCTGGTTTTAACATCACGTTATGCCGACGCAGCAGCCCAAGCCCGGTAGCTCTCCCGCTTTCGGCGTGAAGCCGTTTTGCAGGAGCGACCAAACCAAGGCTGAGACCCACCACCAACTGGCACCGCAGAAAATGGAATGAAAAGTTCCATGCCCTGCAGCACCACATCATCGATAAAGTCAGCAACGACACTCGGATCATCCAGCTTGAAGCACATCCGCCTCCATGGGTAGGACGCAAAAAGTCCGCATCCCGTCCCAATCTGCTGACCTATAGTGCCAAACGCGACGACGGCCTGCAAAAGGAGGCGGTGATAGGCGTGTAACCGGCACTTTACTCTGGATCAGGCAGTGGTCTGACGTACCAAGTGGGACATCCACAGATACCTGGTAGTCATCCGGATCGCGATTAAACTATTAGTTTTTATTCGCGAAATATTTAATAATTGCTTTATATGTATGCACACATATTATGTAGTTCCACATTAACAGAGTCATTAAGTCGGCTATTTTAATGATAAGTCTAGGGAAGACTACTGAGTAATTAGATTTTCGATCTGTAATCGAGTTAGACATTGCTTCATTATGTTAACTCTATCCAAAAAATATTCATTAATATGAACATATTAGCTTTCATTTTTTTATCCTGTTTTTTATATCATGTAAAAATGGTCACATACTTTAAAAAAGTGTACCTATAGGAACTAAAAATTTATTTTACAGTTGAATAATCTAAATAGCTCAAAATCTTACAAAATGCCAATGTCAAAAATGTCCGTTAAAATTATTGAGATTAAATTATGTATGGAACGACAGGCATGGCTGCTTGATCTAAAATTGCAAGTTTCTAACTTATATAACTTAAATACAACAACAGATATGAATTTAAACTCAAATATTTGTGTGGGGAGTTGCTTCCTTCCTTTATCCTTGCACTTTATAATTTGATGAAGTTAATCTTATGTTATATGAGTATATGTTAATCAACAGTAACGTTCCACATTATCACTTGGTTAATTACTGATTTATTTATCCAATTCATTTATTTCTTATCACGTTGAGTTTAATCTATGTAAGTTGACCGAAATGCAGCGGGTGACGTGGTGATCCTCATCGCCGCATTATACGGATGTGATAACGATTATTGACTATTTCTAGCGATAACCAGTACCGACGGCTTCACATGGTCATCCCAGGCGCGTGAGTGGTAACATACTACCTGCAAGACTTAGAGCTGCTACTTAGATTTTTAGTTTTCGAGAAAAACCTCGAGAATACCTCAATAACCCTTTTTTCCGACCCAGAGAGCAAACCCGTGAGCTCATGATCTGAGCCGAATAGACTAATAACTAGACCATAAGGTAGTCATCGTATTAATATATATGACTAGTTGAATTAAGGCGTATTTATATATAGGGTGTCAGGGACGGTCTATCGAAAATCAAAATCATAGCTTTGGACCATGATTACGAGACGAAAGCAATTAGAAATTAGTGTAGGAAATTTTGTTTTTTTTTTGTCATTTTTTTTACCTTTATTTTGTACAATACACAAGATAAGCAATGTGTTATGCGCCACGTGCCGTATATGCATGCAAACGGCTGATTCGAGAGTTCTGGGATCGCGACAAATACGAGCAATGTAAAGCATACACATTGTGTGACGTGAAAATAAGAACAAAATTTGATAAAACGTAAAGAACGCTGGCGAGACTCCATACATCGTTTTATTTAATTATTACCATAAAGTTTAATATATTCCGCAAGATTCTATATCAGCTCCTTAACTTATCCGCATTTAATATATATTTCTTAAGCTTAGAGAATAATAGCTAGATAAAGTTCGAATTTAGGTTAACGTAAGCGTTTAGTTCTCTTCTTAGTAGTCTATGGTTAGGATTTATCTTGTCGATGCAAAGAATATAGTTAACCGTAATAAGTTAATGTCAATATGAATTATATAATTGATATAATTGAATCAATTATATTAATTATATAGCTTTATCATTGATACGAGAAAAATAGAGGATAAGTGCTTAATTACATAATATTATATATTTTTTCATTATACAAATATGATGTTAATATGTACCTCAGTAAAAAAATCTGTCTTGTTTTAACACGTCAATATTTATATAAGTAAAGGATATAATGTATACATCATTGATTTCAATGTTAAAATTGATATTTTTCACTAAGCAACTCCTTGAAGCAAATTTTTAACACGACGCCATTTCATGATTTCACTTTCATAAAGTAATTCGTCTGTTAAATATCTGTTGTACGGAGTTTATTTTTAATTTTTCAGTGAAGTGTGTGTGTGTGTGTGCGTACATATACTAATTAATGTTTTAATGTAAACAAAATTAATGTTTTGTTTAAGGTAACACTTAGGGGCCATCTATAAATTACGATATAAGTCACGATTTTTGACCCCTCCCATCCTACCTAGTGTGATGTCATATATTTTATAATTTTATATTGGAATAATGATTTTGTTCGATTATTTTTTATGGATTATTAAATGGCTTTTTAAATTTACTGATGTAATACTCAGATAAAAAATAGTATATTTCGAAGAAAATGTGATGTCACAAAATTTGGGATCCCTGCCTACCCCTTGTCACACAACGTCACACTTCTTCGACTCCGTGTTGCCGTCGATTTTCGCCGTGTTGGTCCCGGCCTCCTTTGTAGAATAGGCCAACTGCCGTTCTGCCAGGCAGGTCGTAAAAGGCGACCGATTGGCTATCGAGTCACTACCATCGTGGCTACTAGGTGGTAGAGTTCTGCACTGTCTCGCCCGGGTCTGGTACCACCGCCTTACCTATTCCTGCCGCAATAGCGTCAGTGCTTGTTGCTGTCGTGTTCCGGTTTGGAGGGTAAGGTAGCCGGTAAACTTATGCATGTGGCATTATACCTCGCCACAAGATAGCAACGCACCATTAACACCTTTGGTGTCTATAGGCGATGTTGACTCTTTCCATCAGGAGACCCATCTGCTTGTTTGCTATCTTATGACATAAAAAAAAAAAACTCCCTTCCTTCCCCTTAATATGTGACGTAATTTATGGATGGCCCCTTAAATATAATAACAAAAGTCAATCAAATTAAATTCTGAGTGTTTTTTTATTATTAGTAGTACCTTCACACCCATATCCCCAAAGCAATTGGCAGAGGTACAACAAGTGCACCCACGATTAGCCGAAAATACTTGGTCCCACAAATGTGATAGGTGGCAAGCCTATCGCCAACCGGGCACTTTCCAATCCCGGGCAACTTTGTGTTTTTCAGGAAACTGAAAAAAACATTTTTTTTATGTGCCCGACCCAGAAATCGAACCCGAAATCTCATGTGGTCAACGCCAACGCTGGACCACTAGACCACAGAGGCGACTATTATTCCTAGTGAAATATTTTATTTTAGTAATTTAAAAAACTTAAAAGATTATTCTGGTTGATATAGTATTTGTCACTCCTATAGACACTCAAAAGATGTTGAATCGCCTGTGTTCTTTTACATTTTCCACAAAAAAAGGAGTTGCCATCATGACTAGAACATTGATATAAAAATCCCAAGATACACAATCAGTGTCTTAAAAACGTCCTCCAAAAATGAGCGCACGATTTTAAATTGTGCACTCATTTCAAATAGAATCGCTTCGATCGCGACACCCAATTTTATTTCTTTCTGTACATTGCTTTGTAAAAATGACTATAACTCTTGCACATAAGGTTGGATATGCAAAGACTTGTGTTTTTGCCGCACACTACTATTTAAATTTGCGACACTTTTGTCTGTCAGTTTTGTTCGGGACTGTGCATCTTGGGTTTTTTATATCAATGGACTAGAACATAAAAATGGAATGTTTTTCTTAATTTACTCGCTGTATATTAGACGACTAGCTGTACCATGCAGCCTGCTACATTATAAAAGTTTTTAGTTAATCCCACGGAAACAACTCATTATTCTGGGATTAAAAGTATTCTAAGTTATCATCTATCTGTGTGCCAAATTTCCGTTTAGTAGTTTTATAACATTCGCAATTGTAATGATATAGATATCAGACTAAATCTGAATATTGCCTCTAATAATAAAGCCTACAACAGTTTACCTGTCAACACAATATATTCTGTTATAAATACACAGCGTCCATGCATTGTCTGACAATGTCATCTCCATTATATTAATTTGAAATATTGTTTATATAACATTCATTATGACTTCCTAAATGATAGTATTATAATTAAAGAATAGCGAGATATAATTTAAGCTAGCAATTGCCGGCTAGTCAAAATTCAACCGTAACGTTGAACATAGACTATATTAAAATCATTTTCTAAGTTTGAAAATAGACTTTCATCATAAAAAAATAATTTTAGGCGCGAATAATATGATGTGTGCCAAATGTATAGTAAGGTGTGTAATATTTATTTTCACTAATTTAATATTATTTGCTGCATATTATGTAAAAATATTAGCTTTTTGCGCTTTTTCTTCATATAAACAGCTATAATTGTGTCAAAGAATACGGGCGGACCCCATACATCGTTTGCTTTAGTATTTACCGGTGAACGAAATCTATGTCGATGGTATTTACTTTTAAATGTAATATATTCCTTAAGATTCGATATCAACTTTTTAACTTACCGGCCTTTAAAAACTAGATTTAAGAGTCACTACCATCGTGGCTATTAGGGTCGTAGAGTTCTGCATTGCATTGTCTCGCCCGGGTCTAGTACCACCGTCTTACCTATTCGTGCCGCAATAACGTCAGTGCTATACTTATGCATATTATGTGGCTTTTGACCTCGTCACAAGATAGCAGCGCACCGGCGATGGTTGACTCTTTTCATCAAAAGACCCATCTGCTTGTTTGCTATCTTAGAATATAAACAAAAATATATATTTTAATGTAAATGAAACTAAAGCTTAGTACCTACTCTATAATTTAAGAGGAACCTGTTATTAGCCTTACAAATATAAAATGTACCTATATTATTTATTGAAATAATGTAATAAATATGTAATTCTCAATAAATAAACAATTAAATAAATAAATTATTAAACCTAATATTTTATAAAAATGTGTTATGTTTTTGTTATAATAATTAATCATAAAAAACAATAATATATCTGATTCATTCTTAGTGGATATATGCCTAGTGTCGTAAAAAGGGGTACAATATCTATATTAATGTATAGATATTTTCTGACACGCAGGATCTTTTATATCCTTATCTTTCAACTTATACCGTTAACTGAAAACTAAATACTTAAGAACGGACAAACACACGTTTCTGGTATGGTGAAGCCCTTAATTTTAAACTTTACTAGCCAAAACCAACCCACTTCGCTAGACGTAATTTTATTGATGACCATAAAACATTACTTTCTTTTGCTTAGTTTGCTAAAATGTAACCCAAACCGCTCCGGAATAATGTAGTTTTCTAAATGTATTTTTTTAATCAGTTAAGTAGTTTTTGAGTTTGCTCATTACAAATAATTTTAAAAGTTTACAAACGATCAAATCTTCCCTCTTTATAATATAATTAGTGTAGATAAAAAAATGATAGCCTACCGTTTGCATAATCACTGTCACTGTAAATTAATGTAAATAGAGATCAAGATCGTGTCGATTCGTAGTCAAGCGATACTGGTTACATTTTTGGTTTATTATTTGTATTATACCTACCTATGGAGAGCGGATGCCTCTCATGATAATGAGATCCACCAGCATATCTGATAACTTCATGATATAAAAATATTCTTCTCAAATATGTGTAAGCAATAACGTACATTTGACAATTAAAGTGGTGCATGAGAGAATATAATGTAGTAGCTGTAGGCAATGGCCAGGTTCCGCCCTTATATTAAATATTAATAACTGCCTTTTCTGATTAAAACAACGTAATTAATTTTAACATTCTTATATTTTCTTCACATTATCTAATGTAACTTTTTAGTTACCCTTATTCTAATAACCTTATTCTATTCTCTCCAATTTTAACATTCCATCTTTTAATTCTCATAATGAAATTTAAATTAACAAATACATATACCTTAAATTGCATACACTGGACACTTATATTGCATTGCAATACACTGGATTATTCAAATACTATCGTACTTTCTAACGGAGGCCAGTGCGTGTTACACTGATCGATGCAGGCATTAGATAAATATGTGTATTACTATAGGTATAGATAGGCAACTTTCTAAATTTATAATGGCGTACTACTGGCGTCATCTATCTTATAGCATGAGAACTATTTTGTTTCGGCAGCTTAATATAGGTACCTACTTTTTTATTAAAATTTTAATAGTAAGTAGGAATTTATCAAACACTATACAGCGTGCCATTCAAACAAAATGTAACTCTGACAAGTCCTTTTGCAACTTCGTTTGATTGCCACGCTGTATAATAATGTTATATATTTAGAATTAAAACATTCATATTATAATTTAAGACTTTATTAACTCACAATAAATAGCACAATATATTAGTTTTGTGTCACGATTAAGCAATCCGGAGAATAAAAGTTATAACACTAATACACACAAAACAAACTGAATTTCAATAATAAAATGCGCACGAGTATCAACATTTAACAACATGACGGCGCCATTTGTAATTGTGTTGTTTTCGTTTGATAGATTGGCCAAACTTTGTTATTTTGAAAAATAAGTGTATTTACCACAAAACAATATATGTTTTTAGTTCAGATAGTTAAAAAATATAATGTAATATAATATCTTATTTAAAAATATATATTTAAGACATTAAAAGGTTATTTTTAATATTCGTATGTAGTGGCAAAAACCTTGAATCCAGATCTTAAGTCTTTAGAAATAAAATCTTTTTCAATTCGTGTCCTAGGTGACGCTATTTTCAATACAATTATCAAATATTTTATAGTACTTAATTACCATAGCATGGATGCAGGAGACTGAAGAAGGTCCGAGTTTTCAACCCGTCTAACCGCCATTGTTGTTTTCGTGCAAGCTCTGTGATACCAGTGTAAATAATATTAATTCGCACAATTAACAACGATGTCGGGCAAAATCCTGCTTTTTTAAATAAAAACCTAACACAAGATACAGCACTTTGTGTTTCTAACTTAAATTCATAATACCTTCTTAACTTTTCTGTAATGTTTGTTTTAATATTTGTAAAAGTTTGTAACTAACGAGGCATTTGTGTATAAGAAGGAAAGCTATATTTTTAGTACGTTGGGGATATAAACCGTGTAATTAACATAGCGTTCTAAAGGCAAATTAAATTAAATCATAAAGTAGCTACGTTAATGCAGGCACATTAGACTTGTACTACCTGCGTACAAGTCTAATGTGCCTGTTTGCTAGCGTTGTTTTAAAATGAGGAGTTGGGATGTGGAGAAAATTTTATTGTATGCTAAGCTTTACTACTAACGGGCCTACGAAATTTTAAAATATAGTTAGTCAATTAAAAATATAGTTAGGGTCAGCTTACATTGACTCAGAGTCAAAATAAAACGACACGTCTTGTTTTTAAACTTTGAAGTATGAAGATTCATCTCTATTTTCATTACGTAACCTACAAATTTGTGTGATAAAAATAAAAATACGGGCGTCTTCGCCTATCGACAAGCAATCGCGCATCGACGCTTGATTGGAGTCGAGCAAATTGCATATTATAAATTTTTACGTTACTTAGTGGATATATTCTAAAGTTTAAAAAAATTGACGCGTCGCTTCGTTTAGATTCTACGTCAATGTGTGCTGACCCCTAGTCCACACAGTCTTTTTTTATATCATAAGATAGCAAACAAGTAGATGGCTCTACTGACGGAAAGAGAAACCATCGCCTATGATGTTAATAGTCAGCGGCGTGCACAGGATTATGATACTGAGTATGCGACGGAGTACTCGGCCACAAAAACTTTTTCTTTTATAGATTTCAGCGGCGTGCACATGATTATGACACATATTATTCATTTACTTACTATTAATTAAAATCATCTAAAACGTACGAACGTTTTATTAAAATATCTGTGAATGGCAAGTAAAGCACTGCTTTTCTGCCTACAAGGAGCGCACGCGCCTGTTAATAGTGCATTGCTATCTGTGTGGCGGGATATCAATGCCACATGCATATGACTACCAGCTACCTTACTTTCAAAATGCAAGCATTGGCGCTACTATGGTAGGAATGGGTAAGGCAGTGATTACCAAGTGACATATGGTTAAGTTGAATAAAGCGTGCTAACAAAATATAAGTTCGCAGATTCAAATTCTGTCATGTCAAAAATTACTGTTTTTTTAATTTTCCTTACCACAGGATAAATGCTAAAAAACATATTGAGACTCAATTCCGAAACCTGATGATCTGAGCTTGAGGTAAGTCAAAAGGTGTATTATGAAATAGAAACGTATGGTCATTAGATCCTATAATAAACTAAACAAGACGATTTTACTAGATAAACGTCACTACAATTGTTAATCTGGCAACATAAAATTACAACACTACTTATTATTAAGTATATTATGTTGTTACAGAATTAAATTGTTTTCGTAATTCATTGCATAATTATTATAACTATGGATAAATAAGTATATGTATTCCATGTTATTATGGATGTTTGTTATTTTCATAATAACCAATTAAAAATAATATTTTCCCTAACAAATGTCATTTTATTCCCAGTCAAGGCCATTAGGTAGTGGAAGATTTTGAAATGATTTTAAAAATAAATCGCAATCAATAGACTTGTTTCCACTAAGAAGAAATCAAATATATTGTAGTTTTTAATGACTAATTAGACGTAGTTAAATGAATAGGAATTAAGTGTACCAAACTTTTTTTTTATATCATAAGATAGCAAACAAGCAGATGGGTCTCGTGATGGAAAGAGTCAACCATCGTCTGTAGACATCAAAGATGTTAATGGTGCGTTGCTATCTTGTGGCGAGGTCTAATGCCACATGCATAAGTTTACCGGCTACCTTACCCTCCAAACCGGAACACGACAGCGACAAGCACTGACGCTATTGCGGCAGGAATAGGTAAGGCGGTGGTACCTGACCTCTACTACTAGAACTCTACCACCTAGTAGCCACGATGGTAGTGACGCGCATAGCCAATCGGTCGCCTTTTACGACCTGCCTGGCAGAACGGCAGTTGGTCTATTCTGCAAAGGAGCCCGGAACCAATATATCAATAGTAAAAAAGATCCAAGCAAAAATAGCTCTCTATTACTTTATTTAGCGTCAGAACTAGTCCCCATGTATGGCACGTTAAGAAATAAATTTAATAATCCATCTTTATTGGTTTACAACCATAATACCAACTGATTAAGTAAAATGTATCAAGGAGCACTGAGGTACCTACTACTACTAGTAATATAGTTCAATGTCAAGGAGTCTGAACTCTTTTGCCTAGTTAAAATTATTTCATCATTGATCATTACACTTCAATAAAACACTCGAACTAGTCCAAAATATATCAAATTTCAAACATATTTTCATCTCTAAAATGATTTTGTGTGAATTGGATCTTTTTCGTGTAACTACGACCAATTATGATATAGTCAAGATAACAAATACTAAAATATTTGTTATAAACGATTAGGATTAATAATATTTTAAAGATATAAATTCGGCAAACATTTACGTGACGTATAATTTACGTGACAGTAAACGCAAATCTGAAAATGTGACATCATACCGTGGTAAAACGTCATCTTGATATTATTGACATTTTCATAGAAACCACAAAGTACCTATGTAATGTAGATATTACCACGGTCGGCGTGATATCATTAGGACGCCATGACAGTCCAGAGCATATTCGCGGTAAATTTTAATTTCAATGTTATAACGCGAAATGCACGTTATTTAATAAAAATAGTTTTTTGGTTAATATATCTAAGTAGGTAATTTATTAAACAACAGTAATATTGTTTGAACAGTACTTTGAACACTGAATATCGTCGGCATTTGGTAAAACTCCCTGTTAATTTGTGTTAATAGTATGTTACAAACACTTGTATTGTTTGTAAGTGTTTATAACATACTAATAACACAAATTAATATTGTTATATTTCACTTGTTTAACGTTGGTTTTCCTATAAAAAGTAATATATGAAGAGTAAGTATATCATATCTAGGGAATACACAAATACAATTAAAATATGAACTCATTTATAGACATATAATCAAAGTCATATTAAAGATTAAAGAAGAACTAGAAATAACTAAATTTTGTGAACCTATATCTATTATACGCGAAGTAATATGATTTATCAAAACTAAACCTAATCCAAAGTTAAATTCACAATTTAACTTTGGATTTGGGTTAGTTTTGATTTTCTATTTTTTTTGGATTAATTTAAATAAATTACTTTTATGTTTTAAACAAATAAAACCAAAAATGTATGTAACTTAAGAATAATATTTATAGTAAATCGCCTTTGTGGTCTAGTAGGCTGATGTGTTTATTCTTTTATCTCTAAACAAAAAAAAGTGTTTATTATTTTTTTCTGATAAAAGCAACGTTGCCCGGGATTGGAAAAGTGGCCGGTTGGCTGGCCACCTATCACATTGTGGGATTAAGTATCTTCGGCTAATCGCGGGTTCACTTGTACCTCTTCCCACTTCTTCGGGGATACAGGCGTGAACATACTTTTTTGTTTATAGTTAAATGGTATAATATCAGAACGGTTGTTTCTCAAATTAAAACTAAAGACACCTACAAAAAAAACGGACTTTATCCAGACATTGTACAGGTAGACAGAAAATTTGTAAGATTGATAGGACAAAGATATTAACAAAAAACTGTGGCTAGAAATAACCGTTTTATCTTTACCAAATATCTTTTTCTTCCATCAGATCTTAACTTCTAAGGTAATAAAGCGTTATAGCGGTTATATATAATAAGCGGTTAGGAAATAGTAAAATTGGCTAAAATAAATTCACACTTGCTTACCAGTCCAATTCTTGACACATAACACTGGGAGCTCTAGGTAATTTTTCTTGAAACCACGAAAATTGGAATCACGAAGCGTGGACCAAATTCTATTCGTTCGTCAGTTTGAAGCTTAGTGACGGAACGACTAAAGTGTGAATACTCGCGTAAGTCAGGGACTATTCTATAGGAGGGACTATTCTACATCATTGAAAATAAATCACACGGTGGTAGATCTCTCCTGATACTGAAACTTATTTTAATGGCGGTACGTAAGGAATCTCATATCGTTGGGTGTCTCTTAGCGGCTAGTCAAGTAAAATAAATGAAAAATATAGAGTCATCTGCTTCTATTCATTCGTCAATCAACTGATTATGCAATTTATTTTTTATTAGTAGTAGATAATTCTAAAAAAATCACTATTTTCAGAATTATCCACTAAAGGAAACGACAACTATTATTTAAATTTAAGTTTTCAACTTTTTTCTTATTATTTCCTTATATAAATATTAGTTCAAGTTAAAATTAATTAAATTAAATTTGCTATTTTACGCGAACTGTTTTGTGTGATATTACGACTCCACCGAAAGGATCCATTTATTTAACTATAGCTATCTTAGCTGTAGTTAAATAAATGGATAAAACTCACTAAAGGTCCGAATAACAAAGAAGAACCCAGCGGCATAATTACCCACCTACATTCACCACACTTTCACACACTTCAGCAGCAAACATACAAACAATAGCAAGCACGCAGTTTACGCACTAAACGCACATTCCACTTTAACTTTTTCAACTTTAAGTACACAATAAAATATTAGTTGTCACCCGGCGCTGCTACCCCAAAAATGCCCTTTCAAATACATTTACCTGGTACTCGCTAGCAATTTATTTTATAATAATTATACTATTTCTGTAATGTTGCAAGTGCCAGCAATAAGTTGTCGAAATTTTATCTTATGAGGTTCAACGATATAGTAGTGTATTAAATACGAACAAATATTGGTTTCTAAAGTTACTGAAGTTGAAACATCGTTATTAACGTATGGGAGAAACTTTATAATAATTTTTAAAAAGTCACACTTTTCTGTTGTGCTCGACCGTCACGCGCTATGATATTTATTGTTAAGTAGTAGATAGCGGAAACATGATAATTCAGGAATGTTTCACTGCTTACACATTAACCCTTTTATTATATATAAAAGATTTATATATAATAAAGGGTAATTGTGTATCTATAATATTACATTTTCTTGAGTGTTACTAATTATTATTAAAATTATGCGCACAAATTTTACTTACTATTTCTATGACACCACTATGCTTTCTGTTAGTACGGCTATCTCTTTATTTCTTAAATCCGTCACCTGAAAACAAGGAATTTCAATTAATTCGTGATAAGAAAAAAAATTACATCCATTTTATTTACTGAAAATTTGAGGATCTTGTCAAAATTTTAGAAATTTAATTTTTAATATTTTTCTTAAATCTTATTAAAGTTTATTAATTAATTATTAGTCTTCTTCTTCTGTTCGCATAAAATCTTTTTCTAATATTATTTGGCAAAATACTATTGGCCTAAAATTTTTGTGCACAATTATAATTACTTGACCTCCTTTACGTTTTCGTCGAATCGTAGATTGAACTAAGTATTGTTTTTAAATAGCATCCGTAATAATCCCACTGATATTATAAATGTAGAAGTTAGGGTGAAAGTTTATCCCAAAAATGCACTACTATTATTTTGGCTACATAGCCAATATGTGTACTTTAATCAATAGCTTTTAGAACGGTGAAATTAATGAAATTTGCTACTAATATATACACTCGCATTACATTCGCGAGAGAGGTAGTGTTCGTTTCTCCTGAAAATGCTTCGGTTTCGAAGTGAAACGTGCGTTGAGTACATAAATTGTGGGCTTTTGTGCTTGGTGCCGGCGTAGGATGTGAGTGAGAAAGTGTGGTGGATGTGTGTGGAAATTGTGCCGCTGGGGTCTTCTTTTTTGTCCGGAGTATCGGTAAGTTTTATCTATTTATTAAACTGACGTTTTTTTTCGGTACCATCGCGGAAGTTCACGGATAATAGCAAATTTAATTAATTTCACCTTTTATCCACAAAGTAACGCCTGAATCAATAAAATAGCTTTTAGAACATTTGGGAACCATAAATAAAAAGCTTTTGACATACACCTCTTTGTATATATCGAGAAAAAATCGGTCTTTTTTCAATCCCAACAATCCATTTGTAAATTGTAACTATTCCAGCATGAGTTAAAAATTAATTGTAAAATAGAATTTCATGCTAGTCATCATCATTTAAAAATTACGTATTATCTCACTAATATTACAAAAGCAAAAATATCTCTGTGTGTGTATGTGTGCATGTGTGTATATATATCAGAGTTTATTTTCCTTTGAGCCCCATATAAATTTGGTGGTGATTCTCTATGCCGTTGTCTACATATATTTAATAATTACTTATAACTTATATTTATTATTTTATTACACAACAATATTTTCTGACAATAAAGCAACTCATTTATTTTTTTACTTTAAGTGTACTAAAATGGCAGCACTGTATTTTTTATATATTTTAATATCTACAAGTACTTAAATAAATATGCCGTTAAATTAACATAACTATATTTAGCTTCCTTGATACATTGTAAAATTAAATATTAACATAATTAAAATTTATACTAAAGGACAGAGTCAACAGAACGTTATATTAATCTCGAAGGGCGAATATCAAAGGGACTAGAAGGTCACTGAAAGGGAAATGACGTTTATCTAGTCGACCGACTTTCCATCCTTCCTTTATTTGCCTTTATAAATACTTAATGTCAGAATTCTTCAATTTTAATCAAGATTACGGATTTCATGTAATTAAAGTGTAATATTGTGGTTTGATAATGTAAATTATATATGGGGTTGAAATATCTATAATAATAGATATTTCAACACCATATATATAATATATATAATCTATATATAATTTGAGAGTTATTTTTTTTGAAAAAAAGAATTTTCAACTATTTCCACAGTAAATTCATCAAAATTGGTTTAGTAGTTTAGCCGTGTAAGCGTAACAAACAAATAGTCAAACTTTCACTAAAGAGATAAACTTTCATTTTTTTAATAATATAATTATATTTATAGTTTATAGTATTAATATAATAAAAATATTTGTCCAGCAATGTAGTATGGATTATAAAAGTATTTCATTTCACATATTCTTGTATATATACCTACATTTATAAGTCATACATATTGTTTCTGTTTGTAATATTAAGATACTTTTTTTGTTTCTTATTTCCTATATTGTAATTAAATTTATTGTGTCGACGACTCTAATGGCCAGTAAAACTCCTTCGAAATGGCTACACCGATTTTTATAAAATTTTGAAGCATAAAGTATCCGGCAATGTTTGAAATTAATACTGAAGAGAATACTAAAAAACTGAGCTTTATACTTTAATGAAATTGAGGCACTCTTTGTCACACAATTTTTACCTATCACCTGTCAAAATAACCATCTATAATATAAAAGTTCTACCAAACTAATATGTATTAAAAAAAAAGAAAATATTAAAAGTACTTTCAACATAGTTTTTAGAGCATTATGAAATAACGCTCGGTAAGAGGGACCGTCATATTGACACATAAAAATTGCGCTTCCAGTGCCTTTGTCGGTATTTCACGACATTATCGAATCAGTCAAATATCGCTTCTTTTGAAACTTCCTTCTTATGGGCTTCTCGAGAAATTATGCAAGTGGATCACTAGTTTTTTGGCTGGTCGGATCATCAAGGTCGTAGTCACTGGTGCGTGCTCCAACCTTAAATTTGTCAATGATGGTATTCCACAAGGCTGCGTGCTATCGCCTACACTGTTTATCCTGCATATCAATGACATGTTGCGAATTAGTAACATTTATTGCTGTGCAGATGACAGTACTGGTGATGCTTTGTACTTCGGTCATAGCGGTATTTCTTGGAAACACATCAATGAGAACCGGAACAAGCTAGTGTCTGAAATCGAGACTTAACTCGATAAAATCTCGGAATGGGGTCGACTTAACTTAGTCCAATTTAACCACAGGAAGACAAAGTAATATGCGTTTACCGCTAAAAAGTCACTCTTTGCCGTAATACCTCATTTTGAGAATACTATCCTGACAGCTTCAGCAAATATTGGAATTCTTGGCGTTGAAATATCGAACAACGTTCAGTTCTCCAAACGTTAAGGAAAGGGTAAACTGGTCTCAAAAAAGCTCGGTGTGCTCAGTAGAGTAAGACAGCACTTCTTGCCGGCTCATCGCTCGCAACTTTACAAAGCGTAAATTCGCCCTCACATGGAGTACTGTTTTCATCTCTGGGCGAGAGCTCCGCTGTATCAGCTTCTTCCTCTTGATCGCATTCAGCATAGAGCGGTTTGAATCGTTGACGATCAGGCTGTCTCCAATCGGCTTGATTCCTTGGCTTTGCGCAGAGATGTAAGTTCGCTTAGCATCTTTTATCGCATCTGTCATGGAGAGTGTTTCAACGAACTGTTCAGATTGATCCCTGCGTTGAATTTCATCATCGAACAGCGCGGCAAAATTCAAAGTTCCATCCTCATCACCTCGATATCTGAAAATCCATAACCGTGCGATTTTCTAGGCACTTTTCACCGCGCACTACTCATCTATGGAATCAATTACCGGTGGGGATGTTTCCTAATGGATACGACTTAAGGACATTCTATAAGAGAGCATACTCCTTTTTAAAAGGCCGGCAACCTAGCTCCTCCTACTCGTTTGCCCCCTTTTCTATAAAAAATTAACCATTTTATGTAAGTAATCACGCAATTAACAATATCGATAAACGGTTCATCATTGATCTGATCAAGGAATATCAAAATGTGGCCAACTGACAGTAAAAACTTTCATGAAATGCCACCATATTGTGAAATCCTCGAACATTTCATGATGTTGACAATTCTAAATATAGAAATCGTTATTTGTTACATGATTTGCCTAATAAAATATGGTTGCTTGAAGCAACAAATAATAATACCAATTTCAAATAGGATTTGACTTATCTGCATGTGATGTGTTTCATAGTACCCATGAAATACATTACACGCAGGTGATGCAACACATTCATTCTTCATTTATGTCGACTTACTGCTAAGTATTCCTAGAGGCTATCCGATGTTAGAAATGTAAATTAAAAGCATAAGTGTTTTGATGAAACGGTTAAGTTATATGCAATTAACAAAAGTAAAGTTTAAAATTTATTATCATTGATGAAAAACATTTATTTGAAGAAATATATACGCCGATATTTGAAATGTAAATTAAAGGCATAGATATTTTGATGAAACGGTTATAATATATGCAATTAATAAAAGTAAACTTTAAAATTCATTGATGAAAAACTTGAAGTTGAAGAAATATATACGAGAGCATTCCCCGATTTTATCGGTCGCGCCGCTTTGAGCTGGGCCACCTCGATACTAGCTAGTGCCTATAACTTTTATTAGTTGAAACTAGTTTAAAGCACACTTGTACTTTTATTTCACTATAGGTATGGATTAAATTATTCAATTGATCGACCGGCTTGGCTTTAAAAAGCGACACCGGAATAATAATGAAATTTCACCAAGTGTCGACGATTGAAAGTGTAAAACTTATAATTTTTGTTTTATTCGCTCATCATACCACGTTTCATGGTCGCGCATCTCTCGGTTCTTTCTGCGCCGCAAGTCGTCGCGCGTTGCCAGTACGTGTGGCATACTTTATACAGTTTTCTTAATTTGTTTTCGTCGCTCGTTGCTCGCCGCGTCACAATTCACGTCGCAGGATGCGCCGCAAGTAGCTGTGGCCAGGCCGTTATCCTTGGACACGACATTTTTATTTATAACTCTGCACCCCGTTGCCCGTTTTATGATTATAGTTTCGTGCATATCTATCAATTACAATGTAGTTTTCCGGGATATGATTTTTAAAAAACAAAAAAAATTTATTCAAATAAACCTTAACAGACACTTTTTACAAGCCGACATAACTACCGGATCGGAACGCGGCATCACACTGAGAAGATCAAGCGGGAGAAAATCAGGTGGCTTATATTTCATGGATTAGAACAACAACCTTAGTTATTCTACGCTGAAAAATTTAAGTCGAAATTAAGAAGCTCTTCTGTAGGACCTTCTAAAATTATAACAGCATTTAAGTAGAGATTGAATTTTGCGCCTTACATAGGTGCAAGAAAATTGCATTATAAATAAAAAAATAATTAAAGTCAGGTAGGTAGCGTAAAAAGGAATTTTAAGCAAATGAAATGTTTATAATATTTAACGAAAAGCAGAAAACAAGAAATAAGAGAGATGTGAAATCAATTTAGAATTTATCAGCTTTTTGCATAACCGTTTCAAGTGACAGACAAAGTTAGCACAGAAAATCAGCTGTAGAGTTAATAATGTTTGTCACCTTATGGGTTTGCTGAGTTTAAATGTAGCAGCGTGATAGTAGTTATCATTTTATTATCATGATGCTATATATAAACATTATTAAATTTTCTATTCTTTTTTCATGCATATAAACATGTGGAATAAATTGTAATTATCAATGTCTTTTAAATGTGTTTTTTTTTTATTTGTTTACTGTATTTGTTTACTTTTTATTTATTGTCTTATTTTGTAAGCGTGTTCTTTTTATTACTGTATAAGTATAGTATTGTGAGGTAAATATAACAATTCTTATTCTCATTCTAAAACAAAATATCAATAAAGTACTTTATACCAATTCAATTCGTTAGCTAAATGTCTATGAAGGTAAACATAAATTGTGGTTACTCATTTTTTGAATTTAGTCATTCAATTGTTGAAATGTAAACTTACAATAGTCCTCAAAATAAAGACATTTTTTCTGTTTAACCAAAGCATACCTGAAAATTTCTTCGAGCGTCAAGATATTGTAATAAAAATATAATCGTCGTGTCCACTAGCTGTCACTCTCTTTTATTAGAATTTCTTTAACCAGAACGGTTATATAATGGATTTCCAAGTGGTGTTATTATCTACCATAGACATGACGTGTGGAATATTGTTATCTGTTTGAAAAATATTGTATATTTTTTAAAAGTAGGTTATTCGATATTTTTTATCTGTTTACTTTATAATATTTAAAAAACAGAATGTGTAATAGTAAATGTGGGTCTATAACAAGCTTGACCTTCTTTCTTGCTTGATGACAATTGACGATTTATTAATATACAAAGATTAAGAATTTTCGTTCAAAATTATGAAGATTAAAAATAATTGCCAAGAGTTTTGCCGTGTATTTTGAAATAAATAATAATAAATTAATCAATCAGGATTTTAATTTGCTGGGTATAAAGTAAATCACTGCATCCACATAAATTTACCGGATTATCAACTATCGATATCGGTGCCAGGTCGACACATGATATTATATAAAATACTTCAAAAACATTTAGTAATATTGTGTACACTACAGTGTGCACTATTTGCACATCTGCTTAATTTAATGCTATGTGGAAATTATTTACTTATTTATGTGGTATTTATCACGAAGAGCTCAACAAAAGGCTATAAAAACTAAGCTCCTCCTTGATTACGTTTCAAGCCATGAAGGGTGTGATGAGGATTTGCTCTTACGAGTTTAAATTAAATTATCTGCAGATCGAGAAGTATTTATAAGATTTAGTATTAGATTGTATTATATCTACTAGAAATATTATCTTATTAAAGGAGTTCTTTCTACCAAACTGTACCTATCTTACCTTAATATATAATATCTGGTTGACCGGTTTTTCACATACCCATATCTTGGGAACCGAGCTTTTCTGGGTACCTGGAACCTTGATAAATCGATTCCTATAGAATAAATACATTTTTTTTGTTTTTTTTTTCCTGTACCTGGTTGACCGAGCTTTGCTCGGTTTCTCACATACCCATATCTTGGGAACCGAGCCCTAATTTGTGACTTTCATGAAATCGTTGGAGCCGATTCCGATATATATATATATATATATATATATATATATATATATATATATATATATATATATATATATATATATATATATATATATATATATATATATATATATATATATATATATATATATATATATATATATATATATATATATATATGACGTGTCAGATTGTTTGTCCGCGATGGACTTCGGAACCACTGAACCGAATTCAATTAAATTTTGTAAATGTCTACTGTTTGGTTCAACTTAAAAGATAGGTCAGTTTTTATCTCAATTACCCCACCAATATATTCAATACAAGTAATTTGCTTGGCAATACAACGTTTACCGGATCAGGTAGTATATATATGAAAACAGTAAAACAAATATTATACTTGTCGAAAAAACGTGAATTCACTGATTGAGAATTAAATAGATGGGACTTTTTGAAGATTGATGATGTTGATAAATATATCCTTGTCTAATATTATATTTATTCATTTTCATTATTCATGCCAAATTAGAGCTTTCTACTACTAATACTACAACTATTAGTCTAGTACTATTAGTCTAGGACGTACGTACGGGCATAGCTAAATTATAAGGTTTCCTAGTTTACATTGGAACCATAAAAACATTTACAATTTTTTTTAATGTATTTACTATTAAATTAAAATATACCAAATATGGCGTTCTTAGGTATAGGAGTTTTGTTAATGTGGACATAATAAGAGAGGAAATAAACTACAAAAGTGCCACATTTTTATTGACAGGCACGTAAAGCTGCTCATCGCCGATCCTCTAATATTGATACGATATGCTATAAGGCGTAAATAGCTACTGAAGTGATTGATACACTCGAGCGAGTTTCGATTTGTGATGTAATTCTTGTTAAAATATCGTCAGTCAGGTTATTGGAATATTCACCAACAAACAAAATTGAGGAAATATTTATTAAACTAAAATTTATTATAATTTTGAAACCAAAGTGCCACGCCATCTGTGTTCCACGTAGTTCCAAAGTGCAGTTCATAGACTGCACTTACGTTTGAGCTCGTTAGTCACAAATATATATTATTATACTCTATTATACATTGCAGCGCCGCTTTATTTTGACTTTTGTTGGACGATTTATTATTATTTTACTGCTGCAGCGAGATTTAACGAAATGGAACACTGCTTCTACTTAGCATAACTTCTCTAGTATGTAACATATGTAACTCTCTGTTTAAAACAAATTATGAAGCACCTGTCATACATACAGACAGACATTTTGAAAGTGAAAAAAATCCTATTAATGAGCCGTAAGCGTTTATACGAATTGCCGAAGACAGATTTTTGATGAATTCAATTACAGTAATTCATAAGTAAGGTAGTATCAAAATCAACGGAGTTCATTTTGCGGCGCTCTATTCCGTCAGTGGTTGTCCCTAACGTGTTTAGAATTGGAGTGTAAAGTAGTTGCTAAACTAAAAAAATTGGTTACCTGTAAAGTCGGTTTACAGACAAAAATTTTATGTGATAACGTCATAAAAAAAAAGATCGTGCCTCACTTTTTCCGCGCTCTCGCTTGCACGCTCGGCTCAGACGGAACGTGACAATGAGTCATGCTTTTTCGCGCGTGCAGACGGCGTTCATCGATTTATAAGACGTAATTACGGTAATAAGGGGAAATTAAAAATATAAACAAGCTAATAATAATTAAACTGAAAACTTTAGATAATAAGAAATTCTAAAATATACTATAGTATATCACGTCCTGAAGATGCTTAAAAAGTAAAACTGGTTGAGTAATATCCCAACATATATATATTTGTTATGAAATGTAATTAACGTACAAGTGCATTGTTAATTGTGTCTAACAGTAAAAACTATAAACTGCTATACGAAAGTTCGCGATGGCATGTTCATCTCATAAGGATAGCTCTATATACTTTTATTCTATGTTCCAAAAAATATGGTTAGTAGTTATATTGTGATAATTGAAAAACTAATAAATAATCCTAATATTACACAGTATTAATCCTTATTAAATAAAATACGTTAATTAATTTAATACTTTCGTTCAAATTAGATTAGGTAGCTACAATAGTCTCAATGCTTGTGTTCCGGTTTAAAGAGTAAGGTAGCTAGTAAAGTTATGTATATGGCATTACTATCCAGCCACACATACAGCAACACACCATTTAACATTGGTGGTATCGATAAGCGATGGTTGTCTTCTTCCATTATATTAAAAAGCCCCTTACTTACTACTTACCTTATAATTTAAAGGAATATCTTAAGAGATACCTGGAAATAAATACTAAGGCGCGAGAAAATAAATTAAAGCTATACTATATCGATGGATGCCAAATTTAAATTTCATCTACATGAAAAGAAGTGAGATGCCATTAAAACATAAATTATAGAAAACCCAAGACTCGCAACACAGTTTTTCTATCGTAAAAAGTGTGAGATCCATGTTATATCATGTCGGTTAATTTATTTAGTCCCTACTTAAGGGACCTTCTGTCGTAAGTTATTATTATATCAATATTAAAAATCTTTTACGTTTTAAATAAAAAGATGGACTTGGCCATCGCAGGAAAATACAATGTATCTCATAAGTAATATATATATATATATATATATATATATATATATATATATATATATATATATATATATATATATATACATATATATTATTATTATTATTATATCAGATTATTTAGTACGATTGCCAGGTCAATATATTTACTTAAAACTTAAAAGATTTTTAACATTGATATTATGGTAATAAGTTAAGGTAAAAGGTCCTTTAAGTAGGGACTAAATAAATGAATTGACACCATTGGTATGACATGGATCTCACAACTTTTACGGTAGAAAAATTGAGTTACGAGACTTGGGTTTTTTACAAGTTATGTTTGTAATGGCATATATTCCACTACCCCTGTAAAACCGGGCGGGTCCCTAGTTTAAATATTAAAATCGCATTGAAGAGCCCGAACAAATTCCACCTTCTAAAAAAAATTAAAAGCTATCTTTTTGTTAAAATATGGACTGTAAATAATTCTGACGTTTCCAAATGAAAAGATACTTTTGACATCAAAGTTAAATAATTTATACGAAACGACGAGAAAATGTACCCAAGTGGAATATTTAATTCAAAATTATTAAAAATTAAGCTATATGTGGTCTAGGTGATAGCCTATTCGGCTCAGATCAGAACAGACCTCATGCGTCCCGGGTTCGATCTCCGAGTCGGACAAAGTGTTGTAACACTTGTGTTTTCGAGCTTTTTCTCAAAAATTCCGATTTTTACGAGTGGGAGGGATGTAATGTGCTGCGCTCCCAGCTGCATGGGTTACCACCATCTTGCTTATAGCACCGTGAAACAGCTTTGCTGTGTTTTGGAGTGAAGGGCATGGCAGGCAGTGTAATCACCGAGACTTAACATCTAATGTCTCAGGATAGACAACACATAAATGAGTTCCCTGGGCTAGTTCCAAGTTAACTAGTTTATGTTCATTGACGACGTCGACCACTTATCATTAGGTGGCAGTCTACCAGTTTGTCTATCTAACTAATATAAAAAAGTAGCATTTTGAAATCGGCTGTAAACGGGAAAATAGTGTGTTGACATTAACGTGTCTCTGATGAGCAAATAAAAATGTCGGTCCCGGTTATTGCTATAAATAAGCTGTAATCGCTACCAGGTTGGAAAATGCGGATATGGGTATCTCGCCAAACAACAAAACGGTAAATCGTGTAAAAACAAACCGGAATGTTTGTAGACCGCACAGTTCCTTTCCGAATATATGAAAATAAAAATATCATGGAATTTTAAAATGTTTGTATTTACCCTCCAACTTCCCTAAAATTGAGGGAATACTTTAAGCTGGACAACATTATCTCAAGTCAGTTGTAGATCAGCTTTAGTTCAACATTTTAAGTTGCTCTATTATGTTCAATCTATCTTTTAACATCAATAAATTATTTTAAACGGGGAATATTTATCTATCTCCATCCACAAAATAATTGATTATATATGAGTATATTCACCTACAAAAAATGCCTTTGATGTTGCACATTTTAAAAAGAAAAATGTTTTTTTTTATTTTTCTTAAAGTACCTTTTCATAATTTATAGTTAGACGTTTGTATGTATTGATGTAATTAAAATGCAGAATACAGAATAAAAAATAAATTATTATGACTGGACATTATAGGGATTAATATATTTTTTGTTCCAATTCAATTATTGTTCTTGTTACGATATAAAATTTCGATCAAAAAACAGCGGAAAACATTTTCGCCGTGTTGGTCCCGGCCTCCTTTGAAGAATAGGCCAACTGCAGTTCTGCCAGGCAAGTCGTAAAAGGCGACCGATTGGCTAACGAGTCACTAACATCGTGGCTACTAGGTGGTAGAGTTCTGCATTGTCTCGCCCGGGTCTGGTACCACCGCCTTATCTATTCCTGCCGCAATAGCGTCAGTGCTTGTTGCTGTCGTGTTCCGGTTTGGAGGGTAAGGTAGCCGGTAAACTTATGCATGTGGCATTAGACCTCGCCACAAGATAGCAACGCACCATTAACATCTTTGGTGTCTATAGGCGATGGTTGACTCTTTCCATCAGGAGACCCATCTGCTTGTTTGCTATCTTATAATATATAAAAAAAAAAAAAAAAAAAACATAATAATGAATAGTAAACTTACAAACTGGACATAAATTCAATTTCAATTCTGTATTTTTCAGATTGGAGGCTATGATTTACAGAAATAATAAATATTTTTACAACAAAATTTACTGGCAAAAATATTTCAAGGAATGTATGTGTAAACAAATGCAATAAATATTCTACAAGTACTTTGTCACATAGGTAATACGAGTATGTTTCAAACGTTATTTATATCTTTCCTTCATTTAAAGCATAAAATCATATTAAAGAGCCCCAAGCTCCATCCGCCAAGAAGAATGTCAAAAGCTATCTTTTTGTTTAAACATGAGTTGAACATAATTCTGGCTGAATTTTCCAAATGAAAAGGTATTTGTAGCATTGAAGTTAATAATTTATACAAAAGGACGAAACGGCGTTCTTGTTGTACTCGAGTGCGATATTCAATTCAACTTACACTCTCAGATTTATTGGAATATAAATAACAAATTTGTTGTAAAATATTTGCTTTATGATCTTTTCATATATCAATTCAATTCAGTATCCAATATCATTACATTAATTTAATTGTGGAATAAGCCGAGAGAACTAAACCTTAATATATCCTTGGATTCACCGCGATTCATTTGTGTTGTCGACTAGCGAAATGGGCGGTGATCCCACCGCTTGATTGATTTTCTTAGAGTAAACTCTTGTGCTGTTTCACAAGTACAATATACTTGTTATAAAGCCAATCAATTTTAGTGTTTAGTTTCATCAGGGATTTTTGTTGACTTTAAATATAAAGTGAAGTTTGAGCTCATAAACCACAGTATTCCAAGCAGCTACTAAAATTTATTGCCTCTGTTTAGTGATCTACATTTGATTTTAGGGGGATAAAATCCCACACATAAAGCAGTCTAGAATTAAGAAAGAAGAAAGAATTTAAGATTTATTTTATGTATTTGTGGAAATTATTTTATACCCGGCCAAGCATCCACTGTATCTCTGTGTCACTGTGTAAAAATATTTCCTCATTCTAATGTGATTGTCCGGTATAAAATTTATCTTGTCTGATATCCAAACGAATATACATATCTGGTATATATCAGATCATTTTTACAGAGAGTTTACACAAATTTAAACAAGACTTCAAAATAAAACTAAAATGTAAACTTTTTTCAAATGTTTACAAAACCGGAAAAATATGACGTTGAAAATGACGCCAGCAGCACAGTAGAATAATAAGGTAGTAGATCAACTCCATTCAAGGCGCCCGAACCGCCACACGCACACAGACGTGTCGTTACACGGCCGCTAACCTATCTTGCCCGGCCAAGATTGGTTAGCGGCCGTGTAAACGACACGTCTGTGTGTGTGCGGCGATTCGGGCGCGCTAAATGGAGTTTTTCTACTGCGTTATTATTCTATTGTGCCAGTAGAGCTTCTCAGCGTGTTCGCGCTAACAGTTATTTAAACTTTTGTGTACTGTTTTAACAAACAAATCATCGTCTATTTGTGAATCTTTTAATTGCTACTCTCCTTTCAAAATCATTCCCGTTACCAATATAAAGACGTAGTATTTTAACATTAGTTTGAATTTAATAATAATAATTAACATTTATTGGAACGAAGTTCCTTATTGCGCGTTGTGAAAGGGGGCTAGATGGAAAAAAATCTTACGAAAAGTTGTCACGACACTTTTTGCTATAGTAAGCTATTGTAAGCTGTGCGGCGTGCGCATGTTTCTCGGTCTGTCTCTCTTTCTGTGTTTTATAGAAAGCAAGCCAGATATTTTCATTTCTATTTCGCATTGAACAGTGTGGTGTCGCGACGATTATTTTTGTTGAGTGTATACAGATTTTTTGTAAATAATAAAAAAATAAAATTTTATTACAATTCCTTCACTAATTAATCGAAAGGAACTTCGTTCCATCCGGGTGTCCCTTGACACCTCTCAACTTTTATTTTAAACAAACAAAAAAAAACTTTTCTGAAACAAAAGGAAAAACTAAGGAACAGTTGAAAATGTAACTTAAAAATAAAACAATTTTTATGTTTCAATGTTTGTGGTGTTATGTCTTAAAATGGTGTGCTACTCAGCTTTAATTTAATTATAAAACTCGACACTGATTTTCTGTAACACCCATCTTAACGCCATAGATAGCGAATGGCAAGAAATAAGAAAGAAAAAATAAACAAAAAATTTGACGTCCTCATTATAATAAGCCGGCGAATGACAATTATTGTCAGTCGCTGATCGGAATATTTAAATTGATAAAACTTTGCGCAGATAATATTTTTCTTTTTTACTTTATTACTAAAGTTGAGTAAAAGTCAATTCTGTTAAGTAGAAAGTGCGGAGGAGTTAACTTTATTCTTAGAATTTCAATACAACTACGTGTTTTATTTCGCTGTTGTCCACGCCACCTTTTTATCGAATCGTGGATAATGAAATAAATTGATTCAGTGTTCCTATCTATTATTATTTAGGTCTTAAAAATTAAGACGTTATTCAAATCGTATATAAGGAATTTTAGCATTATTATAATATTGATTCATTTATAATAACAGCATTACTTGATTGGTGATTATTTCGTCTTAATCAGATAGAATTTGTTCCTTTTTGACATTATTAAGTTTTATTTATATTTATACAGAAGTAAAGAATATAAAAATTCTTTCTTAGTAGAGCGCAAAAGAGGATTTTTGAAAATTCATCGCTTCAGGGTGAGAAGAGAAAAAGTTTGTACGAAAAACATATTAGACACAATTTCTTAAATTTTATAATTTTCTAATACCAAATGTTTAGGTGACGTTATACTATTTTTTTTTAGGATTTCGTACCCAAAATGAACCAAAGAACTCAATTTTTGGGACTCTGCTACCTGTCCGTCCATTCAACTACCTGTCACAAAATTGTATCAGTATTCTACTAATTTTTTTTTTAATTTATACGATAGCAAACAAGCAGATGGTTCTCCTGATAGAAGGAGATAATCATCGCCTATATTTAATGGTGCGTTGCTGTCTGTGTGACGAAGTTGGAATGCCATATTTATATATATATATATATATATATATATATATATATTAGGGATGGGCCGAAATTCGTTTCACATTCGGTTTAACCGAATTTCGGCAGCTTGAACCGAACTTCGGCATTCGGCCGAAATTCGGTTTAAATGCCGAATGTTCGGCACTAGAAACTTGCACTTTTTTGACTGAAATCTACACTAATGTTGTAAAGAGGAAAGATTTGTATTTCTATATTTTTATATCTTGTATCAACTAAACTCAAAAACTACCGGACCGATTCGAAAAAATCTCTCACCATTAGAAAGATATTAAATCATCCCCGAGTAACATAGGCTATATTATACTTACCAAAATAATCTGTAAATTGCTTGACCCTGCAGGCCATCCCTGAAACATCCCGCTAAATAAAACAACATAAAAACAAAAATAAAAAACCTCAGCATAGATTTTTGAGTTCGAAGAGATTACAAAGCATGTAAAACGGTTGACCCGGCATCGGCAAGTCATCACTGAAACTTCTCGCTAAATCTTTATCTATATCTACGCATATCACATTTTTTACAGAGTTCAAAAATCTTTAATTTGTTACAAATGTTCGTTACTATATAAAAGTCGTAAATGACAGTAATTTTAAAAATTTTTAAACGCTATATATTTTGAAAATGATTTTGCTTTTGATTGATTTTGGTTTTTCGGATGGCATTCGACACAATTTTTGACCTCTAAAATGTTTTCTAAACGTACGTAACGTAATCTACAGGCTGAAAAATGTCGAAGCAATATCAATTTTTGATGCAATTTACTTATTTGATGCAATTTTAAAAAGAGAAAAGCTGATTAGATTTTTAAGTCAGTCGGTATATAAGCCAAAGAGTTATTTTAAAATTATTAGGTTTTCTGTAAACAACAAAATATTAATATTTAAATAGTTGTAACTTTTGGAACGAACCTGAAGCTAGCAGTTAAAATTAAAGGATAAATATGACGGCGCACAGGGAGGTAATAAGCAAGCCCCCATATGGAGTTTATAAGATGTTTACGGAAGTAAAGACGCGGGATATTCCATAATTATCACAAAAATTTAGAGACTTGAAAAAACAAATGTGACTTACTCGCTAATACATACAACATTGTTGATTACATTGTACAAAACGCTTGCATTTTTAACTAGCAAATTTTTTCAGAGAAGAGGAAGACGGTAGAGGGTTCTACTTGAGTCGAGTAATGGCCTAAAGCAAGATTTTTAACAGTTCGCGCATCATCCGCAAATTTAATAAATGTCGAAAATTTATTTATTTACGGCGACGCTTGTATTTTTAACTGGCAAAATTTTTCAGAGAATAGAAAGTTGTTAGAGGCTTCTACTTGAGTTAAGGAGTTGCCTAGAGCAAGACTTTTAACGTTTCACGGATATTTTGCAAATCTACTGAAAGTCGAAAATTGACTTATTTACGGCGACGGTTGTATTTTAAAGTAGCAAATTTTTTAAGAGAAGAGGAAGCTGGTATAGGCTTCTACTAGAGTTTAGGAGGTGCCTGGAGCAAGATTTTAAACGGTTCGCGGATTTTTCGCGTATCTATGAAAAGTCGAAAATTTACGAATTTACGGCAACGCCTGTATTTTAAACTAGCAAAATTTTTCAGAGAAGAGCAAGCGGGTAGTGGCTTCTATTTGAATCAAGAAGTTGCCTAGACCAAGATTTTTGACGTTCGCGAATATTTCGCGAATTTACTAAGAGCCGAATATTATTTATATACGGTGACGCTTGTATTTTTAAGAAGCAAAATTTTTCAGAGAAAAGAAAGCTGGTAGAGGCTTCTTCTTGAGTCGAAGAGGTGCCTAGAGCAAGATTTTTATCGGTTCACGGATATTTCGTGAATCTATTAAAAGTCGAAAATTTACAAACCCCTTTATTTTTAATTAGCAAAATTTTTCAGAGAAGAGGCTTGTACTTGAGTCGAGGAGGTGCCTAGAACAAGATTTCAACGGTTCGCGGATATCACGCGAATCTACTGAGTCGAATATTTACTTGTTTACGGCGACGCTTATATTTTTAACTACCAAAATTTTTCAGAGAACAGGAAGCTGGTAGAGGCTTCTACTTGAGTTAAGAAGTGCCTGGAGCAATATTTTAAACGGTTAGTGGATTTTTCGCGAATCTATTAAAAGTCGAAAATATAACAATTTACGGCAACGCCTGTATTTTTAACTAGCAAAATTTTTCAGAGAAGAGAAAACGGGTAGAGGCTTCTACTTAAGTCAAGTAGTTGCCTAGACCATGATTTTTGACGGTTTGCGGATATTTTGCGAATCTACTAAGAGTCGAATATTATTTATATACGGTGACACTTGTATTTTTAAGTAAAAAAATTTCGAGAGAAGGGGAAGCTGGTAGAGGCTTCTACTTGAGTCAAGGAGTTGCCTAGACCAAGATTTTTGATGGTTCAAGGATAAACCTTAAAAACAACAAAGAAAAATATCGACACGCGGGATTTGAAACTGCGACCATTTCCCTAAAGCCGGGACGCTCTTCCGCTGAGCTAGTGTCGACAGGCTCGAGGCAGCAAAATTCTTCTTTGCTATATATAAGGTTCAAGGATATTTCGCGAATCTACTAAAAGTCGAAAATTTACAAATTTACGGCAACTCCTATTTTTAACAAGCAAAATTTTTGAGAAAAGAGGAAGTTGTTAGAAGTTTCTACTTGAGTTACGGAGTTGCCTAGAGCAAGACTTTTAACAGTTCGCGGATAATTCGCGAATATACTGAAAGTCGAAAATTTACTTATTTACGGCGACGCTTGTATTTTTAACTAGCAAAATTTTTCAGAGAAGAGGAAGCTGGTAGAGGCTTCTACTTGAGTTTAGGAGGTGCCCGGATCCAGATTCGCAGACCGTAAACGGTTCGCAGATTGTTCGCGAATTTATTAAAAGCCGAATATTTACATATTTACGACGACGCCTGTATTTTTAACTGGAAAAATTTTAGAGAATAGGGAGTTGTTAGAGGCTTCCTATTGAGTCAAGGAGTTGCCTGGACCTAGATTATTAACGGTTCGCGGATATTTCGTGAATCTACTAAGAGTCGAATATTTACTTGTTTACGGCGACGCTTGTATTTTTAACTAGCAAAATTTTTCAAGGAAGAGGAAGCTGCTAGAGGCTTCTATTTGAGTTTAAGAGGTGCCTGGAGCAAGATTTTAAACGGTTCGCGGATTTTTCGCGATTCTATTTAAAGTCGAAACTTTGCCAAATTACGCCAACGCCTGTATTTTTAACTAGCAATTTTTTTCATAGAAGAGGAAGTCGGTAGAGGGTTCTAATTGAGTCGAGTAATGGCCCAAAGCCAGATTTTGAACAGTTCGCTCATCATCCGCAAATTAAATGAATGTCGAAATTTACTTTTTTATGGCGACGCTTGTATTTTTCACTGCCAGAGTTTATCAGAGAATAGGAAGTTGTTAGAGGCAGGAGTTGCCTAGAGCAAGACTTTTAACGGTTCGCGGATCTACTGAAAGTCGAAAATTTACTTATTTACAGTGAATTTCATGAGATCGTACGGGCTGTATTTTCAAAGTTAAGGCTCGGGGGTAGCGGAAGGTGGTATTTTTGAAATCAGGAGACAAAACTCTATCGTGCAATGGTGTCAACTCCTAGGCCGTTTTGCTCTACCTATTAGAGTGCAGTTGCACCAGTTGCAGCATGACGCCTATATCAGCACGTCGGTCCGATGCACATTCAATGTTCATGCAGCCTAGCGGACCGATCGTGGCCTAAGCTCAGCCAGGTTCATAGGTGAGTTGGGATACCTACTGGACGCGGTGTCGCGTCAGCTTATTCTACGTCAATGATACCAAGAAATATTTGATAACAATATTTACTTAAAAAAGTGAATAAAAAGAAGCATTACAATAAGCAATATTATAAACCGCACGGTTTACAGAGGTACAACCAACATCTTGAACAGTCGGACTACCGATAAGACCGCTCCGCACGTGACTATCCAAAGCCGCATCGAGATCTCGGTAACGCAATTGAGCGAGGTACAGCGATCGTGCTATCTTTGAAGAAAAAAACATGTATTCTACTCAGGCTTAACACCAGCGCCTCGAGCCCATCGGAAAACACGTCGCAACGCACGAAAAGTTGAGCTCGCAACGGATTGTTCAACTTTTCAGAATGCATACCTAAAAGCTTTGACGCGCGCAGCGATAATTTTTGTGCTGAAATTTAGTAAAATTCCCCATGATATCATTGCGGTTTGCAGTTACCCACAAAACCCAATGTTTATCGTTATCCTCAAATTTAACGGGACTTATTTTACCTCATTACCAAATATGTTCAGTCGCCCGGCTAACAGGATAATTACATCGGCATTTACGGAATCACGTAGAAATTAACTCGTGTAGTTATTATTTAACCCGAGATAAGGTGTTTGAAACAGTTTTGTTTCTATGGTCACAGAATATCATAAAGTTCATGCAATCTTACAACATCGATATGTGTCTCGGGTATCGCTGCACATTGCAGCGCGCAGAGAACACATCAGACGTTCGTACTTGCTGACTGCTGGCATGACGACGGATCGTAGCAAGTACTGTTCACGTCACGTTCAACGTCTTGACTTACGTTACGCTCGTATACGTGTATTGCACACGCACACACACGTACGTACGCATACAAGGGAAACGTGCTATAATCTTGACAAACGTCACAAACGCTTTAAGAAAAAGCAAGCAGGTGTCTAGGAAACGTCTAAGAGCGGGTGAGCCTTGCACAGGCACGGTAGATTGTTATGAAGAAGCTGATACACAGCCTTAGGATCGACATTACTACGAGTCAAAGTTTCGCGCGTTAGCTCTGCGCCGTTTATCTTCTTACCTTTCTATGCAACACCTGAGAGTCTTTTGCAGAGAATTATGTCTAGACTTAATCCAGAAGCGTGCCAGGAGGCTAGCGAGCACCGTTTGCGGTGAAAAAATTCAATTGCATTTTGAGTCAAATGCATCCTAGTGCATTGGGTTGACACTGCAAACTCCTACTCACACCTGAAGCTGCATCTAGGAATTATGCACCGTACACTCTTGTGATCCCGACTGTATATATCTTGTATGTAGAGGCCTCTTGTTAAGTGTAGGAGGTGCCTTGAGCAAGATGTTTAAAGGTTCGCGAACATTTCGTGAATCTACTATCTACTAAAAGTCGAAAATGTACTTGTTTGCGGTGACGCTAGTATTTTTAACTAGCAATATTTTCGGAGTAGAAGAAGTTGGTAGAGCAAAATTTTTAAGGGTTCGCAGATTTTTCGCAAGCCAATTTAGAGTTGAAAATTAGGGATTTACCACGATGAAGCGCTAGAAGCAAAATTAAGCAAGAGATACTTCTCATGAATTTTTCGCAAGTCGATTTTTAGTAACACCATTTTACGACGATGTTCGTATTTTTAACTCTTAAAATTTTGTTACTTAAAAATACAAGCGTCACTATATGAAAATAATATACGTCTCTTAGTAGATTCACGAAATATCCGTGAAACATCAAAAATCTAGATCTAGGATTGCCTAGATCTAGATTTTTGATGTTTCACGGATAAGAAGAAGGGATTGCCCTTAACTCAATTAGAAGCCTCTAACAACACCCTATTCTCTGAAAAATTTGCTAGTTAAAAATATAGGCGTTGCCGCAAATTCGTAAATTTTCGACTTTTAATAGATTCCTGAAAAATGCGCGAACCGTTTAAAGTCTTGCATTAGGCACCTCCTAAACTCAAGTAGAAGCCTCTACCAGCTTCCTCTTCGAAAAATTTTGCTAGTTAAAAATACAGGTGTTGTCGTAAATTTGTAAATTTTCGACGTCTAAATAGATTCGCGAAATATCCGTGAACCGTCAAAAATCGTGGTCTAGGCAACTCTTTGACTCAAGTAGAAGCCACTCAAAACTTGATTCGATTTCGTTTTTTGAAACTAAATTTGACACAGTCTTATAAGCACTAAAATATTGTGGAAGGTAAAAAAAATCTAGTTAAGAAATTACCAAATATGTCAAAAAACACTTCTAAAATTTTTCGTTAACGATAACTCTTGAACGGAAAATTAAAAATGTTTGATGCAATAATGCATTGAACGCAGTTTTTGTAGGAATAGAGCTGATTAGATTTTGTAGCTAATCTATACATTTATGTACTTAGATTGCACAGAATTATTTATGTATGTATGTTATTTATGTACAAAGTTATGAGATGTTTACATATACACATACACACACATATACATACAGACATGCTGACCTCATTGTGAAAATAGTCGGAAAAGATTTCTAGGATCTCAAAACGTGGACATCTGGTGAAAACTCGATTTTCATAAATCGGGGCAAAAAGAGTTCCTTATCTACATACGTAACGGGAAGTTAAAAATAAAGATCCGTGCCTAAATTGGAACAATGTAACTCAAATGTATCAAATTTATGCCGTTACGTCATTAATTCACGTGCGTTGCGAAAACTATTAACAATATCCTATATATCCATACTAAAATTATAAATGGGAAAGTGTGTCTGTTTGTTTGTCCGTTTTTCATGGCAAAACAGCGACGAATTGATGTGATTTTTTAAGTGGAGATAGTTCAGAAGGAATGGAGAGTGACATAGGCAACTTTTTGTCTCTTACTTTACGCGAGCGAAGCCGTGGACAATAGCTAGTATAAAATAATCTAAATTTTAAGGAAATTCGTAAACGTGTCGCTTTCAAGAAAGCGCCTACTAAACCGAAGTTCGGCCGAAATTCGGCCGAATTTTTTATTTTCACCGAATGTTCGGCCGAAGTTCGAATTCGGTTCAAACCACATTCGGCCCATCGCTAATATATATATATATATATGTAAATATATATTTTTAATTTCATCTATTTAGTGGTATCAAAACCAGCCAGATGCAAATAGAACAATAGTTTTTTTATGCTTTGAATTATCAATTTGAATTTTTTGCACATTACTGCAAAAAAATATTTATGTATTTTATAAATATCGAAGAAATAAAAAATACTCTTCAAAGATAATTACATTCACTTACATCCACTGCGTAATTAAATATAAGAGTAACTGTGCTGTTTGCCCCAATTAATTCCACAAAAAGTCCGCTGCAAAAACAATCTGCAATGAAGTGTCAAGTAGAGAGGTGTTGTTAATTTTTTTCTGTGAGATGTTAATTACACACAGTTTTTAACGAAAAAACATTTAAGAATATTTGTATTTATTTAGCTCTTACGATACTATTTTTCTTTCGAATATTTATCTTTTTATTTCTTAAACAATGAGACCACTGCCCTTATCGATCTAACCATTACCATCGTATTGATCAGCATATTGAATAAATTCTATTCAATGAATTTGCGTAATCTTTTAGACCAAGTTTGCTCAACCCCAAGCCCGCGGGCCACACTATGGCCGCAACCAAATTCACACCATTAACTTAAAAATGCCATAAGCATCATACTATTAACATTTCTCCGTGTTGGTTCCGGATTTCTTTGAAAAATAGGCCAACTGCCGTTCTGCCAAGCAGGTTGGCCGATTGGCTATACGCGTCACTTACATCGTGGCTACTAGGTGGTAGAGTTCTGCATTGTCTCGCCCGGGTCTAGTACCACCGCCTTACCTATTCCTGCCACAATATCATCAGTGCTTGTCATTGTCGTGTTCCGGATTGGAGGGTAAGGTAGCCGGTAAACGTATGCATATTGTGGCATAAGACCTCGCCACAAGATAGCAACGCACCATTAACACCTTTGGTGTCTATAGGCGATAGTTGACTCTTTCCATCAGGAGACCAATCTGCTTGTTTGCTATCTAATGGTATATAAGAAGATATATTTTCTTCACAATTTTTTCCTCTATAAAAACCTTTTATAATACTAAATAAAAATAATTATTGATTTAATTTCTTAATGTTGTATTTTTTTGTTATTGCGCATATAGTATCCTGAGAGTAGTTGAGCAGCCTTGGTTTAGACCATCTATCTTTTCACCCGACAGACCTGTAAGTAGACAATGAAATCACTACCAGTGAGACTTCTATTTTTTTTGATATAATAGGGTAATAAACAAGCAGACGGCTTCTTTTTATATCAAGATATGAAACAAAGTCTTCTCATGAAAAGTAACCTCCATCGCCTATAGACACTAAATATATTAATGGCGCGTTGCTATCTATAGAGCTGAATGTTAATTACACGTGCATAAGCAAGGATTTATAACGTTATAATTTCGATATGTTTTAACGTCATCGTGATTGGTTATGGTATATAATATTATGACGTTGTTTTCTAGCGCTTGACGGACCAATCACGAAACAGCATGAAACGCGGCGAACCAATCATGAAACAGCAACCATATCGAAATTATAACGTTTTAAATCCTTGTGCATAAGTACCGGCTACATAAACCTTCCAAACCCGAACATAACAGAGACATGCTTTCGCTTTATTGCGACAGGAATAGGTGGTGGTTGCGCTCCAGAAATCATCTTTAATAAATCTTTTCTTTTCGTTCTACCTGGCAGTTGGTCTAAGCCCTCTTTAAAGAACAGACCATCTGCCATTCTGCCAGGAAGTTTGTGAAAGGCGAACGAATGGATATACGGGTCACTACCATCGTTATTGACTGAGGTGGTCAAGTTGCGCAACGTTTCGTCCGGACTTTTGGTACCACCACCTTAAATATTCCTGCTGCAATAGCGTCAATATTTGTCACTATCGTTTTCCGGTTTTAATGGTTAGGTAAGTAGCCGTTAAATTTATGCACGTGGAATTACCATCCCGTCACACGAATATCAATGCACCATTAACATCTTTACTGTCTATAGGCGATGGCTTGTCTCTTTTCATGAAAAGAAGTCCAAATCAGAAATCAAAACCCATGTTCTGATTTCTGATTTGGTCTTTTTTATATACGTAGTATACAAATGGTACCACATACCTATCTAATTTATACTCACATCAATTGAAATAAAAAAATCACATTAATTCTCAAGTCAAATTCATTTAATTCGTATAAATTTTTTTAACTGTTAAATTTTCAAAAACGCATAAAGGTAATTTTACTATCCGAAACCTAAATGTAGGGGAGCCCAAATATTTGAGTGTAGCGTAACGGAGCGGAAGGACCACAAAGTTGTTATAAAAACTTTGTCTTAAGATTTTCAAGCGCGTTTTAATTTACCCTTATTTTGAAGGATTCATGTAAAAATAACGAGAAAAATATAATTTAACAATTTCCACAAACCGAAGTTATTGGATTTTTTTTTCTATTACCAGACGCCGGGCTCTACATAAAGGGTATATAAATATTTGGTGGAGAGTCTCAATAAATTGCGAGGTATCTTTTAATTCCCCACCTTTTTAATTGCTGTGGTTGAGTATATTCCAAGATTACCTTTTGGGCTCATCTACTATTAACAGCAGCATTTAATTATATAAACGACGAATTTTTATAAAGAAAACTACCATGTTTAAGAAACACCCGTTAGAGAAAACATTCTGAAAATAAGGTTGATAGCTAATACGAAAATCCTTAATATATTAGTAACATAACCTGGAACGGGCTTGCTCGTGTCTGGTTGACTTCTCTTTTTCTGCCACCATATCGTCAGTGCTTATCACTGTCGTGTTCCGGTTTTCTTTTCATCAGAAGAACTATATGTTTGTGTGTTATCTTATAATATAAAAAAAATAAAAAACTCTAGAAGCAAACTTTTTAAGGCGTAAAAATTTAAGAC
Source organism: Apodemia mormo (assembly GCA_036924255.1). NCBI lineage: Eukaryota > Metazoa > Arthropoda > Insecta > Lepidoptera > Riodinidae > Apodemia > Apodemia mormo. The sequence goes on along the minus strand of JAUPFN010000019.1, from coordinate 18,194,252 downwards.
TAAATTTGTTAAGCCATATCAATAAATACAAAATTCAGACACAAGCCCCAAATCTTACAGAGTCAGACATTCCTCTGCGAAAACATGTATGCCAATGAATTGAATACATTTTTTTTACATCGTAAGTTAGCAAACAAGCGAGGTCTAGTGATGGAAAAAAAAAACCATCGCCTATATAAACCAAAGATGTTAACAGTGCGTTGCTATCCGTGTGTGGGTTGTTGATTATAAATGCATAAGTTTGCCGGTTACCCAACTCTCCAAACCGGAACACGACAGCGATGTACATTGGTGCTGTTGCAGCAGGAATAATAAAGACGGTTAAACCGGACCCAGGCGAGACGTTGCAGCACTCTACCATCTAGTAATCATGATGATAGGCAGGTGTGACTCTTAGATGTAACTTTTAGGAACTTTCTGGCAGAATGGTAGATGGTTTATTTTTCAAAGTGAGACTGGACCAACACAGACAAAAATTTACGGAAAAATATTTCAACAAAGATAAAAGAAGAGATTGCAAAATAAATTAATTTAGGTTCTCATTTATTATAAAGAATTTTTAGTAGGTAAATGATTTAAATTACTAATTATCTGTTTTTTTCGTATTCTTTTTTTTTACTAAAGATATTCTAGTTTATTTTAATTTGCATATCACAAAATTACAAATAGAAAGAGAAACACGTATGGCAAGATCATGTAAGATATAAAAGTTTGAAGCCTATAGCTATTTTACTTTAAGCTATGAGGGTTATTACCTAGGTCCTTAAGGAACGGTTGAGACTGTCTGCTTGATAAAATAATGCATCATAACCTTTTCACGTGTTCAAAAATGAGTTGGAAGCTCAGTTTTGTGTTTCTATGAATGCAAAAGAATGAGAAAACTATGTAGTGAATATTATGTTTATGGGTCGGTCCAAGGTGTCTCCTCTAAGTCCTGTGTCAAAAGTCATTTCAAAAACCTTTGAAAAAATTATGTATGTAAAGCTCTATAATTATTTACTTGATTTTGACCTACTAAAAATAATCAATATGGAATGTGAATTTCATCTGTAACGATGAACTCATTTAACTAGTTATACGTATGTATAGCTGGCGATCAGTACAATCGACGTAATCGATCATATAGCAAAGAAGAATTTCACCGCCTCGAGCCTGTCGACACTAGCTCAGTGGAAGAGCGTCCCGGCTTTAGGGAAATGGTCGCAGGTTCAAATCCCGCGTGTCGATATTTTTCTTTGCTGTTTTTAAGGTTTTTCCAGATTCCCAAGCACGGGGTGAGTGCTATAACACAAAAATAATTAGAAATACGAAAGTACTGATCAAAATTATAAATGTGAATTTCATCTGTAACGATGAACTCATTTAACTAGTTATACGTATGTATAGTTGGCGATCAGTACAATCGACGTAATCGATCATATAGCAAAGAAGAATTTCACCGCCTCGAGCCTGTCGACACTAGCTCAGCGGAAGAGCGTCCCGGCTTTAGGGAAATGGTCGCAGGTTCAAATCCCGCGTGTCGATATTTTTCTTTGCTGTTTTTAAGATCAATATGGATTCAGGAAAGGTAGGTCTACTACATTAGCATGTTTTGATTTAGTAAAGAGCATAACTGAATGTCTGAATAAGAAAATGTATCCACTTTGTGTATTTTTGGATATGAGTAAGGCATTTGATTTTGTTTCACACAATATGTTATTATCAAAATTTGAAAAATATGGTATTAGAGGGAAGTCTTTAGATTGGATAAAGAGTTATTTAGAGAATAGGAAACAATGTGTTGAAATATCTAAAATATGCGGAAACCGTAAAACATATATATACTTAAAACTACCTTGTTAACAACTGTGGTGTACCACAGGGCAGTGTTTTGGGACACTTGCTATTTTTAATTTATATCAATGATCTTCCTGATAGTATACAACATGATTGCTTTTTATTTGCTGATGACACTACCCTACTTATTAAATGTAAAAATAAAAAGGACTTGCTAAATGAAACAACCGGAACCTTATTCCAAGTTTCAGACTGGTTAATTAATAATAATTTAAAAGTTAATGTAACTAAAACAAAATTAGTTGAATTTCAGAACTACCACAGTAATATTACTAAAAACACAAATATATTTTTAAATAAAGTAAATATAGATGATGTAGATTATACAAACCTTTTAGGAATAATTATTGACAAAAATTGTAATTGGAAAGCACACATTGAATCTCTATGTAATAAGATTGATAGATTTGTCTATGTATTGAGAAGACTAAGGGAAGTAGGAAACGCAAAAGCCTCCCTATTAGCATATCATGGATATGTCTCTTCTAATTTACAATATGGAATTCCTATTTGGCGAAATTCTGTTGAATTGGTACGAATTTTTAGAGTCCAAAAGAAATGTATTCGAGCAATATGTGGTGTTAATCAGTTACATTCCTGTAAACCACTTTTCAAGCCTCTTAAGGTCCCTTCCCAAGCTTCCCTTACCATGTTTGTATATTTTAGAGGTATGTGTATTTGTAAAAAAGCACCAAAAGTTATTTTGAACAAATGCTGAAGTCACTGGTAACTCATATTTTAGGAATAGTAAGAAATTATATGTGCCTAACCAAAAATTAAATATTTTTACAAAAAATGTGTATTGTATGTCTATTATTACATACAATCATATTCCTGATAGTCTTAAATCATTGCCTATAAATAAATTTCGCAAAAAGTTGTTTGATTTGCTGTTAGATAAAACTAATTATGATATTAAAGAATTTTTAGCCGATAAAATTAAATGTTAATGGATAGAAATATAAGTTTGTTGAATTGTCCTTAAAAAAATTTCAATGTGGTAAAAATTTTGTAAATGGTGAACATTATGTAAATTATAAAAAAATAATTACCCAAAATATGAAACTTGTAATTATAAAAATAACTTTGTAATATGGAATCATCCTTGTATATTTATAACAAGAACATAAAATAGAGAAAAAAAGACCAGCCCGCTGAGTTACTTCCGCCGGATCTTCTCAGTATGTGGTCGCGTTCCGATCCGGTAGTAATTCTGAAAAATCGAAACAATTTATAGTTTTAAATGTAATATTATATAATGATATTTTTTTTAAATATTTGCACAACATATATTGGTAGAATATGTCGGTAACTTAATTTATTTTTAACAACTTGTAACACCCATATTCTTGCAAATAAACATTTTCTTTCTTTCTTTCTTTCTTTCTGTCTATGACTCCGTAAGTGATTCACCGACAGTGCAGCAAGCTAAGTCGTAACTTTGCAAGAGGTCATTTGGGTGATAAGAAGTATGAAAATGGAAAGGCTGCGGGAGTAGATAAGGTTCTTGCTGAAATGATCAAAGCTGGTTCTGCTATTTGGGTCATTTTTAGGTCCTTTATAATCAAAGCTGGTTCTGCTAGTTGGGTCATTTTTGGGTCCTTTATAATCAAAGCTGGTTCCGCTGTTTGGGTAATTTTGGGTCCTTTATAATACTTTTGGATGACCAGTCGAGTGTCAAATTTAATTGTAAGCGGTCATCGTTTCATTGTATAAAGAAAGTGTCAGTGTAAAAATGAGAAGCGCATGCTTTGATGGTTCGGTTATTTAGAACGAATGGCAGGTGACAGTTTAACAAAACAGATATATGATGTGAATGTGGAAGAATGTACGTCATTGTACGTACCAGGGAAGATCAAGACTGATTTACTATGATAATTTGCATTAGCTTCAATTTTTCTGATAGACAGAGAACATATTTAACACCTATAGATGTCAAGGATGTAGAGGAGTCTTGATACATAGTAGGGTTAGATGAACTTACATGCTTGATAGAGTCAAAAGAAATAATTCACAAAAATGTTATCAAAAATCATTTGGATGACGTTAGAAGTTGCATATTTTATGAAATCCTATATTGCGCGTGGCGCGTCACGTACTTGGCGACTTTTATGTTGTTTCTGTGGAAATATCATTATTTTTTCTATTTCATTGATTTTTTTTCATAGCGATATTCCTCTGTACCGGAACTTTATTTTCCGATTCAGTAAAAGTGACATTACATTATTTAAGCATCTCTGAACGTTAACTAGAGCATATTCGTTCAGGCAGGTGGAAAATGTTATAGAACCAAGTAATATTATTTTAACATTAGTTTTTAATAAAATATGAAAGGTAACCAATCTTAACTGATTTTGGAAAGGAGTTCCTTTTCGCACCTTATTTGTTTGCGGGCTTAGGCACTATAACGAAAACTGTGTAACAATGAAGAACGACACAAAAAATAACATATTTTTGCAGTGATTTTAAAGCACTTCCTGAGCATCTAGTAAATTTTGATTTTGATTTTAAAATGAATGATATGCTATAATTAAATTATCCTTTAACTGAAAAAAAAAATTAAATACAAATTTAATATTTTTTTGAATTCTAGCCCATAGAGAGGTAAAAAGAGGCTTTAAAGTTTGTATCAAAAATGAATTGTTTATTTATTGCATTACTATAAAATCTTAATTATTTTAATTTAGTATTTATGATTTTTAATACAATTAAGATGTACGAATTTTCGGATTTTTTAGTACTTATGCTCTTCAATCGAAATTGAGGAAACATGCATGTAATGTTAGAAGTTTCATTCATTAAAGGAGTAAAAGTGTGTGTTACAATTTATATGAAAAATCAAACGTTTATGGTCGAAATAACTTGAAATTCGGCACTTACGTTCTTCAACACAATTTAAGAATCATACATTTGGGGATTTTTTTAAATTTCATTCCTTAAAGGGTAAAAAAAGCATTGATGTTTGTATAAAAAATAGATTGTTTATTGTAGAATATTGTAGAAATTATTTAAAACTTAGTATTTATGATTTTTAATACAATTAAATGAATACGAGTTTAAGGTTTTCAAATGTCATCTCTTCAAACGATGAAAAAGTGGTAAAGTTTGTAAAAAAAAAATATGTTTAATCAAAATCTCTTCAAATTTATTAGCCATGTTCTTTAATTCAGTTAAATAAACGTGCATATAAGGATGCTGTGAGTTTTATCTCTTAAAGAGGTAAAAGAGGGTATTAAAGGGGCTGAAAGCTAGTGCTTTATAAATAGTTTTGTTTGCGAGTAGACGCTGAATAATATTTTGAGACTATTCATGTACATACCTACGTTTACGCTTGAATTTTTTATTATAGCTATAGATAGATAATTATTTTGTCAATATTTTGTATAAATGTACAAAAATAAAACATATAAACAACGAAGATAATTCAAGCAAGCGAATAAAAAGCAGAACTCTAAAGAAAATAAAAATAAAAACTGGTACTATTTGAAGGTAGTAAGGACTTCGCAATAAAAAATAAATAAATTAAATATATTAAATATTTTATACACACAAATAGTCTAAATAAAACAACTTATTTAGTAGTTTCCTCTATAAACATTAAATCAATTTATATATCTTCTTTTTTATTACGAGATTTTAAAACAAAAACTAAGAAACTTGTTAGTTTTAAAATATTATTCAAGAGATTACATTTTATAAAATCAATTTTGAAAGGTTTTGTTAAAGTGCTACACGGGATGTATTGTATATTACAACACTTTCAAAGAAATAGGATACGTAACTGTTATTATTGCGTAAATTGTTATATAATTTTTTGACGATTATCGGTATATTTTTTTTCTAAAATGAATGTATATGTAATCGATAAATGAGCGATTTCTGGTTATTGGTTTTAAGTTTGACAACATTCAGTCGATTCATGATGATAAAAGTTCATATAGGTGAACAAAAATGTTAAAACGTTTGTATCTGTATGTATCTGCATCCACTAAATACTCTTTGACTTTGGACCATGCCACGCGGTAAATAATATTTGCGCTCCTCCTGTTAGAAACTCAAGGTCGTTCGCAGCTGTAATCGCCTTAAGTTAACCGGCATACTGACAGTACTTTGAGAGGAGACTCCGCACAAAGTAAGAACGTTAGCTACACATAAATTTCATGATTCTAGGTCATATAGGTTTTGATTAGATTTTGAAACCGCAAAATATGCGACACAAATGGTCATATCTTTTGATCATATTGACTTAATAGTTTGAATTTTTCACAACTGAGAGTGTTTGTTGACTTGAGTATTTGGTACAAATTTCAACTTACAGCTTTACGCGTTCCTAAGAAAAAAGGTCTTGACAGACGGACGTCTATCTCGAAGGACAACGAGGTGATCCTGAGGGTTCCATTTTTTCCTTATGACTTAAATCAGTTTATTTAAGTTTATAAGGCGCTCTTATATACGCTCCGAATGAAAATTTTTATAAAAATCGTTAAAAACCTATATTACCCGGTGTTTTTAACCACTTTCAAGCCCTTGTTGGTTTTTTAAGGATGATAAAGAAGCATATGTATCATATATGTGTGTATTATAAAAAACTATTATGATATTTTTGTCATTATTAATCAAACCTGGGACCTTACTATCTTTAACTGAATAATCAACTCTCTCGTAGAGATTACCGAAGCAGTCTCGAAATTTTTTCTGGGATCCTAACTAATATTATTGTGCACTACAGCCGGGGGAGCCAGCGGACTGTATATCTGGTTCTTCTCTCTTCGATGCCCCACCAGCCGTAGTGCTTTTCTGTGGAGCCGGATGTGTCGGAGAAATAATCGAGACCACAACTTTTCTTTGCTAAGGTGCTTTATTGTAACGAAATAGCAATAAAGCTAGCACCGTTGCAAATATTTGACCTATTGTATGGAGAGCCACTACTTGCCCTAACACTGCCCTACTCTAAAGCCGGTACCCTATAGATATATACTAAAGCCCAGGAACTTGTCTGGGAAACTTATTGAGTCGTAACGAAACTATTACTTTACTGGAACGGAACTGAACGGAACATACATTCTATCCTGCCTTACTTTCTATTTACATTAATATTTACAACAAACATGTCTGTGCTGCACATTCTCCCGCCTATAACACGCAGTGTTATACTAAATATGGTGCAGCCAGACTAACTTCTTAACCGGTCTTCGCATGACTCCCGCAGCCGTACGTACGTCAGCCACTCGTACCACGCCGTCTGCTCCAGGGTGTACTGCCTCGATGATCCCCGTTGGCCACGTATTTCTTGGCAGCGCGCCGTCAGCGATGAGCACGATGTCGCCGACGCGCAGCTCCGCTCCTCTTCCATGAGGCTCCCGCCGCTTTTGGAGTAGCGGAAGCGCTTCTCGTACCCAGCGTGACCAGAAGTGGTTGGCCAGCTGTTGTGAGTGCCGCCAGTGGCGGCGGCCGATGGTATCGCCTTCGGAGAACGCGCCCGGGACAGGCACGCGTGATGGTCCGCCCAGCAGGAAGTGATTGGGCGTCAGTGGTGCCGGGTCTTCTGGTGAAACCGACACGTGTGTGAGAGGTCGGCTGTTGAGCGTGTGTTCGACCTCTACCAGCAGTGTGTGCAGTACCTCTTCTGGTGGATGCCGCTGTTGCAGCACGGCGAACAGTGCAGCCTTGACAGAGCGCACCATGCGCTCCCATGCGCCTCCCATGAATGGCGCGCTCGGCGGGATGAACTTCCATTTGATTGAGTAGTTGGCTGCTGCTTCTTTAGTGGCGTCTAGTGCGGCGCGCCTCAGCTCTGCATCAGCGCCGCGCAGGTTGGTGCCGTTGTCGCTCCAAACCTCGGTGGGGCACCCGCGGCGCGACATCATGCGCCGCAGTGCCATTACTGCGGAGTCCGTAGTCAGGTTGGCGGCTATCTCCAGGTGGACCGCCCTTGAAGTAAGGCAGGTGAAAAGCGACACGTATCTCTTCTCGTGGCGCCGCCCGATGGTCACGCTGTATGGCCCAAGAAAGTCCAGGCCCACGTAGGTGAAGGCTCGCTGATGGTGCGCGACCCGGGACTTCGGTAGGTCGCCTGTAGGCGGCTGTGGCGGGATAGCGCTTCTCCTTCTGCAAAGCGCGCAGCTCTTTACTATGCCGCGCACGGTGGGGCGAAGCCGTAAAACCCAAAATTTCTGTAATATTTCACTCGTAGTTGCTTCCACCCCGCTATGGTGAAGACGCCGGTGTTCATGTTCTATGTAGAGGCGGGTATATGGGTGACGGCCATCTAGTACGGCCGGTTCTCGTAAATCTTCACTTATCTCTTCTGCCGCCGCTATTCGTGACTTTATTTTCAAAATGCCTTCTTCATCGATGAACAATGATAACTGTTTCAACCGGCTGTCTCTTGCTATCGCGCTCCCGCCCGTGATAGCTTCTATTTCACTAGCAAAGCTTTCTTGCTGTGACGACTTTATTAACAATTTCTCGGCGCTAATGATATCAGCGCCATCTAGCGGCAAGTAACGTCGTTTCTCTTCCAAACTTCGTGGCTTCTTAATTTTCTCTATTTTCTTTGAGCTTTTCGTATACTTTTTTCCCCAATCTTCATCATTGAAGGCACTCGGAGCTGTGCGCTTACGCACACCGGCGACACATTTCTTATTTGGTCTGCAGAGCTCGATGAACTGCAGCACGCGCGCTGTTGCACGCACCAGTCGAAGCCACGACGAAAATCTTGTCACATCCGGAAGTGCTTCTGTAATACATATAATTTTTCTAATGTTATTTACAATATTTACACTATTTACAGCTGCCGACGGTTTTTCTTCGCCTGTTATTTCGCTACTGGTAGCGACATCTTGCGGCCACTTGTCCTCTTCTAAGTATAGGAAGGCCGGACCAACGAACCATCTATGTCGGTCTCCAAATTCTTCCGGGATTTGGCGAGTAGCATCATCAGCTACATTGTCGCGAGACGGCACCCATCGCCACTCTGCGACCTTTGTAATATCTTCAATTTCAGCTACTCGATGGGCAACAAACGGCTTGAATGCTCGCGAGCCTGTGCGTAGCCACGATAGCACTGTGCGGCTGTCTGTCCAGTACACCCTGCGGCTTGGCTGATACTCGTACTCCTCCATGACGTGCTGAGCTAGGCGGGCACCTAGTAAAGCTGCTTGAATTTCTAACCTTGGTATGGAGGTAAACTTGAGCGGGCTGACTCTTCCTTTGGCTGCTGCTAGGCTGACGCTGACTTCGCCGTCCTCGTTGACTATGCGCCAGTAGACCGCCGCTGCATAGGCAGACTCACTGGCATCCGTAAAGATGTGCAGCTGCCGATCTCGCGCTCGCGCCAGGTTAGAGTGTGCGCGAGGTATTTCCAGATGTTCCATTCTTCTCACATCTTGAAGCCAGCTTCTCCACGTCTTCTCTAAGTCCGCAGGTAAAGGCTCGTCCCATGGTAGTCCGATTCGCCACGTTTCTTGAAGTAAATGTTTCGCGTGAATAGTTACAGGTGTAATTAAACCTAAAGGATCGAAAATAGACATAGCTACCCGTAACGCGTGTCTCTTCGTAGGTGTTTTATTTTCATCGTACACCGCTTTAACATTGAAACCTAGCTTATCGTTGTGAGGTTTCCATTTTAATCCCAAAACCTTCTCGCTTTCTGTGCTTAGTTCCCAATCGCCGCCCAGAGATGGCGCTACTAGTAGCGTTTTAGCTACGACCGAGTTGTTCGTTTTCCATCCGCGCAGCTGGAAATGCGCCTGTTGATGAATAAGGCTAACCTGCGAGGCTATTCTAATGGCATCTTCCTCGTTATCGAAGCTCTGCAGGTAATCGTCCATGTAATGGTTTCTTACTACGGCTGTAGCGGCGTCAGGATAGAGAGGGGCGTACTCTTTTGCGTTCTTATTTTTAACGAAAATAGCGGTGCTTGGTGATGACGCAGCTCCAAATACGACGCTGGTCATCCTATACTCACGTGGCGAACCTTTTCTGTCGCTTCCTCGCCATAGGAAACGTAATGCGTCCCGGTCTTGTTGTCGTATACGTATTTGCAGAAACATTTCTTTTATGTCTGCTGTCACGGCGATAGGCAGCTGTCGAAATCTCATTAGCACTCCGGGTAGGTTCTGCAGAAGGTCTGGACCAGCTAATAACATGTCGTTGAGACTTACTCCATTGACCCGCGCAGCTGCGTCGTAAACTATTCGCGGCTTAGGTTTTGCAGGATTCACTACTGCAAAGTGAGGCAGGTACCAGCTGCTTTGGCTAGGTGACTCGTAGGCAGGTTCGGCGTAACCACTATCTAATAAATGTTGTACCTGTTTTTCATATGCCTCCTCTAGCGCGGGGTCCTTGTCCAGACGTCTCTCTGTATTATACAATCTTTTAATAGCCAGGCCGCGGCTATCAGGAAACTCGCGGCTATCCTCTTTCCATAATAGACCTGCCTCGTAGCGCCCGTCAGGTAAGCGCTTACACGTACTTTCAAAAATCTGCAGGGCTCGCTGCTCGTTCTTGTTGATGGGCTGGCGCGGAGTGATGCCGACACTGTCCAAATCGAAATAATTTCTTATTACCTTTTCTATATCTTCATCTTGTTCGGCATAGGCAGCTCTCTGCACTAGGTGGACTCGCTGCTTGTGGCGGTAGTCCACACCATGTAGCACCCAGCCAAGGTGCGTGAGCGATGCTACTGGTTGTCCACGTCTTCCGCTCTTCACAGCCCTCGTCACAATCAGGTGCCAGTTGTCCTGGCCGATGAGCACGGTTGGCACGGCGCGCTCCATGATGACATCTTCTTCTATATCTTCCAGATGTCTGCAGTTGTTGACGATGGATCTGCTAACAGACTGTGGCGATAGGTTAAGGTTACCTATAGTTCTTCCTATTATCCGATGTCGCTGATGGTGATGAAGGCCCTTGATGGTGACTGCGATGCGGCGCGACCTCTCTGCGTTGAGTCGCGTGCCGCCAACTGTTTCTATGCGGAACGGCTCTACCGGCCCGCGAGCTCCTATTCGTGCAGCCACCTTCTCTTCTACCAGCGTGACTGTGGACCCTTCATCTAATAGTGCGTATGTGTTCACGCTGCCTCTGGAACCTGTCAGGACAATCGGTACAACTTTAAGGTAGGCGCGTGGCGCGCTTGACTGCGTTGACGTCACCACGGCGTCGCTGTCTTCTACTTGATTTTCAGATGTCTTCTTCGTATAACTGTTGCGGCTATTGTGTAGCCGCCGATGGTGCGAACTCTTGCACCCGTCGATGCCGCACTGCCGAAACTTGCACTCGTGTTTTGGCTTTCTTTTTTGCAGACACCTGAAACATAAATTATTACGTTTTGCCATAGCCCACCTATCGTCAACACTAGCTTTCGTAAACTGTTCACATATAGAGCTAGTATGTGCATCTTGACATATCGCACATTTATCTCTCTTCACTTGTGGTTCATATTTCTGTGTGTGTGTTCGCTGTGTTTTCTTAAAAACTTGCTGATTTTCTTTCGTAGGTTCATGTGGCACCAATGCAGCACACATCTCGGCTTCTTTCATTAAAAATTCACTAATCATTTGTAGATCGGGTTTTCTATCTTCCCGTCTTGCGTACTGGAACCAACTGTGCTGCAACGTATAATTAAACTTCGCTAATAAACTATTCACTGCCACCGTATCGTGTAGATAACTCTCTCTATTGAGAGCTCGAATCGTAGCGACGATATTGTTCACTTTACTGGCGAACACACACGTTTCCCGCGCACTTTCTTTCACTCGCGGCAATGACTTGATTTTTTCTAATTCTGCGTTCACTAGTGCGTCGGGCCGACCAAACTGTATTTCTAAATGGTCGACGATCTCACTTGGGTCGGTTTCCCCGTAAAACATGCAAGCGACGGCTTCTTTGGCGTTTCCACGTAAACATCTTCGAATTCTTGCCCGATTTTCCGCCTTGCTAAAATATTTCTCTGTATCTCGATACGCCGCTTTAAACTGCAACCATTCTTCACCAGCGCCATCGAAACTTGGTAACTCCATACTATAGCGCGGCGCCCCTCGTGATGCTTCTGCCAGGGCGGACGCGAGCGCGGTGATATCTGCGGCCTTCAATGCACCAGACTCTTGTTTTGGTGCCGTATTTTCAATAGGCGTCGAAATCTTCGCCTTCTCTACGACGGACACATCATCTTCCGCCGGACGTACAGCGCGCGCTGAAATGCCCGCCGACTGCGCGGGCGACGTAGCTTGTGGCGCCTGGGCCACCTCTCGTGGTGCGGGCGACTCATGGCCCGCCGAATCTTCTTGGTGCGGCGCGTGCGCCGCCTCTTCGTATTGCGGCCTAGGTGCCGCCTCTCGTAGTGGGTGTGGCATAAGTGCCACCGAACTGGTGACTGCCAGCGGCTCTGGTACCGGCTGGCGATCCGTATGGGTTGGCCGAGCGGAGTCCATCCAATCTTCGACCCTCGTAATGGCAGTTGCTTGCCCTTCTTCGTAAACAGCGCGCGCGAGTTCCGTCCGTAAGCGCGCCTCTTCTGCCCGTAAGCGCGCTTCCTCTAATTTGGCGCGTAAGTAAACTATACGCGGCGACTCGACTGCGGATGGTACCGGCTTTTCGCTATTTGCAACGGTGCTCGTTGTGGTCTCGGTCGCCTCGGTGTTTTCCGTCGTGACGCTAGTCTCCGTAGCGGACGTGGTGGTACCGCTCGTTTCCTCCTCGTGACTAGCGGCCTCTTCCTCTCGGCGACTCGACGTACTCCTCGTCTCGATCGGCATGGCTCAGTGATCCGGCTCGAATGCGACCAGAAAATGTGCACTACAGCCGGGGGAGCCAGCGGACTGTATATCTGTTTCTTCTTTCTTCGATGCCCCACCAGCCGTAGTGCTTCTGGCCGTGAGCCGGGTCTGTCGGAGAAATAAACGAGACCACAACTTCCTTGCAAAGGTGCTTTATTGTAACGAAATAGCAATAAAGCTAGCACCGTTGCAAAATATTTAACCTATTGTATGGAGAGCCACTACTTGCCCTAACACTGCCCTACTCTAAAGCCGGTACCCTATAGATATATACTAAAGCCCAGGAACTTGTCTGGGAAACTTATTGAGTCGTAACGAAACTATTACTTTACTGGAACGGAACTGAACGGAACATACATTCTATCCTGCCTTACTTTCTATTTACATTAATATTTACAACAAACATGTCTGTGCTGCACAATTATAAATGCGAAAATACGTTTATTTGTTACGGTTTTACTGCTTAATAACGGTTCCTCGTGTATTTTTTTTTATCCATTTTCAAGGTTATATAAAATAATGTGTACCTCTCATATAGATAAACTATTATAACATAAATATTGTATTATATGTACATTGTACATATTATATACAACATATTCTGTAATCTATGAAACCTAGCTTAAGATAATAATGTCACATATCTCAAACTAGCTTCGGGCTATCTCTAAAGATCGAGGAGAAAACTTCACGCTAGGCTGAACTAACAGCGTTTTCACGAAGCACGAAACCTGCAACCTTGTTCCATGGAAAAATAGCACAGCGCGCAATCGGTATTACTATGACACTTTATTATTCGTAAAAAGTCTTGTTTTCATTTAAAGTACGAGTAGGATTAGTTCGTAATCCCTTTTTGTTAGTCATCCCAAAAATGTTCATGTTATATATAAATTAATAAATTTGTAATAAATATAATCTTATATACTTTAATCTTACGGTCTAAACGTAGGATTTTGGACTTTTCTAAGTATCAATTCGCTAAAAATAAATCCATTGTTAGTTACATGACCTACAAGTTCACAAACAGCGAAATTATAGAGCAGCGAAACAAAAAAAAATAATTAATAGTAGTTACGATGCTTCGCAAATGACCAGTAGGCAATCCTTTGCTTTGTATTGACAAAGCATTTTTAAACAACATTTTAAAAAAAACAAATTTAAAAACTTGATGTTATTGTCTATTCATTGACTACTAATCACTCCCACTAATCAACGGCTGTCTACACATGTGTTTTGCTTAATACTAAGCACCTGCACTCACACTCGCACTAATCAAAGTGTAACCGGGTCCTAATGATGTTGAACGTACTGTTAGTTCATATTAATAGTAGAGAGAATATTAACTTTCTTAGGACTTAGACTTAGGACTATCATACTATTTTATCATTTATCACCTAATATATTTTTATTCTTGCTGTCATACCGTCAATGCTTTGTGTTTTTGTCTTAGCGGGTGGAGTAGCCGGTAAATATTATACGATTTTTATCCTCTGCTAAGCAGGTAGAAACGCACTATTAATATTTTTTGCGGTCATTGGCCATTATAAATCATGGCGTTTTACTGGTTTCTCTTCACGAGCTCTATTTTTTTCATTTTTTTGCACGTTGCTTATACACTTATAACACATACTTATACAGTATGTGTTTTACTGAATACTTTTTTCAAAGACATTTCCACGCTATACTAACTTTTTGTGTATGACAAGTGCTATCAACTCAAATAATAGAATACTTACATGTGAAGTTCTCTTATACGAGTTACAAAAGTTAGGAAATTGATTGTATTCATATCCGACTGAAAAGCGGACATCAAAGTTAGAAGTGCTTAAAAATTTGTAAGCAGTTACATGTCAATTGGTCTTCAATATGACGATTTATTACTTTTCTTCAATTACTTGATATAAGGGTACACACACGTTTTTTTTTTATTTTTTTTTATTTAACATGTAAAATTTACTCATACCTCATGGCGTAATAATTATCGTATACCTATGTTATCGTATAAATTGTTTTCATTATGTAATCTTCTTTTCTTTTTTCCTTTGGCTACTTGGTAATGTAGCCAGTACACTTGCTATCAAATATTTACGAATCAGCTACTATGATACTATTGTAATATATAAATCTTTAGAATGCATATAAAGCAACACTTACTATGTACTATCATTAGAATCTGTTTATTTTTTGCTTTATAATATGAAAAAATAACACAGACTTATTATAAGAATAAAATATAAATCAGATTACACTGAAAATAATGTAAATACTCAACTATATAGAAGTAAATACAGATGTTTTAAGATCCTCAAACTAAGAAAGAATAAACTAAAGAAGAAACTAACAAAGAGCATGCTATATACATAACAAAAGCTCAAACTGCGTGAAAATTGTTGCGTGAGAATTTTTTTATATGATAAAGTAACAAACAAGCAGATGACCTTCCTGGAATAAGAAAATAATCGCCTTTTTTAAGGCAATGGGCCCACCTCTCGTTCCCACCACTATAACTTCTGTGAACCAGAATCAACAGCGGCAACCGTCCTGATAACCTCTGAGTTGCGAGCTCAGGGTGCCCTGGGGAAAAGCTAAGCTGTCTTGGATTCCGCAACGAAATTAATCAGAAGTATATAGGAGGAGTAGGAAAATATATCCTGTTTCCCTCCCTTTTTAGCAGGAGACAGCAAAATGTTAAAAGCATAAAAATGCTACGAAATGAGACTTTTACAATCAGGTTAAGCCTGATTGCTATTGCACCACGGAAGTTTGGAAATTAGGGACCTACCAGAATGGCCTACTTAATTTTGCTTCCAGTAGTAAGTGTGACAAAATCGTTTGAAGGCACGGAAGTTCCCACAAGGTCGGAGTAATAAATTACACCGGATATACATTGGTTACTATCAAGCATTTGGCGACGTTCGTTTTGCCAAAGATTACACTCCCAAAGAATGTGATGTGCAGTTTGTTCATATTTGCAGTTTAATGTAGAAGGAGAAGGAACTAATTTAAATATAATAATAATGAGAAAATAATGAGAATAATTTAGCTTTAAAATTACCGTGGCTAGTGAGAAACTGTGCAACATAATGATCTATTTCTATCCAAGTTTTACTCAAGCGATCCCGGATGCACGGGAAAAAGTTATATAAATGCCGTCTTTTATACGGCGTGTAAGGGACGGTCTGCCTAAAATCTAAACCATACATTTGGACCTTGATCCTGAGGTGAAAAACGTTCGATTTTTGTTTTGTTTTTTGACGAATTTTTTATCTTAACATTGCATAATTTGATTAATTTAAATACTCTAAATAATAGTAAAATTCACCACGTATCACGTAAAATAAGCGGCTGGTTCGATTATTCCGCGGGCGCGACGAGTCCTAGTATATGGGAAAATAAGAAAAAAATCATAATACCAATTTTGCATTTCCCACAATAAAAGGAAATTATTATTATATATGCTGTCACGAGTAGAACGTAAAAAGACGTTTTCTTAATTTTTCTTTTTTTTTTCTTAATTTTTTACATGCTGTATATATCACGAAAATAATATGAAAACAAATCCGTTGTTAGCACCCTAATAATCTTTATATGAAAAATCCCGAAAGCACTCTGTGTCTATATTCTCATTGTTAAAAAACTGTTCATTGTCATGACGTCAACTGATAAAAGAGTTTCGGAAATGGATATCCACTTATGAGATTATCCCTCGATTAATTTGGCTTTGCCCTGCCTAGTGTTTCTGCTGATTAAAAGACAGTAAAAGACAGATATCATTCAATAATAGTGTAAGAACCATGACACCAAAGAAAAATAGGATTAAGTAGGAATTATTCATTCACACTATAACATTACAAATGTGTAAGTCTGTCTGTCTATCTGTTGTTGAAAAACGGAGGGTTCTTAATACGACGCGTATATTTTTTTTATGTTTCACTACGCATAACTTTTTACAGATTAATCCGATTTTAATAATTCTTTTTTTATTAGAATGGGTATAACCCGAGTGTGGTGTCATTTAATAAAACAAATCCTAACATAAGAGTACGTAAACAAGGGATGATCATTTTTTATGGGATAGAATATACCCCGCGAGAGTTTTATTATATAGTTTTGAAAAAATGAAAACAATAATTAATTATCCATTTACTGATTTTAATAAATGTCCCTGCATAAGTTTTCATTTGTTTCATTTTTGTTAAATTTCCCCGTGTTGGTTCCGGGCTCCTTTGAAGAATAGACCAACTGCCGTTCTGCCAGGCAGGTCGTAAAAGGCGACCGATTCGTTATGCGAGTCACTACCTTCGTGACTACGAGAGTTCTGCGTTGGCTCGCCCGGGTCTGGTACCACCGTCTTACCTATTCCTTCCGCAATAGCGTCAGTGCTTGTCACTGTCGTGTTCCGGCTTAGAGGGTAAGGTAGCCGGTAAACTTATGCATGTGGCATTAGACCTCGCTACAAGATAGCAACGCACCATTAACACCTTTAGAGTCTATAGGCGATGGTTGACTCTTTCCATCAGGAGACCCATCCGCTTGTTTGCTATCTTATAATGTAAAAAAAATAATTGATTGTTATCGTATTGAACCCATTCAGGATATCGTTAGTATCTGACAGTTGAATTTGTAGTCCTATTTAGATTTGTTTCAAAAACGAATATTTTGGCAAGCTCTCTGAAAGTTTTCTAGTTTTCTAGAATAGTTTATGATTGCGGTTGCTTCCGCAGACACGGTTCTGTACAGAATGTGTTAAGAGAGCCGGATATTAATCATGAAAGCTTTTGTTACTACATATTTTCATGAATACTTATTTAGCGGTCAAGCAAATCTATAGACGCTTCAAAATTCAAAATAAAGTCCTGAATTGCTTTATTCACATTATTTATCTAGTAACACTGTATCAGAGATCAGTATATTAACATCTATAATATACATTTCCTATTCTCTGACTGTATAAAACTTTCAACGCTTCTCAGATGGACTTCGGTCTCCATGCAGAACACCTGGTCTGCCTGGTAAAATCATTTCCACATCCTTGTGTGAAGTCATCAACCTCCACAATTTTGACGTCACCCTGACATAGTACGTTGATTCAAGCTCTACGATCCTGCAGAGATATACGGACCAGCGACGCCACAGTGGTGACCCCACCGTGATTTATGATAACGGACCGCCCCGTCATTGATTAGTATAATTTATAGTGCTAAGATACAGTGACAATGACTACGCAAGTGTTGAGGTTCGGAATGACAGAGATAAGCGATTGTGAAATAAGCATCAAATGTTTGTACGGTCTCAGTCACAGACCATATGAATAAATACTAATAGACACGCCACCGGGAAGGAAACGTGTCGCCGCGCATATGAGCAAACGCTTCTATCACTGTCAAAAATTTCCTATATTTGTAGATATCGCATGTATAATATAAGTGTGATAAACACCAAGACCACGGATTAAATGGATACGCCTTTCAAGACTATTCCTAAGTTTGTCAATGTAGCTTGCATTGACACACAAAACAAAAATACAGAATTGTAGTAGGTACTTGCCGATGAAATAAAATCACTTCAAGGGTAATTTTTAAACCTTGTCATCTCGTTCGGTTCGATAATACAGTACAACATGGTTTATTTATATTTAACATGCGCTATATTATTTATTTTTTAACTTCCCACTATGTATTAAAACGTAGTGATTATATACTCTTTGATGTATGTAGATAAGTTACTGATTTTACCCCGATTTTCGAAAATCGAGTTTTCACCAGATGTCCACGTTTTGATGTCCTAGAAACCTTTTCCGACTATTTTTACGATAACGTCAGTATGTCTATATGTATGTATGTGTGTGTGTATGTGTGTATGTAAACATCTCATAACTTTTGAACGGCTGGACCGATCGAAACACGGTTAATGGCATTCGATCGGATTTCGCTCAACTTAATCTAAGTTAAGCGAAATCCGATCGAATGCCATTAAGCGCGTTTCTGAAAATTTTTACCGATTCGGTCCAGAAGATTTTGAGAAATTTAAAAAAAAACATCAAAAAATTTTTGGCGAAACAGTATTTTTTAATGTAACTTTCAGATTTATGTACCGATTGAGTATAAAAACTAATCAGCTCTATTCCTCAAAAAATTACGTCTAATACATAAATTGCATCAAAATTGGTTTATCCGTTTGAAGGTAATCGTTGACAAAAAATTTGAAAAAAGTGTTTTTACGAGATAGCTTGGAAATTTTTCAACCAATATATAATTTTTTGGTATTCTACGATAATTTACTACTAAAAAAACTACTTCAAATGCCGTTTAAAAAACTAAAATCGAATCTAATTCTCAAAACTTATAACTTTTCAAATATTAAAATTACGTTGTTTTTAGCAAACTTACTTAATTTTTTTTGCTTTCAAGTTAATTCACCGATTGACTTAAAAATCTTATCGGTTTAAAAGGAGAAAATTTTCCATTTAGACAGTGAAGAACAAAACTGTGCCAGTTTTGTTCCTCACTGTATAAACTCACTCACTCACTCACTCACTGTATAAATGACCTAGAAAAGGTTTTCGGGGCTAGCCTTTCGGGGAAGACTTTAGCGCAAAAAAAATTAAATATTTTAATTGTAAAATTAAAAATATAATGGTATTTTGAAATTTTCGTATTTATATTTCAATTCCCTATTGATTGAGCAAATATTTTAAAGTCGACCACGTCGAGTCAGCAGCTTGACGGTGGCGTCTTTGTATCGCCCTTTTTATTGAAACTGCATGACGTGTCACATTTTGTGTTGCCATAGGTTATATTGAAAAAAAAAATTTTAAGAATAATTCTATTGATCAATTTTTTTATTAATATACATAAAATAATTGCATATATTGTATTAAGCTACTTTTTACGATCGGAGAGGATATATAATATATATAAAAGGGTATGTACTCATATTGTTCTATGTACATATTTCTATTCTTAAATTGTAATTGTTTACACATAAAAATCAAAAGTTCAAAGTCGTTATAATTCTAAACTCATGCAAATCATTCATAAAAATACTAACATTAAATTTTCATCAAAAACCTACCTATGATCTCTTTATAAATACAAATTGGCGAAGTTCGGAATAACAAATTTTTATCCCTTTGCTCCAAATAATATATAATGTCTTTGATTTCAGAGATTGGAAACTAATCCTCCTGACATTAAAAAAAATAAAAAAATGGAATTTAATCAAATTACAAATTGCATTATCCTGCAGAAAAGTTTTGATTTTTTTTCATGGCAAGGGACCATAAACTTCTTTCTTTGTTTTGAATTCAATTGAAAATACACTCTCTTACGTGATTTCCAGAATGGTACCTTACCAAACTAATAAAAACATAGACCGGACAAATAATCTAGACCCATTTACACTCAACAATGTAACGATTTACGTATTTTCTTCACATTCAGATAAAAGATTCCGCTGAAACGTTTTAACTAAACCTTTTTGTACTTATTGTCTGTTTCGTTTATTTTGTTAACATAAAAAAATCTTCGAACGAGTATAAATCAACCTCAACCTTAAAGTGGGTAATAGGGTATTTGATATTCATTCCAAACAAATAAAAAACATACCCTTAAATTTTAACCTAATTATCCAATAAATTCATAATTCAACGCACCAATGCGTTCGTGCAAGTAATGCGCATATATAAATAGGTAGTTACGTGAATACTTCCTAATTTTTTTATTTATTGGAATATGAATCAGATACCTTATTACCCCCTTCAAGGTCGACTTACCTAATAGGCTGTATAAATATTAATACTCAAATATAATTAATAAACGCCCAAAACCAGAAATCAAACCCGAGTTCGATCGATTACGTAGTCAGGGTCACTAACCAGCCGACCAGACCAACTATGACGCGGTTATGACAATACTAACTATTGGCCGCGACTTCGTTTGCGTCACCCAAAGACAGTATTTTCTTTGCTAAGTTGGATAGAAAATATCATAATGTCGCCTGCCTCATGAAAACATTTGGAAACAGCGGAAAGATTTCTGTGAAAAGAAAACGTTAGTCGTTTCACGTACAATATTAGAATAAATGATATAAGTTGTTTTACCAACTATAGATTTACCTCAGTGGGTGTTCTTTTGCATCACACTATTATATTATTTTATTTTATTTTTTAGTCATTATTTAGGAATCTACATAAAAGCTTTATCCTAAGTCGTGTTTCGCTGCCCATCTTTTCCCGCATAATTCTGTATTTACCACAAAGATATTTTACGAAATAAGCTGGGTACATCATAAAAGGCATAAAAGTTCCATGGACGAAAGGGAAATTGCGTTTGAAAGAAAATATGCAAGTTAAAATGGAAAACTTTTTTTTAATGGAAAACGACAGGCTCAAATTGACGAAACAGTTATCCAATGTTAATGTTTCTATATGTAGATATTGGATAAGATTGAGTGATGTAACCTGATGAAATTAATTGGGCGAAAGTGATAGAGTTTTCGATACCGACATGTTTGCATGAAAATGGATGATAAAAGTGGTGGAAGCAAAGCAGGTCTACCTAGGCTGTGATATTATACATATTAATTATAACCCCGTGTTAGTACAGTCCCCTTTAAAGAATAGATCATTTGCCGTTGCCAGGCAGTTCGTAAGAGGCAAACGATTGGCTATACCCGTCATTAGTTCTTACCATCGTAGCTACTAGGTGATAGAGTTCTGTATTGTCTCCCCTGGGTCTGGTATTACCGCCTTACCTATTCCTGCTGCAATAACGGCAATGCTTGTCATTGTCGTGTTCCGATTTCGATGGTCTTATAAAATGTAAGACATCTCCACACCACTCGATTCAATATTATCTATTAAAGTTGAACAGAGACGACCTGTGAAAATAAAAAAGTATATTGGTTATAAAACCTCTTTGCTCGTCTCTTTCGCTTTAGTTCTGGCCTTATCATTTTTAGAACAGTATGCTTGTTTATTATCCTATTAAATAGGTATATCAAAATATAACTATTTTCAGCGTTGTCGCTTATGGCTTCATGTGATAGTTGTTTTATTGTTCCATAAAAACTTGTGTGAATAAAACATGAAATAACGATGCTTAAAAAGCTAATAAAATGAGTTTCCCAAAGAAGCATTTGCCTAAGGCTGAAATTAATTCAATAATTATGTTTTTTGTTTTATCGTTCAAGGGTGTTAGTAAAATTAGTCATACAAAATAATAATGGTAATAAATAAAGGGAAATAACGTCGTCTTTTTTTTTAGATTGTCTCTCTATATAGTCTCCCTTTATAAAGACTCTAGTCGTAAAATATTTTATTCATCAAATTTTGTTTTATTGAGTAATTTTATTCAATAAAACATAAGAAAAATAATAAAAATATGATAAATTTCAATGTAGGTAGGTACTATTAAGGATCAAGCACACTGGGACAGGCAGCAACGGACCGCAACAGGCCGTAGCGGGCTGCGTCGTAACGCGCAGTGTTTCCGTATTTCATTCCAAATGTTATTCTCTTTTGCTGATCATCATAATGTGGATCTTGCAAATCATATATCTCTTTATAGTCTAACTAAAATTATTGATCGTTGTCCATCCATAATGAAGTAGTTTTATAAATTAAAATTAAAAACAAGGAGGAGGAAACTCAAAACACTTGTGCACAGTTCCACTTGCTGTCGTACACTGGGACAGGTAGTAGTGGGACGGCCAAACTACATCATATTCACCAAAATCTACTACGGAAAGATCTGCCCGCTGCGCTCGAATTAGTGAGCGATAGTTTATATATAAAATGTATGACAGCGGTCTTAACGGATTTTTGCAATGCAATGCGGCCTATTGCGGCCCGTCCCGGTGTATTCGATTCTTTAGTCTAATTACTCGACGGAACGAGCCCATGGAATATATTTTATTAACATTGTTTTTTTTTTAATTTTAAAATTAGGAACTAAATATTAAATTGAAAGAGCGTTTTAATTATAATTGTAAAATTATTACAAGATAATATAAAAATATTTGTTTAAAAATATCCCGCTTAATTCATGAATTCTAAGCATCGAGTCTTGTGACTGAACTGTGTAATACAGGAAGTTCGTCATTTTACATTTCGCTATAATTACGATAGTAACTATTATGTAATCTGTCGTTCTAAGTACATTTTTTCCAAACACTTCTAATTTGGTTAAAGGCACTAAAAATTTTTTGTTCGAATTTTGCGTAATTGAAATTATATCAACACAGTTTGTTTTTTTATGTCGGATAAAAATGATTTTTTAAATTTTTTTATTACATAAATCAAGCATAATATTATCGATTCTGAACAGCATCTGAAAATTTGGCCGGATCTTTGAAAGTAACCCTTTATATGTTGTACTACTACCACGCAAGAGAACTAAACTTTAAGCACACACAAAAAACGAATATAATTAAATTTTCACACAATTAAGTTTCAAAAAACACACAACACTATATCTGTTTAATAAATTTAAAATAAATTATAGGTTCTCATTATGCTTCTCTCAATGAAAAAGAAAATAAAATGACAATACATTTTTTTTTATATCATAAAATAGCAAACAAGCAGATGAGTCTCCTGATGGTAAGAGTCAACTATCTCCTATCAAAGATGTTAATATACATACTTACTTTATTTTGAAGACTATTGTAAGTTTACATTTCAACAATTGAATGACTAAACTCAAAAAATGAGTAACCACAATTTATGTTTACCTTCATAGACATTTAGCTAACGAATTGAATTGGTATAAAGTACTTTATTGACATTTTGTTTTAGAATGAGAATAAGAATTGTTATATTTACCTCACAATACTATACTTATACAGTAATAAAAAGAACACGCTTACAAAATAAGACAATAAATAAAAAGTAAACAAATACAGTAAACAAATAAAAAAAAACACATTTAAAAGACATTGATAATTACAATTTATTCCACATGTTTATATGCATGAAAAAAGAACAGAACATTTAATAATGTTTATATATAGCATCATGATAGTAAAATGATAACTCTTACTATTACGCTGCTATATTTAAACTCAGTAAACCCATAAGGTGACAAGCATTATTAACTCTACAGCTGATTTTCTGTGCTAACTTTATCTGTCACTTGAAACGGTTATGCAAAAAGCTGATAACAATAAAAATAAATCTGCAATCAATTCTTATGAAAACAGGCAACTGTAGACACTAAAAATGTCAATGGTTGGCAAATGACAAAACTTTACTATCCATGTGGCGTGATGGTAATCGAACATGCATAGGTTTATTGTCTACTTTACCCTCTAAACCAGAAAAGAAGCATCAGGCAGAATAGGGAATGGTTTATCTTTCAAAACGGACCCAGACCAACACAGAGGATTTTGTGGAAAACCACAATTTATATAAATATGTTTGTGATTTAAATCCTACTAGTCGGTAACTAATTTAGCAAGTTTAAATATGTCCTGTTTCTTTCTTTCCATTTCATTTCAAAAATAATAAGTATTTAAAATTGGTTAAAATAACTTAGGGCAGAATTGTGGACATTGGTATTGAAAAAAATCTGTCGTAGTATATATATTACGATCGAGTACACTGAGGCGGGTCGGGCTGCTAAACAAAAGTTGCCTAGTTCGCTTTCTCGTACACTACGGTGGAGTGCATCGGAGCAGATTTTAGTTCGGTGTATTTCGGTGAATGTGATGTGCCCCGCCGCGCCCCGTCACCGGCGTATGAAGGCGAGTAGAATTATGTGCACGTGTTCTTCTGTGTTTGGAGTATTAATATAATATAAGACCACGTTATCATAATAACGATCCATATCCATAGATAAAAAACGATTTATAATTTTAGTTCAAGGTTTCAAAAAGCTGTATGAATTGCAAGCTCCATGTTATGACGAACGACAGAGGAGAATAATGGTTGAAAAGAAATGTGAAAATGCGCTGCGGTCCGCTTGGCCTGCTGCGGTCCGTCTTAATTTGCTTTGCTGCAGTTTTTGTTAAGATGCAGCCCGCATCGGCCCACTGCGGTTCTTTCAGTGTGCTCGGTACTTAAGACGTCATAACATAATAGAAGTATTTCGGAAATAGATATATCCTATTGATCATTATAGATTTTATGAAAAAACCATATAAATAAAATTTAATAATTCTGAAACAACTCGTTAAAACTTATGAAAACTGGTATTATTAAATTATCACTGTCGTCATAGACGTCTTTTCTCCATTATAAAATGATACGAAAATCAGCCAAAAATTATATAGAAATGATACCTTGAATCCTATGAAATACAGAATTAAAAGTATTTACATTTTAGAGTTCATTTGCTACAATAAAAAAAAGAAAGTCAAATTAGTCAAAGTATTTAAGACAAAAACCATAGAAACTTGTTGTTGTAAAAACCATAGAAGCATGTACATGCTCCTATCAAAAAAATAAAAATAAAGCATAATCCCGCTCCATGGATAAACAATGATATAAAATCTGAAATGTTAAAGCGTGATAGAGCTAATCGTCACTACAAGAGGTACCCTTCCGAACGTAATTTTAGTAATTACAAGAAACTACGTAACAGGTGTACTCAGCTTTGTCGCGCAGCCAAACGTCTTTATATCCATGATACTATTGCGAAATCTGATTCAGGGCAAGCATGGAAATTACTAAAAACCCTTGGTGTTGGCAGAAATTCTCCATTTTCAAATAGTAATATTGACATTAATTCTCTCAATTCACATTTTTCAACTCCTCCTATTTCTTTGGATATAACCACTAAATCCAATACATTAAATTACTTATCATCTATTCCGTTAAAACCATTTCCTCAGTTTAAATTCCAACTTGTTACCGATGAGGAAGTTATAAGGCATGTTCGTTCAATTTCATCCACTGCTGTAGGTAGTGACTTTTTATCCTCCAAAATGATTTCGCTATCTTTCCCTATGATAATTCCAATATTAACATCTATTTTCAATTTATCCTTAACCAGTAATACCTTTCCTTCCGCTTGGAAAACAGCTCATGTCCTCCCTCTCTCAAAAGTTTCTAATCCTTCTTCTCCATCTTGCAAGCGGCCAATATCTATTCTCCCATTTCTCTCTAAAGTATTAGAGCATATTGTACATACTCAATTATCGGATTACTATGTAGTCAATAACTTGTTGAGTTCTTTCCAATCAGGATTTCGTAAAGGGCACAGTACAGTTACAGCTCTCATTAACGTATCTGAAAATATTCGTGCTTCTATTGATGATCAAAAACTTACAGTTGCTGTGCTTCTTGATTTTAGTAGTGCCTTTAACTCAGTAGATTTTGATATACTACTAGAAGTTCTACGCTCCCGTAACCTTTCGTCCTCTGCTGTTGCCTGGTTTGACTCATACCTCCGTGGGCGATCGCAGTGTGTTCGTGTCAACGACACGTTTTCTGATTCACTACAACTCACTGCGGGCGTTCCTCAAGGTGGAGTCTTATCCCCTTTACTTTTTACGAGTTTTATTGATGCTATCTCTACAATTATAACAAGTAAATTTCATTTATATGCAGACGACCTTCAGCTGTATTGCCAAGCAGGTGTCATGGATATAAATGACGCGGTCAGTGCTATCAATCGAGATTTAGATGCAATTCATGCTTGGACAACTTCAAACGGTCTTTTAGTAAATCCCTCTAAATCCCAAGCGATTATTTTTGGTAATAGACATATGAACAAATTGTTAAATAACGTTAATATTCTTCCAATTGTTTACAATGGCATTCGAATTCCTTTCTCGCCTACCGTTAAAAATTTAGGTGTTATTTTTTCTAATGACTGGTCATGGGAGGCTCATATCAACAATATTTGCAAAAAAGTTTACTTTTCTTTCCATTATCTGAAGCCATTGCAACATTTGCTACCGCTGAAAACAAAGATTACTTTAATGCAAACACTGATTCTCCCAATAATTGATTACGCTGACTCGTGTTTTCTTGATGCCACTGAAGGGTTAGTAGATAAACTTGAGAGGATGCAAAATTTGTGCATCCGTTACATTTTTGGTCTCCGTAAATATGATCATGTTTCGGAATTCCGTGCTCAACTTAAGTGGCTACCCATACGTCTTCGCTGGAATACTCATATTCTTTGTTTACTTTATAATATTCTTCATAACCCTAAATCCCCAATTTATCTTCGTGAGCGTTTTCACTTTCTTTATTCTCCGAGTAGTAATTGTCGTGCTAATGTCAGTTCTCTCTTACGTTACCCTTCCTTCAAATCTAATTTTTTCTCTAATTCCTTTTCTGTTCAAGCAGTTAGGCTGTGGAATTCACTTCCAGGTAACATTCGTACCAGTGAATCGTTATCCATCTTTAAAACACGATTACATGATTATTATTTGACGCGAAAATAGTTAGCAAGTTAATTGTGTAATTTTTGTATTATTTTTTATTTTATTTTCTTGTCTTTTAGTGTGTTATTTTTTTTTATCTCTTCTTTTTTGTTTTTTTTTTGTTGTTAATAGCTTTTAAGGCCACATTTGATATTAATTGTATACTTTATTATTATGCCGTGTTAATAATATGTGCTTGTGTGTCTTTGTTTGCTTACTGTTTTCTACATATGGGTTAGCTGGAAGAAATCTCGATATGAGATAAGCTCGCCTTTTGTTTTAATATACATCATTTTATTGTTTACTGTAAATGTTTTGTGTACAATAAAGTGTTTAATAAATAAATAATAAACTTCATGTATCTACGGATTTCGTCTTCTCACAATATCTATCTTTTCTCAAGCCTATCTATCTTGTTTTTATTTAGGAAGGCCCTCCTAATTTGCCTTTACGTACCTTTGTCAACGCTATTTTATACTTTTCCAAGTATTTTATTGTATACCTTCAATTTATTTATTCAGTAGTTGAGGTGGTACAAAAAGGTATCTAAATCCAAATGTAAAATTTATACAGAACAGGATGCGTGTGTTATTCTATAGATCTTATTTACGAGTACACTAAATAAATATTCCTTTTTAGCTTGGGCATAGTGAATCGTATGTTAATAGGCTCTCCAGCTCACCACGACTTACTGATTTTATCTATTGCTACACACAATAGACTGTTTTATAATAGCAGGAGTATTAACAGACTCCAGACTGTTTGGAGCACTTGAAGATCTCGCCCTTCCCCACGTTTGCCAATATCTAGTATTTTTATATCATAATAATATGATAATATGAGTTTGAAGCCATTCGCTTTTTTTAGCTAGCAAACAAGCGAATGGCTCTCCTGATAGAAGGATGCCATTGCTTAAAGACACCTATAGTAATGCCACGTGAATAAGCTTATAGCGTACGTTTTATTTTCCCTCCAAATCGGAATACAATAGTGACAAGGAGTAACGATATTGCAGCAACAATAGGTAAAGCGAGGGTATTAAATTCAACAAAACTACAACACTGTGACTTTTGGCCGAATGTTCGCTTTCTACGACCTGCCTTGCATCGTGGTAGATAGTCTATTCTTCAAAGGGGGGTCTGGACCAATTAGGAGATATAAATATGATTAAAAAATATTGCAATATACTTCTATTTCTGACACTTAATTGGGAATTAGTTTTCTTTATAAAGAAAGAGATCATACTCGTGTCTCATTGCCATTTACCTAAGCTTTTATGAACAGCATGATTAAAGGCGTAAATACGGAAGTTACCATTTCACAAATCACAAGTTAAAGGCTCGTTATAAATTATTCACAGAAATTCTTATCTTTTCAAATCATAGCCAACACTTAATCTTTTACAAATTTTAATTGGCAAAGTTTGAAATAATAAATCCTCGATGACATTTCTCGAAATAATTTAATGTCTTCGATTGTAAAGATTTGAAATTAATGGTTTTTTACTAGCGCCTATTTACAATGGCTTCGACAGCCAGAAGGCTATTTAGCTCCAAGTTAGAAGTGAGATACGAGTATTACGTTGCGGAAATCTATAATTCAATGATGAAATTAAGGTATTTAATTTGCAAAATTTCGCAAAATTTCATATAAAACTGTTGTGATGCAATTGAAACAAAAGGTAGTGTAAGGAATGGGGCAAACTTATAATAACAAATTAAATGAGACCCATCGGCACAATAGTCTACTCACGTCCACTATAGTTTTTTCCACATCAGTAGCAAAGGCAGTACTTTGACACAAATTTTGTACTCAACGCACATTTCACTTCGTATCAGAATCAACTCCAGGAGAGTTGAATAGCACTACTCTATGAAATTTAATGCGTTTAGCACATATTTTGTGTCAGTAACACCTTTGCCACTTGCTACTAAGAAGAAAATGTAGTGGACGTGGGTGACTATTGTGCCGGTTTTCGAAATTCATCTCTTAATGTGGTGAAATAAGGAGTAATATTCTATGAAATTTCTTACATCGATGTTATTTCACTAGCGGACGAAGCTGCGCGGGTCAAATAGTATTAATATAACAAAGTTATCTTAAATTGTTAAGCCCATTGGTCGCCTTATTCAAATTGTATTGATATCGGTATAGACGCACGAGGATCTCACAAGTAATCCTGTGATCAAATCTAATGAATTTATTTATTGAATTATCGTTCATCTAAACTAAATATTTTAAATTGTTTTTTGTTTGTTTGTTCGTTATGATTTATCTCAAAAATTACTTAACCAATTTTAAAAATTATGTCACATATATATATGTGGTCAATTATAGAAAACAACATTATTCAGAATTGGCATAGGCTATTTTTTTATCCGACTCAGAAAAGGCACCACGAACGAAATCTCGAGTACCTACTAGTACGTAATAAATTTATAAGCTTGTAACATATTATATTAAGAAATGTAATATCTATCTAAATTATGTTTTCTAGATATTTTTTCAAATTGTGTCGGGAAAGAAAACCGAAAATATTCTGTAAAATAAAATTTAGTATGGGGCGCCGCAGCGAGAGTGACGTGATCTAACAGATTATTGAAGTGAACAGAGTGCTAAGTGTGAGTTTTTCTTTTCACATTCGATCGTGAGCGCGTTTGGAGTTTACTAGGAATTTGTATGTGATTTGTACAGCGCCACCTAGTGGTAAACTGGTTTCTCACGTTTACCACTAGGTGGCGCTGTACAAATCACATACAAATTCCTAGTAAACTCCAAACGCGCTCACGATCGAATGCGAAAAGAAAAACTCACACTTAGCGCTCTGAATGACAGCAGCGCAATGGCGGCGCGAGGAGCTGCGTGAGTTGCCGCCGCTCTCACCGCCGCGTCGCAATTTACTGATATCCAGTTTGAGGCCTAAAAGACAATTTTACCCTGGAAACCCTCCGAATACCATTACAAACAGAAAAAATTCTGAAGAAATTTATTCGCGCCCATTTCGAAGAAAAGATCAACTGCCTTACTGCTAGGCATCTTGTAAAAGGCAAAAAGACTAGAAGACTAGAAGAATACGAGTGAACTTCGTGACTAATAACTAGGTGGTAGAGTTCTTCAACGTCTCACCCGGGTTACTTACTCCTGCCGCAATAGCGTTGGTGCTTGTCGCTGACGTGTTCCAGTTGGGAGGTAAATTTATGAATAGCTGGTAAATTTATGAATTTGGCATTCCATCCTGCTTCAGGGATAACAACGCACCATTATGTATCTGGTGTCTATAGGCGATTTTTTTTCTTTTTTTTACATGGAAGGCCAACAGCTATATTTTGACAGAGTAATAACTATAAAATAGACCCAGGAAGCCAATTATAGGCCTTCACTTATAGCCCCAACAAAATAACAGTCTGCTTGCTTCCTAACCTATAATAGAAAAGGAAGAAACTCAACTATCATTCTTAAGCGTCAATTTTATTTTGATTTATAAATAACCGTTTTTGTAAATACACGAGTTGTGTGAGTGAAAACTTGCGAAAACTGAACAACAATGCAATTTTAAAGCGTAGAAATACGAATGTCAATCAAGACTTTTCCTCTACGACTTCCGTTCAATCACAAAACTATAAAGGCTACGTTTACGTAATAAACCAATCAGGATGTAGAATATGCTGTAAAGCTAATGTTTAATGTTATCCTAACCTATTGCAATCGAATTCGCTGTTAATAAACTTTTTCTGTATAAACATATACAGAAAAGGTTAACGGTGTGGCCTTAATACGAATGGTGTATTAATGTAAATGAAATAAAAATATTTATTTGCAAGAATGTTGTAACAAGTTATTAATAAAACTTTTATGGGTATTTTTTTAAATTATACCGAATAATACCGAATACCGAATACCGCGAAAAAAGCGCGGCCACACACTGAGAACATCAGGCGGAAGAAACTCAGCAGCTTTGCCTTTTTTTCTGTTTCATGTACTTATTACAAATGAGCATGCATTATTTCGTCATAAAATACAAAGGCATATCATAATATTATACTCTAAGATATATTTATTAGGGTGGAGCGAAAGAAATATATTTTTTTCTTCTTGGTCTTAGGTAATTTGTAGCTGATAAAACAGAAAATTATTGAAGCAAAGAAATAATAATAATTCAACATCTTGAGGTGGCGCACTGACTTGGAATTTTAATATTGAATCAAGATTTCTTTTGGGTTTTGTTTTTCTCCTCATAATCCTTAAAACATCGAAAACTAGATAAGTATGTACCTATATAACTTTCTAAAAATAAACAAAATACGTTTTAATACTTATAAAAAATTAAATAAGTTAAAATTAAATTAAAATGAATGTGTCAAAAGAGAACCAAAATAAATTAGAGTTAAATTAACAATTTCAATTAAAAAAAAAGAATATACGTCATAAATATATTACTAAAAAGTTTAATATTACAATTTCATAAGTGACTTTAATAATTGATTTATTGATTTCAGTAACAAGTTAAAAATTTGAAGAAATAAACAAAATAAGTTAAAAAATTATATTCAAACCCTATATAAGAATAGATTTGTCGTCACACATATTATATATTACATTATTCATTATAAATTATCAATATTAAGATTTATCGTCGAAATAATCCTTTATACAGTAAACACATTTGTCACATAAATAATTATAGACTGTTTTTTTAAATTTAGTTAATGGTAAACTTTTGTAACTTTCAATTTTTATTAAAAAGTGCTGTTTTACAAGGCGGCATGAATAATTTATTTGAGTACCTACGACTAAAGTTATAAACCTCTTTTGCCTACTTAAATTCCTGATAAATTTTTTTCACAAAGCAGACGGATTCAAAGACATACAAACACGGTAGGGTAAGTATATTTAAGTCCTTAAATAAAGGTTTACATGAATCAAGAGGAGCAGCACCGGAGATAGCACGAATACAACGTTTCTGAATAATAAAAGCTTTGTATATTTCAGTACAGTTCCCCAAATATTAAGTCCATATCTTAAAAAAGATTCTACATAACCATAATAGGCAAACAAGGCTGTATTTTTATCTATTATCTTTCTTATTCTATATAAAACATAAACAAAACGGCTTATTTTGGTGCATACACTTTGTACATGTGGGACCCAAGTACAATAATCATCTAAAGTTACACCTTGAAAATTTATAGTTGAAGTTTCTTCTATTAAAATATTTTTATACATTGCAGTTAAACCATATTTTTCCATTTTTTTATTTCTAAATTGTATGTATTTAGTTTTAGCTTCTTGAATATCTTGATTTAATTTTTGTTCCAAAGCCCTTTTATCTTTGTCTTGTAAGATTAATGTAACATCATCTGCATATAAAATACTTTTATGATGTATAGCTTTAGGCAGGTCGTTTATTTGTACTAGAAACGTTAATGGGCCCAATATACTGCATTGTGGTACACCATACATATTGAGCTTAAACGAAGACCTATAGTTAATTAACCTTGAATTTTTACTTATTGCCAAAATTTCAACACTGATATCTATTACTTACATATGATTTCATCCAATCGTATGCAACACCCCTGATGACATATTTTTCGCATTTGTAGAGTAGTGTATCATGCCGAATGTATTCAAACACCTTAGTCATGTCAAACATTAACGCCTACTGTATGGCTCCCCTTGTCTATATTTTCAATAACTTCTTTTATTAATGTATATGTGGCTAAGGTTGTTGATTTTTGTTTTTGAAAACCATTTTGTTCTGGTCTAATAATATTATGTTGATGAAAGAAATGATTTAATCTAGAAACCATGGCTTTCTCAAATATTTTTGAGAATTATGGGATAAGTGCAATTGGTCTGTAATTGTTAACATCAGCAGAACATCTCTAGAACATCTACTAGACAAAAAACATGTATAGATAATATTGCAAGCAACATAAAAAATACAAACAGCTTTCTTAAAAATTTAAATTTATCAGATCACAACACTTGTCAAATGTTACAATTCAGAACTGATAAAAATATCAATGATAAATATTATTTTTATATATATAAGCGTAGCTATTGCCCTGATAACATAAAAAAATTTAAGCAATGTTTAATGAGCTTAACGTGGTCAGATGTGATTCAAGAAAGTGACATCAATTATAGTTTCAATAAGTTTTATGAAATCCTTTGTACGTTTTTTTATCTCTGTTTTCCTATACATAAGATAAGGGTGACTCCAAACAATTTTGCGGTAAAGTGGATAACCAGGGGTATTCGTGTATCATGTTCAATGAAAAGAAGATTACGGCATAAATACTATAAAAACAAATGCCCTTCATTAAAAAGCTATTACTCTAAATACTGTAAAATTTTAAAGAACTGCATTAAAGCATCAAAAAATAATGTTAATAAAAAATATATTTTAAATTCAAGAAACAAAAGTCGTGCTTTGTGGAAACTAGTTAAAAATGAAACGGACTCATCTTGTAAGACTTACAATAACTTAAATACAATAACGTACAATAGCACAGTCATATCAGATCCCAGAGAGATAGCAAACAATTTTAATACATATTTTATTAATTTAACTAATAAGAAAATAACACAAGAAAACAATATTTACAATTCACACATAAAAGAAACCAAGGAAAGCATATTCTTGAATCCAACAAATGAAATTGAAGTTGCACGTATAATTAAAGCACTTAAAAACACCGAATCAGTAGGATATGACTTCATCTCTACTAAAGTACTTAAAAGTGCGGCTGATATTTTATCCCCAATTATTTCCTGGCTAATAAATGAATCTTTTTCTCAAGGTATTTTTCCTGAAAGTCTAAAAGTATCGGTAGTTAAACCGCTGTTTAAGAGTGGCAAACGCGATGAAATGAGTAACTACAGGCCCATAACTTTGATACCTGTAATTGCAAAAATCTTTGAAAAGGCAATGCATGAGCGAATAACGAACTTTTTTAAGAAACATGATATAATACATACCCAGCAATATGGATTTCAAAAAAATAAATCCACGGTATTGGCAGTCTTCAATCTAGTAAAAAAAGTAACAGAAAGTATAAACGAAAGAAAAAGAGCTGGAGTCGTATTCTTTGATATGTCAAAAGCCTTTGACTTTGTTGATCATAAAAACTTGCTCACTAAACTTGAGAAATATGGTGTCAGAGGTATTGCTTTGAATTGGATTGAAAGTTACTTGTGCAATCGCAAACAGTTTGTAGAGGTTAGCAAAATTAACGAGAAATTTGAATTAATTACTTATAAATCGGAAACATTGTATAATAAATTTGGAGTTCCCCAGGGTAGTATACTGGGACCACTCTTCTTTTTGGTGAATATAAACAATCTTCCTGATATCTTAGACTGCCAATGTAGCATGTTTGCTGATGACATCGCATTAATAGTAGAAAGTGACGCTCAATTTAATGAAAAATTAAATAATTCAGTAGGGGTAGTATTTAAATGGTTGGAATTGAACAATTTAATGGCAAATATCAATAAGACTAAATTTATACAATTTTCCCATTACAACACACCCAAAATAACACTAAATATACAGTATAAAGGGCAAGTAGTAACAGAAGTAAATAATACTAAATTTCTAGGTATACACATTGATGAACATTTAAATTGGAAAACTCACATAGAAAATTTATGCAACAAACTGAATAAATATGTGTTTGTCCTTCGTAAAATTACAAGGAATATAGGCAAAGATGCTGCATTGACAGCATATTATGCATATGTGGCGTCCCTATTACGGTATGGTATGATAGTTTGGATGAATTCTAGCAATGTTAATAATGTTTTTATAGTTCAAAAGAAATGTATACGCGCCATTTGTGACGTAGATCCTTTAGAACCATGTAAACCACTATTTAAAAACAATAAAATATTAACGCTAACTGATATGTATATCTTAAATGTAGCCAATTTTGTAAATAAACACCCTCATTTGTATAACAAAGCTAGAGACACATCAAGACTGGGCTTACGGGACCCTACTAGATTAATTTTTCCATCCTGTAAATGTTCCATATTACAAAGAAACTGTTACATGATGAGCATCAAGGTATTTAATAAAATACCAAAACAAATAAGAGAATTACCAACAGACAAACAGTACAATTGCCTTACAAATTGGCTCCTTGACAAAAACTTTTATACTCTTGAGGAATTCTTTGAAAGTAAATAACTTTCTATTTTATATATACGCCTGTTGTTATTTTAGTTAAGGATTTTATTTTATGTTTAATTATTACTGTCTGTTAGATTATTTACATCATTATTTTTCATAATAAATTATAATTAATTGAATTTGACATTTTTTGCAACGCAACAAAAAATGAATTTGACAATTTATGACATGGATTTGAATTTTAATATATTTATTTAATAATTTTATTTTACAAAGTATCTATTTAATAAAAAATTGTAAATAAACTATCAATGTAATAATGAATATTATATTGTAATGATTTTTGGTTATATTATTTAATTGAATAATCTAATTCATTATTTAAAACAGTATTTTATCATATTGTACAACTTAGTTTTTAAATTTACGTTATGACATTAAATTTATTCAATTACATAATAAGAAGCAACATTTCAATCTGTAGTCACACGCAGCAATAAATAAATTGGTATAGATAAATGGCATCACATAATCAAAATAAGTTTACAAATAAAATAAGTTTAGTTTGAATACTAGTAACTGAAATATTCTAAATGTAATATAAAATTGTACCTATAATAATGAATTTGCATGCTAATATGTAGCGGAATAGGTAGGAAACTAAACTAGACATAACAACTTTGTAACCCTATTTCTTGCAAATAAATATTATTATTATTATTATTATTATTATTATCCCTTTTTAAATAAAGGTTTTATTATAGTTTTTTTAAGGAAGTTAGGAAATGTGCCTAATGTGAATGAGTTCGATGAGTTTTTTCACATTATCCATACGTTACGTTGTGTTCTTTGTGCTCCTCCGTGTTGATTGTTGCCTAGCCGTCAAATATCAAAATGCCGAAAGGATCTGTTCTAAAAAGGCAGGCGAGAGATCTGGTTGCAATCATGGTCATGATCAAGGTTCGCAATTAGTTTGAAGCAGAGTATCAAAATAGTGGCCCGCTTTTACTACTGTCGCAAGTGCGAGAGCGTGTTGCGGCCGCATTAGGAATTAGTGGACCTACCGTTTCAAAAATTACTACCGAAGCTTACGGTATAAGCAGCATGCAGGAAAATAAGCTTCGTAAGCCGATGAAGAAACGCCAACCACGTCGTGTGACATCGGTTGAAAATGGTCGATATATGACTACTTGCGCATAGAAATTCCAACACTTAAAAATTTTTTTGTTTCTTTACGCGAATGTGGTTTTTTTATGGCCAAAAATCGTCATTAAGCTTGGTTTTGAAAAAAAATGGATTTTCTTATAAGAAATCGGACAAACGTAAAATAGTAAAATATAAACGTAATATAATATTTATAGTCACTTTGATTTCCAATATCTGCTGTTTGATAATGTATTCAAAATTAATATTTATTTCAAACTGGCCATTTCTCACGGTATTTTTCTGCGTAGCTCTCAATCTCATTCGCTCACAGAAATCATATATGTATAGCATTCGCTGGTGTCATTTACGCCGGGTTTTTATAATCAACGATCGATCATTCGTAACAATAACTAATAATTACCAACCAATTTGATAATAACGAGGCATATCATACTATTTCACATGTAAAGTAAAGTAAGGTAATTTGACATGTAAAGGAACAGTTTTAACTTACGCCTCGTAGAAAATGTTACTACTTGTAACGAAAATGAGTCATTTTATTGATATAAGAACTGCGCATTAGGAATAATGTAGCTTTCTAATCCGTTCGGTAACACCAGAGATTACTTCTTACATAAAAATCCACAAATATTCAAAGGAGATTTTTTTATATCATAAAATAGCAAACTCATAAAATAGATGGGTCTCCTGATGGAAAGAGTCAACCATCGCCTATAGACACCAAAGATGATAATGGTGCGTTGCTATATTGTGGCGAGGTCTAATGCCACATTCATAAGTTTACCGGCTACCTTACCCTCCAAAACGGAACACGACAGTGACCAGCAATAAAGCTATTGCGGCAGGAATAGGTAAGGCGGTGGTACCAGACCCGGTCGAGCCGATGCTAAACTCTATCACCTAGTAGTCACGATAGTAGTGACGCGCGTAACCACTCAGTCGCCTTTTACAACCTGCCTGGCAGAACGGCAGTTGGCCTATTCTTCAAAGGAGCCCGGGACCAATGAAAGTCTATAGAAAGTTCGCCCATGTTTACATATATTTATATTATTGTAATAAATTATTAATTTCGTCTGAAATATAAATTGTATCACGGACACTTTTTTATAATGTTAACATTCCCAAAAAAAAAACTTTTAAAGATTAATATTACTTGAATTCACAAATTATTATTATTATATACAATTTTAAGCCATTTACGTGGCAATATATCGATAGCATAGATAAAATACGTTTTTGTATTACTTATCATAAAGACTATTTGATTTTAACCACTTAAAAGTTATAAAATGAAAAACATTTGTTTACAATAACAAATCAAAATATTTATTGTCCAACAAGTGACAAAATAAATAGATGACACTTGTATTTTTTTTTGTTACTTTAGGATAATACTAAGAGTAACGTGTTTATACGGCCTTCTGTGTTGTAAATTTCGACTAGGTACAGTAATAAATACTTTCCAGTTTGCTGCATTTTGTACAATAATTTATTTAAAACTAGCGGCCCGCCCCGGCTTCGCACGGGTATAAAATATACAACCTATGTCACACAGTAAAAAAAATGATTAAAATTATTTATTCATTACTACCCGTGGCCCGCAAACAATTCTCCTTTCCCTATACCATGAAGATTTCCTGCTATCTTTGGAACATCTAAATTTCCTGCTATTTTTGGAACATCTAAATTCATATAGGTACTACATTTTTAGTTTTTACATTTTACATATTTCTTTTCCTTTTTCCATTAATATATGACAAAATGTCTTTATATACAATGTTCACAACTTTCTTGTCATTAGACAGTATAAACATGTTTTCTTTAGAGGTTACTCATGAAAGAGCGACATATAAGTTGACCATGTGAAAAACAGTCAACGCTCAAATCTAAGCCTGCAACGTTGAAGGTTTGACCCTGCGATTTATTAAGGCGAAAAAATGTGTAAGTGGTTGACCCTGCGGGCCATCCCTGAAACTTCTCAATAAATAAAGGTATTGTAATTTTAAGCTCAAAAAAGTAAAAACTATAAGCATAGATTTTTACTATAAGCATCGCCTCTGTGGTCTAGTGGTCCAGCGTTAGCGTTGACCACATGAGGTCCCGGGTTCGATTCCCGGGTCGGGCACATTAAAAAAAAGGTGTTTTTACAGTTTTCTTGGAAACATAAAGTTACCCGGGATTGGAAAGTGCCCGGTTGGCGATAGGCTTGCCACCTATCACATTTGTGGGACCAAGTATCCTCGGCTAATCGTGGGTGCACTTGTTTCACCTCTGCCTATCCCTTCGGGGATATGGGCGTGAAAATACTTTTATAGATTTTTGAGTTCAATTTTGTTAAAAATGGCAGTATTATTAATTTTTGAAAAGCTGTATATTTGAAAACGATGATGGCATTCAACTCAATTTTTGAGATCTAAAATATTGTTTTAGCTAAATAACCGATAGGTTGAAACATTTCGGTGTTATGTCTAAAAACATTTTATTTTTAATTTTCTAATTTTCATATATAATATAATTCCTCATTGATAAGTATATAATAATAATAAATAATATAATTCTTCATTGATAAATCCCAAACAAATTGACCGATTTTGATTAAATTAACGGTATTTGACGCAGTTTTTAAAGAACAAAAGCTTGTAATATTTTTAAGTCAATCAGTAAATTAACTTGAAAGTTGAAACTTATTAAAAAAAAATTAGTAAGTTTACTAAGAACAACGTAATTTTAAATTTGAAAAGCT
This sequence comes from Apodemia mormo, assembly GCA_036924255.1. Taxonomy (NCBI): domain Eukaryota; kingdom Metazoa; phylum Arthropoda; class Insecta; order Lepidoptera; family Riodinidae; genus Apodemia; species Apodemia mormo. Next base: position 18,155,209 of record JAUPFN010000019.1, on the reverse strand, counting down.
ATAAGTTTTGAGAATTAGATTCGATTATGATTTTTGAAACGGTATTTGACGTAGTTTTTTTAGTACTAAAATATCGTAGAACACCAAAAAATTATTGGTTGAAAAATTTCGAAGCTATGTCGAAAAAACACTTTTTTCAACATTTTTCGTAAACGATTTCTCCCAAACGGATAACCTATATAATATGACATGTTTACATACACACATACACACACACACACACACACACACACATACGTGCATACAGACATACTGACGTCATCGTGAAAATAGTCGAAAAAGATTCCTAGGACCTCAAAACGGGGACATCTGGTGAAAACTCGATTTTCGAAAATCGAGGTAAAATCAGTATCTCTATGGGTATTCAAAAAATCCCATAAAACTTCCAACTGTTCATAGGAAACTCTGCGCGATATGGCCATATTAATATTACAAGATCGTATTGCGTCCGACACTAGTTACGTTCACAAAATAAATGTGTAATCCTAATTTCTTAAGCCTTAAAACAGCCACAAACTATTCCAAAACTATAAATCTCAAAAAGTCTAGTACTCAGGAAAATTAAAAATCGCGCTCTTATATATAGAAAATTATTAGACAAATGACAGGTCAAGTGTCATATTCCCAGAGTTGCGTTCTATAACACATACCACAACAAATATTATTTGGTTCACTTTATGTTCCATAGATTTCAAGTAGACTATAATTAACGTGATAATTAACTTGAAACTCGATCTCTACTGTCAATTTGTATTCTTAAATTTAAGATTTCTCTTTAAAGTGCAATAATAGTAAGTTTTTTCCTAAAACAAAAAAAATCGGTAAGTTGTGTGTTTTACAACGTTAATTTGCTATGTTCTAGCCAGAGATAATGTAACCGGCCAGAAGACGACGCATTGCAGGTCAACTAGAATTAGTTCATGGTACGATAGTAAAACCTGACAGGTTAATACTCACAGTCGAACTGCCTGGAACTTGACAAGTATTATAAGAGTTCATGGTAGGCCCTCAGTATCTTCCTTATCTACATACGTAGTGGGAAATTAAAAACTGGTTTGCTAAATCACGTTTCTTTACATTGGTTAGGTTATTAAATAACAATTTTACAAACATTATATGATATACCTGAAGATATTATCTAAGGAATGTGCTTGATCTTATAAAATTCCGAAAACAGGCTAAAAATCTCTAAACCAAATAATTTGTTAATACTATTTCTAATCATCCACATGATTTTTATATGGTGATATTTAGTTAAAAAACAGAATGTACTAAATTTTTATTTTCAGAACTTCAGGGTCCCAAGAACAAAATCTTATGGAGAGATCAGAATAAATTGGTTTTATAATAAAATTCGCATTAAACACGCATAAAGTTACAAAATACTTGTTATATTTATTTGTCTTTTTTTGTGGATATACTCAAGTGAACATCATCTTATCTACAATGTACTCCCACAAACAAACATATTGTACCTTCTATCGATTACACCTTCTATCGACTCTCGAGACCTCGATACGATTACGCTAGTGACGTCATCCTAACGTAAGCAGGAAGGTACTAGTTTCGTTCAAAAACTTAATCGTATATTATCGGTTTCATTATATTCCATACAGAAATATATTTATTGATAATTAAAATCATACCTAACTCAAGCATAATTAATAAAATACACAAAAATAAAGAAATGCATTCTCTACTCTAAGAAAAATCAAATTTATTTTGACGAAACCATTCTAACAACGATCTTACGTTGTTCTACGGTTTTTGAACGAGACGACCGCTTGGCACTTCACATAGGTATACGATACCAAACAAAGACAAGGTCAAGTTTGTTTATAATCGTACGGGCTCTCGAAAACATTAGGTACATTTAAATTGTTTCCTCGCATTAAATATAAATAAAATATTATAAAATGAAAACTAGACTAGCTTTATGCAGTAAATAACTATGGTGAAGTTCATGGAAAAGTACGTCCTGGAAGTTTTATGTAACTTATTTATTATGTGCAGTTTTTTGTTTCGTGATATGAAGTGAAGATTGGATCCTTTCTTCCAGAAACAAGATTCCTCTAAGGAAATAAGCTCTAGAGTTATCCTGGAACTCAGTCTTAATGAAGTTTTTCGGCGGAGTTGCTCACAGAGAAATGTAAGAGCCTCTTTGTTGAGGCGATATTTATTTTTAAATTCGGTATCATTTAAATCCATAGGATCAAATATTTTTCTCTGTTTAGTCCTACATCTAACTTCTCTGGAAAATAATCTATACATATAATAAAATCGTAGGAAAGTCAAAACTGTACATTGAATATTTTTTTAAGAATACTTGGGGCGTTATCTACAATCGATATCGAAGCCAAAAATATAGTTTTTAGAATTTTTGTCTGTTTGTCTGTATGTCTGTTTGTCTGTATGTATGTCCGGGGTAAACTCAAAAAGTACTGCATAGATTTACTTCAAATTTTGCATGAATATTACTAATAGGTCGTGTCAACATATAGGCTACATATTATTACGCTATCAGTTGATAGCGAAGGCTGGGTGCCTTCGAAATTTGCGATACGATACTTCAAAACGCCGTTCGTGCTCGCAATTTTGTTACGTTTCACGTATTTCTCGATACGTTTGCGATACGAAAGTTTAATAATTTGCTTGTGCTTCGAAATTTAGTTCCATTTACGTACGATAGGGGCGCTGATCGTTTTTCATACGTTTATTTCTCGATGACGAAACGAATACTTTTTCGCAAGTAGTTCGTGCTTGAGGCACAGTGCCTCAAGCACGAACTCATAATCGAATCTAATTCTCAAAACTTATAGTTTTCAAATTAAAAATTACGTTGTTCTTAGCAAACTTACTAAATTTTTTTTAAATAAGTTTCAACTTTCAAGTTAATTTACCGATTGACTTAAAAATATTACAAGCTTTTGTTCTTTAAAAACTGCGTCAAATACCGTTAATTTAATCAAAATCGGTCAATTTGTTTGGGATTTATCAATGAAGAATTATATTATTTATTATTATTATATATTTATCAATGAGGAATTATATTATATATGAAAATTAGAAAATTAAAAATAAAATGTTTTTAGACATAACACCGAAATGTTTCAACCTATCGGTTATTTAGCTAAAACAATATTTTAGATCTCAAAAATTGAGTTGAATGCCATCATCGTTTTCAAATATACAGTTTTTCAAAAATTAATAATACTGCCATTTTTAACAAAATTGAACTCAAAAATCTATAAAAGTATTTTCACGCCCATATCCCCGAAGGGATAGGCAGAGGTGCAACAAGTGCATCCACGATTAGCCGAGGATACTTGGTCCCACAAATGTGATAGGTGGCAAGCCTATCGCCAACCGGGCACTTTCCAATCCCGGGTAACTTTATGTTTCTCAAAAAACTGTAAAAACACCTTTTTTTAATGTGCCCGACCCGGGAATCGAACCCGGGACCTCATGTGGTCAACGCTAACGCTGGACCACTAGACCACAGAGGCGATGCTTATAGTAAAAATCAATGCTTATAGTATTTACTCTTTTGAGCTTGAAATTACAATACCTTTATTTAGTGAGAAGTTTCAGGGATGGCCCGCAGGGTCAACCACTTACACATTTTTTCGCCTTAATAAATCGCAGGGTCAAACCTTCAACGTTGCAGGCTTAGATTTGAGCATTGACTGTTTTTCACATGGTCAACTTATATGTCGCTCTTTCAAGAGTAACCTCTAAAGAAAACATGTTTATATTGTCTAATGACAAGAAGCTGTGAACGTTGTATATAAAGACATTTTGTCATATATTAATGGAAAAAGTAATAGAAAAATGTAAAATGTAAAAACTAAAAATGTAGTACCTATATGAATTTAGATGTTCCAAAGATAGCAGGAAATCTTCATGGTATAGGGAAAGGAGAATTGTTTGCGGGCCACGGGTAGTAATGAATAAATCAAAACTACTGCATCGATTTTAATCATTTTTTTACTGTGTGACATAGGCTGTATATTTTATACCCGTGCGAAGCCGGGGGGCGGGCCGCTAGTTTACAATATACTGATGATTCGCGCAGCTTCGCCCGAAAGTAAAGTAACATGTCGTCGAGATAATTTTTTATACAGACTTATAAAAAACTACTTCAACCCCTTGGAGGTTGATTTTTAAATATATATATATATATATATATATATATATATATATATATATATATATATATATATATATATATATATATATATATATATATATATATATATATATATATATATATATATATATATATACATATATATATATATATATATATATATATATATATATATATATATATATATATATAAAATCTATAAAATCGATGTATAGGATACTTCTTGAACTTGATTGCAGCACCACTTACCGGTTTCAATTGTAAAATTTAAGCTACTCTCGAACTTACTTAAAAACACAAAAAAAATCAACAAATTCGATCCAGCTATTTTGGACAAAATTACATACACACCAATAGAAGGATTATTAATACAGGCGGTTTTTTTAAACGTAGGTCGGAATCATACTCGTAAAAATTCACGGTTATACATAACGAATAAACAAATTTAAAAAAAGTGTTAAATAACCAAGAAGACAGTAATTGAAATATTGTCAAAAGTTTCGTAACCCTTACGATAGTCGTCACGACTATCGTAAGGGTCACGAATGTCAAAAGTTTAAAAAATTTTAAAAAATTTTTAAAAACTAAAAATGTAGTACCTATATGAATTTAGATGTTCCAAAAATAGCAGGAAATTTAGATGTTCCAAAGATAGCAGGAAATCTTCATGGTATAGGGAAAGGAGAATTGTTTGCGGGCCAATTTTTCCATTAAATGTCACCTATGTCACACGTCACGAATCATCATAACAATATCAGTAGTAGGTAGGTAGATAATGTAAATGTAATCTACCTCCCTGTTTAAACTAGTATGAATTGTGATTCATTTTCCCTTCATACATTGTACCTGGTTTAGTTACATTAAGAAGGACAGGCAAAAATATCTAGGCACTAAATAATAAGAAATGACTTAAGCGTGTTATAATTTTAAAAATAAACTAGTTATAAATAGAAAACAGCTAATATTAACCTTAATATTTCTGGCGTAAATAGAATCATCTTCTGCACAATGATCGAACTTGATTAATTTATTAATAACAACATTTTACAATTCTTCATTGGAATACTGATGACATTATTAATATTAATTAAACTGGTGGTTAATTGCTTTAAACGGTAACACATCCGGACGCGCACTGGCACCCCACCCCACCCATATATAATAAATATTTTTGATTTCATTTCATAAGAACTTGGTGGCAACATCGACATTGATTTCGCTGGGTGGCAATGACCAAAAATGAGAAATATGCAGGTGCCATCTGTTGGGTATCGTCATAAAACTTTGGTAAAAAATCAGCGGTACGTACCTTTACCTATGCCATGTCTAGTACTCAGTACTCTACATGATGTATTTATAGGTAAGTATACACTCTGTTTTATGTAAATTGCCGTTGGTGGCACTAGTCATAAGGATTCAGAAAAATACTTGTGATAATCGTCTGTTTTACTTTTTATACCATAAGATAGCAAACAAGCAGATGTTTCTCCTGATAGAAAGAGAAACTATCACCTTTAGACATTAAGGATATTAATGATTATTTGGTATCCATGTGGCGGGATGACAGTGCCACATGCATAAGTTTACCGGTTACCTTACCCTCCAAACGGAAACACGATAATAACACACCTTGACGCTATTGCGGCAGCAACAAGTATGAAGGTACCAAACCCCCTGGCGAGACTTTGCAGAATTTTAACCACCTAGTAGTCACAACGGTAGTTACAAATATAGACAATCGGTCAGCTTTTACGACCTGCCTGGCAGAACTGCAGTTGGTCTATACTTAAAAAGAGCCCGGACTAACAAGGGGAAAACATATTATAATACAATACTAATCTATGGCTCAGACACTTGTTCTAACAGATACCTGATGTAGAACTTTTATTTTCGAAAAAAACAATTTCGATGAGGTTGTTCAGTCTATTTTCAAAGATTTCGGTTTATTTTAGCAAATAAACAAATATATTGCTGACGATTCATACTTGATTCATTAAATATGTAATTTTATATATTCTGTTCATTTTGATTTTCCATACGAGTATAAAACGCGCCCATGATATGAAATAAATACATATTAAATGTTAGACCTAGAATTACTCAACCTAGATACAAAAAGAAAACCTTTAATATTAATTTGATATCTTTACGCAGATTTTATGTCAATCATTTTTTTACCTTTGAAGTAAATATAACCGAGATCAAATCCTGAAATGAGACTCTCGTAAATATTAACAAAAAATAGTCTCGGATATTTCTCTATAAAGATTGGGATCAACTAACAGAATTAATTAAATATAAAAATATATTATGTTACCTTCATTCTATTCAGGTGAATTTTTTTAACCCTTTTTTAATATCATAGAAGATCTGCATGATGCCATAGGATAACCATCTTGTATATACATCAAAACTGTTAATAATGCCTATGAAGGTAGGTCGTCTTTTTGTCAATAAGAGTCCAAACTAATAGAATTTTTTTATTAAACCGCTTTAAAATTTAGATATTTATCAAATTTTCCTGTCTATTTTTTAAAATTGTTTTTTGGCTGCAAAATTCTGGTAACTTTATGTACAGTTTCATCCCGTTGTTTAAGAACTGACGTCAATTACAGTTTATCGTTTAATTTACTGGCAAACCCTTTCAATTGACACCTGTGTCAAGGCCAACATCAATAATGGAAAAAATACAATCGTAAGGGACAGTATGTACATCATATCGCTACATTCAATGGCCACAATAATCCATTAGCACAAAAGATTCGGTTTTATCAAAATTCTTTCGTGTGGACTAACATATTGTGAAATTATTTTTCACGTTTAGTTTGCTTAGAAGGATTAGGAATTTTGAATTAAAATTATTAAAAGTATAAAGTTTTTTTTTATATAATAAGATAGCAAACAGGCAGCAGATAGGTCTCCTGATGGAAAGGGTCAATCATCGCCTATAGACACCAAAGATTTTAATGGTGCGTTGCTATCTTGTGGCGAGGTCTAATGCCACATGCATAAGTTTACCGGCTACCTTACCCTCCAAACCGTACCCTTAAACGTAGGAATTGGTAAGGCGGTGGTACCAGACCCTGTCGAGCCGATGCAGAACTCTATCACCTAGTAGTCACGATGGTGGTGACGCGAATAGCCACTCAGTCGCCTTTTACGACCTGCCCGGCAGAACGGCAGTTGGCCTATTCTTCAAAGGAGCCTGGGACCAACACTAGGAAAAAGCAACCTGTCTTGAAGTACCGAGCGAACGTCAAACTCACCCTGAGAAATGACTTCATGTAGGTCCGAAACTAGTCGAAACCTACACCGATTAAACGTGAGTGTAGCTATTAAGAACTTTGTATTGTTGCTGAGATAACGCTAGTTCACACTAATAGCCTAATTCACGTATCATGAAAAAATTAAGTAAAATTGATAATTGGAAACTGTCCTATCAGTATGTTACAAGTTATATTACTTGTAACATATTCTTTTTTTATAAATCTATTCATATAATAAAATCGTAGAAAAGTCAAAACTGTAACATTGAATATATTTTTTAAAGAATACTTGGGGCGTGATCTACAATGGATATCGAAGCCAAAAATATAGTTTTTGGAATTTTTGTCTGTTTGTCTGTATGTATGTCCGCGGTAAATTCAAAAAGTACTGCATGGATTTATATATATAATATATAGGCTATATATTATCACGCTATCACCTACAGGGGAGGAGCTGTGCGGTGTAAACCAAGTCCGCGCGGACGAAGTCGCAGGCAACAGCTAGCATATCATAAAATAGCTAACAAATGACTCCCCTGAGAGAAAGAGACAACCATCGCCTATTGTCACCAACGATGTTAATAGTGCTTTGCTCTTCATGTGGTGGGATGTTAATGCCACATGCATAAGTTTACCTTATCCTTCAAACCGGAACGTGGCAGTGACGAGCTAACGCTATTGCGACACGTTGCAGAGTTCTACCGCGCGTCAGGACAGTAGTGTGTATAGCCAATTTGTTCGGCTTTTACGAACTGCCTGTCAGAATGGCAACAAGTTTACTTATATTTATATTATGTTATAAGTACTTGTACTATTTTACTTAGTTTTTTTTTATTTACGAACACCAATCGGTTTGAGTTTTAACGCATTATCAGGACAACAAATCCATACAGTATTGATTTGTTGCCCTGATGATGCATTAAAATGTGAAATCAGTTGGTGTTAGTGTTACAAGTGCTTATAACAAGTGCTTGTGTTATACAAGTAAACTTGTTTATTGAACTTGAGTATCATTACGTCACTTATGATAAGTTAACATTTACGATGACATTGTTTTGGTCGGCATAGTCCTGGACTGTATAGATTTGTTGTCCTGAAGATGCATTAAAACGCGAAACTGGTCAGTGTTAGTAAATAGAAAACCAAGTAAAGCAGTACAGTTAATTATAAAGTAATATAAATACAAGTAAACTTGTTTACTAACCTTAAGTATCATTACGTCACTCATGGTAAGTTATCATTTTCTGGTACTATGTTATCTAAACATTATTTTGGCCGGCGTAGTGCCATAGACTGTAAGCGAAAGAATTACAATTTCATTAATAAACAGTTGTAGTACTGGATTTTTATCAACGATTAATAATGGAACAACAATCGATAGTAATATTATAAAGCGAAAGTTTGATGTTAAGATGTAGGGGTGATCGTTTGTTACTCAATCAAGCAAAAAACGGCTGAACCGATTTGGATGAAATTTGGCACATATAAAAGTATAATAGAACATGTAATAAAAAGTATACTCCTATTATATGTAGTATACATATAATAGAATACTTTTTATCCCGAAAAAAATAAGTTGTTCCCGTGGGATTCACGAAAAACGTTTATAATGCAGCGGGCTGCAGTACAGCTAGCATTTTAAAAACAGAACATACAGGTTGTGTAGAAATTATTATAATGATAATATTATCCTGCGTGTAAACCATTAAGTTTCTTGTGTTAATTTATTTGTTTGTAGTAAAAATAATATTTCTAAGACACTGTATTAATTAAGTGAATACTGTCTTCGGTACTCAATATATTTCAACATTAATGGCCGTTTAATGTTTAAATTTAAATAACTCGTTAAATCTTTGCTTTAAATGTTGTTTGAATTTATATTCTCGCAAAGCAAGCGAAATACAGCCGTAAATAAAACAAACGAAGCATAAATTCAGTACAAAGAGGTTAAGCAAAAACGTTTCAGCGGATTCCTTTATCTGTACGTGAACAAGATACGTAAATCGTTTCTTTGTGTTGGGTGGAAGTGGCTCTAGATTGCTTATGTCCGGCCTTCGTCGCCTGTTGATGCCACACTATATTCATGGTTTTTATTACCATGGTTTGTTTTATAAAATATTACCTGAGGGCCATTAAGACATGCACGCATGTAGGTACTTTTCATGCTTTATATATGTATTTAAAAAAATATTTATCTATCAGTAAATTTAGATTCCTGTGTTTAGTTTCTTTGTTTAATGTAACACAATTACAAAAACTAGTGTAACAAGTTTGTTAGTCTTTGTGTTTGTGCATTTTACAACAATTTTTCACAGCAAGATTAACTGAAAGAAAATATCTTTAGGCTGTTAGAGGTTCCTGGATGTATTCAAACTTCCGAGGTGGCTCGTTGGTGGTGTTTTATTTATAGCTACAGAAAAATCTTTTGTTCATGGTTTGTTTTTAAATTGTCCATCGACATTAATAGGTTTAAAACAACTGCTTTAGATGTTAAATTCGCCTGATGACATTTTGTGCAATAGAGCTTAAATAAAATTGCATAGCAATATCATTAATTCAAAATTCTGTTTGGGTTGCTTCTACAACTAAACCTGTGGAACGAATTTGATAAAGGTATGGTAATAGTTAAAGAACAAGGATCGAATATAGACTAATTTTTTCAAGAATCAGCTCTTGAGAGCTGAAATAGAGTTGAAAGTTTGTAGAAAAACATTATCAATGAATGCTAAATTACTCGCAGACGCAGCTTTGCGGGTCAGCTAGTAAATAATAAATACATCAACAAATATAGTAAAAGCAACACTAATGGCTAACTGCACCAACCTTGTCTTAACTTAGGACACTCTTTAATGACATGTTGTCACATTCTTTTCATTTAAGACAAGAAGTGACAGCATACTATTTAGGATTATCCTAAGACAATGTTATGTTACACCCTTGACAATTATTATATTATAATTCATCGAACATTTTATGGCTTTGCTGTGCCAAGTACACTGTATAAGTCATTAGCGCTGATATAAAAACCCAAGATGTACAGTCCCGAATAAAATTGATACTCAAAACTGTCTCTAATTTAACAAAATTATTGATATAGCAAAGACATATATTTTTGCATATCCAACCTAAAGCGCAGTATTTATAGTTGTTTTTCAAAGCGAAAATTTACAGTGACGCGACTGACGCGATTCTATTTAATTATTTTTTTTAATAGAAAAGGGGGCAAACGGACAGGAGGCTCACCTGATGGTAAGTGATCACCACCGCCCATGGACAACCACACTATCAGAAGATTTGCTGTTGCGTTGCCAAACGAAATGAGCGCACAACTTGAAATTGTGCGCTTATTTTTAGCAGACGGGTTTGAGACACTGATTGCGCATCTTGGATTTTTTTATATCAATGGTCATTAATGATTGTGTAGGGTGTAGGTTTCTGTGGTTCATAATTAAAAAATGAAATTTTTTCATCAACTGTACAGTAAGCGTGTTTCCGTTTTTATCGTTATATAGTAATTAAATTAAACTAGAATTATATTAAAACTAGCTACTCGCGACTTTGTGCACGTGATTCAAAATTATTAAGTATTTTCATTTGCTCACTCGAGTAAAATGTAGCTTATATTCTGCCCTATAAACTCGTTTATTTCTCAGTGAAAACTCCATCGAAATCAGTTCAGCTGTTCCAGAGATTACCGGGTAATGAATGACATTTTATAAATGGTTGTTTGGGTATTAGTTTCGTAAAAATAACATACTGCTCTTGAAAAAACCTAGTTATTTTGAAATCACAAACGGACACTTCAATTTTATTTATATGTATACTTTTAGTAAGTACAATATTTAATAAGAATACGAAACTGACGTCTTTTTTTCTTAAAATGTATTTTAACTTTTATACGAAAATAATTTTAACTTTAATAAGTGCGTAGCCTGTAAAATTGGATTTGAATAACTTTGAAGTAATTTAATAAGAAATGTAGGAATTTCGTGTGGTCTTTGTACTGACTGCCTTCCAATCAGAGTTTTAAATGATAAAGATAAATATGTTCCTTGGGAATTCACGCGACAATAATCATGATAATTATTCGGAAAATTATTAAATGTCTCTTAATTAAGCGAGTTATTGATTTTTCTCTTTCTATGTACACCCCGAGTGACTTCTCTGAATTCTTTTGAGGTTGTCTGGCAGAGAATGCTCTTGGGCGTTAAGTCTACATATGCAAATGTAGGTGTACAAAATTTAAATAAATAAATAGATATTAGCCTTGCAAACTTAATGTTGATGTTTTGTAATACCAGTCAAAACTGGTATTATAAAGCATCAACATTAAGTTACTTTACAAAGAAATAGTTTAATGAACAAATTATTCGAACTTTACTATCATAGTACTATTTAATTAATTTTTGTTCCTAAATTTGTGGCTAAAACTTGAAACTTAGGTAATTTAGTAAGTCTTTGAGTAGAATATAACCCTCATCAACTTCAACTGAGTTAACTGGATGGGATGAATGGGGATTGGGTGTTTCTGAAGAGACGAAATTCAAAATCCAACCTACATCTCTTTGTATTCTGATTGCAATAAATGTCAATGTCAGTACATATAACATAAATTAATGTATAATTGACAGTTCAGTCAAATACGAATAACGCGGGGAATCCCCCACTATTGCCATTTGGTGGCGCGTGTTCCATTACACGCAATCTTTAAATATGACAAGTAAACCAGTGGCAAATATTTTCAATCATTCTTGCCTGTATTTCATTTGATAATTGTCAAATAATGATTATAGTTATATTAAGTACTAGCTGACCCGGCAAACGTTGTTCTGCCTTTTTAACTACTCTTATGTTTTTTCTATATTTTCTCACCTTTTAAACCTTCCCTGGACTTCAACAATTAATTGAAAACCAAAATTAGCCAAATCGGTTCAGCCGTTTTCGAGTTTTAGCGAGACTAACGAAGAGCAATTGTTTTTTTTTATATCATAAGATAACAAACAACCAGATGGGTCTCCTGATGGAAAAAGTCAAACATTGCCTATACAACCAAAAATGTTAATGTTGTGTTGCTATCTTGTGGCGAGGTCTAATGCCACATGCATAAGTTTACTGGCTACCTTACCCTCCAAACCGGAACACGACAGTGACAAGCACTGACGCTATTGCGGCAGGAACAGGTAAAGCGGTGGTAACAGACTCGGGCGCTAGACCTAGTAGACACGATGGTAGTGACTTGCAAAGTCAATCGGTCGCCTTTTACGATCTGCCTGGCAGAACAGTAGTTGGTCTCAAAGGAGCCTGAAACCAACACGGGGAAGACACGTTCCGATCCGGTAGTAATTCTAAAAATGTCGACACGTCAATAGTGATTGTACAGGTTTATTTGAATAAAGCATTTTTTGGCTTTGAGTTTGAGCCATAGTAAATATCAACTTTTTTTATATCAATAAAAATTAAATATTTAATTAGCAAATTTCAGATATTCTCCTTTTTTTGGGTGGCCCTTTGTTAAATACTATTTAATATTTCTAATTTCTTTTTGTAACAAGTTTTTTCACAACAACTCGGCGGCATCTCAGCATATGGCGGTTGCAAAATACTCGTCGCAGAAAATTTTTACGTTTTTTTCACCTAAGCCCCATCTGCGAAGACTCTACCGTGCGTTAAGGAACGTCGATTTAGTAATATTGGTATATTATAATTTAATAGAAATGGAGATTAAAAATTAATTAATCATGATTTTATTTTAAACATAAATACTTCTAATTTTCACTAAGTAAAGCTTGTAATTAAGAACATAGAAGCCGAATTATATAAATCAAAATTTAAACTGATATTCTGATAAAAAATCCCTTGAGAATCTCTTATAACTGACACATGTAAAATAACAAGCTGAGTACAGTTTTCCTTTAAAATATATTGCTAAAAACTTCAACGTTCAGTATAATTATTCAGCACTAAATCCTTCTCTTGCTCTTAAAATACTTTATCCTTTGAGTATATACCTCTAGAGAGAGTATTCCTAAGCAACTGACAATTAAAAATGTCCTCAGAAAAATCTGCTTGTGTGAAAAGTCAACGAGTGTCTCTTGTGTACTTACAGTAATCAAGCTACGCACAATAGCGTTGTTGGTGTGCCCAACCTCAATTTTTTGTTATCCCTGCTTTCAATATAAAAAGTGAAGGTTAAAGCAAATATTAAACATCCGTATTTAAATACATACAATTACAAACAACGCGTATAAATTATTATACGATTTAGAACTTAAAGTTTTTGCAAGAAATTTAAATTTCAAATGCGAAAAATTGGTAGATAAATAAATAAATATATCACGCTCATTTCCATGCAAGAGTATATGTTTTGGTTATTCAGGATTTAAACCGATCTTTAATTTATTTAAATTAATTTTTATATGTACTTTTGGCGAGTTGACATTCATAAAATTACTATCAAATCGAAACGCGGTCCTACACTGAGTTGATCCTGTGGAAGAAACTTAGCGAGATTATCTTGTCTTACATTATTATTATATTGTATAATTTTTCATAGCACGATCAATTTTAATAGTAAAAGACTATCTAATTACAACATTTCATCAAAATCGATAGAGCTGTTTTGAAGAAACAATTAAATAATGTATGAATTACTCGTTTAAAGTATAGAATTTGGTTTGTGAAGCAATAATAATTAATTGCCGACATTCTTGTCTTCTTAACAATTTAAGAGTTTACAATACCCTTTCCTACATAGTTTTGTTTAAACACATTTTTTAATTTATTTACTAGTACATAGTAGATCTCTTATACCATCCGGTAGTTTTACTGTAGCAACTTATCCTATGTAGACGAGATACATGCTCCACAAGATTGTTTTCATTTCTTGTATTTAGTGAGTGTACATTACCACTTTTTTTAAACTAAGAATTGTTTTTACTGTGGACATATTATTTTAAGTTCTCAAATACAAATTACAATATTAATTTCTTTGAATTTTTCTCTCGGATAAAGATTATTAGTTCGTTTTATAGGTTTTTCTGCAAAACAAATATAGCTTTTATTTTAGCAGAATTTCCTCACCGAAAAATCCCATACATGAAATAGTGCGGTGGAATTAACTAAAGTATATAATTCTTACAGTATTTACATCAGTTAACTGTCCCATTTTAACTGCAAAACCTGCCAAACGCAATTTATTTGCTAACTTATTGTAATTTTATCTAGAGGTATATCTAAAAATACGGTGAGTCTACCTGACTTTTTTTATATCATAAGATACCAAACAAGCAGATGGGTCTCCTGATGGTAAAAGTCACTCATCGCCTTAAATACCACATGCATAAGTTTACTGGCTGCCTTAACCTTCAAACCTGATCACGACAGTGACGAGCACTGACGCTATTGCGTCAGAAATAGGTAAGGCGGTGGTACCAGACCCGGGTGAGACATTGCAGAACTCTACCACCTAGTAAACGTGGTACGTAGTAGACTCAGATTATTTCCATTCAGTTTTACATTTCAATTTACGTGCTTCACATGAAGTAATAAGAATTTAACACTCTTGATTTTCTTGTGATTTAATTAAATGTATTTGTGCTGAACCAATGTAAGCTTTTGAAATTGCATTATTCACTTCATCTTACTTACCACCTCTTCCTTTTACTTTGAATAAAATTTAAGTGACATCCGCACATATATATGTGTATATATTTATAGAAATATATATGCTACTTCGAGGCACGAGTGTATCAAACCGTCCCCCCTCCCACCGTCTTTTAAGAATATACCATCTACCATTCTACCAGGCAGTTCTTAAAAGGCGAACGATGGGCTCAACATGTCACTAAAATCGAAATTACTTGTTGGTAGAGTTCTGCAACGTCTCGCTCGAGTTGCCACAAAAGAGCTGTCTACTGATGCATGCCACAAAAGCGTCAATGCTTTTTACTTTCGTATTACAGTTTTGAGGGTAAGGTAAGGTAAGGTAACGTCGCACTAGAAACATATTTTGTGTCTATAGACGATGGTTGTTATTTTCTATCTGCTTGTTTATTTATCAGTAATTTAAATTTTCGTAGTTTTTAATTTTATTTTAGGTAATTAGATAGAATATTATACATATATTACATCTATTTACACGTTATTGTACAATTTTATTATGATTTACTAAAATGTACTTATATGAAATGTGTTTCCCATTTTTTTTTAGAAAATTACTCCAGTAATAAACCGGCAGTACTGATTTATCGGACTTAAAACTGCATTTTTTCATATGTAATTGTAATTGTAGAACAAAAAATTGCTCATGAAACGTGTTCTAGCTATTATTATAGGATTTTTCAAGATAATTGCGACAACAATTTGTCATTACAAAACGGCATATTTTATAATTTTTCTTCAGCTCGTTCTCCTATAATTGTTAAAATTACACTATCTGACGTATCACCTAAGTCTACCAAATTTAGTAGACTTTAAATGGGGACACTTTTTATCGCTCAATTATCAATCTAGACGTTTGATATTATATCTATGACTTTACCCTTTTGCGGACAAATAAACCGTTGTCAAACTCAATGCCCTTGGTAGTTCTCATAGGTACGATTACATTTGCATGATTATTTCTTAAAACTATGTAATAAATATCGTTCAAAAATTTATTTCAGCAGTAATGCGATTTCGAATACAAATCTTGAAAAGGAAATTATTTTTATTTCGAAACGGTCTAATAATTTTTATTTTATTTCTGCGTGTTGGTCCGTGATTTTCTGGTTTTTTTCTATGCTATGAAAAATAAATACTATAGTCATATTAATAATCTAATATATAAAGATCTCGCATCACGGTTTTTTGTGGTTATACTCCTCCATGACAGACTATTTCTATACGTTTATGTATTTTTGTATATTTAGTAGATATGAGAAAATGTGGTAAAGTATAAATTTTCATATTGCTAGGATTAGGGTATCCCTGTCTATAAAGTATTTTAAATTTTTGTCATTTTTTGTATTTATAATAAATATTTATAGCCCACATTTTCACCGTTCTACCCCCACCACCCAGAAACCCCCACCTTGCCAAATTTTGCAACAATTTTTTCTGGGTAGTTGTTGCTGGTTCTACAAAATCTTATTCTACAAAAAGTTGCAAATTAAATGACCTTAATTTCTTCAAACATATGAATATTCACATTATTTACATTTAAATACAAATTTTTATTCATATGTTACTCGTGTGTCACATTCGAGTTCCAAAGGGAAGTTTATGTGAAAGTTACAAATAAGGTAATAAAGGATAAAAATGTGTACATGAGTTGTGAATGTGCCTTACTTACTCCCGCATTCACTGATGAAACAGGAATAATTTATTGCAGAAAAGCTTCCTCCTAAAATTTACTCCTAAGGAAAAGAGTACGCAGTGAAAACTACATTTGGCTCCTTGATGTTTCAAACATATCTCTTGCGTTGCTCAATTTTTTCAGTTGTTTTATCTTTGAATCAACTATCAGTTGAGTTTTATCATTTTGATTAAATGTTTTGTTACTTTGGTACTACTTGAGAGTAACTAAGATTTTTATTCACACGTAAAATAACAGTTGACTCAGTTTTCGCTATTTAAAGAAAAAATGTAGTATTTGCAACCAAATTATCTGTTCAGTAGACGTTGCTAGTGAATCGTTTAAAATCTATAAATTACCTCTACTAGCGTAGGGGAGCTCTCCCGTGTTGGTCTGGACTCCTTTCAAGAATAGACCAACTGCTGTTCAACCAGGCAGTTCCTAAAAGGCGACCGATTGGCTAATCCAACCGAATGGGGATTGGAAGAGCTCCGCAATGACTCGCCCGGTTATTTGATAACACCGTCTCACTTATTTTAGTATTAATTCACTGCTTGTTATTGTCGTGTACCGGTCTGGAGGGTAAGGTAGGCGGTTGACTTATGCACGTGGCATTGCCACCCCACCACGTGGGTAGTAAAAAACTTACACAGTTTTTCTTTCCATCTTTATTTTTTAATAAATTATTAGAAAGCAAACAGCTATCCAATGAATTGATATATAAAAATCCGTAAACTGGTTGACCCTGCAGGCCATTCCTGTAACTTTCCGCTTAATTGGGGTTTTTTAAACTAAATAAATAATAAATAATTTAAATTTTCACTTACATTTTTTTATCTAACCCCAAAGTAAGCAAATCTTTGCTTGTGTTATTGGTTAACGATACTAATACATAGAAATACATATATAAGTACCAGAATATATATAAAAAAACCCAAACCCGGAAATACAAACATTTATGCTCATCACACAAATGCTTGTCCCCGTCGGGGATCGAACTCGAGCCCCGTTGATTGCGTAGTCAGGGTCGCTAATCACTCGAGCAACGGGGAACGGGGCGGTCAAACTGAAAGTCACACAAATGCTTGTCCCCGTCGGCGATCGAACCCGAGCCCCGTTGATTGCGTAGTTAGGGTCCCTAACCACTCGACCAACGGGGCGGTCAAATTGAAAGGGATAAGAACTATAAGCATATATTTTTTCAGTACAAACATCTAGTTTATTTAAATAACAGTATATATTGATTTTTGACACGCTGATTATTTTTGGAAACAATGATTGATTTTAATCTTTTGAATGGCTTTTTTAACGAAATTTTTGATATCTAAAATGTAGTTTTAACTACATAATCGATGGATTGAAAATGTCGAAGCAAAAAAAAATCATTTTCATAATTTTTTGTCATTGATAAATCCCAAATAAATTGACCGATTTTGATCCAAATTACGATATTTGACTGAAAAAAATCTGATAAGATTAAATAAATAATATACCTTGACAAATTACACAAATTGTTCTATAAATGCCTGTCCCTGTCGGGAATCGAACCCGAGCCCCATCGATTGCGTAGTCAGAGTCACTAACCACTCGACGAGTGACCATCGGGGCGGTCATTCTTAAATCAGTCGGTTTTAGATTTTTAAATAGTAGACACAGTTTTTCAATTTTTAAAATACTATAAAAATTCAAACATAGGTTAGCTGAAAAATCACAAAATAGTAAAAAGCACTTCTTTTTAAGTTTTCGTCAACAATAACTCCCAAACAGATACACAAATTTTGATGCAATATCCAGAATTGAACTCAGTTTTATGAGGAATATAGCTTATTCAATTTTATAATCAATCGGTACATTAATTTTTATTTTAAGTTATTATAAAAATACATTGTTAGTCCGAAAAAAAATTCAGGAAGTCTTAATTTGTTTTTAATTTAAAAAGGAAATAAAAAGTTTAAATAATAATGTTTTTTAAAAAAATAGTTAAAAAAACAATTTCGCGGAAATTAGTCGAACGCCATCATTAACGTTTCAACTGGTCAAGCCCTTCAAAAGTTATGAGTCACATACACACACACGCACATTCACATACATAAAAACATACTGATATATTTGTCAATATTGGGCGAAAAGGTTCCTAGGACACTCAAAACGTGGACATCTATTAAAAAATCGATTATCGAAAATTGGGACAAATTCAGTAATTTCCTTATCTACCATACGTAGCGAGAAATTTAAAAAAATATAAAATAACGAGTTAAAATAACTTTAATAGTTCGTTATTAAAATTTATTTAAAAGAAAACTTTCATCCAATCGCGCGCAAATATAACACGCACGCATTTTTTTACGTTTACGAGCTTATTTGCATGATATGCGAGATGGTAGTAAAATAGTTATCATTCGCTGCAAATAAGCTGCCTGCCTAAAACGCAAATGTGTTATACATGGGGCCTTAGAGTAATAACGCTTAGAGTGATAATTGCATTCAACGTTTCGTTCATATTTTAAGCCAAAACCGTATCGATGTGTGCTTGACCTCCGTCACCCTTCGTGTAATTACTTGCGTTGACACGCACACAAAGACACATTATTGCGTGAATAATGTTGCAAGCTATTAAATATTTTCCCAAAACGGTATTTAAAACAGGTCTACCTTACAAATAGTCTTTCATATTATAACATTAATAGTCATTTAGTATAAACTTGAAACTTATACTTTTATTCGGTTACGTAAAATATTTTAAATGTCGAGAAATATTCTAGATGTTCGCAAGATGATATTTAACCTTATATTTTTTTTTTAGTTTTTGTGCTTTCATTTGTAATTTAAAATATTTTACCTCATTAAAATAAAGATTGTCTTTCTTTCCAATAGCATTATTAGACATATAAAAAACTTAAAACTTACATTTTTTATCCCGGTGAGGTAAAATGAGTAGAATTACAGGGAAATGTTAAAGAGTCAAGATATTTTTTTGTATATATCAGTAATCAAACAGCGGTAACCAACCAGCACCAACCGTAAATAAAAAATATGGCCAATACAAGTTTATATTATTGAAGTTATAAAAACATTTATTGAAGTAATTCTTCAAAAAAAAATATTGAAATGTATCTACTAAAATATAATTGTACAATAATAATATAATATAATATAATATAATATAATATAATATAATATAATATAATATAATATAATATAATATAATATAATATAATATAATATAATATAATATAATATAATATAATATAATATAATATAATATAATATAATATAATATAATATAATATAATATAATATTCACGGGACAAATTACACTTACTGATCTAACCCCAAAGTAAGCAAATTATTTGCTTGTGTAATGGGTGTTAGTCAACGATACTAATACATAGAAATACATATATAAATACTGGAATATATTTAATAAACACCCAAACCTGGAAATACAAACATTTATGCTCATCATGCAAATTGCTTGTACATTGCTTGGCGAATGCTTGTGTGTCTTTATGTGTATGTCTGTGTGCGTTTATGTGTGTATATGTATATATTTGGTGAAAGCTAAACTAGCTTGAACATTAGCAGATGGGCGGGCAAGCAGGAACAATATTTACAAGCACTTTGAGGTAAAAAGTAATAGCATAGGTATGCTTATTAATCAAATTATATATTTAAATCAGTTTAAAAGTTAGGTATGCTTATTATTCAAATTATTTATTTAAATCAGTTTAAAAAGTTAAAATGTTTTAAGCTAAACATAATATTTCTGATTACTATATTGAGTCAAGCTACTATTGGCTCTGTGCACTACTTGAGCACCACCTATCGTGCGCAACTGTTTTGGTTCAGATCTTAGAATATAGAAAAACGTAATCCCTGTGTGTAATCTCCCCTAACGTTTTTAGCTGAATCGGAAACAATACAGCTCTTTGTGGCGATCTTTGACTTCTACGTGCTATAATATATGCATTAGGCACAAATTAATTAAGTCGTGTATGAGCAATATCGTCATTCGCAACATAAATTTCGAGCTATGTAGAATTGAAACTTAATTATCAGCCTAAACATATTAGGAGGCCAGTATTTGGCGCAGACCGATTTTAGGGCACATTACCCTAGATTATTTCGTCGATAAAACTCGAAAATATCGCCAATAAAACTACTTGACACTTAGGAAAACACGAAATAATGCTGTACCATAGCATATTATTTCATAAGAAAAATTTAAAAAAAAAAATTTTTTTAGCAGAAACAGTATTTTTCTGGTGATCACTGCGGCATCTAGAATGCTAATTGGAACAATTTTTTTGGCTTCTAAAAGTCCTCATTGTACACGAATACAAGCTTTGTAATATCGGTTTGACAAACGGTTTTGTAATATTTGTGCCAGTATAATGGTAAGTCCCAGCACTTAAAAAATATTTTTTATGCAAAAACAAAGTCCAAGCTATGTAATATCGCACATAAAATAGTAATACACACGTTATTAATTATAATGAAAATAAGTAAAAACAAATACGTGGTAGAATATTTTCCTCTTTGGCTGGCAACATTTCGAATATCGTTAACTTAGATATTTACGATTTATTTGTTTGGAATTTATACAAAAATATCCGATGCCAAGTAGTTCTTATCTGTGAAATGTGATCTTCAAGCCCTAAATACGCTTTTGTGAAGCACGGTGACAACCTTTCACCACACAGTAACTCACATTTTTTGAAATTGCGAGAGCTGTACTCTGTGTAGTACGTGTCACATGTCTGAGCGGCCGGCGAGCGTAAGAAGCCTTTTCAGGCTTCTTTGAAATGGCTTAATATAGCGCGGGTCGACTTGGTTTCTATGCGTTATTATTCTATGCATGGGGCATACTCAAAGTTTTGAACTTCTAGCTAATCGGAACTATTTGAATTTCAAATGTTATATTTTTAAAACGTTGCAACCTTCTTAATAATAAAAAAAACAATTGGCGGGAAATGATTTGTCAATTGTTTTTATCACACATCAAAGTTCTACGCACGCAACGAAAATGGAATTAAGTCGAAAAGCGATTTTTTATGATTTTAATCGTTCTCTTTCTCCGCAAGACTCTACCGCTCGTCTTCAAAATGCTTTTGGGAGAGAAGCACTTTGTTTGTGCACCGTGAGGCGATGTTTTGCTGAATTTGAGAGAGGTCGAGTTTCTTTACATGACGAATTTCGTGAAGGGCGGCCTTCAACTGCCGTCAACGAAAATAATGTGGCTACTGTTAAGCGGTTAATTGAACAAAACCCCCGGGATTACCTATGAGACAATTCGAGGACTATTGGGGATTGGTATGAGCCAAATTACAGAAAATTTTACACGAAAAATTGAAAATTCGAAAACTTTGTTGTCGTTGAATCCCTCATGAACTGACAGCGGAGCAGAAGCGGGCTCGCGTGGAATGGTGCTCACAGATGCTACTGAAGTACGACCACATACATTCTAATGCCGTTTATGACATTGTCACAGGAGATGAAACGTGGATTTATTGTTTTGAACCCGGAAAAAAAACAGCAATCTTGTGAATGGGTGTTTGAAAATGAGAAAAGGCCAACAAAAGTGAGACAGGCAAGAAACGTTGGTAAAAAAATGATCGCGTTTTTTTCTCAGCTACGGGGCCCATTTTTACAATTCCACTTGAAGATCAAAAGAGTGTTAATGCCGAGTGGTATTCTACTGTTTGTTTACCTAGGGTGTTAGAAAAAGTTCGCGAAAGACGACCCAAAAGCCGCATTCTTCTACACCATGATAACGCTTCTTTACACACGGCCAACAAAACAAAGTCATTTCTAGCTTCCGAAAAAGTACATCTCATCACCCTGTGGTTTCTATATTTTCCCCAAAATCAAAGATTTGATGAGAGGTTTTACTTTTACCTGCTCCGAAGAGGCAGTGATAGCGTTCAATCAGCACGTAGAAAAAATGTCCTCCTGTTTTAAAAAATGGTTCGATCGCATGAAAAAATGTTTAAAATGTAAAGGAGATTATTTTGAAAAGCAATAAACATAATATTTTGGTTATAACATGTTGTTTTTTAAGTTACGCAAAACTTACAATGTGACCTACGTATCCCTGTGCCTGGGATAAGCATGTAATGCTATCCGTCGCAGTTAACGCTAAAAATCAAACTGGTGAAAGTTGGTGAACCGTGTATGTACATCTACTGACATTCGGTTTAATTTACCTACCCTGCAAAGGAATTGACGTAATAATATTTAAGCACCCACCTGTTGTAAAATATTTTGTAAAAGTATGAATATTCCCTTAGCTATTTTCTCTTAATATCACTAATTATATTCAGGTGCTAATTCAAAGTTTGTATTTAATTACAAAGTGCTATTAAGATTAACCTTATTTCGTTATAAGGGTCCTTACAAATCAGCTTAGCTTAATTGATAGATTGCCCTAACACGGAGATTTCCGCTAATATAAAATAATTCGGGTGTCCCTTGGTTTAACCGTGGTATTTGGTACGTAAGCCTCATAAGTCATTGCGACTAATGAATATAACATTTGTTCCTACAGATGGTAGCACTATGTTAATATTGTGACATCTCTTTGCTACTTTATGATTTACTAGCTGACCCAGCAAACGTTGTTATGTCTTTTTAACTACTCTTATTTTTTCTATATTTTCTGACCTTTTAAACCTTTCCTGGACTTCAACAATTAATTCAAAACCAAAATTAGCCAAATCGGTTCAGCTGTTCTCGAGTTTTAGCGAGAATAACGAACAGCAATTGATTTTTTTATATATGGATTAGTTTCCTGCTTTGTTGCTTAATATAGGTAGTTACATAAACTTTAATACTTCTCATTCTCCATTTTGAACCGCCACAGGTTTATAATTGATGATAGAATATATTAATTATATATATATATGTCGGATACAGACTAAAAACATCGAAGTATTGGACCGGCAGCGCCATCTATTGGATACACGCAAATAACCGATCTAAATAATGATATATTGGACCGCCAGCGCCATCTAGTGGCGTTATACAGAGTCTAGGAGGGGCGTACGTGGAATGGGACAGAGTCGAGGTCCGACCATCTCCGCGATAGCACAACTCCTAGGAACTGTATCGCGTTTCAATTAAAAGTGTAAAGTTGTCAGTTAAAGTGATTTTTTTGTTTAAATTAAATTTAAATTACAAACCGACATTAAGTTCAAAGTGAATTTTATTTCTCTTGCTCGTGTCCACTGCCCGCACGTTTAAAAAAACATGTCCGAGGGTAATTCTGACCACGTTATGCCGATATCAGATGTGGGATACGAACGAGCAGAGAAATCCGCGATTGATAAGTGTGAAAATAATCATTGGCGCGAATTGTTCGAACAACAAAACGAAAATGTGAAGGCATTGATTCAAGCTTTATCGGCATCCAGTTCGCTAAGAAATAATGTCGTGCTGCCTGAATTTAACCCCGACAAGATAGACGTGGACGCACGATCGTGGTGTGCGACCGCCGACCTTTGCTTTGCGGACAACCCACTACAAGGAGGACAACTCATCATGGTGATAAGCAAAGCACTTAAGGGAGCTGCTTCAGCATGGCTGGCCCAGGTTACATATCCTGGCATGACCTGGCTGGACTTTAAGGATCTGTTCATCGCTAGATTTATCTATACTGAGACAAATGCAGGTACCCTCATTAATTTTCATAATGATAAGCCGAACGACAATGAATCATTGCCAGCTTACGCAAGTCGCCTCATTTCGTCACTATTAACTCGCTAGAGGGACGCAACTAAAGAACAAATTGCAGTATCAACAGTTCTTGCGCATGTAGCTCAGTTTGATTCGCGCCTCCAACGCCTTGCTTTTACCACTGAAATTACTTCGCGACAACAACTGCAAAAGGAACTGGAAGCATTTTCGTTCTTAAAGCGGAAATTTACGAGTGGAGATGATACAAAACCTGTTTCTGAGTATAAACGCCCTAAATTTTCTTCATCATCCGTACTTAAATGTTTCCACTGCGGCAAAGTTGGCCACAGACAATCCGAATGTAGACACAAATCAAATGACTTCAAGCCACGACAACAGCCTGCACCTCCGGCTTTGTCTGCAACCCAGCCAAACAGACCATCGTGTGCTTCAAGTGCGGCGAGGCGGGACACATTGCCAGTCGCTGTACCAGCGGTGTGCGGAACACCGGTGCTGGCGGTGCGAATGCAGAGCGCCGAGTGGACCTGTGTATGGTCGAGCCTCCATCGGGAACACTTGAACATCATGGTGAGTCGTTTCGCTTTCACTATGATTCTGGGGCAGAGGGCTCGCTTATTAAGAAAAGTGTGGCCACAAAGTTTAAAGGGAAACGAATTCACAAAATAGTTTCATTGACTGGTAAAGGACAAAGTAGTGTTAAATCAACCGAACAGATTTTAAGTGTTGTAAAAATTAATGACCACTTTTTAGAGATCTTGATTCACATTTTGTCTGACTTTTATCTGCGTAGTGAAATCATGTTAGGACGCGAAATTTTGGTAAAAGGGTTTTCCGTAAACATGAGCGCTACTAAATTTTCTTTGATAAGGACCAGCCTCGTTAACAGCTGTAGTATTGAAAATAGTTCATTTAATTTTGATGAAATCGATACCGACATTCCATTAAAAGAAAAATCAACCCCTTTAGAAATATTAAGAAATTATTCAGAATATTTCACAATGGGTATGCCTACTACACGTGTAACTACTGGTGAGCTTGATATAAGACTTATAGACCCAAACCGTACCGTTCAGAGACGTCCATATAGATTGTTCGTAGACGAACGTAGGGCAATGCGTGATAGGGTAAATGAGCTTTTGCGCGCAAATATAATTCGGCCTAGCTGCTCGCCTTACGCAAGCCCAGCTCTACTAGTCAAAAAGGCGGAAGGGTCGTATAGGATGTGTATTGATTATAGAGAAGTAAACGACAATACGGTTCCGGATAGATTCCCTCTTCCCTTGATTCAAGATCAGATTTCTCGACTTAATGGTGCAAATTATTTTACAAAACTTAACTGTGCAAGTGGATTTCATTTGATTCCTGTCAGATCTGAGTCTATAGAGCGCAATCAGACAAAATTGGACCCTAAGTTTAAAGGACCGTTTCAAATCACTGAGGTACTTGAAGGTGACCGGTATACATTAAAAGCGCTCAACTCACGGCGTACCTACAAGTACGCTCATGATAAGTTAAGAAAAATGCCTGAAGGACAGGTGCCCATTGATTTAAGTGATTCTGAGCCTTGTGGAAACGACGTTAAGTAGTCGCAGTAAGATAACAAGTTGTGAGTGTGTCCTCTAGAGTCACTTTTGGTCACTGGGATGATCATGGGTGGTCACAGGGATGATCACGGGCGGTCACTGGGATTGTCACGGGTGGTCACTGGGATGATCACGGGTGGTCACTGGGATGATCACGGGTGGTCACTGGGATGATCACGGGTGGTCACTGGGATGATCACGGGTGGTTACTGGGATGATCACGGGTGGTCACTGGGATGATCACGGGTATGGTTGACCACAGGGATGGTCACGGGTGATCACTGGGATGATCACAGTCAGTCACAGGGATGACTGCACGTAAGGGCTACTGGGATAGCCGGACAAAAGAGGCACACGCTTTACTTTTAATTTATTTGAGATTGATTGGCTCCCAATGGGCACTTGTGCTTGTTGTCTAGCTATAAGTTTGAGTTAAGTTTGTGAAAATTAAGAAATTTAGTCTTGTCACTGTAAATTTGTTGTTTATGATGATAATGATTGGAATTAATAGAGATTTTAAAATTTTCTGTCTTTTATTGAAGTAAAATTAAGTGAAGTTAATTAGGTCAGGAGAGGCCGAACGAGGATGATCCTGTGCTGCGTACTTTTGTTACAGATAAGCACACTGGGACGTGTGATCTGTAGGATGGCCGTGTCGGATACAGACTAAAAACATCGAAGTATTGGACCGGCAGCGCCATCTATTGGATACACGCAAATAACCGATCTAAATAATGATATATTGGACCGCCAGCGCCATCTAGTGGCGTTATACAGAGTCTAGGAGGGGCGTACGTGGAATGGGACAGAGTCGAGGTCCGACCATCTCCGCGATAGCACAACTCCTAGGAACTGTATCGCGTTTCAATTAAAAGTGTAAAGTTGTCAGTTAAAGTGATTTTTTTGTTTAAATTAAATTTAAATTACAAACCGACATTAAGTTCAAAGTGACTTTTATTTCTCTTGCTCGTGTCCACTGCCCGCACGTTTAAAAAAACATGTCCGAGGGTAATTCTGACCACGTTATGCCGATATATATATATATATATATATATATATATATATATATATATATATATATATATATATATATGCACGTAAGCATACATAACTTAAACTCTAATGTATGCTTACTTGCTTTGTAATAATCTTTCTTCAACACTTGTCCTTCTACAGGTTTTGCTGAAAGATATCTCTTAAAGAGATAAGCACACCTATGAGTAATATTTTATTCATTTATTGTTTCATTATATTCTGTTTTTATACATAAAGAGTTAAATAAATAAATAAATAAAAATATTCCCTTTTATCAGTGATACTGTGAGTAACGAAAACCATGTCTAACCCGAAATATGGTATATATAGATACGTCGATGACATTATCAAAAAAAATTAAATAATTCTATTTACTAAAATAAAAATATTATTGTATTTCGAAATGATCGTATTTACCCATTAATTTCCCTAAAATTTAGCAAATACTTTACTTTTGGACCACACAACGTCAAGTCAGGGAGCACGGTCTTTTTAAGGCGATTACAGCTGCGAACGACCTTGAGTTTCTAACAGGAGCAGTGCAAATACTATTTCGCGCGCTGGCATATCGCAACGTCAAAGAGTATTTACAGTCGATGCAGATACCTACGTTTTAACATTTTTGTTCACCTATATGAACTTTTATCATCATGAATCGACTGAATGTTGTCAAACTCAAAACCCGTAACCAGTAATTGCTCATTTATCGATTACATATACATTCATTTTAGAAAAAAGATAAATATGTAAAGAAAAAAATATATATCGAAAATCGACAAAAAATCATATAACAATTTACACAATAATAATAGTTACGTATCCTATTTCTTTGAAAGTTTTGTAATATACAATACATCCCGTGTAGCACTTTATTTTAATACATACAATCAACAATTAATATTTAACAAAACCTTTCAAAATTTGATTTTGTAAAATGTAATATCTTGAATAATATTTTAAAACTAACTAGCTTCTTAGTTTTGGTTTCAAAATCTCGTAAGAAAAAAGTAGATATATAATTTGATTTAATGTTTATAGAGGAAACTACTAAATAAGTTGGTTTATTTAGACTATTTGTATGTATAATATATTTAATTTATTTATTTTTAGTTGCGAAGTCCTTACTACCTTCAAATAGTACCAGTTTTTTTTCTTTAGAGTTTTGCTTTTTATTCGCTTGTTTGAATTATCTTCGTTGTTTATATGTTTTTTTTGTACCTTTATACAAAATATTAACAAAATACTTATATATCTATAGCTACTAAAACATTCAAGCGTAAACGTAGATAAGTACATGAATAGTCTCAAAATATTATTCAGCGTCTACTCGCAAACAAAACTATTTATAAAGTACTAGCTTTCAGCTCCTTTAATACCCTCTTTTACCTCTTTAAGAGATAAAACTCACAGCATCCTTACATGCACGTTTATTTAATTGAATTAAAGAACATGACTAATAAATTTGAAGAGATTTTGCTAAAACATATTTTATTTTTTCTACAAAATTTACCACTTTTTTCATCCTTTGAAGAGATGATATTTGAAAACCTTAAACTCGTATTCATTTAATTGTATTAAAAATCATAAATACTAAGTTTTAAATAATTTTTACAATATTCTACAATAAAAAATCTATTATTTATACAAATATCAATGCTTTTTTTACCCTTTAAGGAATGAAATTTAAAAAAAAGTCCTCAAATATATGAGTCTTAAATTGTGTTGAAGAACATAAGTGCGGACTTTCAAGTTATTTTGACCATAAACTTTTGATTTTTCATATAAACTGTAACACACACTTTTACTCCTTTATGGATGAAACTTCGAACATTACGTGCATGTTTCTTCAATTTCGATTGAAGAGCATAAGTACTAAAAAAATCTGAAAATTCGTACTTCTTAAATGTATTAAAAATCATAAATACTAAATTAAAATAATTTAGATTTTATAGTAATGCAATAAATAAACAATTCATTTTTGATACAAACTTTGAAGCCTCTTTTTAACTCTCTATGGGCTAGAATTAAAAAAATATTAAATTTGTATTTAATTTTTTTTTCCAGTTAAAGGATAATTTAATTACGGCATATCATTCATTACAACTCAAAATGACAGAGTTTCATACAAACTTTCACCCCCTATTTCATCGTCTTAGGGGATGAATTTAAAAAAATCCTTTCTTATTCCTTGTCTATATCATAAGAACAACATCTGTAAAAAAACAGCCTTCTCGGTCCAAGCTCATTATCTACTATAAAAAACATCCAAGCGTAAACGAAATGTTAAATTTCCAAACGGCACAACCTTACTATTGTGCCAAACGTTCTATCTGCTCTATTACTCTTTGACTGGAATATGGAGAGCGGAGCACGCTAATATGCGACACAGCCTCCCCGTATGAACGCTACCGGGAGACTGACTTTCGACGCGAGTTTTTTTTTTTTTTTCGGAATGTCACAATTGCTGTTAGCCTAAAGGGCTGTTACAGCTTCACCGGTCGCGTGGGCGAGCAGAGTGCTCAGCCAGAATTTAAAGGTGTAGGGCTGTACGCCCTCCGCCCTAAGGGTGTCTCCTGTGAGACCGAACCTCGGCTTAGGGTGGGGTCGTGATTTGCGATGAGAGGGCTAGTGGCATTGTTTTGTCCGTCGGCCGAACCTTGCCCTTGGGCTCGGTTCGCCGAAGGGCGAAACAGGGGTCCTCGTCGCCGCCGGCGGCGACGGTGTCGCGAATGTAGGTGTGTAGTGTCATCGTGTAAACCGTTTGCCAGAGTTATCGGGTCATCGGGATCGGTAAGAACGTGGCGGGGCCTACGTAGTTTGGGATCGGGATTAGGGTCTGGGATGTAGTCAGCCGCGGCTACCACCAGTGGGTTCGGATGCGAGATGGCACGATCGAAGTATCTTTCGGAGATGTCTTTGAAATGCTTTGCTAAGCTCGGCAATTCAAGATCGTTATGGAGGTCTACGTTGCGCATATACCACGGTGCTCCCGTGGCAATACGCAGGAATTTATTTTGTACCACTTGCAACGGATGCAAGTCCGTACGGGGGAGGTGGGCGAACGCTACGCAAGCGTATGAAAGGATGGGGCGTACGCACGACTTGTAAAGTGTCACCTTGTGTCTAAGTGACATTTTACTGAGTTTATTGATAAGATGATATAACCGACCTACAACGTACTTAGCCTTAACTTTCATTCTTTGTATGTGCGGTTTGAATGACATTTTGCTGTCCAACGTTACCCCGAGGTACTTGACTGTCTTTTCCCACGGGATGACGTTTCCGAACAGGGTAATGTTGCCTAGTTTTCGCAGACCGCGCCTTTGTTGTCGCGGGTGTTTACCGCGGCGAAAGTACACGGCTGCACTTTTTGAGGGATTTATTTCGATACGCCATTTTCTGAACCAATCACCGAGGGCGTTGGCCGCAGCCTGCAGCCGCTTGGTGATTGTTACTTCGGAAAAGTTGGACGTATAGAGGGCGGTGTCGTCGGCGAACAACGCGAGCTCGACGTGCGGCTCGCGTGGTACGTCGCACGTGTAGAGGGAGAATAATACGGGTGACAGTATGGAGCCCTGCGGGACACCTGCTGTAATCGATCTGTGGGTGGAGAAGGCTCCTTCCACGCGGAATTTGAATCGGCGGTTGGTGAGGTACTCTCGTATGATGAGTACGAGTCTGTCGGGCACGCCCATTTGGTATAGCTTGTATATTAAGCCATTGTGCCAGACTTTGTCGAACGCCTTTGCGACGTCGAAAAATAGGGCGCCTGTGGGAATTTGCAGCCCCGGGGCTGCGTTTAACCCGGTTAGGATATATTCGGTGAGACGGTGCACTTGATGAGTGCAAGAGTGAGCCGCTCGGAACCCGAACTGCTCATTTATTAAGAGGCCTTTCTCGTGAACAAATGCCTTAAGGCGAGCGAGAATGATTTTTTCATAGATTTTGCCTAACGTATTTATTAGGCTAATGGGGCGGTAACTACTGACTTTATTGCGGGGTTTACCCGGTTTGTGAATTCCTATGACGGTGGCTTCTTTCCACTCGTCTGGAAACGCGCAGCCGGCTAGTAGTGCATTGAAGATGCACACTAGTAGGCATATTAGGGAGGGGGGGAGGTATTTAACTACCTTATTAGTGATTTTATCGGGCCCCGGGGCCTTTTTATTGTGTAGACCTTTTATTATGTCGCCTACTTCTTCGGGATCGGTGGGTAGAAGCGGGTCACCCTCCGGTGGTATCGCCGCCCTGCGCTCTACTTCGCTATCCACAAGATGGACGTGGTCTAGGTCCGTAGGCTGGTTTGATGGGGAACATTGTGTTTGGATACTGTCGGCCAGGCATTCGGCTTTGTCTGCATCATCAAAAGCGGGCGTTTGATTAGGTCGAATGAGTGGAGGCATCTCTACTACTGGTTCGTTTTTAAAGGCCCTCGCCAACGGCCAGTAGGCCGTGTGCGATGGCGAGACCTCACTTAACAGTCTGTCCCACCGTTCGTTACGATACTCGGCGATGCGCCGCTTTACTTCTCTTTGTAAAGCTCGTAGCGAACGGCGATTGTCGTCGGTCATGTATCGGTCGTAGAGCCGCGTAGCGGCGTTTTTGCGTCTCAGTAGGTCGCGTAGCTCTTCCGGTAGTTCCCATCTGCCCCGGAAGGCGTCAGGTATTTCCCGCGAGGAGCTATCGACTACCGATTCTATATGGCTAGTAAGTGACTTAATGGCGGATTTGGCTTCCTCTACTGTACTAATGTTGCCAGGAATTTGGTCGAGGTGCTCTGATTGTATCGATTGAAAATTCTCATCGAGTTTTTTCCAATCGATTATCTTTTTCATGCGGACGGCGTCCGCATGGTGGGGGGAACCTAGTTTGAAAACTACCGGTCGGTGGTCTGAGTCGAGTTCGTGTAACACTGATACTGAACGCAGTTGTAAATCTACGTTCCTCATCAGCGCTATATCGAGTACGCTCGGTCTGTGTGTCACGTCGTTTGGCGGGTATCTAGTGGGCTCTGACGGGCCTACTGCTACGAAGTTAAGTCTGTCCGTCAGTCGTTCGATGTCTAACCCATTTTGGTTGTTTATGGGGGAATGCCACAGACTATGCTTGGCATTGAAATCCCCCCCTATTATGACAGAGTTGCCCATGTCGAATAGAGATTTAAGATCTCTTTCTGTTACTCTTTTACCGGGACCGAGATAGGCTGATGCTAGTATGACTGGTTGATGACCGGTCATACCCACCTGGCAAACTGAGACTTCGAGATATTCCAAAGTTGGGGGATCTAGGGGGACAATGTGGAGGCTTCTTTTATAGTAGATAAGAGTGCCCCCACCGCGATTCGTTGGTCGGTCATTTCTGACTAAATTATAATTAGCTATACGCGGATTACGCCTACTAGGCTTTAATAAGGTTTCCTGTACAAGGAGGATATCTATTTCGTGATTTTTAACAAATTCGCGAATCTGGTCTATTTGCCTGACTAAGCCGCATGCGTTAAACGACGCGACAGTTAGGGAATAGGGTTTCATCCTCTGGCTATGGTTGCTATCCATTATGAGGCCCTAGCAGTTATGCGCCTGATGGTTTCCATCAGGGCTGCGTGTTTAGTGATCACTTCGATCACGTTTTGTGGTGTCGCTGTACGGAGTTCGTGAGCGAACTCCGCTACCTCACCCGGGCTAATCGCTTGGGATATTTCCATGACCAGCGCGAGGTCAGTGAAATCGTATCCTGTGTGTCGTGTGTTGGCCTGTTGGACGCGCGGCGGGTTGTTTGGCCTGCGAGTGGGAGGAGGAGGAGAAGGACCTGAAGGAGGACCTGGAGGCCTTATAAGGGAAGGTGGTTTGACCCACGCGTTGACGGTTGGCGGGGGTGCTGGTATCACTGAGTGTGATACCGGCTTTGGCCCTGCCTGGGGGGTTTTGGCCTTAGGGGCCTTTTTATAATAATTATAATTTGTATTTCTGGCATTCGGTGGTGGTGGTACCGGTTGGGAATTGCTTCCCCGGCTGCGTCTGTGCGGGGCCTTTGGGCATCCGCGATAATTCGCCGGATGGCCTTGGGCACCGCAGTTGACGCAGCTCACCGGCGTCGCGGGCGTCGGGACGTCGGTTTGTCCGCGCTTAGGGCGTGGACAATCCGCCGTGGCGTGGTCCTCCAGGCACTTGACGCACCTGGGTCGGGCGTAGCAGTTTCGGGCAGAGTGCCCATAGAGTTGGCAGTTGTGACACTGCCCGGGGGCTCCGCGGTTACGCGGGGTCTCTATTATGAGGCCGGAGGTATTACAGATGGTGTTCACGTTGAACACCTTCTTGCCCTCCGGGCTTAGTTCTAGTACTACTAGAATTAGCTCGTAGGGCTCGCGGGACCTCGGGTTGTACATCCGGTGTACCTCTAAAACCGCGGGGACTTGGGATTTAAGATCGGCCTTGATCTTGTCGAGTGGGTAATCGATGGGGACTCCTCTAATGACTACACGAAGATGCCTTTCCCCGTCCAAGGCATACGTGTGGTACCCTACTTTGCGTTCGCGCAGTAGGGTGGTTAGACGACGGTGGTCGTTTGGGGTGGGGATTTTAACCCGGATCCCTTCGCCCGTGGAGCGGGCGTGGGTGAAATTTATGTGCTGCTCTTTCATGGCAGCCGAGATCATAATCCACGACGCTTTGTCGCGGATTATGACGGGTGGGGGGACTTTCTCACGCCGAGCTCCAGATTCGTCATCCGAGGCGTCGGCGATCGTCGGTTCGTTTGTCTGGTCGGTCTGTACTGGGGTCGGCTTAGGGCTTGATTGCCCAGTCGCCTGCTTTTTGGCTGGCGTAGCCCTAGTGGTGGGGATGTTGATGGGGGACGCTCTCCCCTTTCGCTTGCGCCGGGTTACCGTCTCGAACCCGTCGCAATTTTCTTCATCCGAACCCGAGCGGTTGTCGGAGTCATTGTCTGCTTCCATAGGGGAAGCGGGGGGTTCCTCGAAGCGGGTGGCAGAGGTGGTCGGGGCGGGCTTGTTTTTCCTATTCAGGAAATCATTTAAGGCGTCGGGGTAGTTGGCCTTAAAGAAGGCCTCCAGTTCTGCGGCGTCCATGGTGGACGCCGTGGGTAAAAAGGGCAGGGGCCCCCCTTGAAGAGGGGGGTGTGTGCCTAATTATGTGTGAGTACCTAAGTGTGAGTAGTGTATTGCCACTCTACTTACGGTTTTAACTGACGTCCGGGAAAAAGAAGAAGCACTTTTAAACAGGGCACCGTACACAAAGACACTGCGATCCAAGTGAGCACGATCACGAAACAAATAACTGCACTTAAAACTATCACAATGCGCGTATACGGTCGTCGGAATGCACACGACAAGAAACAAAGGATGCGTAAACAGCGAAGTGAAAGGCACGCCAAAAGTGAAAGGCACGCCGATCGGGATTTGTCAGAGCGGCGGACGGAGACGTCTGCTCGCTCCGACTAGCGAAGGTCGACGCGAGTTGTCCGCGAATTAAATACAGTACCCGGCGATAAATATTGCACATCGACCTTTGGAAAGAGACAATCGGCTAATTTCGGCTTCGTAGAGCGTTATCTCTGTCGCACAAAATACAAACAGTCCGGTACCTATTAGGAGCTGTTAAAACAAGTATGATTTGCTTCTTTTGATATTTTTATTCTTTGTATAAAATACACTAATTTTTCTATAAGTGATGGCTTTAGGTTGGGGTAAAATAAAATAAAAAAACATTTTTACATTATGTTTACGTATTTAATTATTTTGGAACATTACAGCTTTAGTGTACATAATAAACACCATTATACCTATTGCTAAAATGAGACATTGCAATAAAAATAATAATAATTCTAATTCTCAATTACTTCCATTTCACTATCTGTGCTCTCAAAGAGGTCAATATCACTGTCACTATCAGCCGTATTTATTACTAATCTATCAGTGTAATTGTCTAAACTGTGTTGAATGCTTCTATATTCATTCTCACATTTGATTGCATGATCGCAAACCTTTTTCCACTCTTCAGCGCCGATCATGTTTACTTTTTCAGTCAATAATGTTTTTACTGTAGTTAAGTTCATACCCACATTTCTAGAGGCTACATAGCCTTTCAGTTGAGACCATATATTTTCAATTGGATTAAAATCCGGATGATATGGTGGCAATCGCAACACAGTGTGCCCATGTTCGGCAAGTATTTTGTCCACAGAAAACTCTGTATACCTCTCCTTGTGCTGACATATAATAGCGTAAATCTGGGTTTTTGTTAATTTTGGATCAACTGGAATTTCATGTCTGTTTAACCAGTTGATCATTTCCCGTTTAATGGTGTTTGAGTTGGGGGGTCTCTCAACATACTTGTTGTGATAGGGTGCGTTGTCGATAACTAGAACAGAATCACTGGGTATATTTGGGATTAATTGGTTAACCAGCCATTTCTCATAGTTATCGTTATTCATTTCATTGTGATAGTCACCTGTAGTGTCCGTGGATTTATACGTTAAAAAAGCACCGGGTACAAAGCCTTTTTCATTTCCCGCATGAACTATTATCAAAGGTTGACCTTTTGAAATTGGCTTTTTTACTCCTTTTTTCTTATCGTCACTCCAAGATTTCCCTTTAGTGTGGGATGCATGTATATATGACTCATCCATGTAGACGATATTTTTTCCTGTTTCGCGAAATTTGCGTATTTTATCAAGGTATTCCATTCGTTTGAGACTAACGTCGTGCTTTTCCATTAGAATTTTTCGATTATCTTCCATTTTAGTGAACTGAAATCCCATGTCATGAAGTATTTTTCTCAACGTTTTTTCAGACCCATTGTAATTAATAGCTTCAGATAACTTAGCTTTTAATGATTTTATTGTTGGCAGTTCATTAAATCGTAAGTGAAAATCATACACCATTCTTCGAACAACATCGTAATCAAAATCGTCCATATCCAAACGAAATTGCTTTTTTGGTCTCCCTTTTTTTGGAGTGCTGAACTTAATTTCAGTCGAATGTGTTTCAGTACTGACTTCGTTTAATATATTGTTCAAAGTTCTTCTTGAAATTCCAGTGGCATTTGCAACTCGCTCTTGAATCTTCTTAAAATAACAACTTACATTTTCATCTACTTTTTTTTAAATCTATCAGCTTCGCTTACAAAGTATTTATAAACATTGTAGATAATTTCACGTGACTGACCTCGTAAAGGTTTCCCTCTTTTTCCGAAAGATGCCATATTACAACTTTAAATTATTTAAATTTGTGGGTGTTATCAACTCTAAATATATATTTTTTTTCGGGACGCGACTGCACTCTATCGTACTTGAACAACGACTGACTAAACGTCACATAGGTAGTGTGGGACAGAGATAACGCTTTACGAAGCCGAAATTATCCGATTGTCTCTTTCCAAAGTTCGATGTGCAATATTTATCGCCGGGTACTGTAATAAGGTTTTTATTGATTTAATAGCACACTATAATGATTTTGTAAAAATTTGAACTTAAATTTTATAAAGCAATAAATTGTCTGTAATAAAAAGAAAAAATCATCAAAATCGTTACAGTAGTTTGGAAGTTATAAGTAAATTTTTCCGTCAAAAATAACAATAAAATTTGAAAAAACGAACTTAAAATTTAAACTTAATTATATTATACGTATAATACATATTTTTTTTTAATTATTGGACCAACCGGTTAGAAGTAGTAGGCTTTCAAAGAGGAGTCTATTTCGTAGTTTGGCATTACCTATCGCCACTTGCTTCTGTGTCTGGCGAAAGATTTACGCGTCATTTTGTATGGCTATGGTACAATTTTTCATTTAAGATTAATTGGTTTTGCGTAGGGAAAATTTATATATCAATATCTATAAAACAACAACATACTGCTCTGTCAAGAAAGTACCGGGAAAGATCAACAATATGTTATTTATTCATCAAAATTTATAACCTTCAAAATATGGAGCATATTTTGAAGGCGATAAAATAAATTCAAAAACGATTAGCATAAGTGTACACATGTGTGTACAATATTACGTGTTTCACATGAATGTATTGTGTGTAATGTTTATTTTTTATTAATTTAATGTACTTGTAATGTATTTTATTATGTTTATCATAAAATATTATGTTTCTGCAGTCCGCCGAAATGTAACCTTTAACTGTGCCAAATTTCGTACTCGTAATTGTCTTAAAAAGGGGTCTAAAGTTTTTCCATCACGTGTTAATTAACAGTTAGATATAAATTCAAGTAGACATGGAGTTTTACCGAGTGCCGACGATATTCAGTGTTCAAAGTATTTTTAAAAGCTTTCTCCGGAGTTCACTTCAGGTCTCGACGCAAATTCTCCTTTGTTTTCTACCGCATGAAAACGGGTATCACAAAATGGTGATTTGAATTAGAAAAACGAAAAAAGTTGTAAAACGAAAAAACAGTATGGCTGGAGCCATATCTTGTGAATTAGGTAGTTGCTCGATTGTATTTGTTGATTTTTTTGGTCAAAAATTCATTTACAGAGATGGCCTTATGCAAAGGCGCATTATATTAGTGCAAAATCCAAGAATTTTCTGCTCACAAATCTAGCCTTTTTCATCGAATTTGCTATTTTAAACCCCGCCTAGCGCATTGGTACACAATAATGAGTTATTGTATTGTATTGTAGGTCCAGGGGTCGATCCCCGCATCAGGAAAAAGTGGTATCAATGACGTATTTTCAAGGGTTTTCTCGAAAAATCCAAACTTTAGTAGTAGTTCGGAGTCTGATGGTGGTGTGTTAATGTCTCGGTGTCTCGAATGAGTACGTAAAGTTGTCGGTCCGATATCGCTAGAAATAAGTCATGTTCGCCGTTTCGCCAACTGACGGAACGTTGAATCGTAGGGAACTGGAAAGTCAATTGACATTTCATTCCGTCTGCCAACCCCGCAAAGAAATAAAGTGATGATAACTTCCCAACTTACGAATGTAATTCGATGTTGATCCGCGGTGGTTTGACGAATAGATCGACTGCCAGGCATGTCGTAATCGCAGGCTATGCGATGTCGTGTTCCGGTTTGGAGAATAAGGTTGCCGGTAAACTTGTACATGTGGTATTAGACCTCGCTATAAGATAGTAATGCACCATTAACATCTTTGGTGTCTGTTGGCGATGGTTGACTCCTTCCATCAGGAGACCCATCTGCTTGTTTGCTGCTGCATAAAAAAATATATATAAATCTGTAAACCGGTTGATCCTGCAGGCCTTCCCATTAAATTGAGACATTTTAAGTTTAAAAGAGTAAAAACTATACCTAAGCTTAATTTTTACATAAGTCAAAAATCTAAGGTTTTTTAAAAAGCAATTTAATTTTAACAAAAAAAACTATGCATTTTGAAAACTATGATCGATTTTGATATTCCGCATGGCATTCAATGCAATTTTCGATCTCTAAAATAGTAGCCACTATGTAAATTGGTTGAAAAATGTCAAAAAATACCCTTTTCTAGAGTTTTCGTAATTGTCAAATCCCGAATCACCCGATATTGATTCTATTTACGATATTTGACGCAATTTTATCTAAGTAGAAGACCTGATTAGATTTCTAAATCAATCAATAGACTATTTTGAAAGTTATTTTAAAAATATGAAGTTTGCTGTAAACAACAAAATTTTAAGGTACCTTGAAAACATGATCTGAAATTAATTTTTAAAATCCCATCTTACAGATATTTTTAAGTATATCAAAATATTGTAGGAAATTATAAAATCGATTGGTTGAATAATCTCGAAGTAATGTTCAAAAATACCTTTTTTATTTTTTACAACGATAATTCCCAAACGGATAAACTTATTTTAGTGCAATTTGAAATATTAGATGCAGTTTTTAAAGAAAAAACGCTGATTAGATTTTGTAATCAAGTGGTATATTAATCTATAAGTTATATTCAAAAAACATTATTCGATCGAATTTTATTGAGGCTTTTTCATAGTTCAAAATTCAAAACAATTTTTCAGGAAGTCTATGTATGGTGGAACCTTATTGAATTTTATCAAACACGTTTTGATTGGCCAAGCCGTTCAAAACTTAGGAGATGTTTGCATATACACACACGAACACATACGTACATATATAATATTGATATGTTCGTTAAAATAGTAAAAAAAGGATACTGACCTAGAAACGTGGATCTGATGAAAACTCGATTTTCAAAAACTAGGGAAAAATTAAAAGCTTCCTTTTACAACTAACATAACCGGAAATAAAAAAACTCTGTCAATATCAAGTTGAGCAAAAATGCATCATATCGTTTCCTCCTCGAGGACGTAATCTAACGGTTCCAGTTCATTACGGAACCCTAAAATTAGTTTTAAGTACTGCTGTCTTTACTTAAAGCAAGGACAAATCTACCGGCAAAAGTTAACATAATCCGCTCAAAATGGAAATGATGTATTTATTGCCACTTGATTTTATTTATCTTTTTAATAACTATGACATATAGAGAAAAAAAAGAAAGCGGTGAATCTAAGAGTTAAAATTACTATGGAACGCAAAAAGTTAGATAAAAACTGTTTCTTCAAAAGAGGGCTACAGTAAAAGGGTTTCCTTGTTTTTTATTATTCTGTATAAGTTTCAAACAGAAAACTGAGATATGCAACGTGAAATGTTACTTAATGTTACCAGCTACTTACTAAGCACTGCCTAATAATAATTTTTTTATGCACAAAAAAAACATTGAATAAATTATTTTTTGATATTGGTTGAAAATAATGAACATAGATAAAAAAGACACTATAAAGTATATAACAAAAAACAAGAGTAGATAATCAAATTGTGTGCTTGTGTTATAAGTGTCAGTCAATGATACTAATACATAGAAATCCATATATAAATTCTGTTACATACGTAATAAAAACCCCAACCCAGAAACACAAACATCTATGCTCAACACAAATGCCTGTCCCTGACGAGAATCGAACCCAAACCCCATCGATTCGTAGTTAGTTTCACTAATCACTCGACTATTGGGGCACATTGAAATATTATATTCTTCATTAGCCGACATACGTAGCTTCGTCTGGGAATAGTCCAATATATTGTTGATACAGTTTTTCAAACAAATTTTAATCCTTTATGTTAGCCCCTCTGGTGTTGATTTTTTTTAAGTTAGCCTAAAATTGACCCCATGTTGATCCGGGCTCCCTTTAAAAAAAGACCAACTGCCGTTCTTCCAGGCAGTTCGTAAGACTGTTCGTCTCTTTTTAATTGTTACAGATCTTACAATCGATTTGTTTTTTCATTTTTTATTTTGAGGGGTCGAAATTCACAACCATACCATTAAAGATAATTTTGTCTCACACAAATTTCCCGCTGAACCACTTGTCAGTAGAAATATTTCTTAAGGTACCTACAGAGAAAGAGCTTACTCATTCTTAAAGGGCCAATAATTATTAAACATCCCTTGATTAGTAAGCCGTTGTGAGCAGAGGCGATTAGGTTGAGTCGATGCTCGTTCGTCAACCCCTTTTCTATGTTTAAAATACCACAAACTATGTCAGGAGAAGCATTTTATGTTATTTGTATGTTTAATTTTTTATATAATTAGATAGCAAAAAATCAGACGACTCTTCTGATACAAAGAGAAACCATCGCATATATACAGCAAAGATATTTTTTTTTCATTTATACTACTATATAAATCTGTAGCGCCTGCCAATATATTCTTTTTTTTTTGCTATAATTAGATTTAGATAAATAGATTTATTATTATTTCTTATTTCAAAAGTACAGTACAATAACTTTAGGTGAGGTATTTTGACGCGCGTCAATTCTATAGGAAATGGGCGGCGCGGTATATTTTGAAACCGCTTTGAACTTGTTAATTTTCGGATAAATATAGGACTTCAGATGAAAACTAAAATTTAGTACATTCTTTTTTTTTATTTAAAACTAAATATCAGCAGATAAAAATCATGTGGAAGATTAGAAATATTATTAACAAATTATTTGTTTTAGAGATTTTTTAGCCTGTTTTCGGAATTTTATATGATCTAGTAAAGTACATTCTATCATGTAATAAATTCCTTAGGTATTATCTTCAGGTATATCGTGTATTTTTTGTAAAATTGTTATATAACAATCAATACAAAAAAAAAAAACGTGATTTAGTAAACCAGTTTTTTCCCGTTTGTCCCGACGCCTTGCCTTAAATTACAATACAATAAGTTAATGTTGCATTGCTATCTGTGACGCCGCTGGTCCGTACCGCGGAACTCGGAAGGGTCATAGTGATGGAACCAGCGGGCCAGCTGCTTGTCGTCATTACTGTGGAGGTTGATGACGTCACACAAGGACAAGTAAGGGGAAAGGGAAGATCTTCCCAGCCAGGCAAGGTGACTGAAGTCCATTTAAGAAGCGTTGAAACTTGTATATAGTGTTACTATCTTGTAATTGTAATAATTTCATTTTTTTTTTCATTTGTTATTGATTTTTGTCCGTTTTTTATTATTTCTTCTTGTAGCGTTTGTGATTGCTTGAGCCGCTGCATATCCTTGAGGCAGGACGGCAATGGCACATGCATAAGTCTACTGGCTACCTTAATCTGAAAAGCGGGTCGCGATAATGACGCTATTATGGCAGAAATATGTAAACCTGTGGTACTGGACCCAGGCCAGACAATGCAATACTCAACTATCTAGTAATCACGATGGTAGTAACTTGCATATCCAATTGTTTGCTTCTTTCAAACTGTCTGGCAGAACTAATCTTCTTTTTTGTAATTGTTGTGCTCCGGTCTGGAGGGTAACGTAGCCGGTCGATATATGTAAGTATAGGTAAGGCGATGGTACCCATACACTCGATGATATGCTGCGAAAGAAAATGTATGGCTCAACCAACTTCAGTCACACTCAGTATTAAATTCATACACTAATTTGATATAAAAAGTATATGATTATA
The DNA here is from genome assembly GCA_036924255.1 of Apodemia mormo. Lineage (NCBI taxonomy): Eukaryota > Metazoa > Arthropoda > Insecta > Lepidoptera > Riodinidae > Apodemia > Apodemia mormo. The sequence continues at coordinate 18,113,233 of JAUPFN010000019.1, read as the reverse complement.
AAGAGAAACCTTAATTCTTCAAATTTTGTATAACTTTAAGCCTTTAAACAGAAATAATTACTCTAAAAAATCTCGTTGAAATAAAATTTTGATGGCTGTCAGTTGATTATTTTATGTTTGTAAACACGAAATAGGTTGATTGGCTTTAAGAATTCACTTTATTTTATTATCAACATTATCTAATCCACTCAGAATAGATCCCTATTAAAAATCACTTCATTCGGATCTGTTTTTTATATAATAAATAATTTAAAAAAAAAAAAACGTTGCGGCGTCCACTTTTGGCTTTTCCATTTTTTATTTTTTGTATTTTACTATAATTTATTCTACACTTTTCATCGTCGGCACTTGGTGAAACTCCATTTTAATGTAATATTTTATCACTTATACACTTGTACTGTTTCACAATAAAGCTATATCATTTATTAATAACCGGTTTCGGTTACACACGCATCATCAGGGCAATTTATAGTTACAAACTAAACACAAAAGTAAATGTCAACAAAATAACAAATTTGAAGGAAAATGCCCACCCTTCCTTACCTCAAAATATTCGTTGCCGTAACTGACGTAGGGTTGTCAACACTATTACTAGTAACGATTTCCCCACAAGTAGGGAAATTAACACGAAGTAAATTTTGGAACATTGATGAACTGCGTCAAATACCGTTAATTAATCAAAATCGGTAAATTTGTTTAGGATTTATCAATGAAGAAATTTAAAAATAAAATGTTTTTTGACACTGAATTGAAATTATTCAACCTATCGATTGTATAAACGATGATGGCATTTAACTCAATTTTTTAAATCTAAAATATTGCTTTAGATAACTAAAGCAATATTTTAGATTTAAAAAATTGAGTTAAATGCCATCATCGTTTTCAAAATATACAGTTTTTCAAAAATTAATATACTGCCATTTTTAACAAAATAGATGTTTGAACTGAAAAATCTATGCTTATATTTTTTACTCTTTTGAGCTTAAAATACCTTGATTTAGTGGGACGTTACAGGGATGGCCCGTAGAGTCAACCTTTTACACTTCTTTTTTCGAACCACTTCAATTACTTTTTTATCCAAAAGTTATAAATTAAATAACGAAATGTTACGTGGACCATATATTTAAACTAATCTATTTTATTAGTGTACAATCGTTTTTTTATATCATAAGATAGCAAACAAGTAGATTTCTCCTGATTGAAAGAGTCAACCATCGCCTATAAATACCAAAGATGTTAATGGTGCATTGCTATCTTGTGGCGAGGTCTAATGCCACGTGCATAAGTTTACCGGCTACCTTACCCTCCAAACTGGAACACGACAGCGACAAGCACTGACGCTATTGCGGCAAGAATAGGTAAGGCGGTAGTACCAGACCCGTGCGAGACAATGCAGAACTCTACCACCTAGTAGCCACGACGGTATTGACTCGCATAGCCAATCAGTCGCCTTTTACGACCTGCCTGGCAGAACGGCAATTGGTCTGTTTTTCAAAGGAGCCCGGAACCAACACGGGGATTTTTATTACTGAAATAAAAAATTAATTGTAAACGCAAAGCTGTTTATTTTGGTAAATAGAAAAAGTCACTAATGAATCTTTGAATTATAAATAAGTTTATTTATTACTACTTATTAAAATACTCATGCAATTAATTAACTTCTAACGTTTATCAACTGATTAAGTACATAGATCAACAAAATGTTTACCTAAAATATGAAAATTTGTTATACCTAATGTACAGAACTCTTGAGTTTGTGATTTCAATTTGCTTCAAAATAGAAGGTTCTCAATAATAATAATATAAAAATATATTTATTTATTTCTCTCACAATCGTTAGGTACAATAAGTTTTATTTTACTAGTATAATAGACTAAAACAATTAATTGTGAGAAACTGGTGTCTGCACTAGGATACCCTGTGATGACAAATCACCAGGCCCTCACCTCAAGATGGAATTAAATATATCAAGAAGTACATAAAATGAAATGCTGTGTGTTTCGGAACATATCAATCAAATACTTTCGGAATATATTAAGTGAATACGGGTATACAGAATATCAATGAAATATGATTGTAGTTTATATGTATATCTGTGGTTTAGTGGTCCAGTGTCAGTGTTGACCACATGAGATTCCGGGTTCGATTCTCGGGTTAGGCAATTCAAAATGTGTTTTCTCAGTTTTCTGATAAAAGCAACGTTGCCCGGGATAAGTGCCCGGTTAGCGATAGACTTGCCACCTATCACATTGTGGGACCAAGTATCTTCGGCTAATCGTGGGCGCACTTGTTGTACCTCTGCCTACGCCTTTGGGAATACGGATGTGAAATTTTTTTTTTTATATGTTTGTAATTTAACAATGTTAAATACTACATGTAACCGAAGCACAGAAGAATATTTAAAACTATTGAGATATATTAGGTGTCGATGTGTCGGTTATGGCAGTTTTACCGCCTTTAAACTCTGTTTAAAAATATTACTACTAACTGCAGCATGCAGCCCGCTGCATTATACACTTTTTTGGTGAATCCCGCGGGATTTTCTAATTTTTCCGGGATAAATATACAGACAGACAGAGCTTCTTTCGCATTTATAATATTAGTATGCATAACACAGTATAAAGTTACGCTTTACGTCTGAATCTATCAATAAACATTTTAAGTTACATTTTATTTAGTAGCTAGCTGCAGCGTGCAGCCCGCAGCATTATAAAAGATTTTTGGCGAATCCCACGGGATCACCAAATTTTTCCGGGATAAAAGTAGCCTATGTGCTATTCTAGGTTATTATCTACCTGCGTGCCAAATTTCATTTAAATCCGTTTAATAGTTTTTGCGTGATTGAGTAACAAATATCCATCCAATCATCCAAACTTTCGTATTTATAATATTAACTAGCTGCAGCGTGCAGCCCGCTGCATTATAAAAGTTTTTGGCGAATCCCGCGGGATCACCTAGTTTTTCCGGGATAAAATGTAGCCTATGTGCTATTCCAGGTCATCATCTATCTGCGTTGCCAAATTTCATTCAAATCCGTTCGGTAGTTTTTGTGTGATTGAGTGACGAACATCCATCCAAACATCCATCCACACATCCAAACTTTCGAATTTATAATATTAATATAGATATAGGTTACTGGCTAAGTATTTCCCGTAGCAAGCACTAAGTTCTGTTGTTGTTCATTCAGTGACAAAACATTTCTAAAATATTTTTATGATGCATTAGAGTTTTTCAATGTATTGAGGTCTAATAATTTAAGACTATTTAGTTTTATAAAAACAATTTTAAACTGGATAATACCTGCCATGGCCTAATAAATTTATAGGTTAACAGTAGAGTGTGTCGCTATACTTAAAGTCAAACGTCATTACGATGTTTACGAGCGTATGCAAATATCATTTAGATAAAATACAAACACCCCTCTTTGTCAGTGTTAAGCATTCTCAAAAACGATAAACAATTTCCTTTAATGTTTTTCACGAAGCAATTAATGATTACCTGTGAACAAAAAAGCGTTTTTTTCAGTGGAATAAAAAAGGTTACTAATGAACCTGTGAATAACTTATTAGTTGATTCTTTGAATATTTTTATAAAGACTGTGTTTAGCGAACGACCTACTTACAAAGAAAACACTTGAAAAATCAATATCATTTTAACATTTAAGAGTCCAAAAGTTATAACAATCTGTATTAATATAAATGAGAAAGTTTGGATGTTTGGATGGATGGATGGATGGATGGATGGATGGATGGATGGATGGATGGATGGATGTTTGTTACTCAATCACGCAAATACTACTGAACGAATTTGAATGAAATTTGACACACAGGTAGATGATGACCTCGAATAGCTCATAGGCTACTTTTTATCCCGGAAAAATTAGGTGATCCCGCGGGATTCACCAAAAACTTTAATAATGCAGCAGGCTGCACGCTGCAGCTAGTACTAAATAAAATGTAAGAAAACAAGAAAAAGGAAAACAGCAATTTCCAAATTTAAAGTTTCCTCCCTCATCAAACTAAAATTCTATTAGCTAAATCGCTGCTTCTCCCTTTGCTCGACTATGCTGATGATTGCTATTTGGATGCCTCGAAAAAATTGTTGTCAAAACTTGAGCGGCTTCAAAATTTGTGCATTCTTTTCATATTAGGATTACGGAAATATGATCACATATCGAGTTTTCGCAAACAATTACATTGGCTCCCTATCCGCCAACGTCGAAATGCGCATGTTTTGAATGTACTGTTCATTGCAATGCATAAATCTTGTCCTGCATATCTTTGTGACAGATTTAAATATATCTCCCACGACATATTCAGGATATCCAGACCATAAGCTGTTTTAAAGTTACAGTCAGGCAGCATTATTTGTTGCTTGATGGTTAATAGTTTATATATATATATATATATATATATATATATATATATATATATATATATATATATATATATATATATATATATATATATATATAAGTACAGGAATATATATATATATATATATATATATATATATATATATTCCTGTACTTATGTAATTTAAAAACATAGATGTGACTGTGTTTTCTTTTCTTTCTATTTTTATCGTAGATTCTGCCTCACTGTCACTTTTTATAGAAATCATTATCAAAGAAGCAATTTTACCTTGCATTTATCCTTGTTTGTTTTGTTAAAATTTGTTCAAGTTAGTTTTAATCTCAAATGTACACCATGCCTGCTGTTTATAATTTTGTATATTGTTAGGACGTTATTTATTACGTTCGAGTTTCAAGACCGTTTATTATAAGCTTTACTCGCTTATCTCAGATAATATGTCTCCGTGACCAAAGTTTGCTAGTTGTGATTTTAAATAGATAAACTTAATTACTTTATGCGCAACCCAGAAATTTCCGAACCACTTCGAAAAAAGATGAGGAATCGGCACATGACAATGATTTACAACGGTGATTCAAGCGTCTCGCTTGATTCATACCTACACACCTTCTATATTTTTGAACAGCTTTGATCTTGAATGCAGCAGAGAAGTATGAGTCGGACAGTACATCAAAGGTTCAGTATAAGTGTTCAACATTTACGTATATCGCTAGCAAAAAAACATCACAAAAAGGACGTTTCTTGTATTGCGACTCTGAACTTTTTTATTACTAGTAGTTATTGTAGCTATAGTCTTTTTTATATCATAAGATAGCAAAAAAGTAGATAGGTCCACTAATGGAAAGAGATAACTAACCTATAAACCTATAAACTATGAACATCAAAGATGCAAATTTTTTGTTGATACCGTATGGTCAGCATTCTTGCCATACATATGGATAAAATGTCACATACGTAAGGACAAAAAGCTACAACACCTACGCTATTGCGGCCAAAATAGATAAAGCGGTGGTACCAATCGATAGAGAGAGATCACTCGGGTGAAACATTGCACAACTCTACCATCTAGCTGGTCATCATAATGATAGTGATTATCAGCCTTCTTTCATCCTTTATGAAATGCCTTACAGTTAAGTAGATCTTCTCTTTCAAGAGACCCTGAAAACATAACACTAGTACGGGTTCTGTGAAAGTTTCAAGTACCTATTTAACTGTTACAGTACAAAATATACAGCTTTGTAATAGACAGATGGGCCTCCCTGCATTGATATGGACCCACTTTAAAGAATATCTGTCAGTCTACCAGGCAGTCCGAAAAAGGCGAACGTTTGGTAAAAGTAACAACTACTAGGTGGTAGAGTTACACAAAAAACTTGAGAGGTGTCAAGGGACACCAGGATGGAACGAAGTTCCTTTTATTATTATTTACAAAAAACCTGTATACACTCAACAAAAATAATCGTCGCGATACCACACTGTTCAATGCGAAATAGAAATGAAAATATCTGGCTTGCTTTCTAAACATGCGCACGCCGCACAGCTTACAATACCTTACTATAGCAAAAAGTGTCGTGACAACTTTTCGTAAGAATTTTTTCCGTCTAGCCCCCTTTCACAACGCGCGACAAGGAACTTCGTTCCAATATTTCCTCCGGATTCAGTATCACCGCCTTATTTATCTGACACAATAGTGTCAATGCTTGTCACTGTCGTGTTTTGTTTTGAAGTCTTAAGTCACGGTAATGTTATCTACCAGTATTCTATCTTCATACAAATGGGTGGAACCCGAGTTATACCTACGCGCTCGGAGTTCGGCATGCACTCGATACACAACAGACTGAGGGTTGCGCCGCAGTGACGAATAGCCGATGTGAAATCACAGACAAATGTAGTTAAAATATTGAAAGCGGGTAGCCCTATCGCATTTTATGTACAGCATGGCGCGACTGGCTGTAGGTATGTTTCAAGGACATCGCCGAGTCAAAATACTGGTAGATAACATTACCGTGAGTAGTCGGTAATCTTATGCATGTGGCATAACCTTCATACCATAAAGGCAGCAACGCACTATTAACATTTTTGGTGTTTATAGGCAATAGTTATCCCTCCACCAGGAGAGCCATCTGCATGTTTGCTATCTTATGACATAAAAATTGTGTGCGTGTAATCTTTACGCGCGATTGAAGTAAGATTTTTTTTAATAAGCTCGTTATTGCTACTCCCACTTTTAAAATAATTTCAATCGTTTTTTTATCAACTGCAAATAAAATTAATGTTTTATTTTATTTTATTTTAAAAACTATCCGCTATGGTTAAATTAAAAATAATACAAATAAAATTTAAAAAAAAACACAACGCCTGGTTTTCACACTTATGTAACAATTTGACTTACATTGAAATGACAACACATAAAGATTAAACTGAATTTGGCCGATGTAGGTCGTATACTTTTATCGATTAAAAACCCAAGGTTATTATTTTCTTTGCATCAGGTACTCTGAATTTGTAATGAAAAGTATATTCACGCCTGTATCCCCGAAGAGGCAGGCAGAAGTACAAGCAGTGGGTACAGAGGTAAAGTAAAATTATAATAAAATCTCATTGGTTGTACTGTTTGTATTTGGCTACTTTTGAAACCATTTAATAGATTATTAAAGGTTAAGTCAGGTCATGGTTATGTTGATATTTAAGATTGTTATAAAATATGTGTATTACATATAGTATATTCTACTTTTAATTAGTGAAACTATTTAAACATTATTTCCGTATAATTAAAAATTTGAGTTCTTCTCCATTAACGTCTAGAGAAGTTAACTTTAAAAGATGGTATCTTAGCACCTATCAGATACGGAACTCTAAAAAGTATCCATCTATTCTTGTTTTATTACATTTAAGTGGGCGATGTTCGGCATATGCATATATTTTGCTTGATTTATTGATAAATATTCGTGAATAAAATCGGAAGAACATTGTGTTTATACAGTTTAGGAGCGTTTCAAGATTATCTGATCCGATATCGGTATCGGACGCTGATGCGATATCCGGCAAGTGAATAATATGAAATATAGTACTTGCCTTTCACATTGTCCCCCCGATATCGGATATTAGAGCAGACACCGATATGTATATGATATATGATTTGACCGGCCCGTTGGTCGAGTGGTTAGCGATCCTGACTACGCAAACGACGGGGCTCGGGTTCGATCCCTGACAGGAACAAGCATTTGTGTGATGAGCATAAATGTTTATATTTCCGAGTTTTTTTATATCATAAGATAGCAAACAAGCAGATATGTCTCCTGATGAAAAGAGTCAACCATGGCCTATAGACACCAAAGGTGTTAATGGTGCGTTGCTATCTTGTGGCGAGGTCTAATGCCACATGCATAAGTCTACCGGCTACCTTACCCTCCAAACCGGAACACGACAGTGACAAGCACTGACGCTATTGCGGCAGGAATAGGTAAGGCGGTGGTATCAGACCCGGGCGAGACAATGCAGAACTCTACCACCTAGTAGGCACGATGTTAGTGACTTGCATAGCCAATCAGTCGCCTTTTACGACATGCCTGGCACAACGGCAGTTGGTCTATTCTTCAAAAGAGCCCGGAATCAACACGGGGGGGTTTGGGTGTTTATTAAATATATTGCATTATTTATATAGGTATGTATTTCTATGTATTAGTATCGTTGACTAACACCCATAACACAAGCAAATAATTTGCTTACTTTGGGGTTAGATCAGTAAGTGTAATTTGTCCCGTGAATATTTATTTATTTATATGTTAACGGCATCATCGGATCCCGTAAAATGTCGGGCGTTAACGTATATGCGCTATACATGTATTTTTGTATGTGCAGAGCCCGTAGCGCGGCGGTCATTTTGAGCTTTTATAGGTTTTTCCTATAAAAATACCCTAATATACCCTAAATTTAATAAATACAGCAAATAACATTTTCTGTTTTTATATGCTATGATTCTGCTCAAATTGAACCTAGAACGATTTCATCGGAAATACGTTGAGATACCAAATGAATTGGATGTCAGATATCAGCTACCGGTATCCAATTGAGATATCGGATCGGATAGTGTGGAAGCGCTCTTAGAGTTAAACAAATCTATCTTCATATAATAAATGTCAAACTCCCTCACCATTAGGGTTCTGCACCACCGACCTTTGTTGCTTAAGGTTACTTGTACGGGTGCTTCCTTTGGGTAATCTAACAGTAATATATCTTGAATTATGTAGGACAAATTTCCTTGGTAGCCCGTCGAGAGTCCATGGGCTGCGGTTAGACTGAGCATAACCGACCGGCAAATGTCAAAAACCCGTTTTGGTGTGTTAATCCATCGTGTCGGCCTGTGTCTATTTTGAAGAATAAATCACTTGCCATTCTGTCATACAGTTCGTAAAAAGACATACGACTGGATATATATGTCACTAGCATCGTAGCTATTTGGTGGTAGAGTCCCGCAACGTCTTACTGGAGTCTCGAACCACAATCTTTTCTATTCCTGCCGCAATAATATCGATGCTTGTCTTTGGCACCATTCCGGTTTGGAAGATAAGGTATCCAGTAAACTTATGCGACTGATAGTACCATCTCTTTACACCATCAAATATTGGAGAGATTGTGGTAAACCGCTGGTCCGTGCCCATCTGCCTTTCTGCCAAGCAGCTCGTAAAAATTTCGCGACTACTAATTTTATTTATAAGACATGGTATTACCGCTTTATTTTTTCCTGTCAAAATAGCGTCAGTGTTTGTCACTTTAGTGTTTCGGTTTGGAGGATATGGTAACCAGTTTATGCAAGTGGATCTGCTAAACGGTTGGCGATGCACCAATAACACCTATGGTGTTTGTAAGCGACGATCGTATCTTACCATCAGAAGATTCATCTGTTTGTGAGCGGTGATATATAGAACCCTCATTATTTAATTTGATTCAATTTAATATTTCAACACAATAATCGACATCTAATGTCCTGTAACTCTGGAACCATGGATCAGATATTCACCAAATTTATATCGGAGCAAATGAAAAGTATAACCGGATACTTACATCGTCATCACTTGGTAAAACTGCAGTATGAATAAATTCACTTGTATTTCCAGTTCCACTACTGCTTATGTTATAAAGTATAATCTCTTCGATTCGTAACGAAAACTTCATGTTTTCAAGCATTTTCCAGATCAATATCGTAATAATGTGAGCAGATTATTCGAAGCATATTAGAGTTTTTGCTAGATTAAGTCTTGATTATTCGATTTACCGCAAGTTCAAAACTTAATCGGCAAACAATTGCGCGCGAGGATTTATAGTGTTTTTAAACAATTCGTCTGAATAAATAAGTTCATATAACGGACGGAAAAAAAAACAATCAATCAAGACTCGGTCGGAAGAAGGTCGAAAGTCTGAAAAATTTTGATTCGGCTAAAAAGATCCAAAGGGATGAAAGGGATAGGGTTATATTATGTTAGACCTGTAGGTATGTCTGTTCCTATGTCCATTCGTAACTACGTTACAACTCAACTAATTTTGATAAATAATGCGTTATTAATTAAATTATATTTGTTTCGGTGTTGCGAATGTCACTGGGTATATAAAAAATTAAAGAAATGAAATAGTGGAATTTCTTTGCATTAATGTGCGAGCTAAAAAAAATTTTGTAACATCTTGGAGTTTATGTCTAAATAATGCCTTACGAATGTGAAACAAACGAGTACGAAAATAAATAAAATGTATAATGTTGAAGACAATTTTATATATGAAATCATAGAAATATTTATTCTAATTAAAAAATCTATATTCATATTATAAGTTTAGATATTTGGATGTATGGATGGATTGATGTTCGTTATCATGCCAAATCATGCCAAAACTACTTAATGAATTTGACTGAAATTTGATGTAATATATGTAAATGATAACTTGAAATAGCACATATGCTAATATGCACGTAATAATGAGTTGTTCCCGAGGGATTCCTCAAAAACCTTAGCAGTGCAGTGGGCTGCATGGTGCAGATAATACATTATAGGTAAGGCTGAGAAGTAAAATCTTTAAAAAAATTGTTGCTAAAATGTGAAAAGTAAAAGAGTCCTGAAATCTAATATTTTGTTCAGCAATATTAAAGGCACCATGGGAAGGGGTTTCCTGATCGATACATAAACGGAAAATAAATGCTAATATGTCACTACCATTATTATTCTAGACCTATATAACCTGGCTTTCCGTACAGGAATTACCAGAACAGATGTGAGTAAGCCTTCTTTTTGTTTGGTCAACTTTTATATAAAATAGATCCTGGACTGTCGCCAGGATGTAAATAACTTTTATTTATATACACATCACAACCCTATTTGTAGTAATCACAATAAAACTATAACACGTTTATGTGTCTATTCTGAGGGATCACCGCGATGGCAATTTGGCGCTAGTCCAGGAATTCCCGTGAAAATGTTTAGATCTGCTGTCAGATCACTTGATCCACGTAACTAATAAAACATGTAAACAAAATAGTTGTAAATCATCATTGATTTAATATAGACGTTTACTTGTTATATTTATTCATTTACCTATCTGTATTTGTAGACAATGTAGACTAGTAATGCACAGCTTCCGGTTTTCTTAACTTGTGAATGAATGAGTGAATGATGCATTCTGACCAAAAAACAAAATCTGGCAGAAAGTAGTAGTATAAGTAATACGTTGATATCTATATTAATATTATAAATGCGAAAGTTTGGATGTGTGGATGGATGTTTGGATGGATGTTTGAATAGATGTTTGTTACTCTATCACGCAAAAACTGCTGAACGGATTTAAATGAAATTTGGCACATAGGTAGATAAAGACCTGAAATAGCACATAAGCTACTTTTTATTCCGGAAAAAATAGGTGATCCCGCAGGATTCGCCAAAAACCTTTATAATGCAGCGGGCTGCACGCTGCAGCTAATATTTCTATAAATGTGTTATTTAAAAACTTTAAGACCACGTTGTGAAATTTGGAAAATGATATCAATATTTAAACAGTCATGAATATGTTTACACTAATAATATCTGAGTTCGTAAAAGAATATTAAAGAAGCATATGCCGTGAATGTAATAGATCTCAATCTTCTGTACGTTGTTGATCACGGAAAGATGGCAAATTTAAAACAACGCTGTATTGTGGAAGTTTAGACAAATTTTTTTGAAAAAAATTAGCATTGTTAATAAATAAGTACAATGAAATTTTTAAGATGGTTATTACTCCGCTTTCTTGCCTTGGAAAAGCATAAAAATCACAAACCACACAATTATTAATAGACACGGTATTTGGCGCAAAATGCGTAGCCGCTCATATGAGCAAATGTATGTAAAGGTCAAACAAATAGAAGAATACTATATTGTGCTATTTTTTTTGTCGAATAAAAAGATAAGGCTTAAGAAAATACTTCTGGAGTGGCTTTATTTCATCGGTAAGTATTATAACTTGTATTTTTCTGTGTAAATGCAAGCGAATTGATAACCTAAGAAAATGCCTTGAAAGGCGTATCCAGTTTAATAAGTGTAAAAAATAAACGATAAGGTTAATGTATATGTACCTCGGAATCCCATCCCTGGTGACAGTATTAACTCGAGCGGTTTAGTGTTATTGAAAGAAAGAAAGAAAGAAAGAAAGAAATAATTTATTTGCCAGAATATGGGAGTTACAAGTTTTTAAAATTTGATTAAGTTACCAACATATTCTACCATGATATGGTGTGCCAATATTTTAAAATTATAATTATTTATCATTAAACTAAAAATGTTGTGAGCCAATTTTTTACAATTACTACCGGATCGGAACGCGGCCACACACTGAGAAGATCCAGCGGAAGAAACTCAGCGGGCTTGTTTTTTTTAAAATTATATTTACATGATACAATTACAAACATTATTTCACATCACAACTTATTTCTATAATTTAAAAAATTCATTTTTTGTTTAATTAAAATATTGACATTTTACAAAGTTTAAAGACAGAAGAAAGATTATAGATAATTTGTAACAATTTAGTTAAGTTGTACAATTTAATGTATATTTATCAACATGATCTACCTTATTACATTTTTTAATATACAATTTTATAAATCAACATACTTGTGATTTAAAAAGAGTAATTTCTAATTCATGTTAGTTTAAATTTATTAATTACAACTTTTTTTTATAATTATACAATAAAAGATTTATTATTAGATTAATATTTAATTTTATCAGTAAGAAATTCATTTACATTATAATAAGATTTGTCTAGTAGTAAATCAAATAGTTGTTGTTTGCGGAATTTATTAAGAGGTAAGGATTTAAGACTATGAGAAATATGATTGTATATATTAATTTCCATACAATAGGTATTTCTTTTAAAAATGTGGAGTCTTTGGCTGGGCACATGTAGTTTTTCACTATTCCTAAAATATGTATTACCTAATACGTCAGCATTTGTTTTAAACAAATGTTGATGTTTTTTTACAAATACGCATACCACTAGGATATAAAGACAAGGGAATGGTAGTATTTTAAGTTTTTTAAAAAGTGTTTTACAAGAATAAATTTGATTCACATTACATATTGCACGTATACATTTCTTTTGTATTCTAAATATTTTGATTAAATCTACTGAGTTTCCCCAAATGGAGTTTCCGTATTGCAATACAGATGAGACATATCCATGATATGCTAACAAGGTAGCGTTTAAGTTTGCTATTTCTCTTATTCTTCTTAAAACATAAACAAATCTATCAATTCTATTGCAAAGGGAATCAATGTGTGCTTTCCAGTTACAATGTTTGTCAATTAATATTCCTAGAAATTTAGTATTATCTGTATTTTCTATATTGTTATTGTTAAAAAATATGATTGAACTTTTGATATTATTACTGTAATATGTTTGAAATTCAACTATTTTTGTTTTACTCAGGTTAATTTTCAGATTGTTGGTTTTAAAACATTCTGAAACTTTAAGTAATGTTTCAGATGTTTCCTTACTAAAACATTTTTGTTTTTACATTTAATAAGGAGGGTAGTGTCATCTGAAAAATAAGAATGATTCATATTCGATAGTTCCTGGGAGATCATTAATATAAATTAGAAAAAGCAAGGGCCCTAAAACACTTCCCTATGGTATTCCACAGCTACTACAGCAATAACTTGAAGTAAATATTTTTGATGATTGCCACATACCTTTGAAATTTTAACACATTGTTTCCTTTTATCTAAATAACTTTGTATCCACTCTAATGATTTTCCTCTGATGCCATACTTTTCAAGCTTTGTCCACAGAATTCTATGTGAAACAAAATCAAATGCCTTACTCATGTCTAAAAATACACAAAGTAGATACATTTTTGTATTCAGGCATTCCGTAATACTTTTTACTAACTCAAAACATGCTTAGGTTGTAGATCTACCTTTCCTAAATCCATATTGATTATTTTTTAGTAATTTAAATTCCAGTAAATAATTATAAAGTCTTTCATACATAGCTTTTTCAAAAACTTTGAGAATACTGGAATTACTGTAATAGGCCTATAATTATTCAAATCACCCTTATCTCCTTATTTAAGCAATGGTCTTACAATAGATTTTTTTAGTCGTTCCGGGAAGTTCCCTTCTAAAAATGACAAATTAATAATATGGCTGAGTGGTTTTGATATTACTGGAGCAACATATTTGAGTAATTTTGTACTAATATTATCATAACCAGTTGCACTAGTGTTTTTAGAGAATATATGATTCTAAATATTTCATGCTCATCTACTGATCTTAAAAACATAGTTGGAGATTACTATTGGAGAATATATGTGATTTTGGAATATTTGTGAGCTTATGATTATTATTACTTGTTTTTACCTGATTTTCAAAAAATCATTAAATAGTTCACATATTGTTTGAGTATTTGTATAGACTGAGTTATTTACTCTTATTTGTGAAAAAGTTCGAAATCTTAATGACCACGTGACATCGTCTCGCCTCAGGCACAGAATTAGTTATTCTGTGCCTCAGGACAAGCTCAAGATCTAAAGAGAGCTGCGGTCAACTTCCAGTCCTGGCGCTTGCAACTCGCCGCTCCCGCGCTCATCTTTTCGTACCCACTGTTTTTGAACTACTGTTTTACTACTGTTTTTGAATGTGCGAGATAACTTTTTTGTATCATAAGATGACAAACAAGCAGATGACTTTTCTGATGAACATTTTAGACAATCACCGTCTATAGACACCAAAAGATGTAAATGTTGTTATCCTTGTGGCAGGGCCGTGATGACACAAGTATGAATTTCCGGCTACTTTACTGTCCAAACTGGAATATAACAATGAAAGCACCGACGCTTTTGCGGCAGAAATAGGGCAGGCGGTGGTAACTTCCAAGATGTAAGCATAGTATCGTCTAGCTGTAGCCGAGTCGACGCACCGGAATTGCTGTTACGGGCTTACGTTAAGTTAACGCTTGGTTGACGGCGAGATGAAAGCGATACGGTGACAATTTTTGAGTTGATATATTATGTGCTGTGACCCTAATCAATAAAGTTTAAACAAAAGTAAGTTTTAAGTTTATCAACACGAAAAAAGTTTTCATTTTTGTCATGTTACAAAAATTTTGCTTTATTTTCTTTAGCATCCTAAAGTATCAACTATATTCAGTCAATATTTTCTTTTTGCTACATATTTTTAAATTAATAATCATAGTCATATATATCTCCCAGTTAAAAAAAAATAACAAGTAATGAAACAACTGCGATTAATATTCTTTTTTATACAGTGAACTAAATGTCGCCATTTTCCCTAAGATTAGTAGAATATTTTTGTGTCCTAATACTTGTACTATCGATATTAAAAAAATATTTTAAATTATTTAATTTAAAATGTTATCATTACATAGTATAAAACAAAGTAGCTTTCTCTGTCTGTCCCTATGTCCTTATGTCCCTATGTATGCTTAAATCTTTAAAACTACGCAACGGATTTTGATGCGGTTTTTTTAATAGATGGATTGATTCTTGAGGAAGGTTTTGGTGTATAAACCTTTCCGATATTCCCAGGTGAACAAAAGCTGTGCGGGTGAAACCGCGGGCAGGTCGCTAGTATTTTAATAAAGCTAGAATTGGCGATAGATACGGAACATTCGTATTTTATCCCGCTAGTATCTACATACTCTTGAATAAATTCAATGAACAATGATGTTAAGGAGACCTAAATGATATATACTTTTTAGCATTTTATGAGTTTTCTACCAATTCTCAATATCAATTGATATGGTTATATATATTTAAAAAAAATCCACGTTGTTAACACTAATTTGTATCGTACGACAGTGCGACAAGTATATATAACATATTATAATACTAGATGTATCGTGTAGCCCACTGCATTATAAAAGTTTTTGGAGAATACCGCGGGATCACTTAATTTTCCGAGACAAAAAGCAGCCTGGGTATGTGCTAATTCAAGTCATCATCTACCTGTGTTCCAAATTTCATTCAAATCCCTTCAGCAGTTTTTGCGCGATTGAGTAACAAACGACCATCCATTCAAACATCCACCCATCCAAACATCCAAACTTTCGCATTTACAATATTAATATGGATTACAAAATACTTTGTGGACTACACTCAGCGTAGGTATAATTTGATATTGTTACTTTATTTTCTGTTACTCTTTGTATTAATGTAGTGTTTTAATCGCAATGAAGTATACAACTTGCGCAAATTTTGTACGTGGACTGTGACATTTGTGTCAATATTATCCACGGATACTCTGTTCTGGAACTAATTACCTACTGAAGATGTCACATTGCTTACTACCGTCACATAAGGCAATCATTAAGACATTTAAATAATTTTTTTTAGTTCAGTATATCCCGAAAAAAAACTTGTTTATTAATTTATCAATGCTCATAAATAGATGCTGTATTTTCATAATCTTCTTATCTGCTAAACAGATGCTGTAAATTATCTTAATTTTCATTTTAGTTTAGTTTTGAAAGTCAACTAATGTATATGTATGCGATTTTGCCAATTTTCTTTGATGGAAGGAATGTATATTTAACGCAACTTTAGAGCCTCTGAGTCACATTTCTGCTAAGCAGACTTTGTAGTATATGTGGTTAGATAGTTCCATACTGAATAACTTTTTGATTTCCACCCAAAAATTTGTACCTTTATTTTTAACGCTATGAAAACTCTATAAAAGACATGGAAAAATGTTGATCTACCTAAATTTTTTGTAACGTCAATATAAAGGCATTTTTTGGGCGCGAAGTTCTCTGCTGCACCTACCATGCACTTACGGTTGACTAAATTAGCAGGGCAGAATAGTAATAGATATAAAATACATACCTATTTACATAATGTTGAGTACTGCTCTTTAATGTAATTACTGGTCGTACAAAACAATACCTGTAATAAATAAAATAATGATTTATTTTCGTTTTTGACATTTTCATCATCTACAAATTAAAAGAATAATCAAATAGAAAATATTAGGGACATGGCAATGGTTAAGTTATTAAATTCTTCGAAAGAGTCAGGCTTCGAGCTCCTTTAAAGAATATACCCACTGCCTGCCCGCTAGGCAGATCTTAAAAAGCGACTGAGTTCCGCAATGACTCGCCCAGGTAATAGCGTCAATTGACGCTATTGCGGCAGGCATATGTAAAGTGGTTGTACTAAATACCCGAAAGAGTCGTTGTTAATTCTACCACCTAGTGGTCACAATATTAAGTACTGATACATATAGCCAATTAGTCCCTTTTTACGACCTGCCTTGCCTTGCAGAAAGGCAGGAGCCTGAACCAACACGGGGAAAATGTTATTTTTGAAAAAAAAAAAGACTATTAGTGAAAAATTAAACATTTATATATATATATATATATATATATATATATATATATATATATATATATATATATATATATATATATATATATATATATATATATATATATATATATATGTATATATATACGTCGTCTGCATAACCTGTAAGCGAGCATCCTTCCGGTAAGGCTAATGGGAATAAATCGTCAAATCCTAAGTTCCACGGATACGGTGAAAGTACTGATCCCTGTGAGTACCCTTGAGTAAGACGTTTAGATACGGCGTAACTTTTTCGGACTGCCTGGTAGACTGACAGATATTCTTTAAAGTGGGTCCATATCAATGCAGGGAGGCCCATCTGTCTATTACAAAGCTGTATATTTTGTACTGTAACAGTTAAATAGGTACTTGAAACTTTCACAGAACCCGTACTAGTGTTATGTTTTCAGGGTCTCTTGAAAGAGAAGACCTACTTAACTGTAAGGCATTTCATAAAGGATGAAAGAAGGCTGATAATCACTATCATTATGATGACCAGCTAGATGGTAGAGTTGTGCAATGTTTCACCCGAGTGATCTCTCTCTATCGATTGGTACCATCGCTTTATCTATTTTGGCCGCAATAGCGTAGGTGTTGTAGCTTTTTGTCCTTACGCATGTGACATTCTATCCATATGCATGGCAAGAATGCTGACCATACGGTATCAACAAAAAATTTGCATCTTTGATGTTCATAGGTTATAGGTTTATAGGTTAGTTATCTCTTTCCATAAGTGGACCTATCTACTTGTTTGCTATCTTATGATATAAAAAAGACTATAGTTACAATAACTACTAGTAATAAAAAAGTTAAGAGTCGCAATACAAGAAACGTCCTTTTTGTGATGTTTTTTTGCTAGCGATATACGTAAATGTTGAACACTTATACTGAACCTTTGATGTACTGTCCGACTCATACTTCTCTGCTGCATTCAAGATCAAAGCTGTTCAAAAATATATAAGGTGTGTAGGTATGAATCAAGCGAGACGCTTGAATCACCGTTGTAAATCATCGTCATGTGCCGATTCCTCATCTTTTTTCGAAGTGGTTCGGAAATTTCTGGGTTGCGCATAAAGTAATTAAGTTTATCTATTTAAAATCACAACTAGCAAACTTTGGTTACGGAGACATATTATCTGAGATAAGCGAGTAAAGCTTATAATAAACGGTCTTGAAACTCGAACGTAATAAATAACGTCCTAACAATATACAAAATTATAAACAGCAGGCATGGTGTACATTTGAGATTAAAACTAACTTAAACAAATTTTAACAAAACAAACAAGGATAAATGCAAGGTAAAATTGCTTCTTTGATAATGATTTCTATAAAAAGTGACAGTGAGGCAGAATCTACGATAAAAATTGAAAGAAAAGAAAACACAGTCACATCTATGTTTTTAAATTACGTAAGTACAGGAATATATATATATATATATATATATATATATATATATATATATATATGTATATATATACGTCGTCTGCATAACCTGTAAGCGAGCATCCTTCCGGCAAGGCTAATGGGAATAAATCGTCAAATCCTAACTTCCACGGATACGGTGAAAGTACTGATCCCCGTGAGTACCCTTGAGTAAGACGTTTAGATACGGCGTAATATCCTAGCTGTAATTTTGTATGACCGTTTTCTAAATACGACTTAATTAGTTATATATATATATATATATATATATATATATATATATATATATATATATATATATATATATATATATATATATATATATATTATATTATATATATATATATATATATATATATATATATATATATATATATATATATATATATATATATATATAAAATACGAAGGGCAAACCTTCTTCTTCCACAGGCAAACAATCTTTCTTTTAACTGATATTACATTTTACAATAATCTTCTATTAATTTTTGTTCATAATTTTGTGGCTAAAACATGCAAACCAAAATGATGGAAATTAGTCGTCTAAGTCGTCTAGTAATAAATTAATTAATGAGTGGAATATAACCCTCGTCAACCTCAACTGCGTTAACCAAAAAGTATTGAATAATATATGTGTATATATATCTGAAGAGTCGAAGTGGCAAATATTTTAGAATATATTTATCAAAGATGCAATTTACATTTATCTTGAGGATTATCAAAGATAAGTCAATGGTAATTATTCAAACCTTGCTTAAAACTGATTTCTGGGAAAAACTTAAAAACTTTTTAAATAAAAAAAAATCAGCAGAGCTTGCGTGTCGATGATTCAATTGGGCAAAATATTCCTTTGGTTTTTATCGTTCAGTTAGAAATACATACGATGCATGGTGTGAATGTTAGATTGATCGTCGATTTAAATTGAATAGTGCCGAGAATTTTTTCTTTGTTTTAAAAATGTTCAAACTGACTGATGTTTTAAGACAACTTATATATGTTTTTTGTTAAATTTACTAGTTTTACGTTTTTTAATTTCCCGCTACGTATGTAGATAAGGTACTAGCACTGATTTTGCTCCGATTCTCGAAAATTGAGCTTTCACTCGGCTTTGAGCTTTAAAATTCGGTGATTGGGATCACCACTCATCTCACTAACCAATAAAGCAGTGAATCATGGTGAACCGAAAAATCTATTTCGAGAAGTTCGTTTTGCTCTGCCTACTCGCTGATAGAATCGGGCGTTATGAATTATTTTTTACGTAAATCATGAAATTTGCCAATAAATTTTTAAGAACGGAGAGATGCCACAGATTTATATAATAGTATAAGTATAATATAATTTATATGTATCTATTATATTCCATAAGATATTGTCTGTAAAAAGGAATTATTATCAAAAATCATGTTAAAATAGGACAGCGTCGTATCCATATGATATAGTTAAAAGATATGAACTGGAAGTTATGACGGACATAAACTCGATCATTACGCCCAAACCGAATACAAATATTCCATTTCAATATCGAACAAAATTTATGATAGAAGATTGGTTTTTAATTATCTTGACACTTACCTACAATCATCTTGCAAATATCTGACATAATAAATCTATCTATCTAATCTTCTAATATATTTTATAAATTACTATCAACCTGCCCGCGATTTCACCCGCGTAGCTTTTGTTCCTATGGGAATATCGAAAAGATTTATATACTAAAACCTTCCTCAAGAATCAATCTATCTATTAAAAAACCCGCATCAAAATCCGTTGCGTAGTTTTAAAGATTTAAGCACACACACACACACAAGGACAGACAGAGAATGCGACTTTGTTTTATACTATGTAGTGACGTGTCACGTTGTTTATTTACTTGTCCGCGATGGAATCCGAAAATACTTAATCAGTTAAAAAAAATAGGTTAGTTTTTATTTCAAGTAACCTCTCTCCCCACCCCCTCAAGTCAACACCAATGTATTTAAAACAAACAATTTGTATGGCAAAACAACGTTGGCCGGGTCAGCTAGTAGTATATTTATTTTACGTCAGAATTAATTCCTAATAATTCCCCGTGTTGGTTCCGGTCTCCTTTGAACAATAGATCAACTGCCGTTCTGCCAGGCAGGTCGTAATAGGCGACCGATTGGCTATACGAGTCACAACCATCGTGGCTACTAGGTGGTTGAGTTCTGCATTGTCTCGCCCGGGTCTGGTACCACCGCCTTACCTATTATTGCCGCAATAGCGTCAGTGCTTGTCGCTCTCGTGTTCCAGTTTGGAGGGTAAGGTAGCCGGTAAACTTATGCAAGTGACATTAGACCTCTCCACAAGATAGCAACACACCATTAATATCTTTGGTGTCTATAGACGATGGTTTACCCTTTCTATCAGGAGACCCATCTGTTTGTTTGCTATCTTATGTTAAAAAAAACATAGGATAGAAGATTTTCCTTCTAATCAAGTAGCAAAAATATCGCCCTGTTTACAGTTGAGACGTCAATTAGCACCAAGCAATAAATTAACCAGCTTTTTAAAGGTTGACTGTTAAACGAATGTACCTATTTAGGGGCACGATAGTTAATGTAATAAAATCAGAATATTGCTTAACTACATAGTAAACCTGAATGAAATTAGCGTATACTACATATACGCTAATTTCACTAGCGTATATGTAGTATACATGTACAATACTACATTCAAAATATAAAATCACCGCACAAGCAAAATAAAATAAGCCTAAGTTACTCCTTATTACCGTGGTTAAAAGTTAGACAATCCTGAGGTTTTACCCGCATATTTCCCGTTCCCGTGGGATTTCCGGGATGAAAACTCCTATGTACTTTCTTGGATCTCAAAGTATCTTTGTACCGAATTTCATCCAAACTGGTTCAGTAGTTTAGGCGTGAAGAAGAGACAGACAGACAAACAGAGTTACTTTCACATTTA
This sequence comes from Apodemia mormo, assembly GCA_036924255.1. NCBI lineage: Eukaryota > Metazoa > Arthropoda > Insecta > Lepidoptera > Riodinidae > Apodemia > Apodemia mormo. The sequence goes on along the minus strand of JAUPFN010000019.1, from coordinate 18,091,612 downwards.
TAATATTAGTGTCAATTAGGTCAATATTTAGGAGCCTTTTCTTTTTACATATTCGGTATCAGAGTCTAATACTGAACACTCTCGTTCAATATAGGACAGTATCTTACCAGTCAACCTTGCTATTTATTAGTAATGCACACTACATACCAAATTAAATACTACATAACTTGGCTATAGTATTAGTGTATACCAGAGGCTGGCAACCTTTTCAACCTTTTGAGTCGAAAGAGCTAAAAATAATAATTTACAAAATTTCAAAGTTTTTAAAGAGCCTCAAAAAAGGTTCTTGCCTACAATATACATTACTTCGACGGATTGACGACATTGATGCGTGTCTCAAGGGCCCTCCCCTTGTGTGGGCGTGAAAAATTGATGAAATGTTTTTTTTATAAAATAAATAATATTTCTGTATGGAACTAAAAGCTAGCCGCAACTTCACATCCAGAGAGCCTCATGTGGCTCGCGAGCCGCAGTTTGCCGACCGCTGATATACAATATACTACGGTATATACCAATAAAATATGGCCAAGTTTTTAATTTAGTATATAGTGTTCATTACTAATTGATAGTATTAGATTCCATATCAACAAGCATCCGCCTCCTACATCCGATCTCCATTACTGACATGATTAAATTAGCATCTTCGTCTATAATAGCATGCTTTTAATAAATCGACCTCTCGACTCGACTAGCCGAAAGCAAAATTAACATTTCACGTAATTTGTCAATAGAAGTTTTTATATTCGTATATAACACATATTTATATCTATATATTAAAACGTTAAGCAAAAACTTTGTACCTATCTTGAGATAGTTACGCGAACAGTTTAAGCACTGCGGAGGAATGCAGAAACCTTATATTGTTAAATAATATGTACGAAATACATTAAATTTATAAAAATAAACATTACACGCATAACACTCATGTGATATACATGATAATATACACATGTAAAATATCTAGTAGATACTGGTAACTTCTAGAAGTAACTAAGTTGGTATCTAAGATAATGATCAGATTGATCGAGTATTGTCCGAAGATGGTGTCAAGAGTCTTCGCAACCGGCTTGTGTGTATGAAGAGAGTGATGAATGTAGATAAAGCGAGACAAGCCTGCAAGGATCGTGATATATGGCACTCGGTTCTCTCTGCATACCCCGTAAGGAATCTGGCGTGAAGATATGTATGTATGTATGTATGTAAAATATCTGAGGTCACAGCAATGCACAACGGCACTATCTACCTTTTCCCGAAGCACTTCGTCATTTTTTGTACTGCATAACCTACTTTTGATTATTTTGATAAGCAAAATTCTTAGGGATATCATAATATCAACAGCGGACTTATTAAACATATACCGCCTTGTTACAAAAACATAGTAACGGGTTTAAACCAAGACTAAGAAGTCTAGGTTTGTTACGGTATTAAAGTTAGTTCCAATACTAAAATTCGTTCTTATTTCCTTGGACTAGCGCGAAAACCCGGTTTTAAAATAATGTTTTATTCTCTGTCTTAAGTTTGGTACTATATTTAGACCAGGTTTTAAGTTTGGTACTATATGTAGACCTCGTTTTGGAATAAAGCGGATAGATTTGAATCTCTATTCAATTGCGCTTTTATACATACTTTAGATTTTATCGATATCTAAAAAACCCCGATTTCGTCTTGATACATTTCTGTATCCCTATAGGTATAGTATCTTAGTAATCTTATGCATATGGCATTAGACCTCGCCACAAGATAGCAACGCACCATTAACATCTTTGGTGTCTATAGGCGATGATTGACTCTTTCCATCAGGAGATCCATCTGCTTGTTTGCTATCTTATGATATAAAAAAAAATATATAATGTATGTATTTCTATATATTAGTATCGTTAACTGACACCCATAACACAAGCAAATAATATGCTTACTTTACGGCAGGAATAGGTAAGGCGGTGGTACCAGACCCGGGCGAGACAATGCCGAACTCTACCACCTAGTAGCCACGATGTTAGTGACTCGATAGCCAATCGGTCGCCTTTTACGACCTGCCTGGTAGAACGGCAGTTAGCCTATTCTTCAAAGGAGGCCGCCGCACATCCACAATACCAGAGGTCTTGCAGTTGCGTTGCCGGCCTTTTAAGAATGAGTAAGCTCTTTTCTTGAAGGCCCAAGTCGTAACCGTTTGGAAACACCCCTGCCGGTAATTGGTTCCACAACAAAGTAGTGCGAGGCAAAAAGTGACGAGAGAAACGCACAGTTGTGGATTTCCAGACATCGAGATGGTGAGGATGGAATTTCAAATTTTGACGCGATGTCCGATGATGGAATTCGGCGGCAGGAATTAATTCAAATAACTCGTCGGAACAATCTCCATGAAAGATACGATAGAAGACACAGAGTGAGCCAACATCTCTGCGCAATGCCAAAGAGTCGTATCATGTTTAATAAATTTTAATATGGGAACGAGCAGCTGTCATAGATTCGGTGTTTATGTAACCAAAAAGAGCTAGCTGTACAAGTATTTTTCTTTAAGAGAATTATCATTTTAGCAGATAAATATTTCGAAAGTGCCCAGCCAGAACGTTTACGAAGATCCTATGTGTGCTAGAAAAAATATAAGCTTATTCACTACTAGCCCACGACTTCGTCCGCGCGGACTACGTTTACTCCGCACAGCTCCTCCCCCGTAGGTGATAGCGTGATAATATGTAGGCTATATGTTGACCCGACCTATTAGTAATATTCATGCAAAATTTGAAGCAAATCCGTACAGTGCTTTTTGAGTTTACCCCGGACATACATACAGACAAACAGACAAAAATTCTAAAACTATATTTTTGGCTTTAATATCGATTATAGATCAAGCCCCAAGTACCTATTCTTTTAAAAACATTTAATGTATAGTTTTGACTTTCCTACGATTTTATTATGTATAGATAGTACCGAAAGACAAGTTTATATTAAACAAGAAATAAGAATACTTATTTAAAGCTAGAAAGACTGCAATTTAAATTAAATTGATTTACAATTTAATTACCTCAAATTGAGATTAAATAATCTATTTCTATAGGAGTCAGTGCCGGAAATCATAATATTATTCCTGTCGCCATTACCTAAAACAATATTAAAAATACACAAAAAGATCTATGTAAGAAAGGTTAGGTCCCGATGATGGGTAAGAGTAGTTTTTTGGTTTTGATAATTAAGACTTTAGGAGTAATTATTATTGAAAACCAAAATCGCAGTAGCTATAACTTAATGCCTGATTATAGTATGTTAACTCCGTTGTGCATACTTGTATTACTCACTATACAATGATAGGGTTAATACACTTATGATTTGCTCAACTCGTTACTAGAGCTGTTATATTTGAAGAGTAGTTATCATAATAATCCTAACGAGTTAAGCATTTCTTTGAAAGTATTTTTATAAATACTTTCTATCGAAAGCAAGTGATAATAACCGGATGGAAATGAACGTCACGTGATTCTTTTCCTTTACGCTAAGATTTTTATTTTCTTTTCTACCGTAAACCACTTTAAAAGTTTATTTTTTTAATATTTTGTCAGCTAAAAAACGTTTCTAAACTGACAGAAATATCGTGTAACATAAATAAATTTTAAGACGGATTAAGAAACTTCCTGATAAGTACCATTACGCCGGCTACTTTGGAGAATAAGCAGAGTAAACCAAACGTAAATATATAAGATAGCTTTGTACTTGAGCTTGTCGAATGAACTAATCGTTCAATCAGCAAGCTCAAGTTTAATGGTAGCTTTTTTCCGTGTCAGTCCAGGTCCAACATTTTTTTTATAGAAAAGGGGGCAAACGGACAGGAGGCTCACCTGATGGTAAGTGATTACCGCCGCCCATAGACAACTACACTACCAGGGGTCTTGTAGTTGCGTTGCCGGCCTTTTAAGAATTTTATTAAAATTTAACACACATAATATTGTTTAGGTAGACTTAACAAATACCAGCATTCCCTGCCAGTCAAACCCTTACACGTATAAAACATAGGAGACACAAAGGGTGCATATAAAATAAAAAATCAGAAAATTCACTTAACTTTAGTAGAATAAAAAAAAACAATATATGAATTTCGTACAAGTATATAACACAAAAAATATAAGAATTTACTTAACTTATGTATATCAAACAAATTGCTTGTTAATATTTATACAAAAAACATTAGATTTTTGAGCTTTCCTTTCATAAATTCTCAGTTACAACTTTTAATCTGGTGATGTAGTATTTTGAATGATTGTGTAAAGTTAACGATTTCGATTACTGTAGTAAATAAACTTTAGTCGTTATAGATCACCGTGTTGGTCCCGGGCTCTTTGGAAAAATAGGCTAACTGCTGTACTGCCAGGCAGGTCGTAAAAGGCGACCGATTGGTTATGCTAGTCACCACCATCGTGGCTACTAGGTGGTAGAGTTCTGCATTGTCTCACCGGGGTCTTGTACCACCGCCTTACCTATTCCTGTCGCAACAGCGTCAGTGCTTTTGACTGTCGTGTTCCGCTTTGGAGGATAAGGTAGCCGGTGAACTTAAGCATGTGACATAAGACCTCGCCACAAGAAAGCAACGCACCATTAACGTCTTTGGTGTCTATAGGCGATGGTTGGATGGTTGACTCTTTCCATCAGGGGACCCATCTGCTTGTTTGCTATTTTATGACATAAAAATTATTTAATATTTGAGAAATAATTGCCCAAAAAAAAAAGAAAAAACATCTGCATATTCACTTAAGAGCACCTTTTATAAATGAAGCACGACAGTGACAAGCATTGACTCTATTGCTGGAGGAAAAGCACTAGTACCAAACCCGGGCGAAACGGTGCGGAACTTTATTCTATTCGTTTCGTATCGAATTACTCCAAAAAACTCCAGAGTGCTAAGTGTGAGTTTTTCTTTTCGCATTCGATCGTGAGCGCGTTTCGAGTTTACTAGGAATTCGTATGTGATTTGTACAGCGCCACCTAGTGGTAAACTGGTTTCTCACGTTTACCATTAGGTTGCGCTGTACAAATCACATACAAATTCCTAGTAATCTCCAAACGCACTCACGATCGAATCCGAAAGGAAAAACTCACACTTAGCACTCAGAGACATGTTTCGTCATTGTATAACATAGTTGATCTATCTATAACATATGAACTCTAAGCTACAGATATATTAGGCACAAGCACATTACGATGTGCTAATGAAACGATTATTACTGCAACTGAACGTTTAAGCCGTGGAATTTGGCTGTTACATTACTACTTATGGTACAGTGACGTATTAGATTTAACAATGTTTTGGTACTTGACGCACGTTCATTAATAGTTTCAATCTATACATGTAATAAAATCGTAGGAAAGGCAAAACTGTACATTGAATATTTTTTTAAAAGAATACTTGGGGCGTGATCTACAATCGATATCAAAGCCAAAAAAATAGTTTTTAGAATTTTTGTCTGTTCGTCTGTTTATCTGTTTGTCTGTATGTATGTCCGGGGTAAACTCAAAAAGTACTGCATGGATTTACTTCAAATTTTGCATGAATGGTCAACACATAGGCTACATATTATCACGCTGCCAGGTGCTGTGCGGAGTAAACGAAGTCCGCGCGGACGAAGTCGCTGGCAACAGCTAGTATCTTATCCAACGCACGGATTAAATGGATACACTTTTTAAGACTATTGCTTAGTTTAACAGTGTAGCTTGCATTTATACACTGAAATATAGAGTTGTACTATTTACCGATAAAATAAAATTAATTCAAGGGTAATTTTTAAACCTTATCATCTCATTCGGTTAGAGGAAATAGTACCACATGGTTTACTGATATCTTTTTCACGATATATGTACAAACTTTTGACATTTTTGACAGAGATATGCTCCAGGATAGATAGAAAGGAGCGTTTGCCCATATGCGTGGTATTACGTTTTCTTCCCTATGGCTGTCTATTACTATATATATATATATATATATATATATATATATATATATATATATATATATATATATATACACATAGATGACCACATGAATAGTAATAGACAGCCATAGGGAAGAAAACGTGATACCACGCATATGGGCAAACGCTCCAGGCTTGTCACCGGATTTTGGAATAATTTTAAGATAGCCTTGGCGCCATATTTTGGGAAAAACACCTTCAGCAATGCAACGATTTATTACTTTTAGTATAGAGTCCGCGGCCGCTAAACACGCTTGTTTTATCATATAATTTGAGATTTTATCCTCTCCGGGGGCTTTTTTCAATAGTAAGTTATTAACGGTGTTTAAAAGTTCGACACAGGTATCACGTCAACTTCGGATCTATTTCACGGTATATGCAATCTAATGCGATAGATTATATATATACATTCCGAGCTCACAGGTAACAGTGGATTATACTCGAACACAATCATACGATGGTCACTACATGACTCATCTGAAATCACGCGCCAGTTATTCTACACTACCTTTCGGTGGATCGTAGTTTACCGTACCAAAGAGGGGATGAGGCGTTAGCGTCAACACCAATAACATTTTTTGTCTGGTAATAGATCGTAGGACCTGTCTGAGGTGATGCAAGTGAGTAGCGACAGGATCGGAATACTGGAAATAGCAGCTAATGATATATATTTTGAACTTTTAAACTAACTCGTTCTACTATCATTTTTAAATATATAAACGGGTCAATAACGCGTACATATATAGAACTTACTTGTAAAGCTCGACGTTTCGGCCAAGTTACATTGACCGTGGTCACGAGCAGACTGGAGCAGCGAGTTTCCTCCGTCGTTCACGTCGGGATCGATTTTCATCTACCCCCTTTTGGTCTTGTTTTTTCGAATTTAGCCTACACACAACACTAACCGTATCTTGGACTTTATTTGTTTGCAGGTGCAAAGGCTTTATTCTGCTGATCACTGGATTCCAGGCAGGAGACAACTTAAATCCGTCTTCCCTGTTGAAATTTTTATATTTTCTAATTTCAATAGCTTCCCGTACCATACGGGGAACATAGTGTCGCTCAGTAGAGAGAACCTGAGGTCGGTGGAATTCAATCCAGTGATCAGTGCTGGAATCCAAAATATGTTCAGCTATAGCCGACTTATTAACCTGCCTGTTTTTTACAGCCGTGATATGCTCTTTGAGTCTATCTGCGATAGTACGTTTAGTTTGGCCTATATAAGCACTACCACAGCTGCAGTCCACTTTATATACCCCTGGCGTCTGGAAGGGTATGACATCCTTAGGCGTGCCCACATGCCGGACTACCTTTAAGCTTGGCGTATAGATGGTAGGTATGGAATATTTTTTCAGTAGCGTTCCAATCTTATCGGTAATCTCTTTAATATATGTCATGAATGCCGGCTGCCTTTTGACTATAGGATACCTAACCTTTTTATTATAACGCCTAATGTTCTGCCTATCTTTATAACCATTTTTCCTAAGTATATCCTGAACATGGTTTAGTTCAGGCTCCAGATGTTCGGAGTCGCATAAATCAAATGCTCTATTTATTAATGATGTGGCTACAGATTGTAAATGGCGGGGGTGATGATGAGATGACGCATGTAGATATCTGTCAGTGTGTGTAGGTTTTCTGTATACACAGTGAGCTAAGGTCCCATTTGTTCTCACAGTCACTTTAACATCCAAGAAAGTCAATGATCGGTCATTTTCCATCTCATATGTGAATCGGATTTTCGGGTGAATGGAATTAAGGTGGTATTGAAATTGATCTACTTCCTGCCTGTTACCTTTAATAATACAAAAAATGTCATCGACGTATCTCTTCTACAGTCGAACGATCTTTGGGCCTAGACGTAGAGCTTGTTGCTCGAAGTACTCCATCCAGAGATTGACCAACACTGGTGCTACTGGACTGCCCATGGCGACGCCATCAATCTGGAGGTAATATTGACCTTGGAAAAGGAAGTAGCTACCATCTAGACAGTTTTCTAGTAGATCGATATACTTTTCAGACAAAGTGGCTGAGATGATCTTGCCCTGCATAAAAATTGCCATTTACAATCTGTAGCCACATCATTAATAAATAGAGCATTTGATTTATGCGACTCCGAACATCTGGAGCCTGAACTAAACCATGTTCAGGATATACTTAGGAAAAATGGTTATAAAGATAGGCAGAACATTAGGCGTTATAATAAAAAGGTTAGGTATCCTATAGTCAAAAGGCAGCCGATATTCATGACATATATTAAAGGGATTACCGATAAGATTGGAACGCTACTGAAAAAATATTCCATACCTACCATCTATACGCCAAGCTTAAAGGTAGTCGGGCATGTGGGCACGCCTAAGGATGTCATACCCTTCCAGACGCCAGGGGTATATAAAGTGGACTGCAGCTGTGGTAGTGCTTATATAGACCAAACTAAACGTACTATCGCAGATAGACTCAAAGAGCATATCACGGCTGTAAAAAACAGGCAGGTTAATAAGTCGGCTATAGCTGAACATATTTTGGATGCCAGCACTGATCACTGGATTGAATTCCACCGACCTCAGGTTCTCTCTACTGAGCGACACTATGTTCCCCGTATGGTACGGGAAGCTATTGAAATTAGAAAATATAAAAATTTCAACAGGGAAGACGGATTTAAGTTGTCTCCTGCCTGGAATCCAGTGATCAGCAGAATAAAGCCTTTGCACCTGCAAACAAATAAAGTCCAAGATACGGTTAGTGTTGTGTGTAGGCTAAATTCGAAAAAACAAGACCAGAAGGAGGTAGATGAAAATCGATCCCGACGTGAACGACGGAGGAAACTCGCTGCTCCAGTCTGCTCGTGACCACGGTCAATGTAACTTGGCCGAAACGTCGAGCTTTACAAGTAAGTTCTATATATGTACGCGTTATTGACCCGTTTATATATTTAAAAATATATATTTTGAATTTGGAACAGGATACTTCCGCTACGGCACAATATTGTGACGAAAGATTTGCAATAGCCGTTACTGTATAAAAAGAGCGCGAGACGTATATACCTGCGCGAGCTTTTGTGTTGCGTTGTAGTACTTTATTACGAAGCTGGGTACTTTGGGGTACTTTGGTATTGTTCTTGAATAAGTACTACATCAAGATTATATTCAGTAACGAATCTATTCAGTTTCGACGTAGCCGTCCTATCGTTGTGGAGATTTAACTGTCCTATTATCCATAATTAGTTGCTAAAGTAAGCTGTTCCATCTTTGCCCTAAAGGTTGGACAGTCAGGAGAACCAGTCGCGTAGTCACTGGGTTTTTCATAGCGTTTGCAGCTACCACAGGTCGGTGTAAAATCACTGCGGTCTTTACTTTGGCAATCTCTAGTTTGGTGAGTGCTGGCACAGTGTGCACAGCAAGGGGTTTTCTCGCAACAGAACTAATAGACATGACCGTATTGTTGACACTGCGTGCACCGAACTAGCTCCACGTCGTTAACAAACCCACAGGTAGCCCAATCGATAAATAATTTCTCTTTCGACTTAATTAAGTGTTTACTAATTGCCGGCTCTAGTTCGACACCTATCCACTTACGGTTGAATTAATCGAAATTACGGCGCTTTAAATAGACTTGAGAAATTGGTCTTCTGAGATATTCATTTCATCTTTAATGTTTTGCCTATATAAAAACGTTAAAAACACCTCGGCTGATAAGTTTTGTGGAACATATTTAACCAAAATACGCGGGCGACGACCGGTTCGAGTTTCTAAACGGAGCCCTGCCGTTTTTATGGCATTAACGGATTTCAACTTTTGGACCTGGCGTTCGTTAGTTACCCTAAGCGCAACTCCTGAATTTGCGGCTTTCTTAACACCTACGATTTGGAAGCCGTCATTGGATGGTCTAATAGCTTTCATTAGCACTTCTTTGGTTTCATTTGAGGTTTTTATAGTGTTTGACTTTTCCTCGGTCGGATAAGCAATCACACACGGTAACGTAGCACGCGCTTGAACCGGCGGGATAGTCTTCGACAGTTTTAACTGTAAGGCATTTGAATATGAAGACGGGGCGTTATTATTGTTTTTGTACGTAACAATATCTTGTTCTGCTAGGGCTAGTTTGGTCTCAAGCGATGATGACCGCAAAGCTAACAACGAGACAATAGCGGTGACTCGTTGGGTCATGTCCATAATGCCGGATTTATTTGCGACATTCATACGCGAGCCCTGTTCATTGACTAATTCATTTATTTTCACCAGATATGAAGACGCTTCGCGGACTAATTCATGGTAATTTGGCTTCTCTTGCGAAGAAGAGATGTTAAAAATGGTGGCGTTATTATCCTCGGTCGTGGCAACACAACTACGTTTGCCGTCGGGTGTTAATTGAGATAGTGAAATATCGCTAATGCACCGTTTGTTTGAAACATTAGTAGGGGATCACGGAGTCATCTGACTTTTAGCGAAGGGATTTTTATTACATTCCACAGGAATATTATTCCGATTTGACATTTTGCCTAAAGAAAGGTGAGCTATAGCGAAAGAAAAAATACAATCCGGCCGCTGGCCGCGGCGGCCGGTAACGTGGGTACTTAAAAATAAACAAATAAAAATTGTACTTACCAACACAACGAATGAAATAACGAATCAATTTAACTATTTACTGCGTAATTTATGCGATAAAAACTTACGGTTCAGATGGCCTATACCTTTATTAAATCTTCTAAACACACACAACACTTAAACTACGCACATAAACATTAAACTTAATTTATTACACAGAGCGCGCGGAAACAAGTGATGTACCGAGCAAAGGAAGGGAGGGAGGTGGTTAGTGACCCTGACTAGGCAATCGACGGGGCTCGGGTTCGATCCCAACGGAGACAAGCATTGTGTGATGAGCATAAACGTTTGTATTTCCGGGTTTTGGTGTTTATTAAATCTATATCAGTATTTATATATGTATTTCTATGTATTAGTATCGTTGACTAACACCCATATTATATTAGTCTATGTATGTATGAAAGGCCGGATGGCCGTTTGTATGAAATTGCAATAATTTAATTTTCCGCCGTGTTGGTCCCGGCCTCCTTTGAAGAATAGGCCAACTGCCGTTTTGCCAGGCAGGTCGTAAAAGGCGACCGATTGGCTATCGAGTCACTAACATCGTGGCTACTAGGTGGTAGAGTTCTGCATTATCTCGCCCCGGTCTGGTACCACCGCCTTATCTATTCTTGCCGCAATAACGTCAGTGCTTGTCGCTGTCGTGTTCCGGTTTGGAGGGTAAGGTAGCCGGTAAACTTATGCATGTGGCATTAGACCTCGCCACAAAATAGCAACGCACCATTAACATCTTTGGTATCTATAGGCGATGGTTGACTCGTTCCATCAGGAGACCCATCTGCTTGTTTGGTATCTTATGATATATAAAAAAAAAAACTTGTCATTGTTTCAATTTCAAAAATTTAAATATTTATGAGTTTCTAGAATAAGTATCATTACGTCCAAAATATGGGCGTGTTGCACATGCGGTTACCTCTATGGGTATAATATACCCATTGGGTGTGTTGCACATTTGGTTACCTCTATGAGTATAATATATCCATAGACGTAACCAGATGTGCAACACACCCAAATGGACCGATGGCTACACGAATAGCGACAGTTTTTCCAGGACTAGAAACCGGTTAAAAATATCGGTTAATATAGCGGTTTAGTTTAGAATTAGCGGTTTTTATAAAATATTTCACTCGAAGCGTATCTGAGATGAAAGACGGACAGACAAAGAAACCGATGACAACGGTTATATGGAGAAGCGGCCCTGCCCCCCCAATTCGCTTGACAAAACGTCAATCGAGTCGAAGCGCATAAGGCTCTTACACACATAAACATGATACAACGTCGCGTCGTGCTAAGACGTGGTATGTGTACGAAAATATGTACGAGCCCTAAACCACAGATTAGTAAATAGTTACTTCGTAACTAAACGGTTCGACTCGTTTGACGGTTTGTTATGCAAATTGGGCCCCTGGTGTTTCATCTTAACCGATTCGTTGCGGCGTATATTTTCCAAACTTTTAGTAGTGGCGGCGTACAAATATTTCGTAACACGGCTGCCGTGTCAAACACCATATAAGTTGATAACACGACTTCCGTATCATACGCCATACGTTAAAAACAATAATGACACGGCTGCCGTGTCATCCGTATGTGAATCGGTTAGTGAAAAAATAAATTAGTATATAAATTTTATGCTATTTGAATAATGTTCGAAGCGAAACGAAAAAGAGACATCTATAAATGAATTTACGGGTATATAGCTTAGACTCTGAAAGGAGATAAAATGCGTTTTTTATAGCACCAATCTTACTTGCTTTTGCATGCATACATGCATATCAAGATCCCTTACGGGTTAGGCAAAGAGAACCGAGTGCCATACATCACGATTCTTGCAGGCTTGTCTCGCTTCCTTCACATTCATCACTTAAAAAGGTTGACAGCCCCTAAATTTTCCCATTTCACAGAATATTCAGAAAGGAAGCCTACAGAATTCATTTACGTAGAAAATGTTAAAGGTTTTGTTTGTTTGTATGTATGTAATGCATGAGTATGTATAATATCCTATAACATCCTTAATATCATGCCTTTGTATCTTTAGTTTAATCAATCAATCAAACTGACGACCAATCTTTATCACACTCTCTCTATCTTTCTCTCTCTCTGTTTACCACTTCTATGTGTATTCATTTCATTTTTTAAAAATTAATCAGAGTACAAAGTTTCATTTCTACCGCATGTGAACTAACACTTGGTTTTTTAATTCACACAAATGATTGTCCTAAATTACATAAACGTAACATGTCGAACGTTCAGACTGGCCTGTTTGTACTCCCTTATGTCACAAATCGTGTTTACACCCGTGTGTCAAGGTTTAGCGAGGGTAAATGTTTGTGGGCGGAATGGTGGCAACCACAAATTTCTAATCAATTAGAACGCTTTTGCTTTAAAGGAAAGTTCCGAAACTAAAGGATATAATATTGTTTTGTTGATTTTTTAGTATTTCCTTGCATGAATCACAAGTTATTAACCCTCAACCGATTGGATTTCGAAAACGATTGTAAAGTAATTGATTTTTAAAATTCCTTTTTTTTTGTGAGTCTATACTTTGGTGTGATCCTATTAATATTTGGTGAGGATTTGATGCAGAATTCTAGAAAAAGGTAAAGAAGGTGGGACGGAGGATATGAAAAATCGATTTTTGTAGTTTTACTGCGTTTTAATTATTGTACTCGACTTCCTACATCCAAAGCTTTTTATTTCTATTTAACTTTTTAAAACTAAAAAACAAGACTAAAAATCTTCATTGTCATTATGTTTTTTATGGCTGACATTTAAATTGGCGATGCAAGATTTTTCGCGTTACGCTGTAGTGTGAAGATTTAAAACCTTGTTATTAAAATGAATGAAGCAAGTTTTGTTGATAGTGACTTTCAATAAGTAAGTACCAATGAAATCTATTTTGCAAGATTCATAATACAAGGCATTAGAGAGTGTTCTATGATTGGAAAATTCAGAATTCTCGAGGTTGAAACATTTTCTCTTAAGAAAACCATTGTTATTCTACGAAATATAAACCAACATCAAATCTTTAAAAGCTTAATAAAGAACAATTTAAAATCCTGTCATGTCAAAATCTTTATTGAATTTTAAAGATTTTCCAAGCACGTAATAAGTGCTTTAACACATATATAGTTTAAAAAAGTATAATCTACTTTAAATTATGTATTACAACAAAACTCACTTGTACTTCCAGTTCACGTATATTTTTAATTTTTTACTATTCACATCCAACCGGTTTCGCTTATTAAAGCATCATCAGGGATGTTTTACACATATTTTATAATATCTTAACATATTTCTTACATTTCAAGTTATATTATTACTAATTTAGGTAAAATTAGGTAGTAATAATATAACTTGAAATGTAAGAAATATGTTAAGATATTATAAAATATGTGTAAAACATCCCTGATGATGCTTTAATAAGCGAAACCGGTTGGATGTGAATAGTAAAAAATTAAAAATATACGTGAACTGGAAGTACAAGTGAGTTTTGTTGTAATACATAATTTAAAATGCAGTTTCACCAAGTGCCGACGATGGAAACAATCCAATTTATAATCTACTTTGACTAACAATATAAAATATAATTTCAAAATCACTGAAACATTTTTCTCGCTCGTAAAACATTAAAAGATCTATTTGCGACGTGTCGTATTGCTTTTGTAACCTAAATCTAAGAGCCGTCCCTTGTTTGTTTTACTTCTAACCGCCTGTCCCTAATGTCAGCTAATGTGTCTAATAATTCAGCTTTGGGTTCGCCGAACAAATTACTAAACAGATGTGTTCAAGTTTCACTAAAATTACTATGATGAAAATTGATAACCGTGTTTTATTTATAACCAGCGACCTGCTCGCGGTTTCACCCGCGTAGCTTTTGTTCCTTAAGAATATCGGAAAGGTTTATATACTAAAACCTTCCACAAAAATTCGTCTGTCTATTAAAAAAACCGCATCAAAATCCGTTGCTTAGTTTTAAAGATTTAATCATACATAGGGACAGACAGAGAAAGAGACTTTGTTTTATACTATGTAGTGACTTGCTAACCCGACAGACGTCGTTCTATCTTAACTTTGATATTCAATTCTAAATGGAATAAATAATTTAAAAAATCTTTACCTTGTATTGTTCCGGGTCTCCTTTGAAAATTACATTATATGCCATTCTGCCAAGCAGTTCGCAAAAGGCAAACGATTGACTATAAGTGTCACTAAAAATCGTGGCTACTAGGTGGTGGAGTTCTGAATCATCCCACCCTGGTATATGTAGTACCACTGTCTTTATTTTTTTTGTTTTTGCCATTGTCGTATCTGTTTTGTAGCAGGTATACTTGTGCATATGGCATTGCCATCCTGTCCGCGGGATATTGCTAACCCGGACAGGATGGTTGCCCATTATCATATTTTGAGTCTATAGGCGATTTTTTCTCTTTCCATCAAAAAGAACACTCTGCGAGTTTACTTTCTAGGCGGTGGTGCCTGACCCGGGCGAGACAATGCAGAACTCTTCCACCTAGTAGTCACGATGGTAGTGACTTGCAGAGCCAATCGACCGCCTTATACGACATGCCTGGCAGAATGGCAGTTGATCTATTCTTCAAAGGAACCCGGATCCAACACGGGGAACATAAAAAACGGTTCTGTTTGATTAAACGTGTAAAAAGAATGATAGATGATAGGTTAACAAAACAGATATACAATGCGAATTTGGAAGAATGTAGGTACCAGAGCAGACCAAGCCTAACATACCATGATCAGATTGATCGAGTACTGTCCGAAGGTGGTGTCAAGATTCTTAGCAACCAGTGTGTTTGTATGAAGAGAGTAATGAATGTGGAGGAAGCAAGACAAGTGCTGCAACTGCAAGTATCGTAATGTATGGAAGTCGGTTTTCTTTGGAATCTGGCGCGAAAATATCTATATATTTATATAAATGTATTACTAGCTGCAAACCGTAGCTCTTTTAACTCCTGTACTATGTAAAAAAAGATTAAAATATAAACATTTTTTATTTCTATATGAGAGGAGATAAACGAGCAGGGGATTCGGAAATCACAATTTCCGGAGATACAAATCTAACGACTCAACCTAAAACTCATCGAGCTGTATAGTCAATAGAACGTGCTAAATAAAAAAGCATACTTAAACTTGAAAAATATATGTCTCTTTCTGGCAGGTTAGGTTAAATAGTCCATTTTTGGTCATGCAGCTGTACTTGATCACTTACCATTACATTTGAAGTAAAGCCCCGTTTTCACTTTGATTAGTGCGAGTGTGAGTGTTTAATGCAGGTGTTTATTATTAAGCCAAAAATACGTGAAGATAGCCGTGGATCAGTGCGAGTGATTCATAATCAGCATAGTAAAAGTGAATAGATGCTGATTACTTATCACTCGCACTGATCAACGGCTGTTTTCACGCATTTTTATCGTAATACTAAGCACCTGCATTAAATACTCACTCGTACTAATCAAAGTGAAAACGGAGCTTAACAGGCAATTATCAGTTTTAAAAATAATAACGACACGTACTCGTACAAAGGGATAATTACTTTTAATTTAAACAGTAACGACACGTACCGACACAAAGGGATTAATTACCTTCTTGTAATTTGATTTGATTTCTACTGAATTATTATATGCCATTTTATATGCTAATTAATTATTGCTAAATGTATAAATTTACGAGTTATAGAGTAATTTCAAACCGGAGCATGACAGCAAGATCCTATTTGTTATAAGATAGCAAACAAGCAGATGGGTTTCCTGATGGAAAGAGTCAACCATCGCCATAGACACCAACTCTGTTATAGCGCGTTGCTATCTTGTGGCGGGGTTTAATGCCACATGTATAAGATTACTAGCTACCTTACCTTCCAAACTGGGACACGACAGTGACAAGTAATGACGCTATTGCGGTAAGAGTATTTATTGCACTATTGCGGTAAGAGGATTTATTTAAGCTGGTATGTACCAAACCTGGGCCTGACGTAGTAAAGCTCTAGTACCTAATTAGTAGCAACGATGTTAGTGATACGCAATGACCGCCTCTTCCTTTTAAGATAAGTTTAGAGTATGCCTTTTATTTATTTTTTATTTTTTTATTTCTTTTTCCTCAGTTCATTAGAAGAATAGTTTCATGAAATAAAAGTGATTAGCAAGTTAAAATTGTAAAATTTACGAGGATTTCGATACAATCACATAATATACACCCACATTTAATGGCACTCGAAATATTCACATGTCGCTTGCTTTATAAAGTTCATTTCAGTGTCGAATTTCAGAATATTAAATTAATTAGCAGTATTTAATTATAAGTATGAATTCCTATAGATTGTTGACGATATAAAGAAGATTAATATATTGCACTTCAATGAGTATTAAATACTTTATAATTTATAGATTACTAGATGAAAACCCGGCTTCGCTCGGAAGTCTCATAATATGCAATCGTATATACTAATTCAAAGTAGACATTAAAAAGTAGCAACACTGTCGTGAGGTCTTCTTTCAACTATTACGTTGATTTAATAAAGACAACTCAATGATGTTGCTATTTTTCAATTTTTAATTTTTTATGAACGAAGGGAAAATAAGTTTCACGATAATCTGCGCTCCGTTTTACGATACTTTAATAAACACTCACGCCATCTACACCACATATTTGTAACCCTTAAAGAAATATGGCCGATTTGTCTGTCAGCACCGTTAGAATTTTTAATCACTATTTTAACAAAATACTCGACAATCCGAATTTTGCGAATATATGTTGTCGACTCAAAATTATTATTTTTTTACGCTTTATAATTTAGGCAAGGTTCCGATTGAGGCTACCGTTACCCTTGACGAAATTATTAATACAGATTATATGTATACCAAACGTGTAACTCATGTACATACGTATGTAACCATAGCATAAAAATTACATTTATATTGGTTTCGTCTCTGTGGCCTAGCCACAGTATACTGGAGACTAACAGTAGTCAATATACATACATGTGATATTCGAGAACGTACACATAGACACCTCTCACGGACGCGATATCTCGGAATGGTTCGGGACAGTTTAATCCGCACCAGTCTGAGATATCGCGTCCGTGAGAGGTGTTTATGTGTGCTATGCTTGGATATTACTTGTATGTAACATTGACTTTTGTTAGTCTCTAAGTATTCTGTGGTCTAGTGGACTGATGTCCGTGTTGACCACATGAGGTCTCGGGTTGGACAAATCAAAAATGTGATTTTCAGTTGTCTGATAAAAACAACGTTGCCTGGGATTAGTAAGTGCCTGGTTGGCGATAGATTCTCCACCTGTGACATTATGGGACTAAGTATCTTTGGCTAATCGTAGATGCACTGGTTGTACCTCTGCCTATCTCTTCAAAAATTCTTATATATACCAAGCAAATTAATTGTATCTAACTCCCCGTGTTGGTCCCGGGATCCTTTGAAGAATAGGGCAAATGCTGTTCTACCACGCAGGTCGTAAAAGGCGACCGATTGGATATAGGTACGAGTCGCTACCATCGTGACTACTAGGTGGAAGAGTTCTGCATTGTCTCGCCCGGGTCAGGTACCATCGTCTCACCTTTTCCTGCCGCAATAGCTTCAGTGCTTGTCACTGTCGTGTTCCGGTTTAAAGGGTAAACTTATGCATGTGGCTTTAGACCTCACCACAAAATAGAAACGCACCATTAACACCGTGTCTTTAGGCGATGGTGACTATTTCCATCAGGAGACCCGACTGCTTGTTTGCTATCTTATAATATAAAAAAGTATCTAACTCATGTATGTATGTATGTAACACTTTAATAAAATTACATTTAAATTGGTATAAGATGCACGTAAACTGCTCCAAATGACATCATTCAAAAGCAGCCATTGTGCTTTCGATCATACGATCAATGAAATTGGTTGCTTTGTATGTACGTTCATAAGCAAATTGTAAAGAAGTTCGAACGATTGAAGTTCAACTTTACTAACATTGCATCAAATACCAGTACTCTTTCCCTTACTCTTTAGGGCTTAACAGTATTTGTATTCACAGATCATAGCATCTAGAACCACACTACTGTCGACCTAATAATCGATTTATGGATTATATTATGTCATACACAATTAAGCTTTTGTTTGGCAACAATGGACCTGTTGTAGGGTTATTTAAACCTTGGCAAGACATTGCTAAACTTTATCACCAGTCATGATGGTAGTGATTCATTTGGGCATTTTTTACTGCCTAGAAAAAAGGCAGATAGTCTATCCATTACCAGGGCTCCATTTTTGTGGTAAAGCTAGATCTATTTTTAAATATAATGTTAAATAAAACTGATAGTATTGTTTTATATTTTCTTATAATCTGAAATATTAAGTTTATGACTCAAATAATTTTTATATTTTGAAAATATACGTCTGTCTGTTTTCTGGATTGCATGAAAGGGTAGCCAGGAAACTTACTCATTTGTCAAACTTACACTAATACTCCTGTTGTGTGGACAGTAACTTACTTTCGATATCATGGGCATCAGTGGACGATGGTTGCTACTTACCATTAAAAAGCTGATTGCTTATTTGCATAAAGTCAAAAAATATGTTATCAGAAACTACTTGTTCAATTATATAACGAAGTTGTATCACTGGTCAGCGCCTGAGATAAACTTGTGTCATTGAGAGCCATTACATCATGTAAACAAATAATACTTATCTTAATTTACTATTGAGAAAATTTAAATCATGTGCAATGAATCAATTAAAAATATTAAATATCTAATATATTTTATACTTTTTGTCGTCGCCATTTCATTTGTTATTATGTTAAAATACAATTTTACTGTTTCACAAAATACTTGTTAATTATAAAATGACATTAAATTGCTAACCGTTTTAAGATATTTTATTGTTTCAGGCGTTACTTTGCGGAAATCCATTTTAAAAAAGTTAAATTTTAAAAAGTTTAAAAAAGCTAAACTTTATCACCAGTCATGATGGTAGTGATACATTTGGGCATTTTTTACTGCCTAGCAAAAAGGCAGATAGTCTATCCATTACCAGGGCTCCATTTTTGTGGTAAAGCTAGATCTGTTTTTAAATATAATGTTAAATAAAACTGATAGTATTGTTTTATATTTTCTTATAATCTGAAATATTAAGTTTATGACTCAATGACATTAATTTTTATATTTTGAAAATATACGTCTGTCTGTTTTCTGGCTTGCATGAAAGAGTAGCCAGGAAACTTACTCATTTGTCAATGTCAATGTAAAATTCCAATGTACCTAGTAAAATTTTGTAAATAGTGAACATTTTGTAAATTATAAAAAATTTAATTGCACAAAATATGAAACTTGTAATTATAAAAAATTCTTTTGTAATATGAAATTGTACATTTATAACAAGTATATAAAATAGAGAAAAAAGACCAGCCCGCTGAGTTTCTTCCGCCGGATCTTCTCAGTGTGTGGCCGCGTTCCGATCCGGTAGTAATTCTAAATATTCGATAGAATCTTTTAAATGTAATATTTTATAATGATAATTTTTTTAAATATTTGCACACCATATAATGGTAGAATATGTTGGTAACTTAATTTATTTTTAACAACTTGTAACACCCATATTCTTGCAAATAAATATTTTCTTTCTTTCTTTCAAATAAAATCTCTCTTAAGTATGGCAACTGACTTTAGCCGTAAAGAAAATGTTAGACATATTGGGTGTATAACATCATGTATGTTACATGAATTTATTGTGTGTAAAGTTTATTTTTATTAATATCGTGTATGTTCTAGTGCATATTATTTAAAAATATGTTTCTGTAGCCCTTCGCAATGTAAACTTTAATTGTGTTAAAGAGGGTCCAAAAATGTTTCTTTTACGTATTAAGTACGTAATATATAGACAAATTTGATAGGTTAGGAATTCTATAGTTACTACCGGATTTGAAACACGGCTACGCACTGAGAAGATGAAAAAACTCAGTAGATATATGATATATAGTCAAAACAATATCATGTATCTACTGATATGTACAAATAATATATATTTGACCACCCCGTTGTTCGAGTGGTTAGCGACCCTGACTACGCAATCAGTGGGGCTCGGGTTCGATCCCCGACGGGGACAAACATTTGTGTGATAAGCATGAATATTTATATTTCCGGGTTTGGATGTTTATTAAACATATTCTAGTAGGTATTGATATATGTATTTCTATGTATTAGTATTGTTGACTAACACCCATAACACAAGCAAATAATTTGCTAGTGTTATGGGTGGCTAATTGTATAGATCAATAAGTGTAATTTGTCCCGTGAATATTTATTTATTATTTACTAGCTGCAGTGTGCAGCCCGCTGCATAATAAAAGTTTTCCCGCAGAATCCCGCGGGATCACCCAATTTTTCCGGGATAAAAAGTAGCCTATGTGCTATTCCAGATCATAATCTATTTGTGTACTAAATTTCATTCAAATCCGTTCGGTTTTTGCGTGATTGAGTAACAAACATCCATCCAAACATCCAAACTTTCGCATTTATAATATTACTAGCGACCTGCCCGCGGTTTCACCCGCGTAGCTTTTGTTCCCCTGGGAATATCGGAAAGGTTTATACACTAACTTTCCTAAATAATCAATCTATCTATTAAAAAAAAAACGCATCAAAATCCGTTGCGTAGTTTTAAAGATTTAAGCATACATAAGGACATAGGGACAGACAGAGAAAACGACTTTGTTTTATACTATGTAGTGATTTATTATAATATATAATTTAGATTTATATATTTATTTACTTATAGTTTTATACAATATGTGTTTACTATGAGTACGGTACCCTGAACAAGAAAATACAAAAAAAAGAAAGGGTTCCTTATACAAGACATGATGTAAATATTACTTATAAATACTTATAAAGAATAAAGGTAATCTAGCTAACAAGAAATTAGAAGTCTACACCAAAACCTATCGTGAATGTAAATTAACCTTATATAACTAGCTTGAGGAGACAGTGTTAATCTTACATAAATATAAATAGATCTAAATTATATAACACAAACAAACATTGACATACACATATGTTACGCCATCGTGATATAGGAAGACCGCTGAATCACTCTTTGCAACATCGGGCACGAGCCACGGGACCTGACTCGGCGCAACGTGCAGCAAGTGACGTCGTTACCGCGGTTTGATTATTTAATTAGTTAAATTAGACATCACTCTTGTGCCACACTTCGGGCAATTGTCATCGCTAGTTTAGATTAGGTCTTCGATATAATTTTATGTAATATTTAGTTTTTATTAAAGTAAATTAAATAAATTTCATTTTTTGGATCCTTCGCTGCGACCACGCATAATTTATATACACCACGCACACACACACACACACACACAAATTTACATAGTTATTTGGCTCTTATTATCACATATTGTGCTATTGTTAATTTAATTGTTAATCAATAATACTAAATACCTTTAATTAATTATAATAAAATATACTGATTTTGGGTGAAGAAGTTAAACATTCTTACCAATTTCAAAATTTTATAAATATATGGGTATTTTTAGTGTCGTAAATACAATTTTTTAAGAAATAATAAACAACCTGTGATTGACTGATTTTTTGTGTTTTATTATCATAAATATGTTTATAATTAAACCTAAACTTATTAAAATAGGATAACTAGCCAATGGTTGGCAAAATCTTAAATTGAAAACCCTAGTCTGTGAGACCGGCGTCAACAATGTTGTAAGTGAAATTGACGTCACTATGGCGGGTATAATAATATACAAATACAATAATACAATACAATACAATAATAAATTATTGATTTTTAAAAATTTCTAGGTTCAAGCGAGGTATGGAAATTGTATTTTGTTTCTACTTGGTTGTTCACATTCTGGTTAGAGCTAAATCTGAATTTGGGGACAAGTATACTCGTTATAATAAATCATAAAATGTATTCGTTGAAAATATCTATTTCAAGCGACATTCAAATTTTTTATCTCAACCTTGGCTTATAAAATAAATTTACGTACTAGTGAATGGTATAAGTGTAATAAAAAAATTCTTATCTAATGAGACGTTTACGAAGCTTTGCGTGCGGATTTACATAAAATAAATGTAGAATGCAAACTTCTTAAAACCGTTTCTAGGTCATCAAAATAATGTTGTTGCCCCCTTTTTGCAAGGCCAAATCCATGAAAAAGATATTAACTAGAAATTTAGTGTTTTTTTGATACATATTATACATGCGCATAATCTACCGACAATAGTATAAAACAAATTTAGGGTAAATCTGTGAGTGTGAGTAGATACTTTGCAACTAAAATATATGATAAAATACAGCATCTATGTATCTTTGAGCATTAATTAATAAGGGTTTTCTTTCATGATATCTTGATTATTAAATTTTATAGAAAATTACAATTATACAAGCGGGAGCGGGATTCTGTATCTAACGCCATTATATATATATATATATATATATATATATATATATATATATATATATATATATATATATATATATATATATATATATATATATATATATATATATATATATATATATATATATATATATATATATATATATGTATAATCTGAATCGCGGAAATGGCTCCAACGGTTTTTGGAGTTTCAGGGACTATAAATCGATCTCGCTAGGTTTCATTTCTAGAAAACAACGTTTTCACCCACAAACCGAGCAAAGCTTGGTTATCCAGGTACTATTAATTATAAAAAACATTTTGAATCTAAAAATTGTCAAAAATACTTTTTTTAATATTGTTAGTACATTTTTAATTACTTTTTTTTGCCATTATATTTTCCGCACTTAGCCACTTGAGCCTTTGTACGTAGCTGCTGGCTATGTCTATTCCAGCCATCCTAACTCCTTCCAGAAGCTTATTAGACGGCTCATGTTTTCACATGCTTCTTTAGGAGTTTTTGGGTTATTCAGGACACGTGCCCGTTGTTCGGCCACACTCCTGCACTCAAGGAGAACGTGAGTGGTGGTTTCCTGTTCCTCCATGCAGCCGTGGCATAAAGGGCTGTCTGTCACACCTATGTTAAATAGGTGTCGGTTTAGATGGCAATGTCCTGTTATTGTGTCCACAACTTTTCTTAATTCATCTCTTTTGAGTTTCATTATGCGTTGTGTTAGGTTTTTCAAAAGGGTTGGCACAATTTCCTTTGTTTGCTTACAGTCATTTGTGGCTAGCCACAACGCTTCATGTTGTTGGTATGTTCTCTCAGTTAGCCATGTCATGAGTTGGCTATATGGCAAGACTACTATCGGTTCTGGACCTGATAGTTTTTTATTTGCTCCGTTTCTTGCCACTGTATCAGCTGTGTCATTGCCCTGAGAGTTGCTGTGTCCTTTTATCCATTGCAGGATTATTTGGTTGGTTTCTGCTGCTGCTACTAATGATTTGTGGCATTCAAACACTATGCTAGAGTTGAAGCAGTTAGTTTTTAGAGCTGCAAGGACTGATGCACTATCAGAAATAATACGTATAATTTGATCTGTTATTTCTCTTGCTTTGATCTCTGTTGCAGCTCTGCTAATAGCAATGCATTCTGCTTGGAATATTGTATTGTACTTTCCTAAAGTTTCCATTATGTTTACATTTAATTCCCGAGAGAATACACCGACTCCTGTCCCTGAGTTGGTTTTGGATCCATCTGTGTATATTCTCAGTTCTTGTATACCTGAATAGTCCTCAGGTTCTGCTTCCAGATTAATTTTGTAGTTTTTATTTGATACCATTATCGTTGGTATTCTGACATTCATGGCCTCAACCATTGGTTGTTCTTTAGTGATTTCTTCTAAAATGTTCATGTAGGGAATTTTCTTGTTTTGGCGTGGTGGTTTTTAAACGAAAACACATTAATTAATAATATATAATAATATATAAAAACACATTCCCATGGTTTTTAAACGAAAAGCTGCGCTGGCTGCTTCTTGTTGTATTACCAGATGTAGTAGTCTAAGGTTCAACAGGACTTCTAATGCTGCTGTTGGTGTAGTTTTCATACAGCCAGTTGTTGCAACACAAGCCAATCGTTGAAGTCGTTGTAATTTGTTTTTAGTTGTAATTTGGTTAGTTTTAGGCCACCATATAATGGAGCCATATGTTATTATTGGGCGTATCACTGCAGTGTAGAGCCAGAGGAAAACTTTGGGGTTAGCACCCCATTTTATCCCCACTACACGCTTACACTGCCAAAATGTGATATATGCCTTCTTGATGATGTGCTCTATATGAGTATTCCAGTTTAGTTTATTATCTAGGTGTATACCTAGGTATTTAACTTTTGATGACAGTTTTAGTTCAGTGCCATATAATTTAGGCAAAGTTAAGTTACTTATTTTTCTCTTGTTTGTAAAGAGTACTAGTTCAGTTTTCATGGGATTTACAGAGAGTTTGTGTTTGTTACACCATTTGTCTACTATAGCCATGGCTGAACTCATCAGGCTGCAGAGAAGGTTTTCTGAGTTCCCATTTATTGTTATCGCCAGATCATCTGCATATCCAGTGGTTGGAAAACCTTGATCGTTTAGTATTTTGATAAGTTCATCAACAACAAAGTTCCATATAAGTGGAGACAGTATTCCATATGGTGGGGCCATGTGGACACCCTCGTGATGTCATCGCATAGGTGTTGTTGTTTATTATTAATTTAATTACTCTTAATTTGAGTAGGTTTATGATCCATTCTCTTACGGTCTCTACTACCCCAAACCTATCTAGGGCAGATTTGATGCTTTCAAAGTTTTTTTTATCAAAGGCGCCTTCAATGTCTATAAATGCTCCTAGTGAATGAGTTTTATCAGACAGTGCCGATTGTATTCTATTTACTACGGCACATAGTGCTGTCTCTGTTGATCTTCCCTTTCTATAGGTGTGTTGTTGACAGTGTAGGGGATTGCGTGTTAGCACGTGTTCCCTTAAGTATCTGTCATTTAATCTTTCTATTGTTTTAAGCAGAAAGGAGGTAAGAATTATAGGTCTGTATGCCTTTGCTTCTGCATAGTTGGATTGCCCTGGTTTGGGTATAAATATTACGTTTACCTCTCTCCATTTTTGAGCTATGTGTCTATAAGCTATACATGCTTTATAGATATTTGCGAGGTGTTGTAACATGTTTGTGATCCCCCATTGTAAAAGTGCTGGGAAGATGCCGTCAGCACCGGGTGATTTAAAAGGTTTGAAAGTATCTACTGCCCATATTACTTTCTCTTTTGTTACAATGTTGTCTGCTATTTGTGTCTGTGTGAGAAGGTTCATGTATACTTTCATTCTCCCACTTTGGGCTATTTACTGGTATGCTATCTGGAAAGTGTGTTTGGAGAAGCACTTCACATATATCTCTATTTGAGTTTGTGTATGTACCATCTTGTTTTATTAAGGAGCCTAGTTTTTGTTGGTTGTCTTGTGCCAATATCTTTTTTTTATATTACATATTTCTTCGATGAAAAATGATTTATTAAGGTGAAGGACGATGGTATCACAACGTTTATGAAAACGCCAAACTACAAAACATGTTGAATGTTTGATGTTCCCCAGCCAGTTGACAACAACGCGTTGTGCAACGAAGATGGAAAACAACAATCTCTACCCATCTCTACCTATAACACAAGCAAATAATTTGTTTACTTAGGGGTTACATCAATTCGTTAATTTGTCCAGCGATAATTATAATTATTCTAACTTACAATTTTATTATAATATAAAATAAAACAAGCATACAGATTTTGTAGTGTTTAAAGATGAATGATTATTTTACACCAATTTCAATACTTATCTTTATCATTCTCATGATACGTTTACCCTTTGCTTGGCATTTTGTTTCGGTTTAGAGGATAAGGTAAACTTATGTATGTGAAATTACCGTTTCATCATACAAAAAAAACGAATATCAATCAATAGTCTCTTTAAAAAAAAAGAAAAGTATCTTCACGCCCACCCGCCTTCATCTGCCGTCCGCCTTCATTCAATTCAAAAAAGGTAGGCAGAATTAAAACAATTAGCTGTGCCAAATTTCGTACTCCACCGTTCACGCAATTGTCTTAACCCCTTACCGCATATAACGCCATATATGGCTTCTACTTTTGTTTTTTCAACATATTAACATATATTTTTTTCAAAACCAACGATGAAAAAACATTCTACAGTACCCGGCGATAAATATTGCACATCGACCTTTGGAAAGAGACAATCGGCTAATTTCGGCTTCGTAGAGCGTTATCTCTGTCGCACAAAATACAAACAGTCCGGTACCTATTAGGAGCTGTTAAAACAAGTGATTTGCTTCTTTTGATATTTTTATTCTTTGTATAAAATACACTAATTTTTCTATAAGTGATGGCTTTAGGTTGGGGTAAAATAAAATAAAAAAACATTTTTACATTATGTTTACGTATTTAATTATTTTGGAACATTACAGCTTTAGTGTACATAATAAACACCATTATACCTATTGCTAAAATGAGACATTGCAATAAAAATAATAATAATTCTAATTCTCAATTACTTCCATTTCACTATCTGTGCTCTCAAAGAGGTCAATATCACTGTCACTATCAGCCGTATTTATTACTAATCTATCAGTGTAATTGTCTAAACTGTGTTGAATGCTTCTATATTCATTCTCACATTTGATTGCATGATCGCAAACCTTTTTCTACTCTTCAGCGCCGATCATGTTTACTTTTTCAGTCAATAATGTTTTTACTGTAGTTAAGTTCATACCCACATTTCTAGAGGCTACATAGCCTTTCAGTTGAGACCATATATTTTCAATTGAAAATTTTTCAATTAGCCGATTGTCTCTTTCCAAAGGTCGATGTGCAATATTTATCGCCGGGTACTGTAGAATTATTCGTGGAACGGAATGCATTTTTTGTTGTCTGTTGTAAGTTCCAGCTGTCAAACTATTAGAGGTTATGTTCAGCGATTGCGACCGTTAAAGTGAAGTTATTTAGTGCTAATTTTATTATTGAAAAAAAAGCAATAAAACGGTAAGCAAAAAATGA
The DNA here is from genome assembly GCA_036924255.1 of Apodemia mormo. Lineage (NCBI taxonomy): Eukaryota > Metazoa > Arthropoda > Insecta > Lepidoptera > Riodinidae > Apodemia > Apodemia mormo. The sequence goes on along the minus strand of JAUPFN010000019.1, from coordinate 18,064,021 downwards.
TAGTATCTTATAATGTATTTATTGCACATTCATGAACATAAAATAATTCAGATTTCAGTGTTTTCTTTCATTTTATTTGATTTTTGGGCCTGATTTTGTAATTGTCATTTTTAGCTTCGTATGCATTCTAGTCTGTAAGTATTGTCAGTCTATAGTAGCTTGCCCGAGTCGCCATTGCCTTCCAAAAAGGCACGAAAAGCTCCAGCTAGGCAACTAACAAAGACTTACCTTTGGATTCTGTTCGTTAAGATAACGTGGCCCATTACGCCGAGTAGACGAAATCAAATCGACAAATATGTCAGAACTGCTCAGAATACCGGTCTTTCATGAAATGTGGAAAATGTAAAGTTTATTTATGTTTCAGTGATAAACGAAATTGTTTCTGGATTTTCATAAAGTATGATTGTATTTTTTTGTAAATGCATACGAAGCCATATATGGCTTTATGTTGTTTTACTATATAGCATACGAAGCCACATATAGCTTTATATTGTTTTACTATATCGCATACGAAGTCATATATGGCTTCGTTGAATAAATTCTAAATTATTTTTTTTTCTTTTTTCTAATTTCAACTTATTTCATAAGGTAAAATAAAAGACATTTTCAATATTTTTTTTTATCTCCTTCATATTTCATGCAATAAGAAGTTAAAAAGAGATCCAAAGTATTTCCTTCGCGTATTAATATATAGATGATTGTATAACACCAACTAATCGCCAGTTATCATGATAAGTTTACCCTTTGTTTACCACTTGAGAGCTGTATATTGTAAAGTAGTGAGCAAACGGAATTTTCTCGTTAGAATAAATAACCTACTTCCCAATCAATACCGGAAGTTGAATACTCTACGGAGAATTATGTTTCAAGATATCAGTCAGTCGATAAACCGCTACAGTTATATTATGTCCGTTATATTCTTACTAACTGCACCCTGTAAACTTACATTATAAAAAAATTTGATGTCTTTTGGGAATAACTTAGTTTTCCAAAATAAAAATTATTCTGCTGTAATATGCTGTTCCAGGATATCACCTACTTGTGTACTAAATTTCAACTAAATTGGTCAAGCAGTTTTTGTGTGTAAACACCTAAACATCTAAACATTTAAACATATAAACTTTCACATCTATATTAATATTTTAAAGGCGAAAGTTTGGATGTTTGGATGGTTGTTTGTTACTCAATCACGCAAAAACTACTAAACGGATTTGGATGAAATTTGACACACAGGTAGATAATGACCAGGAACAGCACATAGGCTATTTTTGGGATTCGTCAGAAACTCTTATATTGCACGCTGCAGCTAGTTTATAATATGTATGTTTGTTTTACGCAAACCAATGCAATGCAAAAAAAATTGTAGCGCCAATCACGTACTAAAATCTCAAAACTATCCTTGATTTCTTTATAGGATAGCACCTGTAATTTTTATTAAGAAATCTATAAAAAAATAGTAGTAAAAAAGTAACAGAGACTAGATTTTTATGTTATTTTTTTAATAAATTCACGCTATCAAAAGAACATGACTTAGGGATAGATCTGATGTAATGACAGACTCCATCTGAGATCTCATGACCTGATGCAAAAGGTTAACTGATGAGACTGACTTGATATTTTTTTTCAAGTCGATATATAACTAATATTTTCAATTAGCTATACTTACCGCAAATCAATGACGATAATGTGTAGTGCCAAGCACATAAAAACAAAAAAATACTATATTTAATTACTTTATATAAGTACCTATATTTAATAATTTTTTTATTACGAAATCTACAAAAAACTGTCAGAGACCAGATTATTATAAAGAATTTTTTTTTTGCAATAAAGTCACGCTATCAAAAGAAAATGACATGACATGAAGGGGAATATAATCTGGGATTTCATGATCTGAGACAAAAAGATTAAGTGATGAGATTGACTTACATATTTTCAAATCGATATATTTAATAATTTTAGATTAGCTATACCGATTTAAAAACAAGGTCAAGTTTGCTGTCTTGTAAATTTACAAATACATGAGGTCATTAACAATGAGCTGGACACCTATAAGTGGGTAATTTCAATAAATGATAAAGCACCGACCTCGTAGCCGACTACTACAGGACACGTGATGATACCGCCGCTAGTTTATTATGCCGGAAAATAGTTGATCCAATTATGAGAAATTTTTGTTACTTTTACAAACTATGTACCCTATATCAATAGTCAGTCCAGAAAAAACACATTAGTGTTGATTACATCATTTATTATCCTTCTATATTCTTTATTTACATGCGATTATTCTCATTTTAAGTAGTTTTTGATAGTTTAAGTTTAAGTTAAAAATATTTAATTATGTACTCTTTATTAATAGTCAGTCCAGAAAAACACATTAGTGTTGATTACATCATTTATTATCCTTCTATATTCTCTATTTACATGCGATTATTCTCATTTTAAGTAGTTTTTGATAGTTTAAGTTTAAGTTAAAAATATTTAATTATGTACCCTATATTAATAGTCAGTCCAGAAAAACACATTAGTGTTGATTACATCATTTATTATCTTTCTATATTCTCTATTTACTTGCGATTATTCTCATTTTAAGTGGTTTTTGATAGTTTCTACATAATCCAATATTCTTATCCATTGCATTACATTACATTCAACATAACGACTTACTTATTCGACAAGTATCAAATATAGAACTGTTCTTGTGGACTGCCACATTTTTCAGTGGCATTGCGAAAGTTACATAAAATAGTTTGCGGAGGGGATTTAATAAATTTTAACCTTTAATTATGGATTTCTGCAAAATAACTTCTGAATCAATAACACATTCATTCTACTATGAATTTTAAATATGACTCAATTTACCACACCATCTAAAACACCGTGAAAAGATGTCATGGCTCCTTATGGTATTAGTACCATAAGGAGCCATGACAAGTTTACAGCTCACGGAATACAATAACTCTCAATTATACAACAAAACACGATTTTACAACATACAAATTACAAAAACAATTTTCGTTCATGTATGAGGTTAAAAAAAGAACACAAGAATAGTGAAAGAGGAAGTCTAAGCGCACTTGAACGCAATAAGCTGCTGATAAGTGAAATAGCTAAACTACATGCTCAAGTGTCCGTCAGGAACATAACAAGCTGCACCATATAGTAAATTTATTTGACCAGTGCAGCGCCGAATTCGATACTACATTAAGGCGTAACCCTGAACTGGAGTGAAGGCAATGTAGCCCCAGAAAATCTATATATATAAAAGAGAAAGTGTGTGGGTATGTTCCGTATAGGCTCCGAAACGGCTGGACCGATTTCAATGAAACTTTCAGGGAATCTCCGGATTGACCTGGCGAGTAATCCTATAAAGTTTGGTGACGATCGGAGCACTTCTATTTTTGAAGTGTCAAATACAGCTTTTATTTACTATGATGATATTCTATTGTTTTATAACCCAAATTTGTATTGACACATGCGTTGTGTATATCTATGTCATTATGAACCATGTGGAATTACAATGGAGTTTATTGAAGTATAATGAAGTATAATAAAGTATACTGAAGTACATTAAAGATAATAATTAAGGATTTTGAAGTATTCAAGGTAAGTTATAGTGCCGCGAATGTATCCGTTTACTGATGCTTTTTTAATTGATTATTACTACGAAAAATTGTATTTTCCTTCACCAATCATGTTTCTTCACAGAATCATTGTAATTAATAAAAATGCAACAAAAAAAGCAAGCATTGTAAACAAACATCCAAATCGAATAAAGTAAAGGAAAAAAGAGTAAATGAAACAGCTGAAGAACGTGAGTTACGCCTTGAGAAAAATCGTAACAGAATATCTAAAAGAAGAAATATAGAAACTGAAGAAGAGCGTGAATCACGGCTTCAAGAAAAGCGTGACAAAGAATCTTCATCGCGGGCCTCCGAGATAACTCAAAAACCTACCCAAAGACTTCATGCCAATATAGTATATGCCAATATAGTATATACTTTATGCCAATATACTTTATGCCAATACACATTATTACCATATGTACATGGGTGTAGATAATGATCTTCACCCGCTCGAGAAGAGGATAGAAGAGAATGAATACGGAGAGAAATAAATGAGATAATATATTATAAGACTTAAATTAAAAATTTAATTTAAACTTACATCAGTTTATCTAGCTCAGCGAAGCGGGCTGGGTACGCTAGTACTAAATAAAATGGAATGTGTCAGTCAGAACATTAGCCTAGCATAAACCCAAATGCTATATGAAGAACTTATGAACCCTACTCAGATTCAACCCATATCTTGCAATCTTGAATCTAATCAATCATGATTATGTCCCTATTGTTACTATTGACTTAACCGATGACAATGGCTGAGTAAAAGATACACCATTTAATACTTTAGGCCAACCGTTAGGTTAAGGCGGGTTTCTAATCACGCCACCAACAGGTGACAATTGGCGCGGTTTAGTTTAAATTTTAACGGCCTTACCGTTAACATTTAAACATCCGTTATTATTAAAACATTAGTTAATATATTTACGTAATAAATCATACTCACTTACACACAGTTATTAAAAATATCCTAACACCTAACTATATTATATTAATAGGTCTCACTACATACCCATTTATGAACAGAAACATAAACCCTTAGCTACGCGTCTGTGATTGTAAAAGTGCTTATTATATTAGAGTTAAAACAAATCCTTAATTGACCAACATAATAAAAATATTTTAATTTGCAAGTATATTGATATTCAGTTGTAGATTTTTAGTTGTAATAGATAAATAAAAGTACATTCAGTTGCAAAAGTGAAGCAAATAGTGACTGAAAATCATCATTAAAGTTTAAGAGAGATAGCCGCTGAACTCTCTGTCTCTCATGAGTCAATCCACAGTACCATTTTAAATTATCACTTTTGTATAAATCATGTTGCCACTCAGTGAGTCCCGAAAGACCTGAGTGCTAAGTGTGAGTTTTGCTTTTCGCATTTGATCGTGAGCGCGTTTGGAGTTTACTAGGAATTTGTATGTGATTTGTACAGCACCACCTAGTGGTAAACGTGAGAAACCAGTGGACAAGCTTCGGAGTGGTGCCTTCCATATGGACCGAAACCGAAAAAATTAAAATAGATCAAAAGTCAGTCACGTTCACTTTTTTCTTTGACTAACGAGGTGTTGTGCACTCTGAATTCTTGTATAAAGGTTAAACGGTAAATAGAGACATTATTTGAGCGTTATGTGGTGGTCAAGAGAGCAAATTCGATGAAAAAGACAGATTTGGGGAAACAGAATTCTTGGGTTTTCGACCACGATAATGCGCCTACGTACAAGGCCATCATTGTGAACGAACTTTTGACCAAAAACAACAAATACCATCAAGCAACTATCTCGTGCATATAAGAATTCACGAGATATGATTTTTCCTAAACGCAAATACCACTTAGTGGTACTTGTTTTCATTCAGTAGAAGACAAAAAGGAAAATTCGTAGCAAGAACTGAACTTAACTCCGGAAAATGTGTTAAAATCGAAATCAAAATATATTTAAAATATCATAAGTAGGTATGTCCCGGTCTTTCATGTCAGTTTTAAAAAATTGTATATGTATTATAACTTTTCTTCCTTGCTCATTGCAAGAAAAAGGTTACTAGTTATATGTTATAGTTATGGTAATCAAGCAATTAGATTTATTTAATTATAATACGTTAACCAGGTGTAGTATTATGGTAATAAATTAATCAAGTGTAGTAGTAGTGTGTGTAGGACCTTTCGCAATGCAAGTTTCCTAAATTACCAATCATAGTAATGCGGACTAAGAAAAGGGCTGTTTCATTGTCTTATAGATAACGTTTAACCGTTTTAACACTAATGTCAGATATATCAGCTTTTACTTCTTCAAGTGCATTTTATGAGTTTATCGACTATTACTCGTAAACGTGTATAGTTTATTTAGCTGGGTAGGGTACAAAATATACTTCGCGAGTCAAGACCTATTCTCATATTTTTTTTATTTTTTTTTATATCATAAGATAGCAAACAAGCAGATGGGTCTCCTGATGGAAAGAGTCAACCATCGCCTATATACACCAAAGATGATAATAGTGGGTTGCTATCTTGTGGTGAGGTCTAATGCCACATGCATAAGTTTACCGGCTACCTTACCCCCAAACCGGGCTATTGCGGCAGGAATAGGTAAGGCGGTGGTACCAGACCCGGGCGAGACAATGCAGAACTCTACCACCTAGTAAATATAGAAAAAAAAAAACATAAAAACCGTTGCGGGGGAGGCGGGCTACAAAACTATGATACGAGATTTTTATATTATCAGATAAACGTTTATGGCTCGATCATGACAAATTGTTACGAGTTAGGACAGATAAAACTAGAATACGGATGATTGGAAAATGACCGCGTCAACTGGGTAGATGTAGTTTAAAATTCATGTGTGATGCTATTTTTATTACCATATTTTATCTTTATGCCAAAAATGTTTCAACTTCTATACATTCAAGAATGTTTCAATTGCAATAAAATATTTATTGTAATTATAACAATTACATATGCACTGATTAACAATAATATAATTATTATTTTTATTCAACCAATATCGTTTCCACGAGCATTATCTGGATATTTACAACTATTAACTAAAAACAAATCAAACATTTCGATTTTGTTTTTAGTTGATGTTTATGTTTTTTATGTTATTGTGAAACTGTATAAGTATTTAGTTTGGGTAAATTTATAGTATTTAATTTGCAAATTTCCGCGAAATTTTATATGGAATTGCCGTGAAATGCCGTGAAAAAAAACAGAAATGAAAGGTAGTGTACGGAATAGGGTAAAATCTAAAGTCTTAAATTATAGAAGACCTCAGCGGCACAATAATCCACCCACTTCCACGACACTTTCTTGCACGTCAGAAGGCAGTAACACACAATTTATGTACTCAACGTACGTTTCACTTCGCAACCGAAGCATCTTCAGGAGAGTCGAATAGCACTTCACTCTAGAAAGGAATCGATATAACATTTCGCGGAAATTTGCAAATTAAATACCATAATTTCTCCTTTAAACTATGGATTTCTGCAAAGTAATGCCTGAATCTATTAAATATAGTTTGGGTGTTTGGTGTGCTATTCCATATTATCTCTACATATTCGCCAAATCAGTTCAGCCGTTTTAGCATGATTGAGTAACAAACATCCATCCATCCAAATATTCAAATACAATTCAGCAAAGCAGGTGATTAAATCAAATATTTAAAAACTAACCAAAGCTGACTAGATGGTAGATTTCTGCATTGTCTCGCCTGGATCTATTATCACCGCCTTACCTATTCCTGCCGCAATAGCGTCAGTGCTTGTCATTGTTGTGTTCCGGTTTTCAGGGTGAGGTAGCCGGTAAACTTATGCATGTGATACAAGATAGCAACGCACCATTAACCATTAAAGAGTCGCAACGCACCATTAAAGAGTCAACCATCGCTTATAGACACCTTTGGTGTCTATAAGCGATGGTTGACTCTTTCCATCAGGTGACCCATCTGCTTGTTTTCTATCTTATGATATGAAAAAAAACCATTCTATCAGGCAAAAAACTTTGAACATTGGATATAAGCTGAATAAGCTTTGATACGAATAATAAAATTAAGCGATTCGCGAATGAATGAATATTATACTTTGTTCAAATAAAATTACGTGAAGTCCTGACCCAAAAGCAACTGGTGTAGAAAATATTGCGCTGATATACTCTCAGTCATATCAAACTGTTTGCTTTGGGTTTTATTAAAATATTTCTTATAGGATTGGTTTCTTTTAACATTTTATTTGCTTATTCTGTGTTAGTTTGTGTGAAGAAAATACTATATGCTTTCCTTTTGTGCGACAATTAAAGCATAAGAAAAATCTTGATGGATCATTTGATTCATTAAAACTAGTTAGTACTCTATATTGTTTAATTAATTTTACACGAGGACATTTACCTCATCACAAAGTACTACCAATATATTATAATTTATACTTTCCATCGTCGGCACTTGGTGAAACTGCATCATATTGATTATATAATATAAGCACTTGCATGTTACTATGTTAAAGCATCATCAGGTCTTTCACATTAACATTTTTACCTTATGCTAATGTATAATGTATTATCATTACATAGTATAAAACAAAGTCGCTTTCTCTGTCAGTCCCTATGTCCTTATGTCCCTATGTATGCTTAAATCTTTAAAACTACGCAACGGATTTTGATGCGGTTTTTTTAATAGATAGATTGATTCTTGAAGAAGGTTTAAGTGTATAAACCTTTTCGATATTCTCAAGGGAACAAAAGCTGTGCGGGTGAAACCGCGGGCAGGTCGCTAGTACTAATATATAATGTAAAAATGTTAATGTGAAAGCCCTGATGATGCTTTAATAGGCGGAACCGTTTGGCTGTAAGTTTAAAAGTGATTGTGTAATAAATAAAATTTAAATTACATTTGTGAAACAGTACAAGTATTTATATAATCAATACTACCGATATATTATTAGAGCATGCTACGGGGGCGGTTGTGTTTGATGGTTAAGATTAGGAATAAACATTATACTTGCACATTTAGCTTAGCTGAGCTTATGAATGATTATTGATTAGCTTAGTATTTAAAATAAATTTGTAGTTATTAGTTAGACATTTTTTCATGTCAAAAACAGCATATTATAATAATCTATATTATCTACATTTATTTCTATATCTATATCTATATTATGTGTCTTTCCAAGGAACTTATATACTATAATTGGAATTGTTACGAAGCAATACTTGAAAAATAAAAATGTTCTTTATTTCGTAACAAATAAAGTTGACATTTGTTTCTTACATAACAGAGGGGAAAAACGTTCTGAGCAAGACAACAACAAGAGTGGATGTTGCCTCTTTCTTGCAATTGCCAGTGTAAATAAAACTATCTAGATGGTAGATTTTTACATATTCGGTAATCGTTAAATCCTTTTATTTCATACACGTTGATAAATAAATTAGCATAAAATGTATTGTAATTAACACAGTGAGTTCTAAAATGTGCTTATTTTAATTATTACGTAATTACTTATGCAATGCAAAGCTGTTTCTTAAATTGGTAGAATTACTTAGTAGTAATTTGCAAACTACTCATGGCCGCACTTATATATGGCGATTGGCGCTTTATTTAGTAGTAAGAGACACACTCCACCCATGTCGTGGTACTCTTCGGAACGATTTTGTAGCGCGTGTGAACATTCCGGGTAGAATGTAACTTCCTTGTGTCTTTCTAAAACACACAGCGCTGGATGAAGAAGCTGTCTATGGTTTCGCAGTATCTGTGCCAGACTCACCTATATTATCTGTGGTTTTACCCTTTAGTTTCTATATTTTCTCACCAGAGGTGCCACTTTCTTTATAAAGTTGGTTTACCTACATGACATATTTTATAGCTTTTTAATGGTTTCGCGCCAAACTACTTTTCAAGGGAAAAAGTTTTATTTTCTCTCCGTTGCTCCGGAGGGAGAGAGGATTGAGACAAGGGACTCGACGCGAATTTCACAAAAGACTAGTACGTCTTCTTCATCATCCTCGTCTTCAGAAGACGAGGATGGCATGGCGAGCCCACCACTTAACAAACGCCGTGAGTATTATAGAAATGATTCTAACAATGACCCACGCATTGAGTCTCTTATTACACGGGTTGCATATATGTATATGGCAATATTTAATACAGTTACCTATTGAGAAAATCCCTTTACCTACAAGTAATCAACACTCATTTCTTACTAATCCATGCCAATCATAATTACGTTGGGTAATCTTTCAGTAGAATGTAAGTAATAGAAGGTCTATTATTCCCCCGCAAACAAGGAACGTCTTTGTTAACTTGTTCAGTTGCAAAAAATTAACACAAGCATGGAAAACTATTAGATATAAAAATGCCTTACAGACAAGCGTAGCTTAGAGTTGGTGATATTTTTGGGCCACAGACAAATCTGAATAAGATTTGGCATAAAATAATGCAAATTAATTGTGGGAAAAGGCCTAATGTATTGAAACAAGAAGGGATAAGTTTTTTTAAATATATAAACAACAGTAATCTTAGAGTAACATTACAAAGTATTTCCTAGCCCTGAATACTTATTTGACAAAGAAAAATTAAACCCTATTATACATTCTCGGGGTGGGACACAAATATGGTTAAACACTCCCACTTATTTAAGAGACATTCCTTCTATTTTATCTGGTTCTTTTACTAAGCAATATTCACATAAAAAAGACAATAAAAGTTTAAAAATAGGCAAAAATAATTACATAACTCACAACCCCAGGTCAACACAAAAGTGAATCATTCAAGGGGGGCTTTTTAAAAAAATCACATAAAAGCGTGGAAGAGGTTAGGAGCAAATCAGTTTATTTAAAAAAATAATATCATTTGCCCATATGCCCTTCAAAAGTAAGCCCTACGGTCCCCTACACACACATTCAGAAAGCCTTCATAACCAGGGAATCACGTTGACTATCGACTGTAATAGAACAGGTAAAAACAAAGCAGATATCGACGCCCCCCGTGAATATCCCGGTAATAAGCTATTACTGAGTTTTTCCTGTTATGTGTTTTTCAGCATTTAGAGGTCATGATTTGCCTTATCAATTTTTTCCCACAATTTTTCTATTGATATTTACAAAGATATGAAAATATTATTTAACTTTATATAAACGAATAATACAGTTTTAATCTAATTTATACTCTCCGTCGCCGAAAAACATATCAAACTTTTGTAAGAAGTGTATTTAGCCTCGATATGAAGACAGCTTAAAAAAATCAGCTTTCTTTTCGGATACAAAACTATTCGAAAAGTAAATATTTAAAAATACTATTTTATTTTTCCGGAATATTCACGGGGGACGTCGAATTATTAGAAATTGTGAAACAGTACAAGTGTAAAATTTAAAACAATAATATTAGAAAACCCCCCCAGTCATAGACTCAGGCTACTTCTGCAAAGTGTTCCTTGTGCAAAAGGCAGATGGTGGAGCATGACCAATTTTTGACCTCAGAGGCCTCAATTGGTTTGTGTTCACAAAACCTTTCCATTTAATTTCGCAAGTAGATGTAATGAATTTCCTTCAAATGGGAGATTGGCTTGTAACAATAGATCTGCACTGTTGCTTATTTTCATTTGCCAATTGAGCAGTCACACAGGAGGATCCTGCATATTATTTACAAACAGGAAATACTACAATTAACCGCACTACCTTTTGGCCTTTCTTCAGCGCCACAAACATTTGCAGCCCTTTCAAACTGGATTGCGGGAATCCTTCGGGCTCAAGGTATCAGAATGATATTATTTTTAGACAATTACCTCCTAGCACACCAGAACTGTTCCATTTTGAGAGATCAAGTTACGGAAACTGTGAATCTCTTACAGATTTTAGGCTGGCACACCAACCACCAAAAGTCAATTCTAGCTTTTGTTCAACAACTAGAATATCTAGGTTTGTTATGGCACACGCACAAGAATATCATGAGTCTACCAGTAAAAAATATAACATCTATAAAAGCTGTTCTAACAAAGATAATAAACCTACAGTATTGCACTTTAAAACAAGCTCGGAGCTTGTTGGGCCAGTTGAATTTTGGCAATTACGCTGTTGCAAAAGGTCGCTGGCACAGTCGAAATTTCACCACTAGACTACCTCACATCAGATGCAGCTGATGCAGGTTGGGGTGCATAACTAAACGGCAAACATTTAGCTGAAAAGTGGATCTCAGAACAGAAAGTATGGCATTCTAACGTAAAAGAGGTGTATGCTGCCCTGGCTGCCATACAGGCTCAACAAAACATTCTGTTGAATGCCCACAGATTAATTCAGTCAGACAACAGAATTTTACTGGTCTTCATCAGGAATCAGGGTGGCACCTGATCCATTGCCATGTTAAGTCTTGCAACAAGATTGTTTTTACTGACCGAGCAGCTTAATGTAACGTTGTCGGCATCCTACCCCCCGGGGAGGCTAAATGAAAAAGCAGACTATCTGTCAAGAGGTCGGCCCTTACCAGAATGGCTTTTACTGCCACAGGCCACGGAGGCCATATTCAAAAAATGGGGCGTGCCAGAGAGGTCTTTTCACCTCAAAAAAAACCCAAAGTGGTTTCAGGGTATGTCACATTAGATACAAGCAATGGTTTAGCACTGTATTGCGACACCTTTAACGGTAAGTAGAACTACAATCTAGCTTGGGTATTTCCACCACTCAACCTAATACCCACGGTATTAGCTCACCTCAACACAGCCAAGGGCAGTTACATACCCTACCTACCCACCAATCTATGGGTCTCAACTCAGTACATGTGGACAAGCTCCAACTTCAAGCTTGGAAGTTTGGGGGTGGTCTGAGCAGGTAGCGAACTGGAACATAAGAACAAAATTTATTAAAACGCAGCTGGAGACCTTCAACTTTATCAGTATATAAAGCTCCAATTGGGAGATAGGGTCTTTAGTATATAAAAAAAGTTATGACAGGTCCCCAAGTGGTATAGATATTGCTCGGTTTTTAGCCATTTTTTATATACTTTTACACAAGTCAGCTGTTTTAACTTATTGTAACAAATCCATTGCGGACCTTGCCAATAATTTTTTCATCCATTTAATATTAACAGCAATTTCTCTTGCAAAACCTAGGTCTAATAAAACACCTATGTGGCACACAAAGTCACTATTTGAATGGCATAGTAGAATCAATTAGATTTTAAAGCGATGATTTTTTATGATTTTAAAAGTTCTCTTTTTCCGCAAGACTGTGCTGGTCGTCTTTAAAATGCTTTTGGGAGAGAAGCACCTTGTTGGAGCACCGTGAGGCGATGGTTTGCTGAATTTGGGAGAGGTCGAGTTTCTTTACAGGACGAATTTCGTGAAGGGCGGCCTTCAACTGCCGTCAACGAAAATAATGTGGCTACTGTTAAGCGCTTAATTAAAGAAAACCCCCGGATTATCTATGAGACAATTTGAGGACTATTGGGGATTGGTATGAGCCAAATTGAGAAAATTTTACACAAAGAATTGAAAGTTCGGAAACTTTGTTGTCGTTGGATCCCTCATGAACTGACAGCGGAGCAGAAGCGGGTTTCGCGTGGAATGGAGCTCACAGATGCTACTGAAGTACGGGACCACAGACATTCTAATGCTGTTTATGACACTGTCATAGGAGACGAAACGTGGATTTATTGTTTTGAATCCGAAAAAAACAGCAATCTTATGAATGGGTGTTTGAAAATGAGAATAGACCAACAAAAGTGAGACAGGCGCGAAATGTTAGTAAAAAAATTATCGCTTTTTTTTCTCAGCTACGGGTCCCATCTGTACAATTCCACTTGAAGATCAAAAGAGTGTTCATGCCGAGTGGTATTCTACCATTTGTTTACCCAGGGTGTTAGAAAAAGTTCGCGAAAGACGACCCAAAAGCCGCATTCTTCTACACCATGATAACGCTTATTCACACACGGCCAACAAAACAAAGTCATTTTAGCTTCCGAAAAAGTACATCTCGTCACTCATTCTGCGCATAGCCCCGACCTAGCACCCTGTGATTTCTGTATTTTCTCCAAAATCAAAGATTTGATGAGAGGTTTTACTTTCACCAACTTCGAAGAGGCAGTGATAGCGTTCAATTAGCACGTAGAAAACATGCCTTCAGATCTGTGGTCCTCCTGTTTTAAAAAATGGTTCGATCGCATGAAAAAATGTTTAAAATGTAAAGAAGATTATTTTGAAAAGCAATAAACATAACATTTTGCTTACAACATGTTGTTTTTTAAGTTACGCAAAACTTATAGTGTGACCTACGTATTATTAGCTTCTGGGCGCAGAATACATGTTTTACATGATTTGACTTTATTATTAGTTTCTGAAGGGAATTAAATTTTATAAATAATACCATAATTTTACGGCAAAAATTTGGATCAGAAACTGACGCTGGAATTTACCAGCAATCTGGATGGTTATTAAGGCCACACACTAATTTCAAAGTTTGTTCTGTTTACCATGTAAACAAATTACTGGAAATGTCATCTAGTAGACGCATGGAGGGTAATAATTTACCTAATTTATTTATTTCACTAACTGATTCACCGAAGCCCACATAAAACCAGAACCATTATATTAGGATGGATTGGATCGATTTTTAGAGAGGCTTCCATAGATGTACCTCCCGGGAGCATCAGGTTGGCGGTAGCATCCAAAAGTTGACTTGACATCTAACCAATACAAGAAATTTTAGACAGAGGAAACTAGAAGAATATTTCCACATTCACGAATCATTACTGCAATCAAGTGCAATTTTCTATAAATCTGGAGGATGATTTGTTATATTCAAAAATTTTCAGTTATTTGAACCAATTTTATTTTAATTTGTAACAATTAGTACAAATGCTGATTATCATATTTAAGCAAAAGATATGATCTCGTCATACTTACTAAGTTGAGTAAGAAATTATTTAAAATATTATTTTAATTTGCTATTTTTACTGTTTAGCTACAGAATAATATGTTGATTTTATTTTGCTGAGACTTTATTTAAAAATATAAAATATATATTTTTTTGTTTTATTAATTTAAATTAATTTTCAAATAGTTATGTTATTACTATAAAAATTATAATAAATGATTGAATTTTGTGTCTAGGTGTTATTTACAGTTGATGAACATGGATCAGACATATATACATCCATATTATTTTGTCACAGCGTTTTATGTTGTTATTATAATTATTGAATTATAATATTCCTTCTTACCAGCAGATACCAAACAGGTCTTCGTCCAACGCTGTGCGTTTTAGACACATAGTAGAACTGTTTTGCATTACAACAAAACAGATATTATGTTTGGATAAAACACATAACGTTGCAGCAAGCTGCTTGCAGGTGACTGAAGACTTTTATGAAATATGTCATGTAGACACACCAACTTTATAAAGAAAGTGGCGCCTCTGGTGAGAAAATATAGGAGCTAAAGGGTAAAACCACAGATAATATAGGTGAGTCTTGCACAGATATAGCGAAACCATAAACAGCTTCTTCATCCAACGCTGTGTGTTTTATCCATAACATAATAGGTATCTGTTTTGTTGTAATGCAAAACAGTTCTATTAATGTTTCAAATGCGAAAGTTTGGATATTTGGATGGATGGATGAATGGTTTGTTACTCAATCACGCAAAAACTTCAAAACGGATTTCAATCAAATTTGGCACACAGATAGATGATGACTTGGAATAGCACACAAGCTACTTTTTATCCCGGAAAAAATAGATGATCCCATGGGATTTGGCAAAAACTTTTATAATGCAGCGAGCTGCAAGCTGCAGCAGTTTTAATATTATAAATGCGAAAATTTAGATGTTTGGATGGATGAATGGATGGATGTTGTTTGTTACTCAATCACGCCATAACTAGGTACTGATTGAGTATGAATGAAATTAGTACACATATAGATGATGACCTAGAATAGCACATAGGCTACTTTTTAACCCGGAAAAATTAGGTGATCCTGTGGGATTCACCAAAACCTATTATATGCATCGGGCTGCACGCTACAGCAGCTAGTGTGCAGTGTTATTTATTACAGCACTTTGGCGTAACAAAAATGGTGTTCACTTGGTTTCTACTTTGTTGGTTTAGTGATCCATATTTATTTCTTTGATTATTATTTATTTGTAAAGATTCCAGAAAATTATTTGTCAGCTTACACCTTTATACCCACATAACACATTCCGTCGTTTATTTGTGCATAAATAAATTTATCTTTATTATAGAATTAATTATAGTGATTACATACGTCGTTTTATAGACTTCTTTTAAGTGCTCCCCTTAATAAGATAAGAACTTTGTTTATAGCTGCTTTTATGAGGATATAGAACCTACTCGTGTGTATTACCATGAACATAAAGACTAATGAAGTATTGAACGTAGATAACACTATACTTTAATTGTTTTACAATCTCCTAGTTTAAGCAATCACTTAGAAAATTTAGTTTATTATCTATACAAATGAATAAAATTGGAGTGTCTGTTTTTGACATTAAAATACCCGCTTTTTACTAAATGCATATACATTTACATACACGGCACATATACCAAACAATATTTTTTACTACTTTTGTCTGTCTATCTGTTTTTCCCGGCTAATCACTGGAACGGTTGAACCTATTTTGACGGGACTTTCACTGATAGATAACTGATGTAATAAGGAGTAACTTAGACTACTTTTAATTTAGAAATTTTTCCACGCGGACGCAGTCGCGGGCACAACTGGTTAGTTATAAATGGCAATGTGTAAGTCTTATGCATAAAATAATAAAAATAGTTTGGAAAATTCAAAAGTTCACGGCTTGTAATGCGCATTCTATCGTGAATTATAATAATAATTATAATGTGATCGCGGGACACCAGGTAGGAACGAGCTTCCTTCGGCTAAACGGCACTACTCGCTTGTGTACGCGACTGTCGCACCTGCGCACGTCTCATTTAACGCTTTTATTCCACGCATTTTTCTTACGGTTTTACTATCACATATTTTTCAGTTCGGTCGCGCAGCAAAATCCCTATCCCCTCCAAGCCTGCCGTAAGGAACTTCGTTCCAAAAATACTGGAATAAATTTAATAAACACCCAAACCGGAAAATACAAACATTTATGCTCATCTACCTATCACACAAATGCTTGTCCCCGTCGTGGATCGAACCCGAGCCCCGTCGATTGCGTAGTCAGGGTCACTAACCACCCGACCAACGAGACGGTCATATAATGATAAAATATGAAAGATTACACACGTTCAATAAGTAAAACAAATGACCGTATCTATTTATGTTGAAAATTAAAAAGAAATGTTATTTCTCTTTCATGAGTAATAATTAAACTACACAGAATATGATAGCTATTTCAAACAGAAAATCCTTCTTGATCAAACCAATTCATTAAGAAAATAGGTCAAATAACGTTTTTTTTCGTCAAGATATCGTGTTTCTAATTTGCACATTTTTAAATAGAGCTTATTTTAATATTTTAGCGTAATACTACTAGTAAACGTCTAATAAATCAGTGAACGCCAGGCGCACGCATGAAAAAGCATGACCCATTGTCATATTGTTAATTTAAAAAAAACTAATATATAAATATGAAAAAATGTGTGATTTAGAATGCTTCAAAATGTTTTACTCATCCCACACTTTTATTTAGCTAATACTGTTTTACTTAATTACTATCAAGTTTATAAAAAAACACGAAACATTATTTTATTTCATCAAGAATTACTTTTTAATGTAACACTTCGTTTAAAATATTATTTGACACGAATAATTGGGAGCTAATAATTAAAATATAACAAAATTACAAAGATGCTTCGCTGGCTGTAATCACTGTGAAATAAGATACATTGTTAATGGACTGAAAATTCTTCAGAGTTTATTTAGAAAATAAAATGTTTTTGTTTGGTTATTTCGATATTGAGTTACCGATGGCAGCAAAATGAAATGTATTTGACATGATGTTCCAGTTTTTTTTCAACTGACTTTAAAAAATATATTCTTTAGTGCATTAGCGAGGAGAAAAATAATAAAGAGATAGAAATAAGAAAATTATGTAGAAATACCTACCCGTTAATTTAATACTGTGCCTGCAGATCACAACTTCGCCTGTACTTGGGTGTTTTATTTTAAAATTCAGTAAATGTGAATATATTGATAATCACAGTCAAAATTACAAATTAATATTTATTTCTTGTTTATTAGTTGACCCGGCAAACCTTGTTTTGCCATTTAAGTGAAATCGGTTCAGTAGTTTAGGAATCCATTGCGGACAAACAACGTGACATGCAATTTATATATAGAACTAGCTGACCCAGCAAACTTTGTATTACCGTATAAATAACTTGTATTGAATATTTTGGCGGGGTACTTGACAGAGGAGGAGAGTATTGATTGTGATTTTACTAGGAATTTGGAGTTTACTAGGAATTTGTATGTGATTTGTACAGTGCCACCTAGTGGTAAACGTGAGAAACCAGTTTACCACTAGGTGGCGTTGTACAAATCACATACAAATTCCTAGTAAACTCGAAACGCAATCACGATCGAATGCGAAAAGAAAAACTCACACTTAGCACTCTGACAACGTTCTTAGTTTATATCGCTTATTGGCACTAATATCGCAGGTCAGCGAACAAATAATACGAGATAAGCCATATCGATAATTGAATTAAAAAACTCCAAGTGGAAATTCATGAAAATTACATTTTATATGTAGAACCTGTACACTGACTGACCCGCATACATTGTTCTGTCATAGAATTTATTTGTATTGAGTATTTTGATACGAATAATAAAACAACCGACTGCGACACGATTCATAGTCATATACTAGCTGTTGCCAGCGACTTCGTCCGCGCGGACTTCGTTTACTCCATTAGTAGTAAGTAATATTCATGCAAAATTTGAAGTAAATCCATGTAGTACTTTTTGAGTTTACCCCGGAAATACAGACAAAGAGACAAAAATTCTAAAAACTATATTTTTGGCTTCGATATCGATTGTAGATCAAGGCCCATATGTATAGATAGCCGTATTTAGTAAGGAAAGTCGATATACACATACACATACATATATATATATATATATATATATATATATATATATATATGTATATATATATATATATATATATATATATATATATATATGTATATATATATATATATATATATATATATATATATATATATATATATATATATATATATATATATATATATATATATATATATATAAATAAAAGTATCTTCACGCCCATATCCTTATACATCCAAGATACTTTGGTCCCACAAATGTGATAGGTGGCAAGCCTATCGCCAACCGGGCACATTCCAATCCCGGGCAACTTTGTGTTTCTCAGAAAACTGAAAAAACATTTTTTTTAAGTGCCCGACCCAATAATCGAACCCGGGACCTCATGTGGTCGACGCCAACGCTGGACCACTAGACCACAGAGGATATATAGCTTTTTAGAGCATACTGCATCACTCATTTTACACGAGTAGCCTGTGGGTTGATCATACGCAAAAGTAGTATAACTTCGGTACTATTCGATTAATATTCGAACTGTAAGTAATATTCGTACACATAGACACCTCACATCGAAGTGATATCACGGAATGGTTCGGAACAATTTGTTCCGAATCATTCTGAGACATCGCGACCGTGCGTCCGTATATTACTTGTATGTACATTGACTTCTGTTAGCTTCTAGTATTCTGCGGTATAACGTTCTACGGGTGCAAAACAATAATGCCTTTAGGATGCAGATGGGGCGACCATGATTCTGCAGCGCATCAGGGATGTTCGGCGAGGCGCACGTAGACTGCTTCTACACGTCTAATTCTAATTCGGTCCATTCCCAGTAGCGTCCTGAGGGTATTTGTTGGTAGGATCGATTGCCAATATTTGAATCACTGTTGTACAATTTACGTACTGTCAAATCGATCCTGTCCTAGTTTTAAGATATAGAATATGTTTAGTTTTACTAACAAATAGGTTTGAGTTAATGTAGGTATGTACTAGCAATTTGTATTTTCCCTGTTGGTCAAAATAACATATTTTTTATTATAATTATTATAACCCAAAGAAATAAACATACATCCACTCGAAAAACATAACCTTACTAATTCATCGGATTATTTTTGTGCGTGCGTTTTCTACTCCTTTGTGGAATCAATCACCAGCGGTGATTCCGGTCACCACCGGGTCATAATCACGGGTGTTTCCGGTCGTATACAAATTTGGGGCCTTCTAGAAAAGAGCTTAATCATTTCTTAAAAAACCGGCAACGCAACTGCAAGAACTCTGGCATTGCGGATGTTCATGGGCGGCGGTGATCACTTACCATCAGGTGCATCCTCTGTTAATTTGCCCCCTCTTCTATAAAAAATAAATATTTTCATCGAAAACTCGAAAACACTTGGAGTGATTTGGATAATTCTACTTTTTGTTTCAGTGGGTGTATAGCCCGTTTGGTCCTATAGAAATTTGATTCAGGTCTAATTCTGGATTTCAGGTATATAGAAAGTTGGAAATCGGTTTTTATATTTCGATAAAATTATGAAGTTGAACAAATATTGTGTTTTTCGCACAAAAGACGCGAGCGAGATTTCGCAAATTGCAGGATCCCGTCAGAACTGGAAAAAATAAAACAGCCAAAAACATGTAGTCCGCGGACGCAGCCGCGGGTGGTAGCCAGAAGTACATATAGGTGTATGAATACTATAATGTATGACGAATGCATTTCTGTTTGTATAATATTAATTTTCATCAGTTCAATGTATTTTTAATACATATTATAAAAAATTTTAGCTTTTTGCACTTTTTCTTCATATAAATTTTAAAATATCAACACGCCCGTATCCCCCAAGTTTCCAATAAAAAAGTAATCTTAAATGATATTTTCATACATTAAGCATGACAACACCTACAAATAAGCTAATTCTATTATGAAAGAATGCCGCGCAAGTCACCGCACACGCGGCGCGTGTGCGGCACGTTTAAAGTTTCTTTGTAAGAAGCCGAAAAACGAAACGAAGTGTTTGTGCGAAAGCCGTCAAAGCGAAACAATGAAACAAACAACAACAAGGTGTTGTCATTTTTTAAATATTTGCTTAACTCTAGGGACATATAAGTAAAAATACGAATATTAAAAGAACGATATATTTTTTCATTTCAGAAATAAAGTCATTTTAATATTTTTTCAGTAATGCCTTTAACCAACCTATATGCCTCTTTCTAATCGGGCAGGATTTTCTTTACACACTGTATAGAGATAGATAATATAAACGAATATAGCTGAAGTATAATAAGCCTTAGAGGCAAAATTATTCAATTTTGTGTTAATTACACACTATGTTCATACTACAATCAAAACCACGCTACGTAGTTTTGTCGTCAGTATGACATTTGGTTAACCACGAACTAACGAGGTGATGAATGCTTGAGCTAATTTACATACACCAAATAACGTACAACTTTGCGGAAAATCCTTTAATTTCCTTACCTAAAATTTAGACACCTCAATAAGAAATAGGGATATGTCAAAGACTATTGCATCGATAACGATATATTTTTATAATACAGTAAAAATATTATTGTTTTCTTTAATATAGATTGGTGCCGCAGGTATTAGCCGCGCCGCTATTAAAAATTAAAACAAAATTTGCCAGATCTCGGTATGTGGCCGCGTTTGCTATCCGGTTACTCAGTTAGATGATACTTTTTATATTATGAGATAGCAAACAAGCAAATGGGTCTTCTGATGGAAAGAGTCAACCATCGCCGATAGACACCAAAGGTGTAAATGTTATCTTATGGCGAGTTCTAATGCCACATGCATTAGTTTATCGGCTATCTTACTCTCCAAACCGGAACACAACAGTGACAAGCACTGACGCTATTGCGGCAAGAATAGTTAAGGATATTATTTTATGAAAACGTCATTTTTGCTAAAAAAAATATAACGAGCAAAGAACAGTCAAAAGCAAAAGTCCTTTTTTTCATCGAATACCAAACAAATCGATGGTTCTCGTGATGGAAAGTTTTATAAGTTGTGTATGTAAAATTGTTTTCACGCCAAATAAATTTATTTGTTTTTTCTTACCGCTATATTTTTAGAGCAGTGGTATCGATCATTCATTATGAGTTTGTAAATTTTCATGAAGTTGAAATACATTTTCAGAGATTGGCTAACTAATCGATTTGACAAAACAAACTTAACAACATTAGCGAAATATGAATTTTATATTTTTGCTTACCCTGTACACAATATAGGTCATTAAAATTTTGGAATTATTAATGTAACAGATAATAATTAATTTAGTATCTTATTAACGATTTTTTTTGGTGCGGTGGTACTAGACCCGAGCGAGACAATACAAAACTCTACCACCTAGTAGCCAAGATTGTAGTGACTCGCATAGCTATTCGGTCATCTTTTACGACTTGCCTGGCAGAACGGCAGTTGGCCTATTCTTCAAAGGAGTCCAGAACCAACACGGGGAAAAAGTACTATTAGTTAGTACAACAAACTTAGTACAAGATAAGAACATTTTAATGTGTATAATTAAAACTAGAGAGCTTTTTGCTAAATTAAAAACTATAATGGCGACACAGTCTATTCGCACAATTATTTATTTTTGATAGAAGTCATGTTACGAACTTTTAATTTCAAATCGAAGTTGAATTAATATTAATTAATTAGTATTAATTAATCAATATATTAATATACTAGCTGTTGCCCACGACTTTGTCCGCGCGGACTTCGTTTACTCCGCACAGCTCCTCCCCCTTAGATGATAGCGTGACATGATGTAGCCTATATGTTGACCTGACCTGTTAGTAATATTCATGCAAAATTTGAAGTAAATCCATGCAGTACTTTTTGAGTTTACCCCGGACATACATACAGACAAACCCCACCGATTGCGTAATTTGCAGAAACGGGGCGTTGACGTAAAAATTAACGTCTCAATTAATTAGCGCAAGATAAAATAAAATTAATTGCACGATAATAATATTCTATTTTTTATTATAACACTAGCTGTTGCCTGCGACTTAGTCCGCGCGGACTTCGTTTACTCCGCACTGCTCCTCAACTGTAGGTGATAGCGTGATAGCATGTAGCCTATACGTTGACCCGACCTGTTAGTAATATTCATGCAAAATTTGAAGTAAATCCATGCAGTACTTTTTGAGTTTACCCCGGACATACATACAGACAAACCCCACCGATTGCGTAATTTGCAAAAACGGGGCATTGACGTAAAAATTAACGTCTCAATTAATTAGCGCAAGATAAAATAAAATTAATTGCACGATAATAATATTCTATTTTTTATTATAACACTAGCTGTTGCCTGCGACTTCGTCCGCGCGGACTTCGTTTACTCCGCACTGCTCCTCCCCTGTAGGTGATAGCGTGATAGCATGTAGCCTATATGTTGACCCGACCTGTTAGTTATATTCATGCAAAATTTGAAGTAAATCCATGCAGTACTTTTTGAGTTTACCTCGGACATACATACAGACAAACAGATAAACAGACAAAAATTCTAAAAACTATATTTTTGGCATCAATATCGATTGTAGATCACGCCCCAAGTATTCCTTTTAAAAAATATTCAATGTACAGTTTTGACTTTCCTACGATTTTATTATATGTATAGATAGCCGTATTTAGTAAGGGAAGTCGATATTATTTGGTGCTGTTTCGATATACTAATATATGGTAAAGTGACATCCTTATATGGAGCAGAGTAATTACATTTGCATATGTCAATGGTAACTTGTGAACTGTAGAAATACGAAAAGCCTTCAAAGAGAATGTTACAAGAACTGTAGACTCGTATCTAGTTCTACAGAATAATTTATGATGTAATCAGGGCAAGTCTTTATTGAGCCTTGGGTATTGTGTATGTAAATAATCCTATATTAGTAGTGAACCAGTTGTTTTTATGAGTTCGCCTAATTAAGATCCTTACTCCGTCAAGTTTTAAAGTCTCTACTTTTAATGGTGCCTTAAAACATAAATAAAATTGCTTTATTAAAGAGAATAATAAAAACAAGCAAGAAATAGAGATAAGTAGAAAACAGTACAAAAAGATCTGTAAACCGGTTAACCCTGCAGGCCATACCTGAAACTGTTAACAAGAATTAATGGATTCCTGCTAAATTAAGGTATTTTAAGCTCAAAGGAGCAAAAACTATAACAAAGCATTTGACTGGGCAACTTGTTTACGTCATGCATAACATATGTCAAAATTGTCTATTTCAGTATACGATTAAACATCCGTGCGAAGCAGGGTCAAGCCGCTCATGAGTATATACCTGTGTGTTAAGGCACGTATCCTACGCTAAAAGAAAAACTTTAAAACTTATGGAAAATGTGTGAAACGGTTGACCCTGCAGGCCATCCCTGAAACTTCTCGCTAAATTGAGCTAAATTGAGTGAAAATTATAAACATAAATTTTTTTTCAATTCAACCAATTTGTTCGTTAAAAATGACAGTGTTTTGAATTTTGAAAAGCTGTATATTTTGACAACGACGATCAATTTTGATTTTTTGAATGGCATTCACCTAAATTTTTGAGGTCTAAAGAATTTTTAGCTACATAATCGATAGGTTGAAAAATTTCGAAGTAATGTTAATTTTTTTTCAATAATTTTTATCATTGATAAATCCCAAACAAATTGGCCGATTTTGATTCAATTAACGGTATATGACCAATGTATATGACGCAGTTTTTTAAGGAGAAAAGCCGATAAGATTTCTAAATTAATCGGTATATTAACCTGAAAGCTATTTTAAAAACATCAAGTAAGCAGCGGCGTGCACAGGATTATGATACTGAGTATGCGACGGAGTACTCGGCCACAAAAACTTTTTCTTTTATAGATTTTAGCGGCATGCACATGATTATGACACATTTTATTCATTTACTTACTATTAATTAAAACCATCTAAAACGTACGAACGTTTTATTAAAATATCTGTGAATGGCAAGTAAAGCACTGCTTTTCTGCCTATAAGGAGCGCACGCGTCTGCAAGTAAGTTTGCTAAAAACAACAAAATGTTATTATTTAAAAAGCTGTGACTCTTGAAAACTTGATTAGAATTTGACTTTTGAAACTGAATTTGACGTAGTTTTTGAAGTACTAAAATAATGTAGAATTTCAAAAAAAATAATAGATTAAAAAATCTCGAAGTTATGTCGAAATAACACTTTTTTCAACATTTTTCGTTAAAGATAACTCCCGAACGGATAAACCGATTTTGATGCAATTTATGCATTGGACGCAGTTTTTTGAAGAATAGAGCTAATTAGATTTGTATTCAATCGGTACATTAATCTGAAAGTTATATTAAAAAAATATTGTTTCACAAAAAAAATTTTTTGAGGTTTTTTCAAAATTTTGTCAAAATCTTCTAAGCCAAATCGGTTCAAATTTTTAGAAAATCTAAGTTGAGCGGAATCCAATCGAATGCCATCAACCGCGTTCCGATTGGTCAATCCGTTCAAAAGTTATGAGTTGTTTACATACACGAACACACTCACACACACACACACACACACACACACACACACACACACGCACACACACATACAGACATATTGACGTCATCGTGAAAATAGTCGGAAAAGATTCCTAGGACCCCACAGCGTGGAGATTTGGTGAAAACTCGATTTTCGAAAATCGCGGCAAAATCAGTAACTTCCTTATATACACTTATATATACTATATATATAGTTAAAAATCCAGTCGTGTCAGATTATAAGGTCTTGTATTCGATCCCCAGAGCCCGATTTACGTAACAAAATGTCAATCAAGTCGCGTTTAGGGCTCATATATATTTTATAACAGATTATGCCACGTCGTGGCACGACGCGATGCTGTATCGTGTTTATGTGTGTAGGGGACCTAAGCGCTTCGACTAAATTAATATTTCCTTACGTAAATTGGAGGGCAGGTCGTGTTAAGTAATATTTAAATTTTTCGAAGTCTGCGTCAAAAATCGTCAAAATGTCACGTAGTCTAGGGTATAGCCTACTTGGCTTAGATCATGAGGTTTCGAACAGGTTCGTCGGTTCCGGTTATCGTTAGAAGTAGTCAATAATCGTTATCAAGCCGGTGAAAGGCGGCGATGGAGATTACCACTTATCTCATCAGCCGACAAACGGGTGAATCGTGGTGAAATGGAAAGTCTATATACATTTGGTTTACTCTGCCTTCCCCGCAATGGAAACAAGGGAATGGAACAAGGGGAATGATACTACTATTGCATTGAAAATCGCGTAGTGGTTGTGTTAATGCGTGTTGGCATGAATATAATTATTAGTGGAAGAAGCGACGCAAGTCTGTCTGTACCTTGATATATGACGAGTTCTGTCTGCCTACATCAGAAGGAATTTGGTCTGAAGATATATAAGACAATCATCTATTAGTCATGTACTTCTTATTCGTAGAACGTTGTCAATTCTCCAACGTAATTTAAATATCAAAAGTACAGTACAATATTAGATTTTGATAATACACAATGGCGTAGCAATTATAATTATACAGAACAGTTTTATATTCCATCAATTGAACACCGTTCATGAGCATACTTTACAAAACATTGCTTCAATTAGTGCAAAGATCCGGCTAATGTACAGCGTTTTTATGGTTTCTAAGTAAACTCCTACAGTTCTGCTGTGTTCGGCCGTCCGTCGAACCGTAAGTCAATAGTCTAGGTCAAAGTTTCTTAGCACTGGAAATCCGTAATAAGGCCTGAATATACCACAGTGGTAACACAAAATCTTAGAAAATATTTTTTTAAGTTAGCTCCTCAAGATGTAAAGTGGGGATGTTATTTATTATTTTTTCTCGTGTACGTGTACCCCATAGTGTGGGGTATCGTTGGAAGGTTTTTAAAAAATATTGTAGGTTTACCACGAGTAACTTAAAAATAATTAAAAAGCAGTAATTCTGCAACAACCGACTTTTAGTCCCTTTATCTCTGGAACTCTAAATCAGATCACTAAAATTATTCCCTGTCGACCAATAATCAATAGACTATCGATAGTTAACCATTGATCAGTAATTTTAATTGAGAATTCACTGTAGGCGTACCGTGTGCGTGAATGAATATTGTGTGGGTGTAAAAATAAATTATACTTGTCTTGAAAATTTCGTTTTGAGGCGTCTCTATTTACTTCGTTACTCCCACATTATTTAAATTGATACTGGGGGACACCTATACATAAAATACATCAAAATTATTGTTACACTGAGTTGTCAAGAAGTGTTGATGTCCGGATAATACACGAAACCAGCAAGATAAGGACGTAAAAAACTGTGCCCAGAGATGACCGTTGCATTATTACAGATGTTTTTGACTTTTCATTTGACTCCTGTTTTGACATTACATTTCTATGCTAGTTTTATTTTTTAATTTGTCAAATTAATTATCTAATTTTAAAACAAATCTGTTCGATTTTTGCTTTTGATTTAATTAAATTTCACAACTCTAAGCATATTGATCAGTGGCGGCTTTACCAGTAGGCTGAGTAGGCTGAAGCCTAGGGCTGCAGATTTTGGGGGGCGGCAAATTTTGAGATATCCTATAGAAAATATATATTTTAGTCTATATAGACTTCTATATAGACTACCTGACCCATGCAAATATTTCGCACAGCATTTACAATCTAGATCCACTTAAGAATGGTTACAAGTACTTGCAAGCATGAACTAACAACAGACATTTTAAACAGAAGAATATATCTAAGTAAGAAGTTCTTACACTCACGAACAATAAAAAAAATTGACATCAACTTAGTTCTACAAATATTGATATCAGATCCAACTCACCCCATATTCAATTTAAAATTTTTGCCGATATTTACAGTATCATATTGCACAGTGTAAACATTTTACACTTTTTGCACTCAGTATATTATGCTATGCCCAGGTACATTGACAGGCCTGGATTTACACTTAGGGCATTCGGGACTAGTGTCCGGAGTGGCAAATTTTTAGGGGTGGCAAAATTCGAAGGGTTAGCCAAAAAATTCTTTGCGTTTTAAAAAATGCTTTTAAAATTTATTTTAAGAATATACATTTCATTTTCAATGCTACCTTTCTTCTAAGAAAAATTGTTAAAATTAAGTTATGCTTTATTGGAACTACCATCTTCACTCTGGAGAACACAGACTTATCAAAATGTTTAGCCCAACTATTTTTGTATGACAATTTCATTGATAATTTTGAAAGTAGAAAATCGGGTATAAAGATATTTTATAATTTTCACAAGTACATAATAAAATTCATTGTTATCATCACTTGGATACTCTGTAAGTAAGTAAAACGAAAGATATATCGAATGTAATATTACTTAATATTGTAAATGACATACTACATTGTGTATAGGACAATAATCAAACTATACCTCACCCAGCCTTACTTGTGATTGAGCTTTTACTTCAAAATATTCTAATATTGGAAAAAAATTTATTGTTGGCCCGGGCTACTTCAAAGAATAAGTACATCATCTGGCATTCTGTCTGGTTTTTCGTTATTGCTCTAATTGCTTGAAAGATTGGCTAAATATGTCACTACCACCATATTTTTTTTTAGATAGTAGAGTTCCGCAACACCAAGCTCGGGCTTGGTAACGCCGCCTTACCTCTTCCAGTCGTAATAGAGTCAATGCTTGTCACTCTTAAATTCTAGTGCATATGGTATTACCATTCCAAAATTAACATTTTTGGTGTCTATATGCGATTGTTTCCTCATTTCATCAGGAGAGTCGCCTGCTTGTTTTCTATGATATAGTAAATTTGTGGATTGTAAAAATAATCTAGAATCTGACACTACTGGAGGTCTGTAGGGGCGGCAAAATTTGAATAGCCTATAGGCGGCAAATTTGTAAATCCGCCACTGATATTGATTGTGATTTAAATTATACATCACAAAATTTTGTCTTAGTAAATTTGAAATTCAATCTATACTAATTTATCAATTTTATATAACATTTGCTTCTATATTTACTTAATTGTTATATGTTATTTTCAAAATATTTAAGTAAATATAAGTCATTTCTGTAGACAAAGAATTCTCTTTAGCTGAATATATTTTTCTGTATTTTACCTTAATGTATTTTATAACTATTGCATAACTTGACACGTATAATTTTGCTTATAAATGACGTCGATGTAAGTGTTACTATGTGTTACACTACGTCGAATAAAAAAAATATTATTTGATTTGATTTGATTATAGTAACCAGATAATAATCAAATTAAATTAAATAAAAATATTATTTGATTTGATTTATGGTAATCGCCTCTGTGGTCTAGTGGTCCAGCGTTGGAGTTGACCATATGAGGTCCCGGGTTCGATTCCCGGGTCGGGCACTTTAAAAAAATGTGTTTTTTCAGTTTCTGAGAAACACAAGGTTGCCTGGGATTGGAAAGTGCCCGGTTGGCGATAGGCTTGCCACCTATCACATTTGTGGGACCAAGTATCTTCGGCTAATCGTGTGTGCACTTGTTGTACCTCTGCCAACCCCTTCGGGGATATGGGCGTGAAGATACTTTTTTTTATAGTAACCAGATCACAAATCTTGTAGTAAGCTTCTAAAAAATTCGAGTAAAATAGAGTGAAAAAAATTTACAATCGTCTGCTAGAGGTCCTTTTCTTGTGACATGCCAGCATGTAGCTTGACTTAGACGTGAAGACATACCTAAAAATCAACTGAAGTGCTCTTTTATAACTAATAGTTTCTCATTGGGTACTTGAAGGTTTGGTGTGAAGGTAGTAACAAAAGAAAAAAGTATCTTCACGCCCATATCCCCGAAGGGGTAAGCTAAGCCACGGACAGAAATATGGACGAACATAGCGAAACTTTATGCGTTCCTATGGAACCACGAAAATCGCTTACAACGCAGCTATAAGTTTATATATTAATTTACAAACATATTTAATATTCTGTTAGGTTATTCTACAGAAAAGTTGGAGTGTTTTCAAATTAATAAATGCACCACTACATTAACTTCAGCAAAATTGCGTTGGGACTAGCACCTCATTAATTATAAATAATGAGCAACTTCTGAACATTCAAAACTTTATTTTATAGAAACTGAGTTTAAATGTTAAAAGTCAAATAGTAGCACACATGTTGAGCGCTTTTTAAACCGACTTTAAAAAAGAATAGAGGAGAAAAAGGACCATAAGAAAGCATAGTATGAACTAATAGTGATCGGCTTTTAACAAAACATCTCTTTTAAGTCTCATCACAGAATAAACATGAACAAAAGATGATAGATGTGTGTGTATATCCAAACGCAGTGTCAACTGCATGGGTCTCGAGTCAACCTTCAAAGTCTTGACCTTTAATATCTGACCATCCCATTTGCCCCTCAAAGATTTTGACAGGTCTACTGGACTTCTCATCATTTACAATATATTTTAGAAGTTACTTAAATAGTGTGTGAACTTGCGTATAAAAATGCAAAAAGTACATGATAAAAGGATTAATTTGAACAAAAATATTTATTACTAAAATTAAAAAAAGGCATTCAGGACACTGAATTTCTATTTATTTAGACTCACAGTCACACTCAAATCACAGTTACATCACAGTTTAACCATCATAATGATTTTATTAGTAATATAAAATATGTTTTTTAATAAAATATGATAGCAAATAGGTCATAAATATGATGGAAGAAATATCTTTTTCCACCTGTCTTATAAAATAAAAAATTGTAAAAAGGTTGACCCTGCAGGCCATCCCTGAAATTTCCCGCTAAATTGAGACATTTTAAGCTCAAAAAATTAAAAACTATAATACTTTGAGCTTAAAATAAAGAAAAACTAACCTAACTTTTTTCGAGTTCAAAAATCTAAATTTTGTTATAAATGACAGTAATTTCACTATCGAAAATATAGCTAAAACTGTATATTTTAGAAACTACGACCGATTTTGATATTTCGAATGGCATTCAACGATATTTTCGAGCCTTAAAATGTTTTCATAGCTACATGATCTATAGGTTGAAAAATTTCAAAGTAGTGTCAAAAAACACATGTTTCTTAATAATTATCGTTCAATTTACAGTATTTGACGCAATTTTTTAAAGAAAAAGCTGGCTTATTTTTTAAGTCTATTGGTATATTAGCCTGAAAGTTACTTTAAAAATATTAAGTAAGTTTTCTGTAAACAACAAAATATTAATATTTAAAAAGCTGTAACTTTTGAAATATTTATTTGATTTTGATTTTTGAAACCGTATATGACGTAATTTTTTAAGAACTAAAATATTATGTATACATAGGTCAAAAATGATTGGTTAAAAGCACTTTTCAAAATGTTTCGTCAATAACAACTCCTGAACGGGTTTTGAATTTCGATGCAATTTATGCATTGGACGCAGTTTTTTGAAGGAAAGAGCTGATTAGATTTTGTGCTTAATCGGTACATTAATTTGGAAATTTATATTAATAAAATAATGCTTTGCAAAATACTTTTTGAGATTTTTTAAAAATTTCACAATATCTCCGAGACCGAATTGGTTTAAATTTTCAGAAATCTGAGTTCAGTAGAATCCAACATAATGCCATGCCAAAATGCGATTCGATCAGTCAAGCCGTTCAGAAGTTATGAGATGTTTACACACACACATAACATACATAAATACGTACGTACATACATACATACATACATACATACATACATACACACATACATACATACATACATACATACATACATACATACATACATACATACATACATACATACATACATACATACATACAGACATAATGACGTCATCGTGAAAATAGTGGAAAAAGTCCCTAAGACCACTAAATGCAAAGAACTGGTGAAAACTCGATTTTCGAAAATCGGGGCAAAAGCAGTAACTCCCTTATTTACATACGTAGTCGGAAGTTAAAAAATATTGTTTCACTAAAATGTCCAGGACCGAATTGGATCAAATTTAAAGGAAATCTAAGCTGAGCGGAATCCAATCCAATATCATCAACCGCGTCTCGATCGGTTAAGTCGTTCAAAAGTTATGAGATATTTACACACACATACAATGATACTGACGTCATCGTAAAAATAGTCGGAAAAAGTTCCTAGGACACTAAAACGTGGAGATCTGGTGAAAGCTCGATATTCGAAAATTGGGGCAAAATCAGTAACTTCCTTATCTACTACGTACGCACGCGGGAATTTAAAAATGAACCGTACTGAAAGCTATGAATAAAATGCAAAGGAATGTTTCAAACGTCAAATAAATTTACTCCCAACAGCACTTTTGGTACATGCTAGCACTTAAATTCTATCCAATTTAATGTACTACTCTGATACATAGATAAACAAAAAGAATGTGAAAAATTAAAACGTTTAGTTAAAGCTAGATTTTGATATATTTACCAGCAAACGTTTAGGATCTGGAAAGAAGGTGATGCAAATTCGCCGATATTTTTAAAATGAAGATGGCCCCGAAAATAAATTGCCATTGGTGAATGTTGCATATTTCTTTTATATTATAGGATAGCAAACAAGCAGATGGTTCACTTTATGGAAAGAGATATTACTTCTTGTTGACACCAAAGGAGTGAATGGTTCATTGCTATTCATATGATGGATGGTAATGTCACTTGCATTAGTTTACCATCTACCTTAGCTTTCAAACCACGACAAAAGAGCACGACAGTGACAAACAGTGACGCTATTGCGGTGGGAGTAGTCTGTAGGTAAGGTGGTTTTACCAAAAACCCGGGCAAGACGTTGCAGAACTCTACCCATCGTAGTCATGATGGTAGTGATACGTATAGTATAGCCAATCGTTCGCCTTTTATGAACTGCCTAGCATAAGGGCAGACAGTCTATTTTTCAAAGGGAACCAGAGTAACAGAAGCTAGGGCCTTGAAATAATAAATACTACGTAGAATTGAACTCTAGCCAATATGAAATATCTGTGTTTCTCAATATCAGTTAGTATGACAGCTCTTAAGAGAGAAGCAAATGTCAAACGCGTCACATAGACACGTGTCACGATTCTTGACTTGTAGATGTTACTTGGTACCAATGACATTTTACTAATAGACAGGTCGTATGCCAACATTACTGCGATTTAAAACAGCGTGAGTGTAAATGTTACTACAGCTAGGTACTTATATGACGATATGTAACGTGCGAAGCTAAATAAGTCAGGCAATGCCTTGCTTTCATAATGCCATTTTGGAATGCGGACAACGCATCTATAATTTTTTACATCATTGCTTGCTACGCTTGACTTAGTGTTTAATATTCCAAAATTACTATTTTTTTTTACTATTTTATTAAATTTTATTTTATTAAATTACTAAAATTACTATTTTTTTTTTTTTTTTTTTATAGAAAAAAGGGGCAAACGAGCAGGAGGCTCACCTGATCGTAAGTGATTACCGCCGCCCATGGACAGCCACATCACCAGAGGTCTTGCAGCTGCGTTGCCGGCTTTTTAAGAAGGAGTATGCTCTTTTCTTGAAGGTGCCTAAGTCGTATCCGTTCGGAAACACCCCCGCAGGCAATTGATTCCACAGAGGAGTAGTGCGTGGTAAGAAGTGCCTAGAGAATCGCACAGTTGTGGATTTCCAGACATCGAGGTGATGAGGATGGAACTTTGAGTTTTGCCGCGATGTCCGATGATGAAATTCAACAGCAGGGATCAATCCAAATAGTTCGTCGGAACACTCTCCATGATAAATGCGGTAAAAGATGCTAAGCGAACTTACATCTCTGCGTAAAGCCAAGGAGTCAAGCCGATTGGAGATTACTTGGTCGTCAACGATTCGAACCGCTCTACGCTGAATGCGATCAAGTGGAAGAAGCTGATACTGCGGAGCTCCCGCCCAGAGATGAGAACAATACTCCATGTGCGGGCGAATTTGCGCTTTGTAAAGTTGCAAGCGATGAGAAGGCAGGAAGTACTGTCTCGCTCTACTGAGCACACCGAGCTTTTTTGAGGCTAATTTAGCCTTTTCTTCCAAATGATCACAGAACTGAACGTTGTTCGATATGTCAACGCCAAGAATTCCAATATTAGCTGAGGTTGTCAGGAGAGTGTTCTCAAAGCGAGGTGATACGACAAAGGCCGACTTTTTAGCGGTGAACGCACACAGCTGTGTCTTCCTGGGGTTGAATTGGACTAAGTTGAGTCGACCCCATTCCGAGATTTTTTCGAGCTGAGTCTCGATTTCAGACACTAGCTTGTCCCGATTCTCATTGACGTGGTCCCGAGAAATACCGCTATGACCGGAGTACAAAGCATCACCAGTACTGTCATCTGCATAGCAATGAATATTACTAATTCGCAACATGTCATTGATGTGCAGAATAAACAGTGTAGGCGATAGCACGCAGCCTTGCGGAACACCAGCATTGACAAATTTAAGGTCGGAGCACGCACCGTCGACTACGACTTTGATGCTCCGATCAGCCAAAAAACTGGTGATCCACTTGCATAATTTCCCGGGAAGCCCATAAGAAGGAAGCTTTGAAAGAAGCGCTTTGTGCCAAACCCTATCAAAGGCCTTCGCTATGTCTAAACTAACAGCCAATGCCTCCCCCTTGGACTCAACTGCCTGCGCCCAGCGATGTGTAAGGTATACTAGAAGATCACCAGCCGATCGACCGCGACGGAAACCGTACTGGCGGTCATTAATCAGCTGGTGCTCCTCTAAATACTTCAAAAGCTGGCAGTTAATTATCTTCTCCATGATTTTGGAGAACAAGGAGGTAATGGCTATCGGCCGATAGTTTGACGGATTCGAGCGATCACCTTTTTTAGGTATAGGGTGCACTAAGGCCGTCTTCCACGATTTCGGTACTACGCCAAGTGAGTAGGAGAGTTGGAACAGACGCGTCAGTACCGGTGTCAACTCTGGAGCACATATTTTAAGCACTATCGGAGAGATGCCATCCGGCCCAGATGACTTATAGATGTCCAAGGAAAACAGTGCTTCGCGCACTGACGACTGATGGAATTTTATTTCAGGCATATTGCTATCACACTGCGGGATGGTAGGCGGTGTGTTTCCTTGGTCATCCAGAGTCGAGTTAGCCGCAAAGAATGGGCCCAGGAGATCGGCCTTTTCCTTCGCGGTGTGGGCCAGAGAATCATCTTCTCTGTGCAGGGATGGAAGGGACGGCTGACAGAAATTCCCTAAGGCAGCCTTGGCGAGAGACCAAAACGCACGGGTGCCCGAAGGAAGGCGAACTAATCTCTCACCAATTCTGCCAATGTGCTCCGATTTTGCCCTGGCGATGACTCTTTTGAAGGACCTGGAGGCGTTATTATACTCCTTTCTTAAAGCGCTGGTTTTTTCATCACACGATGCCGATGCAGCAGCCCAGGCCCGGTAGCACTCCTGCTTTCGGCGCGCAGCCGTCTTGCAGTGGCGACCAAACCAAGGCTGAGACTTGCCACCGATGGGAACCGCAGAGAACGGAATGTAAAGTTCCATACCCTGCAGCACTACATCAGCGACAGAATCAGCAACGACATCCGGATCATCCAACGAGAAGCATGTTCGCCTCCAAGGGTAGGATGCAAAGAAGGACCGCATCCCGTCCCAATCTGCTGACTTATAATGCCAAACGCGGCGGCAGCCCACAAAAGGAGGCCGTGACGGGCGCGTAACCGGCACTTTGGCCCGGATCAGGCAGTGGTCAGACGAACCGAGAGGAACGTCCACTGATACTCGATACTGATCTGGGTGAGAAGTCAGCAGAAGGTCCAACATTGAAGGTGCATGGTCATCCACATCTGGAATTCGCGTAGGTGAAGTAACCAGTTGCGTAAGACCATACGCCAAAGCAAAATCGTGAAAAGACCTCCCCGCGTGATCGGTTGTACGTGAGCAGAGCCAATCGGTGTGATGGGCGTTAAAATCACCTAGGATCACGATCTCTGCGGTAGGTGTCCCTTGAAGCACGGAATCTGCAACTAATTGCAAATGCTCGACGAGCCGGTCGACTTCGGTATTCCCGCTATGGGACCTGTATAGGCACGCGTAGATGCGGGGATGGTCGTCGCAGTCTACGCGTAACCATAAGATGGATAGGTCCCGACCTTCAAGACTGCCGAGGCGCCGGTAGCAGATATCTTCTCTGGCGTATACGCACACACCAGCCCGCGGTACAAAGGAATGTTCCAATTTGTACCCCGGACAGGCGAGGTAGGAAGTATCCGCCGGAGAAGATATCTGAGTCTCGGTCAAGAAAAGCAAGGCCGGCTTAGCCGTCTCGAGGTGGTAATGGACGGCGTTAAGGTTTGAGTGAAGCCCCCTAATATTGCAAAAATCCACGACAAGCGTGGTGGGGGATGCCTTAAGTTCCTTGCTTCGTTTGCCTCGTGCAGTGTGGTTAATGAGCGCAATCTTGCCCCCCCCAGAGTACGCAGGGCAGCCTGAGCGTCCATGATTTGGCTGTTCAAGCAATCCAGAGCATGGACGCCCAGAGAGGGATTCTCCACCGCTAGTGCAAGTGGTACCCCCCTGGGGTAAAACACCTTTAAATTGCGCTTTCATGTATGCGGGGGAGGGGGAAGTAGGCCTCCGGGACTCTCACAAACCAGACGAAACGCAACAGCTATGCTGTTACTTCACGTCGGTGTTAAGTGAAAGAGTGGTATCTCCCCGGGCGTGCCGGCCTATTCCGCTGTAAGCACAGCATGGCACTACCACTAATCGACTGACTGCACCGACAGAATAATTTTTGTAACAAAAATCATCCCTCCGGTGGGCGATGGGGTCGTCACATCCCTACGCCGGAAAACTACTTTATTATTATTAATTTTAGAATGGTCTCTGTATCATCTATGTATTAATAACTGAAGCTAAAAGTTTGCACACATTTTAACGACAATTAGGCGATCGATTAGTCTGTGCCTTTTAAGAATTGACCAACTGCCGTCCTAAAGGTCGTAAAAGGTGGCTGATTGGCGACGTATCACTAGCATCGTGACTACTAGCTGATAGAGTTCTGTAACGTCTGGGTCGGGTTTTTGGTACCACTACGTTACCAATCCTGCCGCAATAGCGTAGGTGTTTGTCACTATCGTGTTTGGGTTCGGAGTTATGGTGTACGTAGGTCACACTATAAGTTTTGCGTAACATAAAAAAACAACATGTTATAACCAAAATATTATGTTTATTGCTTTTCAAAATAATCTCCTTTACATTTTAAACATTTTTTCATGCGATCGAATCATTTTTCAAAACAGGAGGACCACAGATTAGAAGGCATGTTTTCTACGTGCTGATTGAACGCTATCACTGCCTCTTCGGAGTTGGTAAAAGTAAAACCTCTCATCAAATCTTTGATTTTGGGGAAAATACAGAAATCACAGGGCGAAATTACAGTCGGGGCTATGCGCAGGATGAGTGACGAGATGTACTTTTTCGGAAGCTAAAAATGACATTGTTTCTTGGCCGTGTGTGAAGAAGCGTTATCATGGTGTAGGAGAATGCGGCTTTTGGGTCGTCTTTCGCGAATTTTTTCTAACACCCTGGGTAAACAAATGGTAGAATACCACTCGGCATTAACACTCTTTTGATGTTCAAGTGGAATTGTACAGATGGGACCCGCTGAGAAAACAACGCGATCATTTTTTTACCAACGTTTCTCGCCTGTCTCTCTTTTGTTGGCCTGTTCTCATTTTCAAACACCCATTCACAAAATTGCTGTTTTTTTCGTGTTAAAAACAATAAATCCACGTTTCGTCTCCTATGACAATGTCATAAACAGCATTAAATTGTCCGTGGTCGTATTGCAGTAGCATCTGTGAGCATCATTCCACGCGAAACCCGCTTATGCTCCGCTGTCCATGAGGGATCCAACGACAACAAAGTTTCCGAACTTTCAATCCTTCGTGTAAAATTTTCTGAATTTGGCTCTTACCAATCCCCAATAGTCCTCGAATTGTCTCATAGGTAATCCGGAGGTTTTCTTCAATTAACCGCTTAACAGTAGCCACATTATTTTCGTTGACGGCAGTTGAAGGCCACCCTTCACGAAATTCGCCATGTAAAGAAACTCGACCTCTCTCAAATTCAGCAAACCATCGCCTCACGGTGCTTAAACAAGGTGCTTCTCTTCCAAAAGCATTTTGAAGACGAGCGGCACAGTCTTGCGGAGAAAGGGAACTTCAAAATCATAAAAAATCATCGCTCTAAAATCTTTTCGACTTAATTCCATTTTCGTTGCGTACGTAGAACTTTGATGTGTGATAAAAAAATTGACAAATAATTTCCCACCAATTGTTT
The DNA here is from genome assembly GCA_036924255.1 of Apodemia mormo. Classification (NCBI taxonomy): domain Eukaryota; kingdom Metazoa; phylum Arthropoda; class Insecta; order Lepidoptera; family Riodinidae; genus Apodemia; species Apodemia mormo. The sequence goes on along the minus strand of JAUPFN010000019.1, from coordinate 18,026,109 downwards.
TTTTTTTTATTACTAAGAAGGTTGCAACGTTTTAAAAATATAACATTCGAAATTCAAATAGTTCCGATTAACTAGAAGTGCAAAACTTTTACTGTGCCCCATGTATTTTTCTATACGGAGAACAATCTGCTTGTTTGCTATCTTATGCTATAAAAAAAATTTGTTGTTGTTTGTTTTTGTTGTTGCAATTTATGTTTAAAAGCTAACGCGTAGGTATAGCGCGATTTACAATTTACGTTGTTGTGAATTTGCTATCACGCCACTTAGCTAAGGTCAAAATGTCAATAGAGATAACATAACAACATTTTTCTTAACAGGTTAGATATTATTTTTGATAAGTGAATTATTTAACTATATACTTAGCAACACGGTCGAGACGAGACTGTGCAACGGTGTCTATCTGAATGTCCCGGTATAGCTTTAGTCAGGCTGGATGAAAATTTGTACATAAAGAAAACGTGATTGAACAAATGATGGGCCATATAATTTTTGTTGCCTCTATATTGCATTATAATTGAAGAACAGCTTGATAGATCATGACGAAAATTGGTTCGTAGTGAGAACACGCCATTGCGTAAATGACAAGTTATGTAATTTTTGCATGTCTATATGTCTGCTTATATGGCCCGATATAACTCAAAAACAGCTAAATCAATCGTGATGAAAATTGGTATACAGTATGAATACGGGATTGTGTAAATTATAGGCTATATTTTTTTTGTCAATGAATTAACGCCCAGAAAAGCGGACGGTTGTTAACTTCTCAGCGTAAATCTAAAGGTGAACTCTTAGTTGTATATAAAAAGAACTGATGAAACGCTATTTTAGCTTATAAAGATTGGTTGATTAAAATTGACACTACCATATATGTTCATCACATGAATTCTTGCCCTTGTCAGAAATCGAAGCCAAGCCCCATCAATTGCATAGTTAATGTCGCTAGCCATTTGATCAATGGCGGAGTAAAATTGATATTACGCGTAAACAATATAAAATTGACATATGAGTTCAGCATCGACATAGAATACCTCCGTTCACCGGAGTACAGACATTTCGGCGTGAGAGAAAGCAAATAAATACACACACTTTCACACCATACATAAACACAGACACACACACATATTCATATACAAACTTTTATGGGAAGCTTTAATGGGAATACTGGTAATACTTTTTTTGTTACGACTTATGTTACAACGTTGTTCTGTTTAGTTTTTTACTAACCTCACGCCACACATCCCGTTTCGCAATTAAAGTTTTGTGAGTCTCTCGAAAACAAAACATTTTCCGGAATGTAGGCTCTATTTTCCTTTGGACGTGGGCTAAATGTACAAAAAAATTTCACTCAGATTTATCCACTCGTGTCAACGTACAAGACACACAAATTTTCACATTTCCAATATTGTAGTGCGAGGTATTTGCAATGTAGTACATGGGTAATTAAAGGTTTTTGCTGCTTGAAAATGGATGAGGTTACATTTTTTTTAACTTCCCGCTACCTATGTCGATAAGGAAGTTACTGATTTTGCTCCGATTTTCGAAAATCGAGTTTTCACCAGATGCCCACATTTTGAGGGTCTAGGAACCTTTTTTGACTATTTTCACGATGACGTCAGTATGTCTGTATGTATGCATGTATGTGTGTGTATTTTTTATATCATAAGATAGCAAACAAGCAGATGGGTCTCCTGATGTGAAGAGTCAACCATCGCCTATAGACCAAAGATGTTCATGGTGCGTTTCTATCTTGTGGCGAGGTCTAATACCTCATGCATAAGTTTTCCGGCTACCTTACCCTCCAAACCGGAACACGACAGTGACAAGCGCTGCCGCTATTGCGGCAGAAATAGGTAAGGCGGTGGTACCAGACCCGGGCGAGATAATGCAGAACTCTACCACCTAGTAGTCACGATGTTACTGACCCGCATAGCCAATCGGTCGTCTTTTACGACCTGCCTAGCTGAACGGAAGTTGGTCTATTCTTCAAAGGAGCCCGGAACCAAGACGGGGAAAGTGTATGTAAACATCTCGAAACTTTTAAATGGCTAGACCAATGGAAACGCGGTTGATGGCATTCGATTGGATTCTACTCAGCTTAGACTTACTAAACATTTCAACCAATATGGCCCAGGAGATTTTGAGATAATTTGAAAAAACTTCAAAATAATTTTGGCGAAACAGTATTTTTTAAATAACATATAACTTCCAGATTTATATACCGAGTCCAAAATCTATTCCTAAAAAACTATTTTAAATACGTAAATTGTATCAAAATCGGTTTATCTGTTCGGGAGTAATCGTTGACGAAAAATCTAGAAAATAGCGTTGTTCGACATAACTTTGAAATTTTTCAACCAATTACTCTTTGGTCTTCTATGATATTTTAGTTGTTTCGAAAATTAAAATCAAATCTAATATTCAAAAGTTGCAGCTTTTCAAACATTAAAATTATGTCGTTTTTAGCAAACTTATTTAATATTTTTGAAATAACTTTCAGGCTAATCGACCGATTGACTTAAAAATCTTATCAGTTTTTTCCTTAAAATACTGTGCCAAATATCGTCAATTGCATCAACATTGGTCAATTTGTTTGGGTGAAAGTGATGAAAATTAAAAAAAAATGTTTTTAACATTGCTTCGACATTTTTCAACCTATCGATTACGTAGCTAAAGCAATATTTTAGATCTCAAAATTGAGTTGAATACCATTCGAAAGATCAAAATCGATCATATTTTCCATAATAATACACAGTTTTTCATAAATCCATATAATTACTACCATTTTTAACAAAATGGAGGTTTGAACTGAAAAAAATCTATATTTGTAATTTTAGTCCTTTGATCCTAAAACACCTTAATTTAGCGGGAATTTTCAGGAATGGTCTACCAGGAGTGGATCAATCGTCTACAGATGTTTTAGATAGAAAAACCCAATAACAATTTCTCCGATTCGGCAACCAAACCCGTACCGGGTTAACATATTATGATCAGAGTGCTAAGTGTAAGTTTTTCTTTTCGCATTCGATCGTGAGCGCGTTTGGAGTTTACTAGGAATTTGTATGTGATTTGTACAGCGCCACCTAGTGGTAAACGTGAGAAACCAGTTTACAAATTCCTAGTAAACTCCAAACGTGCTCACGATCGAATGCGAAAAGAAAAACTCACACATAGCACTCTAAACTGATTTAACTTTACTAGTGGTTACCCACAGACCACTTATACTTATTTCCCCATGTTGGTCTGGGCTCCTTGCTCTCAGTGTTTGTCACTGTCATGTTCCGGTTTGTAGGGCAAGGTAGCCGGTAAACTTATGCATGTGGCATTAGACCTCGCCATAAGATAGCAACGCACCATTTACATCTTTGGTGTCTACAGGTGATAGTTGACTCTTTCCATCAGAAGACCCATCTACTTGTTTGCTATCTTATGATATAAAAACAATACACTGGTAACCTAATATTTTGTCTTAAAGACGTAACCAGTTAAATTATGTGTGGTAACTCTGTTCAGTTTAGATCATAATAGTACCGGTCATCAATTTTCAAGTAAAAATTATAGCTTAAAATGATAAAAATATCCTACAGAAAAAAAAATGAAATTTTAATGTCAAAATATAAAATCATTGTGGGACTTGAGGAGGAGTATAAAATTTGGCACAGTTAAAGTTTATCTTGGTAATAAGTATAAAAAGCTAATTATTCTAAAACTAAATAATACTAAAACTAAATAATTAATAATAAAACATAATATACCTATACGTTTGTCACACACACACACACACACACACACACACACACACACACACACACACACACACACACACACACACACACACACACACACACACACACACACACACACACACACACACACACACACACACACACACACACACACACACACACACACACACACACACACACACACACACACACACACACACACACACACACACACACACACACACACACACACACACACACACACACACACACACACACACACACACACACACACACACACACACACACACACACACACACACACACACACACACACACACACACACACACACACACACACACACACACACACACACACACACACACACACACACACACACACACACACACACACACACACACACACACACACACACACACACACACACACACACACACACACACACACACACACACACACACACACACACACACACACACACACACACACACACACACACACACACACACACACACACACACACACACACACACACACACACACACACACACACACACACACACACACACACACACACACACACACACACACACACACACACACACACACACACACACACACACACACACACACACACACACACACACACACACACACACACACACACACACACACACACACACACACACACACACACACACACACACACACACACACACACACACACACACACACACACACACACACACACACACACACACACACACACACACACACACACACACACACACACACACACACACACACACACACACACACACACACACACACACACACACACACACACACACACACACACACACACACACACACACACACACACACACACACACACACACACACACACACACACACACACACACACACACACACACACACACACACACACACACACACACACACACACACACACACACACACACACACACACACACACACACACACACACACACACACACACACACACACACACACACACACACACACACACACACACACACACACACACACACACACACACACACACACACACACACACACACACACACACACACACACACACACACACACACACACACACACACACACACACACACACACACACACACACACACACACACACACACACACACACACACACACACACACACACACACACACACACACACACACACACACACACACACACACACACACACACACACACACACACACACACACACACACACACACACACACACACACACACACACACACACACACACACACACACACACACACACACACACACACACACACACACACACACACACACACACACACACACACACACACACACACACACACACACACACACACACACACACACACACACACACACACACACACACACACACACACACACACACACACACACACACACACACACACACACACACACACACACACACACACACACACACACACACACACACACACACACACACACACACACACACACACACACACACACACACACACACACACACACACACACACACACACACACACACACACACACACACACACACACACACACACACACACACACACACACACACACACACACACACACACACACACACACACACACACACACACACACACACACACACACACACACACACACACACACACACACACACACACACACACACACACACACACACACACACACACACACACACACACACACACACACACACACACACACACACACACACACACACACACACACACACACACACACACACACACACACACACACACACACACACACACACACACACACACACACACACACACACACACACACACACACACACACACACACACACACACACACACACACACACACACACACACACACACACACACACACACACACACACACACACACACACACACACACACACACACACACACACACACACACACACACACACACACACACACACACACACACACACACACACACACACACACACACACACACACACACACACACACACACACACACACACACACACACACACACACACACACACACACACACACACACACACACACACACACACACACACACACACACACACACACACACACACACACACACACACACACACACACACACACACACACACACACACACACACACACACACACACACACACACACACACACACACACACACACACACACACACACACACACACACACACACACACACACACACACACACACACACACACACACACACACACACACACACACACACACACACACACACACACACACACACACACACACACACACACACACACACACACACACACACACACACACACACACACACACACACACACACACACACACACACACACACACACACACACACACACACACACACACACACACACACACACACACACACACACACACACACACACACACACACACACACACACACACACACACACACACACACACACACACACACACACACACACACACACACACACACACACACACACACACACACACACACACACACACACACACACACACACACACACACACACACACACACACACACACACACACACACACACACACACACACACACACACACACACACACACACACACACACACACACACACACACACACACACACACACACACACACACACACACACACACACACACACACACACACACACACACACACACACACACACACACACACACACACACACACACACACACACACACACACACACACACACACACACACACACACACACACACACACACACACACACACACACACACACACACACACACACACACACACACACACACACACACACACACACACACACACACACACACACACACACACACACACACACACACACACACACACACACACACACACACACACACACACACACACACACACACACACACACACACACACACACACACACACACACACACACACACACACACACACACACACACACACACACACACACACACACACACACACACACACACACACACACACACACACACACACACACACACACACACACACACACACACACACACACACACACACACACACACACACACACACACACACACACACACACACACACACACACACACACACACACACACACACACACACACACACACACACACACACACACACACACACACACACACACACACACACACACACACACACACACACACACACACACACACACACACACACACACACACACACACACACACACACACACACACACACACACACACACACACACACACACACACACACACACACACACACACACACACACACACACACACACACACACACACACACACACACACACACACACACACACACACACACACACACACACACACACACACACACACACACACACACACACACACACACACACACACACACACACACACACACACACACACACACACACACACACACACACACACACACACACACACACACACACACACACACACACACACACACACACACACACACACACACACACACACACACACACACACACACACACACACACACACACACACACACACACACACACACACACACACACACACACACACACACACACACACACACACACACACACACACACACACACACACACACACACACACACACACACACACACACACACACACACACACACACACACACACACACACACACACACACACACACACACACACACACACACACACACACACACACACACACACACACACACACACACACACACACACACACACACACACACACACACACACACACACACACACACACACACACACACACACACACACACACACACACACACACACACACACACACACACACACACACACACACACACACACACACACACACACACACACACACACACACACACACACACACACACACACACACACACACACACACACACACACACACACACACACACACACACACACACACACACACACACACACACACACACACACACACACACACACACACACACACACACACACACACACACACACACACACACACACACACACACACACACACACACACACACACACACACACACACACACACACACACACACACACACACACACACACACACACACACACACACACACACACACACACACACACACACACACACACACACACACACACACACACACACACACACACACACACACACACACACACACACACACACACACACACACACACACACACACACACACACACACACACACACACACACACACACACACACACACACACACACACACACACACACACACACACACACACACACACACACACACACACACACACACACACACACACACACACACACACACACACACACACACACACACACACACACACACACACACACACACACACACACACACACACACACACACACACACACACACACACACACACACACACACACACACACACACACACACACACACACACACACACACACACACACACACACACACACACACACACACACACACACACACACACACACACACACACACACACACACACACACACACACACACACACACACACACACACACACACACACACACACACACACACACACACACACACACACACACACACACACACACACACACACACACACACACACACACACACACACACACACACACACACACACACACACACACACACACACACACACACACACACACACACACACACACACACACACACACACACACACACACACACACACACACACACACACCACACTCAGGTAGGTATGTACTTTTTTTCTTATCGTTGAAAGTCTATTGTCAAACTAAAAATATTTTAATATTGTCTATGATCAAACAGAGTCATAGTTTGTTTATCCACTAATTTGTCTAACAGATATATGCTTTAATATTCATAGAATTACGGACGAGTTTGGACAAAAGGGCGAACACTAGTTTTCATATTTAAATAATCGAACTAAGGCCCCCGTGTTGGATCCGTGCTCCTTTGAAGAATAGACCAACTATTGTTCTGCCAGGCAGGTCGTAAAAGGCGACCGATTGGCTATACGAGTCACTACCATCGTGGCTACTGGTGTTAGAGTTCTGCATTGTCTCGCCCGGGTCTGGTACCACCGTCTTACCTATTTCTGTCGCAATAGCGTCAGTGCTTGTCACTGTCGTGTTCCGGTTTGGAGGGTAAGGTAGCCGGTAAACTTATGCATGTGACATTAGACCTTGCCAAAAGATAGCAACGCACCATTAACACCTTTGGTGTCTATAGGCGATGGTTTACTCTTTCCATTAGGAGACCCATCTGCTTTTTTGCTATCTTATGATATAAAAAAGGCAAGATCTTGAAATTCAGAAGATTGTATCGTAGCCTCTGAAATAGGAAAGCGTGTTTCTATTCGACCCCCAAAGGAGCATTTAGGTAGGTCGATGACAATAAAATAAGTAATGATTCTATGTACAAAAATAAAAATATTATAGTACTTTAAAAAGCTCGTATTTACCCTTCAATTTCTTTAATATTCCGCAAATATTTAATATTGGATTACGCCACTTCAAGTCAGTGACTTTGATGTCGTAGCCACCTATCTCCCGAAATGTTTTAGCGGTTATTTTTGTCGCCTACGTAATTTAAACATTTAATTTAAGATTATTTATTTTAAATAAATAATGGGGGACAAATTACACGAATTTATGTAACCCCAAACTAAGCAAATTATTTTTGCTTGTAATATACCAAGGTGTTAACGATAACAATACATAGAAATACATAAATAAACACTGAAACATCTATATTAATATTATAAATGCGAGTTTGGATGTTTGCATGGATGGATGGATGTTTGTTACTTAACCACGCCAAAACTACTAAATGGACTGGAATGAAATTTGGCATACAGGTAGATGATGACCTGAAATAGCACATAGGCTACTTTTTCCCGGAAAAATTAGATGACCCCGCGGGATTCGCCAAAAGCTTTTATAATGCAGCGGGCTACACGCGGCAGCTTGTATTAATAAACACCCAAACTTAGAAATACAAATCAGTATTTTATTTATGTTAAATTTCTGTATAACATTATTAGAGTCAAATACTATAAATTTAAAAATATTAAAAAAAAACGTTTGAATTGTTGTGTACCGGGGAAGACCAAGACTGATATACCACGATCAGATTGATCGAGTACTGTCCGAAGGTGGTGTCAAGAGTCTTCGCGACCGGCGTGTGTGTATGAAGAGAGTGATGAATGTGGAGGAAGCGAGACAAGCCTGCAAGGATCGTGATGTATGGCACTCGGTTTTCTCTGCCTACCCCGTAAGGGATCTGGCGTGAAGATTTGTATGTAATTGTTGTGTAATTTTTCAGCTATATTTTTATTTATTTATTTTGAAGACTTACATATTCAGTATTATCGTCTTCTTAATACCTTCTTAATAATCGTTATAGCATGTTTAAAACTGAATTTATTAAAGGTAGATTTTTTAAAGTATTATTTAGGTAAAAAAAAATATGCAGCCAATATATTGCTTGTCTTATTTGTATAAAAAATATTTGTCATTATTCTCAAAAATCGTGTTTGAAATAATAATCTTTTTTACACCACGACTCTATTTAAAGAGCCTGCTAGATGTAGGCAAGAGCTCAAAATAAGTAGGTTAATTATTAAGATAATACGTATAATATCAATGCCGCGATAAAGGTTGATAAAATATAGTTTTTTTTAATAATAAATTTAAGAGAACCATTCGTTTATCCACTAGGTGGTAGAGTTCTGCATTGTCTCCCTCCGGTCTGGTACCACCGCCTTACCTATTCCTGCAGTAATAGTGTCAGTGCTTGTCACTGTCATGTTCCAGTTTGGATGGTGAGTTAGTCGGTAAACTTATGTATGTGGCATAAGACCTCGCCACAAGATAGCACGCACCATTAACATCTTTGGTGTCTATAGGCGATGGTTGACTTTTTCCATCAGGAGACCCATCTGCTTGTTTGCTATCTTATATATAAATTATGGCTATACAAATGTCTGGAACAATTGTTTACATTTAACAATGTGTTATTAAAAGAAAAATTAATAGAGGTAGGCACTAAGATATATTTCAAAACTAATTACGTTCAACAAGTCATTGCGTCAATTATGAGATTATGATTGACGACTATATTTTTCTTAAAAGATCATTTAATAAAACTATTTAATAATAGAGCAAATACATCTCAATGCCGGGTCGTTTGATAACAATGTCATGTATTCAATGATGCATTTATCATCACACAATTTTTTTACTTACCTAAAAGTTCACATAAACAACGCAATATAAACTTCACATAAACTTAAAAACACATTTGGTTTCACTTTGTTTTTATAGTTAAAAAGTGATAACACACGTGGTATTTAACTTCGATAACACGTTGGCGGGAGGCAAACGCGTCTGTCTTTCGTGACAGTCTGAATTGCACTGAATTCTGAAGATTGAAGCAACGCTAAACTTTCAGCCATTTACCCCTAGGGATGTCACTATCCTTGTTGCAAGACACCCTTAATAATGGTTGTTGAATGCTCTATATAATAAAACTTGAGAGTTTCTACTGTTTAGAAGTACTACGTAGACCAATAATCTATACATATAATAAAATCGTAGGAAAATCAAAACTGTATATTTTTAACTGAATATTTTTTTAAAAGAATACTTGGGGCGTGATCTACAATCGATATCGAAGCCAAAAATATAGTTTTTAGAATTTTTGTCTGTTTGTCTGTTTGTTTGTATGTATGTCCGGGGTAAACTCAAAAAGTACTGCATGGATGTACTTCAAATTTTGTATGAATATTACTAATAGGTCGGGTCAACATATAGGCTACATATTATCACGCTTTCACCTACGGGGGCGGGGCAGTGCGGAGTAAACGAACTCCGCTCAGACGAAGTCGCTGGCAACAGCTAGTGTTATAATAAAAAATAGAATATTATTATCGTGCAATTAATTTTATATTATCTTGCGCTAAATAATTGAGTTAATTTTTACGTCATTGCCCCGTTTCTGCAAATTACGCAATCGGTGGGGTTTGGGTTCGATTCCTGATTTGGGCGTTGAGCCTTAATAATGAAATCTATGCAAATAAATAAAATTAAAATGACCGCTTTTTACTAAATGCATATGGATGTATACACGGCACATATACCAAAACAACATTTTTTAAAATTGTTGTATGTCTATCTGTCTGTTTGTTCCGGCTAATCTCTGGAACGGCAGGACCGATTTTGACGAAGCTTTTACTTGCAGATAGCTGATGTGACAGGGAGTACTTAGGCTACTTTTTTCGAACTTTTTCCACGCGGAAAAAGTCGCGGGCTCAGCTAGTATTAAATATATTTTATATCACTAGCAAAAAAAAATTGCTTACTTCGGGGTTAGATCAACTCGTGTAATTTGTTCAGCGATATTTATTATTATTTTTTTATATTACTTAAATACTTATAAATGAACTTTCTGGATAATATTGCAATCAAATAACATAGATTTCAAAATCTATATATTATTAATACAAATGCGAAAGTTTGGATGTTTGGATGTATGGGTGGATGTTTGTTACTCAGTCACGCAAAAACGGCTGAACTGATTTGGATGAAATTTGGTACATGTAGATAATGAGATCAGAAATCAAAAGATCTTTATTCAATAAAACTTTTTACAAGTTATTTTGACACGTCAACCTTCTTTTAAAACTACAGGATCGGAAACACTTTTCCTTTTTACCTTTTTTTAATAGAAAAAAAGAGGAAAACGAGCAGGAGGCTCACCTGATGGTAAGTGATTACCACCGCCCAAGGACAGCCACAGCACCAAAGGTCCTGCAGCTGCGTTGCCGGCTTTTTAAGAAGAAGTATGCTCATTTCTTGAAGATGCCTAAGTCGTATCCGTTCGGAAACACCCCCGCCGGTAATTGATTCCACAGAGGAGTAGTGCGTGGTAAGAAGTGCCTAGAGAATCGCACGGTTGTGAATAAATCGCTGATCGGAGCCAAATTTCATGATGTCCTGGAACAGCACATATGATACTTTCTATCTCGGTAAAATAAATTGTTCCAGTGGGATACTCAAATAAGCTTCTATAATGGACTGAAGGTTGCAGCTGGTATTCAAATAAAACTTTATAATATTTCTCCAGTACTACATGTAAACATGTTTGATCCTGTTTGTAAATTAATTATTAGAATAGAATAGAATAAAATAAAGTTTTATTCAAAATAAGTATTGCATGATACACTTTTTGAATGTCAATGTTAAAAGAACATATAATACAAGTATACTTAGAAGCTTTGTTATACATACTATCTGCAACAACACAATTTCAAAAAAACATCAGCGTGTATTGCACACTTAATAAAACATAAAAAATCGAAAGAAAATACAAATCCTACAACTAATGGTATTGCTATAAAATTTCAAATAAAATTATTTGAAGAATAAACCGAAAAGCATACTTTTTTGTGAAATAGTCCGTAAAATACAAATGTAGGCTAAATCAGTGATAATATTGACACATACCCCGTATTAGTCCGGGCTCCCTTTGAACAAGGCAGGCTGTAATATCAACTGCCAGGCAGTTCGTAAGAGGCGAACGATTGGCTATGTGAGTTCATCGTGGCTAATAGTTGTTAGAGTTCTATATTCTTTGGCCCGGGTCTGGTACTACAATCTTGCCTATTTCTGCCACAATATGTGAGTACTTGTCACTGTCGTATTCCGGTTTGGAGGGTAAGCTAGCCGGTAAACTTACGCATGTGGCAATAAGAACCCGCCACAATTATGGCGTCTATTTTCTAGTCGTTTTCTCGTCAGAGTCGAGGGTAGAGCGAAAAAAGAATTGTTTTTTCTTGGCTTGGATGTGTAATTTGTTGCTAATAAAAAAATTTGAAGAAAAGTAAGTTTAACTCTTGGATAATTATTAAAAAATAAAAAAAATATGTTTACACCTAAAAATTTATAAATACGACCATTTTCAATTCAATTTTCGCTCTTAATTCATACTAATATTATAATTATAAAATGTTGTCTGTCTGTCTGTCTATCGATATGTCTGTCTTTTTTACTGACTGTTCATTAAACTTCACGGCTGAACCGAACCAATATTGATGAAATTGACATGGAAATAGTTTAATATGGGCCAATTAAAAAAAAATAACCCCTAAAGTTTGAAATAGGGGGTGAAAGTTTGTATAAAAAACTATATCGACGATATGTTAATCTATTTGCGAGCGAAACTGCGTGGGGTAAGTTAGTAAGACTGTATTAAATATGAATACTTACTCTTTTGTTACTTTTTGTACAATTTTATTTACATACATAAATTTGACCGCCCGGTTGGTCGAGTGGTTAGCGAACCTGACTACGCATCAATGGGGCTCGTGCTTAATCCATGAAAGGGACAAACATTTATGTGATAAGCATAGATGTTTGTATTTCTGGGTTTAAGTGTTTATTAAATATATTTGAGTATTTATACCTATATGTATTTCTATGTATTAGTATAGTTGATTAAAACCCATAACACGAGCAAATAAATTGCTTGCTTTGGGGTTAGATAAATTCGTATAATTTCCAGTGATATTTGTTATTTTATTATTTGGAAATTTATAAATCCTCCCAGTAATCCATTTCAGTATCTATTTACTTATGAATGTGACTAATGTTATACGTATAAATTATTGTTGTTATATGGAATCACCTGTTTGTCAGTGGTGTAGCATTTAGAGGGCTAGCCGCGGCATTGCACCTGGCCCCTCCATGCTTCATTGGCAATAAATATAGTTTTGCACCTTCAGACTATTATATTTCTTCACGCTCGTATCTCTGATAAGGTAGACAGAGGTACAAGAAGTGCACCAATTATTAGCCGAAGATAGGTGGTAAGCCTATCGCCAACTGGGCACTTTTTCAGATAATTGGATGATTCGCACGAATTTAAATCGCACAAAATGTGCGAATCGACATTTTTTAACATTTTTTTTTCTGTAGGCAATACCCATGAAGTTACTTTATTGGTGTGCGAATCGATAACTCCAAAAATATGTAGTATGCTATTGGCACACACATTGTGTTTTATGCAATTCAGTTATGATACACTGTAGTATCAAAGTATTTAGGGTTAAATATTTTTATCGATATGAAATGAGACATACATTAATAAAAAATGTCTTTATTAAAATAAAAAAAATTTTAATTACCCGAACCGGGATTCACCCGGGATTTCATATGGTGAACTCTGAAACCAGATCACAGAGGCGATAAATCAAACTATAAATTTTAGTTTAAATAGGGCCCTTCTTTTATTATTGCCCGAAGACCCTTGCTTGCATGGCTATGCCACCGCATTAACTTGTTTATTAACATTTATTTATATGATTTAAGAGGATAACCATCAAGTGAAAGGTTTCCATGATGAAAAGAAGTAACCATCGCAGGCTAGGTCTGAATCTGAATGTCACATCCATAAATTTAACGGCTTAAACTGAAAAACGACAACGACATGTGCATTGCAAAGACGCTATTTCGATAGTTAATGCGATGGTACCAGATCCGGGCGAGACGTTACAGAACTCACCACTTATTGGGTGTTTTCCTGTTAATTTCTCTGAGTTGAGTCTGTCTGACTATCTACCAAACTTATTTAGACATGTGTGAGAATCTAAATTTAGCCAGTTGGACCTGGACACATTTTCTATATTTAACTGTTAAAACTTTTAGAACAAATGTCAGAATGATGCAAATACAATTTATAAAGTATCCGGCCAAATAATAATTAAGCCATCTGCCAATTTTGTCAGAAGTCTGAGTTTGGACACAGAATACTTAGAGACTAACAGAAGTCAATGTTATATACAAGTAATATTCGAGCACAGCACACATAGACACGTCTCACGGACGCGATATCTCGGACTGGTGCGGAACAAACTGTCCCGAACCATTCCGAGATATCGCGTCCGTGAGACGTGTCTATGTGTGCGTTGCTCGAATATCACATGTATGTAGATTGACTAGTGTTAGTCTACACTCTCCAGTATACTGTGGTTTGGACATTCGTCAAGAATACACCCCAATGACGTGTATAATATTTTAATATTATACACGTCATTGAAACACCCATTGTGCGGTCAAAGATAGAATGCGATCCTGACGTCTGTCAGTTAGCTATGACCACAGACCACATAGATACTAATAGACACGCCATTGGGAAGATAACGTGCCGCCGTGTATATGAGCAAATCCTATTACTGTCAAAAAAGTTATATAGTTGTAGATATATTATACAGTGAAAAAATATAAATAATCTATGTTGTACAGTTATATCGTACCCATTGAAAAGACAAGGTTTAAATTATCCTTAAAGTGATTTTATTTCATCGCTAAGTAGCCTAACTGTACTTTTGGGTGCAATTGTAAGCTGCACTGACAAACTAAGAAATTGTCTTGAAAACGCCTTTCATTTCATCCATTTAATTCGTGGTTATGACTCAGAACTAGTGATGGAAGTAGTTAACACTTTTTAACTGATCCAATAAAAAAAGATAACGTTAGAGGAACAGTAAAAATGTAGGTAAAATTTAACTACCATCACTTATAGGTAGTAATCACGACACTAGTGATACGTATTAGCCTTCTCTCGCTTTTTACAAGATGCCTAGCAGTTAGAAATTTCAAATAAAGCACGACGAAATCAGTATATTTAAGTCGTTATATTCATTGTATGTATGTTTCCCATGTCGGTTTTAGCACCATTTGAAGAATAGACGATCTGCCATTCTACTAGGCAGTTTGTAAAAGGTGAAGGTAGGTGGTAGATTTCGTGCTTCGTGGTGCTTGTCGCTGTCGTGTTCTTTCTGGTAGGGAGAGTAAGGTAGTCGTTAACTAGGCAATATTATCCCTCTACATCAGCGGTCGGCAAGCCGCGGCCCATTTACTTGCGGCCCGTGAATATTTATCAGAATAAATGCATGATATCAAAATAAACGCATGAACCATCGCGATAGACCGTACAGTATGTATCCAGCCTTAAGAAGAACGCACTTTGTTGTACCCGCGAACGAATGAATGAGGAATACGAATATAATAATATGAATTAAATTTCGTATATTGTAACAATTACAATAGTATTTTAATTTTTTCTATGGGATTATATAACCTATTATATTGGGATTCTAGGGTTAATATAACAGGTGCCCTTCAATTTATTTTGTCACCTTTTGGCCTATGCCTGCCAAAAGTTTGCCAACCGCTGCTCTACATGAATAGCAACGCACCATTAATATTTTGGTGTCTATTGTCGTATAATAGTTATTGTTTCATACGAGCGCCACTGCGTATATGCTATGTAATGATAAACATAATAATGAATCGAATAGAGTGATTGAAGATACATGAATCTTCGTGGTACTTTCTACGCAGAACTGGCCTTCCGATTCGAAAATAAATAAATTTTTTTGACGATGGATAAATTCTTTTTAAAAATGAATTAAATAAAGAATGAAAAAATAAATATCGTTACTTCTTCTAATAATATAAATATCTACTAGGCAAAACTGAATTCAGACAACCTTTATTTTTGTTCTAGATCGGTCAATTTGTTTAAGATTTATCAATTACGAAAACGTATAAAAAATGTTTTACATCATTGTTTAGAAATTTAATTCAAAGTATTGATTTTATAGCTAAAACAATACTATAGATCTAAAAATTTGTTTGAATGCCATTCAAAAGATCCAAATTTTTCATCGTTTCCGAAATTTACAGCTTTTCTAAAATCAATATACTGTCATTTTTAACCAACTAGATGTTTGAACTAAGAAAAATTGTACTTATATTTTTATTCTTTTGAGCTTAAAACACCTCAATTTAGTGGGAGGTTTTAGTAATTGGCTGCAAGGTCATGCGTTTATAGTTCTTTTTTGTATCATTAGATTGCGAACAAGCAGATGAGTTTCTTGATGGAAAGAGAAACTATCGCCTAAATACCAAAGATATTAATGGTGCAATGCTTTCTATGTGGCGAGAGGGCAATGCCACATGCATAAGTCTATCGGCTACTTTACCCTCCAAACCTGAACACGACAATGATAAGCAATGTAAGACGATTATTTTTAATTATCCGTAGTGCTTACATACGGTTATACGGTTATGTGTTAATATAGAGTTAATCTACTCGTACCTTATTATATTTCTTTTTTTTCCAAGCAAGTAGCAATTATCTATATAACCTGTTAATGTTGAGTGAATTTAGGAAGTGATACTCACAAAACTGAGCGGGATATTACAGAACTCTAGCTTATAGTAATTTTGATACTTACTATTATAGTTAGAAAAATGTTGCCAATCGTATGAATGATTTTTACGATCTACCTGCAAATAAGATAGCAGAATATATTATATAGATGTAGGGGTTACTTTACGAAAATAATTCAAAGGCGAAATTAAGATTGTTATCGAGACGTACGAAAATAAGATTAATAAAAATTTCCTCAATGATATAAAACAAGCTGAAACTCCCACAAATATGGAAAAGGAAAAGTTATCCATCCCAAAGTTTCGACCAAATTTCCCGATATTTGGGCTTTTGATATCTAACTGTAATTTGCGTCGGCGTGTCCTTTGAGCGTTGTGCCTTGAGAGGCCGGTATATTTCAGCGCTCGTTTTTAGAGTGAGGGAAAAACAGATACTTGTTCCATATTATTTGAGAGCGATATTATTGACATGAAGAGAGGCTTCACGGCTTGAGGGGGCTTACAAGGCTCTTGCGATTGTTGAAGGACGAAGGGCGAACGGGCGGTGACATAGCATTTTTCAAGTTTTGGGCATGAATAAAAATGCTGATATTTATTTCTGTTATTGAAAACAACCTTGTGAGTGAACTTGTTAATTGATTTGAAATGTTTAAAACGCGCAATAGTTTGATGGTTTTATAAATAAATATGTTTAAAATAAAGATAGATATAAACCAAAAATAAAATTAAGGTATTTTATATTGCAAATTTTTGCAAGACCTAATATGTCACGACGGCATGACAGTGACAAAAATTGACGGTATTCCATCTAGGATAGGTAGAGCGGTGACACCAAACCCGGGCGTGACGTTGCAGAACTGTAGTACTAACAAATAGTCACGATGGCAGTGACAGGTTTATCTAATTGTTTGTATTTTTCGAATTACACTGGTTTATGTGTTTAAATACAGGCCTAGCAGTTCATCAATATCGGTTAGGGGTCATCCACAAATTACGTCACTCAAATTTTAGGGTGTTTGGATCCCCACCCTCCTTGTCATAGATTGTCACATTTGTGAAATTCTCTCACCCCTAGTGTGACATCATATATTTTCAATTTTACATTTAAAAGCAGATTAATTAAAACAGCAGGTTTTCCTAATGTGCACTCGCCTACGACTTAAACCTTCAATATACAGCCTGAAAAAAAGAGTAAAAAATAATTGAGGCCACCACTATCGTTTATATAGTATCACATGTACTACATAATTGACTACTTAATGAACTACATGTACTACTTAATTGAATATCACATGTACTTCGAAGTTTAGCTACAGCACAAAAGATTTGATTGTTTGTTTGTTTCATTGAATAGGCTCCAAAACTACTAGACTAGAAATATAATAAAAATGTGAAATTATTGGAAAGTAAACAAGAAACAATTGAAGTTTATGACTCGAATCTCGATAACTTTAGTGTTACAATAACTAGTGTATTTTAGTTCAATCCGTCACCGCAACGCACTTTTTTTTGCCAAGCTATATGTATATAAGCATTAACAAATGTGTTATTGAGGTTTTTTCGAGGTTTTTCTCAAAAATCCAAAATCACAGTAGCAGCTCTGCGTCTGGCGGGTGGTGTCTTGTTACTCCCGTGCCTCTTATAAGCACATAAAGCCGTCGGTCCCGATTATCGCTAGAAACAGCCGATAATCGCTATCAGGTCGGTAAAATGCGGTGCTGGGGATCACTAATTATCTCGCCAACCAACAAACCGATGAATCGTGGTCAACTTTACGCCGTGTTGGTCCCGGCCTCCTTTAAAGAATAGGCCAACTGCCGTTCTGCCAGGCAGGTCGTAAAAGGCGACCGATTGGCTATCGATATTACCATCGTGGCTACTAGGTGGTAGAGTTCTGCATTGTCTCGCCCGGGTTTGGTACCACCGCCATACCTATTCCTGCTGCAATAGCGTCAGTGCTTGTCGCTGTCGTGTTCCGGTTTGGAGGGTAAGGTAGCCGGTAAACTTATGCATGTGGCATTAGACCTCGCCACAAGATAGCAACGCACCATTAACATCTTCGTTGCTTATAGGCGATGGTTGACTCTTTCCATCAGGAGACCCATCTGCTTGTTTGTTGTCTTATGATATAAAAAAAAATAAAAATAAAAAAAGAACTGGAATGTCTATTGACTTTCAGTTTACCCTCCATTCTGGCTACCCTGGAAAGAATTTGGACGTGACGATACTACATAATGTGTTACTGCTGTAATGAAACTGAATTAAAATATAGTACGAGGAATCGACGAATTTACCAAAGATCTAAATAACCAATAGTCAAATATCAATTATCGTTACTACTAGTTTGTAAGACTACACGGTCTTGTTTACTTTAACTAGTAAAATAGCATCATATAATATCTTAATTTTTTCCGGTTGTAGCCGATAAAATTATACAAGTGGCATTATACCCCTGCTACACGGTCTGTAATGCAATAAAAATCTTTGATTTCTGTAGGCGAATGTAGTCCCTAAATCGGAAAAGCTCTTTGCTTTTTATTTCTATTTAGTGATGTAAAAATACAAGAATGAAGAATTGGCGAATATATAGATATGATTAAAGATTTATTTATTTATGTATAACAAAGTCCAAAGCTCTTAATTTATGTTGATAATAAATGTTTCTTTCTATACTTATTCGAAAAGCCAATTACGGACTTACATTTTTTAATATTTATATATAAGTACGTCACTAAGTAGTATTGATATGCGCGTGAGTGTGTATATGTGGATATGCGTGTACTTGCGTGTGAGTGTGCATGTGTATGTGTGTGCGTTTGGTCTGCAATGTGCTTAGAAAAATATAATTTATACTTTCCATTGTCGGCAATTGGTGAAACTCCGTCGTGAAAATTATTGTCATTATGGTAGTAGGAATGTAAAATATACTGGATAACTGCTGACTGCTGAATAGCTAATGTTACATACCAATGAAAATTACTGGCATTATTGTAGTAGGAATGTAAAAGATACTAGATAACTTCTGACTGTTGGATAGCTAATGTTAAATAACAGTGAATATTACTGGCTTTATGGTAGTAGGAATATACATGATACTGGATAACTGCTGACTGCTGGATAGCTAATGTAACATACCAATGAAAATCACTGTCATTATGGTAGTAGAAATGTAAAAGATACTGGATAACTGCTGACTGCTGGATAGCTAATGTTACATACCAATGAAAACTACTGGCATTATTGTAGTAGGAATGTAAAAGATACTAGATAACTTCTGACTGTTGGATAGCTAATGTTAAATAACAGTGAATATTACTGGCTATATGGTAGTAGGAATATACATGACACTGGATAACTGCTGACTGCTGGATAGCTAATGTTACATACCAATGAAAATTACTGGCATTATTGTAGTATGAATGTATAAGATACTAGATAACTTCTGACTGTCGGATAGCTAATGTTAAATAACAATGAATATTACTGGCTTTATGGTAGTAGGAATATACATGATACTGGATAAATGCTGACTACTGGATAGCTAATGTAATAGTGAAAATTACTGGCTTTGTGGTAGTAGGAATGTATATGATACTGGATAACTGCTGACTGCTGGATAGCTAATGTAACATAACAGTGAACATTACTGGCTTTATGGTAGTAGAAATATACAGGGTATCTTCACGCCCATATCCCCGAAGAGGTAGGCAGAGGTAAATGCACACAATGCACCCACGATTAGCCGAAGATACATGGACCTACAAATGTGATAGGTGGCAAGCCTATCGCCAACCGGGCACTTTCCAATCCCAGGCAACTTTGTGTTTTTCAGAAAACTGAAAAAACACTTTTTTATGTGCCCGACCCAGGAATCGAACCCGAGACCTCATGTGGTCAACCTCAACGCTGGATCACTAGACCACAGAGGCGATAATATACAGGGTTAAATTTAAAATTCCGGTCAAATTTTCAGAGACTGTTCAGAATCGATAATATGTTTGATTTATGAAACAAAAAATAATTTAAAGAATTCACATTTTTATCCGATATAAAAAACAAAACGCATGGATATAATATTAATTACGCAAAATTCGAACTGAAATAATATTTTAGTGCCTTCAACCAAATTAAAAGTGATAGGAAAAATGTACTTAGAGCGACCAATTACTTTATAGTTACTATCGTAATTATTGGTAAATGTAAAATGGCACCCTGTTAGAATTCATTCAGAGCTCATTCACAAGACTTGGTGCATCCAATTCATGTGAATTTAGTGGAATATTTTTAAACGAATATTTTTACATTATCTTGTAATAATCTTACAATAATAATTAAAACGCAATTTCAATGCAATATTCCTAATTTTAAAATTCCGCCGTGTTGGTCCCGGCCTCCTTTATAGAATAGGCCAACTGCCGTTCTGCCAGGCAGGTCGTAAAAGGCGCCGATTGGCTATCGAGTCACTACCATCGTGGCTACTAGGTGGTAGAGTTCCGCATTGTCTCGCCCGGGTCAGGTACCACCGCCTTACCTATTCCTGCCGCAATAGCGTCAGTGCTTGTCGTTGTCGCGTTCCGGTTTGGAGGGTAAGGTAGCCGGTAAACTTATGCATGTGGCATTAGACCTCGCCACAAGATAGCAACGCACCATTAACATCTTTGGTGCCTATAGGCGATGGTTGACTCTTTCCATCAGGAGACCCATCTGCTTGTTTGCTATCTTATGATATAAAAAAAAAAACCTTTAAAAGCAACCCTTTATATGATGCTAGATATCTACTGGCTGCTGGATAGCTTATGTAACATAACAGTAAAAATTACTGGCTTTATGGTAGTAGGAATATACTTGATGCTAGATAGCTGCTGGCTGCTGGATAGTTTATGTAACGTAACAGTGAAAAATTCTAGCACTATGGAAGTAGGAATATACATTATACATGATGCTAGATAACAAGGAAGGGTCATCAAAACACTTTATTACTTAATGGTTATGACAGAAGTTACTCGTTGGCCCTTGGTTATCTCATATAAACTATTTGGGAAGAAGGTAAATGATCAATTTTAGTCCAACATAGCGACTTGACATAATATCAAGCCCTATAATGGTCTATAAAGATAGGAGAATGTTTTGACCTACTCATCGATTACAATTATATTTTTCCCTGTTTACAAAATTGTCATAATATACCCACATAAACCTTTATTATGATTCACACTATCCAGGAATGAAAAGTGCATTTAAATTCATTATTTTAAAATAATAAAATTGAAAGTTCATAATGACAGGTGACTGGCGGTTTTTTGTCTGAACTCCAAAAATTAAAGTTATACGAAAAAAAAGTATATTTTTACTCATAACGATTTTCAGTACTATTCCTATAGAATTTGTCTGAGGGGAGAAAAATAAACTGTAATATTACACCTGATATGTAAATAATCGATACTTGCATCTTATCGATTTACATACGCCATTTTACTTTCATCACATAATTAATAATTAACCTGGTTCATACTTTAATCAGAGATATAACCTAAGTATGTAAATACTTATCTATTTATTATGGTAATGAGAAATATATTTTTTATTGAATTTAAAGATTTTTATAATCGATTTCTAAATCAATATTTCAACGATTGTTATTTTAGACTGGCAATAAACTGTCACTTGTTACCTACAAACTGTCAATCATTTTAGACCTTACCATTCTGTCACATCTATGTTGTTGTTTTTTGCGCTAGCGCTTCGTAGATTTTTGACTGTGCTTTCGATTACCTTTATTTTTGACCTTAGCTTTGTATTTTGGATTGTGTACCTTGCATAAACGTTGAATTGGTGAACTACTCACGGATTTTGGCGTTCAAAGTGATTTTGACTAGTGACGATAATGTCATAAGTTAATGACAAATATGTATTTTCAGACAAGTTTATAGAAAAAATGGCAATCATACATAGTTTTCTAATTAATAATGCAGTCAGAAAATATTGAAATTGTCAATGTAAGCGACTAGGCGAACGTTCCTAGGAAACCCGCCAGTCTCCTTTCCGTAAAGTTTCGTCCGGACCTGGTGCCTTACTTATTCCTGCCGCAAAGCATCAATATTACTCACTATAGTGTTCCGGTTTAAAGGGTAAGATAGCCGATAAATTACTTAAGCATGTGGTATCAATGCTTCGCCACATGGATCGCAACGATCCATTACATCTATGACATAGAATAATAACGCATAGAAACCGAGTCGACCCGCGTAATATTAAGCCATTTCAAAGAAGCCTGAAAAGTCTTCTTACGTTCGCCGGCCCCTCAGGCATGCGACACGTGCCACGCGGAGTACAGCTCTCGCAATTTCAAAAAATGTGAGTTACTGTGTGGTGAAATGCTGTCACCATGCTTCACAAAAGCGTATTTAGGACTTGAAGATAACATTTCACCGATAAAAACTACTTGGCATCGGATATTTTTGTATAAAATCCAAACAAATAAATCATAAATATCTAAGTAGAACGATATTCAAAATGTTGCCAGCCAAAGGGAAAAATATTCTACCACGTATTTGTTTTTACCTATTTTCATTATAATTAATAATATGTGTATTCCTATTTTATGTGCGATATTACATAGCCTGGACTTTGCTTTTGCATAAAAAATAGTTTTTAAGTGTTGAGACTCACCCATTATACTGACACAAATATTACAAATCCGTTTGTCAGACCAATATTATGAAGCATTTCCTCGTATATAATGAGGACTTTTAGAAGACAAAAAAAAATGTTCCAACTAGCATTCTAGATGCCACAGTGACCATCAGAAAAAAACTCTGTCACTACCAAAGTCATTTTTTTTTAATTTTCTTATTAAATAATATGTCATCTTACTGCATTATTTCGTATTGCTTAGTGTCAAGTAGTTTTATTAGCGATATTTTCGACTTTTATCCACGAAAACATGTAGGCAAACGTGCCCTAAAATCGGTCTGCGCCTAATGTCGACCTCCTAATATGTTTATACTAATAATTAAGCTAATATTCCACATAACTTTTAAGAACGCGGGCAAGACTTCATACATCGTTTTTTAATTATTATCTTAAAGTTTAATGTGTTTCTTAAGATTCTATATCAACTGCTTAATTTATCCGCATTTAATAAATATTTTTTTAACTTGGGGAATAGTAGTTAAATAAAGTTGGAATTTAGTTAAGGTTAACGTAAGCAATCAGTTCTCTCCTTAGTAGTCTGTGGTTAGATATTTATCTTGTCATTGGGTGTCTTCAGTACAACAGCTGTTAATCTGTGCAACACTGGTGTATAGTTTAAAAGAAATTCTCTCCCAGTAATTTAATTAATATTTATGTGTTTTAGATTCAATTTGTCCTAATTTGCCAGTTTCTAATTATTCATTTAACCTTAGCTACGAAAAATAAGTGTTTACCTCGTGTTCTTGAAGAGTATTACAACAAATTCAAAAGTAAATTAAACTATTGTGTAGCTGTCAAACTTGCAAGTTGCAACGAAATAATTTTTGAATTTCTAATTTTGGATTATGGATTATTTTCCTTGTTAGTGCCGTAAGTTTCTGTTTTACGATACATTTTATATTTATAACACATTTCACATTTAAAACAACTGGTGGTGAACTCGTTCTCCTTTTGTTTGTTTTTGGATAAACAGAACGGATGATTGGGACCACTACCATCACACTAGTAATATACTTACAGAATATTTAGATGCTTTACAGTACTTGTTAGCTGTGCACCCCTATTGTTTTTTCCTTTTGCTTGTGTGAATAGCCAAACAAAACGGAGAATCTGTGCCTGCTAACATAGTTACATATAGTCTGGGAAATATTTCAATACCACACTTTTAGTCTTGTAATATAGGTTTATTTATTATCATTACACATACTTAAATATATAAGCATACATATAATTTCAGTTATTTGAGTACATTCGTATACTGTTATTCATATATCAATTAAAACAGAAACATGATGACTCGTAAGGCTTTAGCTCGCCAAGAGGAAAATAAGCTACATCTTACTTTACAAGAATTGAAAAAATATAAAGACTTATGTCAAAAGTTAGAAAAAGAACACGAGGATAGTGAAAGAGAAGTCTTAACAGTACTTGATAATAATAAGAAATTAAAAGGGGAAATGGCTGAATTACATGCTCAGTATATTAGTGTCTGTGAAGAACGTGACAGGCTGCACCATATAGTAAACACATTTGATCAGTGCAGCAGTGAATTTGATACCACACTAAGGCGTAATACCGAATTAGAGCGAAGACTTAGTGTGGCACAGCAGACAATTGATAAAATGGAGTGTGATAGTTGGAACAACAGACTAGCGCATACCCAATTGCTGTATGATGAAGTAATGCAAAACACTTGCTCAAATTCAGCCACTTCTTCTATTCAAAAACCCATTCAATCCCATAATTCTATCCCAATAGTTACAATTGATCTAACCGATGACAACAATTCAATAAAGAACACAAATACTAAAATCTTTTCTAGTAAAAATAAACTTATAAAATATATAAAATTAAATAAAACAATAAGAAAAACACAAAAGAATATTCATAAGAATAAATTGATCTTAAAAAAATATAAACTATGCAGAGAAAACCTAATTAAAACTAAAGGTATTTTAAATAAGTATGAAACAGACATACTATACTTACAGACTGAAATTAATAGTTTACAAAATTCTCTACAGAATATTACAATAAAATATGAATTAGCACAAAAGGAAATAAAGGAACATATATTGGCTATGAATAGTTTGGTAGATCTTTGTAAGTATAATGAAGAGAGATGCAACTCTTTGTTCAATAATTATTTACATCATAAGTCACCCACTGCACGAGACCATTTACCACCATCTTTGAATTGCATAACTTTGCCACAAGTTCAGTCTGAGGGTTTGTCTGTCAGTTTCAGTACTGTTACTTCACCTATAAAAGATCACCAAAACTTGGAAAATAAAAGGATTATTATGTATTGTGATGAGATTGGTAAAAACATGGGACAAATATTATCTGAAACATTTGGTTATCCTATAACGAACTTTTGTATACCAAATGCTAGCTTTTCTTATATTGTTGAAAAAATTGTTTCTAATAATTATAGCAAAAATACTATACTAATATTATGTACTGGGAGAAGAGGGAATGCCAATATAAACATTGTAAAAAAGTATTTTAAACAATTATCTATGTTAAATGTTGAAAAGATATTTCTATTTGCATTACCATATAGCAACAGTTTGCCACAGACTGAAAATAATATTAGATATAAGTGCAATATTAGATTACAAACAATGTCATTGTATGACGATAAATTTCAATTCATAGATTGTAATTCATTTATTAAAATTAAATACTTTTTAACTAAAGATAATTTTTATCTTTCTAATTACTATAAAAGACAAATAGCAATTTCGCTATATTTTTATATTTCTAATAAAGCCAAATGCTTGGCTGCTTCTATTGAGCAGCTACGTAATTTAAGTAGCATTCCTTTGAGCGTGGAACATGTTCCACATAATTTAAATTAGTAATTAAGACAATGGAGTCAACCTCTTGCAATGCATTATTTGGTACTAATAGACATGTAAATTTCAGTATAAGCGAAATTGCCATTGATACACAATATATATGTTATAAAGGCAAATGTAAAGAAAATGTACCATCAGCTAATAATAAAAAAGAATTAAACTGTCGCTTAAACCTGGTTCACCAAAATATTCAAGGGCTGATGGGTAAAGATTTGGAATTGGAGTTGTTCATGAACTGTAATAACGTGGACATTCTTTGTATAACAGAACACTGGCTTAAAAGTCATCAGATCATGTTCAGCTTCAATAATCACATAGTTGGCAGCTCGTTTAGCAGAAGTAAGATGATACATGGTGGCTCTTTAATTATTGTTAACAAACTAATTAAATTTAAAGAACGTAAAGATATTGTGAGCCTTTCTGTTGAACGAGTCATCGAGATTGCTTGTATTGAGTTCGAGCAATTTATTGTAATAAGTGTATATAAGCCTCCTTGTGCAGCTTTTGAGGAGTTTTCTAACAAAATGGAGGAGGTTATGTATAAAGCCTCAAATTCAAAGATGAACATTGTTATCTGTGGAGATTTTAACATTAATATTTTAGAACAATCTTCTTTATCACATAAGTTTATAAATCTCTTCAAATCTTATAATTTACACAAAATTTTCTATGAACCAACTAGAATAACTGCCTCTAGTGCTACTTGTATAGATAACATATTTTCAAATATAACACCTACAAATAGCTCAATTATAAATACATTAGATTCAGACCATACTGGGCAATCAGTTCAATTTTTGAGAGTACCAAATAAACTTCAGAGAAAAGAAATTGTTTTTGTTCCTATAAATAGTAGTCGATTAGAACATTTTAAAAAAAATTTAGCTGCAAAATTGCCTGAGATGCCCTTTCAAGAAAATCCAAATAATTTATATGATACATTCTTTAATTTGATAGATACAGAATATAGACAAATATTTACACCAAAATCTATATCTGTAAGTAAACGCAGAGGTTTTAGTGAGTGGGCAACTGCAGTAATTTTTAAAAGCAGGAATCGGTTATTTGATTTATATTATGAAAAATCTTTTAATCATAGTACTGAATTCAAAGAGTATGTCAAAAATTATTCAAAGATTTTTAAAAGAGCTTGCAATGCTGCCAAGTCAATACACATAAAAAATATGATAAAACACTCTTCTAACAAAATAAAGGCAACATGGAACATCATAAATTGTGAAATTGGCAAGACTAGTATTTTTGATGAAGAATACCAATTAAATGTAGAAGGAGTCAATGTTACGGGACATTTGGAGGTAGCAAAGGAATTTGAAAAATTTTTCTCTAATGTGGCCATCAGAACAACTCACAGTCTAAGCTCTTCAGCCAGTACCGCGGAATTATTATTGAAGCAATGTGTCAACAAGTGTGAATCAAATTTTGAATTTTCTTTTATTGATTCTAAAGATATATTAAATGCTTTCAAAACACTAGAAATTAAAAAAACTGCAGATTTATGGGGCCATTCCCTTAAAATCATTGCCTCAGTAATAAATATCATTGCACCATACTTAGCTGTAATATTTAACTGCTGTATAACAAATGGTGTTTTTCCTGATTTAATGAAACTCTCAAGAGTAATTCCAATATTTAAGTCTGGCTGTAAATCAGATCCCACTAACTTTCGGCCTATCTCGGTTCTGCCTTCCCTGAGTAAAATATTTGAAAAAATAATTCTTAATCAAATGTTAAAACATTTTAACAAATTTGAACTGTTTCATCCTAAACAATTTGGATTTACAAAGGGTCGCTCAACCGTAGATGCTGGTGTGGAATTATTGAAAAAAATCTATGAAGCCTGGGAGGAATCACATGATGCAATTGGAGTATTTTGTGATTTATCTAAGGCATTTGACTGTGTTCATCATAATACTTTAATCAGGAAATTACACTACTATGGCATTAGAGGTAAGGCCCTCGATCTTCTGACTTCGTATTTGAATGGAAGAACTCAGAGGGTCGATATCAATGGAATAAGATCAAACGGTGCCACTGTCACCATGGGTGTTCCACAAGGATCCATTCTTGACCCGTTTTTGTTTTTGATATATATAAATGACTTGCCCTTCTTTGTTGGCGATAGGCATGGAATCGTACTGTTTGCGGATGACACTTCACTTTTATTTAAAGTGAAAAGACGAGTTGGTAAGTATGACGAAGTGAACATTGCGATTTCAAAAGTTGTACACTGGTTCAATGTAAACAATCTCCTATTAAATGGAAATAAAACCAAGTGTATTAGATTCTCAAAGCCTAATGTAAGGCATATAGATACCAATGTACAACTTAACGGAGACAAATTGGATCTTGTGGACTCTACTGTCTTTTTAGGGATTACGATAGATAAAAAACTACAGTGGGGACCACATATCGACAAATTAACGAGTAGACTGAGTTCAGCGGCATTTGCAGTTAAAAAAATGAGACAGATTAGTGACGTAGACACTGCGAAAATTGTGTATTTTAGTTATTTTCATAGTATTATGTCTTATGGGATTCTACTATGGGGAAACTCCACTGATATAAATACAATCTTTGTTTTACAAAAAAGAGCTGTAAGAGCTATTTACAATCTCAGTTCACGAGTTTCCCTAAAAGAAAAATTTAAAGAAATTAATATTTTAACCGTACCATCACAGTTTATATTTGAAAACTTGATGTATATTCGTAAAAATATTTCTTCATTTAAGAAAAATAGTGATGTACATAATGTAAACACAAGGAACAAAAACAATCTTGCTCTGCATGTATCACGTCTCCACAGAATAAGTAACTCTTTTATGGGGCAATCTATACGCTTTTACAATAAACTTCCAAATGCTATTAAAGATCTACCAATACACAAATTTAAAAAATGTATCAAATCTAAATTTTGTAAAAAAGGTTACTATAAAATATCTGAATATTTGGATGATAACAAGGCATGGGATTAATTGCTCCTCATAGCAGTCTCATAATAATTATAATATATTATTCATAAATACATTGTAATTGTAATTGTAAAAACATTGTTTAAAAAAATGTATATGCACAAAAAAAGACAAGCCCGCTGAGTTTCTTCCGCCGGATCTTCTCAGTGTGTGGCCGCGTTTCCGATCCGGTAGTAACTCAAAAAATGTTGACTCGTCAAAAGTGCCTGTAAAGGATAATTTGAATAAAAATATTTTGATTTTGATTTTTGATTTTGAATCTCAGAAATCTAAGTTAGGTTGACAGAATTCTGAGCTAAGTTTTTGCGTAGACACTTTATAGATACTTAAAAGAACAAAAAATAAATTAGCTTTAACTATTCTTTAATACAAAAACAGGGAGAATTTTTATTTGATACTTATAATGAAAATTATAATATATAAACTTATTGCTGTTTTAATGAAAATGTAAATTAAGTTTTATACAATGATAACACTTAAATTTGATGATAGAATTCAATCAAATTAAAGTCTCAATATTTTTTATATAATTGTTCCTAGCGATATATTTTATTTAATTGATTTAACAATCGTAGAAAATTATTCTAGTTTTATTCTAATAGTGAAAAATAAAACTTTGAATATCAAGTGCCTTTAAATTGTTTCCTTTCTTTGACTACAACTTAATAAAAATAAGTACCCTAAAATAGTTATATTGAAGATTATTTGATATAGACAAAAAATAATTTATATAAATCGTTTTATTTAAAAAAATATCACAATATTGAATATTTAATGCTCATTTCTCTTAATTTTGAGGACCAGCAAGTAACGATCTAATGTAATTTTTACATATCAAATTTTTTCTGCGTAGTTTTAAAGAGACTAAAATATCAATTTATTTCATTTATTTTATGTCTCAAAGAAAGAGACTCAATCATTAAAATTGGTGACCATTTAGATTTTTTCTTTTACAGTTTTTATCAAATTAAAAAGATCATTTAAATAAATACCATAAAAATTGAGGGCATATTATGTTTACAAAAGTTATTTAATAAAATTAAAGTAAATTTTAATGCAAAGTCAATACCTTATTTCAATTTCAAACATCCTTTACTGGCTAACATTACAGAAAAATGGGGCTGAAATTAGGGAAAAATTGACCGACAATAGAAAAGAAACCAGGATAGAGAGGGTCAATCATTTAAAACTTAACACGTTTACATATTTTTATTTCGTTGTTGAAATCAATTCGAAACATCAATAGTGTAAAATTTAAATATTGATTAACGCGAAAAAGAAAATTAATATTTTCTTCCCGATAACGGTTTAAGCCTAATAGGGTCCGAAAGTTATGTATTTGGTTAGGCGGCCGAAATTTGGCTATTTTACCCTATAAATTTCTACATCACTGAGATTAATTTTAATTTTTAAAATTTTAAATAAATAATTTGATTATTAAGTATACATATTTTCGTGTCACAATTTGCACAAAAACGAAAAAAATCCAAGGTGAAATAGCTTTGGAACGTAGAATTATAACACGTAGAAACCGAGTGGGCCGCGATGTTTTAAGCCATTTCAAAGTAGCCTTAAAAGGCTACGCATGCGCTTGCCGTCCGCTCAGAATCGCGACACATATCATACGGAGTGCAGGTCTCGCAATTCGAAAAAATATGACTTACTGTGTTGTTAAAGGCAAAAAAGACAAATAAAATAAATGCTGAATTATCAAAAAGTACCCTCGAGCTAAATTATTTTCATAAGACTTAGTATAAATAATAGTTAAAGCAAATACAATAATTAATTTTCTTAACATTAAGGTCTAACTAATAATAAGCTTTGAACAAACATACATACACATACACGCACACAGACATACACATAATAACACACAAGTATTTGCCAAGCAATGTATTTCAAACATTTGTATGATATAGGATAATATATTAGTAGATACATATCAATAAGGTTTTTTTTTTGTAAGAATTACTTAAATCACTGTTTTTATAACTTAAATAATGTAAATTCGTATTGACCATATTTTTTATTTACGCTCGGTGCCGGTTGGTTACCGCTGTTTAATTACTGAAATTTAAAAAAAAAACTTGAGAACCTCTAAAACATTTTCCTGTAATTCTACTCATTTTTCCTCACCAGAATAAAAATTGTAAGTTCTAAATTTTCTATATGACTAATAATACTATTGGAAAGACAGACAATCTTTATTTCTGTGAGGTAAAAATATTTTAAATCACAAATATAAGCACAAAAGCTAAAAAAATATAAGGTTAAATAGCTTTGGAATCATCTTGAGAACATCTAGAATATTTCCCGGCATTTAACATATTTTACCTAACCGAATAAAAAGTGTAAGTTTCAAGTTTATACTAAATGATTAATAATGTTATAGTATGAAGATTATTTGCATACCGGTCAGGTAGATATATTTTAAATACCGTCTTGGGAAAATATTTATTTACTTGCAACACTATTCGAGTCTTTGGAGTCTTTGTGTGCGTGACGACGCAAGTGATTACACGAAGCTTACACGGACATTGACACGGTTTTGGCCTAAAATATGAACGAAGCGTTGCGAAGCTATGATCTACGATATCTATAGGCGATGGTTGTCTCTTTCCATAAGGCGAGCTATCTGCGTATTTGCTAAATTATAATACAAAAAAAGAATATCTCATTTTAAAGTATTCAGAACGATACACTTAAAGTGCATTACTATCTTTGTGGCACGTTGAAATGCCGTCTACATTAAGTTATACTGGTGATCTGGCCCTCTGAACTGGAATATGACTGTAACAATCGCTGAAACTTTCATAGTAGAAATAAATAAAATGGTGATATCAAATATCGACGAGACGTCATACGACTCTACCTAGTAGTTACAATGGTAGTGGTACATTTCTTTAATCGTTTGCATTTCACGAAAAGCCTATCAGAAAAGCAGATCGTCTACTCATTTAAGAGGTCTGAACTCACACGTGGGATCATTTTTTCTATACAGTTCTTGATTATTACGTTTATAGCGTAGTATAATAAACTACAGGGGTTACATGTTGTTAATATTCAAAAATATAAATACTGCGTCAATATCCGTTTAGAAACATTTTTTACGAAGTAAAACTACAGCAAACGATTTTATATCCATACTAATATTATAAGTGCGAAAATAACTCTGTCCGTCTGTCTCTCCTTCACGTCTAAACCACTGTACCGATTTGGATAAAATTTTGTGCAGAGATTTTTTGAGTCCTGAGAAAGGACATAGAATACTTTTTAACTTGGATATCCCACGGGAACGGAAATTATACGGGTTCTACGCGGACGAAACCGTGGGCATAGCTAGTTTCCTATATATCTGGAAC
This sequence comes from Apodemia mormo, assembly GCA_036924255.1. NCBI lineage: Eukaryota > Metazoa > Arthropoda > Insecta > Lepidoptera > Riodinidae > Apodemia > Apodemia mormo. The sequence goes on along the minus strand of JAUPFN010000019.1, from coordinate 17,991,935 downwards.
CATCAAATCTTCACCAAATTAAAATAAGTATCCTCTTCCAAACAAAATAACAATTTTCAAAACAGGTTCATAAATGACCGAGTCTGAGGTATGAAACAAAAAAACACACAGCCGAATTTATAATCTTCTTCTATTGAGTAATCGCTTGAAAACATAAGCTTATGTGCTTTAACATTCAGTTTCAGACTGCTTTCATCTTCTTTATAGTGAGCACCACCTAAAGATACAAAATTTGTAAGTGATGCGTTGAACCGAAATCCCAAATGCGCAAGTTTAACTGCTATTTTACTTTAAATTTAAATACAAGGAGGATAATTACTGAAGCTATTGTGGCAATAAAGTTAATTTACCAATGTAGCGGCTCAAACAATCACAAACGCTACAAGAAAAATAATAAAAAATGAACAAAAATCAATAACAAATGGAAATAATGAAATTCAAAATAAAATCCTGAATCGCGATATCACAATTATTTATCTTGTAACACTATATACAAGTTTCAACGCTTCTCAAATGGACTTCGGTCCCCAGGCAGTACACCTTGCCTGGCTGGGAGGATCTTCCTTTTCCGTTCCTTGTCTTTGTGTGACGTCATCGACCTCAACAGTAATGACGTCACCTGACAAGCAGCTGGCCCGCTGGTTCCATCGCTTCGACCCTTCCATGGTACGGACCAGTGGTGCCACACCAATAGCTAAGTACCAATCCCTGGCGAGCCTTTACAGAACTCTTCTATTTAGTATTCACATTGTTCAATCTTTATGAGCTGCCTTTTAATCCATGCTATCCATATTAATCCTACTAGTCTTACTAATACCATGGAATATATATTAGTACTATACGTACTAATATTATAAATGCATAAGTTTTTATAGATGTGAAGATGGATGTTTGTTACACTTTTACGCAAAAATGACTAAATCGATATGAATGAAATTTAGCACACTTGTAGATGATGACCTGAAATGGGGCATAGAATATTTTTAAGAAAAATCCGTTGTTCCTGTGAGATACCAAATTCTTTTATGATGCAGCGGGCTGCAGGGTACAGTCTGTCTTTTACGCTATCACGGCTAAACGACTAAACTGATTTAGATGAAATTTAGCATGAAGATAGTTGAAGATCTAACATTCAATATAAACTAACTTTTTTAAAACTTAACCACCTATGACCTGAAACAGAGGTTGAAATTTTGAATGAATGACATGTTAGTTTACTGGTGAGAAAATCGCGTGGATCAGCTAGTAATATTATAATTTGTAATACTATTTGAAGCCCTATTCGAAAGGCAGACGATTTATTATTTTCGAAATGGACTTCAATTTGTACTTTGCATACATGACCTAGATGAGTACTACTTGAACTAGTGCCGATGAATATTTCATCGTAGGCTGTAACTGCAATCGATTGAAGTGATCCGTGACTCTTTACGTTGTATTTTTACATATCGCGTATAGTATTTGTATTGTATTTTTACATTTAAATCTTATTTCCCGTGTTGTTACGGGCCCTCTTTAAAAAAAGTCTATCTGCCTTTCTGCCAGGTAGTTCGTAAAAGGCGACCGTTTGGCAATACGAATCAGTACCATCATAGATACTAAGTGGTGAAGTTTTGGATTGTGTTGCCCGGGTCTGGTCACCGCTTTATCTATTCCTGCAGCGTTAGCGTCACAGCTTGGGAGGGTTAGGTATATAGCCGGTACAATTTTGTGTGTGACATTAAGACCCCGCCACACGGATAGCAACACACTATTAACATTTTTGGTGTCTATAGGCTATGGTTGTCTCATTCCGTCAGGAAAGCCATCTGCTTGTTTGCTTTCTAATAATCTCTATATATCAAAATCAATTGCTGTTCGTTAGTCTCGCTAAAACTCGAGAACGGCTCAACCGATTTGGCTAATTTTGGTTTTGAATTAATTGTTGAAGTCCATGGAAGATTTAAGAGGTGAGAAAATATAGAAAAAAATAAGAGTAGTTAAAAAGGCAGAACAACGTTTGCCGGGTCAGCTAGTCTATATATATAAAAATCAATTGCTGTTAGTTAGTCTCGCTAAAACTCGAGAACGGCTGGACCGATTTGGCTAATTTTGGTTTTGAATTAATTGTTGAAGTCCAGGGAAGGTTTGAAAGGTGAGAAAATATAGACAAAAATAAGAGTAGTTAAAAAGGCAAAACAGCGTTTGCTGGGTCAGCTAGTCTAAAACAAATTAAATATCCACGTTTAATTTTATGTGTTATACGTATCCATACTTAATATTATAAATGCGAAAGTCTGTCTGTCTGTCTGTCTGTTACGCTTTCACGGCTAAACCACTGGACCGATTTTCATGAAATTTGGCATGGAAGTAGTTAAAGAGCCGCGATCAAACATAAGCTAACGTTTTTTTCAAAAATCAACCCTTAAAGGGTTGAAATAAGGGATAAAAAATTTATTAAAAGCTATTTTGATGACGTGTTAATCTACTCGCGAGCGAAGCTGCGCGGGTCAGCTAGTAAATCTATAACACGAAAAAATTTATTACACTAAAGTGATTTTACTAGTCATAATTGTACGGTCATTGCATATCTTATTAATACAAGTATCAGGTCACCATTGTGCTTCCACCAAACCAGAAAGAAACGTCATTGCACACCCTCCATTCGTTTGAAAATGCATCATAATACACACATATATACTAACTATTGTTTATAACAAAATTATTTCGTAAAGCTCAGATATAGTTTGTCATTAGTCTATAGTCGAATTTCTAAAAAAATTAGTGAATGAAATGCAGCAAGAAAAAATAAAACTAGATACAATAACAGTCGTAAAGTAGAAACGAAATATAAAGAAGGCCGATTAAGGATACAAAGGAGACTAAGCGTTTAGTTATAGCACATCTTAATTTGATGTAAAGTACAAAGTACTAATCGTTAAGTAAAGTACTGCTGAATGGAAGCTTAGTCCTAGAAGTTACTCCAATAACCCAATACACAGCAAAAAGACCTGTCCAATGAAACCAACGAAGACACACTGAGTACTATTCACGTCAGAGTGCTAAGTGTGAGTTTTTCTTTTCGCATTCGATCGTGAGCGCGTTTGGAGTTTACTAGGAATTTGAATGTGATTTATACAGCGCCATCTAGTGGTAAACGTGAGAAACTAGTTTACCACTAGGTGGCGCTGTACAAATCACATACAAGTTCCTAGTAAACTCGAAACGCGCTCACGATTGAATGCGAAAAGAAAAACTCACACTTAGCACTCAGAAGATTTCAATTGAATCGAAGCGTTTAGGGCTCATTTCCATTTTCAACCGACTTCCCAAAAATAGAAGGTTGTCAATTCAACTGCATGTTTTTTTTATTGTTTATGAATCGGTAATTAATGAACGGGTTTAGAAAAAATATGTTTGGGAGGGTATACTCCTCGTGTGGTCCCATTTTAATTTGGTGAAGATCTGATGCAGTGTTCCGAAGAGAAATGGAAAGTCGATTGCTGCAGTTTTACCACATACTGCGTTAAAAATTTATCTTACACATTATGCCGCGCCATGCCGTAGCACAACGTGACGTAGATACAACGTATTTATGTGTGTAAGAAGGCCAGTGTTGGCAGACTCGTGAAAAATATTATTGGATCAGGAAATATGATTATATTTTCAATAAAATTATTGTACATTTCAAAATTAGATTTAATTGTTGTCAGAAAGCTTTAGTTTAAAAAGGAATCACTGAAGTAATTTTATTTAAATGATATTTCGGCAATTATTAAACATTTTTTTACATTCAATTTTTCAGTCAAGTTCATTCTATACCTATACTTAAGAACTCAGTTAAGGTGGGAAATTTTGGCTCAAAAATTTTAATATTTTTATTTTAATGAAAATACCTAATAATTTTACTTATTTTAATTTTAAGACAAATACGCGAACGATAGAGTATGAAATTTCGCATAGTTAATGTTTACATTGCGGAGGCAGTCCTCCGCAATGTAAACATTGACTGCAATGTAAAATATTAGGTTTCTGCAGTCAGAAACCTAAATTTTTAATCAAAATATATTAACTTAATAAAAATGTACAGACTGACTGGTGAGTTACCTTCGATACTGCTGAAAAGTACTCGGTACTCGATTCTCGTTAAAATTCATTAAATATACATTAAATTAATAAAAATAAACATTACACACACTGCATTCATGCGACATATATGATATTATACACACATGGATACGAGACTATTTTCTTTACCCTCAATACCTCAAATCCGGTTAATTTTGCACGTTTTGCATGCGTAACACGTGCGCCGTCTTCTGATCAATCGCAGATATTTTTAATTCACTTACGCTTTTAATCAGATTTATACACAAAATTGAAAAATACAAATCGTTTTATAATCTGGTCAAATTTTTCATCCCATTGTATTGAAAGTTATTATTTTATGAGTATAAGTAAGAATTTAACACATATGGCAAAATTTAAGCTTCGCGTTTTGCGATGGGTACTACTATGAACTGGTGAGCTCTAGACGTATCGGTATTGGTTTTTGTGATTCTGTAGTTTGCTGCTACTTATGAGTCAAGTAGTTCAGGCCTTGATTCCTTCCATTTCGGTGCAAGAATAAGTTCTCCAATTTTTCAATTTTTGGTTCTGAATTTTCAGGAATTTCCATGTCACATTTTAGGATGTAATCGTCCTATTTTTAGTAAACGGGTATTAAGGTGTTATACCTAACTCCCAAATGTAAATAGCTAATAACAAACTAGCAGCTTATATCTTTCTAATGGCGGGAAATTTCAAAATATATGCTTTTTGGTGATTTCCATGGTGTAATTTTCGTTTTTTTTTTTTTATGTCATAAGATAGCAAACAAGCAGATGGGTCTCCCGATGGAAAGAGTCAACCATCGCCTATAGACACCAAAGATGTTAATGGTGCGTTGCTATCTTGTGGCGAGGTCTAATGCCACATGCATAAGTTTACCGGCTACCTTACCCTCCAAACCGGAACACGACAGCGACAAGCACTGATGCTATTGCGGCAGGAATAGGTTAGGCGGTGGTACCAGACCCGGGCGAGAGAATACAGAACTCTACCACCTAGTAGCCACGATGGTAGTGACTCAATAGCCAATCGGTCGCCTTTTACGACCTGCCTGGCAGAACGGCAGTTGGCCTATTCTACAAAGGAGGCCGGGACCAACACGGCGAAAAAACATCATGAAAGTTATATAAAATCAATAGTTATATAAAATCAATCAATGAATTTGCAACAAATAAAATGAAATATTCAATGTAATTCATGCGATCACAACATTAAGTGATGAATATTGTTTGTCAGTTTTTTTTATTTAAATCAGCTGAATCAAAAGCTCACTATCATTTAGATTGCCTTGTGGTCCAGAGTTCGATCCCAAAATTGGTATTAAGGTTTTTCGAGGTTTTCTCGAAAGTCTTAAACCTCAGTAGCAGCTTGGAGTATGGTAGAGTGGTGTATTACCAATCCCGTGCCTTGGATGAGCACGTAAAACTGTCGGTTCCGGTATTTGGGTGAATGAGGAAATCGTCGTCGGCAAGTCAGTCACGCGGTGATTTTGTATTAGAATCGCGTATTCAACGAAAAAATAATTACACGTGATATCTCATTAGGCCTCCCTTCTCCCCTTCTGATGTATCCCTCCCGGATTTCTCTCTCCCCCCTTTATTTGATCCTTATATGTGATTAATGGACGATCTCTAATTAAAATTTTTATTTTCGTTTCGGTGACCAAGGTAGGGTTAGCCAGGGTAGAATCTGCCCCATCTAGCTTAAATGTCACCCACGATTTGTCTGTAATGTTCTGTAATGTAATGTGATGTCTATAACCAACTGACGTTTTACGTGGCTATTGCAATGTGCCAAAACCGTCATCGTACCTAGTGTTTTGGTACAGTAAGTTTATATCACGTGCGGCCATTGATTTAAAAACGTCAGTAGGTTTGTTTAAGCAGTAATATTTGCACAGCAGACCAAACATATATATATGGCGATAGATAATGATTCCAATTATGGACAAGGCCAATTATCCCAAATAATTTGCTCATTGTTTTTTTAACGTTGAATATGTCGTCAGTTACATCAAGGTTAATAATTTAATATTCTGTAGAATATACATTATAATATAATATTACTAGCTGACCCGGCAAACGTTGTGTTACCTTACATATTAGGAATCCATAGCGGACAAACAACGTGACACGTAATTTACATAAGACTACGGATTATCCTTCCACACAGCTAAAATGGCATTAAACTTTATATGGTGGTTAAATATTCTTAAATTTTCTAATTTTCCGCGCAATTTTCTTAATATTTTCTTTTATAAGAACCTTCTCCTTACAATTACAAACACAACAAAAAAAATTACCGAAATTGGCCCAGCCATTCAGGTGTGATGTCGTGACCAAGGAAAATAGGGATTGTTTTATATATATATATATATATATATATATATATATATATATATATATATATATATATATATATATATATATATATATATATAGCTGACCCGGCAAACGTTGTGTTACCTTACATATTAGGAATCCATAGCGGACAAACAACGTGACACGTAATTTACATAAGACTACGGGATTATCCTTCCACACAGCTAAAATGGCATTAAACTTTATATGGTGGTTAAATATTCTTAAATTTTCTAATTTTCCGCGCAATTTTCTTAATATTTTCTTTTATAAGAACCTTCTCCTTACAATTACAAACACAACAAAAAAAATTACCGAAATTGGCCCAGCCATTCAGGTGTGATGTCGTGACCAAGGAAAATAGGGATTGTTTTATATATATATATATATATATATATATATATATATATATATATATATATATATATATATATATATATATATATATATTATTAGGAGGCAAGCATATTTCGGATTTATCTAGAATGCTAGATTTCTAACTACATGTAACAATAACACAAAATTTATTGTTACATGTAGTTCAAAAGTGCACGCTTCATAATGCTTGTTTAATTTAATAAATAATTAATACGAATTGAAAAAAAAAATGTGGCGTAAATATGTGTCTTTACACTCGCGGACCGGGGTTGCCATAGCGAACCACGTCTAGGAGTACTATATATACACCAAGGTCGGAGATTTCCGGTACCTGGGACCGCATTAACTGGAACCGCGGTCCCAGTTGCTGGATTGATTTAATTTTAATATTTTTGTTCTAGCGACTCGGACCACGCATAGATTAATTAAATAAAAATCTATTGTTTAATCCAAAACTAGTACAGTCAAACGAAAAAATGTTTAACGTAAAATAAAAAGAACTCCGATTCATAAATATGATAATTACGTATATAACTTCAATAAAAGCACAATTTTTGTTATTTTGTATTAAACATGTAAATCATGCTAAAAATATTTAACAATTTCAAACAATTAACAATAACTAAATAATTTGACCGCCCGTTTGGTCGAGTAGTTAGTGATCCTGACTACGGAGCTCGGGTGCGAATCCTGACAGGGACAAACATTTTTGTGATGAGCATAGATGTTTGTATTTTTGAGTTTGGGTGTTTTTTTTATATATTTTGGTATCTATATTTAATATTTAATAAATACTTTTTAATTAAAACGGTTTTTCTTTCATAATTACTTTAAATATATTTTTGTTTGAGTCTACTGTATGAACTTGAATAATAGATTCTTTTATTAATTTCTGCGTGGTCCGAGTCGCCGGAAGAAAAATATTAAAATTAAATCAATCCGGCAATTAGGACCGCGGTTCCACTACCAACTCACGGTGCTTAAACAAGGTGCTTCTCTCCCAAAAGCATTTTGAAGACGAGCGGCACAGTCTTGCGGAGAAAGAGAACATCTAAAATCATAAAAAATGATCGCTCTAAAATCTTTTCGACTTAATTCCATTTTCGTTGCGTACGTAGAACTTTGATGTATGATAAAAAAACAATTGACAAATCATTTCCCGCCAATTGTTTTTTTATTACTAAGAAGGTTGCAACGTTTTAAAAATATAACATTCGAAATTCAAATAGTTCCGATTAGCTAGAAGTGCAAAACTTTTAGTGGGCCCCATGTAGTATTGCCACCGTCAGATTTTTTCCTAAAAATAGGGTAAAATAGTAATAATATTTAAAGTTAACAAATAAACTAATATCAATAAAAAGTGATACTTAAATAAGAATAATTAAATATTAAATTAAAATAATATTCCACTTAATACGGTCCCAGTCGCCGGAAACCTCGGGGTCGTAATTTTGAACCGAGAGAAAGGTTATGCCCTTACACTTTGATTAGTGTCAGTGCGAGTGTTTAATTAAGGTGCTTAATATCAAGCAAAAATCACGTGTAGACATCAGTTAATCAGTGCGAGTGATTAGTAATCAGCGTAATCAAAGTGAATAGACGGTGATTACTAATTACTCGCACTAATCAACGGCTTGTTTGCTTACGTATGTTTTGCTTAATACTAAGCACTTGCACTAAGTGTAACCAGAGCCTTAGGCACGGAAGAAAGTGTTGGTGTAAAATTGAGAAAGAGCACGCTCCGTTGGTTTGGACATGTAGAAAAAAGGTTAACAAAACAAATACATAATTCGAAAATGGAAGGATGTAGGTACCGGGGAAGGCCAAGACTGACATACCAAGATTAAATTGATCGGATACTGTCCGACGGTGGTGTCAAGAGTCTTTGCAACCGGCGTGTTTGTATGAAGAGAGTAAGGAATGTGGAGGAAGCAAGACAAATCTACAAGGATCGTGACATATGGCGCTCGGTACCCTCTGCTTTCCCCGTAAGGGGTACAGCATGAATATGTTCGTATATATAACATACATAACATAAGCTAATAACAATTCCGCAACACAAGCTGCGAAAGAAGCTATTAAAAAACAGTATTTTTAAGTGTAATCATGGATTATTTGTACTTAGAAACATCCGGGCGTCCACGATTTTAAATCTTTTCTCATAAATATTATACTCAACAAATATTTTATACATATTAAATGTGTATATATCTGTATACGTATGTTATTATATAAATGAAATATAAATAAAATAAAGACATTTGGCTAAATGCTAGATCTTAATATGTTGAGAGTAGAGCACTTAACGGTCCACTTTTAAGGTGTGCAATAAGGTATATGACCAGCTATATTTTTATAGTCAGACGGTTGCAGATTTGGAGGCAAAATAACATTGAATACGTATAAAAAAGAATTGCAAAAAAAGCAGAGACTGTCATAAGGCCGTAGACAGAAATAATTATTTGTTACCTTTTATCAATCAAGTATTTTTACAATACAGTATTTTCATAATATACGTATAATACATTTGCATGAATTACATTCAACAGTGTTATGCGTAACTTCGACTTTAATATTTAGGATTACTGTACATAGGCCGCTACCTGCCGCCAGTTTGACGCAATAAGTCGACATCGCAAGTATATCACGCATTTTAGTGACGCAAATTCATAGATTTTTTCGCTATCAAAAATTGGTCAACGCAGCCATAAAAATTTTCACTTCAAAAACATCAATAAAGGCTATTTCTGACTATAAATCACTAGTTAAGGATGATGTTCCTACCGTCGTAATTAATTAGCCAGTTAAGAATATTGCTTGTTTCTTGCGATAGATGATAACAACAGCTTCACCTTCTTCTTCAAGTCACAAATGATGATAAACCAATAATAGTCTCCGGGCATCTACTACGATTATTATATTATTTTTTAAATAAATAAATCCAATAATATTTTTTGTGATCATAAAATCTAACTCGGGACCTCGACATTACAGCCTGGGGATCTTCAAGAGAAGAGTGAACAGGTACCTTCTAGGGAAGCGCGTTCCACCTTAGGACGCATCGTAGCCTATCATCAGGCGAGATCGTGGTCAAGCGATTCCCTATCTATAATAATAATAAAAAATTCGAATCACATTTACTAACAACTTGAATATAACAACTAAAATATAACAGTGAAAAAGTTGATGAAATGTATAGTTTTGCTGCGGAAAAGTATAGTTTTATGGGTAAAAATTGTTTACATTAGGTATATCTATGTTGCTTTAATCTAAATTTTTAATTTACGAATATGAAATTTAATAAGTTCTTTTTAATATTAAAATCAAAAAGAACTTATCCATACTCATAAATGCGAAAGTAGCTTTGTTTGTCTATCTGGCTGTCTCTTCTTCACGCCTAAACCACAGAATCGATTTGGATGAAATTTGGCACAAATATAATTTAAGATCCAAGAAAGGACAATAGATAGTTTGTATTCCGGAAATCTTACGCTAATGATAACTATGCGGGTTTTTATTTTAGGAATTTTTCCACACGGACGAAGTCACGGTCACAGCTAGTTAAAAATAAAAACGTGCCTCAATCTATATTCATTTTTGTCGAACCAAACTAAAAATTCACTCGTCGATACCAAGCTTGCTTACTTATGACCTTTAACTTGTACATCATTACAATGGAGAAAAACCTTGATATTTTTGGAGATAATTTAAACAGTTTTAAAAATAACTTAAGACATCTATTGTTGAATCTTTAGTTTGTATTACTGATAACATTTATTAGTGTCACTATTTTTGCGTGTGCTGTTGGTGTGCACTAGTGATGGGAATTATAGCTACTTTTATTTCACTATCGCGTCGTGAAGTTATTTGTGTTTTGTCACCGTTATATCACGGGTAATAAATCACGACCGTTATATTTTATTAGTGACAATAATTGTTACAGTGGGTGCATTTTATTCCGTATGTTACATCGCCGCGCAGTGATTACTATTCATAAGTGATTAGTAAAGTTAAATAACATATTAAACACTAGCTGTTGCCAGCGACTTCGTCCGCGCGGACTTCGTTTACGGAGTAAACACAAACACAGCACCTCCCCGCTAGGTGATAGCGTGATAATATGTTGCCTGATATATGTTGATATATTTTGACCGTTGACCCGACCTGTTAGTAATATTCATGCAAAATTTGAAGTAAATCCATGCAGTACTTTTTGAGTTTACCCCGGACATACATACAGACAAACAAACAAAAATTCTAAAAACTATATTTTTGGCTTCGATATCGATTGTAGATTACGCCCCAAGTATTCTTTTAAAAAAAATATTCAATGTACAGTTTTGACTTTCCTACGATTTTATAATATGTATAGATATTCTTTCTTCTAGCAGGTGGCACGGTGTTGGTCAAATGTTGTTGTTTTGTCTCTTTCACACTATGGATTTCTGCAAATTTAAGCATAGGTAATAGCTTCGCCCGTATGAAAATTAAATCACTCTCGCGTTATATATAACAGACGGTTTCGATATATATAACTGGTGTAACAAGTGAATTTTTTTATAACGAGTGATATAACCAGTGATGCGTGAAATGTGCCATGCCCAGTGTGCATGGTAGGTATTACGAGGGTTATAAATACTGAACATCTACTTAGAGAAACCCCTTTATATAATATATAATATCCGCTTTTGCCCGCGGCAATATATATATATATATATATATATATATATATATATATATATATATATACATATATATATATATATATATATATATATTTATTTATTTATTTATTTATTTATATAATGTGATTAAATCTAAAATATATGTCTATGTTACTAGCTAATAATGTAGCTTTTTAATGGTTAAAGAATTATTATTATTATTGGTTTAATATTTCTAGAGATTACTTCCTATAAACACACTCATTTTACAAACATTATATTATTATAATATTGGTATAGAATAACCAGCTAAGTGCAGCTAAATGCGAACGTAGGGTTCTGTAGTTGCTCGTTACAACAATGCGGACTAAGCAGAGGGCTTTTTAATTATTTTATACTATAAAATTTAAATCTATTAAACGTCAATGACAAATTTATCCGCACTACAGGTTCAATGCCTCTAATAACTTTTCTAAGTACATTTTATGAGTTGATCTACTGTTACTCGTAAACTTGTAAAGCTTACTTAGCCGTGATAATTTATGTTTTTCAATTAATTATATGTACCTACAACTACCGTGAATATTTTTTCATACATTCCAAACTAACCGTTTAGCCAGCAGAGGGAGAAGGGCGACACTTGACACTATCATAAATTAGCACTAAAGCTTAATATTTCGCAAATGCATCCTTTGGTCAAAAAATTGATTCACAAAATCACAATAGCTATTAACCAAAATAATAGCTCTTCAACGATACTTCACATTTAAGGGTGTGCGAAAAAAGTCACCTTTAGGTTACATCTATTGGAGATACCCTAAAACAAATATTTTTCAACAAATGTTTTTGCCCCGTGTTGGTCCCGGACTCCTTTGAAGAATAGGCCAACTTCCGTTTTGCCAGGCAGGTCTTTAACGGCGACTGATTGGCTATACGAGTCACTACTATGAATCATCGTGGCTACTAGATGGTAGAGTTCTGCATTTTCTCGCCCGGGTCTAGTACCACCGTTTTACCAATTCCTACCGCAATAGCGTCAGTGCTTTTCACAGTCGTGTTCCGGGTTTAGAGTAAGCTAGCCGGTAAAGTTATGCATGTGGCATTAGACCACAAGATAGCAACGCTCCATTAACACCTTTGGTGTCTAAGGCAATGGTTGTGTCTTTCCATTAGGAGACCCGTCTATTTGTTTGCTATCTCATAATATAAAAAGAAAACACTTTATCGGAGTGACTTCTATATATATTCGAACCAAATTATAGTTTTATAGTACAAATAATTTCTGAGCTATGCTGGAGATGAACGGACTGACACGGTGAACCTATAAGGGTTCCAAGTTGATTTCGAAACTTTGAAATGACGATTGAGTACGTAATCACGAAAAATAAATTGGAATAAAAGCCTGTGACAACAGCTCATGAATCAATAAAGATTTTGAATGAAACAAAACCAGACAATCAGTTAAATCGTGAGACTTGTGATCTAGCTCAGCTTACGATTGAATTTAAGTATATTAAGCAGGATACCTATGGTATTAAGCTAAATCAATATTACTCGATTGAACGGGTTATACGAACCAGATCTTTCAATCGACGGGTCAGTATTGATTCGGTTCTTTCAGATCGAATGAACAACACATGCCTATTTTCAATTTCACATCAAACAATAGCAAGTCAGAAGCAAAATTAATGCGGTGGAAGCAATGAAATCGTCGTAAATCGTATTTAGAAAAAAAAATGTATCAAGCCCAGTTCCCTTGTGGAGTAGGTAGAGTAAACCTAACGTCTATAGACTTTCCAGTTCACCGCGATTCACCGGTTTGTCGGCTGGCAAGATGTGTGATAATCCTTATCGATTTACCGACATGGTAATGTTAGCGATAACCGGGACCGACGGTCATCCGAAGTATGGGAGTGGTAATACATCACTCCATCAGACTCCGAGTTGCTACTGAAATTTTAGATTTTCGGGAAAACCTCGACTTGTAGTTTACTATAACACTTATGCCTGACCCCGGGGATCGAGCCCAGGACCTCATGATCTGAGCCGAATAGCTACCCCTAGACCACGAGGCAGTCGTATTTAGAAGATATTGATTATTCAACTATAAATCCTAAAAAATAAGAATGCTAAAGACGTATTAGATAATATTGATTTCACGCTACAAACTTTTACATAAAACGGATTTTATAATAATGTTAATTTTTTTCCAAAATGTGCTCAAGCAGTTGGTCCAAATGACCACTATTGCAAAATTGGGCTATATGGGCGAGCAGAGTGCTTTAAGTGGGCTTAGAGTCCGCCTGAAGCGTGTTTCCTGTAAGACAGTTTAGGTCAGTATATTGATTATGAGTATGACAAAAATAAGACCGAAACAGTGGGCTTAGTCGCCGCCGACGGCAACGCTGGCGAGTAAGTGTAACCGACACAGCACACATGCTACTTTTAGCATCCAAAACGCGCATTTAAGCGACTGCATCGATGCTGCATTGCATTTTAGCGACTCTCTGCGATCGGTCGCGGCATCCAATCGCGCGTTTTAGCGACTGTATCGATACCGCATCGTGTTTTAGCGATCGAACGCGGCATCGGAATTGAGCGTTTCAGCGACTGCTCCGATGCTAGACTTGGTTAAAACGCGCGATTCGGATGTCGCGACCGATCTCAGAGAGTCGCTAAAGCGCGATGCTGCATCGCGTCTTCAGCGACTGCTTCGGTGCTAGACCGAGCCGGCAATAGTGTTGCCGTTCGATAGTCGACTATTGATTGTTTGCTTGTTTGTAAAAGTATTGTTTACTTTTACAAATTAAATTATAATTTTATACTGATACTATAACTTTCTTTTTCTTATAAAACACTAACAGTAACCCAAGTTGGAAGCAGTATGAAAAATATATTTATCTAACTTTATGGACTTAGTTAATTTACAATCCTGTTAAAATATACTGACTAGTGCCGCAAATCGGCAAACTTTCAATAGTCGACTATTGTTTAGCCAAATTGATTCAAGCCTAAGATAAAATAATAATGTCGATATTTATTAAAAGTTATCGAATTTTTTATTATGTCGTAACATAGCAAACATGTAGATAAATCTCCTTTGAAAATAGACAGCCATTGCCCATAGACACCGAAGATGATAATTAGATTAGCAAGGTATGTAATAATTTCGATAAATTTGTGGAACTCATTCGATCGCAAAAAATTTGAAAACAAGATCTGTAAACGGTTAAACCTGCAGGCCATCCCTGAAACTTCTCGCTAAATTAAGGTATTTTAAACTCAAAGGAGTAAAAACTATAAGCAAAGACTGTTTTCAGTTCAATTAGTTAAAAATGACAGTATATTGATTTTTAAACAGCTGCATATTTTGGAAACGATGATAATTTTTGATTTTTCTAATAGCATTCAACAAATTTTTTGAGATCTAAAGTATTGCTTTAGTTACATAATCGATAGGTTGAAAAATTTGGAAGCAATGTCAACAATTTTTTTTTTCGTCATTGATAAATCACAAACAAACTGACCGATTTTGTTCTAATTAACGGTATTTGATGAATTATTTTAAGGAAAAAACTGATAAGGTTTTTCAGTCAGTCTGAAAATTATTTTAAAAATATCAAGTATGTTTTGCTTAAAACAACAAAATATTAATATTTAAAAAACTGCTACTTAAACTTTTATTCAATTTCGATTTTTGAAACTGCATTTGAGGTAGCTTTTTAAGCACTAAAATATTGAAGAATGAAATAGAAAGGTGTGAAAAGGCTAAAAGGGTTTTATTATTACTTGCTTATTATTATTATTATTACTTGCTTGCATGCTTATTTTTATGCAAATGCTTTTACTTTTTAGACCTTTTTACGCGTTCTGTATTCTATTTTAAGTTATTTTTACCAAAATATGTATATTTTAAGCCTTTTCACACAGTTATTTATTTTTTGTTTCAGAACCTGTTCATACTTTCGATATGTATCTTAGTCGTCTCTGTGGTCTAGTGGTCCAGCGTTGGCGTTGACTACATGAGGTCTCGGGTTCGATTCCCAGGTAGGGCACATAATAAAAAGTGTTTTTTCAGTTTTATGAGAAACACAAATTTGCCCGGGATAGGAAAGTTTCCGGTTGGCGATAGGCTTACCACCTTGTTGTACCTCTGCCTACCTCTTCGGGGATATGGGCGTTAAGATACTTTACTCGTTTTCTTTTTTAATAATTTCTTAAAACCATTTATTTTTAAATGAAAAGAAAAAAATGTAATTAGTGAATTGTATATATTAATAACTAGTAATTAATAATAATTAGAGATTAATGTTAAATGATTACGTCTGTAAAGTGAAATCTAGGCTATAATTTAATAGTTATTAATAAAGCAACATAATTGATATTAATCGCTTAATGTAGAATTCGCAGCAAACTTTGATTGTTTAGTAAACAAAGGCTCGACGACATCATACCTAATTACACATATATAATAAAGGTTTAGAATTAAAATTTATGTATTTTTATTTGTCACAAAATAGCACCTAAACATATGCTTGTATTAATAGAAGTGAGATTCATCGCGTTAAGGCACAATAGTACGTTACAATACGTCTGACTTAAGTTACGCTTAGCTAACTTCATGCCGTGCAATATTAAAAAACTTTAATCACTATTTTATAGCTCGTGTGACATAATCCTCACTTTAAACCCGCTTTTCGGTGAAAAAAAAAAAACAATTTAGGTCACGGAAATGCACAAAAGCATGACTAATAGCCGATTGCACCAACATTGTCTTAGCTTAGGAAAATCCAAAGTAGAATGCTGTCACTTCTTGTCTTAAATGAAAAGAATGTAACAGAATTTCACTAAAGACTGTCCTAAGCTGAGATAAGTTAGTGCAATTATCGATAAGTCTTAGGTTAAGGTAACACAGCGTTATTAAATATGTTAATGGCGCGTTTCTATCCATGTTGCAAGATAGTAATGCCACATGCTTAAAGTTATTGGCTGACGCATTCATCAAATCGTAACACCATATTAATAGGCATTAACGTTATTGTGATAGGAACCGGTAAATCGGTGATAGCAATCCCAAGCGAAACATTGCAGAATTCTATCACGTATAAGTCATGATGGTAGTGATAATTTTTGTCAATCATCTGCGTTTTACGAACTGCCTATCAAAATGGCAGGTGATCCACTCTTCCGTAACCACATTACTGGTAGCACGTCTGCCTTTCTGTAGATATATCCATTTTTGAGAGATGAAATTTTCTGTGAGCTTTTAAAATAATATTTAGTATATATAACTTCCTGACCGTCAGTAAATCACAATCTTTGTAGAGATCTTCAGTAGGGTATCTTATTTTTTATACATAACTTTAAGTAACGCACGTTGTGCACGTTCAACTTGAAGCAATTTAGTTTTAGCGGCCCCTCCCCAAACGCTAATGCAATACGATGATATTGACTGCGCTAGAGCAATATAAATATTATTTAGAAGGCCTTTTCCATTTGCTAATCGTATGCTAACTGGTATGACATATCTCAATATCCTAAATATACAAATAAGTTTTCTGATTCTATTGGCGATTTGTTCAAGGTGAGGGTACCAATTTAATTTGTCGTCTATTATTACATCAAGGTTCTTGATATTTTTAACTTTTTTAATTACAAGGCAATTACAGACACGACTTGGATCTGGGTTACAACTATGTATTTTAATAAGAAGATCTTCTTTAGGTTGAGTGCTTTCATTTATATCAAATGAAATATAATTGGTTTTCTGCGTTAAAATCGAGGGTCAAATATAGGCTACCTATTTTCAAAAATCAATCTTTAGGTGGCTGAAGTAGGGGATGAATGTTTGTATGAAAAACTATATTGACGACATGTTTATTAACTTGCGGGCGAAACTAGTATAAAATACTTGTATTTACTGTATTTTATACTAGCTAGCACTAGTTCGAGTGACCAATTATCATTAATTCCCTTTGCTTAGTCGGGAAAAAAGTAACCTATGTGACGGTTAAAGCTTTCTAAAGGCGAAAGAACTTCTAAGATCGGTCGAGGAGTTTTTGAGTTAATTTGAAACAAACAAACAAACTAGAAATCAAATCTTACCTCTTTTTAATATTAGTATAGAAGTATAGATAAAAAAGAAGAGATCGTTAATGTCATATTCAAAGATTATAATTAAGGTGCATATAAGTAAGATAATTAAACTCATATCTTATCCAATCATCTGATTTGAATCTATGAAAAATATATTTATCGGGCAAAAGATCTCGGGTTTTAATGACACCCTAAAAACCTGTCATGGATAGAATTAATTGCTAAATGTAATATTCGCCAGTTGGCCCATCCCAACCGTCAAATATTACTTTTGGTAATTTACTGATTCCATTAAAAATGGATCTAATATTGAAGGTTTCCGATTGCAAGGTTCAATAACAAACCACAATATATCATAAATCTGAAAGCATATGTATATTCTTAATACTTAATCATGCTTTTGATAAATTTGCGATGATTACTTAGAATTAGGTAATTTAGTAATCGAGTGGTTAGTGTATATGTTAGGTATAGAAGTATCTGTTAGGTTTTACTTAATAATGTAAATAAATAAATGTAATCATATGGAGCAACGTGAAGAAAATATATTTATTTCAAATTGATTATCAAATTTTAATTAGTAAAGGCAGTCCTTAATATTTAAAACAAAGGCGAGGCTCTGTCATCGCCCATGTGTACTACATCGTGTCCAAAACTCATGTGGGAGAGCATATTTAATTGCTAACTGTAGGGTATAAAATCAACTCTAAGATATGTTGTATAGCTATGTTGATTTTTAAAAGAATTAGTGGCCTTTGTTTGATCCTGAGTTTTAAACTAACTGCACGCCAAAATTTACAGAAATCGGTTTAACGGTTTAGTTGTGAAAGCGTTATAGATCTTCGAAATCATAATATTAGTATGAATTATAATGTAAGTAAAATATGCTTAAATATATGCCGCTGTTATTAGCAAAACTGATAGAGTGCGTAATTATGTGCAAGGTATTAATACTGCTAGTGGCTTTTTTGGAATGATCTGAAGGAACCTTAATTAATATAGACAATGGAGGAGCCTGTTACTCTCGTCCATTATCCACTAAATTGCAAGAGTTATTTTTTTATAGATAGGTTGCACAAAATATTTACAAATTGGGGCGGCAAAAGTGCCGCCATTTTGCGGAAAGTCGATTCGGCTTATTAAATCTCCGTCACCATGCACACGAAGCTACAAACCTTTATTGTAGATGATTAAAGCTCTTTCTTGTTGTTAAATTGATCTTTTCTGTCAAATATTTTTAACTGCTATTCTTACTAGTATAAGGAAATTACTGATTTTGCCCCGATTTTAGAAAATCTAAAACAAAAGTCCCGAAGTTTTACCCGCATAGTTTCCGTTCTTGTAGGACTTCCGGGATAAAAACTATCATATGTCCTTTCTCGGGTCTCAAACTATCTTTGTTTCAAATTTCATTTATATCGGTTCAGTGGTTTAGGCGTGAAAAGAGACAGACAGACAGAGTTACTTTCGCATTTATAATATTACTATGGATCACCATTTGTTTATTGCATTTTTAGCGGCCCTTCCTGGCGGCTTTCCTGATATGTACATATTTTAAGCATTTACATTCAGTACGTCATACACAATTTATTTATAAGAAAATAACTCCTGCAATTTAGAGCAGAAAAACTCCTTTATTGTCTGTACTAAATATTTACTTCTGATTGTATAAGCTCTTTACAAATACTTACAAATATATCACGTACATACGTCAGTCACAAAACTACGTTAAATTGAATTCTAATTCCGGTCAAACAATTTCTCAACATCAATTCGAGATAAAAGTTGTTGAAAAGGTGTGGTTCACAGCGATCCGTTTTTCATTCACCGACCAATCCATCTTTTCATGTCGGACAACTGTTTATTTCCTGATACAGCATTCGTTTGAGGTTATGTGTGGTTATCTGTTTCTACATGACTGAGCGTAATGATTAAATTTAGAAAACAACATGGGTATAGACACGTGAGAGCAAATAAATTTGACCGCCCCGTTGGTCGAGTGGTTAGTGACCATGACTACGCAATCGACGGGGCTCGTGTCCGATCCCCGACAGGGACAAGCATTTATGTGATGAACATAGATGTTTGTATTTCTTGGTTTGGGTGTTTTGTTATGTATGTAACAACATTTATATACGTATTTCTATGTATTAGTATCGTTGACTAACACCAACAACACAAGCAAGTAATTTGCTTACCTTGGGGTTAGATACACATTAGATACACAGTAAGTGTAATTTGTCCCGTGAAAATTTATTTATCTATAACAAATATAATTAATCCCACTAATGTAAATGCAAAAGTTCGTGAAATGTGGGTGTGTTTGTGTATGTGTTTGCGTGCACAGAATATTATTACCCCGGTTTGCGTGTGCGCGTTTTTGTGCGCGTATGCGTGTGCGTATGTTTGTATGAGTGTGTAAATATTTGTTATTTCTTCACGCTGAAAGAGGTGAATGGATATTGATAAAATTTAGTATACCTACGGTTAGAACGTACTGACATTTAACATATAAAGTATTGTTACAAGCTTCTAGTCCGCTATTGTGTAATAAAATGCCACTTATATTGAAACCGTGTTTATTTACCGCACAAATGTACGATACACCATAAATACACGTGGGTTTGCACTGACTAATACCAATACCACAAACCGTCACTATATTCACATTCACCAACCGACTAATCCAAATAACTAAATAAATAATAATAAAATAAATAAATATTCACGGGACAAATTACACTAACTGATCTAACCCCAAGGTAAGCAAATTATTTGTTTGTATTATGTGTGACAACGATACTAATATATAGAAATACACATATAAATAATAAAAAATATTTAATAAACACCCAAACCCGGAAGTACAAACATTTATGCTCATCACACAAATACTTGTTCCGGTCGGAGATTGAACCCGAGCCCCGTCGATTGCGTAGTCAGAGTCGCTAACCTCTCGACCATTGGGGCGGTCAACCAAACTAAATCAAAACACTATCCGTATTCATACTAAATCACTCTATCACTTTTATTGCACTATTTTACGTTAAAAAATAATTAAGTTATAATCTAATACCTTTAAACGAGCAATTCTTGTATATATATAATTGGAATCTCGGAATCGGCTCCAACGATTTTCATAAAAGTCACAAATTAGGGGTTTTTCGGGTCAAGGAATCGATTTATCAAGGTTCCAGGTCCAAAGCTCGGTTCCCAAGATATGTGAAAAACCGAGCAAAGCTCGGTCAATCAGGTACAGAAAAAAAATTACATATAGGAATCGATTTATCAAGTTTCAAGGTCCAAAAAAAGATCGGTTTCAAAAATATGTGAAAAACCGAGCAAAGCTCGGCTAACCGGATGTTATATATAATATTCGTAGTATATGGTGTGCAAATATTTCAAATTACATTTTTTTCTATTAAATCAAAATTTTGTGAGTCGATTTCTTTAAAATTACTATCGGATCGGAACGCGGCTACACACTACACACTGAGAAAATCCGGTGGATGAAACTTTTCGGTGGAATGAACAATAACATGACAAACATTTATGGCATCTACACACATATATATATATATATATATATATATATATATATATATATATATATATATATATATATATATATATATATTAATACGTGAAGAAAAAAATTTTGACCCTTTTTAAGCCAATTGGGAAATTTAGCACAGTTAAAGTTTACATTGCGGAGGACTGCAGAATCCTATTATTTTTAAACAAAATACATTAGAAATATATTAACTTAATAAAAATAAATATTACACACACTACATCCTTGTGACACACATGATAAAAGACACATATGTATACTATTTCTTTACGGCTAAAGTTAGTTGTCAAACTTAAAAAAAGATGTTTAGTCTATGACCGAGTTTCGGCTACAAACGATCGCTACTTAATGTAAATTATCTAAATCCAATAATGCTATCGCCTTTTTATTCTCTTGTTTCGATATCGATGTTGACCACATGAGGTCCCGGTTTCGATTCCCGGGTGGGGCAATTCAAATATTTTTTTCGGTTTTCTGATAAAAATAACGTTGCCTGTGATTGGATAGGTGCCCGGTTGGCGATAGGCTCGTCATCTATCACATTGTGGACTAAGTATCTTCGGCAAATTGTGGATGCACTGGTTGTACCTCTGCCTACCACTTCGGGGATACGGGTGTGAAGATACTATTTTTAAATAATAATACTTAAGAAAATTCATACACAAAAGAGTCTAAGATTTGGCATAGGAAACCTTTATATGGGTGAATAAAAGATCTTTTGTAAATTTTACAAAAAAAACATTTTCTGAGATTTTTTAAATATTATTTGATACTCGTAGCAAATAAGCAGACGCCCCTCCTGATAGTAAGAGAAATCTTCGCCTATAGACACCAAAGACGTTTTGGTGCGTTGCTATCCGTGTGGCGGCTTGGCAATGCCACATGCATATTACGTAAGTCTACTGGCTAATTTACCCTCCAAACTAGAACACAACCATGACAAGCATTAATGCTATTGTGGCAGTAATAGATATGGCGGTGGACTAAGTACCTGGGCGAGACGTTGCAGAATTCTACCACCTAATATTCACAATGGTAGAGAAACCATCGTCAATCGACGCCAAAAATGTTAACGATACGTTGCTTATATTTTAGTCTTCCCATCTGGCAACCCTAGTCATGACGGTAATGGCATGTATAGCTAATCAGTCACCTTTTACGACCTGCCTGACAAAACAGCAGTTAGTCTTTTCTTCAAAGGGAGTCTAGACCAATACGGGGAAAAATCATATACAGAAATTTCTGTTTCATGAGAAAATTTATTTTGTAATAATTAAAATAATTTGGATCTGGTTACAAATTAAGCACGAATAATTATTACTGCTCACATCCCGTTAATGAATTATGAGACTTACACATGAAATCCTGGGACAGTAACATTATTTTCATTTGTACGAATTTTCCTTTTTGAAAGCTGAATTTAATTAACGACCATTATTGTTATTTGCATAGTAGGTAATTAATTAAACTATTCGTGATTAAGCAACTTTGAATTTTAATCGAATCAGATCTAAAATAAGATAATTCCAAGTTTGAAAAACGTAATTTAAAATAATACATAAGGATAATGCCAACAGGCAATTAGTTCGACTTTTGACTTATTAAAAAAGCCAGTCAAGTTTGAGTCGGGCTCGCACACACAGGGTTCTGTACCATTGAGATTCACTGAGGTTACTTGTATACCCCCTCATTAGGACCTAGCTACATTATTGTTTTGCTAGCTGTCATCCTTATTCTAAGAAAATTTCAGATGTCTATCTATTTGTGATCAGATATTTATTTATGTGTGTATATTTGTCCAAAACATAGAGCCTTAGAAATACTAAGACTCGTTTATCACCCTTCAGATACGAAATCTACAAATAAGTGACAGCTAAAATTATAATGACAGATACGACTACTTCTTACAAAAAACCTTGAGCCCCTTAGTTTCCGCAAATATGAGGGATGCCTGGGTATGATCTTTCGAATATACTATAAGGAGTGTACTGAAAAATTGTTAGATTTAACCCCACCGATAACATTTTGCAACCGCACTACTCACCGCTGTGAAGGCTTCTATATGCATAACCTAGATACACCGTTCACATCTGGTTAACCGTTACCTACTGGGTTTTCACGTACATTTCTTGTACATACAGTCAATCTATGGAATAACATTCTTAACTTGCTTTTCCCGGCGGCTAAATAGCTAAAGCGATCGATATTCTTCACAAGCCGGTACCGCATTGGGAACAAGCCCCTACATTGCAAATGTCCATTGACTGGTGTCACTTAGCATCAGGTAGCCCACTTGCTTATATATCAGCTGATTTAAATTAATACAAACTATTTATTGATTGTCATTTGGCAGAGAGTATAGACACAAGGATATTGATAGACGAATTCAGCTACGGTGGGCAGCTTTTGGCAAAATGGAATACATATTTAGGGATCAAAAAATGCCATAATGCCTGAAAACTCGTCTCTTTAACCAGTGTGTTCAATGACGCATGGTGCCGAAACATGGACGCTCACAAAGGAAATGATATACAAAATGAGAGTCGCATAACGAGCCATGGAGCGCGCTATGTTAGGTATTACACTAAAAGACCGAGTCAGAAACGTTAACATCCGAAGAAGGACCAAAGTGGTCGATATCGGTTATAACATTAACAAACTCAAGTGGCCATGGGCAGGACACTTGGCTAGAGACGTAGTGATAGTAGGTGGAGTAGATCCTTAACAGAATGATGCCCCAGAGTGGGGAAGAGAAGTGTGGGAAGACCAATGGCAAGATGGGTCGATGATATCGTCAAGCTGAAGGGGAAGACCTGGACAAGAGTGGCTCAAAATAAGGAAAAATGGCGTGACAGGGAGTAGGCTTACGTCCTGCAGTGGGCTGATAAAAGCTGAGGATGATGATGATGATTGAGATTCGTCTTAACTCTACATAATATTTTTTGTAGGATACAAAGAATTGACAATTTATAGCTATTCGAACATAATACGTATCAAAGGGAGATAAGAAACACTTTACTTCTCAATAACCGAAAGATCAAGAGATTTTCTTATTTCTTTTGATGATTCAATTTAATTGGCGTCTTTAAAAAAAGAAAGTTCAAAATTTGATTTAAGCCGTGTATTGGAAAATATGTTTGATCGACTTTAGTTTTCGGATTAATTAAATTACCTGCTAACGAAAGTTTATCAGCAATTATTTTAAAATAACAAATATAAAACTACTGAAATTTTTAGTATAGCTTTCTTTTTTTCTTAAATCCAGATCATAATCGATGTAGTAGTTTTTCTGTATGCCAGAATTTCTATTTACTAGGACTACAAGAACAAACAGATTGAAATTTTTAAATATATCATGTTAATAAGAGTTTAATGTGTCTGAAAAACTTAAGGAGTAGTCTGAGGTCAAGAAAACGGAAATGTGGCAAATAAACTCGAGTTGGTCCAGGCACCTCTTTGAAGAATAGACTACTTACCATTCTGCCCGGCAGGCCGTAAAAAGTAAACAATTGACTATACGTGTACCTTTGTGACTACCAGGTGGTAGAATTCCGCAACATTTTGCCCTACTATATAGTACCTCCACCATACATATATATTCCTGCCGTAATAGCGTTAGTTCTTGTCTCTGTTATGTCCCGGTTCGGAGGGTATAACCACAGTATATTGGAGATTATCAGTAGTCAATCTGCATACATGTGATATTCGAGCAACGCACACATAGACACCTCTCACGGACGCAATATCTTGGAATGGTTCGGGACAGTTTGTTCCGCACCAGTCTGAGATATCGCGTCCGTGAGAGGTGTTTATGTGTGCTATGCTCGAATATTACTTGTATGTAACATTGACTTCTGTTAATCTCTAAGTATTCTGTGGTATAACGGTAGCCGGTAGACTTATGCATGTGGCATTGCCGTTTACACTGATTTACATCTTTGATGTTTATAGGCAATGGAAGTCTTATTCCATCAATAGAGCTACCTGCTTGTTTGCTGTTTAATAATATAAAAAATATTACAGAATATTTACGGAGAGAATATATAAGCAGGTGTTCAGGTTCTAGTTTTTTTAAATTTTCTGTGAAGTTCACAGTGGAGATAGGTTTGTCCATTTTGATGGTTAGATCGTCTGAGTTCCTGATAAGCAACTTATATTGATATATAAAATATCCAAGATGCAAAGTACCGAACAAAACTGAGACTCAAAACTATCGCTAATTTTACATAAGTAGTTATGGCAAAAACATATGTTTTTGTATATCCAACCTTAAGCGCAAGATTTATAGTTGTTTTTACAAAATAATGTATAAAAAGTAATAAAATTGACAGTATCGCGACCGACGCGATTCTATTTGAAATGAGCGCACAATTTAAAATTGTGCGCTCATTTTTAGAGGACGTTTTTGATACACTGATTGTGTATCTTGGGTTTTTTATATCAATGACAACTTAAAAAAAGGAACGACTGTCAAAACATATCACTACTATTGGTGAAGTAACACGTATCTAAGTATCTAACTACTAGCTGGTAGAGTCCTGCAACGTCTCGTTCGAAATTGGTACACCGAGCTATCGCTGTCGATACACTCCTTAGATATTTTCAATTTTCATTCGGTCACTTTCATTCATTATATTACATTTCTAATAGTCGTACAAATACAATTTATTGCTAAAAATGTTATTATACTAAAATTACTCGATATATTTTACAACTATTAACAACTAACTCGGTCATTTTTTGTGACACATTTGAAAATCTTTAGCCATTTACAAAGTGCCAGTTGAAAAAGCGAATGGCTCAATGCCAATAGTGGGAGATAATAAATAACTCGTAATAAAAATACTGGGAGATAATAAATAACTCGTAATAAAAAATACTGGGAGATAATAAATAACTCGTAATAAAAAATATTGGGAGATAATAAATAACTCGTAATAAAAAATATTGGGAGATAATAAATAACCCGTAATAAAAAAATACTGGGAGATAATAAATAACTCGTATTAAAAAATATTGGGAGATAATAAATAACTCGAAATAAAAAATACTGGGAGATAACAAATAACTCGTAATAAAAAATACTGGGAGATAATAAATAACTCGTAATAAAAAATACTTTAATGTGACATGAAAACGAGGCCTTAGAATTTATACCAATATTTACATATTTGTATAGAAAATTGAAATCAATAGATATTCAATATTTACATCAAAACAAATTCAAAATAGACCTACAACGGAAAACCTACTCAATACTGTGTCTGTTGTTCAAACGGCTCATTGTTGTGGCTGTTATGATTGATGAAACGCGCACAAATGTTTGCGAAGGTAATCGCTGATTAGAATTGTAGATATATCAACATTAATTTATTAATTCGCTAACTAGAATAGAACAAACTTTGTTTCAGATATACCATAGTTAGTCTATAAAATGCAGGAACGAAAAACAAAACTTTTACACATATTGTTTTCTTTTTTCTTCTTTAATTTTCTATTATTATTCTTAGCCTTTTTAACGGACTTCATAAGAGGAGCAGATTCTAAATTCGTTAGGATCTTTGCTTTATTGTATTTATATTATATTTAGCGAATTTGCTTTTATTTATATTTACCGAGTTTCACCAGTTTTTCGGTTAACAAGATGAAAAATAATAACAATAATAATCTTTTATTACCTCATCAACCATATATGTATATGACAGTTAATAAGCCAAGGGTTGACTCCTTCTTTTGAGTGTAATGAACACTTGTGCCAGAAGGAGCCACTCTTCCTTAACACACAAATGGGGGTAGGTACCTATCTGATAATAATTAGAACTTTTTTCTAGGGTGGTTTCCGAAATCGGCAGCTTAAAGTTTTTATCCGGGACATGAGAGAGCACACCACCGCCAGACTTCGAGGTCCTTCAGATAAAACTTCAAAAAACCTCTGACAATTTTGCCCTATCAGGGATCTAATAATCTGGGTCAAATAGGTTTGAAGAACACAATTTTTTTATTAAAACGTAATTTTAATAAATTTAGACTCTTAAAACAATTTTTATAATGTTGTTTTCTTTATAACTCTCATATTACTTGTGCTGTCGACGGGCCATCGAAAACGGAACACTAATCCCTTAAGTGTATTTCTACATATTTACTTCTACATATATACGATTTTTTCTTAACGCTCAAAACACATATGGAATGTGTAATCATTGTTTCTAGTTGGAATATTGGAAAAAGAACTTTATCAACACCTGCAAACCGAAATGGAGATTACCTTAAACCCAAAAAAAACATGAAAAATATATATTTTATGGCAATTGTACATATGGTGGGTATGCTAATGAAAATAATGAATAAGTATTAAAGTTTTAGTCGGTTAAGTCACAAATATGCATGATTAGATGGATCAATCCTAACATTTAATAAAATTAACACAAACAATTCACGTATTGATCTTTTGCTACACGGTCAAATAGTGTTTTTGTAACAAAGTAAATACTTGAACAAAAGTTCAAGTATTTACTTTGTTACAAATTTGTAATAGCCTAAAAATACTTGTCTTTACCAAATTAACACTCATGAAATGTTCTTTTTCTAGGAAATTAGAAAAGTAGTTCAAGAAAAATATTTGTTTATCAAACTATTCCATGTTGAATTTTTCGTTTCATCGTTTAATTACTCTTTAATTAAACGATGATACGAAAAATTGTTTTAGGAATCTTAAATGTACTTAGTTGAATTAGAATAAGCGTCCATATAATATAATAATATCGCTGAACCAATTACACAAATCGATCTAAGTACCCCGACCCCAAAGTAAGCAAATTATTTGCTTGTGTTGTGGGTGTTAGTCAACGATACTAATACAAAGAAAAATATACACATATAAATACTGTTACATACATAATTAATACCGAAACCCAGATATATAAACATCTATGCTCATCACACAAATCTTTGTCCCTGTC
This sequence comes from Apodemia mormo, assembly GCA_036924255.1. Taxonomy (NCBI): domain Eukaryota; kingdom Metazoa; phylum Arthropoda; class Insecta; order Lepidoptera; family Riodinidae; genus Apodemia; species Apodemia mormo. The sequence goes on along the minus strand of JAUPFN010000019.1, from coordinate 17,963,815 downwards.
GGAAATCGAACCCTCAGCCCCATCATATCGTAGTTAGGTTCGCTAACTACTCGACCAAAGCCATAAAACTAAAAAATAAATTTGCGACAGCTAAACTGCCGTTCTATATCTTACTGGCTACCTTACCCTCTAAACCGGAACACGAAGTTGACTAGCACTAACGCTATTTTGGCCGGAATAGTTAAGGCGGTGGTACCAGACCCGGGCGAGACAATGCAGAACTCTACCACTTAGTAGCCACGATGTTAGTGACTCGCATAGTCAATTGGTCGCCTCTTACGACCAGCCTGGCAGAACGGCAATTGGTCTATTCTAAAAAGGAGCCCGGGATATAGATTGTAGCGACAATAAAGACTTCTATGGACTAACGTACTAGATTAAACTCTCTCACCGAGAGTTTATTGTACTTCGTACTAGAGAAGCTATCTGTACATCTACACAAATAAATTCTTTTTTCATTAATTTTACAATTTAAGTTTTAGCCCTGATAATGCAGTAAAATGCGAAACCGGTTGGCTATTTAAATAAAAAAGTATATATTATATATAATTAGTGAATGGTGAAACAGTACAAGTGTAAAATTTAAAACAATAATATTAAGAAAATGATAAAAGTTTTCTGCACGAACGTGACAAATCACAGACGCATGACAAATATTTTATTAATATAATAGATAATTGGTTTATATAAAGAGGCCTTTAACTCCATTACTAGGGATAAACTGCTCAGCTACAGCGAGTACATTTTTTTGGATATTCTACTCTAACTTAAAATGTAATTCTTATAATAAAATTAAACAAATGTTGTCTGGTAGTGATCGCTCTTTGGCGATAAGACTGCTTTTGTGTATTATGAGTTTTTAAATTGTTTGTGCTAAGCATGCATTTTTATTGTAAGTTTGTATACAATAGTTATCATCATTCATTCGTGCATTCATTCATTCATTTATTCTTTCGTTCGTTCATTCATTCATTCAACACACGTTTATTAATTTGCCCAATTCGGGAATCGAATGCGGGCCCTCGTGTGGTCAACGCCGATACCGAACAACTAGACCACAGAGGCGATAACCTAACAAATTGCCTTGAAATGCGTATCCTATGTCCAGTTCAATGCATGGTTAATCCATACATGCCAACACTGTAAGACATGTAAAAATAATTTATTTCTGTTGCCGCTACAACAAATACTAAAAATAAAAAAATGAAAATATTAAGGGGTTCCCCCATACATTAAACCTTTTTTTTTCGTATTTTGTTGCTATGATGTACGGAACCCTTCGTGCGCTAGTCCGACTCGCATTTAGCCGGCTTTTTATATATACAGGCGGTATTTTTAATATTCTAGAAGAACTCAACAACAACAGAAATAAACCTAATGTTTTTATACTGATTCTCTTTGAAAATTTAATAATGTCGTCTATTGAGCTGGTGTCTTTGACAGAAACAAATGCCAGTAATTTAAGTTGGATCTATTGCACATAACTCCTGGCCTACTGCAATTTTTTGACAATAATGGAGTTTGTGAGTAATACATAAAGTTAATTTTTGCTTACTCCAATTATTTGTTATGTCCTTCTGGTAGTAAACTCCTTTACGGTCGATACGGGTAACTAAGTTTAACGCGGATATTGCATCCCCCACATCACTGCTAGTAAATTGTCATCGAGATACAAGTATACATAATGTACGCCTATATCTAATGTTGAATCTTGCATTCAACCGTGATTACAGATTGTATGATGATGAATACTGAGTAGTGCTCTTATGGATACATATATATCTATATATAATCTATATAAATAAATAAAATTAGAGTGTCTGTTTATAATATTAAAATTCCCGCTTTTTACTAAATGCATATGGATGTATACACGGTACATATAACAAAATAACATTTTTTTAAATTTTTGTCTATCTGTCTGTCTATCTGTTTGTTCCGAATAATCTCTGGAACGGCTGGACCAACTTTGACGGGACTTTCACTGGCAGATAGCTCATGTGACAGGGAGTAACTTAGGATACCTTTTCCGAAATTTTTCCACGCGGTTGAAGTCGCGGGCGCAGCTAGTTAGAACATACAATAATAAATTAAAAGAAATCAATTTGAATTTTGCTTAAATTTGCTAATTATATGGCGTTACTATTGATGAAATCGATGGGAAGGAAATTTTCTTAGTAAAACCAGTGACACCATGAGCTAGTGAGAAGACATCGATCACTCTTAGGAAGAAGTTTGCCGGTTCCGATCCAGCCAGTATAGATTTTGGAAGTGAAAACTCTGGAGTGAACCACTTTTGATAGATAAGTTTACCGGCTACCTTACCTTGATAGAGACAAAACTTATAAGTTCGTATGACATAGTGTCATAAGCACGTTTTTTTATATCATAAGATAGCAAACAAGCAGATGGGTCTCCTGATGGTAAGAGTCAACCATCGCCTATAAACACCAAAGATGTTAATGATGCGTTGCTATCTTGTGGTGAGGTCTAATGCCACATGCATAAGTTTACCAGCTACCTTACCCTCCAAACCGGAACACGATAGTGACAAGCACTAACGCTTCATTTTAAGCAGTCATTATTATTATTATAATATATAATATTAATACGCTAAGATTAAGATGTTTGCCTCCCTTTTTAGTGTAAACCTCACAATTACTCCAAATAAATTCTATATCATTTTATTGGTAATTGCTTGCTCTATCGGCATCACCAACTAAAAAATTATTACTGCTAATACAGCAATGCTGCCATCTGACAGCTTTAATTTTGAAACAACGTCAACATGATTGACGGAGGGTAATTTTTTTGTTCAATTTCAAATCAACTTAAGAAGTATTTAACAAAATTACTTAGTGCGAATTATTCGCATGGGTATTGCTAGAAAGACGTATTTCGCTAGAAATTCTCCCAACATACGAATTTTTTAGGATATCACTTTACATTTCTGTACATAGTATACATCACTCTCCTTTTTCTAGAAATAAATCACCTGTAATTCAAAGTGGAAATAATAAATGTATAGCCATATTTTATGACTAAGCAGGTGGGTCTTACGATATTATAAGGCATATAATATAGTTACTGGTTATATTCTCTCAACCAAAATACATTAACAAGTAGTAACATAATGGCAGGCAGGATTAAGTAAGTTGGTAGTAATGACTACAAACTTCAAAAATACATTGTTTTTTGTTGTGACCTAAACCTAGGCTGGGATGGCTGGTCCTGGTTTTCGGGTTATATATTTTATCACAATTATATCACGGCAAAATGCAAGGAAAAGGTCACTCACCTTTAGCTTGCGCTGCGCTGGTGCTTGCCACGATGTCTGTTCGTTGGTTGGGTAAAGTAGCCGCCGCCGACCGATCCGCGTACAGTACCGCCGCCGTGGAGGATTGCGAGGGCGCTTCTGTGGCGCGGCAGTGACGCTGTCACCGCGACAGACGTCAACCGTCAAGGGTTTCGCGACCTACCCTTACATCTGCCGTGATATAATGCCCGAACATTTTTAATTTTTTTTATATTATAAGATAGCAATTATATATTATAAGTCGCCTCTGTGGTCTAGTGGTCCAGCGTTGGCGTTGACCACATGAGGTCCCGGGTTCGATTCCCAGGTCGGGCACATAAAAAAAGTGTTTTTTCAGTTTTCTGAGAAACACAAAGTTGCTCGGGATTGGAAAGTGCCCGTTTGACGATAGGCTTGCCACCTATCACATTTGTGGGACCAAGTATCTTCGGCTAATCGTGGGTGCTCTTGTTGTACCTCTGCCAACCCCTTCGGGGATATGGGCGTGATGATACTTTATAAGATAGCAAACAAGTAAATGGGTCTTGATGGTCTTGAATTCAACCATCGCCTAAAGACACCAAAGATGTTATTAGTGCGTTGCTATCTTATGCCACATCTATAAGTTTACCGGCTACCTTACTCTCTAAATCGGAATATGACAGTGACAAGCACTAACGCTATTGCGGCAGAAGTAGGTAAGGTGGTGGTACCAGACCCGGGCGAGACACGATGGTAGTGACTCGCATAGCCAATCGGTGCCTCTTACTACTTAATAAGTTTTTATGAAAGGCGCATAAGTTTATATGTATGAAAGTTTTTCATTTTTATATTACAAATTTGGCTGGACCTTCCTGCCAAATTTTAAGTTTTTGCAGAAGTTTTACTATTCAGAAGGTATTAATTGTTAGTAAACATCGACCGGATTAAGGAGGTCTAAAGACTCATGCAAGTATATATAAAAGTCCTTTTTTATATTAATATTTCTGAGCATTAAAATAAGATGGTACTTGATTTGTCTGATAAAAATTCTGACAACTAGGAAATATTAAAAGACTTATTAATTTAGGCACATTTTGAAACTTTAATAACTTAGTTAAATTCGTTTTATTTTTGTATATTAATTAAACCTACGTTTATTTGTTGAGTGGTGATGGTGATGAAAATGTGTCGTATAAAAAGGTTTTCCAAAACAACATTTTTTTCTAATTATTGCCTTAAAATATTTTTTGCTCAGTGTGATAGGCATTTTCTGTTGAGTACTATATAATATCTTCATAACACCGCGGACGATGTTGCGGTTATGAGGCACCTAGTGTTTTTCAATAAAAATTAAACATTTCCTAGTTAGAGAAAACCATTGCTTAATGCTTATGGCACATTCGATATAAATTGTGTGTGTAAAGTTTGTCAGCTACCTTGCCCTCCAAACCCGATTACCCAGAGAAGACTGCATTTTAGCCGCCTGTATTTTCCCCCGTGTTGGTTCCTTTGAAGAATAGGCCAACTGTAATTCTGCCAGGAAAGTCGTAAAAGACGACCGATTGGTTATGTAAGTCACTGCCATCGTGGCTACTAGGTGGTAGATTTCGGCATTGTCTCGCCCGGGTCTGGTATTACCGCTTTACCTGTTTCTACCGCAATAGCATCAGTGCTTGTCATTGTTGTGTTCCGATTTGGAGAGTAAGGTGGCCGGTAAACTTATGCATCTTGCATTAAACCTAGCCACAAGATAGCAACGCACCATTAACATCTTTGGTGTCATAAGCGACGGTTGCCTCTTTCCATCAGGACACCCATAAACTTGTTTGCTATCTTAGGATATAAAAAAGCCAGGCATTTTGTAAAAGGCTAATCATGTCGCATCGAAAATCTGTAATTTATCGTATAGAAGGGTGAAAAGCGCCTGTAGAATAAATACTAGCAAAGTATCAAACTTGAACAAAGCATATAACCAAACTACGAAATGGAAAAAAGACGAGAAATATATCACACTTTCTTTTTGAGTTATATTTTTTTGCAGTTTAGGAAAAAATGATGTGGTGTCGCGGGACACCAGGTAGGAACGAACTTCCTTCGGCTAAACGGCACTACTCGCTTGTGTACGCGACTGTCGCGCCTGCGCACGTCTCATTTAACGCTTTTATTCCACGCATTTTTCTTACGGTTTTACTATCACATTTTTTTCAGTTCGGTCGCGCAGCAAAATCCCTATCCCCTCCAAGCCTGCCGTAAGGAACTTCGTTCCAATTAATAAGTTTTACACCCGTGTTGGTACGGGCGCTTTTGAAGAAAAGACCATCTGTCGTTCTGCTAGACAGTTCGTAAGAGGCGAATGATTGGCTATGCGAGACACTACCATCATCGCTACTAGGCGATAGAGTCCTGCATTGTGTCCCATGGGTCTGGTTCAACCGCCTTACTTATTTCCGCTGCAAAAGCGTCAGTGTTTGTCACTGTCATGTTCCAGTTTGTTCCAGTTTGTAAGGTAAGGTAAATTTACGCAAGTGGCGTTAACACCTCGCCACATAGATAGCAACACACTAATAACATCTTTTGGTGTCTACAGGTTAGTTAGGTAGGTTTTGGTGGCGATAGTTGTCTCCTTCCATCAAGAAACCCATCTGCTTGTTTGCTATATGATTTAAAAAGTGAAATAAGTATCTTCACACCCGTATCCTGAAGAGATAGGCAGAGGTACAACAAGTGCACCCACGACTAGCCGAAGATACTTAGTTCCATAATGTGACAAGTAGCAAGCCTATCACCAATCCCGGGCAACGTTATTTTTGTTAGAAAACTGAAAAATCACATTAAAAAAAAAACAAATGAATTAAGTGAATTTTCACGATACTCGCGTAAAGCTTTAGTTTGAAGAGACACGTATGTGCGTACACATTATCAAGAAAATCGCAACATCGAATTAGTTGTTAAATCTCCATCTAATTACCCAAGTATTAAACATTATTCAATTATTTCAAGGCGTTTTAATTTATAAAATTATCGATTAAAAATAGCAACTGTTTGTTTTGTCTAATTTTTTTGTGGAATAGAGGGCAAACTAGCAGAAGGAGCACCTAATGTTAAATGATCACCGCCACCCATGGACATTGGCAATACCAGAGGTCTTGTAGTCGCGTTCCTGATCTTTTAAAATCAGCAAGATCTTTTCTTAACCTCGTTTATCGCCTCGGTGGTTTAGTGGCCCCGTATCGGTGTAGATCACATGAGGTTCCGGGTTCTATTCCCGGGTCGGGCAATTCAATGTGTTTTTTTTTTTCAATTTCCTGACAAAAATAACGTTGCCCAGGATTGAATAGAGTTTGCTTTAGGCTTGTCATCTATAACGTTGTGGGATTATCTTTCATTAATCGTGGGTGCACTTGTTGCATCTCTGCCTAACTTTTCGAGGCGCGTATGGGCTTAAAGATATATTTTTTGCTACAATAAACGGTACAATAAACTAATATACTTGCTTCGATATCTTCTTTGCACAGATTTTCAGAAAGTTTGCTCCATTCCTTACACTTCTATAAGTTTATCATTGCAAAAATCGCATATAAGATTTTACGGAACGTTGCAAACTTAATTTCCTCTTTGCTGATGAGATTTCGATTTTAAAAAATGACACCGATATACTCTCAATAACATCTTAGCTTGACTCGAGGATTGAAAAATAGTCTATCGTCTAATCCAATCACGTTTTATCTAATCTAACCATCATCTAATCACGTTTCAAGTCAGTTTATCATAAACGTAGTAAAAGATTAAAATTGAAAAATTGACTTTATGTCCCATATTTTTTTTGAAACACTGCATCTAATTGAAAACGAAAAAACCTGGCTGCTACTCTAGATATTCTGATATGAACCGATAGTTTATTTAATACACGCAGTAAAATCACAAAATTGGCTTTAGGGTCGTTAGTCTTGCACCACGAGCGGTTCAGACCGCGCGTTGTGAAGATCGCGCGCCCAAGAACTCTTTTGGAATGGGTCATTTCAGACTGCAAAGGTTGATTCACACCGCTGTGTAGTGAATGGATATTTGAGATCTTTAAATTGATATAAGTAGAAATCGAACCAAGAAAAGAGCATATGATCGTTTCGCTTCGTGGTCCGAATCGACCCATTTCAAAAAGTACCTTGGTCGATTCGCTCCGCTCCATCACTGCTGTGCGAAATAACCCATACTAAAAGAGCTTTTGAGCAATTCCCCCCGCGGTCCAAACCGCTCGCGGAGCGAAACTACTAAAGACCATTATAAATAATAAATAAATAAATATTTACGGGACAAATTACACTTACTGATCTAACCCCAAAGTAGGCAAATTATTTGCTTGTGTTATATGTGGGTGTTAGTCAACGATACTAATACATAGAAATACATCACTACATAGTATAAAACAAAGTCGCTTTCTCTGTCTGTCCCTATGTATGCTTAAATCTTTAAAACTACGCAACGGATTTTGATGTGGTTTCTTTTAATAAATAGATTAATTCTTCAGGAAGGTTTTAGTATATAAACCTTTCCGACTTTTCTCCGGGAACAAAAGCTACGCGGGTGAAACCGCGGGCATGTCGCTAATATTATATAAATACCAGAATATATTTAATAAACACCCAAACCCGGAAATACAAACATTTATGCTCATCACACAAATGCTTGTCCCCGTCGGAGATCGAAGCCGAGCCCCGCTGATTGTAGTCAGGGTCGCTAACCACTCGACCAACGGGGATGTTATTTACCATTATTTCCCATGTTTCTCTTGAACCTTGCATCTAATTTAAAATAAGACCACTTCGTTATTACTTTTAAAACTATGATCTGAACCGATACTTTTAAGTATCGGTTATATTTGTAGCAAAACTGTAAAACCAAAGTTTCCCCTGTTTCTTTTGACTGCAACTGATTTGAAACGAGACTACCTTGTTAGTACTACTACTACTACGTACTACTGAATATTATGGTGGGGTACTTGATAGGGGGACGGTTATTTGAGATAAAATCTATTCTATCTTTTAAGTGTGATGTAACAGTAGATATCTACAAAACTTCATTAAAATCGGTTCAGTGGTTTCGGAGTCCATCGTGGACAAATAACGTGACACGTAATTTATATTATATTGTTAGCAACACTTTCCGCTAGAAAAGAAAAACAAACGTCATCGCATCTATAAAGGGCTCATTTTCGCGTTTGTGCTCGAGGCATTCGGACGTGCCTAATATTCGTATTTCTATTCTTATCGTTAATTTACATTTTAGGTTATTTTTTCAGTTAAAAATAATGAAATCAGGCAACAATATTTTAAGATATACTAGTTGGTACTCACGACTTGTTTTCGCTGATTTGAAAAGTAGCTTGTCATCCTTGGATAGTATAGTTTTCTAGTTTTGGTAAAATAATTTTTAGATCGGTCATGTAGTATTTGAGCTTACAAACGTACCAAAGTACGATTTTTTTTCTCTTTATAAGATTTGTACAGTTTCAGTAAATCGTGCTAATTATGAATTAATAACTAGCTGATCCGGCAAACGTTGTTTAGCCACACAAATTGCTTGTATTGAATATTTTCCTGGCGTATTTAAGAGGTGGGGGGGGGGGGGGGGCTTATTGAAATATAATCTCTGAAGTTGGACTCAATTTTAATGGTGTGCCGCTGCTCTTTACCTATATGGCAGGACGCTAATATCACATGCATATACTTACCAGTTACGCCACCCACCAAACCAGAATAAGACAGTGGTAAGCAGTGGTACCAAATCGGGACGAAATGTTACGGAATCCTACGAGCTAGAAGTCAAAATGGTAGTGACATGTTTAGCAAATCGATCGTCTTTAACGAACTGCCTAGCGAAATGCCATATCACCATCATCATCATATCAGCCATAGGACGTCCACTGCTGAATATAGGCCTCCTACAATAACTTCCACTGCGACCAGTTGGAGGCAGGCGACATCCAACGAGTCCCTGTGACCTTGACAAGGTCGTCTGTCCATTTGATGGGTGGCCTTCCAACGCAGCACACGCTGTGGTCTCCAACTCTAAATTCTTTCTGCTTCATCGGCTATCCGTTCTTTGAGCTATGTGCCCTGCCCATTGCTCCTTCAGCTTACTTATACGATTGGCTATATCAATGACTTTCATCGTCTGCAGATTTTACTTCTAATTCAACGGCAGATGATCTATTTTAAAATGTACGTCCGGACTAATACTAATACGGGGGACATTAAAATGTTCATTTTTCTTTAAAACCAAATATCCTTGAAAAGTATGGTTTCTATTACTGAAATGAAACCGGTTTTGATTTATTTTCATCCAATATTAAAAGAATATGTTTTAGTCGCGAAATATCGATATTGCCTACATTTAATTTTCTATTCATATGAGGAGTAAATTACAGTATTTTTTTTTATATCATAAGATAGCAAACAAGCAGATGGGTCTCCTGATGGAAAGAGTCAACCATCGCCTATAGACACCTAAGATGTTAATGGTGCGTTGCTATCTTGTGGCGAGGTCTAATGCCACATGCATAAGTTTACCGGCTACCTTACCCTCCAAACCAGAACACGACAGCGACAAGCACTGACGCTATTGCGGCAGGAATAGGTAAGACGGTGGTACCAGACCCGGGCGAGACAATGCAGAACTCTACCACCTAGTAGCCACGATGGTAGTGACTCGATAACCAATCGATCGCCTTTTACGACCTGCCTGACAAAACGGCAGTGCTTGTCGCTGTCGTGTTCCGGTTTGGGGGGTAAGGTAGCCGGTAAACTTATGCATGTGGCATTAGACCTCGCCACAAGATAGCAACGCACCATTAACATCTTTGGTGTCTATAGGCGATGGTTGACTCTTTCCATCAGGAGACCCATCTGCTTGTTTGCTATCTTATGATATAAATATAAAAAAAAAAACGGCAGTTGGCCTATTCTTCAAAGGAGGCCGGGACCAACACGGCGTGGACGTGATTAACTGCTAATTGCAAATGAAAGTGAAAAATTGATTCGAAGTGCAATTTCAAATCTCTCTACAGGGAAGAGACTGGATGAAGTTTTCGCAGAAAATTACTTATTCATTTGATAGCAAGCGGCAATTAATAATTCAATAAAAATCATTTAGTGAAGTCGCTGCTTCATAACGTTGACGTCGCAACCACGGAGCAAATACAAAGAGGAGGTGTCGTAATTAGATTTCTTTAAGAAACAATGCGTGAAAATTTGCAGGCTGCGAGGGGATTTAAGCCCCTCCCACTACTCTAGTTTTCAACTAACGGCCAAAAGCAAAACTACTTTGTTATTAACTACGTAGTTTAGCTATTTCACACGAGATGTCACTAACGTAGGATTTAACAGGGAGGTACTCAAAGTTTTCTTTCACATTTATTTAGTTAATAAATGTGAAAGAAGAAAATAAATCTGCAGATTTTTTTTCACATTTATTTACTTAACCATATCTACACATATTTTACTATCAATTTATTATGAAAAAATCCATCCAAATCCATTTATACGTATCACAATGGCGACAGTTTGTGGCTATGTGTGCATTTGTTATTTACTACATATTTTTTTAGTTAATCCATAATTAAGACGAGAATCGAGTAGGTACAAAGTAATATCTTTTAATATCATTAAGAAGTCGTCATCATTGAGAAAGCAAGAACAAATCTTTGTATATTTTTGTCGGAGTTCAGTCTTGTCTATTTACTTTTGTGATCCATGTATGCTCTCTCAGATTACCTTCGGTAGGAAATCTGTAACATATGATATTACATGCGTAAACAAAAATGCATCGATGGCATGGATGTTTACTTTAAAGGAATAAAAATGTTTCTAAAAAGAAACACTAACTTATTTCCTACAAAATAGCAATTTCACGAGTAAGGACCTAATATTATTAAAATATAGCCGTGTGGGTATGTATTACCACGTATTAAATTGTTTTATAATATAACCCCTGCATTATAAAAGGTTTTAGTGAATCTCGCAGGAACAACGCAATTTTCCGGGACAAAAAGTACCCAATGTGCTATTCCAGGTCATTATCTACGTGTATGTCAAATTTCATCCAAATCCGTTCAGAAGTTTTAGCATGATTGAGAAACAACCATCCATCCATCCGTACATACATTCAAATATCCAAACTTTCGCATTTATAATATTCAAATAGAAGTGTAGATTATGTTATCATGAATTGATCTCTAAATGCGGCTCTGTCTTGTCGATGATGCCCTCTAGTGCCATCTAGTATCTAATAGATTTACCTATATATGATAGCCGATAAACGATTTTTCTATTAATATTTTAATAAAATTACGTACAAAATTTCTTATACATGTAATTTAATGCCATTAATTGCATCAGAACGTCTATCCAAATAGGTTTTGCATGATAAAACACAACACTTCATCGTTTTGTTTTTGATTACATGGAAATATGATTTATTTTGAAATTACGACACAGTGTACCCAGGACGAACGCTGATAGATTACTAACTAAAGCCACGCCCCCTGTGATGACGTCAGGACCTAGTTGAAAGTTACAGTGCACAGTTGCTTAGGCCAGCTCCTCTTTGTATTTTTTCCGTGGTCGCAACTAATTAGTGAAGACTAAATCTATACAGCTAAATAAAATTGCAGTGTCTGTAACATTAAAATAACAGATTCTTAGTAAAGTATGGAATTATACACGGTACACATACCAAAATAACATTTTTTACAATTTTTGTCAGTTTGTCTGTCTGTCTGTTTGTTCCGGGTAATTTCAAAAACGGCTTGACCAATTTTAACGGGATTTTCACTGGCAGATAGCTGTTGTAATAAGGAGTAACTTAAACGGCTTTTATTTCTAAAAAAATCCACGCAGACGAAGTCGCGGGCACAGCTAGTTGCTGAATAAAAATTGAAAGACCTTTCTTATAAAATTTTAAATTATTTTTTATGTCACAAATATAGTGAAGAAGTACACGAACTACTTTATTATACAAAAGATCCATGCTTGTATTTATTTTTAAAGAAAAAGCTAGTTTTTCTGCTAGATAGTTCATTAAAGGCCAACGATTGGTTAAACGTGACACTATAATCGAATCTAGTTGATGGTAGAGTTCTGCATTGTCACGTTCATATTTCCTACTACCGTCTTCAATTTTCTCAATGCAATAACATCAGTGTTAAACATTGTTATATTTCAGTTTTGAAGGCCGAGCCGAGAAGGATGTTAGCCAGGAAATGTACCCGATATTTAACATAACTTGCCGCGAAGCCTCGTGCTAGAATCTCGCATCAGGAAAAACTACATATTGGAATTTCACATGCGAAATTATTAACTGATAAGTAATATAAATTTATTTATTTATTTATTATTATACAGTTGCATTACATAATATTTTTCACTTTACGTGCATAAGACGATTTACATAATATTATGTACCTTGTCAGGCGCAGCAACTGAAATGGCAGTGGGGTAGCAACTTCTTATTAGAGTGATTTGTCTTCTAAATATTCTTTGACAGAGTAATAGGCTTTTTCAATTAAAAGTTTATTTATACTATTTTTGAATTTATTATAGTTATATTCGCTTTTCAGATTTTCTGGTAATTTATTATATACTTTTACAGACATGGGGTATGGCCCAGAACTATGTAACTTTAACTTCGATGTTATTTGATATAAATTATTTTTTGAACGTGATTCATAGCGACGAGGTATTTGTCCTAATTTTGTATATAAGTGGTTATTTTTCCTAACAAATTTGCAAAGTTCCAATATATCTATATATATATATATATATATAACTTTGCAAATTTTGTCTAATTATTAATTGTCCTTTTTTGAAGAATATTCTTAAACGTTTTGTCCAGCTAAGCAACTTAAGAGATGGCTTTGTAATCCAAAAAAGGGTTTTTATTAATTTTAATACAGTTAGCAAGAAATAAAGTATGTTTTATGCAGTTTTGCGAATTTTCCAATTGGTTCTTAGCATATTCCAAATATAGTTTTCTCAATAAATAATGTACATTTTGAGAAAAGGTGCATCAAAACCCAAATAAGTTCTTCCATAGAATACAAGACAATATAAATATACTAGTACCACGCACACATACATAAATGTAGTCAAAGAGTTAGTTGACAATTCCTATTGTCTGTTTTGCACAAACAGGCAATAGGTTATTTTGTTTGCATTTTCTTTTACTATCGGTTAGTCAGACATGTAGTGGTTGATCTATAAACTTTTTTAAATCTGCTTTAATAAGGCTACAATTTCAATGTGTACAAATTCATATATTATGTTCAAGTCTATAAAAATCAACAGTTCTCACTATTTACCAATCTTTATTAAAATCGATCAAGCCGTTGTTAAATTATATCGGGCCACACAAAAAACAAACAGTAAAATTTCCTATGTTCTATGATATATAAATGTAGTCAAAGAACTAGAGCTAGCAACCGGCTACCTTACCCCCTAACCCAAAACAGAAATATGCCGGGCAGTGGAATCATATACCCAGGCGAGACGCTGCGAAACTCTACCACCTAGTGGCCATGATGGTCGCGGCACGTATGGCCAATTAGACACCTTTTACGATCCTCACCACCTCAAAGGGGCAGTTGGTCTATTCTTGAAACCCGTACCACCACGAGGTTATTCACTCTATTTCATTTATAAAAACACCGGTGGACTCATATTTTAAAATTTTACTTTAATTATATTTGTTTGAAATTGCTGAAATTGAACAATTTCATAAAAGAATTATTCGTATTACTTTCAAAGGTTTTACCTTTAAAAGTGAAATCACCTTTCTAACCTTCAGACGTAATAAATCTCGACGACAAGTCACTATTATTATCTTAAGTCTAAATCTTTTGCCTTAATAAAAGATCCATAGTAAATTTTCACTAAAATATGAGTTTTTTCATTTATGAAATTTTCAATTTCAATGCCTATTTCAGTTTTATTGCATATTACATTATGTTACAAGGGATAATATAATAAGGTTTCAAGCTAATTAGAATATAACGGACCCTATCTGACACATTAAATTATAAAAGGAGAGAGGGTGACTTATAAAAAAATTAAAATTAATAATGTTTAAAAATTAAAATAGTGTTATAAATTGTGCTTGTGTTGCTATATTCAAAACTCTTATAAATAATTTGGTAGTATATTATAATTTTTTATTGACATTACAATCTATTTCAAATTTTAATCTATTTGAAACTAAATAGTCACGTCATTATTAGACGTCATAGCAATCATGTTATTGACATAAAAGAATATCTGGATTTTATTTCAAGATTTATCATAGTGTAAAGTTAGGTATTGGTTCTTATAACGAAAAAAATAATAATTGCCCAAAGAAAAAGAATTATTCACCTATTAATATTGCGTGAACGTTTTTAACCTTAATAATGCGTTGCTCAATCGAATTAAAGAAATTAGTTTGTTCGACCGTTCTTTATTGAAAAATGTTGCAGGACGACAGACGACATTATGGTGGCGGAATTAGCACAAGTTAGCGAACAAGTAGATGGCTTTCTTGATGAAAGGAGACAACCATTACCTACAGACACTAAATATTATGTTAATACTATTTTCCGTGTGGCAGGACCGTAATGCCAAGCTACCTTACCCTGCAAACAGAAACACGTCAATGACATGACAAGCGTGAACGCTCTAGCAGTAAGTATAGAATATGGTGGTATCAAACTCGGATGAGGCGCTGCGTAACTCTATAACCTAATAGTCACGATGGTAGTGACACATTCTAATCGTTTGCCTTTTACGAACTACATGGCAAGTAGTATTATTGTTCATTTTCTAACAATTCTTCAGTGTAATTCACAATTTATTTATCTGAATAAATATATTTTGATTTTTGATTTGATCTAAATCCTTTGTGTGGTGGCGGAAAACAAGAACCATTCTCGGTCTGTTAAATCACCTCGAAACAAGTAATTTATTGACTGCAACTGCATTTAATTTAATTAACTAATATAATAGTAATCTAAATCAGTATCATTAAGCTTACACTATTCACCAGTCATGTCCATTAACAATTCGAAGTTCATATTACCCCTTACTTATCATCCGATTATGATAGGAAGATTGAAGAATATTGACATTTCGCAACTGGAAAATCATTTCCTTTTAATATTAGAAGCCAATTGAACAAAATTGATTTCATTTCTATGATGGAAATCGTGTAAAAGGAATCAGCCCGTACGTTTATATGAATTTCATTATATAGAGATATTTACTTTTAATGATAAATAAATATCGTCTAGTGGATAGAAATAGAAAATCAAATGTTTTTTATTCAATAAAACTTTTTACAAATGATATTCACACCTCAACAATTTTTAACCTAATACCGGATCGGAACTCGGTTACACACCGAATAAATCTAGTGAAAAAAAACTCAGCGGGCTTATTTTTTATGAATCTATTTTGATATATCTATCTATACATATAATAAAATCGTAGGAAAGTCAAAACTGTACATTGAATAATTTTTTAAACGAATACTTGGGGCGTGATCTACAATCGATATCGAAGCCAAAAATATAGTTTTTAGAATTTTTGTCTGTTTGTCTGTTTGTCTGTATGTATGTCCGCGGTAAGCTCAAAAAGTACTGCATGGATTTACTTCAAATTTTGCATGAATATTATTAACAGGTCGGGTCAACATATAGGCTACATATTATCACGTTACACCTACAGGGGAGGAGCAGTGTGGAGTAAACGAAGTCCGCGCGGACGAAGTTGCGGGCAACAGCTAGTAATAAATAAAATAAATCGCTTAACAAATTACAGAAATTAATTTAACACCCATGTAAGTAAATGATTTGCGTTTGATATAGATGCTAGGCAACGATGCTAATACTTAGAAATACACTTTCTTATATCATAAAATTTCAAATAAGGAGATGGCTCTCTGGATGGAAAGAGAAACCATCGCCTATAGACACCAAAGTTGTTAATGGTGCGTTGCCATCCGTGTGGCGAAGTGACAATACCACATACATAAGTCTACTGGCTACTTTAGCCTCCAAACCAGAAAACGATAATGACAACCATTGACGCTATTGTGACAGGAATAGTTAAGACGGTGGTACCAAATACTCGGGCGAAATTTTGCTAAACTACCACCTAGTAGTCACGACGGTAATGACACGTATAGTCAATTAGTTATCTTTTACAACCTGCTGCTATAATGTAACTGTCGTGGATTCCCTCCTGGGTTACCGCCACTGTTGTGCCAGTGTCTGAATAAAACGACTGAAGTTCCTGGATTCAAATATTTCTTTTACACAGCCTGAATACTTATAATCTGAACTACATTAGGGCAAGCTGCCTGAATTGGTCTGAACTTTATTACATTTTAATAATAATCTGTAACGTACCCGTTCGCTGTCTGACGTCGAGACTCGAGAGGAAGTGAAAGTGAGTGTTGCCATACGTCAATCAGTGTGGCCGTGGCGTCAATCAGACTTGGGCAGATATATACGGCGCGTACTGAAGTCTACCATATTTTGAGGAATAAATATATGGAAAATATTAAAATAATATTTTAATGTACATCTTTGGCATGTACTGTTAACATACTGTTTTATTTGTATACAATTATGCTTAAACCATAACAAGTGATTGCCATGAAGAACTTTTTTTTATAGTTTTGTAATACATTTTTTAACTGAGTATGTAAATCTGTAAATTTCTTATAGGATCAAAATCTTACTATGGTAGCGTATACAATAGAAAAAGAGTTGTTTATATTATGGAGACGAGATATATGCGCAGCTAGATTGTTTTTGTTTCTTATATTTATCGAGTGAAGGAATACCACATATCTATATTAATACCTGAAGAAAATACTTTGGACCCTTTTCTAAGACAATTGCGCAACGGTGGAGTATTAAATATGGCACAGTTAAAGTTTACATTGCGGAAGAGTGCATAAATCTAATATTTTTAAATATATATTTTTAAGAAATACAAAAATTAATGCTTCTTGCATTATTTCGCCTCACAGACAACAAAGCGGCATTAACATATTGCGTGGCTGTAAACGACTTTTACTTTCCATCAGAAGGGCCATCAGTTCGTTTGATATTTTACGAAACAAAAATCTTTTGACGATATAGATTTGTCAGTTTTAATTGAATTGTATATTATATCGTTAAATACCCAGTCATTACGATCATACGATTCAGATATATACCATTACCTGTTGTCATCAGCTTCATAGGCAGACAGGCAGATTGTTACCTAGTGACTAATGCCGCAAAAGACAAGAATTAGCATAAAGTTATGAACTACGGTGCAAAAATAGATACTAGCTGTTACTAGAGTGACAAGAACTACTACAAGTACCTACTAGATAATTTAGACGTCTTATGTTACGAGTATTAAGAAAATTAATTACGCATTGGATATTAGTGAAATGATTCGTCAGTGTAACTTTTTCATAGTCGTTATTGTATCAAATGTTGACAATATTTTATGAAAATTACATTATTATACCTACAAGCTTTAACAACATTACTTACTAGATTTGATCAGAAACAGCATGAAACTTACTTATCTACGAGTAACTAATTATACAAGTATGTAAGTAGTTTCCCTACAACACACATTTCTTCACGCCAGATCCCTTACGGGGTAGGCAGAGAGAACCGAGTGCCATACATCACGATCCTTGTAGGCTTGTCTCGCTTCCTCCACATTCATCACTCCCTTCATACACACACGCCGGTTGCAAAGACTCTTGACACCACCTTCGGAATGTCCGAATTCGGTCAATCTTATCGTGGTATGTCAGTCTTGGTCTTCCCCTGTACCTACATCCTTCCACATTCGCATTGTATATCTGTTTACTACAATTATTTCTAAAAGTAATTCAAATAATAAAAGAACATCAAAATAGTAAATCATAATTTAAAATAAGAAATAGTTCATAAACTAAACGGGATTTACAAAGTTTTTTTAAAAACCAAACAAATCGTTGTTTGCCAATAATAAATAAAAATTGATAAAGTGCGTGTCGAGCCACACGCAATGTAGTGTTCTAAAGTTACCCATCACAATAATATGACCTTAGAAGCAGGTTTTTATAATTTCATACTATGAACATTTAACTTATTTAAAGTCAGTGACGGATATATTCATACCAAAATTTCAGAACCTATTAAAAGTTATCCTAGTAGGTACATTTTTTTTTTATAGAAGAGGGGGCAAACGAGCAGGAGGTGCACCTGATGGTAAGTGATCACCGCCGCCCATGGACATCCACAATACCAGAGGTCTTGCAGTTGCGTTGCCGGCCTTTTAAGAATGAGTAAGCTCTTTTCTTGAAGGCCCCCAAGTCGTATCCGTTTGGAAACACCCCTGCCGGTAATTGGTTCCACAACAAAGTAGTGCGAGGCAAAAAGTGTCGAGAGAAACGCACTGTTGTGGATTTCCAGACATCGAGATGGTGAGGATGGAATTTCAAATTTTGACGCGATGTCCGATGATGGAATTCGGCGGCAGGAATTAATCCAAATAACTCGTCGGAACACTCCCCATGAAAGATACGATAGAAGACACAGAGAGAACCAACATCTCTGCGCAGAGTCGAGCCGTGTCGAAATAGCCAGGTCGTCAACAATTCGAACCGCTCTACGCTGAATGCGATCAAGAGGAAGGAGCTGTTACTGAGGAGCTCCGGCCCAGAGATGAGAACAGTGCTCCACTAACTTTTATAAGTTGGTTGGCTATTACTCAAAAACATGTAAGGCTTTCTAAGCCGTGATAGTTTTCCTTTTAACGTCATTATATTTACTACTACCGTAATTTTTTTTCCCATTTTTTTTATATCAAAACCAACCTTTCAGCTGACAGAGGGTAGGAGGGACACTTGGCTCTGACAAAAATTAGCACTTTAAAGCTTAATATTTCACAAACAAGTCCCTTAATCGAAAAATTGTTTTGAGAAAACTATTTTTTTAGATTTAGATTTTTTTAGCCATACTCGTGTATTCATTACAAGTTACAGCTTTTCTAGTTTTACGGATCTCTGAGCTAAACTGCGGGCGGACAGACGGACGGACATAGTGAAACTAAAAGGTTTCCTAGTTTGCTTTAGAAATCTAAAAACTAAGTTTTCGCCATTTTTGTTTCAAATCACTATCATTCAAGGAATGTAAGATTGCGAGAAGCCTCTCGTCACCGGTTACAAAAATGTTAATGGATTGATTGATACGTTTTTCTTCTATTATCATTCAATAAAGGAACACTATTATTTTATTATTTATTTATAAAGCTGTACCGCGCGGCCCGCTGCATTATAATAGTTTTTAGCTAATTCCACAGGAAAAACTTATTTTTCCTATATGTGCTATACCAGGTAATCATCTACCTGTGTACAAAATTTCATTCAAATCCGTTCAGTAGTTTTTGCGTATTTGAGTAACAAACATCCATCCATTCATCCAAACATCCAAACTTAACCATTTATAATCTTCTTATATATGTCGCAGTGAAATTGTTAACATCGTTAGATTATAATCTACCTAAGTGGTATTATAATTTAACTGCAAACCTAACCTAACCAAATTATAAAATCCCTAGATTATAATTTAATGACTATTGACAATTTCACTGCGACATATATAAAACTAGCTCTTGCCAGCGACTTCGTCCGCGCGGACTTCGTTTACTCCGCACAGCTCCTCCCCCGTAGGTGATAGCGTGATAATATGTAGCCTATATGTTTATCCCACCTGTTAGTAATATTCATGCAATGCAATTTGAAGTAAATCCATGCAGTACTTTGAGTTTACCCCGGACATACATACAGACGAACAGACAAACAGACAAAAATTCTAAAAACTATATTTTTGGCTTCGATATCGATTGTAGATCACGCCCAAAGTTTTCTTTTAAAAAAATATTCAATGTACAGTTTTGACTTTCCTACGATTTTATTATATGTACATATAGATTCTCGTGTCACCATACTCCTCCGAAACGGCTTGACCAATTTTTATGAAATTTTATATGCATATATATAAATAATAACAGTCATCCACCTCTAACATTTTTATTTTATTATTTGGACTTCATTTTTTATTTTTATTTCCTTATGAAGTTATAATTTAGCATTGAAAAATATATATAATCCTAAATTTTTGCCCTTCTACAATCAACCCCTATTTTTAAATTGAATAATTTATATTGCAAAACAACGTTTGTCGGGTCAATTAATATTAATATAGATTCGTCTTTTCAAAAAAATATTGAACGAAACGTCTTTTCACAAAAAAAAAATATTGTTAAGTTTGTTTAGTTCGACATGAAGGAATAAAGAAATTGAAAATTGCATTTACAATATAGCCATGTCGATGAGCAGTATTCAATTAGTACCCCCTTATCGCTTCATTTAATAAAAAGAGAATTCGAGGAATACCGTTATGATATGACTGAAATATAATTTCTTTTGATGAATATACTATGTAGCAAAATTGATTTCATTTTTCGGTACAAAAGGCAAATGGACGACTTTTCAAAAGGACTGAATCAGCATGGCGAATTTATGTATAATAAACCTATATTGTTGTCTTAAGTTCCTTTTTAAATGTTTATACCTACTACAAATAAGAATATTTAAGTAATAATTTAAGTAATATAAAAGGTGAATTATACTTTAAGTAGGTACTTTCTTTGAGTATCAGAGTATCAATATAGTTCAGAGCTGTCCAACGCACGGCCCGCTTGTAATTATGCGGCCCGCGAAGTGTTATTAATCCACCGCAACATACTTAATCTTGCGTGTATGACGTCTCTCTGTAAATCTCTGTACAAGATAAGCTCGCCTTTTAAAGTGTTATGTTTAATTTAATAATTTTTCTGAACTGTAATTTTATTTGTGTGTTTTCCTATTTAAAAAGTGCGTTGCCTTTTCTATTTGAAAAGAGATTAGGGGGCCCCTAATCTCTTGGGTAATTCATATTAACCCAGGATGGTATCTGGCTTGGAGAGCCCTGATATAGATGAATGTAGAGAAATTCAAAAATGTGCTATTTATATAAATATTTACAGGTAATTTTATTTTAATAATTACTACCGGATAGAAACACGGCCACACACTGATGATAGAGGCTGACTAGTAAAATAATTAGTACCTATATATGAATTCAAATTCTTTTTTTTTTATGTCATAAGATAGCAAACAAGCAGATGGGTCTCCTGATGAAAAGAGTCAACCATCGCCTATAGACATCAAAGATATTAATGGTGCGTTGCTATCTAGTGGCGAAGTTTAATGGCACATGCATAAGTTTACCGGCTACCTTACCTTCCAACTGGAACACGATAGCGACAAGCACTGACGCTATTGCGGCAGGAATAGGTAAGGTAGTGGTACCAAACCCGGGCGAGACAACGCAGAACTGTAAAATCTTGTAGACACGATAGTAGTAAATCGCATAGCTAATCGGTTGCTTTTACGACCTGCCTTGCAAAAGGGCAGTTGGTCTATTCTTCAAGGGAGCCCGGACCATCACGGTGGAAAATAATGTTCTGGTTTCTACGAAGGTTTATAGTAAAATAACTTATTGAATTAAAAAATGAAGTCACAATTATCAAAATTTTTGTTTATATAAACATATACAGTATACATATATAGTTTAGACACTCACGCACGGCGCATAGTTCTTGTATTCGATTTTGATACCGAATATGTAAAAAAATAGATATTTAAATTTTGACCTAATGTGTAATTAATAATTATCCAAGAAAAATGTTTAATGTGGACATTCACGCATGCATAGCTCTTTTAGTACCTACAAAGACTTTACAAATGTGGTATTTGAGATTTTTTTCATGTAAACTACACTTGAGGAGTTCTAGAGGTAGATCGGGAACTTAGACTAAATGTTACAAATACAGTTTAACTTGTTTTTAGAATTAATTTCGAGTTTTTGATGTTAATTCATCTGAATAATTTAAATAGCCAAGTAAAATGGTTATTGGAAAAAAAACACTGATGTTAATTCATCTGAATAATTTGAAGAGTAAAGTAAAATGGTTATTAGAAAAACAAAAATAAAAACACTGATGTTAATTCATGTGAATAATTTGAAGAGTAAAGTAAAATGGTTATTAGAAAAACAAAAATAAAAACACTGATGTTAATTCATGTGAATAATTTGAAGAGTAAAGTTAAATGGTTATTAGAAAAACAAAAATAAAAACACTGATGTTAATTCATCTGAATAATTTGAAGAGTAAAGTAAAATGGTTATTAGAAAAACAAAAATAAAAACACTGATGTTAATTCATCTGAATAATTTGAAGAGTAAAGTAAAATGATTATTAGAAAAACAAAAATAAAAACACTGATGTTAATTCATGTGAATAATTTGAAGAGTAAAGTAAAATGGTTATTAGAAAAACAAAAATAAAAAACACTGATGTTAATTCATGTGAATAATTTGAAGAGTAAAGTTAAATGGTTATTAGAAAAACAAAAATAAAAACACTGATGTTAATTCATCTGAATAATTTGAATAGTAAAGTAAAATGGTTATTAGAAAAACAAAAATAAAAACACTGATGTTAATTCATCTGAATAATTTGAAGAGTAAAGTTAAATGGTTATTAGAAAAACAAAAATTAAAACACTGATGTTAATTCATGTGAATAATTTGAAGAGTAAAGTTAAATGGTTATTAGAAAAACAAAAATAAAAACACTGATGTTAATTCATCTGAATAATTTGAAGAGTAAAGTAAAATGGTTATTAGAAAAACAAAAATAAAAACACTAATGTTAATTAATCTGAATAATTTGAAGAGTAAAGTTAAATGGTTATTAGAAAAACAAAAATTAAAACACTGATGTTAATTCATCTGAATAATTTGAAGAGTAAAGTAAAATGGTTTTTAAAAAAACAAAAAAAAAACACTTTAGGCTCATGGCTTAAATAAAATCGGCTTTAAATTGATCGTTTAAGATGCTTTTATCTTTTTAAAAAAAATTGTCCTGAAGGCAAGCAAATTGTATAAAAGATTTTGAAATGAGAAAACTAAATACTAAGAATAGTAAATCTAAGTATTACTTTTAGAAAAGGGTTGTGAAAATGTAATGCACAAATAATATAGCAAACACGTCGATGGTTCTCTTGATAGAAAGAGAACTATCGTCTATATTCACCAAAGATATTAATGGTGCGTTGCTATCTTTGTGGCGAGGTCCAAGGCCATTTGCATAAATTTACCGACTACCTTAACCTTCAAACCGAAACATAACAGCATAGATATATTATACGTCCATAACAGCTATAAGCACTGACGTTATTGCGACAAGAACAGGTAATATGGTACCGGGTGAGATAATGCAGAATTCTAATACCTAGCCACGATCGTTCGCCTCTTACAAATTGCCTGGCAAAACAGCAGATTGTTTATTCTTCAAAGGGGTCAGCGGGGCAAATTCAGTAAAAATATGGATAAAAGAGAGCATAAGATTTTTCATTGTAATTCAAACCTTTAAAAAAATTACTTCCTGAAAATTTGAACTAAATCGACCTAGGAGATTTTGAGAAATTTTGAAAAAACCCCAATAATTTCCAGATGTACCGATTGAGTACAAAAACTAATCAGCTGTATTTCTCAAAAAATTACATCCATTACATAAATTGCATCAAAATCGGTTTATTCGTTTGGGTGTAATCGTTAAGAGGCTGACAAAACCCTAATTTGTTGGAATTAATGTTATTTAAGCAGTTTTTTGAGAAAAAAATATTTGTTATAGCATATCACGAAAAATATAATATGTTAATATTCATCATATGTCAAAGACCGTGGCCGGACCCGATACATACCTGAACAAAATTGGGTCGATAGAAAATAATTGCGAAGATTGGTCTTAAAATCATCATTAACGGTTCTATATCTTCTTAATTTTTTTAACGTATAGATTTGCAATTAAAAACATTAAGCCATTCTATTCATACCTAAACCGCTACCGAATCATATTTGACAAATAATCTACCCTTTTTTAATTTCAATATTTACCTACTAAACTCCGATAGAAATAGACAGAGTGCGTGATTTTGAGACAACCCCCCCCCCCCACCTACCCACCAAGGAAACACCAAGAGATGAGAACCATGTGTCTTACAGCAACTCTGTTACGAATAAACAAGTAATTATTAAGAAAAAAAAAGTAATTATTATTAAAACTATAACTCGTCTATGACTCGATTCGAAAAAACATACAGTCCTTCTAGCGTAATAGGGTTAAAATTGCCTTTGTCAGTATCACAGATAAGGCAAATCTTACCACACCGCTCAAGCTTATAATATCTACCAAGCCATTTAGGCTACAAAAATATACAAAGATACACTCAGGCATCTAGCACTAATGGGTAAAAAGAAAAATATCTTCCGATCTTCAATGACTAAATTGAACTTAATTGGTATCACAATAAGCCTTTTTACATAGAGAAACGATTTATGGGTACCCTCTCGGAGGTGTGGAGAAAGGGTTATGTCGGACTTTCTACATAACATAGAACATAGAATTTTAGTTGGTAGACCCTTTAGGAAACTAAGGGGCCTACCAACTAAAATTTTATGTTGTTCTCATCTCTGTCTTGGTAAGAGGACTCTGGGATTGATGTTTTCATTCTACCATATCACCTAGACAATTATTATTTATTTTATATATTTATACATAGACAATTAGCTCTGCAAATCCATTACACAAACGCGCCGCATGCTGAATTGAAAACAATGATGTTTGATGATGACTACTGCACATCACTGTATCTCGAGAACCAGGGTGCAATGGACGGTAAGCGTCCAAGTACCATCGCCTGCAGGATAGAATAGGAAAGCGTCTTCCATTCTTCTCCTCCCAACCCTTTAACGGCAAATGTGTAGAGCTTCACCGTCCCTTTCTCTCTGCCTTCCTGCCGCTTCTTTTAGCAAAATGACTTTATCACAGAAAGAGACAACAGCTTTCCATTTCTCATAACTCTCGCACATTTGTCTTAACACAATAGATAGTGACAAGTCACCTCCGATTGCATCGGCCAGTTTCTGTCTCTCATCTCCCAAGATTGGGCACTCCGTTAGGTTGTGCTTAACTGTATCGATGCCTTCACACACTATGACACTAAGTATCATAGTGAAGACATTTAGTGTCAAACTCTCGTCTTGCGACTTGACTCAGGTACTTCTCGAAACAGCCATTTCCAGTTAGCATCTATGTCAGCCGAAACGTCAGAGTTAGATTTCAAAAGGCAATAGTCCAGACATGCTGGACATGAAGCTACTCCAGCCAACTAGCCCAGCTGACTTATCCAGCTGACATGCCCAGGCTGCCATTGCGTAGTATTATAAACAGTATGCGTCAACGTGTAAAACAGCCTATAAAATTTTTTCTTAAATTATTATATTAAGTATTTAATTATTAAAATTCATGTCCAAAACCTTGTATAAAGTAACGGACAGAGCGAAGAGATTTAAAATTTGATTTGCAATTCATTTGCCATGTTCATTAGCAATTAGTAGTTAGTACCCCTTACCCATCGTCTGAGAATAATAGAAAGATTGAGGAATAGTGACATTTCACGACCGCAACATTATTTCCTTTTAAAATTAGATGATAATTGAACTAGATTGCTACATTGCCTTTATGAGAGGGAACCTGAGAAAGGGGAGTAGATTTATATGAAATATATTATTTGGAAGATATACATGTGACTGGTTAAAAACTATTCATATTGAAGGACATTGTTAAAATATCTAAGTAACTAATAAAAATATAATAAAGAAAGATTATTGCTGAAAATAAATGACCTTATTACGTCATCCCCATTTTTCTATCGATCGTTGAGGCGCACGGATTCTAGGCATCGCCATATGGTTGATGTTCCACGTACCCGGACAAAGCGGTTCGACTAGACATTCTTGATCCAAACCGCAATGGACTGGAATATGCTTCCTGAGTCTTTGTTTCCCGACGAGTACAATCTGAGGATCTTCAAGAGAAGAGTAAACAGGTACCTTCTAAGGATGCGTGTTCCATCTTAGGCCGCATCTTAGTTTATCATCAGGCGAGATCGTGGTCAAGCGCTTCCCTAACGATACTTAAAAAAAATTAAAGCCTAAATTTACGTTTTTGACAAAAATAAATAGTTTTTTGCTTATTGATATTTTTTTAAAAAGGGGCCCGTTTCGTTTATTAGTTAGATATATTTATAATTTGCTTTATTGGTCCAGCCCATATTTTCTTTCCCCGTGTGGGTCCTTGCTCTTTTGAAGAATAGACCATCTGCCCTTCTGCCAGCCAGGTTATAAAAGGCGATCGATTGGCTATACGTGTCCCTACCATCGTAACTCGTATTACTACGTGGTAGAGTTACGCAACGTCTCGCCTGAGTATTTGGTACCACTTACATATTCCTGCCGCAATAGCGTCAGTGCTTGACACTGTCGTGTTCCAGTTTGGAGGGTAAGATCACAGAAATCACGTGGGTAAGTTTATCGGCAGACTTATGCATGTGGCATAGCTGTCTCGCCACACGGATAGCGATGCACCATTAACATCTTTGGTGTCCAAAGGCGATGGTACTCTATCCATCAGGAGAGCCATCTGCTTGTTTGCTATCTTATAGGTAACATTAAAAAAACATAACTTTATCTTATAAGTTTAATCAATCAATCGTGTTACGCAATTATTTTCAGGGAAAAGTTCCAGGCATTAAAGGTGTTCACATCAATCAACAGTAAGTATATGTGTATGAAACTTTGGTGTGTTTGATAAATTGCTCCATTTTTCTTGGAAAATTAGAATATATACAAGATTACCTATTCATATAATAAAATCGTAGGAAAGTCAAAACTGTACATTGAATATTTTTTTAAAAGAATACTTGGGGCGTGATCTACAATCGATATAGAAGCCAAAAATATAGTTTTTAGAATTTTTGTCTGTTTGTCTGTATGTATGTCCGGGGTAAACTCAAAAAGTACTACATGGATTTACTTCAAATTTTGCATGAATATTACTAACAGGTGGGTCAACATAAAACCTACATATTATCATGCTATCACCTACGGGGGAGAAGCAGCGCGGAGTAAACGAAGTTCGCATGAATATTACTAATAGGTCGGGTCAACATATAGGCTACATATCATCACGTTATCACCTACGGGGGAGGAGCAGTGCGGAGTAAACGAAGTCCGCACAGACGAAGTCGCTGGCAACAGCTAGTTCTGAATATTTATATAAGATTTTTCGATTTCTTTATTATTCTTATTTAGCAGCCAATCAGTTGCATTTTACGACCTGCCTCGTAGAGCCGCAGTTGGTCTCTTTTTCAATTGTTGTATTTACCTATTATCAATCACATTTTTTTACGTATCATTACCTATTATAAACTTTAGTTTTGCCTGAGTGTTCTTTTATAAGAAAAAGTAATAAAAAAAAAACAAATATTGCAATGACAATTCGAGGACTTTTGGGGATTGGTATGAGACAAATTCAGAAAATTTTACATGAAGAATTGAAAGTTCGGAAACGTTGTTGTCGTTGGATCCCTAATGAACTGACAGCAGAGCAGAAGCGGGCTCGCGTGGAATGGTACTCACAGATGCTACTGAATACTAATGCTGTTTATGACATTATCACAGGACACAAAACGTGGATTTATAGTTTTGAAACCGAAAAAAAAACAGCAATCTTGTGAATGGGTGTTTGAAAATGAGAACAGGCCAACAAAAGTGAGACAGGCGAGAAACATCGGTAAAAAAGTGATCGCGTTTTTTTCTCAGCTACGGGTACCATCTGTACAATTCCACTTGAAGATCAAAAGAGTGTTAATACCAAGTGGTATTCTACCATTTGTTTATCCAGGATGTTAGAAAAAGTTCGCGAAAGATGACCCAAAACCGCATTATTCTACACCATGATAACGCTTCTTCACACACGGCAAAAGTACATCTCGTCATTCATCCTGCACATAGCCCCGACCTAGCACCCTGTGAATTTTGTATTTTCTCCAAAACCAAAGATTTGATGAGAGGTTTTACTTTTACCAACTCCGAAGAGGCAGTGATAGCGTTCAATCAGCACATAGAACACATGCCTTCAAATCTTTGGTCCTGTTTTAAAAACGGTTCGATCGTATGAAAAAATGTTTAAAATGTTAAGGAGCTTATTTTGAAAAGCAATAAACATATTATTTTGGTTATAACATGTTGTTTTTTTAAGTTACGCAAAACTTATAGTGTGACCTACGTATAATAGAATTTTATAACTTTCCTGAGCTGCAATAGCGTTGGTGTTTGTCATTTTCCGATAAGTATCCCGCAACATGGGTAGTAACATTAACATATTGTACTGTACCCATTGTATTTATGTTATGTTTATATATTTTTACTCCAATTGTTCTATGTACAATAAAGTATTAAATAAATAAATAAATAAGTATCCATAGACTATGGTGAACCATTCTATCATGAGAACTCTCTGCTTGTTTCCTATCTTATCATATTTTCGGGCTGATGGAACCACCAGGTCAGAGTCTACCGCCAAACACCGATTTAGCACTAATTTTCCTTACCTAATAATATTTTCCTTTTCGATAAATCAGTTCTCCGCTGGCCTAAGTCTGCCCCGGCACAGAATGTCCCGTTACCGGCGAATAATGTCCATCATATCGGAACAGGAGGTTGGAGTGGAAGCCGACGTACGGGTCAGTCGATCGTGTCCTTCCGTCACTCGTGCCAGGTTTTCACATTACCTAGCATTCCTAGAAAGTTAACAATGTCCACCTTTTGCTTTATTGTTCGCCTAAAACAAGCGATTTTGATTTATATCCCTCTTTAAAACAAATTTGCCTAATTAATATCGCCTCTTTGATTTAGTGGTCCGGTGTTGGAGTTGACCAACATGAGGTCCCTGGTTCAATCCCTAGGTGGGGTAATTCAAAAAATGTGTTTTTTTTAGTTTTCTGACAAAACAAATTTTCCCGGGATTGGAAAAGTGCCCGGTTGACATAGCCTGGCGGGCTTTATTCTTTTTTGACTGAGACGCAAAGTTTCTCTCCTGCTGAATTTCTTATCTACGATACCCTTTTTACGTTCTGGATTACAAATTGTATCCTCCGTGCTGGGAAATATGTTTATTCTTGACATCTTGCCATTAAGATACCAGGGCCATCCTTGAAAATAAAGACCTATTAATTGTCTGATTACTTATTATTAAGCTATCTTTTAAATTGGTGTCATCTCTAACTCCGTTCATCCTTAATAATATATCAATGATAGGCTGCTAGTTGAAAGCATTAATTGCTATACATATTACGGATAATGCCTATAGGTAAATATCTAACTAAATCACTGCTCAAGAATGCGTAAAGTCCCAAACAAAATTATTAGTTCTATGATATGATAAAGTGGCTCCTTAAATAAACAGCAAATGAAAACAACAATATATGAAGTTGATATTGTTCAATAATATTTGCTTAGTGATAATAAGATATTGAACTTGAATGGTGTCAATATTAGTAAAATGAGTGACAACAATAATAAATTCTTATAGTGCCACCCGTTATCTAGTCAGTAGACAAAATCTGCAGGCGTATCACCTAATATTTACGACCCGCCAGTGATCAGTGATGACTCTTAAACGTAACGAAAAATACGTCATAATGACGTATTATCACTGGTCATCAAACCGCGGCCGGCAGGTTATATTTGTGCGGCCTGCTGATAATATTTGTGCGGCCCACGACAAAGCACACAAGAATATTGTAACATTTCTTAAAATCTTATCTTCTCAAATTCTTAATTCATGAACATTCGTACCTTAAATTCTTTAATTTTATGCTACTGGGTACTTACTGTATTTCATTCGCCCAAAGATGACGAACTTATGATAGAGCTTTATAAACATGAAAGGACACATCGTCGTATGTTACTTTTTTCTATAATGGAACAAAATAAAATAGCAGAGGTATGTCAATACACAAGGTCAATATCAAAATACGGCATATACATGAAATTACGGATAAATAATTGCATAATAATATAATTGCGGATACATTATAGAATGTTATTTGTTATTGTTTCTTTGTCGTGAGTAGCGCAAATATCACATGCGGACCGCAGATTGACGCCCACTGCAGTGACGCGTCAAACCCTTCGCAATGCAGTTGCGCGATAGGCCGATACATTGTGCTAGCGCGAATCTTAGCCGTAGCCCGATATGTATAGCCACGCCATTAGTGAAAACGCCTCCTGAAGAGATAGTCCCGTTTATCTATTCATGTGCTAGCGACGCCGTCTACTGACCACTGGTGGCATTATAAATTTAAAAAATCGAATACAGCTAACTCGCGGTACAAGTAAAACTTTTGATTGAAGTAGGAAATAACGAAACATATAGAGATATATTAAAGAAGCTGATGAAAAAAAATTTCCGTATTTTAGAAGTAAAAAGTTGCCGTAAAGTCTTTAGATTTTAATTGTTAAATGTGGCTTGTTTTAGAATCATGTAATACATGATAATTTAAATTTAAACATAAAATACTTACTGTGCAATGAATTCTTAAGTCTCTTTTTTAATCTCAGAGACAAAAATAACATTACCTGTTGTGCCTTTTTATTGCAATTATTAACGGTGATTTGCTACGATCGGAAATTAATGTTTATATAATCGAGTGCCGTATCGTTAGTCTATAGTTTTAGTAACCATTATTGAAACCGAATTCCCAGTTATGAAAAAATCTATGAACTACGGAGACCGCTCATCACTACGCGGCTTGGCAGCCTGTTTGTCATCACTTTGATGTAAAAAAGCACTCAGCAAGAAGTTGCTTCGTATGGTACCAAATGCACAAAATGAAGATAACAATGATAGGCCTGCAGGTACAGATACAAAATGAAACATAATAATATACTTAATTCAATTTATTTGTTAGTGAATAATGTATATCACAATATTTACACACATGTAGTATAGAACATTATTTACACACAGGGAAATCTTAAGTTTATAGTAAGATAAGCATTTTGTGTTTACTTTAACATGACGAATTTTCGTTTAAGCGAGTGTTAGGTTTTATTTAATAGAGCAAGATTTTACCCGAAATTATAATTAATAGGCAAAATTATTGTTTTAACTGGTATCCCCAAACGTGGGGATGACAGTTAGAACTTGTTAAAGATATGGCAGATGGACGACGACGCTCGAAAGAGGAAGTCGTGCCGAACAGTTGGCCTCCAGTAAACTGTAAAAGTAACAGTATTGAGATCATTCTTGAGCGTGCATAAGTAATTTAAGGTAATGTATTTTATTGTTATATTTCATTAAAATAAGGTTGTTTCTTGTTAGTTGTTAGTGATAATAGCAATGTGAAAAGAAATATAACTGTAATATAATTGATTACGTGGTTTAATTAGTAAAGGTAGTTCCTAAGATTTAAAGAAAGGGCCGTTGTCCATGTGAAATAGCACATCGTGTTAGCATATTAATCGCCAAATGTAGGGTATTTCTTAAATATCAGAAGTGAAATTACCCACAGCCTCAAATTTGTATATATTAAAGGTTCAATTAAATAACTAGATTACCAATATTAATTGTGACATATATATATAAAGTATATAATATAAAGTGTAACATTCTCATATCGATTTTATATTTCGTAAGTCTCATTTTTATTCATTTTTCTTGGTTAGTAAAAAAATAAAAAGATTTTATGAATATTGTAATATCAATTTTTTTTAACTGTAATTTCTCAGTATATATTGGAAAACTTGATGTATGTACGTAAAAATATTTGCTTATTTAAAAAGAACATTGATATTCACTTCCATCTTGCTGTGCATGTATCTCGACTCCACAGAATGAGCAACTATTTTATGGGTGGGTAGGCAAAGTGTACGCTTTTACAATATGCTGCCTGATGCCGTTAGAGATTTATCAGTTGACAATTTCAAAAAAAATATATTAAAACAAAATTGTGAAAAAAAAAGGTTATTAGAAAATATCTGAATATCTAGATAACAGGAAAGCATGGGATTTATATTTACTGTAACAATCAGATACTTACAAATTAAACATTTTGTAATATCTTACTAAAAAAAGATACGAATAAATGACAAGCCTGCTGAGTTTCTTCCGCCAGATCTTCTTGTAATAGTGCGGCCGTGTTTCCGATCCGGCAGTAGAGTCAAAATGGCTTGTAAAAGGTTTTATTTAAAAAAGTATTTCTGATTTCTAGACTTATTATAATTTCGCACACCGGCATTACCGGTAGACTATGGTGATTTAGAAATTTGTAACACTTTTGTAACCGATCTTTATAAAAAAAAAAGTATTCTAATCATCTATATTCTATTAAATCACCAAGTATTGCTTTAAAATTGATATAAATTTACTATTTATATAGTTGTTGGAAGTCAATTTATTTTTTCTTTTCTCCCTTTTTTTCCAATGGTCTTTAAAAATAACGTACGCTGATAGATATGTAGGTACGAAGAATATACTATGCTTTGCCGTTCTAAGTTTCAGATACCTGATGTGCAATAAAAAAAAATGAAAGATCACTCGTAACATAGGAGCGATCACGTGGTAACGAGAAAATGAAGGTGTTTAAAATGAAAATCGAGCCGCATAATGAGTGCCTTTGCCGTCAACGGAGCCTGTCTTCCTCGTGTAAGCAGAACGTCAATTACTACGGATATGACAGAGTACGAGTAGAGTCCATACCAGAGAGGTAACCTTAATTTGCCACTAAAAAAAAAAAAAACTTTGATGCTTCAACAAGGAGGATTATTAGGATACTTAGTTGAATTTCCCAACAAAATGGATGTGAAGCAGTGGACTACGAATAGAGGTGACGTTAGGAACACGTGTACCTTCAGATATTTTAATTCTCGAAATTAATACTTCAGTCAGTATCAGTAGGCAATCCGTCACCGCCTAGTATCCGTTTCTATGACCACCGCCTATATTACGTTTGAATTAAGATATTAAATGAATGTTTTTGTTTAAAGTTGAGAGGTTCCGTAGATTAGAATAATTTGATACAAAAGACAGAATTATGTTTATTCAGTTGGAGGGTAAACTAAAAAAATCACTCGGTTAAACCCAGAATAATTACATTTATTTTTGAGTAATCCTGTTTAACCTCGTATAGGGTAATAGTCATAGTTAGTCATAAATTTAAAATGTGTATTGATTTTAGTCCTGGGCCTGACGTGGTATCAATTACAGCTAAGACTGATCTTAGCTCAGAGTATAAAAACTCAGTTGATTAATTAGACTCGGGTTAGCTATCTTTATGAGCCAAATTCAAAATCTGATGCAATCGATGATGTTTACATAGAATACAAAAAAAAATTGAAATAATGGTACAGGCAAATTTTACTTTCTATAAATTAAAATGTTGTAAATATAGTTACAAAATATATTTCTTGTGAGATTTATTAGTTGAAGGATAATTATAATATTTAAAATTTCTAACGGTAAACGACGGTCCTAAGTATTCTGTGAATTTTAAAGTTTTGTCTTAAAAGCAACTTCATCCGTGAATAAATTACAATGCATACAATCTTTGTATTTATAGGTATATTTGTAGGTCTCGTTATTTTGTCTCTTTAATAAAATTATGAAAATGGATGCCACAAATGGATGAGATGACGAGCATGAATAGCCGTTTAGGTATTTGAAATACATCTTAGCTGAGCCACCACTATTGCCTATTTATGACCCGGCAGTACAAATTCAACTGTTTTTGGGATGGGAGTAAACTATTCAACGATGGTATATTGCTACAGAGATTGCGTGATTTAAAGCCTTGCCATCTGGTGGTTTTCTTTAATGTTCAACATCCTATAAGAATAATATATACGAGTATATATAAATACATTTTTATTTGCAAGCGTTGGCAGATACTTATTTAAAAAAAAAAACACAGTACATAGTATATCTGCTGGGTCTACGGTTGTCTCTCGTATAACAAGATGGTACGGCAACTTGTTACGAATGTCTGTGTGGTATAGGATATCAACCGGAAGTAAAGATGTATCGCGTAAACTCCTAGACAACCAGTGTAATAACTACAGTAGGTAAACGTTGTAGTTCGAACAATCTCTCCACCACTTATGTCATTAAAAACTGAAATTTGGCTATTGGCCCCATTTCGAATTTCATAGGATTTATGAAACCTCATATCCTTCAGATTTGACAGATAACAGATAGAAATAAAAATTAGTGGTTTATTATATAACAAATAATAGCATAATAAATAATTATATTAGAGACAACGAGATAACATTAAGGAGATGAAGCTGTATAGGAAGGGAAAACTTCGTTGGATGAAATAAGAAATAAAAGTATTTTCGAAAATTCTGGCTCCATTCAATTTAAAACATTAGGAATATAATATTTCTCTGTAGTAAATGGAGCCAATATTTTAAGTTAAATCTCTAGCAGTATGTCGATGGAAACTTCTTGACGTACTATAACGGACATAAAAAAAGGAAAAATCTGCTTCCCAATTAAGGACATTACATTTGTTTTTTTTATTGATTTCTGCAACACACATCGACCAATTACAAAATTGTTGTAACCACATATGTGTAGGTACCGTGGCTAGTCTACTATTTAATCTCTTGCTATCCCACTATTTTAAAATTCGGTGTGGTGTAAAGCTAAAGTAACGATGAAAGGCATTCGGATTCTTCGGATTTATTCTATTAATTAATGCAAAATGTTTGCGAGATATCGTTTTCTAATTTTCTTCTGATATAAAAATGAATGAAAAAGATTAGAGAATGGCTAAATTTTATAAGACATCGACTATTACTAGGTAAGAGGTTTTAGACAATTGTGATTGATGCATCAGAGTAAACACACGGGACTTCACAATTGAAACAGGGCTTTTCTCCTCGTTATGGCAAAAGAAGTAAAAAAAAAAAATCATGAAAACTATTTTCAACTAAAATGGCAAAAATAGGAGGGAATTCTTTATACGTTACATCGATCTGTTTCAAGTGTTAATAGATGATGCCAAGTTAAAGCTTAACATGTTATTATAAATTTGGTGAAAACGATTGTTTATTTCAATGGTAAAATAAAGTTAGCATTTAATGATTTTCTTTGAATTCATATTAAGTGAATAAGTAATCAATATAAGAATTAATTAATGGCTTTTAACAATGAAAGGTGAATATTAATTTTTTTTTGAAAATGTGACATGTTCGTGATTCGGGAGGATTACGATTAATATGATAAAACTTAAAATATGCAAACAGTAATGTCGTAAGACCCAACAGTATTATGGGGGGTGGTTTATTTAATGTATATAATTGATATGTATGATACTATGGTTTTGGTCGCGAGGCAGGAAGACTCGCGCCACTAACATAGACGGAGGAATTACATAATATACTTTGTAGTTCGGGAGAGTCACAATAGTATATTATGATGAATGGAAAAAATTGGAATATAATTATTATTTAATTTATTTGGGAAAAATAAGTTTATAATGTAAAGTGGATACATGTATTACATAGTTATGAGGCCCTAAGCCTCAGCCGTGAGGGTTTAAAATATTGTGATTGTATAACAAGAGAATAAGAGACACGGGTGAAATATTTTGTAAAGAGAATACTCATATTAAAAATAAATATATGATAGAATTTATATATTTATTTTTATTATAATATTGACCTTGACAGTTATATATATTCAAGAATCTGCCAAAATTATCAAATTAGATTCTGATCTATATTGTCTGGATTGTTTGAGATGTTCATTTGATGAGCATTGAAGTTATTTTAAAATTCTTTTACATCAAGAAATATCAGTAAAATGCCGGAACAAATTAGAAAAAGAAGAAAGTTGTGTAAACGCCAGTTTTGTAACATTAAATAATTTAGTGATTCATATTATGATGTCCCTCTATCACTTTGAACTTAGTTACTCTTACATGGTTTACCGAGTCTGTTGTGACATAAAATTGTTACTAGAGAATACGAGGACCTTGAATTATAAAAAGGGACTATTTATTTTATTAATAAATTAAAATATTTTGCAAGGTATAGATTTTTTTATTGGTTTCATTTCCAAATTATTTTATCACATTGTTAAACGATAATTTTTTTTTGTACATGTATTAAAAAAAATTAATTTAATTAACAATTAATAACGTATAGTTACATATTACCGCTATAAATCATATTGTTATTAGCGTATTAATAATATATGTAATTAAAATATCCGAAGCGTAAGTTTTTAAAGAGCTGAAATTTAATTAAAATATCTGGTTATTAAATTATATACTTGTTAAATTAAATTTATGAAAGAAAAAAAATGTCTTTGTTTTAAATTCAAGTGTAGATCGATTTTAATTCTATATTGATTTAATTGTTAGGTGTACACCTGTTGCATGTAGATTTCCATGAGGCAATATTTATAAACAATTATATTATATAATAGCTAAATGTACCATGTACTTAGTACATTAAATGATTACGGAAATTACTATGAATAGGAAATCTTATAATACATTCTAATAAAATTGTAACGCAAAGATAATAAAGACGTACAACAATGCTCTACCTAAAAGTAAACATTTAGGGATGAAAATTCATTAAAAATATTTGCATGTATTAATCGAGTATTCTTTAATTCATGCAAAGAATATTCCTCATGTAAAAAGGGAAACAGAAAAGGAATTGTAAAAAAAGAATTATATGTGCATAGTATTAAAACATTAATTACTAATAACTCCGTTAAGTAGAATCAATTAGATAATATATTGTAGTAAACATTATAAGCAAAAATAAAAATTTAAAAAAAAATGGAATGGATGTGTTATGATATTTTAGATATTTTTTTTAATTATTGATCAATCGTAATTGTTGATTATTTAACTGCTATAATTTATTAGGTTTTTATGTATGGTTTTAGTTACTGGTAATTATCAATATACAAAATACAAACTCGGTTCAAAACATTGTGATTACCATTCTCGTAAATAGCTCTGCTAATTAGATATCCATTGTATTGTATTAAAGTCAATATTAGCTTTAGGCAGATAAAAAAAAAAATGTTGAGCCAAGTGGTAGACACATTTAAAGATATTTTTACTTGCATTTATTATAGTTCAATTGTTATCATTCATTAATCAATTTTTATGATGTATTAGGTTTATATGTATGGTTTTAGGGTTAAGTGGCTAATAATTATTGGTACTTACCTATATGAATTTGTATAAAAATTGTTGCATTGAAAAATTACAATTAGCATTCCTGTAAATAGCTCTGCTAACTGTCAAAACGTAAGTGTAGATATATTTAAAGATATTTTTCGCTTTACATTATAGTTCAATCGCAATTATTGACTAATTATTTGTTATAAGTAATATATTACGCCTATGTGTGGATTTAGTTGTTAGTAATTATTTATATACAAATGTCTGTAAAATTACTGTATTAAACATTGTAATTAGTATTCTAGCAAATAGCTCTGCTAGGCTGCTATCCATTGTAATGTAAGTAAACATTAAGTAAGTAAGCAAATATTGAAAAAAATAGATGTAAGTGTACATATTTGAAAGTATTTTTCTTTTTACATTGTAGTTCCATTTAATTATTGATCAATTGTAATTACTGATTATTAGTTAAGGCTTACATGTATGTTTTAGTCACTGGTAATTATTAGTAAACACATAACATAAAATAGCATGCCATCAATATATGGCGGAATATTGTAATTTTTATTTAACATTGTACGATCTGTAACAATTAAAATATTTCATGTAACATAAGTAAATAGATGTAAAATGGAAAAAATACTAAAGAGGCCAAGTGTTAGGTTTAAGTAAGAGAGCGTGCATGAGGACATGCACGAGGTCAGGATGGTCGAGTGTTAGGTTTTATTTAATAGAGCAAGATTTTACCCGAAATTATAATTAATAGGCAAAATTATTGTTTTAACTGGTATCCCCAAACGTGGGGATGACAGTTAGAACTTGTTAAAGATATGGCAGATGGACGACGACGCTCGAAAGAGGAAGTCGTGCCGAACAGTTGGCCTCCAGTAAACTGTAAAAGTAACAGTATTGAGATCATTCTTGAGCGTGCATAAGTAATTTAAGGTAATGTATTTTATTGTTATATTTCATTAAAATAAGGTTGTTTCTTGTTAGTTGTTAGTGATAATAGCAATGTGAAAAGAAATATAACTGTAATATAATTGATTACGTGGTTTAATTAGTAAAGGTAGTTCCTAAGATTTAAAGAAAGGGCCGTTGTCCATGTGAAATAGCACATCGTGTTAGCATATTAATCGCCAAATGTAGGGTATTTCTTAAACGAGTTTTAAATTACAAGCATTCTGAAGAAGTTTCATTACAATATTCACTAAAGCGACTTCCAACCTCCAGAAAAAAATATATAGCATATGGATGCTCTTTATTATTAGTTTATGGGTCATTTTTTGAGCATAACAGACTCTTATCTCCTATGTAAACAAATAATGTTTGCATAAATATACTATAACATTGTTTAAACGTTCTATATGCATCATGTCATATAGATTTCGTTATTTAATAACCATGTACATAGGATTTCTTTCCCTCAAAACCTTAAATCCGATTAATTCTACGTTTTGCACTCGTAATACGTCCACTGTATTCTGATCAATCGCAAATATTTTTTTAATTCTTTCACGCTTTCATTTTATACACAAAATTGAAAACATACGCATTTTATACACAAAATTGAAATACCAATAATTTTTATCCTGATCAAATTTTCCATCTTATCGTAGTGAAAGATATTTTTATGGGTAAAAGTAAATATGCAACACACTTGGCATAATTTTAACATCGATTTTTGCGTTGGATGTAGTATTCACTGAATTGGTGATATAAATACCTCGTATGTCAGTGTGCTAGAAAAATATAACAAGCTGGAGATTATAGTAGACGTCATGGACATGATACAAAATCCAAATAATAAAATCAATTACAAATAACCTTTAAGTGTTACTCGTACAACCCATTTTGCGTAAGTTTACTGGCTAACTTACTCTCCAAACGCTATTACGGCATGACAAAGTGGTGCATCAGAGGATATATGGCGGAGGTGACGCCATATTTGGTCACGTGACCTTATTTTTTATACTGTACCTTTCTTATAGCGATAAAATCGGGGCGATGAGATCGAGTAAACTGAAACATGAATCAGAAAAAGACGTGACTATGACATAATATGACATTTTACTAGATAGAAGAGTTCTG
Organism: Apodemia mormo; assembly: GCA_036924255.1. Lineage (NCBI taxonomy): Eukaryota > Metazoa > Arthropoda > Insecta > Lepidoptera > Riodinidae > Apodemia > Apodemia mormo. Next base: position 17,924,196 of record JAUPFN010000019.1, on the reverse strand, counting down.
CATTATCTCGCGTCTGGTACTACCGCCTTACCTATTCCTACCACAACAGCGTCATTCAATTTAACGGTAAGATAGCCGGTAAGCGTATGCACGTGGCATGATCATCTCGCAACATGGATAGTAGAGCATCGTTAATACCTTTAGTGTTTAGAGGCAATGGTTGTCTCTTGCCATCAGGATTGCCATTATATGTAAGGTAGTAAACAAGCATGTTTACTACCTTACATATAATTAAAACCAGTGAATGAACCATCAATCATCCCTTGTTTACGTACCCTTATGGTTAGATTTAAAAACAAATTAAATGGGACCACCCTCGAGGCATATCCATTCCAATAAAAAATGAAATATATAAATAGAAAAAGTTATACGTAGTCTAATATGAAAAAGTACAGGCCGAATTGAGAAACACGTCCATTTTTCGTCGGTTGAAAATATCTGCTATTTTTATGTAATCTATGGGCAATGGATTTTTTTTTTTTTTTTTTTTTTTGGCATGGGCGTTAAGCAACTGCCATGATCAAGTAAAACGAGGAAACATATTTTAGACAATAAACTAGGATTTGGAATTTGGATTGACAGGAAAATAGAGGATCAGAAAGTAATCAAAATAACATAGATACTAAAATTATAAATTATTTACAACAATAATATTTAAATAAATATATACAGAGATAATACTTAGTTATTTGTATAATATTTACAAGTGGGTTAATATTAATTTGGTATTAGATACTAAATGTATCTAACTACGCTTAAATATTAATATTATTTTCTTGAATGAATAATGAAAGAATATTATACATACAAGGGTTTAATAACAGGGTTAGAATGGATGTAGGTAAAGGAATGTCATTAGAATATAGATTGTTATATAATGATGAATGATTGTATTTAGGACAAGCAAAAAATATATGATTGAGATCTCCAATATCAGTGCCACACTCACAAACATTGCTATCTTTGATGTGTAGCTTGAAGAGGTGTTCAGGAGAATTAGTGTGACCAAGCCTCATTCTGGTGATAACAGATGTTGACAACTTATTTAATTTCACTACAGAAAACCAAGGTTTAGAAGGTATCAATGGTTGTAATTGGGAATAGGTTTTGCCTTTCACCAATGTACCACTATCCCAGACACTTTGCCATGACTGCTTAAGATGGAGTTTAGGGAGAGCAGCTAGATCATGGCAATAATTAATGTAGGGGTATAAATCACCACACTGAACTGCCTCTTTAGCACACCGATCAGCTCGCTCATTTCCAGTGATATTACAATGGCTTGGAACCCAGGCAAAGTAAATAATATGATTATATTTAAAAGTACATTTGTATAAAAGATTTCTTAAGTCTAAAATAATAGGAGGAATAAATTTGGATTTTAAAGGGAACTTTTGCAAACAATGTAGAGCACTCAGTGAATCAGTCAGAATCATACACTTGGGTAGTTTCATAATGTGTATGTATTCTACAGCTTTATAAAGTCCATAACATTCACCTGTAAATACAGATGCTTCCGGTGGAAATTTGATTTTTTGAACAATATTGTATTGTTTATGGTATACACCTATTCCAACATTACTATTATTTTTGGATGCATCAGTAAAAATCAAATGAAAATCTTGCCATTTTTCATTGATAATATTGTTAAAATATTGATTGGCATACAAAGATTGTTTATCTATACCTAAATTTACTACAACAGGCTGCAGAGTTAATGATTCATAATTGTGTTTATATAAGGGATTTATAGGGGATGTAAAAGTAAAAGGCTTAAGGCTGTGATATTTCATATAGCTGTATACAAGGGCTGGGATTGTTTTGTGTTTCCAATACTTATCTGACATTAAATCACTAAGACTAGAGAGCTTTGTAAGCAGAGGGTGATTTTGTGATTCCAAAGTGCGAAGGAAAAACCTGTCAGATAGATATTTACGTCGTAAATGTAATGGAGGTTCAGCACATTCTACTTGTAGGGCAGAAACAGGGCTGGATTTCATTGCTCCTAGAACAATTCGTAATGCTTTAATTTGAACAGAGTCAATTTTCTTTAGACCAATCTTACTACATGGTTCTAGTAAAAACATTCCATAATCCAATAAACTTCTTATTAATGCATTATACATAAGTTTTAATGTAGATGGGTGTGCACCCCACCAAACCCCAGAAACACATCTCATTAAATTGATATTACGTTCACACTTTGCTGCTATATACTCACAATGATCTAGTCCTTGGAGTTTATTATCTAGTATTATACCTAAGAATTTTGTTTTCGATTTAACAGGAATTGAACTATTTTTGTAAGTAATATTTATAGGGGGTGGAAATTTTGAGCGAGAAAATAAAACTATGGAACTTTTAGAAACAGAAATATCAAGACCATTGTTATTAAGCCAAGTCTGTAGGGATAGAATAGACATGGAAAGATTATCACAAGCCATCTGTATAGATTTGTCAGTTGAGTATAAAAGGAGGTCATCAGCATACTGAAGAACATTTACATTGCTAGTTGCTACAGTTTCTATATCATATGAGTATATGTTGTAAAGGATTGGACTTAAAACAGAACCTTGTGGAAGACCTTTATATTGTTGTCTTTTTAAATTATTAGGGTCATTTGCTAAATTAATAGTTCTATTGTATACAATATTCATAATAACATTAATTAAATAAAATGGTATGTTTAATTTCACTAGCTTATTTTTCAGAATTGATAGAATTACATTATCATATGCTGAGGATATATCTAAAAAAGCTGCTACAACAGATTTGTTATGAGTAAAAGCTAATCTAATATCAGTTATAAGTAAGCTAATATTATCTATGGTGCTCTTTCCTCTCCTAAAACCATACTGACTTTGACTTAATAAATTTCTGCTTTCAATAAACCATTCTAAGCGAAGTTTGACAAGGTGCTCTAGAATTTTCAACATAACTGATGAAAGCACAATGGGTCTGTATGAAAAAGGGTCAGAAGGGTTTTTATCAGGTTTAAGGATAGGGATAACAGAATGTGACTTCCATGTCTGAGGTATATTACCTGTAGAAACAAGGGAGTTCATAACCTTTAATAAGTATGATAGAGATTTATCAGTCATGTTATTTAAAAATGAGTAGTTAATATTATCCCATCCAGGAGTAGAGTCTTTAGCATTTTGAAGGATACCTTTAAGCTCAAATAATGTAAAAGGGGAAAAATTGTCTGAAGAAGAAGTAGAAGGAAGAGAAAGGATACATTCTGGTACTGTAGGTGGAGCAAGATGATCTATCAGCTGATTTATTAACAATGGACACATTTCATTATTATTAGAAACCTTATATGCAGATCTAAATTTTCTTATGTTTAACCATACACTTGAAGGTTTTGTTTGGGGTGATAAGGAAGAGCAGAATTTCTTCCAACCTTCAGCTTTTTTCTTTTTTAATAATCGACGAGTAGTTTTTATAATATTAGTGAGAATATTAAAATTTTCTGTAGTTGTATACTGACAATAAAATTTTTCAGCAGCTTTCCTTTCCTTAATAGCGTCTGAGCACTCTTTGTCCCACCAAGGTGGCGTATTTATTTTCTTAGTTAATTGTTTTTTAATGGGAAAAGTGTTTTCAGCTGATTTTATAATTAATTGAGTAAAGGCTTCTGCACAAGAAGAGTCATTATATGAGGAAATGTTAGGCAAAACATTAACACCAACTTCCATCAAATTATTAAACTTGTGCCAATCCGGGTTATGCAAATTATATTTGAAATATGATGTAGATTTAGGTGAAGTTTTATGATATGCAGAAGGGAAATTTATTATTATGGGGAAGTGATCACTTCCAAACGTAAATGGGAGTGTGTACCATGTCAAAGAAGGTGCTAAATTGGGACTGCAAATGGACAGGTCTATAGCGCTTTTGCCTTCGGAGGGTTTTGTGCGACGAGTGGGAGAACCGTTGTTTAAAATACATAAATTTAATTCTTCAATGACTTTCAAAAGTTCTTCACCATAATAATTACTGGAGGAACAACCCCAGGCTTGATGATGAGAATTAAAATCACCTAACACAATAAAGGGTTTAGGTAGTATGGATAATAGGTTATTAAGTTCTGTCAAAATATTCAAATTTGGATGTGGAATATAAAGTGACACGAAACAAATATTATTTACATTAACAGCTAATATAGACATATTTACAGTATGTACAGGAAGATTAACAATGGAAAAATTATATCCTTTTTTGATCATGATGGCTACACCTCCATAACCATCAGATCTATCTTCTCGGATACTAGTGTATCCAGAGAATTTAAAAGTACAACTTGGTCTTAACCAAGTTTCTGAAAGAGCCACTAAAAATGGCTCATATTTATTTAATAAGTGAATTAATTCACTTTTCTTGTTGGTGATGCTCTGCGAGTTCCATTGAAGAATTTTGGCTTGACTGTCCATGATCACCATTAAATTTAGAATAATTAATTAAACTTTCTGTCATTAAAGCAGCGTTGGACGGTGTTATTACTTCGGACTGAGATAAAAATTTAATAAAAGATATAATCATGCCTATTAAGGCTGATTCTTGATTATTGTTATTATTTTTTGTCAACAAAGTACCATTTTCTCTAGAATTAGTGGAATTATATTCATTAATAACTGAATTTTGGAAATCATAGTCATAACTCTTACTGACTTTTGTATGGGGTTTAGGTTTCTGAAATATTGTTTTTTTGTATGACCTATGGGATTGTTCTTGCGAATCTAAATTTTTTTTCAAAAGTGGATGAAGAGCAGTTTTAATAGGTGTTGAGATGGCATCAGCATATGATTTGGAGACCGGGGGATAATTTTTTGATGCCTCGGCATAAGAGACACAGTTTTGAGCCATAAACATTTTAATGTTTTTTTGTCTTAAATGTTCTGGGCATGATTTGCTAGTGGCAAAGTGAGATCCCTTACATAAACAACAATTAACATTGAAATCAGCCTCACTAGTACAAGAGTCTCCACAATGATCCTTTCCACATTTAAAGCATCTTGGGTTGGATCTGCAAGTTATTTTAGTATGACCGTACCTACAGCATTTATAGCATTGTATAGTAGGGTAAATGTATAAATCTACTGGGAGAGCATTATAACAAACGTAGACACGTTTCGGTAAAGTCTGTCCATCAAAAGTTACGACAACTGTCTCTGTTGGTTTCCAGGTAGTGTTATCATTAATAGTTATTTTACGGTTTATTCTTCTAACCTTTATTATTTTTCCACAACCAATGGGAACCTTAACATTATTAGCAATTTCCTCAGGTGACCAGTCTGAGGGAACACCTCTAATTACGCCTACTCGTGAAACGTTAAATGATGGGATAAAAGCTTTGAAGTTTTTATTTGAGAGATTAGGGTCATTAATAAAGTGGTTTGCGTCATTGTGGTCCGAAAATGATAGGGATAATCGGTTGCGTCCAATTTTCTTGAGGCTACCATCAATTATATTTTTAAAAGTATTATTTTTAAGGAATCGCCCAAATGAGACTGGATGTAGAGTAACATTATCAGTCGGAGATGTAATAACTCTTTGGACATGAATAACGTAAGGTCCAAGGTCTGTAGATTCATACTGTGTGCGGTAGTTAATATAATCTTTAGGTTTTTGGGGTTCCTTACTATTTGTTAGGGGGTTTGACAAATCTTTCATTGTAACATTATCATTTACATTATTATCACCAGTAATAAATGAGGCGCCCGAAGCATTATTTATATCTCCAATATCAGTGCCACACTCACAAACATTGCTATCTTTGATGTGTAGCTTGAAGAGGTGTTCAGGAGAATTAGTGTGACCAAGCCTCATTCTGGTGATAACAGATGTTGACAACTTATTTAATTTCACTACAGAAAACCAAGGTTTAGAAGGTATCAATGGTTGTAATTGGGAATAGGTTTTGCCTTTCACCAATGTACCACTATCCCAGACACTTTGCCATGACTGCTTAAGATGGAGTTTAGGGAGAGCAGCTAGATCATGGCAATAATTAATGTAGGGGTATAAATCACCACACTGAACTGCCTCTTTAGCACACCGATCAGCTCGCTCATTTCCAGTGATATTACAATGGCTTGGAACCCAGGCAAAGTAAATAATATGATTATATTTAAAAGTACATTTGTATAAAAGATTTCTTAAGTCTAAAATAATAGGAGGAATAAATTTGGATTTTAAAGGGAACTTTTGCAAACAATGTAGAGCACTCAGTGAATCAGTCAGAATCATACACTTGGGTAGTTTCATAATGTGTATGTATTCTACAGCTTTATAAAGTCCATAACATTCACCTGTAAATACAGATGCTTCCGGTGGAAATTTGATTTTTTGAACAATATTGTATTGTTTATGGTATACACCTATTCCAACATTACTATTATTTTTGGATGCATCAGTAAAAATCAAATGAAAATCTTGCCATTTTTCATTGATAATATTGTTAAAATATTGATTGGCATACAAAGATTGTTTATCTATACCTAAATTTACTACAACAGGCTGCAGAGTTAATGATTCATAATTGTGTTTATATAAGGGATTTATAGGGGATGTAAAAGCAAAAGGCTTAAGGCTGTGATATTTCATATAGCTGTATACAAGGGCTGGGATTGTTTTGTGTTTCCAATACTTATCTGACATTAAATCACTAAGACTAGAGAGCTTTGTAAGCAGAGGGTGATTTTGTGATTCCAAAGTGCGAAGGAAAAACCTGTCAGATAGATATTTACGTCGTAAATGTAATGGAGGTTCAGCACATTCTACTTGTAGGGCAGAAACAGGGCTGGATTTCATTGCTCCTAGAACAATTCGTAATGCTTTAATTTGAACAGAGTCAATTTTCTTTAGACCAATCTTACTACATGGTTCTAGTAAAAACATTCCATAATCCAATAAACTTCTTATTAATGCATTATACATAAGTTTTAATGTAGATGGGTGTGCACCCCACCAAACCCCAGAAACACATCTCATTAAATTGATATTACGTTCACACTTTGCTGCTATATACTCACAATGATCTAGTCCTTGGAGTTTATTATCTAGTATTATACCTAAGAATTTTGTTTTCGATTTAACAGGAATTGAACTATTTTTGTAAGTAATATTTATAGGGGGTGGAAATTTTGAGCGAGAAAATAAAACTATGGAACTTTTAGAAACAGAAATATCAAGACCATTGTTATTAAGCCAAGTCTGTAGGGATAGAATAGACATGGAAAGATTATCACAAGCCATCTGTATAGATTTGTCAGTTGAGTATAAAAGGAGGTCATCAGCATACTGAAGAACATTTACATTGCTAGTTGCTACAGTTTCTATATCATATGAGTATATGTTGTAAAGGATTGGACTTAAAACAGAACCTTGTGGAAGACCTTTATATTGTTGTCTTTTTAAATTATTAGGGTCATTTGCTAAATTAATAGTTCTATTGTATACAATATTCATAATAACATTAATTAAATAAAATGGTATGTTTAATTTCACTAGCTTATTTTTCAGAATTGATAGAATTACATTATCATATGCTGAGGATATATCTAAAAAAGCTGCTACAACAGATTTGTTATGAGTAAAAGCTAATCTAATATCAGTTATAAGTAAGCTAATATTATCTATGGTGCTCTTTCCTCTCCTAAAACCATACTGACTTTGACTTAATAAATTTCTGCTTTCAATAAACCATTCTAAGCGAAGTTTGACAAGGTGCTCTAGAATTTTCAACATAACTGATGAAAGCACAATGGGTCTGTATGAAAAAGGGTCAGAAGGGTTTTTATCAGGTTTAAGGATAGGGATAACAGAATGTGACTTCCATGTCTGAGGTATATTACCTGTAGAAACAAGGGAGTTCATAACCTTTAATAAGTATGATAGAGATTTATCAGTCATGTTATTTAAAAATGAGTAGTTAATATTATCCCATCCAGGAGTAGAGTCTTTAGCATTTTGAAGGATACCTTTAAGCTCAAATAATGTAAAAGGGGAAAAATTGTCTGAAGAAGAAGTAGAAGGAAGAGAAAGGATACATTCTGGTACTGTAGGTGGAGCAAGATGATCTATCAGCTGATTTATTAACAATGGACACATTTCATTATTATTAGAAACCTTATATGCAGATCTAAATTTTCTTATGTTTAACCATACACTTGAAGGTTTTGTTTGGGGTGATAAGGAAGAGCAGAATTTCTTCCAACCTTCAGCTTTTTTCTTTTTTAATAATCGACGAGTAGTTTTTATAATATTAGTGAGAATATTAAAATTTTCTGTAGTTGTATACTGACAATAAAATTTTTCAGCAGCTTTCCTTTCCTTAATAGCGTCTGAGCACTCTTTGTCCCACCAAGGTGGCGTATTTATTTTCTTAGTTAATTGTTTTTTAATGGGAAAAGTGTTTTCAGCTGATTTTATAATTAATTGAGTAAAGGCTTCTGCACAAGAAGAGTCATTATATGAGGAAATGTTAGGCAAAACATTAACACCAACTTCCATCAAATTATTAAACTTGTGCCAATCCGGGTTATGCAAATTATATTTGAAATATGATGTAGATTTAGGTGAAGTTTTATGATATGCAGAAGGGAAATTTATTATTATGGGGAAGTGATCACTTCCAAACGTAAATGGGAGTGTGTACCATGTCAAAGAAGGTGCTAAATTGGGACTGCAAATGGACAGGTCTATAGCGCTTTTGCCTTCGGAGGGTTTTGTGCGACGAGTGGGAGAACCGTTGTTTAAAATACATAAATTTAATTCTTCAATGACTTTCAAAAGTTCTTCACCATAATAATTACTGGAGGAACAACCCCAGGCTTGATGATGAGAATTAAAATCACCTAACACAATAAAGGGTTTAGGTAGTATGGATAATAGGTTATTAAGTTCTGTCAAAATATTCAAATTTGGATGTGGAATATAAAGTGACACGAAACAAATATTATTTACATTAACAGCTAATATAGACATATTTACAGTATGTACAGGAAGATTAACAATGGAAAAATTATATCCTTTTTTGATCATGATGGCTACACCTCCATAACCATCAGATCTATCTTCTCGGATACTAGTGTATCCAGAGAATTTAAAAGTACAACTTGGTCTTAACCAAGTTTCTGAAAGAGCCACTAAAAATGGCTCATATTTATTTAATAAGTGAATTAATTCACTTTTCTTGTTGGTGATGCTCTGCGAGTTCCATTGAAGAATTTTGGCTTGACTGTCCATGATCACCATTAAATTTAGAATAATTAATTAAACTTTCTGTCATTAAAGCAGCGTTGGACGGTGTTATTACTTCGGACTGAGATAAAAATTTAATAAAAGATATAATCATGCCTATTAAGGCTGATTCTTGATTATTGTTATTATTTTTTGTCAACAAAGTACCATTTTCTCTAGAATTAGTGGAATTATATTCATTAATAACTGAATTTTGGAAATCATAGTCATAACTCTTACTGACTTTTGTATGGGGTTTAGGTTTCTGAAATATTGTTTTTTTGTATGACCTATGGGATTGTTCTTGCGAATCTAAATTTTTTTTCAAAAGTGGATGAAGAGCAGTTTTAATAGGTGTTGAGATGGCATCAGCATATGATTTGGAGACCGGGGGATAATTTTTTGATGCCTCGGCATAAGAGACACAGTTTTGAGCCATAAACATTTTAATGTTTTTTTGTCTTAAATGTTCTGGGCATGATTTGCTAGTGGCAAAGTGAGATCCCTTACATAAACAACAATTAACATTGAAATCAGCCTCACTAGTACAAGAGTCTCCACAATGATCCTTTCCACATTTAAAGCATCTTGGGTTGGATCTGCAAGTTATTTTAGTATGACCGTACCTACAGCATTTATAGCATTGTATAGTAGGGTAAATGTATAAATCTACTGGGAGAGCATTATAACAAACGTAGACACGTTTCGGTAAAGTCTGTCCATCAAAAGTTACGACAACTGTCTCTGTTGGTTTCCAGGTAGTGTTATCATTAATAGTTATTTTACGGTTTATTCTTCTAACCTTTATTATTTTTCCACAACCAATGGGAACCTTAACATTATTAGCAATTTCCTCAGGTGACCAGTCTGAGGGAACACCTCTAATTACGCCTACTCGTGAAACGTTAAATGATGGGATAAAAGCTTTGAAGTTTTTATTTGAGAGATTAGGGTCATTAATAAAGTGGTTTGCGTCATTGTGGTCCGAAAATGATAGGGATAATCGGTTGCGTCCAATTTTCTTGAGGCTACCATCAATTATATTTTTAAAAGTATTATTTTTAAGGAATCGCCCAAATGAGACTGGATGTAGAGTAACATTATCAGTCGGAGATGTAATAACTCTTTGGACATGAATAACGTAAGGTCCAAGGTCTGTAGATTCATACTGTGTGCGGTAGTTAATATAATCTTTAGGTTTTTGGGGTTCCTTACTATTTGTTAGGGGGTTTGACAAATCTTTCATTGTAACATTATCATTTACATTATTATCACCAGTAATAAATGAGGCGCCCGAAGCATTATTTATATCTGAGATTTCAGAAACAGAGTGAGAGCACTGACAGTCAGTAGATTTCAATTCATTGTTGCGCTTTTTGCGCCGTTTATTGCAGTGTTTGCATATTTTATTAGATGTATGAGATCTTTTCCTGTTAGTTGTTTGAGTTGAAGAAAGCGAAGTATCTGTATCGACACTACTCTCATCTATAGTAACATAGTGCGCTACCTGGAGAGGTCCACCTCCAGGATCGTCAGGGGGTTTGTTCATTTTAAAAAGTGAAAAGGAGACTTACCTACTTTAAACTGATAGTAAAACTAATGATATTTACATAAAATTAAATATTTACACAAATAAAACTAATATCGATCCTCTGTTTCGCTAAATAATAATATAAAAAGTCGCAGAACCAAAAATGACGTCCGCCAAATTTTATGTTTCCCGCGCTTTCAATGGATATTTTAAATGTTACTAGTGATCACCTGGGGCCAAAACAAGGAAGTTACATTCTACCCGGAATGCTTACACGCGCTTCAAAATCGTTCCGAAGAGTACCACGACATGAGTGGAGTGTGCCTCTTTCTACTAAATAAAGCGCCAATTGACATATATAAGTGTGGCCATGTATAGTTTGCAAATTACTACTAAGTAATTCTAGTAATTTCAGAAACAGTTTTTGCATTGCATAAGTAATTACGTAATAATTAAAATAAGCACATTTTAGAACTCACTATGTTAATTACAATACATTTTATGCTAATGTATCTATCGACGTGTATGAATAAAAGGGATTTAACGATTAACGAATATATAAAAATCTACCATCCGAAAGTTTTATTTACACTGGCAATTGCAAGAAAGGGACAACATCCACTCATGTCGTTGTCTTGCTCAGAACGTTTTTCCCCTCTGTTATGTAAGAAACAAATGTCAACTTTATTAGGAATGAAATAAAGTACATTTTTATTTTTCAAATATTGCTTCGTAGTAATTCCAGTTATCGTATATAAGTTCCTTGGGCCAAAATTTGACCATAGACTAAACAATAAAATCTCTTTTAAATTTGCTAACAAACTTATGCCGTAAAGAAGACATTGTACTTGTGTGTAAATGTATTATACATAGTATACATTTGGCCGCATGATATAATATACATAATATACTATGTGCACAGACTACTATAGATGCTAACGCATCAGACAGAGAACTCCCGTTCAGTGACGTTGTATCGTAGAATATTGACGTGCAGCTATCTTGATTGACAGTTAGTTTTTTCCCGCGATAATATTCTTTATCGGCTGAGATACATAGGCTATACAGCCCATTTATTGTTTTTTTAAGATCCATCTACAGTATACTGTTATTTTGTTTAAATCCAAAATTCAGCGAGATTAACCCTGACAGTAGCAAAGACTGTTGCAGGTCACGACTTTCTTTAATTCATACAACCAAGCCATTTTACATTGCAAATTTTGACTGTATGGACAATGCTAAGGAATTTTTAGAATAAAAAAAAGAAAAATTATTATTAATACATTTATTTTGTAACTTAGATTTAAATTTATTTATTATTTTTGTTTGCATGTTTGTAAGGTATTTATTGGTATGTATTTATAGGTATTAAGCCTAAAGACATCTGTCCTTAGACCGGTGAAACGTTGCAGAAATTTACTACCTGTTGGTCACGAGGCAGATGGTTTTTTTTTCAAACGGAGCCCTTGACACTTTTGTAGCCGCAGCGTTGTAACATCTATGCAATGCTAGTCTATGTATAGGACAATTGTCCTATACGGCCAATTTGAATGCGTTTGTTTTAGTCAAAGGCTTATAAATGTGTTATAATTCTGCAGAATATTTGACGTCTTATCAATCCTATGAGACTTTTATAAAAGTAAATTATTATTAATTAAATTTAAAGTAATTTGTGAAACAGTACAGTATTACAAAATTACAAATGGATTTTAGTAATATAAATATATAATATATAGGATAAAAGTGCCGACGATAAAAAGTATAAAATATACAAAATTGTAAACAGTACTCTTTTATGCGTCGGCGGTTATACATCGGTAAAGACCTATAAAAAGTAAAATTGTTGGGAATAATGACCAAAAGATATTTCCTTGTGCTTGCCTTATGGTCCAGTGGTAAGCCTATTCAGCTCAGGTCATGACATCCCGGGTTCAATACAAGATTGGGCAAAGGTTCTTTTAAGGTTTCTCTCGAATTTCCCATTTGAAGAATAGACAAAATGTAATTAGAGTGCGCGCCAGATAAGACTGCGCGCGGCAGAAATCGGAACTAAATGTTGTCCGCCATATTGTTGTAAGCGTTAATGTGTAGATTGTGTAGTTTTCTCCGTGTTGACAATTCATATTTCCATTAAATACCTATTTTCATCATGCAGATTGCGGAATGTGATTTAAAGTAGCAGTGGGCGATTATGAATGATTTTTATGATCGAATAACTTACTAATACTAATGTTTGTAATCGATTATTAAATAAGTATTTAACTAATACATTTTACATTTATCTACCATTACAATACTATAGCTATATAAATAAATAATAAACTATCTAAATTGTTTCAATGTTATTACTATTAGAAATGGTTTTAGACTAAATTATTACTGTTATTATTGTTTTATAGTAGGTAGTTAGTTGGATGGGGAATACATATTTCAAAATATAACTGTTTTTGTCATGATACCAATTTATTATACAAACATTCCCTTCGTACTGGATCACAGTATTGAACCCTATTTCCTTGAGAAAGTCAATAAAACTCAAGTAGTCAGCAAACTACAAAAGTGAGTAATCATTTAGCTTCAATACTCGATTAGTTAACTTTATAATAATCGAAAATATTACATTACCTCTTGAAGTGGAAATTTATGCTTTTGTTAATATGACATCATTTTGCACGCCATCAGTCGCGCCTAGACTTATCTGGCGCGCACTATACGCTAGATAGTCCATATATATTTTTTTATTATCGATATTGAAGCGCTTGACCATGATCTCGCCTGATGGTAAGCTAAGATGCCGCCTAAGATGGAACGCGCTTCCCTAGAAGGTACATGTTCACTCTTCTCCTGAAGTTCCCTAGATTGTACTCGTCGGGGAATACAGACTCAGGAAGCATGTTCCAGTACCTTGCGGTTCGAATGAAGAATGTCGAGTCGAACCGCTTTGTCCGAGTGCGTGGAACGTCTACCTAATGGCGATGCCTAGAACCTGTGCGCCTCAACGATCGGTAGAAAAACGGGGATGGCGAAATCAAGTCGTGCAATTCCGCAGCGCACAATCCAAAGTGTATGTGATAAAAACTGGAAAACGCCTCAATGCAAACGATTCGATATTCTTGCCACTATTATTGTGACTACTAGTTGGTGGCAACGTCTCATCTCGTCTTAGTATATGGTATCACCACCTTACTTATTCCTGCCGAAAAAGCATCCATGTTTATCATTGTCTTGTTTCAGTTTGGAGGAAAGTTAACCGATAAACTTCTCTATATGGCATTGTCATCCCCCCACACGCATAGTAACGAACCAATAACATCTTTGTGTCTACAAGCGATGATTTCTCTTTCAGGAAAGGTATCTTGCTTGCTGTCGTATATTATACAAAGGAACCTGACAAGTCTATACACTAAATAATTGATGCAATCGCCCTGATGAAGGATCTCATATAGGTCCGAAACTAGTCGGAACCTATACCGATTTATACGTGAGTATAGCCGTAATCAATTATTTAGTAAATAATGTCTCACGAAAGTTTAAATAATTTTAAGTCTATACACGTTCAGATTACTCTACTTACCTCACAAGGACCTGCCTACCTTTTCTCCCCGTGTTGGTCCCGGGCTCCTTTGAAGAATAGGTTTTCTGACGTTCTACCAGGCAGGTCGTAAATGGCGATCGATTGGCTATATGAGTCTGTAACATCGTGGCTATTAGGTGGTAGAGTTCTGCATTGTCTCGCCCGTGTCTGGTACCAATGCCTTACCTATTCCAGCCGCAATAGCGTCAGTGTTTGTCACTGTCATGTCATGTCACAATGCATGTGACATTAGGCCTCGCCAGCAACGCATCATTAACACCACAATTTGGTGTCTTTAGGCGATGGTTAACTCTTTCCAACAGGACACCCATCGGCTTGTTTGCTATCTTTTAATATAAAAAAAGAAAGCCGGCGTGACGATAGTTCATCTTTACAAAATTAAATTAAGATTATTGCAGAAATAATCTACAATATGACCATAATGTCCGGCACAATGGAGCGAACAATATCACCTGGTATGCGATTATAGCAGAATTACGCTCATATCATCGTCATTATTTCGTAACAGCTATCTACAAAGGAGCTTATCTCAAGATACCAATATAATATAGCTAGGAAACAGTATATGTCTAGGAAAAATTAGTACTTTAGAGCAGTCGCTTATTTGACAAAGTTGTTCTCAGGGTTCCGTACCTAAAAGGTAAAACGGGACCCTATTACTAAGCCTCTGCTGTCTGTCTATCTGTCTGTGTGTCACCAGGCTGTATCTCATAAACCGCGATAGCTAAAATATTAATCCCCATATAATAAATTTGTTTTTTTCGTATTTTTTGCTCTTTGCTCAATATTAATTACGGTAGATGCTTAAAATTTTCACAGAATATTTAGTTGTATATTACCTTTCAAATAAATAATTAAATAAAACGAAAGTAAATATTAAAGGGGGCTCCCATAAAACAAACGTAATTTTAAGCAATTTTTAAAAGGTCATGGATTTATATATTTCTCTAACAATTAAAACAGAATAAAAATAAATATTTAAGTACACATACAAGAAACGTGATTTTATTTTATAGATGGTGGTACGGAACCCTTCGCGTGCGAGTTCGACTCGCACTTGGCCGGTATATTTTTTTGAGAATTTATTTTTATGTAATACAGATAATATAATACAAGCTGATGGCTCTCCTAAAAGACAGAGACAACCATTGCCTGTAGACACCAAAGATGGTTTCTATTAGGTGTTTTGCAAAGTGAATAGAAACTGGACATACCTTATCCACAAATCATTCTTTTGATATAATTCATACCTGTGACAAGGGATTAAAATTAAATATATTGGAACAACTTGAAATCATAAAACATAATAACGATTCAATTGTACTGTTGAACGAACAAAGAAACGTTACAAAATCGGCTTTATTACACAACGTAGCGCGCGCTTAGTCATGCGAGCTCAGCCTATAAAAGGAGCGTCGCAACCGCTCGCGAGTCAGTACTACCGCGACTCTCGTTGAGTGTAGTAGTGCTTGTGTCTCCTGAAGATGCTTCGGTTGCGAAGTGAAACGTGCGTTGAGTGCGTCAATTGTGTGCTTTTGTGTTTGGTGCTGTCGTAGTATAAAGTGTGGTGGACGAGGGTGGATAACTGTGCCGCTGGGGTCTTCATTATTTTCAGACCTACGGTGAGTTTGTTCCATTTCTTACACCGCTTTTATATATATATATATATATATATATATATATATATATATCCTTTTCAGTAACATCGCAAAGGTACACTTAAAGTTCGCGGAAAATTGCAAAATAACTAGTTTTCTTCGTATGAACAATGGATTTCCGTAAAGTAACGCCTGAGTCTATAAAATTCACTCTTTTGTTTTATTTGCATTAACTTTTAAATTATTATTCACTAGCTGTTGCCCACGACTTCGTCCGCGCGGACTTCGTTTACTCCGCACTGCACCTCCCATGTAGGTGATAGCGTGATAATATGTAGCCTATATGTTGACCCGACCTATTAGTAATATTGATGCAAAATTTGAAGTAAATTTATGCAGTACTTTTTGAGTTTAACCCGGACATACATACAGACGAACAGACAAAAATTCTAAAAACTATATTTTTGGCTTCGATATCGATTGCAGATCACGCCCCAAGTATTCTTTTAAAAAAATATTCAATGTACAGTTTTGACTTTCCTACGATTTTATTATATGTATAGATTAACCGGTCTGAATCTTGGAGTAAAGTTTCAGTTGTTTCATTCACCAAGTCATTTTTATTTTTACATTTAATAAGTAGGGTAGTGTCATCAGCAAATAAATAGCAAACAATCATGTTTTGTACTATCAGGAAGATCAATTGACAAAATTGGCATTGCCCCAATCGGAGACTGCCTGTAAGGACTGGTTGATATGATCGATCCATCGCCTCTTTGAGAGACTGGATCTGTGCCGTATTGGCTCGCTCGTTGGACGCGTAACTCTCCACAACAGTGTTATCGTATGCGTACCCATAGATACTGGATTATCGTTAATATATAGCAGGAATAGAGTTGCGGAGAGAACAGATTCCCGAGGGACTCCGGTATCTATAGCTACGGTCAGACGAGCAGCCATCGACTACTCTAATCGACCGGCCACTCAGAAAATCTGAGATCCAGACGCAGAGACCAGTAGGCAAACCGTACAATGGAAGCTTGCCAATAAGACTATTATACCAGACCCTGTCAAAGGCCTTTGAAATATAAAGGGAGACAGCTAGTGCTTTAATATGCTTCTTGATGGTCGCGTTCCAAATGTAGGTGGCATACGCTAGAAAATACCCAGTGGACCGATTTCTGTTATAATTTCATAAATGTATTTCTATGTATAAGTATCGTTGGCTCATAACACAAGTAAATAATTTGCTTTGGTGTCAGATCGAATTGTGTTATTTTTCCAGCGATATTATAATTGTTATTGTTTCGCCCGGGTCTGGTACCGCCACCTTACCTATTGCTATTGCAATAGCGTCTGTATTTAGCACTGTCGTGTTCGGGTTTGGAGCGTATGGTAGCTGGTAAACTAATGCATCTGTCATTAAGACTTCGCCACTAGGTTAACAACGCACCATTAACATCTTTGGTGTCTATAGGCGACGGTTTCTCTTTCCATCAGCAGAGCTGTCCGGTTGTTTGCTATTTTATGTATTCTATCTATTAAAAATATTACAAATGTTTTCTCTTTATAGTATTAGTCTAGAATCTAGATTATCTGAACGGAGGAGTTTCGTCGCGCGTAAATAAATTATATACAATCTTCAACGTCCTATTTAGCTCCTCAAAGCTTAAGTTAGTATCTTCACGCTCCTCTCCCGAAGATGTAGACAGAGGTATAGCAAGTGCTTTCACGATTAGCCGAAGATACTTATTCCTACAATATGAAAGGTGGCAAGCCTATCCCAAACTGGGCATTTAACCTAATCCCTGGTAACATTGTTTTTATTAAAAAACTGAAAAAACAAATTTTGTACCCAGGAAACGAACCCGGGACTTCCTGTGGTCAACACCTGCATCGGACCACAGAGGCAATTGTATGCATATAATATGTGTTTTGTATACATGTATTTTATTCATTAAAAATAAAACAAAATAATATGACTATTTTCAGACTTCAGAGCTGTAAATAAATTTTATTTATCTTTCAGTCTTTAATTCCATATAATTTATATATTTCAAAAACCTAAAAACGCGATATTTCATTTGTTCTTGCAAACTCTTCTTTTCTTCCTGGATCGTTGACTGTGTCTTTTTCTCTTTGACGTATTATAAAGTAGATATTTCTGGAACAAAAAATAACTATTTGTAGCAATTTCGTCAGAATGACTTAATGAATGAAGTTTTTATTTATACTAGCGATCGCCTGTGCCCGAAATTCGACCATAGACTAAACAATAAAATCTCTATTAAGTTTGACAACAGATAAAGAAAATAGTACGCATGTGTGTATAATATCATGTATGTCACATGAATATAGTGTGTGTAATGTTTATTTTTATGAGATAATTTAATGTATTTCTAATGCTTTTTATTTAAAAATATTAATTTTCTGTCGTCCTCCGTAACGTAAATTTTAACGGTGCCAAATTTCATACTGCATGCACCCTTTGAGTATATAAATCGCTAATATATCTATGACTGCACCGTTCGCGCAATTGTCCTGAAAAGGGGTTCAAAGTTTTCCCTGACGTATTTATATATAGATATGTCAGAATTGACATATCTATATATTAATATGGGTATTATAGCAGTATTAAAAAAAAACGGAGGAGATTCTAAATTCGACGCGTATGTTTTTTATGTTAGAACACGCTTAACTTTTTACAGAATAGTCCGATTTTAATCATTCTTCTTGGAATGGGTATATACCTCGTTTGTGGTTCCATTTATTAGAAAATCCAACCATAAGGATACGAAGAAAAGGATAATTGATTGACAGTACACTCACTGGTTATAATTATTATGATCACACATAACTATACGTTGGTTTAATTTTTGATTAAAAAAGTATTATTACAATTTAATATATTTGATAATACATACGAATATATACTAATGCATTCCATCATACAATTTAGTATTGAAAAACTTTAAAAATAGACACTTAATATATTTAGAACATAAATCATTGTCTCATTATTAACATTTGTTGGTCGAATTCAGTTTGACTATTTAGTAATTAGTTGAAAAATGTTCGCAAACTAGTCGTCTTTGTAGAATACCATATCAAAAGTAAGTAATTTTTTTTACCAAAAACCGATTTTTATGTTTGTCTCCTTGTTAGTTGAGTGGCTAGCAACGGATTACGCTATTGATGGGGCTCAGATTTGACAAGTATTTGTGTGATGACTGATGAGCACAAATATATACATTTCCGAGTTTGGTTGTTTATTAAATATATTTCAAGTTAAATATTTCCTATATATTTATATTGTTAAACTCAATACGACGGAGCATATATTGATCTAAAGTCCATAGAAATATTTACTACTAGCTGATCCGGCAAACTTTGCTTTGCCTTTTTAACACTCTTATTTTTTTCTATATTTTCTCACCTTTTAAACCTTCCCTGGACTGGAGCAATTAATTTTTATATATGTAGATAGATAACTAGACCAGCCGTATAATAATTTTATTCATTGAACGAGCAAATTGTTGATAAATCGAGCACACGTCTATCCTCGAACAAGTTATAATGTTTAAAAAATTTAACAGACTCAAAACAATTTCCCTAACTAGAGATTTAAATTTAGGAACTAAAGCACTCGGTACCGCTGAACCCATCGGCCGATAGTAACTAAATTTATTACGGTACCAAACAATAAATCAATATTTAAAATAATATACATTGCAGGATACTTTCACTACTTACGCAATGAATTTAAGAATTTTATGTTAATTTAGGCCATAACAGAGACTCGAATAAGTGAAACTACTTAAATGTTGGTTCAGCTCATATCGTGCATCTGAAATATTGCTTAGCCTACTTTAATGTGACACACTTCTGATTCGATATAAAACAAGTTCTTCACTTTCCTGTTTTTATCAAAAACGTTGTATAAAGGTAATATTTTAAATCGAAGGAATTATTTTTTAAATGGAAAATACTATGACTATCAACGTTTTGTATCAAAATATTTACAAAATAAGGTATTTTTAGCTAATATTTTTGGTGCTACTAATCCATACTTATAATATAAATGGGAAAGTATGTTTGTTTATTTGTCTGTCTTTCACGGTAAAACGGAGCGAAGAATTGACGTGATTTTTTAAGTGGAGATAGTTGAAGTGATGGAGAGTGACATAAGCTACTTTTTGTCTCTTACTTTACCCGAGCGAAGCTGCGGGCAAATGCTAGTATACAGTAAGTCAGCACTACAATTGGAAAAAACTCTAATATGAGTGTGACGTTAATGAAGACCTTAGTACTTTTCAAAGCTTGACCAATACAAAAATAATGGACAAAGATTGCCATTATTAAGAAATAAAGACTACTGACATGAATACAATTGATGAATTATTTAATGTAGCGCCAGCGTTTACGTTCTTTCATGTTGCACTATACACATTATTGAGGCATTCTTTCCAGGCTATCTTGACGATTTGTTATCAACATCATATTATGTTCCTCATTCGAACATCGAACTCTGTAACTCATCTTCATTGTTTTTCTAAGTAGCCTCTGCTGTTGGGATTTTCAAAAGAGATGGCAAAAAAAATTATCACACATTGGCATCTAACTTTTAGTGTTTCAAATGTCTATGGGCTAACTAACTGCTTTTCATCAGGTGGCCTACACACTCGTATACCTGCAGCAATAATAAAAAGAAGTATTTGCCTATTTTACACATGGAATAAATACTACGTACATCAATTCACATGCGCATTATATTTCTGTTTTATTATTCGTTCACCTGCCATTTTGACAATATGGCCAAACCAAGGGAGTATGCCGTTTCTCATTTCAACACCTGTGCTTTCTTTCAAACTTAACTTTTCTTTCACTTCACTATTATGGCTTTGGTGTAAAGATATTATATATGTGTATAGTTGTTGAAGCAATTAATCTTCAAAAATGTTAAATATTTTTTAAATATAATTAGTACCTATAATTTTTTGTAAATTTGTATTAGTTTTCCGTTGGATCCGAATTTTCAGCAAAATATTCCAATCTTCTTATTTCCAGAGGTACAGGAGGATTAAAAAATCATTTATATAATAAGGAAGTAAAATAGTAAAAAATATAACTTAATTTTAGTTATCGTAAGAAATGTGTATGTGTAAGAATGTATTTATAAAGGTCATCTAGATTTAAGAATATTACGAAAATGAAACCACTCTGCGTGATTTTCTGGTTAACTGTATGGTTTGCTGGTAGATAATTCTTTATGCATTAAGCTCGCCATTCGTGTTTTGTTACCTATATATTCTGTATGTGATTCAATAAAGATAAATAAATAAATAAATAAATAAATAAATGTAATGTAGCTATGACAATCTTTTAGCAATAAACTAATCTTAAAAGTACTTACATGAATAATATTAAGGCAACCAGAGTTAGGCCGGCATCAAACAAATAAAATGCACCTGGGAACGTTTCTATACTCGACACATAAATCAAACTGGATGTAGGCATGTATATAGATGGCGCTATTGCTTCCATTACTCCGATGACGGAACTAAGCTTTGCTGCAACAAAAACTAGATTTATTCTATACTATCTTTCGCACATAATGGAATTCACGTGGAAACCAGATTTATTACACAATCGCAAAGAGTGCATGTATTTTAACGCCAGTGTAGTTTTTAATATCGACACTATTAAATGGATGGTTTTTGATAAGTTGTCGACATCAAAGGTCAGTGATATATGTCAAATCTGTTTGGCTTCTGTCAAATTTACGAAGTGCACTTTTAAAATATTTTTCTTAATTTCTTTGTGCATTGACAATCCCATCATTAGGATAGTCACATTCATAAATCATAATACATACTTGTTTATAGTTTCATTTTTCTCATTATTTGATGTGTATGGCCTTTTTTTCGGAGTGTCTGAATTACTGCTGGTCTTAAGGGCCGTCACAGTTTCACGCTCAGCCAGAATTTAAAAGTGTGGGGCTTTACGCTCTCCGCTCTAAGGGTATCTCCTGCAAGACCAATCCTCGGCTTAGGGTGGGGTCATAATTTGCAATTAGAGGGTTAGTGGCATTGTTTAATTTGTCCGTCGGCTGATCCTTGCCTTTGGGCTCGGTTCGCCGATGGGCGAAGCAGGGGCGTTGTCGCGTATGCAGGTGTGAATTGTGAAAATGTGGCCAGGGTTATCGTGTCATCGGGATCGGTGAGAACGCCGTGTATGGTATTTGGTTCAAGCAATTTAATAACGACTTACCCGAGATCGTTTACACCAGTTTACTTATGTCTGTCACAACAATGCAACATCATTGGTTGTTATTGTCATGTTTCGACTTGGAGGAATGTGGTTACTTGGAGCTTTTAGTAAAACGGTTTGCTACATTGCTATTTATAAAAAAATAAAGCTAATAACTTCATAGCGTACGCCACTTTACATTTTAATAATTACAACTAAACATTTTATAATTACTGTCATGATTTTATCGAAAAGAATGGTTTGCAGTCAGCCTTACAGGCTGTAACTGTGATAACGGACTTCGACACTAGGTAAGGTAGCTCGGCAATGCTTTCTTGAGAAGCGAATAAAATAATTTATTCAATTAACTATCCTTGAATTTTTTTCTTGAATGGTATCTACATACTACGTTTAGTATTTATGTTATTGAGATAGGCAAACTGGCAGACGTGTCACCTGATGGTAAGTGGACAACGTCACCAATAAACAAAAATGGTATACCTGGACTGGAACTAGCCCAGGTATTCCATTCGTGTGTTGCCTATCCTGAGACAAAAGATGTTAAGTCTCGGTGCCAGTAATTACACTGCTTGTCTAGCCCTTCTCTCCGAAACACAGCGATGCTGTTTCACGGGTGAAATAAAAAGTAGTATTATTATTAAAACTGTCCGTTTGTTAACTACCAAAAACATAAAATCAATGCCAAAATAAATAAAAGTGTACTCAATTTCATTATTTCCATTTTAACAGTGATTTATGCAATGCCACAGCGTTGACATCCCGCCACATGGATAGTAACGCACAATTAACATCTTTGGTGCGTAAAGGCGATGGTTCCTCTTTCCATTAGGAGATTTGCTTGTTTACTATTTCCTGATATAAAAAAATCAAGCACATTTAAAACGTCGATATAAATATCGTTCAGTTAAATTTACTTAAAAAAGTGATGATTGTAAACCTAAAATTACTTTTATGTCATATAATTAAAATAAATACAAAAAACTGATTTACTTATATTAAAGCTGAAATTATTTTAAACTGATACATATTATTATCATTATAATTTAAGCATTCATTTAATGTCTGTAAGGGATATTTTAACTAACAATGTTATTCAAACATATTAATTATTACAAAGGAGTTCATTTATATGTTGAAAGGAAGTCTATTTTCTCTTAATATTTCTATTTGCCAAACAAATGTTTACTATAAAGATATAATGTAAATATAATTTATAATTATTTCAATTAATTAATTTTTCTTGAATCGGTATTCAGTAAAAAGTTCGTAGAATATAAAACTACGAATAATGAACCAGTTTGCCATTCCCTTCCATATTTAGAGTTACAAAAACACCTGCTTGTTTACTAGATAGAATATAAAAAATATATTAAAGTATTAAAACAAAAAGCGGTAGTCGCTATGTGTGGTAAATGCATTAATGAGATTGCCACCAATTTACCCTGCCGAAAAACCGGTGATACGTGGAGTATAGGTCCGTTTTACGACGTTCAGTACTACCCTTTGATGACCACAATGTCTTAATATTTATTTTATTAGCATAGGGATTTTAAAGACAGTTTTCTCGTGTGAATAGTAAATGTGTGGTTTTCTGCTGGTAAAAGAATTTTAAGGATCGGTTCAGGAGTTTTTGAGTTTATTCGTTACAAACATACAATTTCCCGTGTTATACCATCTAGATAGAATAGAATTGGATAGAATAGACCCTCTGCTATAGTAGCAGGCAGTTCGTAAAAGGTATACGATTGGCCGAACATGTCATTATCATCTTCGTATCTATTACGTGGCATTCCGCAATTCGTGTCCTCTTGCGTCTTGTCTAGTCAAAGATTATGCATGTGGCATTATTATCCCATCACACGGATAACAGCGCAACATAAACACCCTTGGTGTCTTTAGGCGATGATTATATACTTCTATCAGGATATTCAACTTTTTATTCAATATCCTATGATATAAAAAGATTTACTAGGTAGTAGATTTGGGCATTTACTCGTCCGGAGTGGCTATTAGGTATCTCGCAATGCGTAATTATCGTAAATGCGGGTTATCACGTATCTCGCAATGCTATGTTATTGCAAGACACATAATAGCATTATATTATATTAGTGGCAGTCGTTGCTGTCTGAATATTTATGATGCTGGGATATCCCAGGAGTTGCATCCAGTGCCCAGCAAGCAATCGGCAACGTTGTTGAT
This sequence comes from Apodemia mormo, assembly GCA_036924255.1. Classification (NCBI taxonomy): domain Eukaryota; kingdom Metazoa; phylum Arthropoda; class Insecta; order Lepidoptera; family Riodinidae; genus Apodemia; species Apodemia mormo. The sequence goes on along the minus strand of JAUPFN010000019.1, from coordinate 17,899,757 downwards.
TTTTTCATTGCGTTTAAGAGTAATCGCTGATCGCTGGCGATTTGCAAATGTAAGGTGATACTACCACCACCTTATATATTCCTACCGCAATAGCGTTATTGCTTGTTACTGCCGTGTTTCGATTTGGAGTGTAACGTAGCCAGTAAAATTATGCATGTGGCGCTAAGAGTCCGCCACAGGGATAGCAAAACACTATTAACATATTTGGTCATCTATACGCGATGGTTTTTTCTTTTCATCAGGAGAGCCAACTGCTTGTTTGCTATCTTATGATAAAAACGGTTGACCCTGCAGGCCATCCCTTAATGATAATAATAATGATAATAAGATAGTGTTAATCTCAATTTTTGAGATCTAAAATATTACCTTAGCTAAATATTCGATAAGGTTGAAAAATTTCGAAGCAATCCAAAAATACATTTTTCAAAAATTTTCGTCATTGACAAATCCCAAAAAAATTGACCGATTTTGCTACAATTAAAAGTATTTAACGCAGTTTTTAAAGGAGAAAAACTCATAATATTTTTAAGTCAAACGGTGTATTAGCATAAAAGTTATATCAAAAATATTATAGTAAGTTTGCTAAATATAATTTTAAGTTTTGAAAAGCTGTAACTGTTGTTAATTAGATTCGATTTTGATTTGATTTCGACATAGTTTTTTAGTACCAAAATATCGTAGTATTATTACTATTAGTACCAATAATATTATTTTCAGTACCAAAATATATAAACAAAAATAAACAAATACTAAAAATTGATTGGTAGAAAAATTTCGAAGTTATGTCGAAAAAACAATTTTTTCATAATTTTTTGTCAATGATTACTCCCAAACGGATAAACCAATATATATGAAATTTATGCATTAGATGTAATTTTTTAAGGAATAGAGCTGATTTGTTTTTATACTCAATCGGTACATTAATCTGAAAGTTATATTAAAAAAAAATACTGTTTCGCCTAAAATTTACTGTTTCGTCAAAATCTTCTGGGCCGACTCAGTTCAAATTTTCAAGAAGTCTAAGTTGAGCGGAATCCAATCGAATGCTATCAACTGTGTGTCGATCGCACACACTCACACTCACACACACACACACACACACACACACACACACACACACACACACAAACACACAAACACACACACACACACACACACACACACACACACAGAGACATACTGACGTTATCGTGAAAATAGACGGATAAGGTTCCTAAGACCACAAAACGTGGAGATCTGGTAAAAACTCGATTTTCGAAAATCTGGGCAAAATCAGGAACTGCCTTATCTACATAGGTACGTAGCGGGAAGTTAAAAACATTAAAACGGCAACAAAGTTCAAAAACACACAAGAATAGAAAAATATACGTATATATACAAAGATGTCACTTTATCAATCTAGTGGTGGAGCAGGATATAGTCGCGTGAGGTTGTAGGTACGACACTCTTACAGTGAGAAAGATTTTAATACCTGAAATTAGATATAAATCTGATTTTTTCATGTAAATAGTTCAAGGTTAGTCACCCGTCACATTATTGTTGACTAATGTCGGGTTCCTATAATTAATGATCCGTCATTCTAAGCAGTAACCAATAACAACCAATTTAACAATAATAAGGCTTTAAAAAGGTTGTTTAGACATTTGGTAATTTGACATTAATTATAATAACGGTTTTAGTTTAAGGAGAGGCACCGAGACAAACGGAAAAAAACTGGTTTGCTTAATCAAATTTTATGTATTGATTGTTAAATAACGGTTTTACAAAAATTACACGATATAGCTGAAGATATTATCTAAGGCATGTACTAAATCATTACATAATAGAATGCACTTTACTCCGATCATATAACATTCTGAAAACAGGCTAAAAAATCTTTAATACAAGTAATTTGTTCACACTATTTCTAATTTTTTCACGTGATTTTTATATAGTGATATTTAGTTTTAAATACAAAAAATGATTACTAAATTTTGGTTTTCAGCTGAAGTCCTATATTTATTTATCCAAAAACTATATCGTTTCCGAGCGGTTTCTTTTTTTTTATATATATAATAATAAAAAAATCAAAAAATTAGGGGCGGACTACCGTTAGTATTTAGGGGTATGAAAAATAGATGTTGGCCGATTCTCAGACCTACTCAATATGCTCACAAAATTTCATGAGAATCGGTCAAGCCATTTCGGAGGAGTACGGGAACGAACATTGTGACACGAGGATTTTATATATAAGATCAATGCCACTTTTCGTTGTAATTTTATAACTCAAGAACGGGTTCACCTATCCAAACCAAATGTTTAGGCTTTGTTCGGACTATGTAATAGATAGTTTATGTGAAGTTTACACAAAATCGGTAGAGTGGTTCTTCATTTATCACATTTTTTGTAAAAAATGAATTCGATAAATGGCGATACGTAGCGAAGCACGTAACGGCCGTTAGTTTATTATATAGATTACGTGTCACGTTGTTTGTCAGCGATGGACTCCGAAACGACTGAACCGATTTCAATGAAATTTTGTAGAAATCTACTGTTGGTTTCAACTTAAAAGATAGGATAGTTTTTATCTCAATTAACACCCGCCCTCTCTAAGTACCCCACTAAAATACTCAATACAAGTAATTTGTACGGTAACAACGTTGCCGGTTTCGCTAGTGAACGTATATTTTCGCCTACAATGAAGTTAAAATAAATAAATAGCCTCGAAATATTTCTATTTTCAACCGACTTCTCATAACGAGGGGGTTATCATTTCGGCTACATATTTTTTTATTAAATAAATTAAATATCCATTCACAAATTACACGAATTGGTCTAACCCCAAAGTAATTACTACAGATGTGGGCGTACCCAGGTTCTGGACCAGGGGCGGCAACCGTAACATTTTAAGACTGTATTTATCGTAATATCTACAACAGTAGATAGCTAGTAGAGAGGTAAATGTAAAATATATATATATATATATATATATATATATATATATATATATATATATATATATATATATATATATATATATATATATATATATATATATATATATATATATATATAATATGCTCCCGAACCCAGAAATACAAACACCTACGCTCATCACACATATGTTTGTCCCTGTCGGGAATCGAACCCGAGCCCCGTCGATTGCGTAGTAGGATCACTAACCAGTCGACCAACGAGGCGGTTTATTACCCCAGAACTCGGTCATTTATGAACCGACTTTGAACATTTTTCCTCTGTTTGAGAGGTCATATCCGCCGTGTGGTCCCATTTTCATTTGATGAACACTTTATGCAGGGTTCCGAAGGGAAATGGAAAGTCAGTTGCTGCAGTTTTACTTTGTTAAAAGTTAATGTATTGCAGTGTTCAAATTGATCCACATTTTCAGCTAAAAATTCGATCTTCTGTCCTCAGGAGTTTAATTCCTTTAACTCGCATGAGTTAAAAGCTAGTCGTTAAAGTTTTTACTACCAAACCAAGTCACTTAAGATTATAACGCTTTACCGATTTATTGACTCGCGTGGTCATGAAACTTATCTCCTCGGTTACCAACTTTAATGTATAGTTAAGCTATCGTTATTATAGTACCAAATACTATAATAGTGATAGCTTTATGCGCTCCTCGAAACAAGGAGTGTAAATATACCGCCGACTGATAGCAGACCACTGAGAATTTTGTGTATAAAAAGAACTTCAATTACGTTCAACACAGTGGTAACATAAAATTTTGAACAATATTTCTTTTAGGGTAGCTCATCTACATGTAAAGTGGAGATTTTTTTTTTCTCGTGTACTCCTGTGGATAGGTTTACCTCCTCACTGGATAGGTTTTTAAAAAATAATGCAGGTTTATTAAAACAACTTTTCAATTGAGGGACTCATTTGTGAAATATTAGCTTTAAAGTGTTAATTTTTGTTAGAGTCGAGTGTCCCCCCCTCTCCCTCTGCCAGCTAAACAGTTGGTTTTGGGGGTGGGAAAAAATCACGCTAGATTGCATTATAAGTGTTTGAATAATGGTCGACCAACTTATAAAAAATTATGTGGTGTCGCGGGACACCAGGTAGGAACGAACTTCCTTCGGCTAAACAGCACTACTCGCTTGTGTACGCGACTGTCGCGCATGCGCACTGTTAGGTTGCGCCTCCGAGCACTTATAAAAAAAAAGCACCTTTTCGGAACACAAGTTATTTATTTCACTTTCTACAATTACTAACTAATGGGACTTTAACTATAAACACTATAACTTGGATCACACTTTTTCGCGGTTCCCTTGTGAAGGGTTATTGCGACCCGGAGTATGGATATAGCACTAGTCTATTCGCTGTGTCCAGGCCGGCGGGCAGAAACCAGGTCCGTAGCTGGGCAGCGTTTAGGCTAGAGAATATCTAACTGAAGAATATTTGGGAAACAGCGAGTATTTATACACATATATTGCTGACTATCCAGCTTATATGCACTTCAGCATTATTGCATGGAAAATAGGGATGTAACACCTCCCCCCTTTAGAACGGAACATGCGGAAAATAGAAATAGAATGTGAGTATGATCCAAATTAAGAAGAAATAGAAACAGTTAAAATAACAATATAAAAAAATAATGACATAGAAAATTACAGCGTAGATTAATTATCATTAATTATTATACAATTCAAAGTAATCACAAAATCGAAATGAAATAGTAAAATATAGCAATTAAGAGTTATCAAACTTTAAATGTAAATGTAACAATATAGTAAATAACAGGAAAGAGTCTATAGAAAATAACATTTGAATGGAATTAGTTATCATTATAAAATTATAAATATTCACGAAATCGAAATGAAATAGTGAAATATAACAATTGAGATTTATTAAACTTATAAGGTAAATGTAACGATATAGTAAAAACGTGAAATAGAAAATAGCATTTGAATAGACGAAATAGAAAACAATGATTTAGTAAATTTTATTTCAACAGAACTAGAAATAGTAACTAAATGTAAGCAAATACTTATTACAATAAAGAAAATCATTTATAAACCTTAATTAAAAATAACTTAATTTAAACACATCAAAATAGTAATAGACAGAGAAAAATAAAAAATAAAATTTACAACAATTCAAGATTCCTTTTGGGCGTAATACTTGAATCAGTACTTTCAATATCATAGTCTCGATTAGACATTTCTATACTCGATCTGGCATGAACATTTGATTTTGGTTTCGTTATACAATTGTTGATAATCTTAATACAACATGAAGTATTTCTATTCTTGTTACAACAAAAGTATTTATAAAGTTTATATGAACAAAATGAAAATACAGAAACGGATAACAAAGTAGTTATTATACTAAAATAATAGCTATATTTAATATGGTATGGTTGAGTTTCGATCCTGGTTAAGTCGTCATCGGCTTGATTTAATTTATGAGAAGCATATTGCAAATAATCTAAGTTTACATTTGATAATTTAACAGGAGACAGATATGGTATAGTTTGATTCAACTTTGTTTTTGAGCAACAATCATCTTCTATTATGTTAAAATTTGGATGTGGAATATAGACTTTAATTTCAAACTCCTGTGATGGAATGAACTGAAATAACTTATGATAAGCCTTACAATATTTTGGCAATTTCATAATGCCTGTGCCAATTATATCATAATCATTAATACTACCATTACAATTAATAGACAATTTTGTTACATCTGATTGCACATATATCCACATATTATTATTAAGTTTTTGCCATATATCTATTTCACCAACAATAGTCTTATAGTTACAAGAGTTTGGGATACCTTTAACGTGTTCGGTTAGAATAATCACTTCACAAATTGGATTTCCGACACTAGATTGTATATTTCCTAGTTTGCACAAATAGTAATTGCCGTTTATCACTTTGCACTCACTTAGGTCTTGTAGCGTGGAATATAATAATTTATCTTGTGTTATTGCCAAGAACTTTGCGGATGGATTAATTAAAGCAAAAGTATTAGGATTATGGATATCATGTGGGGTTGGTAGCGAATAAATATGATACAGTGTATAATCTACAAAAGATGCAACTAGAGGAATCTTAATAACAAAAATTAGTTTATTATCGCTAATGAAAGAAGAAATTTCAGAAATATCTACGATTTTATGAACATTATCAAGATTTAAGTGTAACGGAAGGTTTGGAATAACATCATTGTTTTTAGAATTTAATTCGTTATATAGTTGCATAGGACTTAGTATTGATGGATGAACTATGTTTTGTTTCCCAAATAGAATAGCATCAATAAGATCTCGTAAACTAAAATTGAGTATCATTAGAGAGCTTTCCAAGGCACTGAACACCATTGATAGATGAGAAACTACCTCTAATTTATTGGCATTTGTCGAAACAGTGTCTAAAATTTTCCCTAGATTTTGAATATTATCATTAAGAATGTTTTCATTTGAATTTAATTTGGAAATAGTATTGTTAAAAGAAGAAATAGTAGAACTTATAATAATATATAATGAGTTGCTTATAGTAAATATGTAGTAAACAAAAAGTTAAGAATAATATAACATCTAGAATATAAACAAATCGCTAAAAAAGTTAATTAATCTAAAATAGGCATATCTAAGGGAGCCATAGCCGTATTTGAATTTGACGATGAGCAAATTGGTTTGTTATGGGCTAATTTGATTTCATCGAAATGATGTCTTACATGTCTACGATTTATAAGTAAAGTGACGTTATTGTTATTGTGAATCTTAATTATCTTGTATGGGCCTTTCCATATACTGGATAGAGCTTTCCGTAATCTGTGATGTTGTTTTAAGTAAACCATATCTCCGACTTTGTAAGAGACATTTCTCGTGTCTTTGTCGTAATAGATTTTAGATTTCTCTTTGCTTCGAAGTATATTTTCTCTGGCTATGTTACGAGTATTAATTAGTTTTTGTTTTAGCATTTTGACATAGTCAGGATATGTTACTGTTGGGTCAATATCATAGAGGGAACTAGGAATATGAGGCTTACAGCCGAACAGTAACTCATGGGGAGTAAAATTTGTGGATGAGTGCACTGATGTATTATAGGAGACAATAGCAGTTGGAAGGAATTTATGCCAGTCACTATGATTGTCATTAACGTAGGATTTCAAGTACTCTTTCAGAATAGCATGGCTTCTTTCGAGAGCACCATTAGTTTGGGGATGGTAAGGAGTAGAAAAAAGGTGTTTAATTTTAAACAAAGATGTTATTTGTTTATACACATCAGCAATGAAATGAACACCTTGATCGGATAAAAGGGTTTTAGGGATTCCGAAGTGGCAAATGAATTGAATTAGACAGTCAGCTGTCTTTTCAGCTGTCGAATTAGTAATAGGATAAGCCATTGAATATTTGGTTAGGTCATCTTGAAAGGTAACGATGTATTTATATTTTTCAGGACCGGATTCAGGTAAGGGACCGACTATATCGGTGGATATTCTTTGGAGAGGTTCAGAGGAAGTAGAAGTGATTTGCATAGGGGCTTTGTTGCAAGCGCGTAATGCTTTATTTTGTTGGCATTTGGGACAGTGTTTTACATATGTCTCAATGTCGTTTTTCATATTTTTCCAGTAATAGGATTCTTTTAATTTATTATATAGGCGTGAAGAACCCATATGACCACCAATAGGTGAATCATGATTATTTATTTATTTATTTATTTAAACACTTTATTGCACATAATGGTACAAAGGCGTAACTTAATGCTATTAAGCATTTTCTCACAGTTTGCCTTCCGTAATGCTGAGAGAAAAAACTTGGGTAGTGCATAATAAATTAATTATGAGCTATTAACAAAACTTAATACTAGATACTAATTTATCATAACTAACCTATTATTAAGAATATTCTACAAGAGTCATATAAACATTTTAAGAACCTCAGTATAAATAATACAAACAATTAATACTATAAATAAATATAGGTTGACTACTTACATAGAGAAATATACATACATCAATACTCAATAGTAAATTATAGATACATTTTCATAATATTTAATTACATAAATATAATATAAAATACACACATATACAATAATTAAGAATTCTGACATTTTAATAAGTGATCATATACCGCAGTTTTAAAAATTGATAGTGTTGATGATTCACGCATCTTAGAGGGAAGATCATTCCATAATCTTATCGCAGTAACAGTGAAGGAATTAAAATATGTTGCCGTATTGTGGTCCGGATACATCAGCGTACTTGAGTGAAATGACCGCTGAAGCCTACCCTGATTTGAAATGTATGCAAAACGTTCTTTTAGATATACTGGAAATGATGGATTCTTCAGAATGTTAAATAAACATGATAAAACGTGAATGTCACGCCGAAAACGAATATTCAACCACTTCAATTCCGACCGAAAATGAGTGACATGGTCATATTTACGCAGTCCGAAAATATATCGTATGCATAAATTAAGCAGCCGATCAAGTTTATTTAACAATTCATCGGTTATATCAGTGTAACAAATATCCGCGTAATCAAGGATAGGCAACAACAGTGCATTAACTAGTGTAATTTTAGTTTTTAAAGGTAGAAAGTTTTGTAGACGTTTTAGTGCATGCATAGATGCAAAAAGTTTACGACTAAGTTCACTTACTTGGAGCGACCACGATAAGCTGTTGGTCATATAAATACCTAAGTTTTTTACGGACGTACGGTAGGAGAGACTTTTACCGTTGAGAGTCACAGGGGAGAGTGTCTCCAAATCAAATTGTGCCAGATATCTATCACGCCCAATTAACATTACCTGCGTCTTATCGGGATTCAACATAAGTCCATAGTTTTTTGCCCAAGTGCAAACTGCATCTAAATCAGCGTTCATATTTGCGATGCCTTTATCTAGGTCATTCGGCTTAAACGACAGATAAAGCTGCAAATCGTCTGCATACAAATGGTAGGAACAATGCTGTATATGAGAAGTGACTGCATTTATAAAAACCGAAAAAAGTAAGGGGGATAACACACCGCCTTGCGGAACACCGCTAACAACATCACACCAGTCCGACTGCATTTCATGAGTCCGCGTTTGTTGTTGACACCCACTAAGATACGACGTGAACCAGGCCGTTGCCGATTGACATAAATTTAAGGAACGAAGAATAGCAATTAAAATATCATGGTCCACACAATTGAACGCATTGCTGAAATCAAGAAGAGTAAGAAGCGTGATCTGTCTTTCATCCATGGCCCACCGTATATCATCAGTGATTTTTATGAGAGCCGTTGTCGTACTATGACATGGGCGAAAGCCTGACTGAAAATTATTTAGCAGGCCATGTGTTGAAAGAAAATCAGAAAATTGAATGTAAACAATGCGTTCTAAAATTTTTGAGAAATAGGTTAAATAGATATAGGTCTAAAATGGGAAGGATCTGTGGGATTACTTTTCTTGGGTATTGGGGTTATAAAAGCCTTACTCCATGAGATCGGAAATTCACCAGAGGATAATGACAAGTTAATGATATCAGTGATGTGGGGTAAAATCACGTCAAGTATTGGTAGAATCATGATTCTGCCTAATCCGTCGTAACCAACAGATTTGGTGGATGTGTTGAGTATAATCTTGCTAACAAGGCTTTCAGGAACTGGTTCAAATGTGAAAGGCGTACTATGTTTAACACCAGACAGCTTTATATCATGGAGCGTATTTTGTTTAAGGTATGGATCAATTTTGTGAGATGGAATAGAAAACTGTGTATTTAGAATATTAATATTTAAATGGCAAGGCAATTCAGTCTGCAACTTCCCAATACCCAGAGAACGAAGAAATTTCCACATATTTGTGGGAGAGGAATATTCAATATTCGAAAGAATGTGGCGGCGTTTAGCATTTCTTACCATTTGATTACAGCGATTTCTTGCTAATTTGAAGGCATCCCAAAGCTCTGGAGAGCGATGCTTATTGAATTTACGCTTCAAACGGTCCCGACGAGCCATCAAATTGCGAATATGGTCATTCATCCAAGGTGCAGGGGGATGTTTCATTCGAACAGGTCGCAGAGGAGCATGTTTGTCGTATAGCTCCATTATGAGATTAGTAAAACACGCAACTTTATCGTCTACACTATTCCGTAAATCAAGTTGGGACCAATCTATTTTTGCGGCATCTGAAAGTAGTTTTGATTTATCTATTTTATTAAAGTTACGCTGCATAAATATTTTACATTTACTTTTTTGAGTTCTTAATTTATAAGATGAAAATATCAGGTCATGGTGTGAAAAACCAGGTGCTGCAAGCTGTCCACTGTGGCAAATACGATCACTTTTAGATGTAATTATGACATCTAATAAAGAGTGGCAGTCATTAGTATGATAAGTCGCATTGAGTGGCAGTATCTGTAAGTTACACGATGTTGTTAACTGCATAAGAGTACGAGCTCGCTTATTGTCTTTTAAAAGGCAAGTATTAAAGTCACCCATCACAACACAATGGTCATATTGGGGTGTATATGATTCTAAAAGCTTTTCGAAGTGTTCGAAGTAGTCAGTCAGTGGAGGAGCATACACAACTCCAAGTAAAAATAGTGATTGTCCCACAATTATTTCCAAAAGAATGTATTCGTAGGATCCACTATACAATGCAGGTGATTGAGCTATAACTTTATATTGTAGATCACTACGTAGGTAAATGGCTACACCACCACCACCCTTGCCGATTCTGTCATTACGGATTAGTGTGAAATTAGGCATAGAATAAAGAGATTATCTTTAAGTATGGTGGGTATTTCGCTTGGATTAGGATAAATCAATTTATTGTGATAAACATTAATCTTGATACCAGTATTATGAAATATAAAAGATATCATATCATAAATTAAAATAAATCTTAAATTATCAAAGGGATTGGAAAAATCAGAGATGGCAATTTCGTTTATTTCAGAATGAAAAATTATAAGGTTATTTCTTAAGTCCTTAAGGACTTTAAATATGTCCCTGTAGCTAGTAGAATCAAAGTGATGGACTTTTATGAACATGTGGAAAAATGTTTTGTCTTTTATCGTAGAAGACTTGACAGTGTATAATTCTTTTTCGGATGATAAGAATGCTTCTTTGTCTTCTAATAGATTTAATATGTCTTCGCAATAGGGGTTTGAATTATCGAGATCGACAGACGTTGGATAAGCAATTGCCTTGCACGGTGTTTTTAAAAGGTTTTGATTTGTTTCAGTGATTATCGTATCGTAGACCGTTGGACTCGATCTTTTACGCATAAATGTCTCATAGGTGATGGTATCTATATCATCAATCAATAGGTCAATTGCATGAATCGGAGGACGGGAGAGAGCATCGGCATTACTATTTAGTTTTCCTGCTTTATATACGATTTCGTAATCGTATTCTTCTAACTTTAAGCGCCACCTTTTTAATTTGCTGCTTGGGTCCTTACAGTTAAACAGCCAGATAAGGGGACGATGATCCGTTATTATTTTAAATTTCCTACCGTATAGATACGGTCTAAAAGTTTTAGTACCAAAAATTATAGCTAGCAGTTCTTTCTCTGTTGTGCTATAATTTCCTTCAGCACGATTTAAAGTTCGGGATGCGAATGCGATAGGTAAATCCTTTCCGATTTCGCCTTGGGACAGAACAGCTCCTAAAGCATAGTTAGAGGCGTCAGTTGTGAGTATGAATTCCTTTGAAAAATCTGGATATTGTAAGATAGGGGCATTAGTTAGCATTAGTTTTAGTTTGTTAAAAGAGTCTTCCTGTTTGTCTGTCCAGTTGAATTCCGTATCTTTCTTTAATAATGAAGTTAGGGGCTTAGTAATCTTAGAAAAATCTTTTATAAATTTACGATAATACCCTATTAAGCCAAGAAAAGACTTTATCTCTTTTGGAGTTCTTGGTGTAGGATAAAATATAACAGGTAAATAAAACAGTGCAGACCTTGGAGACCGGAGAGAACAGTATTCATAAGTCTTTGAAAGGTCGCAGGTGCATTCTTTAAGCCAAATGGCATTCTTGTATACTCGAAATGACCATTAGGAACGGAGAAGGCTGTCTTAGGGGAGTCGTCTTTACTCATTTTAATTTGGTGGAAACCTGACACCAGGTCACCAGGTCGAGAGTGGTAAAGTATTTACTATGTCCTAACTGGTCTAGTATGTCTGTAATGTTGGGAATAGGATAGGCGTCTCCAACAGTGATGTCGTTGAGTTTTCTATAATCAACTACTATGCGCCATTTCTTTTGGCCAGAAGCATCTTGCTTTTTTGGGACGACCCAGATTGGAGAAGACCAAGGGGAGTTAGAAGGTTTAATTATTTTTTGATCTAACATTTTTTGTATTTGTTTATTGACTTCTTCTTTATGACACTCAGGGTATCTATATGTCTTAACGTGGATAGGTTGTGAGCTAGTAGTTTTAATTTCATGTTCTACAGTATTTGTACAAGTTAAAGTATCTCCATCTAAGTAAAATAAATCAGAATATTCTGAACACAGATTTAGTAGAGCTTCCGATTCTTCACGGTTAAGATGCGAAGTTCTTATTTGTTTCAAGACATTTGAACACCTATCTGCAGGTGAACAGTGATTATTTGAGTTAGTAAAGTTTACGGAATTAATAGGTTCCGATGAGTTATTTAATAAATCACAAGGAATTAATTCTAAACATAATGGTTTAATTAAAACATCATTATTATTAGTATTTAGAATGGAAACATTGACGTGATTATTTTCCTTAATAGTTACGAGACAGCGAGATAAATATACGCCTTTTTGAATTTCGCATTTATTTATGTAACCAGTTATTACTTCTGGATTTAAAACATTACACTCAATGACCATTTCGGATCGAGCTGGAACAGTATATTTAGGCTTAGTAAAATGAATTCGTATTAAATAATTGTTTATCTCTAAGGTTTTATTTTTATAATCTATATTACAATTATGAAACTTAAGGCAATCGTTTCCAATAATACCATCAAATTCTATGTTAACACAATCAGGTATTAGGTGAAATTTACTAAGAACAGTATTATTATTTGATAATATAAAATCTAAATTAAAATGACCAAGACTATTAAAATATTTAGTACCTTTTTCGATTCCTTTAAATTGTATGGTTTCGCGAATTAATTCTGGTTGAATTTGTAATGATGATCGTTTTATTAGTGATATACCTGCACCCGAATCGATTAATAAAACTAACAATTTATCTGAATATTTTGATTTAACATATATATGTGGCAAATGTGTTTTATTATTATAATGAATTTCATGAATATTAGAATAACTGTCTGGGTTATTCGTAATTAGTTGAGTATTGTTAGATATAGAAGATTTAGGGATTTCGATACACATGTCAGATATAGTAGAGTCAGTGAGTTTATTAGATATAGTAGATGTAAGAGATACAGTGGATTCAGTGGATTTAGAAGAATTAGAATTAGTAGATTCAATAGATTTAGTAGGTTTAGTAGATTTAGTAGATGTAAGAGATACAGTGGATTCAGTGGATTTAGAAGAATTAGAATTAGTAGATTCAATAGATTTAGTAGGTTTAGTAGATTTAGTAGACTTAGTAGATTTAGTAGAATTAGTAGGATTAGTAGGATTAGTAGATTTAGTAGGTATAGTTGATTTAGTAGAATTAGTAGAATTAGCATTAGGAAAATCCTCAGGTTTCTCAGAAATAGTAGGATTAAAAGATACAGTGGATGTAGTAACAATATTAGATTTAGGATAATTAGTATAATTAGCAGGCACAGTGGGCCTAACAAAATTATTAGATTTTTGTAACACATCGAAAGCGTCGGTTTGTTTAGGTGATTCCGTACGACGCGGAACCGGAATCATTTTTAGTTTAAATTTAGATCAGCGTCATTCAAGTGAGAATTTGTATAAATAGAATCAGGGGGATTATAGGTAAAATTGTTTCCGTTATCGTTATTGCTTAATTCTGTGAAGTTATTAATTTTTTGTTGAGAATTAGGAATATGTCTCTGTCGCGAATTATTATATTGCCGTTTCTTACATTGATTAATATTATGACCTAGGTTTTTGCAATATCGACATACAACTGGTGAATTATTTAATGCATTGGGAAAAGGACGGTGTTGACTATGCGATGGGCCTTGGGAAAGATTAAGGATAGGACGTTGTGGTCTGTTTTGATAACAGTTTTTGTCTGAATGTCCTACCCTATGACATATTCTGCATTTAGGTTTTGTTTCATGCCGCGAGGATTTTATATAATTTTGTAACTTTTCCTCTTGGCAAGCAAGGTTTATAGCCTCATGCAGGTTTGATGGGTTTCGACATCTCAAAATATTAGAGATGTCACCAGGGAGCCCCAATAAAAATGTGTGGAGTGCCAGGTCTTCGGTGCTGGCAATCCGGCCTTTTATTTCGCTAGCGTCCTGAGTCGAATGTGTTATGTCTGTTTGTAATCGAGTTAGGTAAGTTTCCAAACGTAAACTATATTGGGTAACGGATTCGCCTGGTTTTATTTTACAATTTTGAAGATCTAGTAATAGATGGTCGCGATGTTTGGTTTCCCCAAATGTTGATTTTAGAAACTGTTTAAATTCATGCCAATTATCAAATATTTTTAGAGAACAAGCTGCTTCAGCTTTGCCCTCTAATTGTGACAAAATATACTTAAAGAGAATGTTTTGTTGTGAGGGAGAGGCTAAATTTAATGCATTCTCGCAATTTCTTAGAAAAGGAGACAATTTTGTTTTATCCCCATCAAATGACTTGACAAATTTCGTGAGAATAGAGAAACTTAGCTCTTCCATACCCACGCTTTGTAAAGTAGATGCCGACTGGACGTTTTTCTTGTCATTTACCATTTTTAAGCCGTTTATATAGCAAAATATTAAAATACACAATTAATCCTTTCTCTCTGGTTACGGTATAGGTGATACGGCGTGAAGATATATTCGATAGGATTAGTAAAATATTGAAATACACAATGGTTTCTCTCTCTAACTACGGTATAAGTGATACGGCGTGAAGATATATTCGATAAGACACAATGGTTTCTCTCTCTAACTACGGTATAAGTGATACGGCGTGAAGATATATTTGATAAGATTGATAAAATATTAAAATACACAATGGTTTCTCTCTCTAACAACGGTATAAGTGATATGGCGTGAACATATATTTAATAAGATTTAGGTTGGAATTTGTATAAAACGGAATTGAAACTTGAAATGAAAAAATAATCCAAACGCAAAATTATGGCAAAAATAATAAATTATTATAATACAGGCAAACACTCACGATAACAGCAGTATGTAGAACATGGAATTGAGTCAGCGGCGTCTTATTACTGGTGAGGTGATGCGGCGATGGAATTTGCAGCGTTGCAGTTACGGGTCGATGCGAAGTGCGAGTTATTTACGTGTTTTCAAATATTTCGTTATAACCTTGGCAGCGTATAGCCTGGTGCTGGGCAGATAACCCTCACGCACTATGCGGCTTAGATGACAGGTAACGTAGAGTCCACGGCGTCGGCGGCGATCTCTAGAGCGTCAGTGAGACGGCGGAGACAGCAGGTGGCCAAACGCTTAGTTAGCCCTTGTTGTAGAGGTGATGGTCGTCGTCAGGAGTAGGCGACCAAGGGAATATCAATCCCCTTTTCTTCTGACACCAATGTTAGGTTGCGCCTCCGAGCACTTATAAAAAAAAAGCACCTTTTCGGAACACAAGTTATTTATTTCACTTTCTACAATTACTAACTAATGGGACTTTAACTATAAACACTATAACTTGGATCACACTTTTTCGCGGTTCCCTTGTGAAGGGTTATTGCGACCCGGAGTATGGATATAGCACTAGTCTATTCGCTGTGTCCAGGCCGGCGGGCAGAAACCAGGTCCGTAGCTGGGCAGCGTTTAGGCTAGAGAATATCTAACTGAAGAATATTTGGGAAACAGCGAGTATTTATACACATATATTGCTGACTATCCAGCTTATATGCACTTCAGCATTATTGCATGGAAAATAGGGATGTAACAGCACGTCTCATTTAACGCTTTTATTCCACGTATTTTTCTTACGGTTTTACTACCACATTTTTTTCAGTTCGGTCGCGCAGCAAAATCCCTATCCCCTCCAAGCCTGCCGTAAGGAACTTCGTTCCAAAATGTACTAGGTTTTCATCGACGGTAACCTGTGGTGCGGATATATTCATTGTCATTTAATTATTTTTTAATTATACGAACGTTATGAGGCGTTCACTTTTGGATTTTCCAATTTTTTTAAATATACAGGGATCGTACTTTCTATTATATGTGTATTCCAGTCATGTCAAAAATATTTGACTCCACATCAACACTTCTACAATAAGAAAATTTAATTAGTGAAGTGCTAAAACTAAAGTGTGTGTTTAGTCATTCATTGTCATTCTCAAAGACCTACAAAAAATATAGACGTAGCCAAGCGCTCGTATCGTGAGTCACGTAATGTGATGACGTTGCGGCATTATGAAGACGACGGCTTACTAGTCGGCCGCGAGTTGCAGAGAGTGAGAAACGTTCGTTTTGTGACAGTATTTATTTTGAAATCATGCCATCTTGTGTGATAAACAATTGTAAAAACAATTCATGTTTTGAAAAAAAAGTCTTCCAGGATCACTTTTCACAATTAGGTGTCCAAATTTCTATAAATTATAACAAAATTGAAATAATATTTGATATGATTTCTTAGAAAACAAATTTGAAGCGCCATTGCGGCAGTGTGTTAAGTTAACATACGCATAAATTTCGCCAAACATTAGAGAAATATCTCTTTTATTTAGAATACATGGAGCACACAAAAAGTTTTGCACTTCTAGCTAATCGGAACTATTTGAATTTCGAATGTTATATTTTTAAAACGTTGCAACCTTCTTAGTAATAAAAAAAAAAAAAATTGGCGGGAAATTATTTGTCAATTGTTTTTTTATCACACATCAAAGTTCTACGTACGCAACGAAAATGGAATTAAGTCGAAAAGATTTTAGAGCGATGATTTTTAATGATTTTAAAAGTTCTCTTTCTCCGCAAGACTGTGCCGCTCGTCTTCAAAATGCTTTTGGGAGAGAAGCACCTTGTTTGAGCACCGTGAGGTGATGGTTTGCTGAATTTGAGAGTTTGAGAGAGGTTGAGTTTCTTTATATGACGAATTTCGTGAAGGGCGGCCTTCAACTGCATTCAACGAAAATAATGTGACTACTGTTAAGCGGTTAATTGAAGAAAACCCCCGGATTACCTATTTGAGGAAACAATTTGAGGAATATTGGGGATTGGTATGAGCCAAATTCAGAAAATTTTACACGAAGAATTAAAAGTTCGGAAACTTTGTTGTCGTTGGATCCCTCATGAACTGACAGCGGAGCAGAAGCGGGCTCGCGTGGAATAGTGCTCACAGATGCTACTGAAGTACGACCACGGACATTCTAATGCAATTTATGACATTGTCATAGGAGACGAAACGTGGATTTATTGTTTTGAACCCGAAAAAAAGCAGCAATCTTGTGAATGGGTGTTTGAAAATGAGAACAAGCCAACAAAACTGAGACAAGCGTGAAACGCTGGTAAAAAAATGATCGCGTTTTTTTCTCAGTTACGGGTCCCATTTGTATAATACCACTTGAAGATCAAAAGAGTTTTAATGCCGAGTGATATTCTACCATTTGTTTACCAAGGATGTTAGAAAAAGTTCGCGAAAGACGACCCAAAAGCCGCATTCTCCTATACCATGATAACACTTCTTCACACACGTTCAACAAAACAAATTCATTTTTAGCTTCCGAAAAAGTACATCTCGTCACTCATCCTGCGCATAGCCCCGACCTAGCTCCCTGTGATTTCCGTATTTTCCCCAAAATCAAAGATTTGATGAGAGGCTTTTACCAACTCCGAAGAGGCAGTGATAGCGTTCAATCAGCACGTAGAAAACATGCCTTCAGATCTGTGGTCCTCCTGTTTTAAAAAATGGTTCGCTCGTATGAAAAAATGTTTAAAATGTAAATGAGATTATTTTTAAAAGCAATAAACATAATGTTTTGGTTATAACATGTTGTTTTGTTTTAGATGGATTCACCGTACTATATAATATGTATATACTATATATACACATGTTTATAAAACACATGTTTTGTTTGTTTTTGTTGTCATATTTAAGGTTTCCTGCTAATGTAACGTGGAAAGTTCGAATATTTAAAGGTAAATTTTATTTATTCATTTTGATGTGTGTAATTTTTTTGATCATTTACTTTGAATAATTAATAAAATTTTACTGTCTAACTATACTAAACTACAAGAAAATATGCATTTTCATTTTAAAGGCGGAAATCAAAGTGGGCCCTATTTTATTTTGAGTAGTTTATATGCCTATGTAATGTAAATATGTGTGTTTATGTATTTATTCCATTTATTTATGTTTAAAGTAATATTTTGGTTTCTTATAGATTTAATTTTTTTTCAATTAATTCACTGTACACCAAGTCGAAAATTATCTTTGTTTTTAATATTTCCTTGTTACGGGTTGGCTGGAAGAAATCTCTATTACTAGAGAGAAACTCACCCATTGTAGTTGTTTTATTATTGTTGTTGTGTAGTGATATATATATATATATATATATATATATATATATATATATATATATATATATATATATATATATAATTGGAATCTCGGAATCGGCTCCAACGATTTTCATGAAACTTAGTATATAGGGGGTTTCGGGGGCGATGAAAATCGATTGTTTATCTAATGTGAAAAACCGAGCAAAGTTCGGTCATCCAGTTATTATATTATTATTTAAGATGAGTATTAAGAATGTAAATAGTTAGCATTAAAAGTGAAAAAAAATATTAAAAACCTAGATTGAATTATTGGTTGTAATTATTTAGAATAAAAATGTTAAAATATGCAGAAAAATGTTCGTAAAAATATTATTCCATTATGTAATTAAAGCATATTCACATGTGTAAATATGCATTAATATAATGGCATGTGTACGGATGCCATTGTATTAATAATGATAAAATAGATTTCAAGAATTTCAAGTCCTTCTAAATTTGTCGTTTTTGACGTAGGAAAGTATCATAGTAAAACAAATAAAATGCCAAATATAATTAATATAAGTAAAAAGCATTATAATTTATAAAATGTAGTAGTGTAATGTTATTTTTAAAATAAATATTTTAAAAATAAAATGTAATTTATAAAATGTTAAATCAGTAAATGGTAATTAATTTGAAAGCTAACGCTTGCAATATTTTTCTTTAGCGTACTACTAAATGCTTACGTAAGTAATACTTGCAAATGTGGCGTTGTCTTAAGCACACATGTACAAAATTTATCTTCACCGATTTGTTTTTAGTTGTTTACAATAGCTACGTCAATATTTTTTGTAGTTCTTTGGTCATTTTGAGACAAATGAGTTTTGCATTAGAAGAATAGAAAACGATCTCGGGTTTGGCCGTAAAGGAGTATTGCTGAAAAATAAACTGTAAAGTTTTATTGCTTGTTGGGTGCAAGTTGTAAAATGGGTATAATGAAAATTCAAATAAAGGATAGAGGAAGGCAGTAAAGTTCAATATGGGACTCATTTGAATTTATTGACATAGTTTTGAAACATCTGGTTTTATAACCGAACATTTTATTTCTACCCTCATATCGTCGTACGACAGAAAAAAACACATAGTGTAACAAAAAATTGAAACGTCTATCTCAAAATGGTAATTCCATTTTTTTTGAAATATGTCACTCACCAAAATTCGTCAGAAAATATCTTTTATACTCCTCTATACTCACGAATTTTTTTGAATTTTTAGAAATAGTGGAACAATTGAAAAAAATAAAAACTCATTTTTTTTAAATCTTGCGTTTTAACAAACTTACATTTTCTTAGTACACATAAATACGTATCACAGTCGATTACAAAGATTTTCTACGTATTTATGTGTACTAAAAAAAATGTAAGTTTGTTAAAACGCAAGATTTAAAAAAAAAATGAGTTTTTATTTTTTTTTCAATTGTTCCACCATTTCTAAAAATTCAAAAAAATTCATGAGTACAGAGGAGTATAAAAGATATTTTCTGACGAATTTTGGTGAGTGACATATTTCAAAAAGGCTGAAAAAAAATTTTTTTTTCTTTTCTCTGTTAAAAAAAATCGGTTTTCTATGTGAGAATCATGATCATATGATTTTTTCATGTTTTGGACTCGTAAGAATTAGGAAAAAAATCATCATTAATCAAATTCCGAATTTTACTATAAAAATAAAAATAATTTTGAAAAAACAGGTTTTTTTGAAATTCTCGAATACCGTTTGAGTTAAAGAGCTAAAAATTGGTGTGAATTATTTTCATTCGACACCAAATCGACCCCCTAAGTATGAGTCAAAAAAGCCATGGGGGCAGAATTCCCATTTAATCCGGCTATGCCCTTTGATGAAAATCGATTCAGATACAGATAGATTGACTTTAACATTTATAATAGATTATTGTTATGTCATGTATTATGGATTCTTTATCAGTGTAAGCCTAAACCCTTGGAACAAGAAAGTTGAAATTTTTGTAGGAATTGGTCTTACGATGTAGACAAGAAATAAGAAAGGGTTACTTTAAATTCATCCCCTAAGATGGTCAAATAGGGGGTGAAATAATTTCTTATATTGGGTACAGCTACGCAGATCAGCTTACTAGCTGATTGTGTGTGTGTGAAAGTTGGTGTCTGTTTTGATGATAAATTACTATTTATCATCAAAACAGACACCAACTTTGAATGAGATTAACACCAAATGTAAAATGATTATTATGTAGAAATAACGCTAATATAAATATTTTACTTACCAATTTCTTCTACTGGGACACTCTTAGTAGCAATAGATCTTATCGCAGTTAGGCCAGCATGGCTGAATATATTTAATACTGGTGCAGAATAAAACCAGGCTCTAGATGGGGCAAGTGCAAACATCAAGCATCCTGCTATCCGGCTGATACCAGCAAGTGCACCAATAGTACTATCTTGTACTAAATATTTCTTACTGAGGGCTATACAGAAGAGAGTACCTGTAAAAAATAATCTTGACATAACTACTCATCTATATCTATACGTATAATAAAATCGTAAAAAAGTCAAACTGTACTTTGAATATTTTTTAAAAAAAATACGTGGTGCGTGATCTACAATCGATATCGAAGCCAAAAATATAGTTTTTAGAATTTTTGTCTGTTTGTCTGTTTGTCTGTATGTATGTCCGGGGTAAACTCAAAAAGTACTGCATGGATTTACTTCAAATTTTGCATAAATATTACTAACAGGTCGGGTCAACATAAAACCTACATATTATCACGCTATCACCTACATAACCTACGGGGGAGGAAGCAGCGCGGAGTAAACGAAGTCGGCGCGGACGAAGTCGCTGGCAACAGCTAGTTCTAAATAATTCTATTGGAAGCTAAGACAACAGACAAGTAAACAATTGACATATATATACTTTACTAGCTGACCCGGCAAACGTTGTTCTGCCTTTTTAACTACTCTTATTTTTTTCTATATATTCTCACTTTTTAAACCTTCCCTGGACTCCTACGATTAATTCAAAATCAAAATTAGCCATATCGGTTCAGCCGTTCTCTCGTTCTCAGCAATTGATTTTTATATATACTTTATTGCTGCAGATCATTGGTCACTTGCCATTCAATCTAGGTATTTACTCGTTTGCAACTTTCGCAATAAAAATCGGTGTACAAGAAAATTACTACTACATATTAGTATATCATTTAATTTCATATTATTTATAATATGTGTCATTTCATCCACTATGTAGTATGTTTCTAAATCTAATTTAGAACATGTCGTATAATTTCAACTCACCCACATTAAGTTGAATTTCGTGATAATTACTCGTGTGGTTTCTTGTTAGACTAAATTATAGAGTGTTTTGTGGTTATAATGTTAATATGTAATATATAATTTAAATGAGCAACTTTCAGTTTTACTACTTGTTTGTTTTTTACAACAATTGGCAGTAATGTGTGATTGGCAGTAAATGCGGTGAAATGGATCCACTACCCAACTTACCAACGTAAATCCGCGTGCTTTTTTTTTTCTTTTCGTATTCGATTCATTTAGCTTACATAAATATTGTATTATAAATAACGAATTATCTTAATTTGGAAAGAGTCAACCATCGTCTATAGACACCAAAGCTGTAAATGGTGAGTTGCTATCTTGTGGCGAGGTCTAATGCCAATGCATAAGTTTACCGGCTACCTTACCCTCCAAACCGGAACACGACAGCGACAAGCACTGACGCTATTGCGGCAGAAATAGGTAAGGCGGTGGTACCAGACCCGGGCGAAACAATGCAGAACTCTACCACCTAGTAGCCACGATGGTAGTGACTCGATAGCCAATCGGTCGCCTTTTACGACCTGCCTGGCAGAACGGCAGTTGGCCTATTCTTCAAAGGAGGCCAGGACCAACACGGCGAAGACCGGGCCCAACACGGCGAAAGGCCGGGACCAACACGGCGAAAATACGTTTAAAGTGACAGCTTTTAGGCGTTTTGACATTTGCTAAACATGTTTAAGGGACTAAGGGCGGCTTACACCAAAATGCTTAAATCATTTTAAGTCACTAAATACGTTTAAAGTGACAGCTTTTAAGACGTTTTGACATTTGCTGAACATGTTTAAGGAACTAAATGCATTTAAGCATTTTGGTGCAGGCCGCCTTAAATGCATTTAAGCATTTTGGTGCAAGCCGCCCTAAGTACTTGCATAGCTAATTCTGATTAGGCTAACTGTTGACAATTGAACTGACTGTACAATATTGTGGTTGTAGCCATAAGTTGTAGCTTTATTTGTCCTAGTGTATTGTTTTGCAATGCTATAAACTGCCAATTGTGATAGTAATAAAATGTAAAATGTTAAAGTTAAATATACCTTACAGAAGGAAAGCGTTGTCTACTAACGATTATTTACATCGATAAATGTGAATGTTTCTAATATATTGAGGTTCTAGACTAGTAATTGTGATACATTATTATAAGCAAATAATAGCTTATTGTAAATGTGAAAAATTATTTAACTAAAACATCGCAGATGATTCTGTAATTAGCGAAAAATGTAGTAGGTAGAATTTAAAATAAGTGTTATAAAAACTTTCTAATACTAATAACCATTTAATACTAATACTAATAAACAACTTGCTAGACTACAAATTAGTCATCATTAGAATTAGATAAGAAATTCTAATGATGACTAATTTGTAGTCTAGCAAGTTGTTTTGCAATAAACTTCAAATTATTATAGAGAAAAAATGAGAGCGTTGACCCACCGACAACGGATACAGTTTTAACTCTGCGATGTAAATTTATACAAATTAGACACGTGCACATACACAGCGAAGTCATTATTAAAAAATAATAAAAACAAAAACTATGGTGAAATAAAAGAGAGATAGCAGACTCACGTCATTCTATCTTCTTTGTTTTTCTAATGCCGGTGTCAGACATTTGAACACATCTTTGAAGACTTTGCAAACGTATTTGAAAACATACTGTCGCAACCTGTCAGACATGCTTTGCAAACATTTTTCTCCACAGTATGGTGGTAGACGACAAACAAGATGGACGTCAATTTTGTGGACGCTTTATAAAATAAGTTCTTGTAATTATATGATAGCTCGAAGAAAAAGACGCAAATAGATGTAAAATTGAAACACACTGTTACTATCTTTGGTGTTTATAGCCGATAGTCATTTCTTTCCATCAACAGAGTCATCTAATTGTTTGCTATTCTATCACCCTATCTTAACACCCATCTCGCTAACCGACAAACCAGTGCATTATGGTGAATTGCAATGTTTATTGACATTTAGTTAATCGTAACTACCACACAAACAAATCAGCAAAATTCATTGATATAATGCCGGCGCCAATTTGAACACATCTTTGAAGACTTTGTAAACGTATTTGAATATATATTGTCGCCATATGCCAGACATGCTTTGCAAACTTTTTCTCCACAGTATGGCGGTAGACGACAAACAAGATGGACGTCAATTTTGTGGACGCTTTACCATTTAAGTGCTTGTAATTATACGGCACCTCGACGAAAAAGACGCAAATGGATGTAAAATAAATAATCTCGACCTAGACTTTCACCATAGCAGCGGTCATAAATTAATATGTATATCCTATATATTGTAGCAGCGGTCGCGCAATTGAAGTGAACTTTGCACAAGTGTGGCAGGCTACGCAAACATTGGAACACATTCAAACTTTGAACGTTTAAATATAACAAATGTTTAACATGGCAAATAACAAATGTTTGTTCAAACTTTGAACACATTGTCAAGTCCCGTACCACACATAGCAATTAAACATTTGTTCAAATGTTTGAAGCTATGTCTGGCGTTGGCATAAAATACCTAACATACACAATCAGTGTCTCAAAAACGTCCTCAAAAAGTGAGCAATTGTGCACTCATTTCAAATAGAATCGCGTCGGTCTCGACACTGACAATTTTATTACTTTTTGACATTGCTTTGTAAAAACAACTATCTACATATAAATCTTGCAGTTAAGGTTGGATAATATGCAAAAACATATATTTTTTCCATATCTATTGTGTGAAAACTACTTGTGTGAAGCGACAGTTTTGAGTGTCAGTTTTGTTCCGGACTGTGCATTTTGGATTTTTTATGTAAGAGCTGTTCCATTAAGTGGAAATGGTGACCTTGAACCTGATCTTCCAGGAGATAAGGGTCGCGTACTTCACAGAGCTTCATTAAAACGATCGCTCATTTTTTTATAATTATTTTATTCGATGTGCACATTTCGAAGTTCAATACGAAAAAGCCCCAACTCGTGCGACTTGCTTGTCTTATAAACAGTGCTCCCCACTCTCCCCATCTTAATGTTTCAATCAATGTTGTAAACAAGTGCACGTGTTATTTTCTTGCAAGTCGCACGCGTTGTATTTTCGTTACAATTTAGTTTTATTTTATTGTACTTATTGCGTAACAATTAATCTACACTTAAATAACTAAATTAATCAATATTTTAATTAACAAAAAATCAATTAAGGGAATAATTTATTATTGAAACTAAATACCACGAATAATTTAACGATCAACGGCTATCGCGCTATCATTTATATCAATGGCATAATTACATTTATTTATTTTAATTATTCATTGTACTTACCAAATAATCCAAGAACGATATTTATGGTACCATACACGCTGTACTCCACTTCATTAAAATTGAATTTTCGGATTGCGTATAAATAGCTGACTTGCGAATCACCTGTAAGAAAAAGAAATAAAAATTTGGAAAATACAAAAAACCAGACAAGTGCGGGACAGACTAGCGCATGAAGGGTTCCGTACCATCATAGCGAAAAAAAAACGATAAAAACACACGTTTATTTTATGTTATAATAACATTGTTTACAGTAATTTTCTTTAAATGGTGAGGTCTTTTAGCTAAATGAGGTCTAAAAGAGGCTGAAGTTACGGTTTAGAAAGTAGCATAGCGGTTACGTTAATTTTTTTCAAAATGAGCGAGTTACATTAAAATAAGAACCCTCTAAAGTATCTTACATTTAATGTAAAAAAAAAATAACGTAAAAGACAAAATTTTCTAAAAGTGGATTAATATAACAAGAAATTAGTTATGGCATTTCCAAACCTATTCACTTGCAAAAAGGTCTAATATAGAAAAACTTCTTCTATTGTAGTGTAAGGTTCGTTTTTATTAATAGACAGTTTGACGTACATAGATGTTTATTCTTTCAAGACTTACAGCAGAATGACCTGAGTAGGCCAGTATAAGGTATTTTATAGTATCACAAGTTTTACAATAATTATTAGTAGGGTAGATTGAAAAATATCATCTTCAGACAGATCAGTTCAGATGGCACCACTTCCAAGTTTATAATTTGATATAACGATTCCACGATGTTGCGGAAGTGACGCCACCGTAGTGCAGCATTTGATAACATCAAATTCTAATATCTATTATGCGAGATAAACGAATATTAATATTACATTCAAGGATTATTTATAATATCATTCATATTACAAATAAATATACCTAACAGTATTTAATTTGAGGCAGGGTAGTAAGTAATAAAAAAATAGCTGTATAAGAAGCAGTACGAAAGAGTTTAATTGTGCATAAAAACACAAAAACTTTGAAAAAAAATGAAACCTCTATAAATTTGCCACTAAACAGAAAAAATCGCCATTGTTGGTTACCAATAAAAATTATAATGGTATAAACAGCATTTATTTGTTTTTATTGATAACCGACAATGAATACATTAATTAAACTTAAATCACGGTCATATAAATCTCGTTATTTGCCGCTTTTTTTCACTGCTTTTCCTCGCGTTGCTTTTCCTTTATCCTTTCCTACAGCTTTAATTGAACCCCCTGCTTTCCCTTTTTGCGTTTTCTTATTAACTTCTCGTTTTATCGCCTCTTCGTATTTTTTTTTAATATGGATAGGGAAGCGCTTGACCTCGATCTCGCCTGATGGTAAGCTAAGATGCGGCCTAAAATGGAACGCGCTTCCCTAGAAGTTCATTGTTCTGTATTTATTTCGGTGTCTTCGTGGTATTTTCCCCGTGTTGGTGCGGGCCTTCTTTGAAGAATAGGCCAACTGCCGTTCTGTCAGGCAGGTCGTAAAAGGCAACCGATTGGCTATACGAGTCACTACCGTCGTGGCTACTAGGTGGTAGAGTTCTGCATTGACTCGCCCGGGTCTGGTACCACCGCCTTACCTATTCCTGCCGCAATAGCGTCAGTGTTTCTTGCTGTCGTGTTCCGGTTTAGTAGGGTAAGGCAGCCGGTAAACTTATGCATGTGGCATTAAACCTCGCCATAAGATAGCAACGCACCATTAACACATTTGGTGTCTATAGGCGATGGTTGACTCTTTCCATCAGGAGACCCATCTGCTTGTTTGCTATCTTATGATATAAAAAAAAATAATGTAAGAGGCATTTCTATATAGATGACTCTTACATTAATGTTTTTTTTTCAACTTTGGTCAATACATTAATACGCACTCAGAGATTTGTCGTTACGTTATTTAATATTAAGTAATTTATAAAAAGTGAATTTTACATTAAAAAAAATATGGTATAATGAAAATAATGGCTTCATTTCGGTTAACGTACTCGACATTTTTTTTGAGATATTGAAGTTTTGATAACAGAAATCGATAGATCATCAAATTTGCAGTCGAACTGTATAAATAACTCAATTTCGTAATTTTGGCGGTTACGTTAATTAATATTACAAGTGACGGTAGTCTCTGAGGCAGGTTCGATCCTCAGGTCGAGCCAAAGTGTTAACAATATTTTTTCGAGGTCCCTTTTGAAAGTTCTATTCATATATTTACAACGCCGTGCCTCGCATAAGCACGTAAAACTGGTAAAGCTGTCAATCTCGGTTATCGATAGAAATAAACGGTAATCGTTTCAAGTCGGTAAAATTCCCCAAAAGGAATCATTACCCATACCCATATTACTCCGTGTTGGTCCCGGGCTCCTTTGAAGAATAGGCTAACAGCCGTTCTGCCAGGCAGGTCGTAAAAGGCGAATAAGTGGCTATTCACGTCACTACCAACGTGACTACTAGGTGATAGAGTTCTGCATCGGCTCGACCGGGTCTGGTACCACCGCCTTACCTATTCCTGCCGCATTAGCGTCAGTGCTAATCACTGTTGTGTTCCGGTTTGGAGGGTAAGGTAGCCGGTAAACTTAGGCATGTGGCATTAGACCTCGCCACAATATAGCAACGCACCATTAACATCTTTGGTGTCTAAAGGCGATAATTGACTCTTTCTATCAGGAGACCCATCTGCTTGTTTGCTATCTTATAATATATAAAAAAAATGTCTAACCGGTGAATCGTAGTGAACTGGAAAGTCTAAGGACGATCGGTTGACTTTTTCTTCAGCGTTTGTAGTTTATTTCAGTTTAAATTATGTTCCTCGTTCTTACTTATGCTTGTAGATTAAGCGCTCAGTTCAGTAAATAAGTATTGTTTTCTGAGGAGGGCATTGACATACGCGACACAGTTATACACACACGGAGTAGTGAGTTATTAGTATTTATGTGCTCTATGGTTATACACTACAACGTATGTCATCTATATCTTCAGAAGCGTCTCTGACACTCTTTATATGTATATTATAATACTAGCTGCGCCCCCGACTTCGTCCGCGTGGAAAAATTTCGAAAAATGTTGCCTAAGTTACACCCTGTCACATCAACTATCTGCCAGTGAAAGTCCCGTCAAAATCGGTCCAGCCGTTCCAGAGATTAGCCGGAACAAACAGATAGACAGATAGACAGACAGACAGACAAAGATTGGAAAAAAATGTTATTTTGTCATATGTACCGTGTATAGATACATATGCATTTAGTAAAAAGTAGTTATTTTAATATTACAAACAGACACTCCAATTTTATTTACTTGTATAGATTATATTGATTAGGATACCATGTTCTTTTTCGGTGTTTTTTGTTTTTACATTATTGGATAGTAAACAAGCAGATAGCTCTACTGTTGAAAAGAAAAACCGTCGCTCATAAACACCAAAGATGTTAATCGTGCGTTGCTATCCGTGTAGCAGGGTGACAATACCACATGCATAAGTCTACTGGCTATCTTACTCTCCAAACCGGAACACGATGATGAAAAGCATTAACGCTATTGCGGAAGGAATAGGTAAAGCGGCGGTACCAAATACCTGGGTGAGACATTACGAAACTCTACCACCTAACAGTCACGGTGGGAGTGAGACGTATAGCCAATCGACGAGGTAATCACGTAACTCGCAATGCGAAATTATCATGATTGTTTAGTTATTGCAAGACACATAACAGCCTTGTACATTAGTGGTAGTCGTTGCCGCTTGATTAGTTTTGATACTGTGACATTGCAAAAAGTGCATCTAGTGACCAGTAAGCAATTGGCGACGTTTTTGATGATTTTTTCGAATTGCAAACATTAGGTGATACGCCTACGGTTTGACGAATTGCTTGGTAGAACGGCAGTTGATCTATTCTTCAAAGGAGCCCGGATCAACACGAGGCCAATTAAATATACGATACTGTACGTACTAACCCTTAAACAATAAGTACTATGGTGTTATTAAACTAAGCTATCTAAACATAATACTATTATTAAATGTACTTATATTACATACAGGAAATTTAACATTTGACAGAAACAAACGTCTGCTTAATACAAGACAATTGCTAGTGAATACATTCTATTTTAATTTTGAAAACAACACACAAATTAATAAAATATAAATAATATTAAGTACCTATAACAACTAAGTATTTTTATTTAAAAGTTTTGTACGGATTTGGCATCTATTTCATGTATAGTCTTTGCTCGGATATTTTTGTTTAATGTTCAAATTTTCAATATCTATTATATGACGCGGAAATAAATATTGTAAACGGGAAAATTTGTCAGAATATATAGAAATAAATGAAACGAGTTTCGTTGAAAATTTACAGTTATATAATCTGAAGAAATACGTTCTTTCTTCAGATTAAAACATATACCTCAAACATACAAACCAATTTTACTTAAGAGGCATTTAGCAAAACCGCACAACTGAAATTTAGATATTTTCTAGTCGATGCGAGAGCGGACGTCGTCGTCGCCCATATAGTGCACCTAGTGCTGGTAAAATGAAAATAGTATTGATACTTTTAATATTTTAATTATTACTACGCAGTGCTAATTTTGGCACACGGACATAGCGGATTTTATAGTATTCTCTTTTATTTCTTTTTGAAATAAAAAATAAATAAATATTATTTAAGTGACTTATTTTTGCATAAGAATAGAATATAGTTTTATTCTATGCCAATTTCTATAGAAAAATGTTATTTTTGATAACAAAAAACCCAGTTAATATTCGTTAATTTTCGTTGAAATAGGCATATTTGCTTAATTAATTAGATATAGTTATAGATCCTTTAGGAAAAAAGTAATCCATTCAGCCACAATTGTTGGATGTTTCTGGTTATTTAGTATTTTTTAATTTTGTTGATTCTAGCAGTAGCAATATCTTTTGGAAAAATAGCTTCTTTGCGTAATTGTCGAAACTTGATTTCGGAGAACATTTATTATAAGAAATACAATTGATGATAAAAAAATTTGTTTCATTGAGGCAATATTTAAAAGATTAAACTATCTAATGGTACCATTTAATTAAATAAAAAATCTGATAATATGAAAAATTAGGAGTTGGATAATTTTGATTTCTCGTCAAAAGTTAGTCTAAAGTGTAAACTGCCTCTTAAAGCAAGGAAAGCTTTGATTTCTTTTCTCACCTGACGGACGGACATAGCGAAACTATTAAAGTTCCAAGCTTATTTCGAAACCCTAAAAATGATGCTGATATTTGCAATAGCCCTTAAATTTTGCAAAAGTTTATATTAAGTTTTTCTATAGGATTATTCTCGAAAATCAAAATCTCAAAAGCAGCTCGAAACCTAAAGATGATAATTTAACACTCTGAGCTGATTTAACAATCTGTCGGTCCGGCAGGCGTATCATCTAACGTTTGCAATCCTTCAGTGATAAGCGATGACTCTTCAAATTTGATTTATTTATAATATATTTTATCCTTTTTAAAAGCAAACTTTTAAATATGTCAAATTAGTCTGAGAAATTACTTCAGTCATTCCATACGAATTTGATTCATTTGTTATATTTTTATCCTTTTTCAAAATTTAACTTTTAAGTCAATGAACTAAATAAATATGTCAATGAACTTGAGATTTAGGCAAATTATATATTAGGGTTCCGCACCTCATAAGGTAAAAACGAAACGCTTATAGGATCACGCCGTTATCAATCTGTTCGTTTAACTTTCTGACAAGACCATTTGTTTAAGGAATGTGTAGAAGTGTAAAATTAAAATTTATATCAAATACTGGGCCTTGGACTGCAGGCTCCGGCTCTCGGCTGTGAAAAAATCTCTCAAGGTCTCGTACAAGGGAATTGAAACTTGGATGGTATTTTTCATTGACCTAGAATTATGAAATTTATATGTGGCTGAGGTTACCTACAGTTTGTTCGGAACCCTCGGCACGCGAGTCAAATTTACATTTGACCAGATTTTTGCTCAATTGATAACCAGTTTATTGACATAACATTGACAGTTGTCAAGTGATAAATTTCTAAATAAATACTAGTAGGTACAGTAATTGTAATCTGTTTAAATTTAGTCATTGTATTTGGTTTGTTTTTATAGCGCTCATATTTTTATACGTCTTAAAAGTTTTATCAAGTAATGGTTATATTAGATTTTCCTATTATTGTAGTAATTTTGTAAGCCGCGATGATAAAATTAGCACTAAATTCCTCATCTATTTGACTGTGGGACATTGACTTTAGTTCTTATCATAGCTTCTAATCTAAAATACGAATATTTACGCGTAATGATTCGTAACCGACTAACAACAACTGTTAAGATGATATAATAAATATTGAGTACGTAAAATACCGTGTTTTTAGTACCCAAATATACTTTGATTGATCGTATATATAGATATATAATATACCCTAGGTAGTAGATTATAGGTACATACATGTATGAATCCTTATAACTCCTGGGTATAATAACTTGTAGTTAATGTAAGAATTTTCATACAATATATCATCCCCTATGTTACCAACTTAGGGGAAGAATTTGGCTAAAATACGAGGAATACCTCAACTGCATCGTAAGAGCAAGCCCTGTGAAAGCTGTCAGCGTTTTTGGACCGAGGCCAGTCGTTGATATGTCACCCAGTGAGTTGAGAATTTCCTTTTTGTATATGTATATAGATTTATTGTTTTTTTTTTCTAAAAATTATGTTATAAGTGACAATTAAGTCTTTATAAGTACTTTGGACTGTCTCATTGGAATTCAATCTACTTTCTTACTAATTCAAAATCCAAATAAAAATATTGTAATTAATTATTTAGAGCAAATTTAAAAGGGTTGGTGTTGGATCGGTGTGAGTGTAGGCGGGTTCCAATCGTAGTCCAATTTAGCAACCATTTCTTGTGTAGCGGATATAGTACAGCCTTGATATTGATGAAAAAATTTTAGAAACGCACACTAATAAAATCTTTGAAAGCAGTTTTCTTAATCTCTTTCCCTTAATCTTTGGACTGCCTCATTGGAATTGAATCTATTGCCTTGCAACCGTTCAAAATGCAAAAAAAATATTTTCCTAATTTTGACAATATCTTGACAGATGAATGAGGAGGTGGGTTCCAATTAGAGCACGTCCAATTTACCGACGATCTATTATGTAGCTCGTGGACAAGTCATGCCCGGAAAAAGCAGTGGGAATGTCAAAAGCAGCAGCATTAGAATTACCACATATTATACTCGTACCAGGGTGATGGTTATATTTTTCTGTCGAGCGAGCCATCTGATAGTGTGCTTTGATATATTTTTGCTTGTGAACGTACTAGTTGACAGTATTTAAAGACAATTTCACCCGTGTTCTGGACTTCTTTGAAGAATAGGTCAACTGCCATTCTGCCAGGCAGGTTGTAAAAGGTGACCGATTGGCAATGCGAGTCATTACCATCGTGACTACTGGGTGGTAGAGTTCTGGATTCTCTTGCCCGGGTCTCGTACCAACGCCTTACCTATTCTTGCCGCTATAGCGTCAGTGCTTGTGACTGGCGTGTTCCGGTTTGAAGGGTAAAGTAGCCGGTAAATTTATGCATGTTGCGTTACACCTCGCCACAATATAGCAATGCACCATTAACATCTTTGGTTTTTATAGGCGATGGTAGCCTCTTTCCATCAGGAGGCCTATCTGCTTATTTGCTATCTTATGATATATAAAAAAAAATTGAAATCACAAGTGTCGTCAAGATACCCATATAGTATGTAACACATACTATGTCGCCCCATTAAACTGAGAAATTACTTTAGTCGTTCCATACGAATTTGATTTGTTGTCTTTTTGTATCCTTCTTAAACAACTTTTCAATGTAAATGAACTAGAGATATAGGCAAAACTGACTATACAAACGCTATATGTTATTGTCAACTTTTTTAGTTCATTAACATTTTAACGACATGTTTAATGACTACATTGAAATTGTCAAGTGTTAAATGTCTATAAAGATAGTAATTGTATTCTGTTTGTTTACATACTTAGGTACAGTCATTATATTTGACTTGTTTTTACAATGCTTATATTTTTAAAGGTCTCAACAGTCTTATCAAGTAATGGCTGCACTAGATTTTTACTGTTATTGTCATAATTTTGTAAGCTGCCATTCCAGTTTAAACTGGGCAGTAAACTCTTCATCTATTTGGCTGTAGGACATTGACTTTAGCTCTTATCACAACTTGTACGCTAAAATATGAAATAAAATACGAATAATAATTAGTTGCAAACTAAATGTTATATAAAGTCTACGGCACGGTAACATAATCTATATAGTATTGTAACTCGACCTTATCTTTGAAATAAATGCCTACAGCCATGCGGTACTTAAACATGCAATAGGGGTGCCCGCCTCCAGCATTTTAATTACATTTGCCTACTTTGTGTTTCCATTTAGTTTTGTGATATACTTTATTTATATAAACAAATAAAATACTTTGTGAATTGAATAGGAAGTGTATTAAAATGCGTGTTGTTTTTTGATTGGTAGATTTAATTACACTCGTCATATTAAATATGTACTTGAACTTATTTTTGTACAAAAATCGCGAAGTTATTGTTAAAAAAACAACACACCGTCCGTATTCACTGCGGCACAGTCGCGACTGTGTGCATTCCGAGCGCAATGCCGAGATCGAGGCGCTTAGTTATTCGCGCTTCGTTCGTTTGTATGAAGTTGGAATACTGTATAGATAATATTACCATATCTACGAGCACCTAACCCTATAAATAAGAAATACACGCGAATCTAAAAGAAAGCAGTTCCATCAACAAGTTGAGGTACGAAGGGAGGTGTGATCACTTCGAAGATTGCCGAAAGATCAAGTTCATTCTACGATACCGATCATTATGGTGTGCATTGTGATGATATTATGAAAAAGTCAGATAATCTTATTTGCATTATAAGTAAAAACTAAACTACTCAGCCATCACCTGATGTAAAAACTTTGTCCTACCGACTTTAATCTCTATAATACTTATTTACGGAAATATATAAAGTTTTTACATCAGGAAATTCATAATAATCCCTCAGGATTTGTAGAAAAACTTTTTACAAGTGTTAACAAATTAGTTGACAAAGTATCCCCTTGTCGCATATTTCATTCAATTTGTGTTATTTTGCCCTACGACGGAATTTCACCCTCTTATAATTTGAAGATTAGAAACTTTTAGACACGCCTTAGTTAATCGATGTTTTTTTAAAGTTGATTCTTGTATCAAAGGATAAAAAGGTAGTAGGTATAGGTATTATAAACTTATTTAATGAAAATTATTAGCACGGGTAAAGCTAGTATTTTTTATATTTATGTATTAGGTAGTATTACATAGGTAACTATATTTTATATTAAAATAATAGGGGTAGGTAGGTTGAACCGATTATCGATAGACTATTGACATTCTATTCACTCTGCGATTATAACCACTAGTTAAGCTGGATACGCCTTTTGAGGCAATTTCTTAGGCCGTCAATGTCGCCTGTATTTACACAGAGATATAATATTTACCGATGAAATAAAATCATTACGGAGGTATTCCTTAACCCTTAACTTTTTATTCGACATGATAAATTAGTACTAAAAGCGTTTGAAATTTACATACATTTGCTCATGCGAGCAGCTACGCATTTTGCGCCAAATACCGTGTCTATTAGTATTTGTGTGGCCTGTGGTTATAACTAGTAACTATATGTATAAACTATACGTATGTAATAATTTCAATAAAAATATGTTAGAGATTTTGTTAAATATCGTGTATTATTTTGAAAAAAATATTAAAATTTAAAATTACTAAAAATGATAAAACTCACAAACTTTCATACACACTTATCTTTACGCTTTACATACATACTTATCTTTACGCCCCCTGAATGAGTAGGCAATGAGAATGAGTCACGATCCTTGCAAATTGCAAATATGCCGATTGCTAAGACTCTTCGCAATTAGAGTATTTGCGAAGCTTCAAAATGATCAATCTGATTATAAATATGCCAGCATTGTTTTTATCTGGCATCTATATCCTTTCAAATTCGCATTGTATATCTGTTTTGTTAACAATTCATATTATGGCATTCTTTCTACATGTCCGAACCAACGGGGCATGGCCTTTTTCGTTTTTACACCGACACTTTCTTTCAGGCCTAACCTCTTGATATTACGAACCCGGTCAGCAAGTATTATGCCACATATTTTCCCTAGTGATCTCATTTTGTCCGCATTGATTTCAATTTCGTGCTCTTTCTGACATAGAAAGAGTAAGAGTTGGTTACTCACTTTAAATAAAATTTGAAACTGCCGATATTCTAGCCTGGTCGTAAACCAGCCACCGATTGGCTATGCGAGTCACTATCGTAACTATTAGGTGGTAGAGTTCTGCATTGTCTAGCCCGTGTCTGATACCACCGCCTTACCTATTCCTGCCGCAATAGCGTCAGTGCTTGTCACTTTGTGTTCCGACTAGGTTAAGCGGTGATAACAACCCGGTCGAGAAGATGCAATATTCTACCAACTAGAAGTCACGATGGTAGTGATATGTAATATTTCAATTTTCCGTTTTTTACTTACTGTTTGGTCGAATGACAGATTGTTTTTTCAAAAATACGTTATTTCACGAAAATCTAAAATATGACTAAGGCGGTCTGATACCACCACAGAATAATTCAGAACTCGTCGACCTAGTCGTCAAAATATTAGTGAAATATGTGTTCAATTAATCACCTTTTACAAAATGCCTGGCAGAAGAGCAAATGGTCTATTCTTTAAAAGACGCCTGGACAATATATTGGAAAAACGTAGGTAACAAAGTATATATAATATTACATCATTAGCTTTTTCCGTTCGCTTATGAAACCAGCTTCTAAATACGCAAAGAAACAGTTAAACCTGATTCAATACTAAGTTGCACGATTTCCCCATAAGATGGTGAATGTAAAATGAAACCGATGATTTTAAAGCAATTTAAATTATTAAGATTATTATTTTTTTATGTCATAAGACAGAATAAATCCTCTTGATAGAAAGATAAACCTATAGACACCAAAGATGTTAATGGTGCATTGCTAGCCCTATGGCGAGGTGTTAATGTCACTTGCATAAATTTACCGGCTATTTTACCTTCTAAACTGAAACACGGCAATGGTCGTTCGCCTTATACAGCCAGCTAGTATTAAAATCACTCAATTCCATCTATACTAGCTATATTTAGTATATAAATGCAGAAATTTACTATAAAAAGCTAAGCAATGGATAGATAAAAGGACATAGTGGCTCACTTGGAGCGATATTGCGGATGAATTAGCAAATAAAGGTTCGAAGAGGGAGATTATAGGACTTGAGCCAATCATACCCCTACCTTCCGATTAGAAAAGCTTAGAACACCAACAAGTTACCGGGAAATTATTCAGACTACCTAGAGCAGATACGAGGAAAATATGTGGTCTAATAACGGAATACTGTCCAATGAACAAACGCATGCGTGCTATGGCTTTAACAGACAGTTTCTTATGAAGAGCATGCTTAATCAGTGAGAAAACATAACACCACGTACTGTTAGAGTGCATGGAGCTGAACTACCTAAGTTCTCAAGCTCAGTGAGGCACAGGACTTCGTATGTATTTGAGCATCCCCATACTTTCTTGAACCTCTGAAAGGAAAGCCATTATACCAAATGCGCACAATATACCGTAGCGCGGCTAAGTGTGGTATAGCCCACTTTGATAGATAGATAGATAGACAGTTAGGTATTTGGGGTTTATTACCCATAATGGGTGCAATAGTTCTTTTTAGAGAGGATAATAATATGATAAGGAAAAGGTCGTTTTAATATGTTAATAGAGTAAGATCGATGTGGTTAGGATGTAATGCTTACATAAATTCATCTACTACCTTCTTACTTGGAACACAACAGTGATAAAAGTTTACGCTATTGCGATAGTAAATATAAGACGTTGGTATCAAATTCCAGCGAGATGTTGCAGAAATATAGCAACTTGTATTCACGATAGCAATGTATAACATACATTGCTAATTGTTAACCTTCTACAAACTGTTTTACAAAAGGTCCATTCTTCAAAAGAAACCGAATCAATACAAATAACAAGAGTGCCGAAGACAATCAATTTAATTTAACACACGGCTTTTACTTTTCCAAATAAATACTTCGTAATAATGAAAAAATGATTAACTTTTAATAATAAAAAAATCAAATAAACTAATTCGATATTATATCATACAAAACTTTAAACACTCCTTGCATTACTTAACCTAAGTTCTATTACGTCACTCACGATATTTTACCATATTTTACGATAATATTTATGCCTGCGTAGTATTAGATTATAAACAAAGTAATTATAGTTTCATCTTCAAAGAACAGATGTGATGCTAAATTGTTATTGAACGAATTAAAATAAAATAGCAACATTTAGTAAAAAAACATACCTACTATATTGTAGAAATTACGAAACCGACAAAACTGTCCTATGTCTAACTATTCAGCGTCTTAGTTTAATTTGTTTGTATGTTTAAAAATTCTCAAGACGTTGTATTAATTGAGTTGATACCGTCTTCAACACTTTGTTTATTACTGTATATGTGGAAATCTATCCATATCTTCAAAATTTACTGCCGTATTATCATGTTTAGGCTCATCAGGACCGATGACAGAGTTAATAGTTAGAGCGAGGTCAATATTTTAAAATTTTATTAAACTTTTATTTAATATCTTTTTTTTTTGTTGAAAATAATCCTTAACACTTTTAAGTAGCATAGTCTTAAAAACAATTTAAATTTTGTAAAAGAATTATAACTGAATTAATATTTATAATTAAGTATAAAAATGTACGAGAATTCGTCATCACGTTATTATATGACTTACAAAGTTGTGATTTTTTTGAAGTAATGAATAATTAATTATAATGGTGTAGCTGGACACAAATTACTTAAGGCAATCAAACTTTTAGCAAAATTGATTAACAGAAAACATATTCATTAATATTGTTAATTGTTTTATCCATTAAATTTATAAAAGGAAAATATTTAAATAGAAACAGCAATTGTAATCGTCGCACAAGTGGTTATGGACCCTGACACAGGTCAAATGAATGCTTGTCACAAAGGAAAATGAGAACTCGTTGGCATTTGTCCAAGTGACCTTG
Source organism: Apodemia mormo (assembly GCA_036924255.1). Lineage (NCBI taxonomy): Eukaryota > Metazoa > Arthropoda > Insecta > Lepidoptera > Riodinidae > Apodemia > Apodemia mormo. Next base: position 17,861,403 of record JAUPFN010000019.1, on the reverse strand, counting down.
ATTGCATCGAACAAGTTGAATTGCGAATAGGTACTTGAGTGTAGTATGTATACTGTATACAAATCGAAGCATGAAATTGCGAGAGAAATAGCTGAACTGTGAAACAAATTTTATTATATAAAATGCCTGCTTGATCGTCAAAGGCGTTGTTTCGTATATTATTACGATCACACAAGTTTCAATATTTTTATGGACATTGTTAGGCATATTTTCCGATCAAACTCATGAACCATACTTTGAAAGGATATTTTTAAATATTATCTATGGCAACACAAAATGTGACATATGTAAGTCTTAGTAAAAAGCGGCACTTTGAAATCGTAGCCAACTTCATGTTAAGTCGGCTATTATCTTATTCAGTATTTTATTCACAGTATTAAAGTACAGTTTTTTAGGGAACATTTAGGGAAAATTTTAGGGAAAGGGAAATTGAAGTTTAAATAAAGTTCGAATATTTTTAAAATGCCATTATATTTTTATTTTCATAAAATATAATCATTTAATACTTGTTTTGTATAATTTCATGAATCTACTTATTTACCTCCTTAGTAAGTAAGAAAAACCCTTTCCGCCTTATTACAAAAATATACTTAGTACCGTGTTTAAACCAAGACTAAGAAGTCCAGGTTTGTTACGGTATTAAAGTTAGTTCCAGTACTAAAATTCATTCTTATTACAAAAACAAGACTAACCGAGGACTAGCTTATACCAAAGATAGTCCTTGGATTAAATTGTATCCACGGATTATAAACTAAAATGACCCTAAACCATTCTGCATAAGACGTACTGTTCCTTATCAACAAAAACTTAGATAAATAGAAAAGCAAAATGTTTATTAAAATTTATTTTTTTACGATGGAGACGGTAATAAACTAAAACATACTATTTTGCAATGAGAAATATCTTAAATCTAAACAATTTGAAATGATCTCAACTTTGTTTTTAATTTCTATTTATTTTATTTTTATTTATTTTTGTATTTATTTTATTTTATTTATTTTTTGTTTTTTACTGTTTAAATACTTATGTATTTAATACACTCGTACCCTTTACGGACTTGGCAAGGGAATTATTTACCCTATCCCAGGATAGAAGAGAAGTAAAAGTAGGAAATAAACTTAGTAATCTGCATTGACTCCCTTTCATCAGTATCTTCGAGTTTTGGTTTTGAGGATGTAGTATCTGGTAAATTAGCAAATGAGGCAATCGCAACGACGAGGATAGCAACACATTTTAGTATATTTTCAATATCTTAAGAAATTAGGTTTTCCTACAATCTACACTTAGCTCTTCTTGTTAACAATCTTATGGACAAAAATAACGTTCATTTGGATACAATACGCAACTTCAGCAAAGGAGGGTATAGTTCTCCAACGACATGCTGGGGTTGGATAATTAATATGATTAAAGTGTTATTTTAATATAAGTATTAATTTAAATACATATTAAACGCATTTAACCACGGTAAAAGTTGTTGAAAACCCGCCAAGTGCGACTCGGACTAGCGCACGAAGGGTTCAGTACAATCTATAAGAAACTGCAAAAATTACGTTATTTAATTAATTATTTTTAAATTGAATATATAACTTAATATTCCTTGAATATTTCAATCGTCTATCATTTGTTGTTACAAATATCGAGAAAAAATTACAAAAAATCATGTTTGGTTGTATGGGAGTCCCCCTAAAATATTTATTTTAATTTAATTAATTATTTTTAAATTGAATATATAACTAATATCCCTTAAACATTTCAATAGTCTATCATTTGTTGTTACAAAATTAAAAAAAAAAATAGCAAATAATCACGCTTGTTGTATGGGAGCCCCTCTTAAGTATTTATTTTATTCTATTTTAGTCATGTTTTAATATTAATATTACTGTAATAGCGGTAACAGAAATACGTCATCTGTGAAAATTTCAACTGTCAATCACATTTATAATGCAGCGGGCTGTACGGTGCAATTATTTTGTTAAGGTGAATCATCGGGACAAACGGGAATAAACTGGCTTACTTAACCACGTTTTTTTTGTATTGATTGTTAAATCACAATTTTACAAAAATTACACGATATACCTGAATATATTATCTAAGGAATGTGCTAACTCATTACATGATAGAATGTACTTTACTTGATCATATAAAATTCCGAAAATAGGCTAAAAAAATCTCTAAAACAAATAATTTGTTAATAATATTTCTAATCTTCCACATAATTTTTATATGGTGATTTATTTTTAAATACAAAAATTAATGTGCTAAATTTTGGTTTTCAGCTGAAGTCCTATATTTATTTATCCGAAAATTAACACGTTTCCCAGCGGTTTCAGAATATTTCGCGCCACTCATTTCCTATAGAATAGACGCCCGTCGAAATACCTCGCCTTAACAATCGGCTTTCCGAAAAGGAGGAGGAAAATAGAAGATTGGAAGCCGGTTGTTGCTTTTCTGACGCTTATAATATTTAGGTTAATGAATTATGTTAGAAACAAGTAGATAATTTTTTGATTATCAAGTATCAGACGATTGGTGAAGCGTGTTAAATTAGTTGTTTGCCTTGTGAGTTGAGTGAAACGGCTTATATGCAGTTATACATATTAAATTATGCACGAGGCGATAACGGCTAAGGCTTAAATAAGAAGGAAAATTGACAATTCAATGACAAGAATACGTTTCTAGAAATAACACTAAATTGAAAATTTAAAAAATTCCGACATATTCTTTTATCGCCAGACCACCATTCTACTTCGTTTGCTTCATTTACAGAACAAAACGTAAAAATAGCTGACTATTTTCGAAAGGGGATCCCAATTCCCATTGCAACAGATCATTGAAATATCATTTAAGAAACATGTACCAAATAACGTATTGATAAGACATTTACAACTTACTCAATTTCTTTCATCGACTTTAAAAGAGCTGATGAATTTGAGACGCTGAACAGATTTGACTGAATCACACCTAAGAACCATCTGATATAAGGACTTTCAATTAAAACAAAAGCAACAAGATCGGATCACCCGCTTGGGAGTTACTAGATGCCACTGATAAGCACACAGATACACACCTTAAACTTATTATACCTACTTTTTGTTTTTGCGTTGGCGGTAAATAAAAGAACAAGCTTAAAAATTGACGCATTACAAGCAACGGGCCATCAGGAAGCATTCCCTGCTTCTCAAGAAATGGATAGAATATTTTTAAGAATATGTCTCTGAAATTTTGTTCGTTGTGTTGTTCGCGTTAAGAATGGATGCCGCTAATTGAAGTCTAATCCAGTGAAGTTATGCTTAAGAGGCAGGTTACACTTTTGACGAGAAATCAATATTTTCCAACTCCTAATTTTTCATATTATAAGGTACTTTTATTTAATTAAATGATACTATTAGATATTGTAATCTTTTAAATATTGCCTCAATGAAATAGAATTTTTAATCATCGATTGTATTTCTTATAATAAATGTTCTCTGAAATCAAGTTTCGACAAATGCGCAAAGAAGCTATTTTTCCAAAAGGTATTGCTACTGCCAGAATCGACAAACTTAATTAGAAAAAATATTATATAACCAGAAACATCCAACAATTGCGCCTGAATGGAATACTTTTTTCATAAAATATCTATAACTATAATTAATTAAGCAAATATGCCTATTTCAACGAAAATTAACGAAACATTAACTGGGTTTTTTGTTATCAAAAAATTACATTTTCCTATATAAATTGGCATAGAATAAAACTATATTACTATATTCTATTTTTATGCAAAAATAATTCACTTAAATAATATTTATTTATTTTTTATTTCAAAAAGAAATAAAAGAGAATACTATAAAATCCCCTACGTCCGTGTGCCAAAATTAGTAACGCGTAATAATAATTAAAATATTAAAAGTATCAATACTATTTTCATTTTACCACCACTAGGTGCACTATATGGACGACGACGTCCAGCTCTAGCATCGATTAGAAAATATCTAAATTTCAGTTGGGCTATTTTGTGAAATGCCTTTTACGGGAAAAGTTCCTTAATACTAATATTTAATTATCACAAAAAAGATACACATGAAGTGGTACATACCATTATTGCCAAATATCTAATATGCCATAATCGCCTCTGTGGTTTAGTGGTCCGGTGTCGGAGTTAACCACATGTGGTCCCGGGTTCGATTTCTGGGTTAGGCAATTCAAAAATATATTTTTTCAGCTTTCTAGTAAAAACAACATTGCCCTGGATTTTAAAGTGCCCGGTTGGCGATAGCCTTGCCACCTATCACATTGTGAGACCAAAGTATCTTCGGCTAATCGTGGGTGCACTTGTTGTACCTCTACCTACGCTTTCGGGGATACGGGCGTGAAGATATTTTATCTAATAGAAATCGAGTGTGAGATCACCCCCGGCATAAATGAAACTTGTGTATTGTGTACTGATTCACGAAGCAAAACTTCAGTCAAATCAAAGAATTTAAGGCTCCGAAATATATAAACACGATACAAAGTCGTATTGTAACTACGAGATAATATGTAAGAAATAATGTAAGAGCCTTAAACGCTTCGATTCATTTGAAATTATGTTACGTTTTACGGAGAGTGGGGAGCCGGTTAACTTGTGCACTGCTACTCGTATAGCAACAAGTCTATTAGTAAGGGCTTTCTCTTTCTATCAGAAGAACTATCTGCTTATTTGCTCTCCTATGAAATTAAAAAAAAAACAAGTTGCAGAACTGTTGGTCTGGGCTCTTTTAAAGAATAGACCAACTTCCGTTCTGCCAAGCATTTGTAAAAGACGACCGATTGGTTTTACTTGTCACAACTATTTTGACTACTAGGTGATAGAGTTCCACAACGTATCGCCGAGCATTTTATACCACCAGCCTACCTATTCCAGCCGCAATATCATTAATGCTTTTCAGTATCGTGTTTCGGTTTGGAGGGCACTGTAGCCGGTAATATTGTGCATAAAGCATTGCCATCGCACCACACGGATAGCGACGCACCATTAACATCTTTAGTGTCTATAGGCTCTTTATAGAGAGCCATCTGCTTGTTTGCTATCTTTGATATGAAAAAAACTATCGTCTAGTGGCATTGTGGTCATAATCGTTATGACATGATTATTCAATCATTCAGTCCTTATATACTACTAGACTAGAAGGCAGTATTCCTTAAAAAATAATCCCAGATTATTACGAGGTAATACCAAAGAGAATACTGTTTCCAACGTTCTGTATTACGTCAGCTGTTGCTATTTTTGTTCGCTTACGAAACTAACTTTTTAATGCGTAAAGAAACAGTTGAAAGACTCTAAGAGAGAGGAGATCTCCATAACATAATCAAATTGCAAATAGTTTACGAAACCGTCGATTCCGATGTGATTAAAATTAAAAGTTTTCTATTATTTATAATCATATTTCGTATCTCCTAATATTTGTTCAACTGATTTAATAAGGTGGAGTTTTAAATTTTTTTTTAATTTTGTTAATTCGGAACCACAATTTCATGTGTAAACTAGCTGTACCCGCTACTTCGTCCGCGTGGGAAATTTTCTAAATTAAAAGTAGCGTAAATCACTCCTTATTATATCAGCTATCTGTTAGTGAAAGTCCCGTCAAAATTGGTCCAGCCGTTTCAAAAATTAGCCGGAACAAACAGACAGATAGAGAGACAAAATTGAAAAAAATATGTTGCTTAAAAGCCAATTCGGTGTAAACATCTATATGAACTTAGTAAAAAAATGTTTATTTTAATATTACAAACAGGCACTCCAATTTTATTTATTTGTATTGTATATTTGTACTGATTACTTTGACTTTTAATGGTTATTATTTAGTTCAGTTAGTCAAAAGAGATTATTAAATACTAGCTGTTGCCCACGACTTCGTCTGCGCGGACTTCGTTTACTCCGCACAGCTCCTCCTTAGGTGATAACATGTAGCCTTTATTGGTAGTCAGCCCGACCTGTTAGTAGAATTCATGCAAAATTTGAAGTAAATCCATGCAGTACTTTTTGAATTTACCACAGAATTTAATACAGACAAACAGACAAAAAAATCTAAAAACTATATTTTTGGCTTCGATATCGATTGTAGATCACGCCCCAAGTATTCCTTTTAAAAAATATTCAATATACAGTTTTGACGTTCCTACGATTTTATTATATGTATAGATTATTAGCGTAGGTACCTACACGATAAACTGAATTTAATATTTATACTAGTGAATAATTAATAAAATAATTAAATTTACGAAAATTAAACGCAAACTCAAGAGAAGTAGAGGAACTGTATTTGGGTGTGGTATATTTATAAAAAACTTGGAAAATCAAATTTTTCAGTCCCCATGCAAAAAGAAGAAGGTATCAAGTTTAATATATTTGTAGAATCCTATCTTCTAAATGAATAATTCTAAATGTAATTAAGTATGTGATAGGTCACTTAATTGCAAATGATTTACAATGAAATGTTCAAAGGATGATCAAAAAGTTATAGTCCAGTAAAAAGTTTAATGAAACCATGATCTGACCAGTTTTGGCGCAATGAGTAAAAACGTGTTCATTAAATTTAAATTAAAAATTAAAAATTAAATCAAAAAAACGTGTTAATTTAATTTTTATTTTTTTGTAGCTAAACTTAAGAAGATAACAAAAAAATGAAGAAGAACTTTTTTGTGTAGAATTTTTTCTCTACAACTTTTACTTGAAACTTTCCTACCGTTATTAAGTTATTTAAAAAAAGGGCATTTTTCAACTCTTTTTTTTATTTTTTTCATCCCTTTCCCCTAAATTTAAATCAAAATTTCTTTCATAATATCATTATTTAAGTATAAGTGAATAAACACATTTTACTCATTGCGCCAAAACTGGTCAGATCATGGTTTCATTACACTTTTTACTGGACTATTAAGGCCATACAAAACAATATAAACTTTTTTGAATTACTTTTACTATAGTTAACTTAGTTAAAAAGGATTTAATTATTTTGGTGTAAGCCTAAGTATATTTAGATAAGCAAAAAATATTAACTTTATAGTTGATAAATATGCTGAGAAATATTTAGTATTTTGTATATAAGAACTTAATCTATTTAATAAAAATGAACTACTAAATGTGTTGCTAAACGCAAAACTCGAAAGTGGATAGACCAAGTCAGCAAAAATGTTTTTAAGTATTTGGTGAAGTTCCAAGAAAAGTTTCGTGGAAGGAAAAAATGAAAAAAATCTGAGAAAAAAATAAGAAAAGCACTTTTATTTTCGCAAAAAAATATTTTTCATAGCTGTTAAACATTTAACGATTTATAATCTGTTCTAAGACGGTACAAAGTTGGCTGGTTCTGCTAGTTCAAAATAAAAATAGCAATTGCAACCATAGTGCAAGTAGGTATGAAGCCTGATATAGGTCAAATAAATGCTTGTTGTGTGGAAATGAGGACTTCAAATTGGCAAAATAACTTATTCAATGGAATAAAGGTATTCCATTGAATAAGTTATTTTTTTACTATTAGATAACAAACAAGCAGAGTATTCTCCTAATGGCAGAGAAACCATTGCATACAGACACTAAATATGTGAGCTGGATAGGTAAGGCGATGGTACCAAAACTCGGGCAAGACGTTGTAAAACTCTACCATCTAGTAGTTTGTACTGTTAATGTTTATTATATGTAACCATGTATAGAAGTGACATGTATAGCTAATGGTTCGCCTTTTACGAACTGCCTGGCAAAATTACAAATGTTCTATTCTTGAAAACAGGCTGAAACCACCCGAGCAAACACCAATTCCTTTAATTGTAATAGCTTCTCATTTTTTTCTTCGAAATAATCTTCTTTACATTTGAACCCAGAACCTCATGTGGTCAACGCCAACGCTGGACCAGTAGACCACAGAGGCGATAAAAATAGTGATTTTATGATTATCAAGCAATGGCGGATTGGTGAGGCGTGTTAAAGTAGTCATTGAGCTCGTAACTTAAGTGGAACGGCCTATATACAGTCATACATATTTAATTATGCGCAAGTCGGCTAAGGCTTAGATAAGAATAAAAAATTGATAATTTATTTCAAGGCATTTCTAGAATTAAGTAGAATTTATACAATCTGTTACAATAATTAATTATGAATGTTCAGAGCATGTTATTTATTTCTTTTGTTCACTACACTAAGGATATAAAAAAAATAAGAAAAACGATTGACCGCAGGGCAATTTATAACGAAATAGCTCCCGCTATTTTCTGGAAATTTTCAAAAGGTTATATTTTTGAAACGCGTCGTTCTATTTAAATTTTTTTGTCGCATTCGTAGTTTTTCAAGGACCAAATACGTTATAAAGCGTCAAACTTTGATTGGACGAAATTTTTTAGTGTTATTTAAAAAAAAAGGAAAAAGATTTTTTTTATATCTTCGGAACTTCTTCCATTAACGTCGTACTGTAGGTACTCAACTTTTAGGGCCGCTAGCCCTAACCTAAACATGCTTAAGGTTACTTAAATGAAATTTAAATTTAACACATCATTTGGCACCATTGTGATGCTAAATACGTTTACCAGACTGTTAAAAATAAATACGCTGGTTGTCCTCACGGTTATTACATTTAGCGAATGTGAAATCACTATTGTTATGGTAATTATATTATCATGTTTATTTTAAATAATATGGATTTTCCTGATTTTATTAAATTATAGATGGCTCCCCTGACCAAAACAACATCTACAAAGAAATATGTTTATTATGCGTTGTAATTTTTATGGCGAGAGGCCATATGCATAAGTTAACCGGTTACCTAAAAACAAAAAGCTACAGAAGTCAAACTACATAATATAAAGGGCGTTTTAGCAACGCACACCTCTCACGGACGCGATATCTCGGAATCGTTGTGAATAGCGCAAGCGCGACTGCCAACCGCTTTGACATGCATGAGTAAACTTTTTTGTGCAGAAAATTTGTATAAGCATAAAAATATTTAGTTATTATTGGTTTACATTTCTGTTATTCCTGTTTCATTCTTAACAATAAATCAAACACTTAGGTGCGAGTGCCACTACCTGTTTTTTGTGCATATGTCAAAGTTGATAACCCTAGCGCGAACTCTGAGCGTGGATATAAAAAATGAAATACATTCATGAGTTTAACTTGTGTACTTATTTGTTTAGTGCTTAACCGCCTAAACTGAAAAAATACAACTATAAGTACTGGCACTATTACGTGAGAATAGGGCATGACGGTGGTATCAAATGTTAGTGAGATGTTGCAAAATGAATGATTTCTTGCTGAATATTAATCTAATAATAAATCTTTTATTGTATATAATTATAAAAAAACGTTGAAATTAATAAATTTAGACTAATATGAATTAGAAATTACTCTTTTTAAATTACAAGTATGTTGATTTATAAAATTGCATATTAAAAAGTTTAGTTAATAAAAGTAGAACATGTTGATAAATATACATTAAATTGTACAACTTAAATAAATTGTTACAAATTATCTACTATCTTTCTTCTGTCTTTAAACTTTGTAAAATGTCAATATTTTCATTAAAAAAAAAAAATTTTGTAATTTATAGGAATAAGTTGTGATGTCAATTAATGTGTGTAATTGTATCATGTAACTATAATTTAAAAAAAAAGCCCGCTGAGTTTCTTCCGCCGGATCTTCTCAGTGTGTGGCCGCGTTCCGATCCGGTAGTAATTGTAAAAATCGACTCACAACATTTTTAGTTTAATGATAAATAATTATAATTTTAAAATATTTGCACACCATATCATGGTAGAATATGTTGGTAACTTAATCAAATTTTAATAACTTGTAACTCCCATATTCTGGCAAATAAATAATTTCTTTCTTTCTTTCTTTCGATATTTATGCATACGTATACTTTTTTACATTACGTTAAATACAAATGCAAGATACAAATATTTAAATTATTTACAATACATACCTATACGAGTAAATATACAAATATTTAAACTCAAATGTAATCAAGGCGTCAAAACACGTTTTGTTTCACACATATTTTTATCTTATTTTCGTGTTTTTTGAATGATATAATATAATAAAATAATATAATATTCACGGGACAAATTACACTTACTGATCTAACCCCAAAGTAAGCAAATTATTTGCTTGTGTAATTGGTGTTAGTCAACGATATTAATACATAGAAATACACATATAAATACTGGAATATATTTAATAAACACCCAAACCCGGAAATACAAACATTTATGCTTATCACGCAAATGCTTGTCCCCGTCGGGGATCGAACCCGAGCCCCGTCGATTGCGTAGTCAGGGCCGCTAACCACTCGACCAACGGGGCGGGGATTTATCAAAATTTTGCTTTCTTGGAAATCCAGAAAAAACACATCGTGGAAAAATGTTTTACCGACGCAAAATTTGCGTTTTATTAAATTAACATTTGAATTGAAGCACTTGTACAAGACAATGTAAAATAATCTTAAAGTAAATCGATTTAGGGGGTTGAAACAGATTTATTCTAAGTCTCAAGCAAGCAAGCCTAAGTCTCAATGAACAAAATCCATCGCGCGTTTCGATCGGTTGATTAGTTCTTGAGATACGACAAAAAGGTCAATTACACACACACAAACACACACCCACACACACATACAATCAAACACACAAACCATGGCTGGACATTCACCCGTTAATAGTCCGAATGACTTCTTACGACCTCAAAACGTGAAGATCCAAGGACTCGGATATTCTAAATCAACGTGAAAATAATTACTTCCACCATATTTACCGGGAGTGTTCGAATTGATTTTGCAACACAGTATATTGAAATATTACTATTATTATGGAGTAAAATACAGAAAATGAATATTTTCTCTGAATATGTTGCAAGATCGCAAAAATACTAAAAATACTTTTACAATTCTAAACAAAAAGAGGGAATACCTTTGATAAATATAAAACAAATACAAGCGTAGAGCCTAACAAGTTCAATCCCAGTTGGATGTGATAAATGAAAAACGCCCTATGACATATATAATGAATAATCTCATCAAAGGGCATTCAAAAACAAACAACGAAAAGTACAAAAGAAGCGAATGTAAGACTCTTGTTCCATTATTAATACGGGCTGGCGTCAAAAGCTTACTCCAGTGTGAATTTATTTTAATATTCAAACACCGTCTCCAAATTAACGTTATTAAGTAAAAAACTGGTTGTATGATTTTTTAACGTAGGGTTTCAAAGCGGCGAATATATTACCTGGAAAAAATAGTTTATCCGCGAAATATAGTTCGTAATTTCGCTGTCATCGCTGTTGTCAACAGTACGATTCACATTGAATGGCTGGGTGGTAGTTGGAGACATTCAGATGTCGTAGAACATGAATATATCGTAAATATGAACTCTAATTCCTACTCACTCGTTCCAATTTTCTTCATCGCATTGTAAAATCCCGTCCTAGCCGCACCGATGCGAGCCAATCGGTCTGAATCATACCACCTTAGGTCGTACTACAGCCGATGAAGGTTTTCCTTGTATTCGTTTTGTGCGTTTTTCAGGTCCTTTTTTTGGTTAATCTTTTACTATCAAATATGACTGCCTCGTGGTCTAGAGGATAGCCTATTTGGTTCATATCATGAGGTCCTGAGTTCGAAACCGGGTCGGGAAAAACTGTTATAGAGGTTTTTTGAGATTTCTCTGGAAAATCCAAAATGGTAGGAGCAGCTCGGAGTCACGAAAAAATAATAAAATAGAAGTATTAGGTTATTCTATGATATCCAATAACATAGAAGAATCTAATATTAAAATTATATATAAACACTGACTTTGGTTAAGCGGCTTTTAAAATATAAAACCTAATTCATAGGTATGGAAGAGCGGGATCCCCTAGTACAAGTATTTTTACACTTGAAAAGGGGTTGCCAACCTTTGTCAAATTTATGCGTGCGTTTCTCTCACCTTTTTTGGAATCAGTTACCGGCAGGGGTGTTTCCAAACGGATATGACTTGGAGGCCTTCAAGAAACTTTCTTCTTTCTCATTCTGAAAAGGCCAGCAACACAACTGCAAGGCCTCTGGTACGTGAGGCACACTAAAAGTTTTGCACCTCTAGCTAATCGGAACTGAATTACCGATTCGGAAGTGAATTTAGAATGTTATATTTTTGAAACGTTGCAACCTACTTATTAATTTAAAAAAAAAACAATTGGCGGGAAATTATTTGTCAATTGTTTTTTTATCATACATCAAAGTTCTACAAACGCAACGAAAATGGAATTAAGTCAAAACGATTTTAGAGCGATGATTTTTTATTATTTTAAAAGTTTTCTTTCTCCGCAAGACTGTGCCGCTCGTCTTCATAATGCTTTTGGGAGAGAAGCACCTTGCTTAAGCACCGTGAAGCGATGGTTTGCTGAATTTGAGAAAGGTAGAGTTTCTTTATATGACGAATTTCGTGAAGGGTGGCCTTCAACTGCCGTTAACGAAAATAATGTGGCTACTGTCAATCGGTTATTTGAAGGAAACCCCCGGATTACCTATGATGCAATTTGAGGACTATTGCGGATTAGTATAAGCCAAATTGAGAAAATTTTACACGAACAATTAAAAGTTCGGAAACTTTGTTGTTGTTGGATTCCTCATGAACTGACATCGGAGCAGAAGCGGGCTCGCGTGGAATCGTGCTCACAAATGCTACTGAAGTACGACCACGGACATTCTAATGCTGTTTTTGACATTGTCACAGGAGACGAAATGAATTGTTTTGAACCCGAAAAAAACAGCAATCTTGTGAATGGGTGTTTGAAAATGAGAACAGGCCAACAAAAGTGAGGCAGGTGAGAAACGTTGGTAAAAAAATGATCGCGTTTTTTTCTCAGCTACGGGTCCCATCTGTACAATTCTACTTGAAGATCAAAAGAGTGTTAATGCTGAGTGGTATTCTACCATTTGTTTACCCAGGGTGTTAAAAAGTTCGCGAAAGACGACCCAAAAGCCGCATTCTCCTACATCATGATAAAGCTTCTTCACACACGGCCAACAAAACAGTCATTTTTAGCTTCCGAAAAAGTACATCTCGTCACTCATCCTGCGCATAACCCCGACCTAGCATCCTGTGATTTCTGTATTTTCCCCAAAATCAAAGATTTGATGAGAGATTTTACTTTCACCAACTCCGAAGAGGCAGTGATAGCGTTCAATCAGCACGTAGAAAACATGCCTTCAGATCTGTGGTCCTCCTGTTTTAAAAAATGGTACGATCGCATGAAAAAAATGTTTAAAATGTAAAGAAGATTATTTTGAAAAGCAAAAAACATAATATCTTGGTTATAACATGTTGTTTTTTTAAGGTACGCAAAACTTATAGTGTGACCTACGTATTACGGATCGCAATGGGCTACCGTGATATATATAAAAAAAAAAGTATAACGATTCGTAGAAATCTTGTATAAAAACATCACTCGAGACCACACTATAGACAAATATATAACAAACAGTTTTAATAATTTAATAATTTATACACACGCTTTATATTCCGGTTACTGAACGTTGTCATTTCAATGTCATTATTCCAATAATAATCTAGTACAAAGCTAGAAACAATGGTATTGTAATAGTTAAGGAATCGTGTGTGACGAATGATGATACCGCACTGATAACACAGATAAAAAAATATTAAAAAGAGTATTTCAAGTTTTGTGTTATAATACAAATATGTAATAAATGTGTAATAAGAAAATAATTCGTTGTAATATATTATATATATATATATATATATATATATATATATATATATATATATATATATATATATATATATATATATATATATATATATATATATATATATATCATTTCAAAGAAAATAATTCGTTATAATATATTACAACGAATTATTTTCTTATTGCACATTTATTACATATTTGTATTATAACACAAAACTTGAAATACTCTTTTTAATATTTTTTTATTAACATTGTGTAACATATATATATATATATATATATATATATATATATATATATATATATATATATATATATAGAGAGAGAAACCATTAGAGATTTAATACTTAACACTTTAAAAAAATGTGTTTAAACAAAGCTGTGAAAAAACGGTTACTATAAAATATTTGAATATCTAAATGACAAGAAAAGATTTAACTGCTTCTTATATCAGCAATCTTTATTATCATTGTAACGATTACATATTTAAAAGTTGAACGGTATCTTACTTAAAAAAATGATAAATGAAAAAAGACAAGCCCTCTAAGTTTTTTCCGCTGGATTATATCCGCCGCATTTAATCTGAAGGCTGCATTTCATTTCGGTAGTAGTTTTAAAAAGTGTGTAGATGTGTGAAAATATCCGGTAAAATGATTTATTGAATAAAGTATTACTGATTTTTGATTTCTGAGTGAAAGTTATGTATAAAATTAAACTCACAATGTTAACAGCATTTTGTATATATGAGCAATTAAACCAAGTAAGAAATAAAATTAGTAAAATTTAAAAATGTCCTCCTAAAAACATTTTCGAATATTCAAGCGTAATAAACAATAAAATGTTGTAAAGGCCGAAAAACATTAAACTGGACAAAAGTATGCTTAAATATTATTCTTGCAATAATTTTGAATCGTAAAATCTTGTACGAATATACAAGCATATAAACTACAAAATTTAGTGGAGGTCAAAAAACTTGAAACCGGATTAAATTGCGCTTAAATATTTTTATAGTAATGGCAAGAAAATAAACTGTTGTCTTTATGGTAAAAAAAATATTTGACATTTTTAAATACCAATTTAATTCCAAGCTGGTAATCGGTCTGATGGCATCATTGAGACTCAAACATAATTCGGAAAACGTTTAAAAATTGCATAGCTTACAAGTTATAAAACTTCTGAACTCTTTAAATTCATACATTAGTGGATTGACTACGCCATAGTAAGAAATTTGAATGTGAGGTATTTTTTATATATTTAAACGGACAATATATGAATGATTTGATAAATAAAAGTCACTATTGTTAATATTCGTCGTCAGAAATAAGGAAGTAGATGCCAATGCAATCTGACGAAATAGTTAATCGTTTTCCAAAAATTTCTCGTAGTTTTTGGGATTGAAATATCATTTCCGCCATGTTGCAAAAAACCGGCCAAATGCGAGTCGGACTCGTGCACGAAGGGTTCCGTACCAAGAATAATACGAAGATAAAATGTTTATTACCCTTAATATTTATTTTTTTTAATTTTTAGTATTTGTTGTTATAGCGGCAACGAAAATACATAATTTGTGAAAATTTCAGCTTTCTAGATATCACAGTTTATGAGATACAGCCTGGAGACAGACAGACAGATGGACAGACAGATAGCGGAGGCTTAGTAATAGGGTTCCGTTTTACCTTTTAGGTACGGAGCCTTAAAAATGGCGCCTAATAGTAAATATGACAATTTAGGTGATATTGTCGAAACACTGCTAGTAGGCACTATTGTTCCAATATGGCGGCACGAGTACAAAGATTCGAGGTGGGAAAATTTAAATTTGGAAAGAGTACCTTAAAATCTATAATTCGGGAGTTTCGAAAATTCAAATAGATTTCCATAGGAATTTTTAAAACTCCCGGAATCATTCCCGGTAACCCCTTATTTTGGAACCAAATTACCGTGCTATTTAATCAAAGAGTTTGAAGTAACTTTGTTGTCTTTATTTCCGTTTCTAAGTTATAGCTTAACCGAGTAGCTTAAGTATTATCGTTTTAAGAGATTAATAAACAATCGAAATTGTATTCTTATTTTAAAACGTTGAATATTTTTTAAACCATCAAAAGAACGGTTTATTTTCTTATAAACTTTTTAAGAAAATATTAATCCGCTTTCATGATTTTTACCTGCAGTACATTTTCTTATTTATAATATGCCTGTATATTCATAAAATATTTTATTTGAACCTTCTCCAAATCTTGTCCTTTTAAAATAGCTCCATGAAGCTATATTATATTTGGAGGCAACACTACTAATTCCTACTTGAAACAAAATTTTAAATACTGTTGTCATCTTCTGAGGTCTTACCCTCTCTTTCCAACATAGATGTATAAAAAAGATGGCGAGACATCATAGACTGAGATATAACGTAGGTATTTGTTTCAATTTCAAGTGATTAAAACGAGTGCTAGGTGGATGGATCTAGGTGGTAGAGTTCTGCATTGTCTCGCCCGTGTCTGGTACCACCACCTTACCTATTCCTGCCGCAGTAGCGTCAGTGCTCATCACTGTCGTATTCCGGTTTGGAGGGTAAGGTAGCCGGTAAACTTATGCATGTGGCATTAGAACTCGCCCCAAGATAACAACGCACCATTAACACCTTTGTGTGTCTATAGGCGATGGTTGACTCTTTCCATCAGGAGACCCATCTGCTTGTTTGTTATCTTATGATATAAAAAAAAGAGTGCGTTACCCAATACTTTATGCTTGTCTCCAAATATGACAGTTAAAAAACTAATATTTTGCTATGTCATTAATTTATTTGTATCCGTTACCCGCTAATGTTGTTAATTTAGTAGATACACTTCCATATATCATACTTTTAACGACTACAAAGCCAGCTATTTTGCTAATTGCTTGAAAACAGTCTTTTTTCTAGGATAAAAAGTACTCTACATACTTATCCAAGCGAAAATCTACCTGTGCATCGAGTCTCATAATAATCAATTAACATTAGCAACTTGTGAATGATATCAAACAGCTTCTAATTTTGGTACCGTTACATTTAACTGCACATAATCATAACTGTAGACACGCAAAAGGACGACTGACTTGTTCCGGGAACATAAAAAATGTATTGAGTTAAATTAACACCCAACATTTGAATACTTCTTACGGTCTTTTTTATGTCATAAGATTGCAAGTAAACAAAAGACTCCTGATGAAAAGATACAACTATTGCAGATAGATACCAGTCGGGCGGGATGTTATTACAACATGCATAAGTTTATCGGCTACCTTACCCTCCAAACTGAAAGACGACAGTGACCGGCATTGACGCTATCGCAGCTGGAATAGGTTTACCCAGTTTAAATAATAAATATCACGAGATAAATTACAGGTATCAAATTAAGCCCAAGGGCCCAAAGTAAGTAAATTATTTGCTTGTGTTAATTTTCTTTTCATATCATAAGATAGCAAATAAGCAGGTGAGTCTTCTGATGGGAAGAGTCAACCATCGCCTTTAGACCCCAAAGATGTTAGCCGTGCGTTGCTATCTCGTGGCGAAGTCTAATGCTACATGCATAAGTTTACCGGCTACCTTACCCTCTAAACTGAAACACGACAGTGACAAGCACTGACTCTGTTGTGGCAGAAATAGATAAGACGATGCTCTCAGACCTGGATGAAATGTTGCATAACTCACGATCATCTAGTAATCACAATAATAATTACTCGTTACCGCCCTCCATATTGGTCCGAGCTCTTTTGAAGAATATACCAACTGCCGTTCTGCCAGGCAGGTCGTAAAAGGCAACCGATTAGCTATACGTGTTACTATCATCGTAACTACTAGGTGGTAGAGTTCCTCAACGTCTCGCCCGGGTATTTGGTACCTACGCCTTACCTATTTCTGCCGCAATACCATCAGTGCTTTTCATTGTCATGTTCCGGTTTGGAGGACATGGTAGCTGGTAGACTTATGCACTGCCATCTAGCTACACGGATAGCAACGCTCCATTTACATTTTTTGGTGTCTATAGGCAATGATTTCTTTTTCCATCAGGAGAGCTTCCAGTTGTTTGCTATCTTATGATATAACAAAATCGCTAAGTCAATCGTTCACCTTTTTCAAACTGTCTGGCACATGGATTAAATAGATACGCCTTTCAAGACTATATTTCAGTTTGTCAGTGTAGCTTGCACACACAAATATACAGAGTTATAATACTTACCAATGAAATAAAATCATTTCAAGTGTAATTTATATTTAACTATATATATATATATATATATATATATATATATATATATATATATATATATATATATATATATATATATGTATATATATATATATATATATATATATATATATATATATATATATATATATATATATATATATATATATTTAAAGTGCAATCCCGAAAATTGGTGAAATTAGACCGAAAACTATCGACGAAAATGGGTCTAAAAAAGTTCCAAAAAGAAAAACTATTTTTATTTAAAAAAAAACTATATATATATATATATATATATATATATATATATATATATATATATATATATATATATATATATATATATAGATTATTTTATATATATATATATATATATATATAAATATAAAATAATCAAACAAATATCTATACTCATCACACAAATATGTCAGGAATCGAACTCGAGCTGTGGTCGGCCCCACAATCGAGCGACGGAGCTCGGGATGGTAGTGTTATCTGTCATATAGATCATTTTATTTTCCATCCTTGAACTTTATCATTGTATATGGCGTTAAAATTAAAAATTCCAATTTTTTTTTATTTTTTTTTATATTATAAGATAGCAAACAAGCAGATGGGTCTCCTGATGGAAAGAGTCAACCATCGCCTATAGACACCAAAGATGTTAATGGTGCGTTGCTATCTTGTGGCGAGGTCTAATGCCACATGCATAAGTTTACCAAACCGGAACACGACAGCAACAAGCACTGACGCTATTGCGGCAGGAATAGATAAGGCGGTGGTACCAGACCCGGGCGAGACAATGCAGAACTCTACCACCTAGTAGCCACGATGTTAGTGACTCGTTAGCCAATCGGTCGCCTTTTACGACCTGCCTGGCAGAACGGCAGTTGGCCTATTCTTCAAAGGAGGCCGGGACCAACACGGCGCAAAATTATATCAACTTTCGGGTAATCTACAGCGACGCCATTTTGACAACTTTTTTGTCTGGTGCAATAAATATATAGAACCGGTTGCAGATAAGGTATTTTCAACTGATATAACTTGAAGACCTTCAAGAAAAGACGTCATTTATTAATAGTATCTTAATAAGAGCAACTGCAAAATATAAGATATTGCATATTTTATCTGAGGGCGGGGAGGTCACAAAAATATATGGTACAGCAAGTTTTGTGAAATACATAATGATGTATATAACAAATTAAAGATTATAATGATATTAATAATTAATTATTAAGGGTGTTTATAGTACAAGATATTAAATAGGGATTAACTCGATCGTCGTGGGGATTTGTGAGGACAAATAAAAGGTTATGTAATGTTTTTCACTTCAATTCTAGGAAAATTGTCCAAAGATTTTTAAATCTGTAAAAAAATACTTTCATGGGAATACTGAAGTGCATCAAATTAAGGTGTGTTGGGTTAGGAGGACAACGCTTATCACTTAGGGTTATGAAAAATAGATAGTAGCCGATTCTCAGACCTACTGTACAGTATTTCATAAAAATCGGTCTAGCCGTTTCGGAGGAGTGTGGTACCTAACATTGTGACACGAGAATTTTATATATAAGAATATATAACTATATTACTTAGGTTTGAGAATAGATAATACATTTTTTATTAACAACGTTTCTGATATTATAACAATGGAGACAGTTTTTGTTGCTTGCAAAATTCTGTGTTGTGTTTAGAGAATTTAAATATTTTGTTTTGTTTGTATTTTGTATAGAATGTATAAAACCTATGAGTCATAAGTTGCTGTTGCATAGTAATAGATTTTAGATATAGTAGGTATAGTATAGATTATAGTAGGTACTCAGAATAAATATGTGTTTCACTTTTAGAATGCCATAATTCTTGTACAAGCTAACCATAAGGTTAAAAAAACTTCCTAAGTTTATTCGACTGAATAAACTTAGGAAATTCTTTAATACCTTATGGTTAGCTTGTACACGAACTAAGGATATAAATGACTATTTATTATCCTTATTATGATATTATGTTATAAAATTTAAGCAAATAATTACTTCATGTTAAAGAACGTTAAATGCATACACTGCACAAAAATTTTAAATAATAAAAATGTACCACAAACGAGATAAAATAATCTTGTATCTCGTAAAAATAAAGTAAAGGTACAGTTCGAAAGTTTCTCGCTAATTACACTTACATCAGAAAGTTTAATGCATTTCGATCACAATATTTTACTTACTTTTAATGACACACGTAACATTAGCCCGATTAACTTCTTAAACAAATTTTTTCCCAATTTGAATTCTATTTTTTAGGATTCCGTACCTAAAAACGGAACACTATTATTACTAAGCCTCCGCTGTCTTTCTGTCCGTCTGCCTGTCTGTCACCAGCCTATATCTCATAAACCGTGATAGTTAAAAAGCTGAAATTTTCACAAATTATATGCTACCGTGGCCGCTACAACAACAAATACTAAAAATAAAAAAATGAAAATATTAAGGGGTGTCCTCACTCCACACAATTAACGTGTTTTTTCGTATTTTTTTCCATGATGGTACGGAACACAGTCCGGGAATCTGACTCGCACTTGCCCGGTTTTTTGTTTATAATATGTATTGGTCACGATCTTTTATGACTGAAAAGCAGTCTCATCCTTTAACCTTTTCCTATATCTTCTTCATCCTTCCAATTAATTTATTATTGACTTATCCCATGATCTCCAAAATATTCTATTTAAATATGTCGCCGTGAAATTGTCAATACCGTAAAAGCCCGGTTTCGCAGTACCGGTCATTTGGACCAACTGCCTAAGTTCACTTCGAAAAAAAAAATGTCAATACCGTTAGATTATAATTTACTTAGGGAGTTTATAATTTGGTTAGGTTAGGTTAGCAGTTAATTTATAATATCACTTAGCTAGATTATAATGTAACGGAATTGAACGGAGATTATAATCTAACGGTATTGACAATTTCACGGCGACATATATATACCATTTGACAGAAAATGCATCGCCTATAGACTCCAAAGATGTTAATGGTACGTTACATCCACGTGGCGGGATTGCTATGCCACGTATATAAGTATATATCGCAGCTGGAATAGGTTTACCCAGTTTAAATAATAAATATCACGAGATAAATTACAGGTATCGAATTAAACCCAAGGGCCCAAAGTAAGTAAATTATCTGCTTGTGTTAATCTTCTTTTTTCATATCATAAGATAGCAAACAAACAGGTGGGTCTTCTGATGGGAAGAGTCAACCATCGCCTATAGACACCAAAGATGTTAGCCGTGCGTTGCTATCTCGTGGCGAAGTCTAATGCTACATACATAACTTTACCGGCTACCTTATCCTCCAAACCGAAACACGACAACGACAAGCATTGACGATACAATATACGCGGGCGAGACGTTGCGGAACTCTAACATCTAAGAGTAACGTTGGTAACACACAGTAACACGTATTACTTACCATCTAACTACAATCTTGACTACTAGGGGCCTAATTCACGTAATCAAGCAACAAGGGAGTCGAAGCATCCCCGAGCCCCGAGCCCCGTCGATTGCGTAGTCAGGGTCGCTAACTACTCGACCAACGGGGCGGGTAAATTATAAATAAGCAATTAACCTGCGTTTAACAGATCATTTGCTTGCAAAAATTATGTTAAACACAGGTTAATTGCTTGTTAAAATTAATTTGCGTTTCAGAAACTGGCAATTAATCACGCAAAAACGGCCGAAACGATTTGGATGAAAATCAGCCCACGGGGAGACGCTGACCTGGAATAGTGGAATAGCCTAATTTTTATACTGAAAAAATGAGTTATTTCCGCGGGATTGAACAAAAACAACAGCTAGTAAATATTATTTCCAAAATTTGAAAAAACATGCATCGTAAAAATTTTCACTTATAATAAAAAGAGAAAATTACACATCTGATAGTAACCCTCAACGAAATCCATATTAATATTATAAATGCGAAAGTAAATCTGGCTATTTGTCTGTCTGCCTCTTCTTCACGCTTGAACCACTAAACCGATTTGGATAAAATTTGGTACAAATATAGTTTGAGACCGGACGTAGATGAAGGACGTAGGATAATTTTTGGAGAAAGGACATAGTATAGTTTTTATCACGCAAATCTTACGGGAACGAGAACTATGCTGGTAACCGGAACATTTAGAAATGTTTAGAAGAGGTAGGCAGAGATACAACAACAAGTGCACTCACGATAAGCTGATATACTTATAGCCAGTTGCACTTACATTGTCTTAGCTTAGGACAATAAATAGTATGCTGTCACTTCTTGTCTTAAATGAAAAGAATGTAACAGCATACTATTTAGAATTGTCCTAAGACAATGTTAGTGCAATTGGCCATTAGTCCCACAATGTGATAGATGGCCAGCCTATCGCCAACCGAGCATTTTTCCCATCCCGGGCAACGTTGTTTTTTGTGTCAGAAAACTGAAAACACATTTCTGAACTTTCCGACTCGGGAATCGAACCCGGGACCTTGTGTGGTCAACTTCGTCACTGGACCACTAGACCACAGAAGCGATAAATTAGTATATTGTATTCAGAAGCTAGCATAGGCCAGGCTTATGCTAGAAAGCAAGGCAATCGAGCAACCGGTGTCTAATATCTATATATCTAAAAAAAACGTAGTGCTTAGCAGTAATAAAATACCTTGTACTTAACTTATAAAATTGTTAATAAAGGCTATATTTTTTTTATTTATTCAGAAGTTATGGTTACCGCGCGTGCAATAGCGGCGTGTCAGTCGAGTCTAGTCTTTTTAACCCCCGACGCAAAAGGAGGGATGTTATAAGTTTTAAGTGTATATCTGTTTATCTGTGTTGTATCTGTGTATGTGTGTATCTGTGTGTCTGTCCGTGGCATTATAGCGCCCTGGCGGATGGTATGGTTTGGTTGCGGTTTTTTTTTAATTAAAAGCCCTGTTTTGCGAGATGGTTCTTAGCTATGTTTCAATAGAATCTGTTCAACCGTTTCAAGATCACCAGCTCTTGTCTAATTAATGAAAGGAATTAAAAACTTGTAATGGCTTTATCAATACTAAATTTTGTATTCTCTTACTTTATTAATATTGCAATCACATGGTAATCTTGACGAGATACCTTGAGATCCTCATTCAAAGATCATCAGCATCTATTTCATCAGCAACTTTTTTAAGTAAATAACAGATTTTCTAAATATTGCAAACAACTTCTTAACGAATTCCTGATATCGTTTGTTCAAAAACTTGGCAGGCTTGTGAAAGCTCAGTGACAATGCAATACTATGGTACCATCCAACAAAGCTTATGATGTAGCCGGGACGTCGGGACTAGAACTCTCTGACGCAGAGTGTTAACAAGATAACCTTGTTTGGACTAATTGGTTTTGTTGCTAAAAGTACTAAGTTTGATTAGTACTCATATCGACGAGGATCTCAAGATAGAGCTGAAAAAGTGCTACCGAAACTTACGCGTAGAATGTAGAAAGAAATAAAATGGTTAAGTTCGGACCCGATGGATTTTTGATGACGTGGACTTTCCATTATCTATAATGTCAAAGATCTGAAAATGGAGCCGAAAGTGTGTCTTCGTAATTTACAGATAAAAAAATCTAATAAAGTGGAGTTTGGAGTCATTTTATTTGTTATAGTAGGTTCTTTCACATGATGATAAGGCTCTGAAGATTGAGCTGAAAAATTGATAGTGGAACTCCAAAAAACCAGCTTCAAAATGCAACTACAATGAACTCCTAAACTAAACGAGGTAATGTTTTTGAATTAGCACTTAATTGCTTTGTACTGGAAAACATCTTAATGCTGGATGATTTTCAGGATCTGTTGATGGAACTGAAAAGTAACTATCAGAACTCCCAAACTAAATAAGATAAACTAATCGAATTTGAACTCATTTGTTCTGTTTGGACAAACATTCTTGTACTAGACGATTTCCAGAGTCTCACGATAGAGCCGGGAGTATGTTATGGGAATTTTGGAATAAAATAGGGAAACGACATCGACTTCGGTGTCGTTTTATTTGTTATTATAGGGACTTTGGAGCAGAATGGCTTCCAGTGCCTTATGATAGTGCTGGAAGATGTGTCCGAGAACTCCTCAGCTAAACCAAGTTGAGCCATTAAGTGGGGACTTATTTGGTTTGTTTTGGCAAATAATTTGGTGCTGGACGATTTCCAGTATCTGATGATAGAATCGGAAGATAGTCATGGGAACTTCTAAAGTAACAAGATAAACCTATCGAGTTTGTAATCCTTTGTTGTGTTTTAACAAACATCCTGGTGCTAGACGATTTCCGGGGTCTTATAAAAGAGGTGATGATGGAGATCATGGAAACTTTTGAATAAAATGGAGTAAATTTATTCGAAAGTATTTGGAGCAGGATGTTTTCCAGTGTCTAATAATAAAGCCGGAAGAAGTCCATGAGAACTTCTGAAATGAATCTTCTAGATAAACTCATCAAATTTGGGCTAATTCGGTTTATCTTGGCAAACACTTAGGTGCCGGATGTTCTAAGATATAATAATGATGGAACGGGAAGGTGGCCATCGGAGATTGGGCTGATATAGTTGGCCGTTATTGCTAGGAGATTTACAGGGTTTGATAATGGAACTAGAAAGTGGCCATGGAACTCCTGCATTAAACAAAATAAGCCTAATGAGCGTGGTCTCATATGTTATATTTTTACATAATCTCTGAATCAAAATAATTTCCGGGGTTACACAGTGGAGCTGGAGGCCATAGGAGTTTTGCAATATACAACTCAGACTCTCTGAATAAGGAACCGTGGTAACCTAATCCTGATGCTGCAAGGTCCTCTTTTAAAGATCATCAGGTCCTTTCAAGTTTGCTCTTAAAATGGTGCATATGGAGTAGAACGGCGTCAGTCTGAGGACGTGTCGGGGGTTTTTGAAATTTTTAATTTTATCTTGTTAATAAAACACAAGAATACGTTGTCCTCCTTGCATCCACAAGTAAGGTATGGGATTGTGGGATAAGGGGGAACGATGTCAAAAGTCACGAGTTTGGTAAATTTGTGTTTGCAACTTCGATATCTGTGCGCTGGTGTCAGTACATAAACATTTTAATGTGTGTTAGTGACAGTATAGTATACTTTTACGACTTGCCTGGCAAAACGCCAGTTGGTCTATTCTTCAAAGGAGCTCGGACAAACACGGGGTCAATATTTATATTATTTCTGAAATCTGACTTTGTAATGTATCTAAATTTCCGTTGTTATTTGTGACTTTGATATATCTTAAATTCCATTAAAATTTGTTATCCGTGTGGAATTGATGGAAATTCATATGAATAAGTTTACTGGCTACCTTACTCTCCAAACCGGAAAACAAATGCGACAAGCATCAACACTATTGCGGCAGAAATAGTGGGCGAGTAAGGAAAAAGGTAGTGGTTCTAAGCCTGATCGAGACGTTCCAGAACTCTACCACTTAGTTATTGGTCACGATGTTAGTAACTCGTATCAGTCTTCTCTTGCTTTTTATGAGTTGCCTAGCTGTAAGGGAAATCAGAAGTCATTTCCCTGTACTAGTATTATGTGTTTGTTGAGGTTAACACAAATGACTTTTACAGAATCATTAGGAAAAAAACTGCTTCTTTGATGACTAGAATGCATGGGAGCTATAATATTATTCTTAAAATATTGACAGAAAAATGATAAAACTCTTTTATGGAGCACTGGGTACACATTTTGTATATTTCGCGAAGTGTACTAAAAATAAAAAATTTAAATGCAGTAAATTTGCAACAAAAGACTTCCTATTTCCTGTATCTTCACTGCATCAGATCTTCAACAAACTAAAATGGGAATACACGGGAAGTAATACATTCTAAATAAAGAAGAATTTTCAAAATCGTTTCATAAATGACCGAATTCTAAGGTAACAAACATAAAATACATAAAAAATATTTATAAAGTATTTAAATATATAAAAGTTATGGCTACCTACCTACTTGCGTAGATGATAAAAATACCAACATTATATGGATAAAAAATTTGTAATAAATTATTAATTAGGTTCTTATTTGTCCACCTACCTATAGCTATTAAATAGGTAGGAAAAGATAAATAACGGTGTTTAATAGTGGAGGATTGATCATAAAGTTTATCCTAGTTATCGCAAGAAACAAGCAATAATTTTCAGCTCGATATAATACGGTCAATGCAAGCTTGGGAATCGTGATGAACTGGAACGCCTATTGAGGTTTAGTCACATCTGCCTACCCCTCAAAGAATGCGAGGTTTTGTTTTCCATTTATTTTATTTTTATATTTAAACAGCGTTTTTTTCAAATATCCGACTCACGAGATCTATACTAATATCAAGTATACTGATCCTTTATGAATACGCAAAAGTTTGGATTAAGACTTCCGGAAATATAAGGAAATTATAAGTTGGTAATTATATTTTTACCTTAAATTTTAACTGTATCCGTTTATCTAATATTTGCTATCATCGTATTTCATATCATATACAAGCCAAAAACTAAAAGCAAAGGATTTCAACTTATAAATTGGACAATACAATATCGAGGAAAGAAAAACACAGATAATAGCAAAACAAACAATTATTGATAGGTGTTCTCTATAATCTAAAAAAGTAATACTAAATAAAAATACGTACCATATAACGGTCCAACCATAATAACGTATAACACAATAACTAACAGTATTTGCCTCCGCAATCCAAATGCACGGGGTTTTATTACAACCATCACAGTGTTTGCAACTAAACTAAATATTTCTTTTAACTTATTTTTTAAATTATTATTTGGATCACTATCACCATTTTTTTCTTGTACTGGCAAAACATCTTGTAATTTCACTATACCATATATAACAGCCGTGATATATAAAACTATCAATAAAGAAAATATTCCGTAGTAGCCTAAGGCATTCAAAGCAATCCCACTCAAAGCTGTTCCAGTAGGTGTGCCTAACGAAACACATATGGAAACAAGTCCTATACGAAACGTCCTGTTCTTTACTGTAGTTCGGTCGGACATAAAACTGTACATTCCCATGAATATAATAATATAACTACCCGTTAGCGCAGCAGGTAGTGCTTCTATTAATGCTGTGTGTGCTAATGACAGGTCATAAAAGAAATAAGTGGAAAATATAAGTCCAATATTCGCAATAATTTCTCCTAAAAACGGGAACAATATACATATCTTTCTCTTCTTTGTTTTATCACTCCACGCTCCAATAAACAGCACCATTATTGCTGGTATAGCAGTCTGCAAGGGGAACTTCCATGCCATTACTTTAGCCACTAATGATTGCACTTCGTTTAATTCTATTTGTAATCCCGTTGTGTTTCTATTTTTTATCCGATCGCATATTTCTTGTCCGTAGTGGAGGTTGACTCTACATGATTTTTCCAAATGCATATTTTGCACTGCCAGCGACGACAACGAAGTACACATCATGAAAATAAACAAACATGGTTCCACAGTAATTTCGCGAAAAGCGTTTTTAATGTTCTTAAAAAAATATTTAGATTTTTCCCGCCATGTTCTTTTTTCTATGTTATCTGCGAGGCGTATATTCGATTTTGTGAGATCAGCTGTGCTGCAGGCATTTACTGCACTCATAGTACGCAACTAAAAGTGAGAGTTAGTAAAAGTGTAAGCACTGTTTTATAATGTTACCACGCACAACACTGCCCAGTACGAGGCAACGACAAATGTTCGCACTTAATCCGCGACTTCTTGAGTGTATCTCCCAAAAACCAGAGTTATTAGCGTCTGTTATAAAATGTAGCGATATATGAGTGCGCTGGCTCGACGGAGCCGTTCACATCTCTGTTTACACGATAACAAAGGTCTCAACGTATGCCACCGCTCTTTAATATACTTAATTTATCTGCACACCTCGAGTTGCGCGTAATAATCACCAATAATAACAAGCCAATGATCCGTGCATGCTAATAAGTCTGAAATTATGTTAATTATGTACATTTAGTTGATAAAACTAAATTAAATAAATAGTTCTCTTTAAATAAACGCCACGTTTCCTATTACTACTAGGAACCCTTATTGTATCGTTATTTCCGTCCATCCATCCGTCCGCACAATAGCTCAGGGATCCTTATTTAATTTGGCACGTATATACATATTAGTCGCATCATCAAACAACAACAAAAACAACATAACATTTTGAAAAATATTTTTTTAGGGAAATTTCCCTACATGTAAAGTGGGGATGTTAATTTTTTTTCTTATGTACCCCATTATGTAGGGTATTATTGGATAGGTTTTTAAAAAATATTGTAGATTTGTGAAAACAGGTTTTCGATTAAAGAACTCATTTGTAAAATATTAAGCTTTTAAGTGCTTACTTCTGTTAGAGTCAAGTGTCCCCCGCCCCTCTGCAGGCTAAATAGTTGGTTTTGGGGATGGGAAAAAATCAATACTCAATACTCAATCATTTATTGCGTTATATGTTACAAACATCATATCAATCATAGTAGTAGTAAATTTAATGAAGTTAAAAGTAAAACTATCACAAATAAAAGGCTTTACTAATTTTTGAACAATAGACGACCAACTTATAAAATGTACCTAGAAAAGTTTTTATAGACGGTGAACCTGTGGTGCGAATATATATTTGTCGCTGACGTCGAATAGCTTAAATTTTCATCATATGAAATTATAAAAGCTTAGTCCGTATTATTGTGATGGGCAACTTCGGGACCCTACATTGTACGTGGCCCGACAGGCACTCAGCCAATTTTGTTTCTATTAGTATACTTTAAAATGTTGATATTATTGAGGATAAAAATATTACGCTACATCTGTAACAAAAAACATATCTACTACCTAAATTGGAGTCCTTTTCTCAAGTAAATTTTATATTAAGTTAACGTTTAGGTTCAAATGATACTAGTATATATGATACGACTTTCTTCATGTTACCCAGACAACATTAACGCCGCCCATGGACAACTACACTATGCAAGGCGTCGTCAGTTGCATTACGGGCGTTTTAAGCTCTTTTCTTGACAGCCCCTAATCCGTCTGGAAAACCTCTGCCAATGATTGGCACCACAGAGCAGTAGTGCGGGGCAAAACGTGCCTTAAAAATTGCATGGTTGTGGATTTCCAGATATTAAGACGGTGAGGTTGAAACTTTGAATTTTGTTGCTATATCTGTTGGTGTAATTTGGCAGCAGGAACTCCTTACAGACTTTGTGGTCGTGTAGTGCGTGTAGCTACAGTAACACAATTACCACAATACTAGTAGTAGGAGTAGTAGTGGAACAGGAATAGAACTCATATACAGCATATAAGATACGATATACCGAAAATAAAAACCATAGCTCAGTACCATGATTCTGAGATGAAAACCGTTGGAAATTTGTATAAGAAGTTTTTGATTTTTTTAACGAATTTTTATTACCTTAATTTTGTATAATTAGATTTATTGTAATATTCTACAGTGCTTTTTCTAAAATATGCTAAGATTTAAGGAAATATACAAAATAATAAATGTAGTGTGCGTCACATGCCAAGCAAGATAAACGGCTGGTTCTAGAGTTCTAAGGGTGTAACGAGTTGGAACAATGTACGCTTTACATTGCGTGCCTTGAGAATAAGAAAAAATCATAACACGCAAATTATACACTTCCCAAAGAAATGGAATTGTCATCATGATGCTTTGGCCGTACTTGCGTCTGTCGTCACAAAGCTTAGTGCAATGACACGATAAATGCAGATGTGACCGACTATTATCAGCTATTGTCGTATACATTCCGGACTGCGTGTGCCTTAGTGGGCTATCTTTGGGACAATAGACACAAGTGCGGCCGATGCATGACTTAAATGTAAAAATGACACGTTTTCTTAAGTTTTTGGTAGATCATCCTTGACACGCTGTATATTTACAAGTACCTGTTTAATATATTAATCCATCCATCCATCTTTTTTCTCGAGCCTCATTACCCTCATATTAAAGCTGTTTTATCGGTAAAGCGGTAAGTAACCCTAGATTTCCAATATTTCCAACACTTGTCCGTTTCAGATAAACAGTTTGTGATAGAAGAGATTTGACCAATAACGGTGCAGCTGCATTGGTGTCTTTCGTCACAAAGCTTCGCGCAATGATGCGACTCATGCAGATGTGACCGGCTATTATCGGCTATCGTTCCGTAAATATTCCGACTGCGTGTGCCTTAGCGCTAGGGATGGTCATTATAGCACATTTATCTCATTACCACGTCATGAAGTTATTTGTTTTTTGTCACTGCTATATCACACGTGATAAATCACGACAGTTAAGTTTATTTAAACGATTTAGTAACAGTTATTGTCACCGTGGATGCATTTTATTGCGTCTGTTACATCGCCTCGCAATGATTACAATTTATAAGTGACTAGTAAAGTGAAATAACATGTTAAAGAAATTCTCTCTTCTAGCTGGTGGCACGATATCGGACAAACGTTGTCCCTTTTTATCTTTCTCACGATGGAATTCTGCGAATTATAAGCTTAAGTAGTAGCTTGGCCCGCGTGAAATTAAATCACGTTCACGTTAAATGTAATGACGGTTTCGATCATTGATATAAAATACCCAAGATACACAGTTCCGAACAAAACTGACACTCAAAACTGTCGCTAATTCAGTCTAAAAAGTTTATAGTTATGGCACAAACGTGTTTTTGCATATTCAACCTTAAACGCAAGATGTAAAGTCATTTTTAAAAAAACAATGTACAAAAAGCAATAAAATTTTTGACTTAAGTTATCCGGTAGGACAAGGCACATGTGGAGTCGAATATAAATATTTTTATGCATTGAGGTAGTATTTTAAGGGTTTGTAAAATTTACATAAAAATCTTGTCGAAAATCTGTTTTTGAGTAGAACATTTATATATCAATAAAACAAATAATGACCATTGAAATAATTTATTTATATTTCAAACGTTATAGGTTATTGGTTCTATTACACAGAACCTACACATATAGACAAACTGTGGGTTTATAGTCATGTAGTATTTGACTCTTGATATTGATACATTTAGTTTGCATAGTCTAATAGATTTAGAATATACTGAAATAGGAAATTTACTGCAATGGTGACTATGACTACGTTATAAAGTTCATAGATTCTTACATGATAACAGACACGATTTTTTTCAGACTTATTATGTAATGTATCGACAACATAGTAAGGAAACGCATTAATTTCCTAAAAATAAGTTTAGGTTTTCGTAGAATTCTCGTTTTAAATTAGATTTCAGCTTTTCTTTTTTTTTTGCAGTATTATGTAAACGAACATTTGTTTAGTTATAGTATCTGCAGACGTAGCGAATACTGCCCATAGACGTTTGAAACACAACAGGTTAGTTGCTAATGCGATGTCGGCTTCTGAAAATTTTATTGACCCTCCTATAAAAATTTAGAGCTAAAAAATTGTGTTCAATGTTATTCGGAAGATCAAACTGGTTGATGATTTTGAAAAAATCTTTTCAAATACTGAATAACTAAATTTTTCAATCAAATTTCAAATACTGAATAACTAAATTAATCATTTATAAGAAAACTTTGGATTTTTGAACTTTTTTAATTCAATAGTCTATGCTTAGGCATAGTTTTTTTCTTTGAGGTTAAAATACTTAAATTTAGCGGGAAGTTTCAGGTGGCCTGTAGGGTCAACCAGCTCACAGATTTTTTTAATGTAGTTACATAAGTTGGTTACATAGGTGTGTTTTATACACAGAAATCCTAATAGATACGTATATTTAGTTTGGAGTATAGTTTAGTACATATAATATTATTGCCAAAGGAAATTTTAGATTAGATATTTCCTGTTAATAATAAATTTCTTTTATAATTACGTTAGTTTTATCGATATGTGTGTTACTAATATATATTTTTAGTTTGCGGTATAGTTAGTTATGATATTAGGTATAGAAAATTTAGCAGTTATAGGAAGTTCAGGTTTTACGTTTTTTACTTCAATTTTAATAACAAAAATGTCGTATATAAATAATTAAGATGAATATGTAAATATTATTTTTAACGTACTAGCGGCCCACCCGGCAATGTAGAGATTTTTAATAAAATAAATGTTAAATAAGTTCTAAAGTAAATATGCGCGAGCAAAGCCGCGGGTAACAGGTAGTATGCAAATAAAACAACACGTACATATAAACAGTCACTTAAAATTTATACGAGACTAGCTGCAGACCTCTGCATTAGGATAAAAGTATTCTATGTGCCATTCCAAATTGGTACAGTCATTTCCTACGTGATTGATTATCAAACATTCAAACATACAAACTTTAACATTTATAATATGTATAGTATAAGATATCATCATATATATATATATATATATATATATATATATATATATATATATATATATATATATATACATAACAGAATTTCCTTCTCATATCTTAGTAAATATACTGTCACCCTACAGATCACGTTTATGAAAGCTAGCATTATTAATAACTTTTATAGCAACATGCAATAATTACGTTAGCGGTTAGAGTTAAATGTGAATTGCGGTAAGTTATGTTGGTAATCCAATATTATAAATATATTGACTGGTAATTTACTAGATGGTAGAGTTTTGCATTGTCTCGCCCAGGTCTGATACCACCGCTTTACCTATTTCTGCCGCAATAGCGTCAGTATTTATCACTGACATGTTCCGGTTTGGAGTGTAAGGTAGCCGGTAAACTTATGCATGTGGTATAAGACCTCGCCACAAGATAGCAACGCACCATTAACATTTTTGGTGTCTATAGGCGATGGTTGACTCAATGGAATGTCAAGAAAACGTTTTTTTTTCCCACTTCGTTACTTACCCCCTCCCTTACACTGCACTTGTATCGTCAGATTTTTAAATTTTAACTTACAGTTAACCCATTACACCTTAATCTGACGCGCTTTAGTGTTTCCATGTCCCTGTTTTTTTGTTCACACTTTTTTGTCTATAGACTTTTTCCCCACCGTTGAAATGAAAAAATTCAACACTCTTTATCGTCGGCACTTGGTGAAACTCCATTTTATAAAATGTTAAAACAGGAAGGGTAGATGTTATTTTGTTTTTAGTTTTAATTTGTAATTGCGCTGATGATGCTTATAGAAGCGAAACCGGTTGGATAATATATATAATTGTTTATTGGGAAACAATACAAGTGTTATCGATATAAAATATTGTA
Source organism: Apodemia mormo (assembly GCA_036924255.1). Taxonomy (NCBI): domain Eukaryota; kingdom Metazoa; phylum Arthropoda; class Insecta; order Lepidoptera; family Riodinidae; genus Apodemia; species Apodemia mormo. Next base: position 17,828,288 of record JAUPFN010000019.1, on the reverse strand, counting down.
TGGAAATAAAAAAAATTAAACAAGCTTTTACTTTAACTGTGAAAAAATATTATAGATTTTAACATTGATATAAAAAACCCAAGATACACAGTCCTGAACAAAACTGTCACTCAAAACTGTCCTTAATTAGTCTAAAAAGTTTATAGTTATGGCAAAATCGAATTTTTGCATATTCAACCTTAAATGCAAGACTTATAGTTGTTTTTAAAAAGCATTGTATAAAAAGCAATAAAATTGTTGGCTGAAGTTAGTCTGTAGGACAAAGCATCAGTGGAGTCGAATATATATTTATGCGTTGACTTAGGTAGTATTTTAACCGCTCACATCACTTCGGTAACTAATGAGACTTCGGAGAAAAATCCATTAATACACTATGGCCTCTATAGGGACCAACGCTAATTTCATACAAAAAAAACAACATTTTCACTGTTTCCCAGTTTTAATACAATATTCTATGGTATTTTATCGTTTTCGAACGAAACATTGTATAAAATAGCATCAAATTGGCATTCCTTTTTACAATACGCTCTTGGGGAAAAATAAAAGAACTTAGTTCGCCTTTTTGATTCGTGCTGTGTGTTATGTGTTGGTTGCACTTTATGATACAGGTTAATTTAAAAGTGTTTTGGCGTATTAATCAACAAGTAAACTTTATTTTTAATCAAGATTAGTTCAAGATCTAAAAGTTTAGATAATAATTTTGTCAAAAAACCGTAAATATCAATTAATAAAACATATATTTCGTTAATGACCAACTTAATGATATCAGCGCTTTGGGTATGACGGTACCTATTTTTATTTATTTTCGTAAATTTTAGTGTTGATATCTATGATCTCAAAAAAATCACATAATGTGAATGTGAAATATCTTAAACAATATTTTAAAAAAAATTTAACATAGCTGTAAAATTGAAAAAGAAATAAATTATTTAAAAATAACGAAAAAAATTACGTATTAATTATGAAAAAAAAATGATATTAATATTTATGTAAATAAATATTTTTGTACTATAATATATGTTGTTTATTTTTTCCGCATATATATGTTTACCAATTATATAAAAAAAATATAAAAAGCATAGGTCATCGATTTACTTTTTGAATTAAAAATCCTCTACTAACAAGTTGTCATATTTTTCTCAGTGTCGTGTTACACCTGAATTATTTTGTAGATTAAGCCATTTAAATTAAACAATTCTAACACCAGTGTATTGCAGTGCTCAAGACCTCTTAAAAATATACACTTTACAGTATTGGATTCAATCCAAACAACTCATAAACCATTTTTGTGACCACGGTCCACCGGAACGGACTCGAAACGCGTGCGCGTACCGTTACGCGTGTGTTTTTAGAAAAAAATACGAAAATGGCTGGTGGTTTGAGTGGTTAAGAGGTTTGTAAAATTTATATTTAAAAAAATCTGATCGATGATACTGTTTTTGCGTAGATCATTTATATATAAATAAAACAAATAATGAACGTTTACATAATTTATATTTCAAATATTATAGGTTATTGGTTCTATTACACAGAACCTAAACGTATCGGCAAGCTGAGGGTGTATAGCCATGTAGTATTTGACGCTTGATATTGATACATTTAGTTTGCATATTCTAATACGTTTAAAAGATACTCAAATAGGAAATTTACTGCAATTGTGACTATGACTAAGTTATTAAGTTCATAGATTCCTATTAGATAACAGACACGACTTTTCTTCAGACTTATTATATTATGTATAGACAGCATAGTAGGAAACGCATTAATTTCCTAGAAATAAGTTTAGTTTTTCATAAAATTCTTTTTTTGAATTAGATTTCAGTTTTTCTGTTGTTTTTTTTTTTGTAATATTATGTAAACGAACATTTGTTTAGTTATAGTATCTGCAGGAGTACGAGCGAATATTGCCCATAGACATTTGCAACACAAAAGGTTATTAGCTAATGCGATGCTGGCTTCTGAAAATTTTATTGAAGCTCTTCTTAAAAATTCCAATATCAAAGCTGGTCGGAAAAACTGAGTGAGGTAAGCTGCTGATCCAGAATTTGTCTGTTTGTATAAAAAAGGTACAAGCAGATTAAATTCCAAATTCGGTAAAAGAATACGGCAAAACTAATGACTTACCTACGAATTTCCGCGTTTTCCAAAATTCAACTTCTCAGAGGGTAAAATAGGGGTTGAATGTTTTATATGATCCCATAGGCCAAACCCTAAGGGCTAGAAACTTAAAATTTCACAAACGTATTCCTCTTATGACGTAGGGATCCGCTTAGGAATGGTTTTTCAAAATTCAACTCCGGTGGGAATTTAATAGGTTTATAAAATTTGCACGAAATTTTTTATTCCTTAGACATACTTGCATGAATTGACGAAAAATTACAAAAAAAGTGTTTTTTGATATACCTTCGAAATTTTTTAACCAAACATTTTTCGACTTTCTACAATATTTTAATAAAATTTACGATGTTTGCAGGAAACTTACTTCGTATTTTAAAACAACTTTCAGGGCCAAATATACCGATTTATTTTAAAATCTGATCAACTGTTCTGCTAAGACTAGAAGACTAAGAAGACTAGAATATTGTTATTTTATATTCGTACAAATAGAATAAAAAGAATTACCTAACTAGGTTCTCCAAATAAGTAATCAAGATAATCCAACATTTTAAAATCGTTAAATTGATGTTTTCTTCTCTTTTGGCAGTGGGTTAACAACTATAAAAGGTATTCAAAATTATTAATTAAAAAAAAAACTTATTAATGAAAAAAATCGACTCCACTAATAATAACAGGATCAATTTGTATTATTCGACTAAATTAAAAGGAGGTTGTAATGCATTGTCCTTTTACTGAAAAAGTGACCACTGAAATTTTGCCGTATTATATTTGTAGCATCGAGTAAATTTTTAAGACAAATAAAATGAAAATCATACATTACACCCTATATTTAGTCATATCAACAACAAAAATAAATCGATAAACTCTTATACTTACCGAAAATACAATATCTTATATTTTTTTAACGTTCATGATGTTGTATTTTACAATTTATTTGAGAACAATTCTGTATTTTTGACGTGCGTGCAGTGACGTGAGCGACGGGATTCTATTTGAAGGAAGCGCACAATTTTAAATTGTGCGCCTATTCTTAGAGGACGTTTTTGAGACACTGATTGTGTATCTTGGGTTTTTATATATCAATGGATTTTTACTATGAAAAAATAATAACATATACGCTCGTGACGTTTTTTTATCATAAGATAGCAAACAAGTAGATGGGTCTCCTGATGGAAAGAGTCAACCATCGCCTATAGACACCAATGATGTTTATGGTGCATTGATATGTGGTACCAGACCCGGGCGAGATAATGCAGAAATCTACCACCTAGTAGCTACGATTGTAGTGACTCACATAGCCAATCGGTCGCCTTTTATCACCTGCCTGACAGAACGGCAGTTGGCCTATTCTTCAAAGTTACCCGGGAACAACACGGGGAGGTATGTGTCAAATGCATGGAAGGGTGTGTAATGGTTTGTTTATTAAATTAGTTTATTTCCATATAAACTTTAATGGTGCTCATCAGGAGAAATATCAGCGTGTATGCTATCCTATGATGTAATGAAAAATAAAAAAAAAAATCATTATTAATTCCGCTTACACATTAACAGTTCCACCACACATTCTCAGAATTTTCAGCAGATGAGATATACGTTAATCTTGTCAACGCATTTACATATATCGCTACTATGAATAAGTTTTCCAAGGCAGAAAGTTATTAAACCACCAGAACACTTCGGGATACTAGGCGGTAGAGTTCTACAACACCTAAGTTTTTGTACTGCTGCCTATCATATTCCATCCGCAATAACGTCAATGATTGTCACTGATGCGTTCCGTTTGAGTAAATAAGGTAACCAGTAAGTATGTTCATGTGGCATTATTATCCTGCTGTTAGAGAGTATCGCACCATTAACAACTTTGGTGTTTACTAGTGATGATTGCCTCTTTCAATCCGGAGAGACACTTGTCCGTTTCCTATCTTAATATATAAAAACAAAATTCTAGACAAATCAACCTCGAACTTAATTTCATAGTTTGAAACTGAACAGATTAACAACTACAGAAACGAAACAGTTATCGATATTAAATATTATTTACACTCACGCTGAGTTAGGTAGAAATCTTTTCTCCTAAAGATGCTTCTGTTTCGAAGTTAAACATGCGTTGAGTGCGTAAATTGTGTCTTTTTGTACTTGCTACCGACGCTGGTAAAAGTGTGGTGAATGTGGGTGGATAATTGTGTCCCTAGGGTCTTCTTATTTGTCTATCGGTGAGTTTTATCTATTTATTAAACTGCGTCTCTCTTTTTGGTGGCATCGCGGAGGTCAAATAGACAACAGTTTGCAGAGTTGTAATTTCACATTTTAATTATGGATTTCCGCAAAGTAACGCCTGAATCGATAAAAAAATCGACATTTCTCAATTTTAACTCTTACCATATATATGCATATATATGTACTAGCTGTTGCCCGCGACTTCGTCCGCGCGGACTTCGTTTACTCCGCACAGCACCTCCCCCGTAGGTCATAGCGTGATAATATGTAGCCTATATGTTGACCCAATCTGCTAGTAAATATTCGTACAAAATTTGAAGTAAATCCATGCAGTACTTTTTGAGTTCACCCCGGACATACATACAGACAAACAGACAAAAATTCTAAAAACTATATTTTTGGCTTCGATATCGATTGTAGATCACGTCCTAGGGATTCTTTAAAAAAATATTATTCAATATACAGTTTTGACTTTCATACGATTTTATTATATTATGTATTAGATGTATAGAAATCAAAGTCCAAGCTCTTAATCTATTTTAAACTTTACTTACTAAAACTATTCTAAAAGCCAATTACGGACTATATTTTTAGCCGTTTTAAAGTCATTTCTGCCTCATACAAGAAATACTAACTAAAAAATATATAAAGCTGTGATCGAGACAAAATTTGGGTATTCTGTTACTTCAATAATATGCAATGATATGATAACCTTAACCTGATGCTGCAGGATTCCCTTTTGCAGCTCTTTTCACGTCTTGTTATGCAAATCTTTTTGTACAGGAAGGAAGAAGATGTTTTAATGGTAAAGGAACGTGTCGGGGTTTTATTTATTTTTTTTAATTTAGGTAACTGTTTTTAACATTTGCAAGTTTAATCATAATAGGTCGGCGCAAAAGTATTTTCGTATTTGAGTGTATTATTAGTAATCTGCTTTGGCTGTACTGAACGTAACTGCTGGTTTTAATCCCATTAAAATGTGACATTCTAAAGATGCAATACATTAAAAAAAACTAGTTCCCGCCATTTTTTAATTGTTTTTCAACCATGCAAAATGAACGTATGTGACGAAAAAATTCGGTACATTTTAAAGTTTTATTACCAAAAAGTAAAAATATGACGTATGGCGCGAATAAAATTTGTGCGGCTTACGGACCTAATGTGGTATCAACAAGAGTAGCACAAATGTGATTCAAGCGTTTCAAGTCTGGAAATTTTAGTGTGACAGATGAGGTTCGCTCTGAATGCTCTGTTACAGATAAAATTAGCGCCATCTTTGAGAAAGTGGAGCAATATCGACATATTAGTAGCTACAATATTACCAAAGAACTAGATGTTGGTCATAAAACAGTTTTACGTCATTTATGAAAGTCTTGGTACAAGAAAAAACTTGGCATTTAGTTACCACATGATCTCACTAAGAGAAACCTAATGTAACGTGTTTCCATTTGAGATTCTTTGTTGAAATCTAACAATCCCGAACCATTTCTTAAAACAGTTGATTACGGATAATGAAAAATGGGTGACTTACGATAAAAATGTGCGAAAAACATCATGGTTGAAGCATGGGCAAGCCCCACAGACCGTGGCAAACCCCGGATTGACTCGGAACAAAGTTATGCTGTGTGTATGGTGGGATTGGAAAGGAATCGTCTACTATGAGCTTTTGCCACCATGTAAAACTATCAATTCCGACCTCTACTGTCAGCAGTATAAGGTTAAAAAAGCTATTGAGAAAAACCAGCCAAAGCCGGAGAATGGGAAGGGCGTGATGTTCCACCAAGACAACGCCAGACCACACTACTCTATAGCCACGCAGCAAAAATTGAGAGAGCTTGGTTGGAATGTGTTGATGCATCCTCCGTATAGCCCTGACCTTGCTCCATCAGATTTCCACCTGTTTCTGCAATTGCAGAACTCTTTAGGAAGCATAAAGCTAACCTCAAAAGAACACTGTGAATACTACCTATCAGATTTATTTTAAACAAAAATGTATTACATTCATTATATAATTATGTACATATAGTTTTTATTCTTGTTTTTGATACAATTTTTTATGTTCATCTTACTACTATTAATTTATGTGTTGATATATGTATTACATACAAAATTGTTGAGGACTTAACCCGCAATCATCAATAATATTATGTAAGAAACGCTTTACTACAGACCACAGAGGCATGTACTTCGCACTAATATTATCGATCATATAATACGGAGGTAATCGCTAATATTGATTATTTTAGATGAATAAATGTTTTATTTATTTCCCAGGCATCTATAATGTATAATAACTAAATATTAATTTCTAACTATGCAGTAATATAATAAAAAATATCGAAATAGGCTACTGTTGTAGTATATATATAAACATTCATAAATATTTTCACGCTAGATATAGAGAAATAATCTAAAGACGATTTCCATTCACTAACTACTATCTATACAATTTATACATTCACAATTTTATGACTCTCTTCATACAAACACGAATGTTACGGACAGGTAGGGCAAAGTTAAGCTTTCCCCTTATAGAAATACACTATTTTAGCGCTCTTTATGGGGTTTTGGTTTTCCTGTCAAGTAGTTTGTAAAAAGGTGGCGATAGCTAAAGTGGTCTTGACTACTAGGTAGGTAAAATTCTGCAAAAATCCTTACTTTACTCGTTATTGCTTCAATATTGCTGTTTTCTTTATCATTATATTCAAATATAATCAAATTAAGTTAAAAATGTTTGAAAATATTTTACTAAAATTACAAAAATGAAACGAAAACGATTTGGCATGACTACTAGAACTTACTTCCTTTTGCTAGAACGTTGCTACTCCTTCATCTCCTCTACTTTATTAAAATATATGCCTATTGGTGGTTTATGTACACATGGAATCATCTAGATAGTTTTTAGTATTATATATTTCGTCCCGGCAGATGCCACTTGTATAGACACCCGATTTGTTTAGTTATTGGAAAACGAAATACACATAGTTAGTAGATATAATTATCAGATCAAGGTACTCAACTATCGCCTATAATTATGTATAAAAGACAAGTTGTGAAATCCTATTATGAATGTGGGTATAACGTATCTGTGACCTCATTACATTTTATTTTCTTGCAGTCACAAAAATCTCAAAGTAAATACTTTGCTCAACTCGGTATCTTAAAAGTTACATTCAAATAAAATAATCTTTATCTAAATGTAGTGCAGCAGATTAATAATATAAAGCTCTTATTCATAAATCATAATCATAATCATAATCATTTATTGCAACAAATATGGTATACATAAAGTTGTTCTTAATTAAGTTTGTTCAACATATTTCACCTTATGGCATGCAATAGCTGTAAAAATAAGTAAAATTTATACATATAAAAAAACTATATATTATTTAATTTATAACATTATTATTATCTTAATAAATTATTAGTATATTTTATATATTCATTTTTTTGCACAATATTATCATTTTTGGATTCTGTAAAAAAAATAATGTTACATTTATATTATAATTTTTTTTTTAAACCATCACATATTTTTTAAATCAATTTAAAAAAATTTCAATCATATTATTTTTCTTTTATTATTTTTTTACTTTTTAGAATTTACATTTAATATAATCAATTAATTTCTCAAAAAATCGTTAACCTTATAATATGCTTTTTCTACTAGGTATGTGTGCAATTCTTTCTTGAAGTTATTATTTCTTAGCTCTCTTATTTCTTTAGGTATTCTGTTATAGATTTTTATACACATCGCATAACAATTTTTTGCGAACATTACGTTACGCATCTTTGGAATTATTATTTTGTCCTTATCCCTGATATTAAAATGAAAAGAGTCTCCTATTCTAGGAAAGAGATCAGGGTGTTTTCTTACAAATACAGCAGACTCAAAAATGTACATACTAGACAATGTCAACAAATTCAACTTTTTGAAATAATATTTACAAGATGTTGTGGGGGTTATATTACATATAGCTCGAATACACTTTTTTTGGGCTATAAATACCTTACTGATATCTGTAGAGTTTCCCCAAAGTATCAAACCATATCTTAATTTAGACGCTACAAATCCATGATATGAGGTTAACGCTATTCTTTCGCCAGATATCTGTCTTAATCTAGCTCTAGCTCTTTAGAGCATAAACATAAGAATTTACTTTATTACACAGTTTTTCTACATGTTCTTTCCAATTACAGTGTTTATCTAAGATAACTCCCAAAAATTTAAAAGTATTTGTTTCTTTTAACGTATTATTATTATATGTGATAGTTAAGTTTGTCGGAGATGTTTTATAATTTTGAAAGTTTATGTATGTCGTTTTATTGAAATTTACTTTTAAATTATTGGAATTTAACCATTCAACTACTGATTTCACCGTCTCATTGCAATCAGACTCTATTTGTGCCTTGTTATTTGTTACTACAATAGATATATCATCTGCGTAAAGATAGCATTGATGTGTTGTAATTTTAGGCAAATCATTTATCCCGACGATGAAAAATATAGGCCCTAAAATACTACCTTGTGGCACACCATATTTAACTATTTTGTATGAAGATCTGTATGATCTCATTTGCATGTTGTGGTCCAATTTTTGTATTTCTACATACTGCTTTCTTGATGTAATATAACTTTTTACCCAATTTAGGACTAGGCCCCGTATACCATAATACTGACATTTATCTAACAGTAAATTATGATCTACAAAATCGAAGGCTTTTGTCATATCAAAAAATAGTACTACAGTCGTTTTAAATCTACATATGTTTTGTGTTATATACTTAATCAGATTAAATGATGTTAATGTAGTAGATTTATTTTTTTGGAAACCATTCTGATCTTTGGTTATAATATTAAATTTATTTAAATAATGTAACAGCCGATTATAGAACGATTTTTCGAATATTTTGGCAATAACAGGGATTAATGTGATAGGTCTATAATTATTTAATATTGTTTTTTCTCCGCCTTTATATAATGATTTGACTACCGATATTTTGAGTTTATCAGGATAAATTCCTTGTTCAAAAGAAAGGTTTACTAAATAAGTGACTACATTTAAAATAAAGGGTGAAACAGTTTTAAGAATACTTGTTAATATACCATCATAACCCGTAGCAGGTGTATTTTTGAGGGACTGTATTATTCTATATATTTCCATTTCATCAAACGGGGACAAAAACATGCTTTGACTCTGATGGTTCAGTAAACTGTAAGTATTTGTATTTCGATTCAATATATTTGTTGGTAAATTAATGTAAAATTGATTAAATTTCTCTGCAATCAATTGTGGGTTACTTATATCTCTATTTTCTATGGTAACTTTTGATAGAACCTGCGGATTAATTAATTTTTGTTGGTCGTAATTTTTTATTATATCCCATGTAGCTTTATTTTTATTTTTTGCTCTAGATAATTTTAGTTTGTTTATATTCCTATGTGAAGTTTCTATACATTGCTTAAGTACCTTTGAATACATTTTTAAGTATTTTTATTTGTTATTGTTTTATTTTTATAATAATTAAATCTTAAGAATCGCTTAGTCCGACAAGACTTTTTTAAGCCCTTTGTTAGCCAATTTAGTCTCCTACGCGTTTGTATTATTTTAGTTTTATATACTGGAAAGCAAAGATTATAAAGTAACGTAAATAAGTCATGGAATTCATTGAAAGCATCATTAACATTTTCACACAGAAATACATTCGTCCAGGACAAACTCTTTATGTGATTTTTAAATTTTAAAATATTTTCTTGTGACAGATCACGGCGAAAAACTACAATGTAACTCAGTATACCTCCAAATTGTAAAATACAAATGCCAAAACTTGTATCAAATCGCAGGTTAAAAAATTTAAAACTCTGTGCCTAGAATTAAGACTATGTAAAATAGATTAAGAAATAATGTAAATTACATTAATTTTTATATGCAATACACTCCCCCGAGGTGTGGTATAACTACGAGCACAATTGTGCAATTTATTCGAGATAGTTTAGAGAAATACATTTGAATGAAAGATAGAGTGAAAACTAGTTTTTAATCAGTCGACTTATTTATTAATAAACCCTTAATATTTAGATTTAACTTTAATAAATGGATGAACATTTATAAAGCTAATTTAAAAAAATCTTACATAGTATTTTCCATTTTTAAAAAACTTGCCAGATCAATTTGTGTTTTTTAGAGTATGATAGAGTGAAATTTAAGCAAATGGAAACATTATCACAAGAAACTGTGTTCATATTATATTTTATAGAAAATTGTGTTTATTGTTTAAATAAAAACTGTAACAAAGTGGTTGAGCTATTAAGAAAACTAAGATAAAAATGGTTGTAAAATAAAAACTTTGAATGTACATAAGGAGGAAAAGTATAGAATGAGGTTAACTTACAAACACATGTCTGTAAAAGTCGTGTTTGCACGACGAGAAGAATAAATGTGGAAGAAAAAATGGAAATTTTTATCACAGTACTTAAAACATCTTGATTTTTTTAGTTAAAATGACTGTTAATCTGAAAGTATATTACTTCCCCGAAGATTTTGTTTCAGGTGGAAAGTTTTAAATGTATGTGTTCTAGATATATTAATACGTTGAATCCTGGGAAACAGCATAATTGACTGATGGTAACGCAAAGCTGATAAATGAAAAGTTTTTTATATAAAAGTATAGAAAATAAAGATAGCTATCCTGATAGAAAGAGATTAAACTAAAGATGTTAATAATATAGAAAATAAAAAAGACGTATTGCCATACGCATACATTTACTAACTACCTTACTTTCCAAATCAGAATATGATAGTTACAGGCGGCACATCCGCATTATCTTTTATTCTAGAGAAAATATTTCCATATAAGTATGACTAAGATCTAATTCGGTTTTCCATTAGTATAGGAGTCGGTTGTTTAGTTTTATTACGTTCACATTATAGCTGACAAAACAAAACATTAGATAACACTAGATTCTATAAAAGCGAAATCAGTTGAGTTTAAATAAATGTAAGTGAAATGAAAAACAGTATTTAAACAAAAATGAACTTTATTCACTGAAAGATATGTTGATATTTTACAAAGCACTGGTGCTAGAAAGTAAAACATTAGAAAAATAGAAATGTTATTAAAAACTGCAAACATTTTTTTAGCACGTAAATAATAACATAAATCATATAGTTTTTTAATATACAATGTTATAAGTACAATGCTAACCTTATAAAGTTATATAGCAATATTATGAAGGCAACGTTACAAAGGTAACATTACGAAGACAACAATATAAAGGCAATAACGCAAATTTTCAACTTTTGACATACCTGATCAACGTCTTTGTGATTTCTTCTGTGAATTGACATTCTATCATTTTATGAAAATATTGATCATAAAATAGCAAACAAGTCGATGACTTTCCTGATGGAAAGAGACAACCATTGCCTATAGACACCAATGATGTTAATGGTGCATTGCTATCTTGTGGCAAGGTCTAAATGCCACATGCATAGGTTTTTTTTCTTTTTCCTTTCAGAATAGAGACAATGCAGAACTCTACCACCAAGTGGATAAGATCTTTAATAGACATTCTAATGTAATGCGAAAGTCTGACTGCCTGTTACGCCTGTGACTGTCTATATATATATATATATATATATATATATATATATATATATATAGACAGTCCCAGGCGTAACAGGCAGTCAGACTTTCGCATTACATTGTAACGTATATGTATACATTATAATCTCATGGCGCCTTCAAAGATTAGACTATCTACCATTCTGCCAAGCAGTACGCAAAAGGCAAACGATTGGCTGTACGTGTCACTGCCATCGTCACAAAACGTCACGGAACGTGATTACTCAGTGGCAGCGTTCCGAAACATCTCACGTGGGTTTGGTACTTTAGTTATTCCTGCCGTAATTGCGTTAATGCTTGTCACTGTTGTTTTAATTTGAATAGTAAGGTATCCAGTTAACTTACGTATGTAGGCATTACATTCTCGCTATTCAGATATGAATACAGCATTAACATATTTAGTGTCTACAAGTTTCGTTGTCTTGCCATCAGCAAAGCCATCTGCTTGTTTGCTATCTTATAAAAAAATCATATTAATAAATAGTTCTTAACCGCCCCGTTAGTCAAGTGGTTAGCGCTAATGACTACCCAATCGATAAGGCTCAGGTTCAATCCCGACGAGCAAAAGATTTGTGTGATGAGCATCGATGTTTCTTTTTTTGGGTTTGAAGTTTATTAAATACATTTCAATATTTTATCGTCCATTCCACGGATTAAACTGGATACGTATTTCAAGGCAACTTCTTAGGTTGTCAACGTCACTTGCTAAATGCAAATGCACAGAGAAATACAGAGTTCTAACACTTACCGATGAAATAATATTACTTAAGGGGTGAACCTTACCGATGAAACAATGTTACTTCAGAGTTATTCCTCAAGCTTTAGTTTTTTATTCGACACGATAAAATAGCACAATATGGAATTTGGAGTAATAATATATGGAATAATATAAAAAATAAGGCTCATTGATTTGTTTATTATTCGTTACAATTTATTATTTAACAGTATCAGAATCATAACTACAGTACAGTAACAGAATTTTCATGGGCGTACATTTCCTTTGAGTCTGGATCTTTGACGACGTCTTTCTGGTGTCGTCTGTGCATAATGTAGAGGTGCCTGAAATGTAATGGTAATTTAATGAAAGCAAAATTGAAAATAATGTAATATAATAGTACAGGCAAAAGAGGATTTTTCCTGCACTAAATCGTAGAAGCTATTTGTATGTGGATAGATTTAGAATAACGTACTGAATGTAAATGCACAAAATATTTACAAATTAGGCGGGCCATGTTGCCATTTTGCGAAAACTGTTTCTGAAGTTATCAGTAAAAAAATACTCTACAATGTAGTGCATTATAGGCAAGTTAGTGTCAATGGCTTAGCAGTACTGGCTTCAGTATAGATGCATGAAGTTCTATATTGAGTCCTGGATCGGGTAATTCAACCAGTTTTTCGGAAAAACACATCTCGCTATATGGGATGTGTATTCAATTTGTTGATAAATATATATATACTTATCAACAAATTGAAGTTTGTCTACAGATTTTAGTCATAAACAGAATATATAAATGTATGGCAAATGAATGGAGTGTGTGTAATGTTAATTATTATTACTTAATGTATTTCTAATGCATATTATTTAAAAGTATTAGCTTTCTGCACTTCCTCACGATACAAACTTTAACGGTGCTAAATTTCGTACGCGTATTAATGCTGGAACACGATAGTGACAAATACTGACACTATTGCAAGAGAAACAGGTAAGGCCACCGCCGTAAAATAGGCGATGGGTCTTCTGATGGAAAGAGAAACCAATGATGCGTTGTTATTGTGTTGTGAGAATGTAACACCAAATGCATAAGTTTACCGGCTTCCTGAAGATATATGTAAGGATCTTGCATCAGACCCGGGTGAGACAATGCCGAATTAGAACAACTAGTAACGACGATGGTGGTGACTCGAATAGCCAATCGCTCGTCTCTTACGAACTGCCTGGCAGAACGGCAAATTATCTACGTAGGTCAAACTATAAGTTTGCGTAACTTACACATATTGCTTCTGGGATCCCTTTTGAAGTATATACGATCTATCATTCTGCCAGGTAGGTTGTAAAATACGGTCAATTGTTTGTAGGTGTCACTTCCATCGTGACTACAATGTGTTAGAGTTCGGAACGACTTTCTATTGTAAACTATCCTGCCACAAGGATTGCAATGCTTTATTGACATTTTTGGTGTCTATAGACGATGGTTTTTTTTCATCAGGAGAGCCATTTACTTGTTTGCTATGTTATTATATAAAAAAAATATAATTATCTCCATCATAGTCAAAATGCGGAAACGCACAAAATGACTATCGAAGATTCTAAAAGTTAATTGGAGATTTTTGGGCATTGGTAATGTAAATCATAATCGTTAATTTATTTTAAAACTAGCTGATAACCGCCCCGTTGGTCGAGTGGTTAGCGACCCTGACTACGCAATCAACGGGGCTTGGGTTGGATCCCTGACGGGCACAAGCATTTGTGTTATGAGCATAAATGTTTGTATTTCCGGGTTTAGATGTTTATTACGTATGTAAAAGTACCTATTTATATATGTATTTCTATGTATTAGTATCGTTGACTAACACCCTTAACACAAGCAAATAATTTGCTTATTTTGGGGTTAAATCAATAAGTGTAATTTGTCCCGTAAATATTTAATACTTTAATTTAATTTAATAACTTTTATGGCAAACGCTGTTGCCAACGTTGTTGTCATAAAAGTTACTTGGTACTCCAGAGAAGGGCGGGTGTGTTAAATGAGAAAATACTATTCTATCTTTAAAGTTTGACCAAACGGTAGATATCAACAAAATTTCATTGAAATTGGTTCGGTAGTTTCGGCGTCCATCGTGGACAAACAACGTGACACGTAATTTATATATATTAAGATAATAAAAATAAATATAAATTTTGTGCCTTAAATTGTAATGACGGTCGAGTTTCGACCAGAGTAAGATTGCTAGTTTAAATAATACTACCACAAATCATTAATTTATATTAAAGAAGTCAATTAATAAAAACCTTACCTAACCTTCGACTATAATTGTATGTAGTTATATATTACTGTAAGTTGCACGCCAACATCACATTTGTGCCCATTTTTTACTATAAACTGCTAGTTGTTATCTAGTTACAACTCAGATATAAGAAAATAAAGATAGAGCACTGTAATATGTTATAGTAACGCCACTATTTGATTCATGTCTGAGTTTACTGTATGACGACCTCAATATGCACGGACATAGATCTGCTTGGTTTGGAGTGTGTGTGCGTAAGGATTGTTTGTATTTACACGACTCAGCTTGGTTTTGCGACTTCATAATATGTTTGGGATGCTCTGTCTTTATATTTTTGGTCTGAGAGCTACAAGAGTATTACGATATAAATTGCGTCATATCAGTATATGACTCATTTTTTCCGTGTTCTTCCGGAAAGTCTACAAAAAAAATTTAACTAATTGATTTAGTCTAAAAATAGTTGGAAGGTTTTTTCCTCATTTAAACCCCCTTTTTAATGAACCTATTTATTTTGAATAGTGTAGCATTAATTTTAATTATAAAAACAATCCAGTCATTGAATGCATCAAAACTGTGTTAGGAAAATCCCTTTTTCTGAACCCGCCATTTTCCTTTGCAGCTGCTATAATAATCGTTGCGACGCAACTGCGTGTGACGCCCCAGAATAAAAGTAATTTGTCGTCCCATGAATATTTATATTTATTTATAATGATAAATTTAGCGCTAATCATTCGCCTTTTACGACATGCCAGCAGAAAAACAGATCATCCATTCTTTAAAAGAGACACGTACCAACTTGGAGAATCTCTTCGATATGTGCCAATTTAATAACGACTATAGATTATTTCAACCAATAAGTAGCTGGTAGGCTTGCGAAATGCTTTAAGAGCTTGCTATTCTATATTTGTCACGCATTTTACCTTACTTTCGTAACTTAAATATTGTCTAGTCAATCATAGCTTTCGACCCTGAGTGCCATATAAAATCATTCGGTAAATTTTTTGTTCCAGAAATATGTTTTTTATTTTAGAGTTATTAATATAAGTTTAAACATCAAACGTTTTTTAGAAAGGTATTTGTTATTCTAGATAGGTTTTGATCGAAGTATTAATGAAAACGTAATAAGAATTCCAGCATGCACATATCGAGCAATTGAGAAAAAACTACCTTGACCTTTAAAAATAAATGACTCATTATCGAGATATTGTCGACGAGTTATTTAAAAAATAAAAAAAGTACAATTAAAGCGTGGAAGGCAATTAGTGGTACATCTGCGTATTGCTTTTATAAGTATATATAAGTATATAAGTATAAGGAAGTTACTGATTTTGTCCCAATTTTCATAAATCGTGTTTTCACCAAAACAACACGTTTTGAGGGTCTAGTTTTTCTTACTTTCATAATGACATCAGTATGTTTGTGTGTACGCATATATGTGTATGCTATGGCATTCAATTGGATTTCACCTAACTTAGACTTCCCGAAAATCTGAACCATTTCGGCCTAGAAGAGTTTTACAAATATTGAAAATACATCAAAAAAATTCGGCAAAAACTGAGGAGAGATGGAAGGTCTACACTCATCGAGAGGACCTTAATAACTTGACAAAACTAGTGAAAAAAATTAACATCCCCACTTTACATGTAGAGGAGCTCACCTAAAAAGTATTTTTCAAGAGTTAATATTACCAATTTGTTGTTTTGACTAATATATATATTCATGCCAAATAGCTTTCCAGTACTAAGAATATCTATCTGTACATATAATAAAATCGTAGGAAAGTCAAAACTGTACATTGAGTATGTCCAGGGTAAACTCAAAAAGTATACTGCATGGATTTACTTCAAATTTTGCATAAATATTACTGACAGGTCGGGTCAACATGTATATAGGCTACATATTATCGTGCTAGCACCTACGGGGGAGGACCTGTGCGGAGTAAACGAAGTCCGCGCGGACGAAGTCGCTGGCAACAGCTAGTAATATATAAACATTATTGAATTTCATGATTTTTTTTATTATTTTTATTATACATAGCAGTAAATCTGTATTTAATATTATAAATGCGAAAGTTTGGATGTTTGGATGGATGGATGTTTGTTACTCAATCACGCAAAAACTACGAAACGGATTTGAATGAAATTTGGCACACAATTAGTGGCAATGAATTGGAATAGCACATAGGCTCCTTTTCATTCCGGAAAAATTATCCCGCGGGATTCACCAAAAGCTAATGCAGCGGGCTGCACGCTGCAACTAGTATAATACATTTACATGCTATGTATGCTGTATCCATACTAATATTATAAATGCGAAAGTGTGTTCGTCCGTCTTTCGATCGAATGAATGAAAAATGAATTTAACGCGAGCTAAGCCGCGAGAAAAAGCTAGTAGTATTTTTCCCCATGTTAGTTCCGGGCTTCTTTGAAGAATATACCAACTGCCGTTATGCTAGGCAGGTCGTAAAAGGCGACCGATTGGCTATGCGAGTCACTGCCATCGTGGCTACTAGGTGGTAGAGTTCGGCATTGTCTCGTCCGAGTCTGGTACCAACGCCTTGCCTAGGAGACCCATCTACTTGTTTACTATCTTATGACATGTGTGTGTGATGTGCGGGAGACACTACGTTTCCTGCACCCCGCACGCACCGCCGGCGAGCTGCGCTCTACATTTTTGCGTAATTGAAATCATATCCATGCGTTGTGTTTTCTGTGTCGGATAGAAATTAAATTTTTGAATTTTTTTATTACATATATTGAACATATTATCGTTTCTGAACAGCCACTGAAAATTTGACCGGAACTTTAAAAGTAACCTTGTATTTAAGGTACCTACATATACTTTTTAGTCCTGTTGGGGTGTATGTTCGTATGTTTATATGTGTGAATGTGTGTATGTATGTGTTATGTTTTATATTGTACTATATTTCTATAGTACTGTGAACAGTTCTTATACTTATTCTTAAATATGTACTTACATAAAAACGAAAATAGCGGGTATTGTCATCAGTCCTCCAAGGAGGTAAAATGCGCCTGGCAAAGATTCAAGAGTGTAAGAGTACACTTTACTGTAGAGCGGTGTGTAAATGACCGGTACGACTGCTTCAATGAATCCTATGAGCGAACACATTTTACCTGAAATGAAATTAAAAATACTGTTATTAGAAAGATGCTTTCGGTTTCATGTTTTTTGTAGGATAAGATGGATAACGAGCAGATGGCTCACCTGATAGTAATAGGAAACTTTCGTTTGTACGAAACCGTTTGTCGAGTGGTTAGCGACCCTGACTAAGCAATCAACAGGGCCCGGGTTCGATCACCGACGGGAACAAGCATTTGTGTGATGAGCATAAATGCCTGTATTTCCGGGTCTGGGTGTTTATTAAATATATTCCAGTATTTATATAATAATATTATGTATTTCTATGTATTAGTATCGTTGACTAACACCCATAACACATGCAAATAATTTACTTACTTTGGGGTTAGAGCAGTAAGTGTAATTTGTCCCGTTAATATTTATTTATTTGTTTATATACAAAGATGTTTCTACCCCCTTAATCCTGGATCCTTTGAGGAAAAGACCTAATGCCGTTCAGCCAGGCAGGTCGTAAAAGGCAACAGATTGGTTATACATGTCACTACCATCATGACTACTAGGTGATAAAGTTCCGCGACGTCTCGTCCGGGTATTTGGTACCAACGCCCTACCTATTCCTGCCACAATAGCGACACTGCTTGTCGTGTTTCGGTTCGGAGGGTAATTTAGCTGGTAAACTTATACATGTGGCATTGCTATTCTGCCACACGGACAGCAACGTACCATTAACATTTTTCGTGTCTATAGGCGATACTTTCTCTTTCCATCAGGAGAGCCATCTGAAAAATAAATGATTATTTATAATGTCTGTATTATTAATTGTCAGCACTTGGTGAAACTGTTTTTTTAATTTTAATTACAAAACACTTATGCTAATTTCACTATATATTTTTATATTTTTTTGATGTCTACCGGCTCCGAGTATTAACGCATCATCAGGACTTGTAGCTAGACAATTCCTTTTAAAAAAAGACGTGTGGCACTCGGAGACTGTGACATGACGGCAAAGCTATTGCATAGCATTTTTTTTCAACTTATGCAATTACAATTATATATTTATTTTATTTATGCAGTATTTTTTTTCTTTGTTTATTCATATTTAAAACACTTTGTATACAAATTATACGAGTACAGATATTCACTGTTGTTCGTAGATGATAAATACCTATACACCTATATACTTTCTCACAAACAGCTGATTACGGTAGTTTTCCAATACAACCAATGCCACCTAAAGCCGGGTTGCTGAACTAAAGAGACAAGCGTGATATTTCAAAAAGTCATTAAAAGTTCTGGTATTTATCGATAGATGGAAAAACTAAAAAGTATCACCGCTGTGCCGGTCGGAGTGGGGGTGTTAGGTTTTTTTAGTTACGGAATTTCTGGATTTGGTCTCCACGCTCAAGGCCCGCGATAGAAGCTATGCAATAGCTTAAAAATGATAAAAAATAATGTAGTGAAACTAGTACAAGTGTTTTGTAATTAAAATAAAAAAAATATTTATTTATTGTTTAATTTTAAAAACTTTTAAAAACTTATGTTGTTCTTTTAAACGTTTAAATGCTATTTGATCTAATAGAAATGAATTTTAAAGTTCTCTGAATGCTTGAATCAGTTAGAGCATATAGATTTATACGAATCGACGAAAATTTTGCGAAACGTATCGTGTGATCACAACTGTGGAAACTCCGCTAGGAATTTATGTGAATTAACACAGCGAGCTGGAACAATCCCCGTATCAGTGTTTGTAGGTTGCCGTATCGGGCTTTTCCCATGACAGTACAATCACTGCACTCTGTTAACTGAGAACTATATAGCCGTATTTTGTCATTGAACCTCTCACGCTTTATTTTGTGCTATTTTCATTGTATATCTACGTGTTTTTATTTGATTAATTTGTAACGATTTGAATGAAACAAAATATTGTTTTAATTAATAGTCAATAAAGGTCAATATAAAACCGGGTCTCTTGGATATGTAAAAACCGCTAAACATTAAGCAAAAACAATATAATAGTGTACAAGCAGATGACTCTTTTGATTGAAAGAGAAACCATCGCCTATGACGCCAAGATGTTAATGACCTCGCCACATCCGTGTGGCAGGGCTTAATGCCTCATGCATAAGTTTCCAAACCAGAACACGATAATGGCAAGCACTGACGCTATTTTGGCGGGAATAGATAAGGCGGTGGTGCCAGACCCGTGTGAAGCAATTCAGAACTCTCCGACCTAGTAGCCACGATAATAGTGACTCGCATTATAGTTAATCGTTCACCTCTTGCGAACTGTCTGACAGAGCGACAAATGGTCTGTTCTTCAAAAGGGTTCGGGACAAAACATTGTTACGCAATTATTGTACATTAAACCCATAATTTGTTTTGCTTTAAAAACATCTAAACATTTTACTCGCACGAGTGAGGAGAAGCGGAATACAAAGTGTGTAGGGAAAACATGCACAGAAGACCTGACTTCGCTGGAGAAGATTTCTGTATGTAAAGAAACAAGATTGATGAGATCGGTCTCAAAGTGGTACAATAATATAGCCTATAAATAGCAAGTAAATTTTAAAAAGTAACATACTTGAAAAGTCGTGACACTGATCAAACTTGTACGCTATTTCTTATTTGTATATCAAGCAAAATTTTTTTTTTTTGCATAAAGTTGAAACTTTCTTTTATTTATGACTAACCAAGCAAGTTATACAAGGAATAAGTAAGACGCAAAATTATAAATGATCTATTGTATAAAATGAAACAAAAAGGAAAGTATTTGTTACTATACTCGAAATTTACAACACAAAAGGCTGTATAAACAAGCTACACTTAGTATCATCCTAAAAACACACACAAAAAAATTATCCATTTAATTTGTGAACGAGTGACAATAAATGTTTTCCATTTTTGTAATCAAACGTTTTTATATTTTAAATTTTAAGTGGTCAAAATCAAAAGTCTTCATGATGAGAAATACAAAAACTTATTACATCTATGTTGATGTTATATATTGCGACGTGAATGGCTTAAAATAGTATGTAATAATAATGAATTTAAGTAATATTAACCTTTAAAGGTTTTTCGTGAATTTTAGCATATAAATAAGTATCCGTGACACAATTTATGTACATTTCAGAAGAAAATATTGTATTAAAATAGGATAAACTTCTATCAATATAATGTATATTGATAGAAGTTTATCCTAGCTTTTGAGGCGAACTTTGTATAGACCCTCATCATTATTTATCATCCTTTGTTTTGTTTAGATGTTTTTTCGCAGGAAATTCGACTTAAGCTTTAAAATATTGCTGTTCACTTACCTACATTATCTGGACTCACAATCTTTGTTCCCAATGACCTTACAATTGTTGTGCCAGAGTTTCCAAAAATATCAAAAACAGGACCGGCGAAAAACCAATTTCTATCTGGTGCCAATCCGTATACGAAGCTAGCTAAAACTTTACTTGTCGTCGCAATGACACCTATGAGGGCATCGTGCATAGACAAAGCCTTACTGAAGAGTGTTACTGCTATTGTAGTACCTGAAATTAAAGCAAAATTAATAATTAAAAATTTGGTAGGTAGTATCATCACGCCCGCTTCCCTTGCGAGGTAAGCAAAGTAATCCGAACATCTACAAAATTTCCGGCTAACCGCGATTCACCTGTTTGACAGTAGTTGGCAAAATTTATTTATTTTAATAACTACATACTTTGCAGCTATTACTTTTGCAGCAACTTTAGAACAGCTAATTATTTTTGAAGCGACTAAGAACTTATTAGGCGACTAACTACAAAAAATAACTTCGGTAGCGATTATATATTTTAGCAACAATTATATTATAATGAGCTACAAAACGTAAGATCTATAAAAACTAAATAACGGCTGCTACTTTAAGATAGCAAATATATTAAGCAGGAAAAATGAATTAACAATAGGTGAGGTGTTAAAAATAATGAATTGGCAGCTAATATTAACAGTGGGATATCAAACATTGTATTATTAGCAACTATTGGCTTCCATATAAAAATACATTTTTTTTTAATGTCATAAGATAGCAAACAAGCAGATGGGTCTCCTGATGGAAAGAGTCAACCATCGCCTATAGACACCAAAGATGTTAATGGTGCGTTGCTATCTTGTGGCGAGGTATAATGCCACATGCATAACTTTACCGTCTACCTTACCCTCCAAACCGGAACACGACAGCAACAAGCACTGACGCTATTGCGGCAGGAATAGGTAAGGCGGTGGTACCAGAACCGGGCGAGACAATGCAGAACTCTACCACCTAGTAGCCACGATGGTAGTGACTCGATTGCCAATCGGTCGCCTTTTACGACCTGCCTGGCAGAACGGCAGTTGGCCTATTCTACAAAGGAGGCCGGGACCAACACGGCGAAAAGGGTTTTCGGGTAGTGATTTGCAATGCAAAACTTAAAACGGATCCAATAATTAATTATTACGATATCAGAATTTTTATTTGTAGAATAGTAAAATAGTGAAAAAGCGATAAATGCGTTGGTTACATAAAATCAGAGCAGAGGCCGCGGTGCGGGGTGGTGGAGAGCGCTATATTGGGAGATATATATTGGGTCTAGCTATTCGGCTGAAACTAACCACTCCACCTTTAGAGGCAAAATTGATTCCAATTGGACTCAAAAGAAAGCGTGGGCAATCACCAAATCAAAGCCTGCACTAATAATACAATAACATTTTTATTTTTTAATTGTTAATTTAAGTACCTATTCCATTATCTACCCCGATATAACTATTTTCGTTTATAATGTTACATTAATAAATAAAGATAATTGTTCTTCTTTATGCCTTTTACTGTTTCACCGTTAAAAAGTATTTAAGTCAAGAAATAATATTTATTTTTTTACATGCCACAATTTGCTTTATTTAGACCTCATAAAATCGCACATAGTATGTTTTTTATGACCATGTGCATATTTTCTTCTCATCTCATTTAATTTTATAAACGATCTTATTGTATAATTTATAAAAGCCTATTTGCTACATTTTATCCGCCGTCAAGTCGTCGCCTAACAATAAATTCAGTTGCTATACCAAAAAATCACTGCCAATTTAAATTTAAACAAAGCTTAGAACTCATTATAAAGCTGCTAATTTATGCTTAAAATGCTACTTTACTGTAGCGGCCAACCTATTATATTTTCTACCCATTTTAATTATTTTTAAAACTCTTGATCAGATTAGTTTATCGCCGCGTTAAATACATGCCTTTATTTTTTATTTTTTTTTATAGAAAAAAGGGGCAAACGAGCAGGAGGCTCACCTGATCGTAAGTGATTACCGCCGCCCATGGACAGCCACATCACCAGAGGTCTTGCAACTGCGTTGCCGGCTTTTTAAGAAGGAGTATGCTCTTTTCTTGAAGGTGCCTAAGTCGTATCCGTTCGGAAACACCCCCGCCGGTAATTGATTCCACAGAGGAGTAGTGCGTGGTAAGAAGTGCCTAGAGAATCGCACAGTTGTGGATTTCCAGACATCGAGGTGATGAGGATGGAACTTTGAGTTTTGCCGCGATGTCCGATGATGAAATTCAATAGCAGGGATCGATCCAAACAGTTCGTCGGAACACTCTCCATGATAAATGCGGTAAAAGATGCTAAGCGAACTTACATCTCTGCGTAAAGCCAAGGAGTCAAGCCGATTGGAGATTGCTTGGTCGTCAACGATTTGAACCGCTCTACGCTGAGTGCGATCAAGTGGAAGAAGCTGATACTGCGGAGCTTCCGCCCAGAGATGAGAACAGTACTCCATGTGCGGGCGAATTTGCGCTTTGTAAAGTTGCAAGCGATGAGAAGGCAGGAAGTACTGTCTCGCTCTACTGAGCACACAGCTTTTTTGAGGCTAATTTAGCCTTTTCTTCCAAATGATCACAGAACTGAACGTTGTTTGATATGTCAACGCCAAGAATTCCAATATTGGCTGAGGTTGTCAGGAGAGTGTTCTCAAAGCGAGGTGATACGACAAAGGCCGACTTTTTAGCGGTGAACGCACACAGCTGTGTCTTCCTGGGGTTGAATTGGACTAAGTTGAGTCGACCCCATTCCGAGATTTTTTCGAGCTGAGTCTCGATTTCAGACACTAGCTTGTCCCGATTCTCATTGACGTGGACTAGAACTAAGTAAAGACGAGAGAGACGAATTATTTAGTAATGCTTTGTATTTTTTTTTAATTTGATCTCGCGTACCGGGGCGCTTGCGGTTTATTTAATAGATAGAATTTTAAGCACATATTACAATCGAAATACATTAATTGTTAGCATATGTGTACATTACATTTGGAAAGATGATCACCACTCATCTTCACTTCTTATCGCCACATTTTACCGACGCGACCTGATAACGTTTATCGACTATTTCAAGCGAAAAACGGGATTGATGGCTTTACATGCTTATCCTGACCTTACGATCTGAGCCGAATAGACTACCACGAGGCAGTATATTAGGTAGATAATAATGTCATATCAGATAAGGGCATAGCCACAGATTATATAGGTAATATCTTTATCTTTTTTTTTTACTTTTTTTTACTATCGTTAGAATTTGTTACTACGGTATAGCTAGATTATGTAACAGTTACTATTGTATAGAGCTCCATTAGGGCCCTAACTAAATACTTTGCAGATTCAAAACTTACTTTCTTATCGACCTCCAGCGACTTCCAGCGTATAATATAATGTTCTTTTAAAATATTTATTTATTTCTTTATTTATACTAACATTAGAAAGAGGAAAGATTCGACTTTTTGTTTGTTTGTGACGATTTATCTCAAAAACTACTCGACCAATTATAAAAATTCTTTTAACTTTGCACTACCCAAGCTTTTTTTCTCAGCATAAAAAAAAGTATCTTCACGCCCGTATCCCCGAAGGGGTAGGCAGAGGTACAACAATGGCACCCACGATTAGCCGAAGATACTTGGTCCCACAAATGTGATAGGTGGCAAGCCTATCGCCAACCGGGCACTTTCCAATCCCAGGCAACTTTGTGTTTGATCTGAAAAACACTTTTTTTTTAAGTGCCCGACCCGAGAACCGAACCCGGGACCTCATGTGGTCGACGCCAACGCTGGACCACTAGACCACAGAGGCGATTAGCATAATTAAGGTAAATTGCGAGAAAATGCTTAATAGAATTAAGTAACGCCTTTTGTGCAATAAAGTGTTTAAAATTTAAATAAATAAATAACTTTTTAAAGCTACATTGTCTAAGAGTGATATAGACTACTTTTTAACCGAGTGATAAAAGGAAAGTAATGATTTTTGATCACGCGAATAAAGACGCTGGTAAGTGCTTGTATGTGATATTGTTGTAAATTTTGCCGTATCGCGATAATTCTTTTGTATTTAAATCAGCTATATTCTAAATTTGAGAACAGCTCAAGTTTCAACAAAACCGGTTACAATTAATATAAATAAACAAAAAATCAAACCAGAATTTAGGTTTTTTGATACTCCGTGTTGGTCCGGGCCCCACTTGAAGAATAGACCTACTGATGTTTTGCTTACCATCGTGACTACTAGGTGGTAGAGTTTTGCATTGTCTCGCCCTGGTCTGGTACCACCGCCTTACCTATTTCTGCCGCAATAGCGTCAGTGCTTGCCACTGTCGTATTTCGATTTGCAAAGTAAGATATCCGGTAAACTATTATTATGCATGTGGCAATAAGACCCCGCCATAAGGATAGCAAAGCACCATTAACACCTTTAGTGTTTGTAGGCCATAGTTTCTCTTTTCGAGGAGGAGGGCCATCTGCTT
Organism: Apodemia mormo; assembly: GCA_036924255.1. NCBI lineage: Eukaryota > Metazoa > Arthropoda > Insecta > Lepidoptera > Riodinidae > Apodemia > Apodemia mormo. The sequence goes on along the minus strand of JAUPFN010000019.1, from coordinate 17,802,435 downwards.
ATTTGCTATCGTATGATATCAAAACATATATGTTACTAGGTGGTAGAGTTCTGCATCGGCTCGACCGGGTCAGGTACCACCGTCTTAACTATTACTGCCGCAATAGCGTCAGTGCTAGTCACTGTCGTGTTCCGGTTTGGAGGGTAAGGTAGCCGGTAAACTTATGCATGTGGCATTAGACCTCGCCACAAGATAGCAACGCACTATTAACATCATTGGTTTCTATAGGCGATGGTTGACTCTTTCCATCAGGAGACCCATCTGCTTGTTTGCTATCTTATAATGTATTAAAAAAATATATGTATCATCTTTCCTCTTGCTCTTCTAGAATTCGTAGGAGTGATTTCATGAAACGCGACTTAAGTATGTAACCACCGACCACACCAATATTAAGAGACACGATGTTGGGCGCAAAATGCGTAGCCGCTCAAATCGCATCTCCGCTTAAATAGTGTCACAATTCAAAAAATCGTAAAATCACTTTTATTTTACCATTCGTATCTTATTATGCCATAGTTTTATCTCGAATGGTGAATTAGTACTGTTTTAAATGATTTGATACTAGATCGCGTTAGTGACGTTAGTGGCGTTGAATGGAAAAGCGAAAAAAATTGGCAGGTGCAACTTTAAACCATCTTTAAACCCCCTTTACTTGAGAAATAGTTTTTTGAATTGTGACACTATTTGAGCGGAGGTGCAATATGAATAATTAATGTATGTAAAAAATCGTGTCGAATAAAAAGCCAAATGCCGGTTTCGGAAACGCAAATTAATTTTAACAAGCAATTCATCTCTATTTAACATAATTTTTACAAGCAAATAATCAGTTAAACACAGATTAATTGCTTGTTAAAATTAATTTGCATTTCGGAAACCGGCTGTATGTCTTAAGGAATATCTCTGGAGTGATTTTATTTCATCGGTAAGTATTATAACTCTGTATTTTTTGTGTAAATGCAAACAACACTGACAAACTAAGGAATTGTCATGAAAAGCATATCCAGTTTAATCCGTGTGTATAGTAGAAAGCCGGGAACGCGCTCTATTTGAATATAGCAATGAGCGCGCGCGATGGCAGAGTTGGCCATAAGATCAGTAGTAGATTCAATTAGGGGGCTCCAACTTCTCTCTTGCAAACCTTGAAAAATTGGACAATTACCTTGTTAAAGTTGACCTTCATTTTAATCAAGACAAACAATAATTCGCTGAATCAAAGCCCCTTAAACAAAAATTCCACAACTGCGTCAGATGCTTCGGATCATATAAATGTGATTACTGTAAGGTTCTCTCGTTTTTTACCCAACTGGAGAAGAGTAATGTTTTTATCAGTCTATATGTTAATACAGGGTATTTAACATACAGGTGTTACTTTTAAAAGTCCAGCCAAATTTTAAAATTAGGAACTAAATATTAAATTGATACTGCGTTTTATTGTTGTAAAATTATTACAAGATAATATAAAAATATTCGTTTAAAAACATTCCACTAACATTGGGAATTGGATGCATCAAGTCTTGTGAATGAATTCTGTAATGCTGGCAGTGTGTTTTTTTTTACATTATAATTACGTTAGTAACTATTATGTAATCTGTCGCTCTAAGTACATTTTTCCTTATCACTTTTAATCTGAGTGCTAAGTGTGAGTTTTTCTTTTCGCATTCGATCGTGAGCGCGTTTGTAGTTTACTAGGAATTTGTATGTGATTTGTACAACGCCACCTAGTGGTAAACGTGAGAAACGAGTTTACCACTAGGTGGCGCTGTACAAATCACATACAAATTCCTAGTAAACTCGAAACGCGCTCACGATCGAATGCGAAAAGAAAAACTCACACTTAGCACTCTGGTCGAAGGCACTAAAATATTTTAGTTCGAATTTTGCGTACTTAATTAAAATTATATCCCTGTATTATGTCTTTTGTGTCAGATAAAAATAAAATGTTGAATTATTAATTTTTTTTTTGTTATGTAAATCTAAAATATTATCGATTCGGAACAGCCTTTAGCCGGACCTTTAAAAGTTAAAAAGTTAAAACCCTATATATTATGTATGTTTGTAATGTAGCGTTCCAGAGTCACGAGAGCCGATTTCGATTATTTTTACGTCAATCGATTTGTCTTAAATATGGAACATTATCTATTCATTCGAGATCTTAACCATTCAAGTATCACTAAAGATATGACATTGGCATTGATATAAAAAACCTAAGATACACAATCAGTGTGTCAAAAACGTCCTCCAAAAATGAGTGCACAATTTTAAATTGTGCACTCATTTCAAATAAAATCGCGTCGGCCGCGTCACTGTCAATTTTATTTATTTTCGTACATTACTTTGTAAAAACAACTATAAGTCTTGCACTTAAGGTTGGATATGCAAAGACATATGTTTTTGCCATATCTATAATTACTTAAAAGAAATTAGGGACACTTTTGAGTGTCAGTTTTGTTCGGGACATTGGTCAAAATTCATAATGGTGACAACCAGACGCCATAATGTCAAAAATTAATAAAAAAATCCAAGAGTTACGTCAAGCTCGTCGAATATGTATTTAAAAATCATTATAGATTTCTTTAATATTATTTCATCTTCTTCTTCTTATATATAAAAATCAATTGCTGTTCGTTAGTCTCGCTTAAACTCGAGATCGGCTGAACCGATTTGGCTAATTTTGGTTTTGAATTAATTGTTGAAGTCCAGGGACGGTTTAAAAGGTGAGAAAATACAGAAAAAAATAAGAGTAGATAAAAAGGCAGAACAACGTTTGCCGAGTCAGCTAGTTTTAAATAAAAATTTAGGGTTTGTAAAAAAAAGTGTCTCATGTCCGTATCTCCGAAGAAATAAGCGGAGATGCAACCAGTGCACCCACGATTAGCCAAAGACATTTACGGCCGGTTTTCGAAACGCAAATTAATTTAACATAATTACACATTTAACATAATGATCTATTAAAAACAGATTAATTGCTTATAATTTAATTTGCGTTTCAAAAGCGGACGTTTGTTCCACAGTTTGATAGGTGGTAAGCCAATCGCCAACTAGACACTTGTCCAATCCTGGGCAACGTTCTTTTTATCATAAACTAAAAGAAAACATATTTTTGATTTGCCCAACCCGGGAATCGAACTCGAGACCTCTTGTGGTCAACACCGATACCGGATCACTAGACCAAAGTGGTGACATAGAGTATGTAACGATTTAAAGTTAATTTTCCCACTTAAATATCAGGTAATACTTTTTAATATGTTATCGTACAATTTAATATTTTATTATTCTGACCTCATCGCGTCTGGATACAATATATTAAATATTAGTAACAGTAAAAAATTATGTAACATTAATTTTACTGATTATTACAATATTATTTAATGGGGGAGGGGTGCAAGGTTTAGTACAGTAGAGTAGAGTTGTATAATTAATGCTTATGTTATGGTTATATATAAATAATAATATAAATAATAAATATTCCCGTTTCACCCTTTGGGTGTGGAATTCTAAAAAGGTTGTGTGCAAGTTAAACTAATGTAGATAGGGTTGGTTCAGTACATAATTATCCAAATAAATAAATAAATATTCACGGGACAAATTACACTTACAGATCTAACCCTAAAGTAAGCAAATTATTTGCTTGTGTTATGGATGTTAGCCAACGATACTAATACATAGAAATACATATATAAATACAAGAATATATTTAATAAACACCCAAACAAATCGGTCGGTGGTTTATGTATGGTTATTCGCTAGTTAATATTATTTTATCTAGCTGTCCTTGCTGAATAATATTTTCATTGTGTTGGGTAGTTAATTATTGGGTAGATGAAAATGACCTACCATTTTGTAGTTTAGTAGTTTGTGCTAGTTTGTTATTATTTTTAATCCCTGGGGCAAAAAGAGGTGTTATAAGTTTAACAACTATGTTTGTGTTTGTCTGCTTGTATGTCCGTGTATCTGTCTGAGGCACCGGAACTCTTAAATAAGTAGACTGATCAGGATGAGATGTTTTATTAACTTCCCGCTACGTATGGAAGTGACTGATTTTACCCCGATTTTCGAAAATCGAGTTTTCACCTCGTCTCCACGTTTTGAGGTCCTAGAAACCTTTTCCGACTATTTTTACGACGACTTCAGCATGTTTATATGTACGTATGTGTGTATGTAAACATCTTATAACTTTTGAATGGCTGGACCGATTGAAACGCGATTGATTGCGTTCGATTGGATTCCGCTCAACTTAAACTTCCTAACAATTAGAAAATTTCCCGTGCCGACACGGGAGGTTTTAAGTGAAAATTTGAACCAAGTCGGCTCGGGAGATTTTGAGAAATTTTGAAAATATCCCAAAAAAATTAAGGCGCAACAGTATTTTTTTAATATAACTTCCAGATTAGTGTACCGATTGAGCATAAATACAAATCAGCTCTATTCATTAAGAAAACTACGTCTAATACATAAATTGCATGAAAATCGATTTATCCGTTTGGGAGTAATCGTTGACGAAAAATTTTGAAAAAGTGTTTTTTCGACGTTGCTTCGAAATTTTTCAACCAAGTTGTTTTTGGTATTATAAATCACTAGTTTAAAAAGCAAGTTAGGTACTTAATATTCACCACGATATTAACTCCCTCAATAAACTGACAAGGTTGCGAAGTTACCGGTCTTATAATCCTACTAGCAAAGTATAGGACTCCACGCTTCACTATGATTCCATAAATTCTAGTATTTATATATGTATTTCTATTTATTAGTATCGTTGACTAACACCTATAATACAAGCAAATAATTTGCTTATTTTGGGGTCAGATCCGTAAGTGTACTTTGTCCCCTGAACATTTATTATTATTAATAACCGATTGACCGAGCTTTGCTCGGTTTTTCACATACTTTTGGAACCGATCTTTTCTTGGACCTTGAACCTTGATAAATCGATTCCTATAGAATATATATTTTTTTTTCTGTATCTGGTTGACCGAGCTTTGCTCGGTTTTTCACATACCCATATCTTGGGAACCGAGCTTTTCTTAGATTTGGAACCTTGATAAATTGATTCCTTGACCCGATAAACCTCTAATTTTTGACTTTCATGAAAATCTTTAGAGCTGATTCCGAGATTCCAATTATATATATACAAGAATTGATCGTTTAAAGGTATTAGATTTATTATCCAGCTAAAAAGTGTTAATATCCTATTCTCTAAAAACTGCTAAAATGAGTGTTGCGGTTTTCAAAATTTCTAAATGTATAACCAAGAATTGGTTTCTAAAAAATTAACAGTAATCATAATAAAACTGCTAACAGTTTTATCGAGAGACATTTTTAAAATAATTCTTAGTTTTGTAGTACCCAAAACCTCAAAATCAACCTTTGCCGTTTGTGGCAAAACCGATTTGTGGTCTAGTGATCTGGCGTTGGCGGTCACGCCAAAAAGCTCCAGGTTCAATTCCCGGATCTGGCAATTAAAAAATATTTTTTTACGGTTTTCTGATAAAAACAATGTTATCCAGGATTGAATATTCCCTGATTGACGTCAGTCATCGTGAAAATAGTCGGAAAAGGTTTCTAGGACCTCGAATCATGGAGATCTGACAAAAACTCTACTATCAAAAGTCGGGGCAAAATCAGTAACTTCCTTATCTACATACGTAATGGGAAGTTAAAAATGTTGATATTTTGAGTTGTAACAGTATTTAAATTATAATATTTAGTATGGAATAAATACATATCATAGTAGTTTTTATATTGAATTCTCATCACTTATGTAGAAATAATCTTATGTTACCTATCATATTTGACCTTGGTCCTTTTTTTAAAACATGTTGCGGTTTAGTTGTAATGAAGAATAATCTACAGGAGAGAACCCTTTTTGTTAAATGATAATACATACTTGAAATTTCGTGAATGGTTTTAAAGGAAGTAAAAAAGTAGCGAATCTACTAAATTTTGTCCCCACGGTTTTTTTTGAAAGAACCTATTGTGAAACAATATCTTGTGATAACATCATATTTAATCTGTTGGTCTAAAACAACTCAGTGGGAATTCGTCAGATACTATGACCAACTGATAACATTAATAATTATTAAACAATTCAGTGAAAGTGAACTTTGTTTACATAAACATTGTTTATATTGTTTTCCTGCCCCAACCTAAAATGCTTACGGCATTTTCGCGGTAATAGACAATCTCTTCAGTGCATTTTTTTGTAGAACAATAGTTATAAAATTATCTTGTAAATGCGTTAAAACTATGTATGTATCCACCAAGAAAGAAACCCCATGTATTAATACATATTATTATGAATGTATAAATCTACCCGTCCACAATTTTATGTATGTCTCTATATTGCGGTTTGTTACGCTTTCATGGCTGACCGCAAAAGCAATTTTTTTTTAATTTGGCAAGGAGACAGTGAGACCCGGATTCAAACAAGAGCTACTTTTTTGAAAAAAATCAATCCCATACAAGGCTGAAATAAGAGATGAAAGTTTGTATAAAATATGATGACGTGTTCCTTTACACGGGGGTGATGCTGCGTGGATCAGCTAGTTTGACATATTTTGATTATGCTCATTTAAGTATACGCAACACTTTCTAAAAACAACGTAAAGAGATGTTTGGTAAACTTGCCGAAAAAAGCCCCTCACGAAGTTTCATGTATTAATTATTTAACAAAAAGGATTCCATGCGGTGGACTAGAAGCAGTTAGCAGTGATGTCATCGATGCTTTAAAGACTATACCGCATTCTTTTGAAATCAAATGTAAAATATTTTATATTAATAGGAACAATATTGTAGAAACCATACTAATACCACAACCAGCCTCACTATCTATCTATTATGACATATTATAATGATGAACTGTTACACTACTTGAGAGCAAAGCTACGTGGGTCAGATGATAAATAAATAAATATTGTGGGACTTATTACTCGAACTGATCTAACCCCAAAGTAATCAAATTATTTCAGAAATCAGAAGTATTTTATTCAATAAAACTTTTTACAAGTTATTTTGACACGCCAACATATTTTTTTTAAAAACTACTACCGGATCATCGGTGTTAGTCAATCTATATTAATATTATAAATGCGAAAGTTTGGATGTATGGATGGATGTTTGGATAGATATTTGGATGGATGTTTGTTACTCAATCACGCAAAAACTACTGAACGGATTTGAATGAAATTTGGCACACAGGTAGCTGATGACCTGGAATAGCACATAGGCTACTTTTTATCCCGGAAAAATGAAGTGATCCCGCGGGATACGCAAAAAACTGTGTATAATGCAGCGGGCTGCACGCTGCAGCTAGTAATATCTATACGTAGAAATACATTTATAAATTCTGATATATGCTTATAAATAGATACATATATCAGAATTTACATATAGATGTTGATGAACATACAGATGTTAATACGTAAAGGAAAAACTTTGTGCCCCTTTTTAAGACAATGACGCAAACGGTGGAGTATGAATTTCTAGTCCAATTAAAGTTTACATTGGGGAGAATTGCAAAAGCCTGATCTTTTTAAATAATATTTATGGTGCAATAAATATACATATGTACATTAAATTAATAAAAATAAACATTATATTACATTCATGCGACATACATGATAATATACACACTTTTATACTACTTTCTTTTACGGCTAAAGTCTGTTGTCAAATTTATACGAGATTTTGTTGTTTAATCTGTGGTCGATTTTAGGCCGCAAGAATAGCGAGTGTAAAGTAATATATCTAATCACAGTTCATCAAGTAAAAGTGCATCAAATCATGGTAAAATTAAGAAGCTCTTGCGATGGAAAGAGAACCATGCTTATATACATCAAAGATGTCAACGTTGTGTTGCCATCCGTGTGGTAGGATGGTAATGCCATATTTATTAGTTTACCAATAACCTTACCCTCCAAATTGGAACACAACAACGGTTAGCATTAACGCTATTGCGACAAGAATAGGGAGCACACATTGATATTGTATATCAATGGGAGCACATGAAACAATGTTGGCGAGACGTTGCGGAACTTTACCACCTAGAAAACATATTATTTTACCAATCGTTCGCTTTTACGAAATACCTGACAGAATAGCAGATGGTCTTTAATCGAAGAGGCCCGAGTAAATCAATACACATTTGATTAACAGAAGTAAATCGAGAGAATCGCCTGGGAATCGTCGATGTTACGTGAATTATTACAAGTATTTTGTATACAGGGTTACTTTTGAAGATCCGGCCAAATTTAAGAATTAAGAATTGAAGGTGCGTTTTAATTATTATTGTAAAATTATTGCAACATAATGTTGGGAATAATCTAGAAACGTGAAGAGTTGGAACGCTGGAGGGATCTAGAAATAAAAGAAAGAGATACCTACTCCTATTTATAAACAAATAGTTGATCAAACAAAAACAATAACAATAGATATGCCATAATGGATTTTCTGGTGTAAGGCATAAGGCATAAGGGTGAAAATAGCGTGTACTAGGACTTGTTTAACAAGTTTTGTTTACAATTAGAAGTGATTCATTGATTACGCGATAAATTTAGATTTTTCTGGATTCAAGTAGAACTTTACCCTGGGTATAAATAGGGATGTGTTGACAAATACAGGGCAGTTTGATACAGTGATCGAAAGCGATAGTACAAGCGACCAGTGCAAAGCAAAGTGACCAGTTTCAGTGAATACGAGAATGCTGCGAGTGTGACCAGTGTGTATAGTGTATTTACTTATTACATTTTGTTGTTTATGTACTTGTGTTATAAATACACGGTTTTAATACAAGTGGCGTTTTCTTGCAAATTACAGTTTAGAGGGTTAGGTAGCCGGTAAACTTAAGCAGGTGGCATTAGACCTCACCACATGATAGCAACGCATTATTAACATCTTTGGTGTTTATAAGCAATTATTGACTCTTTTCATCAGGAGACCCACCTGCTTTTTTGCTACCTTATGATATAAAAAAATAGTCTATATATAGATGATGATTTCTGTTTCTATTACGAGAGATCCGATTGTTTGCTATGTAATACTACCTATAAAAAGTTTAAAATGTAAAAATACATACCAGCCAATCCCATTAGTACTGAATAGGTAGAAAACAAGCTGAAGTCTACAACGTCCATGTTAAATTTCTTCAATGTATAGTAGAACAACACGGATCCTTCCCCTGTAACAGGAACGATTTAAGACATGAAACCTTATCTCCTTTTTATTTAGTGGTGTGTATGCATTTCAGGTGTATGTATGTATTATATTTATGTATAAGTAGTTAACGCTACAGTACTTGATAGATTGCAAAAACTGAAAATTCCACGTAATGTTGTTAAGGTACAATAAATATTATAAGCAAAGTATGAATATTTGTTAATTCTTATGGCGTAATATTATTAAGTATGTATATAAAAAAACCTCCACGAAGCGAAACATTTTTACAATAATTATTTAAACATTTTTTTTTTCATTTACAATTAAGACAGAAGTACTAGAAAATTTTGTTAGTTAACAATCGTTTAACTTGTTGAAAAATTAATTTTAAATAAATTTTCAACGGAAATAAATTATTTATGGTGTTCAGAATACATCATAATTTTTTCAAATTTAAAAAAGAATATTCAATACCTTAAATAAATTATGTGTCGTACTCGCTTTAAGGACGTGCAAGCAATCTAAAAATGTCGTGCGGAGACCTATTTTCAGCTTTAAATTAAAATTATAAATAATGAAGATAGAGTTCCGAGATCTAAAAAATTTTCTTGAAAATTTCCTCTTCTTTCCGAATCTTTTACTTTAAATTTCTTAATATTAATAGTTTTCGAAATATTGACAAAAAGCGAAATGCCATTTTTTCATCATTAATTGTTTATAACTTTTGCAATTTTTATGTGCTAATACACGCTTTTTGCATCTTTTTCTAGGCGTCATTCCGGATCCAATGAGCTATTGCACATAATTTAAAGAGCAGTATCTCTATTTTAGACGATTTTTGACTTGTCGAGCAGAGTAAGTAATATGTTGTCGACTCGAAGTCATTATTTTTTATGTTTTATAATTCAGGTAAGGTTTTAATCGAGTTTACCGTACTCCTTGACTGAATTATTAATAAAGATGATTTATAACAAAAATTGTGTTTGCCAATAAAGCTAACCTTACTGGTTAATTAGAAATATTGTCCGTTAGATGGGATAATTAATAAAACATTTAAAAATAAGTTATGTAACAATAAATAAAATTACCTCTATGGACGTCACAATCTTGCAACTTTTATACAATGTCTATAATTTTCAACTGACGAAAAAACGGAAATGATTATTTTTTCATATAAGTATGTAATATTGTTGGAAAGGGATAATATATTTTAATTCTAATAATCTATTTAGGCGTCCAAGCACTTGTACTAAATTTCATAAGTGTGATATTGGTAATTTTGTACGTTTGTGAGTTTATATATTTGCATATTTGTCTACGAATTACTCAAGAACTAAAAGCCTAATCGAGATTTCTTTTTTCGATTTGCATCTATATTCCATCTTAGGGAACAAAGTTTCAACAAAATCTGTTCAGTAGTTAAAAAGTGCCTCGAGAATCGCACAGTTGTGGATTTCCAGACATCGAGTAGATCGAGTGGAGTTGGCTCCGAGTGCTCTGCCAAGAAGGTCATAAAAGGTGACCGATTGGCTATAAGAGTCACTACCGTCATAGCTACTAGTGTAGTAGTGTAGTGGTGGAGTTCTGCATTGTCTCGTCCGGGTTTGGTAACACCGCCTTAACTATTTCTGCCACAATAGCGTCAGTGCGTCACTGTAGTGTTCCGTGGAGGGTAAGGTAGCCGGTACACCTATGCATGTAGACATTGCCATGAGATATCAACGCACCATAAACACCTTTGGTGTCTATAGGCAATGGTTAACTCTTTTCATCAGGAGACCCATCTGCTTGTTTGTTATCTTACGTTATAAAAAAAAGAATAAGTCACCTCAAACTCGGCTATAACTAATTAATTACTTTATTTGATACAAAGATTTTCATAGCAACATTTTTGAATGCTGTTCTTTACGAGTAAGCTGTTAAAGTATTAGTTAAGTAAATGATAGGAATTGCCATTCAACTGCTGTAAAGAATTTTAACAATTTACCTCTACAAGATTTTCCTAAAAGTAGAAATGTCCTTTTGCAAGGTAAATGACTATTTCAAAAATAACAAATAAATGAAATTGTGAATTAATTTATTAATTCAATTTAATTTTGCATAATTTTCGAAACTTTCAACAATGTAAGACCTATGCAATTTACAATATTTGTTGCAATAAACGATTGATTGATTGATATTGAAACATTACAACTTATATAACGAATAAAATAATTTTATCAATATACAATTTAAATAAATAAAATACATACCAAAAACTGGTCCCATCACTACTATGTGAGCCCATACAATCATCCAAATTTGCCTTAATTCTTGGCCACGGGTCAAAAATAACAACGAAATAGTATTCCAAGCATTCAAAGGATTAAAAAACTGTTTCAGCTTTTCAAAAAATGTACCTTCCAAACTTGTTTTATTAACATCATGAATTCTAAAAAAAGTATAAATTAAAGCGAAGGCATACAATCCAGCTGATATTCCGAATATTCCATAATATCCAACTGCTTCGGTAAGAACACCACTAAGAGCAGAACCTAAAGGTATACTCAATGTTACTATAACAGCTACGATACCAACTCTAAGGGTACGGGAATCTACTGAAGTAACATCTGCGATGAAGCTGTACGAGCCCATCAAAGCAATCGATAATCCTCCTGTAAAAGCTGCCGGTATTGCTTGTATTAATCCAGTAACCCATAAAGGTAATTCCATGAAATAATAAGTTGTTAGAAGCAATCCTATGGCAGCGATCAGTTCTCCAAACACAGGTACCAGCATTAATGCTTTTCGGTTTCCAACTTTATCGCTCCAAGCTCCAACAAATAATATCATTATAGCTGGTATTCCGCTTTGCAATGGTTCTTTCCAGCTAATCATATTAGCAACCAATGTTTGTGCATCTGTCATAGCTTTTTCTGTAACAGAATCATTCGCCAGTCCACCAATTCCATCAAGACATAGTTTTTCTGTATAGTTTAAGTCAGCACGACAAGCTTTTTCTAAGTTAAGTTTTTGTACAGCAACAGCTGATATTATACTTGGTAAAATATAACAAAATAAGAAAGGCTCTACAGTGAAAAAGGTCAAAATCTTAACAATTATAGGTTCAGGCTTTTTTTGAGCTTCTCCATTTGGTACTGTCACTTCGGTTGGTTTAATTTGATTTAATTCTGTTCCGTTTTGGTTTTCACTCGACATTTTTTATAACACGTCTAATTTGAATATTTATATGCACAAATATTTTATTTACAACTTAAACTAAGACAACACAATACAAACATGTTTCTCCAATGACTTTTTTAGTGACTTTGAAGCTCTGAGTAAACTTGTTTCCGTCTAATCAAAACTAACTTGTTTATCCTTAACGATGGTCATCAATTAATAATATTTATGTCAAAGTTCAAAATATTTATTATGGGTATATATTTTGGTTTTATGAGTATAAATGAGATCTTTTTAGTCAAAAAAATACTCAAAAAAGTTAATTCACCTGCACGTACCATATAAAAATGTAATTTAAATAACGTTAGGAAGTTTATAGTGTCGTGCTATTAGTTATACATTCGTAAATTGCGGAATACATCAAAAAGAAAGAAAGAAGCATTTATAGTGATAGTTTGGGCCCCTTTAAAGAATAATCCATCTGCCGTTCTGCCGAGCAGTTCGTAAGAAGCGAGCGAATTATAGCCATATAATATGAGTCATTCATATTTCGTGGCTACTAGGTGGCAGAGTTCTGTATTGTCTCGCCCGGGTCTAATACCACCACCTTAGCTATTCCTGCCACAATAGCGTTAATGCATTTAACTGTCGTTCTTCGATTTGGAGGGTAAGGTAGCCGGTAAATTCATACATGTGGAATTAAAACTCCACCACAGGGATAGCAATGCACCGTTAACACCTTTGGCGGCGATGGTTTTCACTTTCCATCAAGTGAGCCATCTGCTTGTTCACTATTTTATGACATAAAAAAAGCATGTGCTCATAATAATTATGAACGCCTACATGTTTTTCACCCAACATCGCATTTCTTTTATTTATGTGATCTATGTTTGAAATTATAATACACGTATCTAATTTTTAATAATTATATGATGAAGTTTCACCAAACTATGACGATAGAAAACCTAAATTATTCTCAGTTTATTTGTTTAAAGAAAACGCCTTAAATTTTGGTAGCTAAACGTTTTTTCTTAATTATTGCTATTATATTAATTTAGGAGCTTAATTATTATTCAATACTGTCTATTGCAGCTGCACTCAACCTTTTTTACTTTTAGGTGCTCAATAAGTATTCAATTAATTATTCTCAGTCTACTTGTTTAAAGAAAACGCTTTAAATTTTGGTAGCTAAACGTTTTTCTTCACTATTGCTATTATATTAATTTAGGAGCTAATTTGTATTCAGTACCGCCTATTGTATTTGTACACAAACTTTTTTACATTTAGATGCTCAATAAGTATTCAATACTGCGTATTGCAGCTATATTCAACTTTTTTAAAAAGGCCAGATACACGTTTCATGCTCTCGCGAACCGCAAACAAAAATATAAAAATAATAGCCTACTCAGCAGCCTTTTACGTTATACAAAATTTTTGGTGAATCGCAAGTTTCGGATACAAAAATTATTATGCGCTATTTCAGATTACCTGAGCGTGTATCAAATTAAGTTCAAATCGACATCCAAACCGATTTCAACTTAATTTGGCCAGTTTTGTGTTACTGATTAACACACATCTAAATATACAAACTTTGCCATTTGAATGCCATTTAATATAGAAAATACTTTTTTAAAAATTTATCGAGAACTAACTTGTTGCTGCATGCAAACCTTATAAAATTATATAAATAAATCTTTAATCGTGACCGCCCCGTAGATGGAGTGTTTAGCGACTCTGACTACGCAATCGACGGGCTCGGGTTCGATCCCCGACGGGTACAAGCATATTTTGTGTGATGAGCATGAATGTTTGTATTTACGAGTTTGAGTGTTTATTGAATTTTTATGTATTAGTATGGTTGACTAAGACCTATAACACAAGCAAATAATTTTCTTACTTTGGGATTAGATCAGTAAGTGTAATTTGTTCCGTGAATATTACTATTGTGAAGTATCTTCACGCCCGTATCCCCAGGGTTAAGCAGAGGTACAACAAGTGCACCCACGATTAGCCGAAGATACTTGGTCCCACAAATGTGATAAGTGGCAAGCCTATCGCCAACCGGGCAATTTCCAATCCCGGGCAACTTTGTGTTTATCAGAAAACTAAGAAAACACTTTTTTTTAAGTGCCCGACCCAGGAATCGATCCCGAGACCTCATGTAGTCTCTAGTAACTCCAATGCTGGACCACTATACCGCAGAGGCGAATATTATTATTATTGTGTTCCAAGAAACATATTTGTGTATACTACATATTGGAAACAGAAGATATTATGCTCACGTACGCACAGCCGAAGAATGTTAAGAGGCAGTTAACACTTTAGAGTTTAGACCAACTTTTGGCGAGAAATCAAATTTTTCCAACTCCTAATTTTTTATATTATAAGGTACTTTTATTTAATTTAATTAAACCATTAGATAGTATTAATCTTTTAAATATTGCCTCAATTAAACAGATTTTTTAATTATTAATTGTATTTCTTATAACAAATGTTCTCCGAAATCAAGTTTAGACAATTACGCAAAGAAGCTATTTTTTCCAAAAAATATTGCTACTGCTACTACAATATCTAATTAATTAAGCAAATATGTCTATTTTAACGAAAATTAACGAAACATTAACTGAGTTTTTTGTTATCAAAAACTGAAATTTCCCTATAGAAATTGGCATAGAATAAAACTATATTCTATTGTTATGCAAAAATAAGTCACTTAAATAAAATTTATTTATTTATTATTTCAAAAAGAAATAAAAGATAATACTATAAAATCCGCTACGTCCGTCCGTGTGCCAAAATTAGTACCGCGTAGTAATAATTAAAATATTAAAAGAATCAATAATATTTTCATTTTATCAGCACTAGGTGCACTATATGGACGACGACGTCAGCTCTTGTATCGATTAAAAATATCTAAATTTCAGTTGAGCGATTTTGTGAAATGCCTCTTAATAGTATTGTTAGACACTATTAACAATGTACTTACAAGTACATTTAGTTTCACTTCACAACATATATATTTTTGGTATATTACTCGACCGGTTTCACTTTTTAACCCACCATTGGTGATGTCAATTTCACTTACAACATTGGTGGCGCCGGTCTCACAGACCAGGGTTTTCAACCTAAGATTTCGCCAACCATTGGCTAGTTATCCTACTTTTAGTTAGTTTAGGTTTAATTATAAACACATTACGAAAATGAAACACAAAAATTCAGTTGATCACAGGTTGGCGGTTATTTTAATATTACAAACAGATTCTCTAATAATTTTATTTACTTATATGTATGTGTTTTGTTTTTAACATCATAAGATAGCAAATAATCAGCTGGCTCTCCTGATGGAAAGAGCAACCATCGCATATAGACACAAAAGATGTTAATTGTACGTTGCTATCCGTGTTGTGGCAATACCACATGCAAAACTTTACTGGCTACCTTAACCTCCAAACCAGAACACAGCAATGACAAGCATTGACGCTATTGCGGCAGGAATAGGTGAAACGGTGGTATTAAATACTCGGGCGAGCCGTTACGGAACTCTACTCCCTTGTACAATAATCAACAATCAGTCACTTTTTACGATCTGCCTGGCAGAACAGCAGTTGGTCTATTCTTCAAAGGAGCACGGACCAACATGGTTAAAAGATGTTTATTCTTTTTTAATCAACGGGACGTTTGCACTTACGCAATTCAAAACTTATACCTGTACATATTGTTATCTCAATGTCGTTTTCGCTTTACTTGAGTGATGTGTAACGCCTTTTTATTTTATATCAGCTGAGCACTTCTTTCAAACTATTGCTATTTTATAAACGTAGGTGCTTAAAAAATATTCAATGTTGACTATTAATAACGGCCGCCATAGGCGTTCAAGTAATTTGATCAAACAGGCTGGTCTAATCAGTTTGATCAAATTGGTATTATCTTTTAAGCGACCCTACTTGTGCTTCTTTAAAAACTGCCTGCAAACAATGTAAGTAGATTACATATTATATCAGTGCCTGCGCTTGACTTCCAGAACTTCGCAACTTTAAATTTATGCCTTTAAAAGCCAATTTGCAAGCTGTTAATTTTTTGGTCACTACGTCATGGTCTGCATAAGGTTATATTTCTCATTTTGGAACGAAGTTCCTTATCGCGCGTTGTGAAAGGGGGCTAGACGGAAATTTTTTTTACGAAAAGTTGTCACGACACTTTTTGCTATATATACTAGCAAAAAGCAGAGCTTTGTAGGGGCTCGCAAAGTTATACTATCTAGTAATATTGTTAGAAAAGTATTTTTATGAGAATTACATCTTTTAATGTATAGACTTTATTTATAATAATAAAGTCTATTAGTCTTTTAATGTATAGAAAAATAATAGTAGTTTGTTCACCAAGGCGAGAAAATGACCGATACCTTACGAGAGTGTAGTTTACTCAATACACTCAAGTTAGGTATCGCATTTTCTCCCGAGTGATACATACTGCTTTATACTACACCAATGAGGAAAATAAAAACATTTTAGTTAAAATTTATATTAAAATTATTACAATTATTGAAACTCCATAAATTCTTCATATGTTTTGTTGTACTTATGCTTGGACTTTTCTGGAAAAAGGTTTAAAATGACTGTTTGAGCTTCATTTAATTCAGGCGGCGTAAATAAACCTTCATTCTCGCTACTAGACATAGACATCAGAACAGAATGTAAGAAGAAGATACAATAAAAAACAAAAATCGCGCGTACAATCGTTTTTTTTTAATATTGAGGAGGCAAATGAAATAAAGCACATACTGCCAAGTTTCCTGTAGTAAATGCTAGTGACCAGTAACATTTTGATGTGCTTCGAGATACAAAGTTATGAATTTAAAAAAGTTAAAGGAGGGGAGAAATCCCATAAATTTTTGCCGCCCGCATATTGGTTCGCTTGGAATTAGGTACTTTATTTATTCTCGTGTTTCAAGTAAGAACTAATGTGCTTTCCGAATAGGTGTAGTATAAATAATAATTTCATCTCTCGCATTGTATATCTGCCAGCCAGCCCCCCCCTCTCCCTCTCCCTCTCCCTCTCCCTCTCCCTCTCCCTCTCCCTCTTATTGGAACGAATTGGAAAAAATTATTGGAACGAAGTTCCTTATTGCGCGTTGTGAAAAGGGGCTAGACGGAAAAAATTCTTACGAAAAGTTGTCACGACACTTTTTGCTATAGTAAGGTATTGTAAGCTGTGCGGCGTGCGGATGTTTCTCTGTCTCTCTCTCTCTCTCTCTCTCTCTTATAGAAAGCAAGCCAGATATTTTCATTTCTATTTTGCATTGAACAGTGTGGTGTCGCGACGATTATTTTTGTTGAGTGTATACAGGTTTTTTGTAAATAATAATGAAAGGAACTTCGTTCCATCCGGGTGTCCCTTGACACCTCTCAAGTTTTTTTTTTAATTGATTTCCGCTCATCTCTGAGGTAATCTTTATGTTTTATGTTCCATAAACAGAATTCATTTTGATATGTTTGTAAGAATTTTCTTCATACACCATGATACAACATTATGCAATGCAATACGTCCGCATAGGTCATAGGAAGACTTCCGTAGCAAAAACTAAGCCCTCGTAACACACACATGCCAACACACACATAGTTAAATTTTAAATCAAATATTTTAATCAAATTGTTTGATCAAATAAAATGCAAAAATTCATTTTTCATCAAGGCATTTGATTACTTATTAAATTTGGTCAAATTTTGCCACAGACATTCACGCCAATTTGATCAAAATGTTTGAACTTGTCTGATCAATTTGAATTAATTCCTTACAATCCGGTTTTCGTCGAGACCAGAGCACGGTTACTGCTTTAATTAAAATTACTGACGACATTCGGATGGCTATGAATAAAAAGCAGCTGACAGTTCGTAATTCACTTCTGCAGTGCTTTTAATAACATAAATTTTGAAACCTTACTAAGTTTATTACGTTCTATCAACATATCCCCTGTTGCGCTTAATTTGGTTTCAGTGCTATCTTTTAGGACGTAAACAACGCATGCAGAATCATGACCGTTTTTCGACTTGGGTTAACATTTCTACTGGGATCCCACAGGTTGCTGTACTTTCCCCTCTGCTCTTTTCCTTGTTTATTAATACCATCGTTAATAACCTTTCTTCTTTTTGTCATATGTACGCAGATGATATGCAAATTTACAACCAAGCTGCACTTCACAATCATGATAGTGCAATTCGTATAACCAGTCTATGCGTTAGTTCGTATAACTAGTCTAAGCGTTTTGGAATAAGTATTAATCCTGCGAAGTCACAGGCTATTAAATACGTAGCCATAATTTGATGCGTGAACTGGATCTAACAAAATTAACTCCATTGCCACTTGACGGAGCTGTTATACCGTATTGCAAAGAGGTTAAAAATTTGGGTGTGTACCTAGACAGTACTTTTTCATGGAATTCTTATATTAATAAGATTAGTCAAAAGGTATTTTCTGCAGGTAACTCCTTAAGACGTTTGCGCAATTTTCTCACTCTCACAAGTAATGCTGGCTCAAAGTTTGCTACTTCTTACTCTTGATTATGCCGATGTTTGCTATCCTGATCTCACTGAGGCTCAATTGAACAAGTTTGAACACCTTCAAAATTTCTGCATCAGGTTCGTATTGGGCTTGCGCAAGCACGACGATGTTTCAGAATTCCGTGATAAACTTAAATGGCTACCTATTCGACGTCGTCGTGATAGTCATATCTTTTACCTATTGTACAAAATTTTATTCGATCCATGGTCTCCATCCTACTTATAAGACAAACATTGAATATTTTTCTGATAAAGCACAACGTTCAAAAAAAAAACCTTATTTTAAAGTATCCTTCTCATATAAATGAATGGATAACCAAATTTTATAACTTCTCCTTTACTATTCAAGCAATACAAAGTTGAAATTCTCTTCCGTTGACCATCAGAGAGGCTTCTAATCTTTTCTCCTTTAAAAACTAGTCAGGAAATACTTTTCCATATTATAAACTTTACACACATACCTCACTGCGTTCATAAACTCAATATACAGTCAATTAAATACCTATATATTATGTGTTGTTTATGTATCTATATATCTCTGTTTTTTTATATCATAAGATAGCAAACAAGCAGATGGGTTTCCTGATGGAAAGAGTCAACCATCGCCTATAGACACCATAGGTGGGTTGCTATCTTGTGGCGAGGTCTTATACCACATGCATAAGTTTACCGGCTACTTTACCCTCCAAACCAGAACACGACAGTTACAAGCACTGACGCTATTTAAAATTTTAAAAAAATATTATTTTCGTCTACGAGTATGTACCATGTGTGTTTAGTAAAAGCGGTTATTTTAATATTACAAACAGATATTCCAATTTTATTTTTTTGTATACATTTGCTAACAGACAATTTATTTTGTGGGCTTTTTAACATGTGACTTTTAAAAGTGGTGACGGTTCCCACGCCACTAAATTAGTTAACTTCGAAGATAATTATAGGTTTAGCAGTATTCGTGATAAATGTCTCATAACTGAGGACTCATTTGTAACTGGCTGAGTGTAGGATACATCAAGAAGTATGTTCAAGTTACTATCTTTTTGTATCATTGGATAGCAAGGCTCTCCTGATGAAAAGGAACCATCGCCTATAAGATGATGATGGTGCTTGCTATCTGTGGGTCAAATGTTAACACCACGTGGTTAAGTGTATCGGTTACCTTACTTCGATAAAAGCGAACGATTGGCTATACATGTCACTATCATCGTAACCATTAGATGGTAGAGCTTTGCAACGTCTCGAACGGGTATTTGGTACCACCGCCTTACCTATTCCTGCCGCAACATCGTCAATGCCGGTTTGAAGAGCAAGGTAACCGGTAGACTTATGCACGTAGCATTACCATTCCGCCATAATAGCAACGCACTATTAATATCTTTGGTGTTTATACGCGATGGTTTATCTTTCCATCAGGAGAGCCATGCACTTTTTTGCCACTGAATGATATAAAAATATTATAATAATATGGATAATGATATTTAAAAAATGTGTAAATCAGTTGACCCTGTGGACAATCCCTGAAACTTCACGCTAAATTGAATTATTTTAAACTTGACGAAACAAAAATTAAACATGATTCTAAAGTTTGCAAAAATAATAGTATTTTAATGTTCGAAAAGATATATATATTTTCAAAATGATGTCTTTAAATTCCAACCTCGAACATAATCCATGGGGTTTTCGAAACGCTCTCATTCCAACCGTTTTTTGCGAATTCCCTTTTGACAAATCCAGCTTTTGCTTTCATACAATAGTGTCGATGCAAGCACAGAATTATTCCGGGCAAGATTAAGACTTAAGATATATTCTAAAGTAGTTTTCCTAATGACTCACACGCTCTTCTTTCTATATCAAGCACTAGGTGATAGAGTTTTGCAACGTCTCGTCCGTTTATTTGGTACTACCGCCTTACCTATTCCTGCCGCAATAGCGTTAATGCGTATCATTGTCATGTTACGGTTCGGAGGGTATAGTAGCCGGTAAATTTATGTATATTCCATTGCTAACCCAACACTCGGACAACAACGCACCATTAACATCTTTGGTGCCTATATGTTATGGTTTCTCTTTCCATCAGAAGAGTCATCAGTTTGTTTGCTATCTAAATTATATTCATAGATTAAAAGAAATAGCGGTGTACTTTCCATTCCTGATAAAATCACATCTTAGATGTAATATAAAAACCTTTATTAATACTTAATTACTGTTTTGAGTGGACGGTTGTGCCAGACGGGTGGTAATTCCCATCATCGCATTTTGACAACCTGGTAACAACTTATGCTTGTGTTTTGTACAGTATGCTTTACATGCTCGTTTGAGACATGGATGTTATCTAAGGTTAAGGTCTAAGGGGCTATCTATACTTTATAATAAATTATTGTACTTTATATTTGAATAAGATACTCTATACTTTTTGAATGCTCAAATATACGTACAAATATCTGTATTGTATATGTGTGGTGTAACCCCCATGGCAGGCCTCTGTCACTCGATGTACTTACGTGCCAAGATGCAGCTAGCTGTAGGCATTTAACTTAAATGCCTACAGCTAGCTGCATCTTGGCCATCGTGCATGTAACCTAATAGAGTAGCAATATGAGCCATTTAATTCCGAAACTGATCAGCGTTTTGCCACTGATAAATAGCAATTCACGCTCGCACAAAAGCAGTACCGCACCAACAAGTGACCTGTTTGTACGTCCCCGATACTCTCGAAAATATTCAAAGTTTGGTATATTATACCGCATAATGTCGTATTGTTCTATTAAATGGTGTGAAAAAAGCACCAAAACGTCGAAATATTAAACAGATGGAATTACGTTTCATCGACATCGATAAACATTGATTTTATTTTAATTTACTTTCATATAATATGGCTCAAGTTAAATGGACAGATAACAAGAAACACGTAGACACTTGTTTATGCGTTTTGCACTTGCCTAGGTGTAACCTATATATATATATATATATATATATATATATATATATATATATATATATATATATATATATATATATATATATATATATATATATAACTATCCCATTTTATTCAATACTTCTTTACTATTGATGCGTTATTATCACACTAACCTTGATCGGCCAATCACAGCATTACAACCGGCGTAGTGTTTTGGCGGAATTTGTTTTCTAACAAAACAAACAACATTGCCACTCTAACTGGTTACATACTCGATGATTTTGGCCATAGACCAGTATATAATATTATGTTTTATAGACCGGAAACTTCAACATCGTTAAAAGGACGTCAGCGCCATCTATAAATCAAGCATACACTATGTAACGGAAGCCTCTTATCATATCTATTTCTTAACTTTTTATTAGATCTCTGACATATTATGAAAATAAAACAAAAAACTTTACGTCGTAGAATAGATTTATTTTGTCAAATTATAAACCAAATTATAGCAAAATTATGAGGTTTAATCACTGAAAACTGATTCGACACTACTAAACACAGAGTACTTATTAATTCAACGTTTAAAAGACACAGAAACAACCGAAATCGTTAAAACTCATCTGTATAACTTGTAGACGCGGAAGATAGTTGTTAACTTGCCGTAAATATCACGAAAACAATGCAAATAAATCAAAATGAAACTAGCACAAAACTATGTAAACAATCTGGCAGCCATATTTAAGAATGGAATTTAAGTTTTAGTTAGACTTAGATATGGGCGACCTGAATCGATATCGTATTATATCGATACCATGCTATGCGAACTATACGATATATCAACATTTTGTGTTGATGCATATTTTTATTGTTGATTATATATACAAGAATAATTAATGATCATAGATTACATATTAATAATAATATAATATGTAATCTATGATCAAACATAAATAAAGCCGAAATCCACGTCAAAATTGTTTTTTTTTTTAATATGGCGTGCATTTTTTTATAATCTTTGAAGTACATAAGTTCATAGAAAAATGAACGAGAAATCCAAAAAAAAATGGTTTCGTAATTGTACTAAATTCGTATCATGGTTAAAAATCGAAATTAAAATTAAAATGCCATTTTTTTTGAGGTTCTTATCAACCGATATAGCTCTTAATTTTTTTCCTAGAAGGTACCATCAGCTCCCAAAACATATCCAAAATTCAGATCAATCGATTCACGCGTTCTTGAGAAAATCTATTTTTTCTGATTATTAAATATTTTGCTTTTTCTCGAAACCTACTTGAGTTCGAGGTCTGAAACTCTCAGGATCTTATTATCTTGTTAGTACCTAAAAATCCTCCCAGTATCGTTCCGATATCTTTCAAGGGCAAAATCACCCTGCTTATACCCCTAGGGCCTTTAAAAAATGTATCATTTGATAATGAGTAAACATTATAGGGAATAATAATTATAGGGAATAATTATTATTTAATAATACTTTTTTACGTTTTAAAATATTTTCTATAATAAAATTAAATAATTGCGATTTTGGAAAAGACAATAAGTTAATTAAAGTTATGCCCACGAATTCGCCTGCGTGTAAAATTTTCTAAAATAAAAGTAAAATAATTTACTCCTTATTACCGTGGCTTAAAACATAGACAGTCCCGGGATTTTATCTGTATATTTCCCGCTCCCGTGGGATTTCCAGGATAAAAACCATCCTATGTCCTATGCCCTATGTCACACTATTTTTGTACCGAATTTCATTCAAATCGGTTAAATAGTTTAGGCGCGAAGTAGAGACAGACAGACAGACAGAGTTACTTTCGTATTTATAATATTAGTATGGATTACATAAAAACAAATCACTTATAACATTTTTATCTACCCGCTATGTATGTAAATAAGGAAGGAGGTTACTGATTTTGTCCCGTCTTTTGAAAATCGACTTTTCAGCAGATCTCCATGTTTTGATATCCAAGGAACCTTTTCCGACTATTTTCACGATGACATCATTATGTCTCTGTGTGTGTATTGGGCTTGACCGACTGAAACGCAGTTGATCATATTCGATTGGATTCTGCTCAACATAGACTTCCTGAAAATTTGATTCGATTCGTTCCAGGAGATTTAGAGAAATTTTGAAAAAACCCTAATTTTTTTGGCGATACAGTATTTTTTTATATAAATTCCAGATTAATGTACCGATCAAGTACAAAATATTATCAGCTAAATGCATAAACTGTATCAAAATCGGTTTATCCGCTCGATCGTTGACGAAAAATTTCGAAAAGTATTTTTTCGACATTACTTGGAGATTTTTTATTCAATTACTTTTCAAGCTATTAGATTATGGAATTATTTGTCCATGGAACGGCTCCAAGTTTAAAATCATGTACATTAGCAATAAAACATTATTTTCTTCAATCCGTAGATTGGATGCATCTCTTTAAAGCATTTTCTTGTATCTATTGAGTAGTAATATGTAACTTTATATGTATGTGTATATATCATAATATATTGTATGTGTGTATATTATTATGTATATACATAAATTAATATATTATTTAATATTTGTTTACATATGTATGTATCTGTCCATTACGGTTCCAGACCACTACGGTCAGGAAAGTTCATTCATTTGCATTAAAAGTAATATTTTTGTACATTGTTTATAAAAACAATTATAATTATGCGTAATAAAACATTTCAAACTTAAATGCGTATCTAACATTATTTACCTACATAAATATTTAATTGGTTTTTTATATCAATGATTGTAAGAAACAACCCTAACATGTCCAGCCATCGGTCTCAAAACTACAAGGCCACGACAACGCACTAGACTAACGATCGTACATGTGAGCATTTAAGGTTCATTTTCACACGGAGCTGTCGCCTTTAAGAAACTGCAGGCATTTATAAAAGTAGGTATGGACTTTGTTGTATGGAGGGATTTATCTGTTACGAAGTAGCTATTTAATAATCTGTGCCTATAGATCGTGTTTGAGGTTGGAATTGAAAGACATTATCGATGTAAGAGTGAGATTTATTGGCAAACGCGAAATAAATTATCAAAACATGGATATGGCAGAAAAAACTTTGTTTTAGAAGAACTTAATATACTGATTGAGTGCAAAATCTAATCAGCTCTTTCCTCAAAAAACTTCGTCTAACGCATAAATTGCATCTAAATCGGTTTATCCGTTCGGGAGTTGTCCGTGACGAAAATTTTTGAAAAATTGTTTTTTCGTCATAGTTTCTTTCTTAACCAATCATTTTTTGCCCTTCTATAATATTTTAGTACTTAAAAAACTACGTCAAATGCAGTTTCAAAAATCAAATCGAATAAAGTTTTCAGAAGTTACAGCTTTTCAAATATTAATATTTTATTGTTTATAGCAAATTAGGTGCTTAATATTTTTAAAATAGCTTTCAGGCTAATATACCAATTGATTAAAAAATGTAATCAGCTTTTCTCTTTATGAAATTGCGTTATGCATATGGGATTAACGAATAACGAAAGTTTTTGTAAAAAAAAATGTTTTATATTACATCGTCAATTTTAAGCTCACCGGTTATGTAGCTAAGAAAACATTTTAAAGCTCAAAAATTACGTTGAATTTATTTAAATGTTTTGTTGGCTATAGGCAAAAAAATATATGCTTGGGTATAGTTTTTGTTCCTTTGAGCTCAAACTCCCTCAATTTAGCGGAAAGCGAAAAAAAATTGAGGATGGCCTGCAGGGTCAATTAGTCTACAGTTTTTTTAAGTGCAATGTGTTATTTTTACGATCCTAACATCTGAACAATGTTTTTTTAAATTTCCGTCTATCTGTCTGTCATTCTGTGTGTACGGCGTAATCTTTGGAACGACTACACCGATGGAATTTTCTCTGAAAGATAGAGTAGTTCATAGACCAATCCCTCTGAAATTAATCAAAAATAAAATAAAATTATAGTAGGATGAAAGTCATTACAAATGCAAGAAAATAAAGCCAAAATAAGAGGAAAAATAAATTACGGGAGATTTGAGTTAGGGAACTGTGAGGGGGGGGATTTTAAGTAGGAAAAACGGTTTATTACGATTTTCGGCAAAACTACGAGTCCTATCGAAAAAAGTTGAATAGCAAAGTTATTGGCAATAAGGAGATTTACAACTTTTGTATTTGTAAATTGTATTTGTAAAAAGTACATAGATTTAACTAAACGTTTAAGATCATTCTATGCTAGCCAACCTCATGTGTTGATGTTAATGTTGTTTCCAGCCCCAACATATTGCTGTTAGCTTATAACTCAGTCAAGTTTTAAGTTGATAATAAGCTATAGAACAGTGTTTTTCTG
The DNA here is from genome assembly GCA_036924255.1 of Apodemia mormo. Classification (NCBI taxonomy): domain Eukaryota; kingdom Metazoa; phylum Arthropoda; class Insecta; order Lepidoptera; family Riodinidae; genus Apodemia; species Apodemia mormo. The sequence continues at coordinate 17,776,309 of JAUPFN010000019.1, read as the reverse complement.
CTGCGCATACTGTAGGTGGAAGATTTGCAATATAAAAGATGATTTATTTCTTGCTGATATTTTTAAAAACTTAATGGATTTATTTATTTATTTTAACTTTATTGTGCACCAAAAACATATCTACATTTTCGTACCAAAGGCAAACTTAATGTCTTAAACTAAACTTAATTTAATATTATAATTTGTTTTTAGAGAAGAAAGTTTACCCCAAACGAACAAGAGGATCACCGGATGGTAAGTGATTATCACCTGCCGTAGACCTTGGCAGGCCGTATACCTTGGGATCTTGTAGTTGAGTTGCCGGCCTTTTAAGAATGAGTAGGCTCTTTTCTAGAAGGTAGTTTAATAAAATCCCCTTAAAGGCTTATGTTCGATACTTTTTTTATATCATAAGATACCAAAGAAGCAGATGGGTTTCCTGATGGAAAGAGTCAACCATCGCCTATAGACACCAAAGATGTTAATGGTGCGTTGCTAACTTATGGCGAGGTCTAATGCCACATGCATAAGTTTACCGGCTACCTTACCCTCCAAACCGGAACATGACAGTGACAAGCACTGACGCTATTGCGGCAGGAATAGGTAAGGCGGTGGTACCAGACCCAGGCAGAACGGCAGTTGGCCTATTCTTCAAAGGAGGCCGGGACCAACACGGCGAGAAAATACTTTAAAAAATTAACTATTTTCGCATGTATTTCGCGATTTTTATGTTTCATAGATTTCATTTTTTTTTAAATTTGTGAATATAACATGAGAACTTACAATTTTCGAGTAATTAAAGTGAAAATTTTAATAAATAGCTTAAAATTTTACATTATGATAAATAAATAATAATTATCAAATCCGAGTTCTTTCATTATTTTCCATTTTCTACGAAAATTTTCCATAGGGTTGTATATTTTTTGATACCATCAGAAAATAGAGATTCCAAAGAAAAAAAACTAATACCGATTTTTTAAAAAGATCAGATATTTTGACGTGAGAATTTTCGATTGAAAATTATGATATTTTCTTGATATTAAGTCAAAATAAGGAGAAAAAAATAATATTTTAAATAAAAAAAATTACAGTATGTTCGGGATATAAAAAAGCAACTTTTTACTGAGTTTCATGAAAAAAAGAAATCTATTTTTGTAGGAGACAAAAATAAAAACCAAAAAGTCAGTTTTTCAAATTTTTCGCATAATTTTGAGGTTGTATGAAAAAGAAGCAAATACAAAAGTTGTAGATCTTCTTATTGCCGATAACTTTGCTATTCAACTTTTTGCGATAGGACTCGTAGTTTTGCTGAAAATCGTGATAAACAGTTTTTCTCCTTTCAAATCCCCCCCCTCCCTCACAATTCCCAAACTCAAATCGCCCATCATTTATTTTTCCTCTTATTTTGGCTTTATTTTCTTCCACTTGCAATGGGTTTCATCCTACTGTAATTTTATTTTGTTTCCAAAATTATCTACCCTAGCCTATTACGCGTTGTTGTGTTGTTGGAGTTGAGTTTCACTCGAAAAAATGTTTGTTTTAATGTCGATTTTGTGTGTTTGTATGAAGTTGAATTACTGTTTTCTTCTTAAAATAATTATACTATACATCTACACTAAAATGATCATAGTTGTTTGTTTTTGCTATTAGAATAATTTAATATTGTAAAACATGTTATAATTTTATACAACATTGTACATTTAATCGATTAAATACCGGTTATAGCTGCATGATATTATTGACAAGTGGTTGGATTTAATGTAATATCATTAACATAGCATAAGGATCCATTTACACTAAGTTCCATGCACTCTTCCCCGTGCTGGCCCGGGCTTCTTTGAAGAATAGACAATCTGCCGTTCTGCCAGGCAGTGCACAAGAGGCGAACGATTAGCTTTGCGAGTCACTACCATCATGGCATCTAGGTGGTATCTGAATTTCTGTCGTCAACTCGCCCGATCATGAAAATGTGAGGTAAATTAGTACAGTCAACTACGAAAAATCCTTTTTAAAACGTTTAATATTTTATGGTTGGACTTTAAAATAAGACAAAATATTATTACATCATAAATTTTAGGTATATTTTACAAATCAACATCTCAAAGATATAAAAGCATGTTACATCAAATATTAATCAAAGTCAAAAAAAAAATATAATTATTCTCAAAAGCACTTGGCTTATTTATTAGCTAAGTATAAAAATATGATCAACAATATCAAAATATAATCAACAACATCACGAAATATTTGGCGTGTTATTAACTAGATATAAAACATGATCAACATTAAAAAATATAATCAACAATATCACTAAAGCATTTTAAGTATAAAAATCAATAATATCACAAGAGACACATAAAACTGTCAAATTACAATTTTCCAATGTTGTTTTACAATTATTATGGCTAACGAAAACCAAAATTCTATTCTTCGAGTTGTAGTAATCACCTAATAAAAAACTTTTGAATTTTTCAGGCATGACAAAGTGCTTTAAAGTATTACAACATAGTTTTTTTTTTACACCCAGTGACTTATTTCTATTTCTGTAAAACTTATTTTTAACATTTTTAAATTGAGGATTTTTTTAGATGAGGTTGGTTCCTTTGCCTTTTAGCTCAGCAACACTCTGTTGAAAAACACTTGGTATGGATACAGTATAATCAGTCTTTCTTTTTTCCATGCACTCGTTGAATTTTACTTCCAACACAATTGACGTAAAATGCGGCTCACAGTTGTGTCTACTCTCACGCTTGATAGAGTTATCACTATTTATAGTAAGGTTTGCTTTGCATACACTTCGTCTGGAGCATCTCCGAATACATGATCCTTTATTTTTCCTATGTAAATTATATTTATGGCTTTCCTTTTTGTGAAATAATCTTTTTCAGACCAGTTCCAGAATTAGATGGACCAGATTGTGATTCAACTTCTAAAAAAATGTTATTGAAACCGATTTTTTGAATCAAATCGTGAATAATTATCTAGGCAAAGCAAAGCATTTTTTTAAATTATTACTTATAGTCATAAAAAAATCTTAAAATCGTTTATAATATTTAATTTATATCTCATAGTTTATTTCAATGCCAGTCAATATAGGACAAAACAAGATGGCGGCCAGAAAATCCGTATTTTTAAAATATTTAACCCTGCTTTGTTAAGGCAGTACTAAAATAAAACTAGTAGTAATAAAATGTGAAAGTATTTCGTAAAATAATAATTATTTACTTTACTTTGACTAACCAATGTGGAAAATGGGCAGATGAGAAAAAATAAGGCACTTATTTTCGACATTTTTTATTTCATTAAGATATAATAACACTATGTAATTAAATTAAATAAACTTTCCTCCAACTTATATAAAAAACACTAAAAACACCAACACATTAATAAAAAAAATTAATCCATATTGTAGCTTAATATGCGCGGGCGCAGTAAAATAAGCTTAAGGGAAGACTGGCTGACGTCACGATACGCCATGATTTCGATGAAGATTAAGGGTTAGATAAAAATGAAAGAAATAGCGCCTAAATCCTTTAGTGAGCATAAACCTGTTTAGCTCAGCAGTGTAGAAGAGCCCTGTTATCTTTACGGCCGAAATATTTTTTAAATTTATATGTGTATATATATCTATTTCGGATATGAAACAACAATAGTTAGTCAGTAGCTTTATTTTAAAATTTAATACAATGTTTTATTTGAAGTCGTTTTTTAAAATTTAGTGTATCTTTTTACCTGGCTGTACTTTATACGAGCGTGCGAGTTGACAACAGAAATATTAGGTAAACTCTTTTTGGAAAAGGAGATTTTGTCGGGCGAGCTGACGAACAACTCCCTAAAAGTGAGCAAATTATTTGCTTGTGTTATGTGTACGAAAACATATAAAAACATTAAACACTAAAATATATTTAATAAACCCCCAAACACAAAAATACAATACACAAATGCTTGTCTCTGTCAGGAATCGAATCAAAGCCCCGTCGATTTCATGGTTAGGCTCGCTAACCTCTCTGTCAACAGAGCGGTAGTGTATCGCGACTTATGTTGCTAAATTGCAGTTTTCTATAACTAATTTGCTCTGAGACAAGACGCGGAAAGACAAATAAACAGACAGAGATGGTGAAAATATAAAAGAGCGAAATTAAAGACGGAACTCTAAAAGCGAGTGTAAAAATATTTGAAACTTCAAATTTAAAATAAAATTATAAAATGTGTTCTACTAAAATTATGACCATAATAGCAAAATAATTCTGAGCTGAAAGCTTTACCAGGCATTCTCTGTTGTGGTCACTGTCAATGTCATCTATTGCGTAAATCACAGGTGTTAAGCAATTTTTGTCTTGACCGATATTAAAAAAAATTAGGACGTATTTGTACGTGATATCTGCTTAATATACTCTACATAATTAAACACGTAATATTACAAACTTCGTGTTTCGCAAGCGACATAGAATCTATGTGTTTTCAAGGAGAATCATGGGCTTGCTATAAAAAAAATTAAATGTGTAATTGCAGCTTGCACTTATGATGAAGTTTTCAATACGACCACGTGATAGTATGATAAGGTACAAATTAAACAGTAACAACAGCTAGTTGATAGACAGTTGTCGAGTTACAGCCGTCTGAAACACTCGCTGTGCTAAGTCTGTTTTAATACCTAGACGCACGCACACAATTATTTTATCTTCGCGTTCTTGCAAATATTAGTTCAAAATAAATTCCGTTTTTAGTCTTCTAAAAATAATATAAACAAAATTTACCCTATAATGTTAAAATATAAAAGAGAAGTAAAATAATATTACGAGTCAATATGACGTTAAGGGTTGAAGTGATTGGTGATAAAATTGCAAATGTAGAATCATGTAAATGTGATACATCTTTCAAAACTGAAATAATTAAAAGTTCGGAAAAGAAATTAACTAACAGATTAAAAGAAAACTTTAAAAAAGTATGGGCTCTGAGATCTAAAGTGACAGTTGAACCATTTATAATATGTTACATACTCCCGAGTGTACTATCGGGACTTGCTGTGCAAAATTTGTGTCTGGAAAAAGCATGTTTAGTTAACTTAAAATACGATGAGAAGATATGTTATCATATAATGCGGGGTCATAACCATAATTACACAGAAGAAGAGAAAAATGTCCAAAAAATGGTGACAAACATGACAGCTTGGAGTTACCCATTACAAACAGCTCTCCCAGGGATTCTATCATTATTTTTAGGAGCATGGAGTGATCGAACAGGAAAAAGAAAAATATTAATGGTGCTTCCGATATTGGGCAAAATTTTTTCGATTTTCGGAATAATTTTAAGCACAGTTTTCTTTTTTCAAATTGGTTTAAACCAAACTGCTTTAATTGAAGGTCTTCCTCCAGCATTAGCTGGTGGTCGAGTCGTTTTGACAATGGCAGTATATAGTTACATTACGGATATAACTAGTGAATCAGAACGGACTTTTCGGCTTGGTATTATAACCGCGATACTTACATTGAGTAGACCATTAGGACTTGCTCTAAGTGGAATTGTGATTATTCGTTTCGGTTATTACGGTGTTTTTACAACTGCATTTTTTTTCTATTTAGTTGGTTTTATTTACATTTTACTGAGACTGAAAGAAGTGTCTAAAAAATCAGTGGAAAGTGATACAACGATTCTGACGCTGTTTTCTTTAAGTCATTTCATCGCTACAGTGAATGTAGGTTTCAAGAAAAGGCAAGGGTGTCGACGGTTACAATTAATACTTATCCTCATTATATATATACTCATCGTGGGACCTGTTTTAGGTAAGTAACATAATTTTATGAAAATATTTATATACTTATTAGTTTCTTTGGTCTCAGATTTACGATTAGCAAGGCTTCAATTAGCTTGCAGGTGATTGATTTGTAGTTAAAAACAAAATATTGACGATTCTACCTCTCTTTTACCTGTTAGTATGCCACCGTGGTAGGTTTATTGTTTTTTCATGTAAAGAATTACATACATCTAAATTTAAATAGCATTAATTATATTTAAGAAAAGGAAAAAAGCTTTTTTAGAACCAAAATAAGTACAGCTACTTTTATGCTCAATTTCTGTTATAAACCCTAATATTATTTATAAATTTCTTGAGTGTTTAAAGTTTTAACATTTATTGCAAAGAGTGACTGTTATTATAAATATTGATATTTACATGCAAGATGTATCGCGATAGTAACTAAATACATTTGCGACTGTTCTAATATGTTATGCAAATATTTTTCAAAAAATTAGGTATATTTTTCTAATTAATACTATAACTATAAATAACTAAAGTTCAAGGGCATTAAACCTATTTCAGTATGCGTATAGATTATCTCTATAATATTTCCGTGATTTGCATCGTCTACGACGTAGTAATACGTGAAAATTAATAAGACAGAATAAACGCTGACTTACGCACACAATCAAACTTATGTATTAATAAAATCGCGAGTTTTTAATTGATTTCAATTAATGTTTTCAATGTCAATTTTCTAACACAGGGTGTAAGATTATGAGGTCCTGGGTTTGATCCCGCGTTGGGCAAAAAGTGTTATAAAGGTTTTTCTTGAAAATCCAAAATCTCAGTGGCAGCTCGGAGTCTGGCGGGTGGGTAATGTTACCTCGAATGAACATGGAATGTTGTCGGTTCCGGTTATCGCTAGAAATAGGCAGTAATCGTTATTAGGTCGGTAAAATGCAGCAATGGGGATCAACACTCTTCTCGTCAACCGAAAAAACGGTGAATCTTGGTAAACTTGAAAATCCATAAGCGTTCGGTTTACTCTGCCTACCCCGCAAAGGAACTGGTCGGCTTTATGTTTGATGACTACTGTATCCAATTATCCATTCAACATAACCTGATATATTTATACGGGAAGGAAAATGATTGGACCAATTTTTAAGACAATTATGCGAACGTCGGAGTATGAAATTTGGCAAAATTAAAGTTTACGTGGTGAAAAACTGTAAAAACCTAATATTTAAATAATAATCTTCAAGCTTGTATTCTCGAAGAGGTAGGCAGAGGTACAATAAGTGCATTTACGAATAGCTGAAGAAACTTGGTCCCACAATGTGATAGGTGGCAAGCCTATTCCCAATCGGGCACTTTCCAATCCCAGGCAACGTAATGTTTTTATCAAAAAACTGAAAAAAAACACTTATTTGAATTGCCTGACCTATATAAGAATCGAACCCGGAACCTCTTTTAAATAATATGCGTTAAAAATACATTTTAAATGATATTCGTTAAAAATAGGTACATGGAATTAATAAAAATAAACATAACACACACTTAATTCATGTGACTGTAAATCCATACCAACATTACAAATGCGAAAGTAATCTCTGCCGGTTTATCTGTATGTCTGACTCTTCTTCACGCCTAAACTTGCTACAACGATAGCTTGAGACCCGAGAAAGGATATATGACAGTTTTTATAACGGAAATCTTACGGGAATGGGAACTATGTGGGTAAAAACCCGCGTCTGTCTATCTCTTAAACCAGGGTAAGGAGTAACTTTAGCTACTTTTATTTTAGATTTTTTCCACGTGGACAAAGTCGCGGGGCACAGCTAGTGATAAAACACATATACTATGCGTTCCAACTCAGAATAGGACTGTCACGATGTCATATTACTCCGTATTTTGCAAAAACTTCATATGTGATGAGTAAGGTATGCAAAAAAATTCTAACAAAGAAATTCTTTAAAAAAATATTTTTATCCTTATTGATATATTTTATTATTTAGATACCCATCAGATCATGTTACCATGTATTAAAATAAAGTGTTAAGTAACTAACACGACTTTTATATATACATACATATAGATGAACAGCTTGATTCATATATTTAATAATTTTTTTTGACGAATATTGTAATTTAATACTTTTAGCCTATTCTGGACAAAGACAACCCAAACCCACGAAAATCGCAACAAAATTGACCCCGTCGTTCTTGACTTATAAATGGTGTAACTAACACGACTTTTTTATATATATAGATGAATAGCTTGACTGATGTTTTTTACAATTTTTTTATTGATGAAAATAATATTATTAAAACATTATTTGCTCTTCAATAAATCAGCAATATTTTTTGAAGAAATATTTTTTATTTTGCTGACATGACACACGACATGACATTATTTTTTTATTTTGCTGACATTACATGCATGAATTTCGCATTTATGATGTGAAGTTGATAACAAGCGTGATCCTATTCTCAGATGGAACACATAGGTAGTATATTATTTTCTTTAAAAGAGATTTTATTATTTAGTGTATGAATATACTGTTTAGTGATAGAATTTCGGCCACAGGGCGATCGCTAGTTAATTACGCGATATCACTATTACAGTTGTCTAAGACAACTGATTAAGAATAGGTTAACGGAAAGCTTTTAGGTCAAGGACCGAAATATATTTGATATCGAATTGTAACGGATATCTCAAACATTTTTACAATATTATACAAATTAAGCTTGCTCTCTGTCCAAAATAGAAATTAAATTATGTTAGATTAAGCCCTAATAAGTAATGAAAATTTTACTGAAATTATATTTGACTGTTTTACACAGACAAATATAATTTTAGTAATGTTTCAGATTTAGGTTTTCTTTAATATAACTCCCAGATCAACGTACCGATTGAGTACAAAATCTAATCAGCTCTATTCTTGAAAAAGCTGCAACCTGCATAAATACATCAAAATCGGTTTATTCGTTATCGTTGACGAAAAATTTTGAAAATAGTTTTTTTTTGACTCCGACATTTTTAAACTAATTATTTTTTGACCTTCTGCAATATTTTATTATTTAAAAAATACGTCAAATTCAGTTTCAAAAATCCAAATTGAATCAATTTTCATAAGTTACAGCTTTTTAAATATTAATATTTCGTTGTTTACGTCCGCCCGGGTCTGGTACCACCGCCTTACCTATTCCTGCCGTAATAGCGTCAGTGCTTGTCGCTGTCGTGTTCCGGTTTAGAGGGTAAGGTAGCCAGTAAATTTATGCATGTGGCATTAGATCTCGCCACACGATAGCAACGCACCATTGACATCTTTGGTGTCTATAGGCTATGGTTGACTCTTTCCATCAGGGGACCTATCTGCTTGTGTGCTACCTTATGATTTAAAAAAAATTAAAATAACTTTCAGGCTAATCAAAAATCTAATCAAATTTTCTTTCTAGAAAACTACAGCAAATACCATAAATTAGATCCAAATGATTGGATTATATTATTATACTTAGCTACAAAATAATTTAAACTCAAAAATAGAGTAGAATTCCACTCGAAATATGAAAATCCATCAACATTTTGAAAATATAAATATTTCCGGAAATTTATTTACTTACTTTCTTATGACACGCAATATAAAGCGTACGCTGGACTTGTCACGCCGCCCGCGCAACTCTTGAACCAGCTATTTATTTTGCACGGTATGTGGCGCATAATACATTGCTTATTTTGTTTATTTTCTTAAATTTTACTAAATTTTTAGAAAAACTAAATACTGTAGCGTATATGAATAAATCAAATTATACAAAGTTAAGGGGAAAATTCGTCACAAAAATCAAAAATTTCCCACACAAATTTCCATCGGTTTTCACCTCAGAATAGTCGTCCAAATCTATGGTTTTGATTTTCCATAGACCGTCCCTTACGTATAGAGATTAAAACTCTTTTTGCGTTGCTAATAGAAGAAATTGAAAAAATCCTTCCATACATGTTTTTATTGTATTGAAAAGCGTAATCCTAAATTTTAAGTAATTTGCATGATAAACATTTTATTTTATTTAGAAACTTTAAGACCTCTTTAAGGGATAAAATTAATAACATTCTCAAAAACATGTTTCTTCAAGAATGTGGCAGAGCGTAAATACCATTAATTTTATTTATTTTATTTATCGCCTCTGTGGTGCAGTGGTCCGGCGTCGAAATTAATCACACGAGGTCCGAGGGCGTGAAGATACTTTTTTTTATACTTTTTTATTACTTATACTAAATGGTACTAAATTTGAAAATATTTTGATTATTAACAATTTATCTAATACTTTTTGTCTCTTAAAATTTAAAAAAAATACACCTTTCTTAAATTGTACTGAAGTATTCGAGACATTTTTGATCGAAGATTGAAGAGCATAAATTCAAAATTTCGGATAGATAATTTTGTCAATAAATGTTTAACTTTTCATTAGAATTTTAATATCTACCCAATTTTGCCATTTTATGAAATGAAACTCAAAACATTCTTTAATGCATATTTCTTTAATTGGATTGAAGAGAATAAGTACTAAATTTAAAAAGATTTTGATAATAAACAATTAATTTTTATAGAAAGATCAACTTTTTTTGGTTTTTGGTATCTTGCCTTTTTTCTCCCTTAAGGGATGAAACTCAAAACATCCTTACGTGCTAAATTTCATGAGATTTTCATAATATCATTTTTTTTTATTATTTTTAATGAGATTTTTATAATATAATTTTTAATTTTCATACAAACTTTCACATTTAATCGCCCCGTTGGTCAAGTGGTTAGCAACGCTGACTACCCAATCAACGGGGCTTGGGTTCGATCCCCGACGGGGACAAGCATTTGTGTGATGAGCATTAATGTTTGTAATTCCGGGTTCGCGTGTTTATTACACATATTTCAGTATTTATATAGTATTCCCATGTATTAGTATCGTTGACTAACACCCAGAACACAAGCAATAATTTGCTTACTTTGGTGTTAGATAAGAAAGTGTAATTTGTCCCGTGAATATTTATTTATATTATTATTATTATTATTTTTACCCCTTTGAGGGATAAAATTTAAAAAATGTGTATTTTTTAATCGTATCCTAAAGTATAAATAGTAAATAAATAAGTAATTTCTACAACAAACAACTTACATATTTTTCATACAATCATTAACGCCCACTTTACCCATTTAAGGGATGACATTCAAAAAAATCCGTAAATACATATTTATTAATTTGTATTATAAAGCATAAATACTAAATTCAAATAATTTAGAATTTGTAAAACTACAATAAACAATTAATTTCGTTCCGGACTCCTTTGAAGAATAGACCAACTGCCGTTCTGCCAGGCAGGTCGTAAAAGGAGATAACCGATTGGGTATACGAGTTGCTACCATCGTGGTTACTAGGTGGTAGATTTCTGCATTGTCTCGCCCTGGTCTGGTACTACCGCCTTGCCTATTCCTGCCGCAATAGCGTTAGTGCTTGTCACCTTCGTGTTCCGGTTTGGAGGGTAAGGTAGCCGGTAAACTTATGCATGTGACATTAGACCTCGCCAAAAAATAGCAACGCGCCATTAACTTCTTTGGTGTCCATAGGTGATGGTTGACTTTTTCCATCAGGAGACCCATCTGCTAGTTTGCTATTTTATGATATAAAAATTTACAAATCTTATGAAATTAATTTCAAAAAATTTAATTTCAAAAAAATCTTATTCCTTGCCTACATTATACGAACAACCTCTGTAAAAAAATCCAGCCTTCTCGGTCCGGCGGTTTAGGCTGTGCGTTGATATGTCAGTCAGTCAGTCATGTATTTTCCTTTTATACCTATATACAGAGTACTAACGTACAGTCATGATTTCACATAACAAAAGTTATTTTTATGATTAAAAAAATTTCATTTTTTGTTTAAAGTTTTTTAAGGAGAATGATGAGGCTCCATACACATTTGGCCTAAAACGTAACACCTGATGATAGCTGCCTATCCTATTGTAACACATTATTAATTTCTTCTAAAATGTAAATTGTATCACATATACTTTTTATAGTACTCAAATTCAGGGAACTCCTTCAAAGATTAATATTACTTGAATTTACAATTGTTACATTTCGTTTAAAGCCACTCACATCGCAATACATCGTCAACATAGATATAATTAATTTTTGTATCACTCATCATAAAGATTTATTTGATTTTAACCATTTAAAAGTTAAGAAACGAACAAACTTTTGTTTACATTAAAATATTTTTACTCGTTCACAGTGTAAATAGATGACACTTGTTTTTTTTTCTTGATGATAATACTACATAAGAGTACTTATTTATACAGCTTTCTATGTTGTAAGTTTCGACTATAACAATAAATATTTACATTTTTGTTGTATTTTATACAATAGTCTGTTTAAAATGTTGCACCTTAGCTATCCGACATTTTTATGATTTGTTTAATTGGTCCGAAATAAAAGGAAGTGTTACTTTATAGCAGAAAAAAAAAATCTTTGCTTGATTAAGAAAAAGAAAAAGCGTAAAAGTTTGTTTATTTTCATGACTTTCCAACTAAAATCCTTTTAAAATTAACTTGCCATTAAAAAGTGTCCGGTGAATTCTAATATTGATTTATTGTAAATTAAATTAATTTAATAATTTCGGTTGACGCTACATTGTTGTAGCCCTTTTAGGCCGATCTCATCAATCTCCTTTACAAAGTTATTTTACCTTTTACAAATTTTTATTAATCAATTTTGTTACATTTAAATTTCAAATCCAATATAACAAACTTATATTTCTATCTATTAACAATTAATTTTATCGACTAAAATTCTCTAATAGCTAATATCAAATTTAAAATTATCAGGATTATGTTTGTAAAAGACTTAATTCCGGATACACATTTTTTGTAAAAATTTAGTTTTTTTTTAATAGAAAAGGGGGCAAACGGACTGGAGGCTCACCTGATTGTAAGTGATCACCGCCGCCCATGGACAACCACACTATCAGAAGATTTGCAGTTGCGTTGCCGGCCTTTTAACAAAGAGTAGGCTCTTTTCATCAAGGTCCCTAAGACGTATCCGGTTGGAACCCCTGCCGGTAGTTGATTCCATAGAGGAATAGTGCGGGGAAAAATTTTTGGCACTTATAATTTCTTACTATTCCTAAAATATGAGTTACCAGTGACTTCATCATCTATTTTAAATAGAATCGGTGACATTTTCAAGTGTCTATCACAGTTCCTGAAATACAGTTTGGTGACAGATAAACAGATAGCCGGACAGCGGAGTCTTAGTAATAAGGTCCCGTTTCACCCTTTGGGCGTGGAATTCTAAAAAGTTGTGTGCAAGTTAAACTAATGTAGATAGGGTTGGTTCAGTACATAATTATCTAAATAAATAAATAAATAAATAAATATTCATGGGACAAATTACACTTACTGATCTAACCCCAAAGTAAGCAAATATTTGCTTGTGTTATGGATGTTAGCCAACGATACTAATACATAGAAATACATATATAAATACCAGAATATATATAATAAACACCCAAATCCCACTCATCACACAAACGCTTGTCCCCGTCGGGGATCGAACCCGAGCCCCGTTAATTGCGTAGTCAGAGCCGCTAACCACTCGACCAACGAGGCGGTCATCTTTCGAGGCGAGGCGAGGCGGTTATCTGAAATCATTAATTTTAAATACCGTAGATTTTTATATGTTATGTTGTTTTCTATAATAATATAAACGAGCAGATGATTCTCCTGCTGGAAAGAGATAACCATCACCTATAGATACTAAAGTTGTTAATTGTACATTGCTATCCGTGGCGGGAAAGTAAATCCCGTGTTAGTTCGGGCCCCATTTTAGAGAATAGACCATATGCCGTTCTGCCAGGCAGGTCATCACTATCGTAACTACTAAGTAGTATAGAGTTCCTCAATGACTCGCCCGCGTACCACCGTCTTACATATTCCTGCTGCAATAGCGTCAATGTTTGTTATTGTCGTGTTCCAGTTTGGAGGGTAATGTATCCGATAGACTTTTGCTTGTGACATTGTCGTCCCGCCACACGGATAGCAACGCACCATTAACATCTTTGATGTCCATAGGCGATGGTTTCTCTTTCCATTAGGCGACCCATCAGCTTGTTTATTTATTCTTATGATAAAAAAAAATAGCAGAATGAATATATCGTTAATAATGATTGATTTTGATGAGGAGAATCATGATACCGTTCGCACAAATTTCGTAAAAAGGGATGCAAAGTTTTTGCTTCACATATTAATGTATAGATGAGAATATATTATAGTAAAACATCGTCGTTTTTTTTTTACTTTAAATCTTCTTATTTTAATGATGCCAACTTCGGTATAGATGCAGAAGGTCATGAATTCGAATCTCAGGTTAGGCAATTCACTCTGAACAAGTTTATAAGTTTGTCTGGAAATAAAACCCACCACAAAACTGGATAAGTGCACCATTTTGTCGATAGATTTGATCGCCCCGTTGATCGAGTAGTTAGCGACCCTGATTATGCAATTGACGGGGCTCGGGTTCGATCCCTGACAATCATTTGTCTAATGAGCATAAATGTTTGTATTTACGGGTTTGGGTGTTTATTATGTATGTAAAAGTATTTATATATGTATTTGTATATATTAGTATCGTAGACTAACACCTATAACACAAGTAATAATTTGCTTACTTTGGGGTTAGATCAGTTAGTGTAATTTGTCCCATGAATATTTATTTATTTATTTATTAGATTCGCCACCTGAATCGTTGTTGGTGCCGGGTGGGTCTCAGCTCTTAATCCATCCTTTTTTACTTACTAATATTATAAATGCGAAAGTAATTCTGTCTGTCTGCCTCTTTTTCACGCCTAAACAACTGAACCGATTTTGATGAAATTTAGTACATAGATAGTTTGAGATCTAAGAAAGGACAAGATAATTGTTATCCCGGAAATTTCACGGGAACGGGAACGCGACGAAATCGCGGGTACACATAGTACTTGAATAATCGTGAGTGTTAACTACACCTCCGCCATGCAAATGGGTCATCTTGGGTGATACGAGAATGATGGTATTGATACTTTTTTCAACTAACCTTCCAAATAGGAGGAGGTTTGCAATTCAGCTGTATTTTTTATGTATGTTACTTCCACCGACCACACAGCCTATAGACAGCTAATGTTTGATTTTCCGTATTGAATGCATTCTGGCAACTAGCTGAAGTAAGACGAAGTGGGGTTGCAACGCCGTAATTGGCTAACTCAAAGCTACAGTGAAAGATAGTAATGTACAGAGCATCTGATTGGTCGACACTGATTACCCAATCACTACTCATTGGCGCGTGGACATTTACATCGGAACTATAAGTCAGATGTGTTGACACAAGTCATTCGCCTATTATTAGGTGTCTATGGGCTGTGTGGTCGGTGGTTACTTCAGTACTCGGTAATTAATAACCAACTTTTTGTTGCTTTTTTTGTTTGGGAGCGTATACTTTCCGTTTGGTCCTACTTAAATTTGGTAAAGATCTAATTTAAAGTTCCAAAGATTCAGTTAGGATGGAAATCGGTTGTTGCAGTTTTAATGATTTTAAATTATGTCAAATGAATTGCATATCACGACGTATAATTAAATTATTATATAATTAGATGAAAACCCGGCTTTGCTCGGATGAAATGTGACTCATAATACACAATTTTTTAGAAAATCTAGGCAGATATTTTATTGTAGTTACCGGTTTTCCAGGAATATTAAGCAAGGCACAGATTCGTATGGCATTCTTTATTGTGTTTATTAATAATTATAATACATTAAAACTGCAAAAGTTTTTACATAAATATTTTTCATTTAAAATCAACTTTCAAAATAAACTAACCGAACGGAACTGTGTTTTTGAATTAGCCTTAACTAATTTAAAATGGCATCCAGGTGGCCAATTTGGCGAATGCCATTTGCATCATTACAATTTTACAAAATACTCGACAGTCAGAATTTTGCGGATATCATATATTGTCAAATCGAATTCGAAATTCACATTCGAAACATAAATTCGAAATTTTTCAAGTAAAATATATTAAAATCTGCAAAAAATTAATGCCATAAAACTTTGTCAAATGCTGTTTCAAAAATTAAAATATCTTAATGTATGTGAATTAAATATTACGACCGTAATCGGGCCAGATCCGTACATGCAGACAATTAGGTTTTTTTTACACTAAATTTCGTTTTTTTATAGAAGAGGGGGCAAACTAGCATGATAAGTGATCACCGCCGCCCATGAACATCCGCAATACCAGAGGTCTTGTAGTTGCGTTGCCGACCTTTTAAGAATGAGTAAGCTCTTTTCTTGACGGCCCCCAAGTCGTGTCCGTTTGGAAACACCCCTACCCGTTTTTTCTAAATTGATTCTATAAAAGATTAGTGCGAGGCAAAACTGCCGAGAGAAACGCACAGTTGTGAATATCAAGACATCTAGATGGTAAGGGCGGAATTTCAAATTTTGACACGATGTCCAATGAAGAAATTCGGTGGCAGGAATTAATCCGAGTAATTCGTTGGAACACTCCCCATGAAAAATACAATAGAAGACGCAGAGCGAACCGACATATCTGCGCAATGCCAAAGAGTCAAGCTATTTCGAAATAGCCTGGTCGTCAATGAATCACACCGCTCTACGCTAAATGCGACCAAGAGTAAGAAGCTGGTATTAAGGATCTCCGGCCCAAAGGTGAGAACAGTACTCCATGTGAGGCCAAATTTGAGCCTTATAAAGTTGAAGCCGATAAGCCGGCAAGAAGTACTCTCTCGCTTTGCTGAGCACACCGAGATTTTTAGAGGCTAGTTTAGCCTTACGTAATTCGATATGTTAACTCCCAGAATCCCGACACCAGCTGAGGCTGACAGGAGAGTATCACCAAATCGAGGTGACACGGCCAAGGGTGTCTTTTTAACGGAGTACACGCAAAGTTAAAAGTGACCAGGTTTTGACGACCCCATTCCGAGTCATCGGATAGTCGATACTCAACTTTAGACACAAGCTTGTTTTGGCACTCTTCGACCTGTTCCTGACAAATACCGCTACGGCCGCAAAGTATGTTGCGAATTTGCAACATGTCATTGATATGCAGAAGGAATATTGTCGGTGATAGCACGCAGCCTTGGGGAACACCAGCATTGATAGATTTAAGGTCAGAGCACGCACCGTCAACTACGACCTTGATGCTCCAATCAGCCAAAAAACTGGTGATCCACTTGGAAACCCATAGGAAAGCAGCTTCGCGAGAAGTACTTTTGTGCCCTACCCGATCAAATGCCTTCACTATTTCCAATCAAACTGCCAATGGGGGAGGCCCTTGGACTCAACTGCTTCCGCCCACTGATGTGTTAGGTATACTAGATCACCAGCTGAGCGGCCGCGACAGAAACCGTACTGGCGTTCGCTAATCAGCTGGTGCTCTTCTAAATACTTGAGGAGCTGAGAGTTGATGATTGTCTTCATAATTTTTGAGAACAAGGAGGTTATTGAACGCTGTGTTAAAATGAGCTCACTTATTTTGGAAGGATCTTATATATGCATTGACGTGCACTAAATATTTAAATGGAGAGTAACTAATGCATGCCTCTTATTATAATTTATCTTAATATTTTCAATAACGATTTGACAAGCAACTATCAAAATGCATTAAGCATACTAGGTGGTAGAGTTCTGCATTGTCTCGCCCGGGTCTGGTACCACCGCCTTACTTATTCCTGCCGCAATAGCGTCAGTGCTTGTCACTGTCGTGTTCCGGTTTGGAGGGTAAGGTAGCCGGTAAACTTATGAATGTGGCATTAGACCTCGTCACAAGATAGCAGCGCACCATTAACATCTTTGGTGTATATAGGCGATGGTTGACTCTTTCCATCCGAGACTCATCTGCTTGTTTGCTATCTTATGACATAAATAAAAGCATTTAACATCCTACCCATAACACCAGCAAATAATATGCTTACTTTGAGGTTCGATGAATTCGTATAATTTGTCCGGTGATTTTTATTTATATACTTTCTCTGTATGGAAGTTCCTAAATATAACTTTTTCCAATTTCATTTAACAAGCATTAAATGTTTTTTTTTAAATTGGCAGTAAGAAATAAATGAATACCTATTATTAAAATCGACAAAATATTTTCAGTGTCTTTAATACATTTAACATCCTAGTTGCGAATAATGCTATATTAATATTTATGTAATAGAAGGTATAAATAGCCGCCATCTCACCTGAAATAGAATAAAATTTTAAACTTTTTTCTTTTTGTTTTTTATATCATAAAATTGCAAACAAGCTCATAGCTCCAAAATACCAAAAATATTAGTGTTTAATTTCTATACATGCGCGAGGTGTTAATGCTACTTGCGTAAGATTACTGGCTACCTTACCCTCCAAATAGGAACATGACCATAACAAGCATCGTGGCAGGAGGAGCAGACTGTGTGCAACTGTGATAGAGGAGAGATGGACTCATGATGGAGAGAGAAAATCATAGCCTCGACACCAAAGTTGCAAATGGTTCGTTGCTATCCGTGTAGCAGGGGAAAGTAAATAAATAAATAAATATCACCGAATAAATTACACGAATTGATCTAACACCAAAATAATCACATTACTTGATGATCACATCGCCGATATCCAGTTTGACGCCTTATGTATTAAGGATATTGAAAATTATAAGATGACGCGGCAAACAAGATCAACTTTTTAATACGACCATGTGACAGCTAGTATAATAAAATGCAAATTAATTAGTAACAACAACTAGTTGATAGGCAGTTGTTGATTTCAAGCCTTCTGAACCACTCGCTGTGCTTTGTCGATAGCTATGTCAATAATATCTAAACTCACGCGCACAATTAATTATTTTATCTTCACGTTCTTTTTAATATTAGCTTAGAATAAATTCCGTTTCCAGTCTCCTTAAAAATAATATTAAAAAAAATTGTAATACTTAAAAATAAAATAGAAATATAATAAAATTACGAGTCAATATGACGTTAAGAGATAAAGTGATTAGTGACGAAATTGTAAATGAAGAATCGTGTAAATATGATACTACTTTCGAAAATGAAATAATTAAAGGTTCGGAAAAGAAATTACCCAACGGATTAAAAGAAAACTTTAAAAAAATATGGGCTCTGAGATCTAACGTGACAGTTGAACCATTTATAATATGTTACATGCTCCCGAGTATGCTAACAGGACTTGCTGGGCAAAATTTGTCCCTGGAAAAGGCATGTTTAGTGAACTTGAAATACGATGAAAATATATGTTATCATATAATGCAGGGTGATAAGCATAATTTCACAGAAGAAGAGAAAAACGTTCAAAAAATGGTGACAAACATGACAGCTTGGAGTTATCCATTACAAACAGCTCTCCCAGGGATTTTATCATTATTTTTAGGAGCATGGAGTGATCGAACAGGAAAAAGAAAAATATTAATGGTGCTCCCGATTTCAGGCAAAATTTTTTCCATAGTCGGGATAATATTAAGCACAGTTTTCTTTTTTCAAATTGATATAAACCAAACGGCTTTAATTGAAGGTCTTCTTCCAGCATTAGCTGGCGGACGTGTTGTTCTGACAATGGCAGTATACAGCTACATTACGGATATAACTAGTGAATCAGAAAGAACTTTTCGACTTGGTATTATAACTGCAATATTTACACTGTGTAGACCATTAGGACTTGCTCTAAGCGGAACTATGATTACTCGTTTTGGTTATTACGGTGTTTTTACAACTGCATTTGTTTTCTATTTAGTTGGTTTTATTTACATTTTACTTAGACTGAGAGAAGTGCCTAAAAAATCAGTGGAAAGTAATGACAATACAATGGTTTTGACGCTGTTTATTTTAAGGCATTTCATCGCTACAGTAAATGTAGTTTTCAAGAAAAGACAAGGAAGTCAACGTATACGATTAATACTTATGCTCATTATAAATGTACTCATCGTGGGACCTGTTTTTGGTAAGTATATAATTCAACCATTTTAATTCAATCAAAATATTTATTTACTGATTTATTTCTTAGGCCACCATGTTTAAGTTTCACAAGACTTCAATTTGTTTTAAGATAACTGATATGTAATTAAGAAAAACAAAATATTGACGGTTCTACCTTTCTCTCAGCTGCTAGTACGGCGTTGTAGGTATCTTGTTTATTTTATGTAAAAGAGTTACACATACATCTGAATTCAAATAGCATTTTTTTTAAATTTCATTAGAGATGTCAAACAAGAAGATGGCTAAGTAATAATATTTCATGGTGTCAACAGGTAAGTGAAACTAGTCGTACGATTTTTTTTATCTATGCGCACATGAAAACTATTAAAAAACTTTATACCTGTTAAAACTAAATTGACCTTAGTCGATGCGTTGCTGTTACCCATTTTAGATTACGTTGACATATTATATTATACTGACTTGACTGAAGAAATATAGAATAAACTGGATCATCTACTGCACTTATGCATTCGATATGTTTTCGGATTGCGTAAATATGACCATGTTTCTCAATTTCGTTTACAGTTGAAGTGGCTGAATATCCAATTTCTGCGGGATGCACATATGCCTTCATGCCTATATAAGATACCTACTCAACAATCTACTTTCCCCAGTTTATCTGAGAGAATGCTTTGAATTTATCTCTATCGATTAGAGGTAGGCCTTAGCGGTCTTGTCATCTCAGTACGCTGATGTTCTATGCATAATACTGCAACATAATTCCTTTACTGTGACTGCAACTCGTTTTTGGAGTACTCTTTCATCTCATCTACGGAATGCTCCATCCCTCTCTATCTTTAAGTCTTGAGTTTATGATTATTTCTTGAATCGTCAAAATTCTTAATTATATATAAGAAACTCTTGAGTTTCCGTGGTAGGTCTCTTAATACCGTGCTTCTTGTCGATGTCAGGTTTCTTAACGTCATGACTTCATTACTTTGTCCCACAATATTGGCTTTTTTAAGCACCACGTCATGTCTGTTACTCAAGCTGACCGTCTGCACTGCTGCCAACCTCGTGTTATAAACTAAATTTCGCCCAGTAATGCAGTGTAAAAAAACACTGAGATATGACAACGTTTAAGCCATTTTTCGATCAGCCAGCATCCGCCCCTTACCTGTTACTCGTTTCCCTGCTGGATCATCAGACTGATTAATCTGCCTACTCTCTTCAGCTGCTGAATTTCCTGCTGCTTACTGTCGCCAATTCACTGAACCCGTAGGTTTAAATTTGTACACTTCTAAGTCTATAATTCAGTCAAAAAACGCCTGAACGGTATCGGCCTTACGCTTTTTTCACACGTTTCTCAATTTCTATAACCCATGGTTTTTTTAACTCCCCCCTTCGTATGTATATAAGAAAGTTACTGACTTTCCCCCGATTTTCTAAAATCGATTTCTCACCAGATATCCACGTTTTGAGGTCCTAGGAATCTTTTCCGACTATTTTCACGATGATGTCAGTATGTCTGTATCTATGTATGTGTGTGTGTGCACATATGTGTGTATGTAAACAACTCTTAACTTTTGAACGGATTGACGAAACAAACGAAACGAAAAAACGGTTGATGGCATTGATTAGATTCCACTGAACTTAGACTTCTTAAAATTTGAACCAATGCCAAAGATTTTGAGAAATTTAGAAAAAAACTTCAAAAAACAGTATTTTCTTAATATAACTTCCAAATTAATGTACCGGACTAAGTAGAAAATCTAATCAGCTCTATTACTCAAGAAACTGTACAAATTGCATCAAAATCGGTTAATCCGTTAGGAAGTAATAAAATCAATTTGAAAAAAGTGTTTTTTCGACCTATCCTCGAAAGTTTTAACCAACCATGTTTTGATCTCTTTCATTATTTTAGTACTAAAAAAAAAAAAGACGTCAAATGCCATCTTGAAAATCAAAATTGAATGAAATTTTCGATAGTTACAGCATTTCGAATATTAGAATTACGTTGTTTACAACAAAATTACTTCATATTTTTAAAATAACTTTCAGGATAATATACTGATTTATTTATAAATCTAGTCAGCTTTTTTACTTAAGAATTTTGCGTCAAATGCCGTAAATTGGAATAAAACCGGTTGATTCATTCGGGATTTATCAATGTAACAAATTTTTGAGAAAAGTTTATTTTGACATTTCTTCGACATTTTGTAACCTATAACCTAATAAAACAACTTAGAGCTCAAAAATGCTGTGAAAGCCATTCAAAAGATCAAAACCGATCACCATTTTGAAAATATATATATTTTCGAACATTCAAATACTATTATTTTCACAAACTTTAGAATTTTGAACTCTTTGAGTTCAAAAATCTAAAGTTTGGATCGGCCTGTCCTTCAAAGGGGCTGAACTAGCACTGATGTCTAGTGTATTAAATATTAAGCATTATCTTATCCAGCATAGTACGTGGTTAGTAAGTGGTTGAATAACAATTTCATTGACTGGCCAGTAATGTAATATTTAGTAAACAGAATAAAAAGTAAATATTATGAAACAAGAATCTGTGATTTTTTGAGTGTTTTAGGTTAATTAGTTTATGTACGATTCAAAATAAAATCCCAACACTCTGTATCAATTTAATGAATACAATCTCCCGTACTTTGAGACCTTGTTCAAAATATTGTATAACTTATTCTGATTTTAACATCAAGATCTAATTAGTTCAATTAGTAAGTTAGATGGAGGTTGTGTATAAAACATTTGAGTGGGATTGAAGGTTTTGTTCCAAGCCCTAAGGGATCATTGTCTTAGAAAAGTAAATAATTCCAAAGAAACAATTCTTCTATATTACCAGTATGTATTACAAAAAATATACACTATATTCATTCATAACTCTATTTAATGTATCCATTTTAACTCATAGAAAATATAAATCTAGAAAACTCAATGCGAGATCGAATATTGCTTTTCGTTAACTCCGATCCAAATCCGTGAAAAATATGCATTTAGAAATAATTAAACAAAACTTTTTTAACTTCCCGCTACGTATTCGTACAGTTTGTAAATAAGTTACTGATTTTGCCCCGATTTTCGAAAATCGAGTTTTCACCAGATCTCCACGTTTTGAGGTGAGATGAGGTGACGTCATTATGTCTGTATGTATGTATGTATGTTTGTGTGTGTGTGTGTGTATGTAAGCATCTCATAACTTTTAAACGACTGGACCGATCAAACCGCGGTTGATGGCATTCGATTGGATTCCGCTCAACTTCCGAAACTCAACTCAACCGAAGCTCAACAACCGACTTCCTGAAAATCTGAACCAAACTGGCTCAGAAGATTTTGAGAAATTTTGAAAAAACATGAAAAAAAGTTTTGGCTTTTATTAATATAACTTATTTTTTTATATATATATAAGCAGTATTTTTTTAATATAACTTCCAGAAAAATGTACCGATTGAATACAAAAACTAATCAGTTCTATTCATCAAAAGACTACGTGTAATGCATAATTTGCATCAAAATCGGTTTATCCGCTTGGGACAAAGCGTTGACAAATAATTTTTAAAAATTATTTCGAAATTATTATTTCGAAATTTTTTGAGCAATAATTTTTTGGTATTCTACGATATTTTAGTACTCATAAAACTACGTTGAATGACTTTTCTAAAATTAAAATTGAATCTAATTTTCGAAAGTTACAGAATTTTAATATTTAATTTACGTTGTTTTTAGCATATTTACTTAATATTTTTGAAATAACTTTCCGGCTAATACACTGATTGACTTAAAATCTTATCAACTTTTTTCCTTTAAAAACTGCGTCAAATACCGTTAATTGGATCAAAATCGGTCAATTTGTTTGGGACTAGTTAATGACGAAAATTTATTCAAAAGATTGTTATTTGACATTGCTTCGAAATTATTCAACCTATCGATTATTTAGCTCAAGCAATATTTTAGATCTTAAAAATTGAGTTGAATGTCATTCGAAAGATCTTGAAAATTCAATCAACGTTTCCAAAATAAGCTTTTCAAAAATCTTAATATAGATGTTTGAACTGAAACAAACATCTATATTAAGATTAGATGTTTAAATGTTTATAGTTTTTACTCTTTTGAGCTTAAAGTACCTTAATTTAGTGGGAAGTTTCAGGGATAGCCTGAAGGGTTAACCGTTTATGCATTTTTTAAACAGAAATACGGCCGTAGAGCACTGTTTTCTCAAAGTTTTTTTCGTCGTGCAATTGTTTGTGGAATGCACTTTCTGCTGATATTATAAACTGGCCAAGTGCAAGTCGGACACACGCACGAAGGGTTCCGTTATCTACAAATAAATTGGTAAAGTGTGTGTCGAGCCACGCGCAATATAGGGTTCCGAATTTGCCCATCACAATAATATGGGCTAATATTATTGTGATGGGTAATATAAGAGGGCTTTTATTGTTTTATACTACATTTAACATATTTAACGTCAATGACGGATAAACCGCATAACGCCTGTAAAAACTCCCAACTACATTTTATAAGTTTATCGACTATTACTCAAAAACTTGTAAGCTTCTTCTTCAAAAACTTCTAAGCCGTGAAAGTTTTCCTTATAATTTTATTATATTTACTACTACTGTGAATTTTTTCCCATCCCCAAACCAACCGTTTAGCAGGCAGAGGGAGGGAGACGGAAACTTGACCCTAAGAAAAATTAGCGCTTTAAAGCTTTAAGTATATTTCACAAACGAGTCCTCCCAAGCAGTAAGCAAGCAACTACAACAACAATAAAGTAGCTCATATAGAACTTAGAGTTCTATTGGAGATGTACAAGGGTGTAAAAAAATGCTTTTATCAGTATAAGAGACCTTTATGAGTTATTATACAGCCTAATGCTGTACAAGGCCTTTCTCATAGTTTCGCGTAAGCTTTAGGCGCTATATCTGAATATTAATACACTACTGTACAGCTTTAAGTATTTTGTAACTCATTGGGCTGATTTTATCCTTAAAGCTGTTCATTAGCTTTATTTTGTTTAGCACGGGAATTTATTACAGCTTTAAGTCTTATTATAGTATCACTCTACGCTTGTTTCTGTAAAATGAGACATCCAATCACCGTTCTACAGCTAATATTTATGGCGTAATTGTAAACTGTTATGCAGCCAATGGTATTAAAAAATCTGCATATACAGCTGTAGTATAGTTTGAGGCTGTATTATTGAGAAAATTGTTATTTGCTGTTTTTATATCTTCGTAGTTGATATCATGTGGAAAAATCAAGAGGAAGATTAAAAAGGAATATTTAAATATTAAAAATTATCAACCAAGCAATCGTGATGAAGATAAAGCTAAAAAATTACTAAATCAGATAACCTACAATAAAAAGTCATTTTTATTAATGTTCAAGGAAAAGGGTTCCGAAACAAAAACATTAAAAATTGATTGGAGGTTTTATCTTATTTATCAATTTTTTAGGCTTAACTTCTTTATTAAGGTTATTACCTGGTTGGTAATTCATAATATTTGAATATTTTTTTATTTCATAAGATAGCAAACAAGCGGATGTGTCTCCCGATAGGAAGAGTCAACCATCACAAATAGACAGCAAAGATGTTAATGGTGCGTTGCTATTTTGTGGCGAGGTCTAATGCCACATGCATAAGTTTACCGACTACCTTACTCTCCAAACCGGAACACGGCACTGACGCTTTGCAGCAGGAATAGGTAAGGCGCAGACCTGGTCAAGCCAATGAGAACTCTATCACCTAATAACCACAATAGAAGTGATTCGCATAGCCCCTCGGTCGCCTTTTATAGCCTGCCTGGCAGAAGGCAGTTGGCTTATTCTTCAAAGGAAAATATATTTTAATTATACAATGTAATTAAAAGGGGTCTAAAAAAAGCTAATTTCAGACTCCTTTTTAAGACAATTGCGCGAACTGTGGAGTACAAAGTTGGGTACAGTTAAAGTTTACATTGCGGAGGCAGTCCTCCGCAGAAACCTATCTATATATATAAAAATCAATCCCTATTTTCCTTGGTCACGACATCACGCCTGAATGGCTGGACCAATTTCGGTAAATTTTTTTTGTTGTGTTTGTATAAGGAGAAGGTTCTTATAAAAGAAAATATTAAGAAAATTGCGCGGAAAATTAGAAAATTTAAGAATACTTAACCACCATATAAAGTTTAATGCCATTTTGGCTGCGTGGAAGGACAATCCCGTAATCTTATATAAATTACGTGTCACGTTGTTTGTCCGCTATAGATTCCTAATACGTAAGGCAAAACAACGTTTGCCGGGTCAGCTAATTTCCATATATAATTAAATAATATGCACCAGAAATATATTAAATTAATAAAAAAAAATATGACACACACTACATTCGTGTAACATACACGATAATATACAAACATGTATAGGTACTTTTTTCTTTACGGCTAAGTCTAAGTCATTTGTCAAACTAAAAAGAGATTTTAATGTTTCATCTATGGTCGAATATCAGCCATAAACGACCGCTAGTAATTATAAAGCTAAGTTTAAGAAATCTTCAAATTCGTTTTCCTGATTTGAAATATAACAAAACATTTTATAATTATAACACAAGTGCATTTAATGAGCCTCAAAAAGCTGGGTGTTCTCAGCAGGCCATCGCGTACATCTTTATAAGACGCAAATCCGGCCTCATATGGAGCACTGCTCTCACTTGTGAGCCCCACCCAATACCAGTTCCTTCCTTTGGACCACGTTCAACGTAGAGTGACTCGGATCGTCAATAACAAGACTATTTCTGATCGGCTTGATTCTTTGGTATTACGTAGAGATGTGGCTTCGCTCTGCGTCTTCTATCAGATTTATCATGGGGAGTGTTCCAAAAAACTGTTTGGATTAATTCCTGCCGCAGAATTTCACCATCGTATATCGCAACTAAATTCAAAATTTCATCCTCACCATCTCGATATCTGGAAATCCACAACTGTGTACTTTTTTCCCGCACTATTCCTCTGTGGAACCAATTACCGGGAGGGTTTTTCCAAGCGGATACGACTTAGGGACCTTCAAGCAAAGAGCCTACTCTATCTTAAAAGGCCAGCAACGCAACTGCAAATCTTCTAATAGTGTAGTTATTCATGGGCGGCGGTGATCACTTACCATCAGGTGAGCCTCCTGTCCGTTTGCCTCCTTTTCTATAAAAAAAAAAATAAAAAAAATCAGATTTGAAATACTTACGTTAAAAGATTAGTGATGAAATACTTACGTAAGTATTACAAATCTGACAATGGACTTTATGATTTCTGGGAATTATGGGAAAATAATGAAAATAAGGAAACACACACGCAAATGTCATACAAGCACCGCACAAGTCTTAATTACCGTGTTTATTCTTTAATGGACAAATATGTACCAAAAATCCACGAAAGATGGCTCTCTTTATAGGTATAATTAGTATTTACTTTATACCATTAGACACAATTAACAATGCACTTGTACTTAAATTTCACTTTACATTTTTAGTATATTACTCGACCGGCTTCAGGAAGATGAAGAAGATCTTATATCCTGTGTCCATACTGTGTCCAACAGTAATGGAATTTCACCAATTGCCGACGATGAAAAGTATAGAATTTATAGGTGTCTACAT
The DNA here is from genome assembly GCA_036924255.1 of Apodemia mormo. Taxonomy (NCBI): domain Eukaryota; kingdom Metazoa; phylum Arthropoda; class Insecta; order Lepidoptera; family Riodinidae; genus Apodemia; species Apodemia mormo. The sequence continues at coordinate 17,748,944 of JAUPFN010000019.1, read as the reverse complement.
ATTTTTCATGTATTCTCATTTTTTAGGTTTGATGGAAGACATTTCTTACATATGTATATAAGCTCAATTTTGTAACATTTTCACAAATCTAAATGTATTATGAGTTATGACCTTTATGAGTACAATCATTACATAGTATAAAACAAAGTCGATTTCTCCGTTTGTCCCTATGTATGCTTAAATCTTTAAAACTACGCAACGGATTTTGATGCGGTTTTTTTTAATAGATAGATTAATTACAAGTCCAAACTAGGTTACAATCACTTGTACTTTAATTTCACTACAAATATAATCATATAATTTTAGATTTATCGACCGGTTTCGCTTTTTAAAGCATCTTCAGGATGTAATATTCTTTAAAGAATATTCGCATGCATGAATGCATTCTGGCAACTAGCTGCAATGCCGTAATTGGGTAACTCAAGGCCACAGTGAAAGATAGTAATGTACAGAGCATCTGATTGGTCGACACTGATTGCCCAATCACTACTCATTGGCGCGTGGACATTACATCGGAACTATAAGTCAGATGTGTTGACACAATTCATTCGCCCATTATTAGGTGTCTATGGGCTGTGTGATCGGTGGATTGGCTACACTACAATCTAGTAGTATAGCCAATTATCCTTTTACGACCGGTCTGGTAGAACGGAAGTTCACCGATAATTTTGAAACATTTGCACACCATATAATGAAGGAATATGTTTGTTACTTTTAATTATTTTTATTAACTTACTAACTGACCCGGCAAACGTTGTTCTGCCAGCTTTGTGTGGAAATATATTTCATTTCATTAAAGGCTCCTTTGAAGAATATGCCAACTGCCGTTCTGCCAGGCAGGTCGCAATAGGCGACCTATTTGCTATGCGAGTCACTACCATCGTGGCTACGAGGTGATAGAGTTCTGCATTGTCTCGCCCGGGTCTGATACCACCGCTTTACTTATCCTGCCGCAATAGCGTCAGTGCTTGTCACTGTCATGTTCCGGTTTGGATGATAAGGTAGCCGATAAACTTATGCATGTGGCATTAGACCTCGCCACAAGATAGCAACGCACCATTAACATCTTTGGTGTCTATACGTGATGGTTGACTCTTTCCATCAGGAAACCCATCTGCTTGTTTGCTATCTCACGATATAAAAAAAATTGATTATTTTTGTCTTACGTAGAATTATGTATCTTTATTATATTATAGTATAAATCTATATTATATATTATATTATAAATCTATATTATAGTATAAATCTATATTATATTAATGTTATAAATGCGAAAGTTTGGATGTTTGGTTGGTGGATGTTTATCACGCAAATACTACAAATGGATTCGGATAGGTACACAAGTAGACGATGACCTGGAGTAGCATATAGGCTACTACCCCGCGTGATTCACCAAAAATTTTTATAATGCAGCATGCTGCAGCTAGTTAATGATATAAGTGCGAAAGTTTGGATGTTTGGATGAATGGATGTTTGTTATTCAATGTCACCAAAACTACCAAATGGATTTGAATGTTTGGCACACACTTAAATGATGACCTGGAATAGCTTATAGGCTACTGATTATTCCAAAAAAATCAGTTTTTCCTGCGGGATTTATCAAAAACTTTTATAATGCAGCGGTCTGCAGCTAATATTATTATAAATCAGATATATTAGTTTATCTTAAGTGTCAAATCTCTCTAGGTACTATCACACGCGATAATCAAACGTTGTTTACAAAAACGAAGTGTTAATTCTTCTTTTTCGTCAAATCTCTCTACTATCACGCGTGACATATCACACGCTGTTTAGCCTAAACCAGATGTTAGTCCTTTTTACTCGTTAAATATCTATGTTACCATGTGCGACATATCAGGTGGTGTTAAACCTTAACGAGATATTATTTCTTATTCGTCTAATCTCTCTATCAGACGCCGTTTAATCAAAGGAGATGTTAATTCTTCTTTTTCGTCATATATCTCTACTATCACGCGCGACATATCGCACACTGCTAAGCCTTAACGAGATATTAGTAGTCTTATTGCTCAAATTTCTCTAGTATCACACACGACACATCACACGCTTTTAGCCTAAACGAGGTGTTAGTTCTTATTCGTTAAATCTCACTCCTATTACGCGCGTCATTTCACACGCTGTTTATTCTAATCTAATGTGTAACGGTTGAAAGCGTTACAGATAGACAGACTTTCACATTTATAATACTGAATAATATATTGGATAATTTTTAGGTTAAAAGCTATCACGTTGATAGTTGACAGCTAACAGCTACCTACCTAAGCAACCGGCCACGTGGGTCACTCGCGGGTGCCGCGCAATATAGGATTCTGTAGATGCCAACAAAATAATGCGGACTAAGAAAAGGGACTTTTTTATTGTTTCATACTATGACTTTTTATCCTAATAGTTGCAGCGTGCAGCCCGCTGCATTATAATAGTTTTTAATAAATCCTGTAGGATTAACTAATTTTCCTGGAATAAAAAGCCTGTATGTTAATCCAGGTCATTATCTACCTGCGTGCCAAATTTCATTCAAATCCGTTCAGTAGTTTTTGCGTGATTGAGTAACAAACATCCATCCATCCAAACATCCAATCTTTCGCATTTATAATATTAATATATTCGTAGATATAGATTTAACGATATGTTGTATGGATATTTCCCTAAAATTTATTTTAGGGAAATATCCATACTACAGGTTCATCGCCTGTTAAAGCTTCTCCAAGAATATTTTATAAGTTGGTCGATTGTTATTCGTAATCTCTCGTAGCTATGATAGTTTTCTTTTAAATTCATTATATATAATACTACCGTACATTTTTTCCCACATTCAAAACCAACTGTTCTTCTGACAGACTTTTTTGAATCAAACAAAAATTAGCACTTTGAAGCTGCATATTCCACAAACGGATCCCCAAGTGATAAACTGTTTTCACAAACCCATGTTGATATTTAAATACCTATCAAATAACATCCGACACGTTGAACTACGCGAGAAAAAAATAATCTTTATGTGTACAGGAAGTACCCCAAAAATATTTTTCAATATTTTGTTTCACCAATTTGTAGGCGTATATTCGAACCAAATTACAGCTTTCTACTACGTATAATCTTTGAGCAAGGCTGCGGACGGACGGACTAACGTCCCGTTGGTCGAATGGTTACCGAACCTAATCGATGGGGCTCGGGTTCGATTCCCGACAAGGACAAAATTTTAATGTGTGATGAGAATAGCTGTTTGCTATTCTGGATTTCGGTATTTATTATATATGTTACTGTATTTATATATGTATATCTATGTATTAGTATTACACACCCATACCCCCACCCCATTATCCATAACGCAATCAAATACTTTGCTTACTTTGGGGTTAGATCGATTTCCGTAATTTGTCAGCGATATTATTATTATTATTATAATTTTAAGGCGATTACACTTGCGAACGACCTTGAGTTAGTGACAGGCGTAGCGTAAATACTATTCCGCACGCCGATATCTCCAAAAGTCAAAGGGTATATACAGTGGGTGCACATACGTTTTAACATTTTTGTTTACCTATATGAACTTTTATCATCATGAATCAAATGAATGTTAGCAAACTCAAAACCCATAACCGATAACCGGTCGTTTATCGATTCATTTTATAAAAACGATAAATATCGAAAGAGAAAACAGTAAATATCGAAAATCGACAAAAGAATTATTATATGACAATTTTACACAATAATGACTGTTACGAATCCTATTATCTTATAATATACAATACATCTCGTGTAGCACTTTATTTTAATACATACAATTAACAATTTTAACAAAACCTTTGAAAATGTGATTTTGTAAAAAGTGATCTCTTAAATAACCTTTAAAAATTTAAGTTTTTGTTTCGAAATCTCGTAAGAAAAAGTAGAGATTTAATTTAATTGAAACCATATCTGTATACTTTCAATTAAATTAAAAGGAAAGTTTTAAACAGGTTGATTAATTTAGACTATTTGTATGTATAATATATTTAATTTATATTTATTTCATTTCTTATGATAGCAAACAAGTAAACAGTTTTCTTGATAGAAACATATAAACATCGCCTATAGACACTAAAAATGTTAATGGTGCATTGCTATTCTTGTAGCAAGGTTAGAATTTTAAATGCATATGCTTACCTTGCCCTCAAAACCGAATCACGACAGTTAAAAACACCGACGCTATTGCGGCAGGAATATGTAACGCGGTAGTTCCAAAACCGGGTTGATGTGTTGCAAAAAACCAAGGTCGAAAAAAATAACTAATGATTATAATAACTGCCTCGTAGTCAAGGGGATAACCTAAAGTTTGGTTTAAGGTATTTTTCGAAAATTCAAAAATCTCAGTAGCAGCTTGGAGTCTGGCGGTTGGTGTGTTACCACTTCCATGCCTCGGATGAGCACATAAAGTAGTCGGTCCTGGTTATTGCTAAAACAACAACAACGACGATATATATTCACGCCAGTCCCTTTACGAGGTATGCAAAGAGAACCGAGTGCAATAGTGCGAGTGCTTTCAGCCCTTTAATACCCTCTTTTAACTCTTTAGGAGATAAAACTCAGTTTCCTTACATGCACGTTTATGTAATTGAAGTAAAGAGCATAACTAATAAATTTGAAAAGATTTTGATGAAACAAATTTTATTTGTTACACAAACTTACCCATATTTTTGATCCTTTTAAGGGATGAAATTTAAAAAACACTAAACTCGTATTCATTTGTGTTAAAAAACATAAATACTAAGTTTTAAATAATTTCTACAATATTCTACAATAAACAATCTATTTTTTTAATACAAACAAAAACGCTTTTTTTACCCTTTTAAGGAATAAATGTATGAAATCCCTAAATATATAATTTTTAAATTGTGTTGAAGAGCATAAGTACCAAATTTCAAGTTATGTTGACCATAAGCGTTTAATTTTTCATATGAATTGTAACACCCATTATTACTCCTTTAAGGGATGAAACTCCGAACTTCATTACGCGCATGTTTCTTTAATTTGGATTGAATTGAATAAGCAGGTACTACATTTTATGAGAGTTTAGATAATATAAACTTTTTATTTTAATACAAACTTATACACTTACCCTTTTAATGGATGAAATTAAAAAAAAATCTAAAATATGAATTTCTTTAATTGTATTAAAAAGCATAAATACTAAATTTTTATTAACTTCTACGACAAACAATTCATTTTTCATACAAAAATTAACTCTCCTTTTACCCCTTTATGGGATGAAATTCAAAAATGCGTATTTATTTAATCGTATTAAAAAGCATTAATACTATTCTACACATTTTATCGTCGGCACTTGGTGAAACTCCATTTTAACACAATATTTGCTAGCATATAACACTTGTACTGTTTCACAATAAGATAATTATATTTAATTTCCGACCGGTTTCGCTTACACAAGCATCCTCAGGGTATTTACAATAATTATTAACTAACAACGAAATTTTTTTTTTCGTTGTTAGTTAATAATTATTGTAAATACCCTGAGGATGCTTGTGTAAGCGAAACCGGTCGGAAATTAAATATAATTATCTTATTGTGAAACAGTACAAGTGTTATATGCTAGCAAATATTGTGCATTAATACTAAATTTTAAGTAATATACATTTTTTTAAACAATCATTAACGCCCCTTTTACCTCTTTAAGGGATTAAATTACATCATAAGAACAACCTCTGTAAAAAATCAGCCTTCCCGCTCCAAACTTATTATCTACTATAAAAAACGTTCAAGCGTAAACGAAATGTCCAATTTTTAAACAGCACAACCTTATTACTGTGCCAAACGCACTATCTGTATTATTACTCTTTGACTCTAATGTGGAGAGCGGTATACGCTGACGTGCGACATAGCCTCCTCGTACAAACGCTATCGGGAGACTGACTTTCGGAGCGAGCGCTGCCCGCGAATGAAATAATAAGGTTTTTATTGATTTAATGGCACACTATAATGATTTTGTAAAATGTTGAACTTAAATTTTATAAAGCAATAAATTGTCTGTAACAAAGTGAAAAAATCACCAAAATCGTTTCAGTAGTTTAGAAGTTATAAGAAAATTCTTGCGTAAAAATAAGAGAGATATTCGATTTTTTTTCGTCAAAAATAACAATGAAATTTGAAAAACGAACTTAAAATTTAAAGTTAATTATATTTTACGTACAATGTATATTTTTTTTAAATTATTGGATTAACGGTTTAGGAGAAGTAAGCTTTCAAAGAGAAGTATATTTCGTAGTTTGGCGTATGTTATCGCCTTATCGATTCCTGGTTAACTTCGGAACCCTAATGACTTTAAAACTTTTTCCTTGGATACGCACGAGCGTAATTTTCTTTTATACGATTTCATCATGAAATATTGTGCACTTTCATAAAATGCTATTGTCGTAAAACAACATGTGTCGGCTCGGTTGATTTTATTTTCATTTTACGAGAAAAGGTAAATTTCCTTATTGTTTCGACATTGCAATAAAATGGAATATATTCAAGTACAACAAAATCTCATTGTAAAAATTGTCATAAAATAAAATATAGATGCTATAATTTTCTGTATTTAGCTATTTTTTTTATCTAGCTGTTTATGTTTTTGGGCCATTCTGCCAGGCAATTCGTAAAAGACTCGTATTTTTTCTCATTTTACAAGATTCGTATTTTCCTGCCGTAATAGTGTCAGTGCTGGTCACTGTCGTGTTCCGGTTCGGAGGGTAAGGTAGCCGGCAAACTTATGCATGTGGCATTATATCTTGCCACAAGATAGCAACGCACCATTAACAGCTTTGATGGTCTATAGGCGATGGTTGACTCTTTCCATCAGGAGACCCATCTGCTTGTTTGCTATCTTATTATATAAAAAAAAGACGAACGATTGGCCAAACTTGTCACTATCATAGTGGTTACTAAGTGGTAGAGTACTGCATTGTCTTGCCCGGGTCTGGTACCTGAGCCTTACATACTCCTGCCGCAAAGCGTCAGTATTTGTCGTTATGGTATTTTAGTTTAAAGTGTGAGGTAGCCGTTAAACTTATAAATGTGGTATTATCAACCCGTTACACGGACAGGCAGCGTACTAATATCTTTGGTGTTTATAGGCATGAAGCTATAAGCCCGCTTGTTATCTGGAGGCAACACTTCTAATACCTACTTGAAACACAACTTTGAATACTACTGTCACCTGTGGTCCTTTTCTTTCTAACACAGCTGTATAAAAAGAGATGGGGAGACCTCATCTGATATGGATTCACTTTCCATCCGAGTGTTTGCTCCACCTTTACATAATACTTCATGTTTATAGGCGATAGTTTCTCTTTCCATCACAAGAGCCATATGCTTGTCTATATCCTATTTAAATAAATGGGATTTTAGATCGAGTAGTCAAATTTATTTCTTTAAAGATATATAAAAACTTCAGTAGTAGTATGGAATGGCTTGTTTGTTAATGATATACAAAAAGATTCCGATATTTCGATCAACGATACTCAAGTTATCGTCCAACAAACCTTAGCCTCCAAACTGGATTGGACTGTGGCCGAAATAAGAAAGGCAGTCCTATCCAAATTCAGTCGGAACGTTGTATAACTCTACCACTTAGTATTCATGATGTTAGTTATTAGTAGTTGCTAGAGTTCTGCAACGTCTCGCCCGGGTATTTAGTACCACTCCAGAGCCTCGCTCATCACCGCAGTAGTTTATCGGTTTTTTATCGGATACGCTTTGGAGAAAGCGCTGCGGAATTGCACGACTTGATTCCGCCATCGCCGTTTTTCTATCAATTGTCGAGGCGCACAGATTCTAGGCGTCGCCATATGGTGGACGTTCCACGTATCCGGACAAAGAGGTTCGACTCCAAATTTTTCATTCGAACCGCAAGGGACTGGAATGTGCTCCCTGAGTCTGTGTTCTCGAACGATTACAATCTAGGGATCTTCAAGAGATGAGTGAACAGGTACCTTCTAGGGAAGCGCGTTCCATCTTAGGCTGCATCTTAGCTTACCATCAGGCGAGATCGTGGTCAAGCGCTTCCCTATCGATAATTTAAAAAAAAACCTCCGCCTTACCTATTCCTACCGTAATAGCGTCAGTGATTATCATTGTCGTGTACCGGTTTAGAGAAAAAGATAGCTGGTTGACTTATGCATGTCTCATTGCTATCCCACCACACAGAAAGCAACACATCATTAACATCTATAGTATCTATAAACGATGGTTTCACTTTCCATCTTTCTATCAGAGGAGTCATCTGCTTACAGCACTCATTCGTCATAAACAAATAATACGATACATAAACCTACCGACCTCATAACACGATCAACTCCGAACTCGCTAATGAAACAAATACCTACATCGCCAAATATTACCCAAAATCACTATTCGTGGCAAACTTAAATACTGAACTAGGTATATTTTAATTAACATTCAAACCCATAAATACAAACATACGTGCTTTTTAAAGAAATGCTTGTTCCTGCTAAAAATCAAACCCAAGTTACAATAGTAGCCATTATATTATAATCTTGGATTTATATTGTATTAAAAGCACTTGTACTGTTTTACTTGATTTTTATCTATTAAAACCAACCGGTTTCGCGTTTTAAAGGATCATAAGAGCAAAAATTAGTATTGTTTACTACAGACAATTTGACAATCTTCATCTATATATATAAAAATCAATTGCTGTTCGTTAGTCCGTTCCGTTCCGTTAATACACTATGGTCGCTATAGGGTCCAACGCTAACTTCATCCAAAAAAAACAATATTTTCACTATTTACCAGTTTTAATACAATTCACAAAGGGCCCCGCCTCTTTATTTCTCTACTGCCCTAGAAGGTAGTACGGAAATAAACTCCTATAACTTTGACTTGTGGAAATTCTCAAATTTTTTATTTTAATATAATTCACTTCAAAAGAAAAAAAAAATGTGATTGATTTTCAAGAGCTCGCTCGCTCGCAAGCTCGAAAATATCAAGACAATGCTTTCTTTGCAACGTTGTGACCCTTTAACTCCCCTACGTCATGCTTATATCATCAGATTTTCTAAATGTACCCACACTTTTTAGCTCACAAATCACAATTAACCCACCATACCTAAACTTGACGCACTTCAGTATTTTCATGTCAATATTTTTTTAAACTATTGCATAGCTTCTATCGCGGGCCTTGAGCGTGGAGACCGAATCCAGAAATTCCGTAACGAAAAAACCTAACACCCCCCACTCCGACCAGCACAGCGGTGATACTTTTTAGTTTTTCCATCTATCGATAAACACCAGAACTTTTAATGACTTTTTGAAATATCACGCTTGTCTCTTTAGTTCAGCAACCCGCCTTTAGATGGCATTGGTTGTATTGGAAAACTATCGTAATCAGCTGTTTGTGAGAAAGTGTGTATAGGTATTTATCATCTAAGTACAACAGTGAATATCTGTACTCGTATAATTTGTGTACAAAGTGTTTTAAATATGAATAAACAAAGTGCTTTATTAAATATTCCTGAAGAACCGACATGTATTGAAAGATAATAAAAATATTTTGAACAATATTAACATCTCATTTATTTAATAAAAGAAAAAAAATTGTTTTTTATCGGTCACCACGCTCAAAGTGTAACTTGAATTAATATCAAAGAAAAAAAAAACAAAGAAAAAAAATACTGCATAAATAAAATAAATATATAATTGTAATTGCATAAGTTGATAAAAAATGCTATGCAATAGCTTTACCACGGAAGTCTCCGAGTGCCACACGTCTTTTTTTATCTGTAGATGCTTTTGCCACCGTTAAAATGAAAAAACATTATATAACCTTACATTTTTGTTATTATTTAACCTATAAAATCCAATAGGTCCCCACAAATTTCGAGTAAATCTACGCGTAGCATTTTGGGTTGCCCTACTATCTCTACTACTGTAAAAACTAAAACGTATCTAGCGTCTAAGAGTTTTTGGCCTACCATCATATTTCAGCTAAATTTTTGCTCATTGTTAACTATCAAATGCGTTTTCCTTCAACATTAACCAAATAAAACTAAATATTATATTGTGTGCAATTACAATCACATATAACAGCACAACATGACACATTTGGTAAGTTTTCCTTTTAATCCACACTTTGTCCCAAATTGTTATAACACAATAAAAGAAATCAAAAATAGAAGCTTCATGCAACAATCACTGCACCTTAGAGGAACAATGCATTTCATTATCATTCTATGCACTGCACATCGTGCGTCAACTTTCGATTTTATTTTTGTCAAGTACATAATTTTTTTAATACTTTGTAATGAACATGCACGACACAATAATACACTTACACGTGTTCTGGGTACATGCAATTTTTATTTTATTAATATATTTAATTATATACATTATCTAAATACAAGTACACTGCAAGTTACGTAAAAATCGACTAAATTGAACTTATGATAATTTATTAAGTCAAACTTAATACATTTTTGGTTTCTTTCTAAATTATTTATTTGTACATTTGTCATAAAAATGTTTAGGCTAGACAGATGCTTGGTTAGGTGATTTTACTAGGTGATAGATACTATTTAGGTAATATTTGTCTCTTATTTATGTTAATAAATAAGAGACAAATATTATCTATCACCATAAATGCGGAAAAGAAGACAAATTAAAAACAAGAATATTAAGATAACTCTTATTCTTGTTTTTAATTTGTCTTCTTTTCCTCGTTTATATCAAAACGATTAATAATTTATAATAATTACGCTCATCAATTGTGTGTTTTGTATCTAAACTATACTGCTGAAATTCTTTGAGTCTCATTAATTTCTCCCTCAAACTTTATAGATCCATATCGTCTGAAAAATTCTGCCGTTGAATTTATAATTTTTTGACCTGATCAATTTCATTCGTTCCTTTTCTTAAAGGGATTTTATATCAATATACGACCTTTCCGTGTGAAATTTAAATCTTTCATCTATACTTTATGTGATACTTTCCATTTTAAGCCACTTCGATCATAAGAAGATCAACAGAATTGAAGATCTCTGTAGAGATATGTAAATACTTTATGTTTTCAGGATGGTAGTCAGCTCCTTCCTGGAGCCGAGAGCTGAAGCAGCAACTAGGTAAGTTTCAAAGCTCTCAATTGACTACCGAGAAAAATAAGTTTTATTGAATCCTTAAACTTATTTTTCAATTTCTGTCCTTATAAAGCACAAACCATAGCAATGCGTACCTAGCTTCAACTCTACTAGTAGTGGCAGTAAATAAAGTAAATATATGTTAAATATATTTATATAATATATAATATATAATATCTAGTTTATAAATAATTAGATTCTCAATAATCTAAACCAATTCAATACGTGTGTACATACTGATCAGTAAATTCAAATTACAATAATATGTTTTTTTTATTACGGTTATCTCACTTCATGTATCAGATAAGTAAAGTTGATTACCCAAATATAAATAGACTTTTTTTATGTGGTATTGCCATCTTGTCACACAGATAGCAACGCACCATTTACATCTTTGGTGGATATAAGCGATGGTTCATCTTTCCATCAGGAGAGCTATCTGCTTGTTACTTATCTAATGATATGTAAAAAAAATATAATGTGGAGTTTGCTACTACGAAACATTTGATTTTTTAATATTTTTCTGTGTATTAATAAAATATAAACTTTAATCTTTATTTATGAAATAATTAGGAAGAATTACTTAGACATTACTAAAAATATCAAAAAAACCACCATATAATAAAGATTTAGTTTTAACTAAAAAGTAATGATAGGACGGGAAATAACTTGAACGCCACATAATATCTTTTTACAAAATATTAAATCGACGAAAACTTATGCGTCGTCGTACATTAAAATCAGTGAGTGAATAATCAAATATCCTCTGTTGTATTTTGTACCCTTTTTGGTTAGATTTTTTTCAAAAAAAATATGAGAATACTTTCGAAGTATATTCTATCCAATAAAAGAAAATCCAAATCGGATCACTCTGTAAACTCTGTTATGCGTGGTCATATATTTAAATCAGTCAGCAATTAATCATCCCATGGTTACATACCCTTATGGTTGCAATTTAAGATAAAAATTAAATGGAACCACTTTCAGGGTATACCTATTCGAACAAAAAAATAATTATCAAATTCGGACTACTCTGGAAAAAGTTACGCATAAAAAAAATATACGCGTCGAATTTAGAACCTACTCCGTTTTTTCGATTGATAGTTCGAATTATTAGAAGACTTCACAATTATTTTAATCGAAAATATAAACACTGAAAATAACAGTTATCCTAATTATAAATGATTTGACAAAAATAAACTTTCAGTAAACTACCTAAATTAACGAAATTTGTATGGTTTTTGTTTTTCTAAAATTGTACTTTTTTGGAAAATATACTTAGATACAAATCACATATTGATTAAATATGAATATTTTATACAAACCATATTTAGAGGTAATAAGTTCACTGAACAGAGAAAAATGTATTGTCTTAATACAAAAAAAAAAACAAATCCAAATAAAAAGCCATACTGCGCGAGAAAAAATTTTTGTGTGATAATATAAAAAAAACGAATTTTCTTAGATAAAGACCTTGACAGATCATTTTTTGCTTATTCAATTTTACCATTTAATTAGCACCATGTTAGCGCCATTTTCGAGAACGTGAATAAAAATTTATTTACATACTGCCATTGTTGATTTGATAGTATATGATAATATATTATAACTTAGAATTATTATAGGTTACCATAATTGCATCCTCGTAACATACCACCAGATATCAATATGACAGATTAATAGATGCTAGCGAGATTGCTCTATGCACTAATGGATAATCTCTATTAGAGCATACCGGTATACTTTGAATCACAGTTGCTATTTATATTAATTCCGAAAATTAATTTTAAAAATAGTACTTTAATAAGATAACAAAACCTAAAATCTATATGTATGTTTTTTAAACTTAAAGAACTTGATTTCGATATTTTTATTTATAAAACATAAACTCCACAGCATACAGTTCAACAAATACGCTAAGTAAACAAACCAAACATTAGCCAATTTTCATTACAACGTTTAAAGAGTGAATTGACAATTGACAAGCCAAAATAAAAAAAAAATTACTTTATGATTATACTAAATATTTTTTGAAAAAAGAAAACAATCAAAAATATCCAAAAATAAAGGACGATTGAAATTCACTCTCTGATTTTTATGTATTATTACCACGCATAACTTTTTACAGAGTAACCCGATTTTGATAATAATTCTTCTTGTTTTAGATAGAAACAAGGGTTGAGTCATATAATTTTCAATAAAACTAATCCACTCAGAAGGGTACGAAAACAGAGGTGATTGATTATTTACTCACTGATAATAATGTATCACCACGTAGCGTGCCTTGGCGTATACGGGGCCCTGTATAAAAATTTATTTGGGGGCCCATTGAAGGGTAGAGATTTATCACAAAAGAAATTCATCATAATTATCTATGTCACTTTTTCCAAAACTTTTACAAACAATTCAAATTAAATATACACGATACTTGCATTTTTTGAAAAAAAAAATCTTTTTTTGACTTTGGGCATTTGGGAAGTTTTATATAAATTTTTTTTCGTACACTGAGGGCCTCGTGGCCCGGGGGTCCCGTATAATTGATATGGAAAATATGGTGGTAGCTACGCTCCTCATAACCACGCGTAACTTTACGTCGGTTTAATTTTTTTGCTAAAAAGATTATTTTCAATAGGCGGAATGAATCCAATTCATTAAGATTTAATTATTTGTCAGTCGGGAAGACGGGTAAAAGGCAATGTTAAATCGGGATTATCGCATTTTACCGACTTGATAAATGTCACTTGTTTTTTCTTGTAATAATCATGACCGAAAACTTTACTTGCTCATTCACGGAAGTGTTTACGCATCAGAGTGCTAAGTGTGAGTTTTTCCTAGTAAACTCCAAACGTGCTCACGATCGAATGCAAAAGAAAAACTCACACTTAGCACTCTGTATTGTGCCTGCACGGTCATTTGAAAGGTCGCTCTTCACTAGTTCATATCTAGAAGTGTACTAGTTAACTCTAATCATAGTATTGACAGTTTGGCGTTTTGTATCAGCGTTATAAAAGTAATAAAAAACAGTAGCAGTCGTGGGACTGCCGATAGAAGTGAAAACGGAACTATTAAGTTGAGAGTAATTAAAACTATATGCAAAACATAGCTATAGATATACTATTATCATTAGCATGTCGGTGACGCGAACCGAGGATTTTACCCTCTACCAAAACGCTCAACGCGCCTAAAGAAGTTTTCACTTCAATAGGTGAAGCAAAAACTTACTACCCCTTTTTAGAACAATTACGTTTCAATTATTATTTAATTACGTTACAATTACTTTTCTGTACTCTTCCGCAAGTTCAACTGTATATGTATATCCCTTTACGTATTAAGTGATATATATTTTAAATATTAATACGTGAAGGAAAATCTTTGTACCCCTTTTTACGGCAGTTATGAAAAACATTACACACGTTACAACTATTTTCCATTCATGATAATACACATACATGTATACTACCATGAAAAGAATCTTCACTCCCGTATCCCCGAAGAGGTAGACAGAGGTGCAACAAGTGCAGACACGTTTAGCTGAAGATACTTGGTCCCAAAGTGTGATAGGTGGCAAGCCATCGCCGACCGGGCATCTTTCAATCCCAAGCAATATTGTTTTTATTAGGAAATTGAAAAAACGCATTTTTGTATATCAAGGTCGTGGTGGGCAGTGCATGCTCCGACCTCAAACTTGTCAATGCTGGTGTTCCCAAAGGTTGCGTGCTATCACCGACACTGTTTCTTTGCATATCAACAATATGTTGCGAATTAGTAACATACATTGCTATGCGGATGGCAGTACTAGTGACCGTACGAGTACGAGTTCGACCGTAGCGGTATTTCTCGGAAACGCGTCGAAGAGGGCCGGAACAAGCTCGTGTCTGAACTCGAGAATCGACTAACCGATGTCTCAGAATGGGGTCGTCAAAGCCTTGTTACATTTAACCCAGAAAAGACGCAGCTTTGCACGTTCACCGCAAAAAGACACCCTTTGTCGTTTCACATCGTTTCGAGAGCACTCTCCTGACAGCCTCAGCCAGTATTGGAATTTTGGGAGTCGACATATTGAACAACGCTCAGCTCTGCGGTCATTGGGAAGGAAATGTTTAACTAGGCTCCAAAAAGCTTGATGTACTCAACAGAGCAAAGCAGAACTTATGCCAGCCCATCGCCTCCAACTTCACAAGGCCCAAATTCGACCTCACATGGAGTACTGTTTTCATCTATGGGCCGGAGTTTCTCAGTATCAGCTTTTTCAGCTGTTGTAAGATTATGTTGATTGCTTCTTTCCTATACAGAAACACACGCCAAAACTGGAATTGTTGTTTCTCGTCTTTAAAAAAATAATAATATATTCACTCCCGTATCCCCGAAGGGGTAGGCAGAGATACAACAAGTACACCTACGATATATAGCGGAAGATACCTATTTAGTCCCACAATGTGATAGATGGTCAGCCTATCGCCAACCGGGCATTTTTCCAATCCCAAGCAACGTTGTTTTTGTCAGAAACTTGAAAAAACACATTTTGGAACTGCCTGACCTGGGAATCGAACCCGGGACATGGTGTGTCAACGCCGACACTGGAACAGTAGACCACAGAGGCGACATCAATTAAAATGTCTTTTATTATAACTTATTATTCATTTAAATTATGATTATAAGTAAAAAACTTGTTATTACCTTTTGTTTTACCCCTTATAATACGAGTATTAAACATTGCGAAATCCTGTTTACTACTAGTCGTAACAAACAATTCCTATACTTCTCATCCAAAGACCACATGAATACTAATACACGCCATTGGGAAGGAAACGTATCATCGTGCATATGAGCGAATGCTCCTATTACTGTCGAAATTTTCATATATTTGTAGGTTATATTATATTGTGAAAAAAAAAACAGAAATAGGTAAACCATGAGATGACAAGGTTTAAAAATTACCCTTGAAATGATTTTATTTCATTAGTAAGTAGTATAATTCTGTATTTCTGTGTGTAAAATGCAAGCTACGCTACTAGACTAAGAAATTGTCTCAAAAAGCGTATCCATTTAATCCGTGTTTTCATCGTTTCTTATGATTTACGACATGCCGCGATAACGAATCGAGCAATCAGCATTATGCACTAAAAACCACTTGCCGCGCGCCACGCACCTCATTGCATTGACAGAATTGTTTCTGTGTAGAATAAAAATAGGTGCTAGGTGTCTCCGGGATATGATTTCCATGTACCCAACACTTCTCACCTGACTCCGTGTTGATACTAACCCGGACAAAATCGAAATAATACTTTTGCCTGGAAAAATCGGACCAAGTCCTCATGATCTTAATCGAAAAAAGTTTATCACTAAAGCACGAGTTTTTTAACAAAGTGCAAAGAAGAAGGGTGGGTCCATACTATAATGATCGTATTGTATACTTGTTTGTGTCTATCATGTAATTTTGTAAAATTTCGCTCATATTTATTATGTCTGAGTAAGGCCTGTGAAAAAAGATATTATTTTTTATTATAGCCTTTTTTGAGTCGTTTTAATTGATGTTTGTGTTTCCTTTAATATGCAATACTTGAAATGTTAATATTAATTCATTTTTAGGGTTTAATAATTTGTTTATTTTTAGGGTTCCGTACCTAAAAGATAAAAAGGAACCCTATTACTAAGCCTCGCTGTCTGTCTGTCACCAGGCTGTATCACATAAACCTTGATAGTTAAAAGCTGAAATTTTCACAAATTATAGATTTCCGTTGCCGCTATAACAAAAAATACTAAAAACAAATACATGAAAATATTAAGGGGGGTCCCCATACAATAAACGTGTTTTTTTAGTATTTTTTTGCTCTATATTAATAACGGTAAGACGTAGACGCTTATATTTTCATAGAATATTTAGTTGTACATTATCTTTCAAAATCAATAATTAAAAATAAAAATAAAGTAAGTATAAATCCCATACAACAAACGTAATTTTTAAGCAATTTTGTAATAAACAGGTAGAAACTTGAATATTTTCAAAAAAAAAGTAAATATTTAGAAATATATAAACTATAAAAATAAATACCTAATACATAAAATAAATATTTAAGTATACATACAACAAACATGATTTTCTTTTATAGATGATAGTACGGAACCCTTCGTGTGCGAGTCCGACTCGCACTTAGCCGGCTTATTCCCCTAATCACTGCTCTATTTTGCTCTACATACTTCGTAGTAAAATATTAGTAGTAAAAAATATGATTTTCCTTATGCTTAGTTTAATTAAATTTTTCATTTATATTTAAACTGACAAAGACATTACTTAAATCTACTTAATTTTCTTTTACAGACTGACTGGTGAGTTGCCTTAAATATTTAAGGACGTGATAGTTGGCAATCATATATGATGATGAAAAATAACATTAAAAATAAATATTAAAATACTTCGTAGTAAACGTAGTAAACAGTAGACCGAGAATCCTATATTTACCTGCGCCATACGTGGACACCGCGCGGACGCACGTGTCGCGCAGGTAGTGAGGTGGGGGGGTGGCGGTGGCGTGTCCTTGATGTTGACAAACGTGGCGAGCTTAGAGGCTATAATATCCACATTTCACTTATTTTTTAGAGAAATATTGGTCAAAAATTACCTTCTTATTTTTGACCAATACTTCTTTAAAAATAAGTGAAATGTGAATATTGTACTCTCTAAGCACCCCGTGCTGTTTGTTTTGTATCTATATATGTTTTCTGTGTTGATAGCACTGCGAGACACGTACGTCTGCGCGTTGTCCAAGTATGACGCAGGTATATATAGGATTCTCGGTGTACTGTTTACTTAGAAGTATTTTAATATTTCATCATATATGATCGCCAACTATCACGTCCTTAAATATTGAAGGTAACTCACCAGTCAGTCTGTATAAGGGTGACAGTAGAAAATTAAGTAGATTTAAGATTACCCGATTAAGGATTGTCTTTATCAGTTGTTAATGATGTTAACTGTTAAATACCATCAAATAAGGATTGTATTCTCTGAAACTCTAACCTCAGAAATCTGACATACGTATATGTAACAGGGTTTTATTTACACACCGTAGTGTGTACCGACCGACCCGAAAGAGGCATATAGGTTCGTTAAAGGCATTACTGACTAAAATATTTAAAAATGACTTTATTTTAAAAAATAAAAAAGATATTTCTAATATTCGTATTTTTACTTATATTTCCCTAGCGTTAAGCAAATATTTTAAAAGTCACAACACTTTGTCGCTGCTTGTTTCGTTTTGTTGGCTTTCGCATAAACACCGCGCGAAGGTGTGGTCTTCGTTTTTCGGCTTTTTACATTTTTTCCCGAATGCCTTCATTTTACTTAGTACTAGCTGTTGCCCGCGACTTCGTTCGCGCTGACTTTGTTTACTCCACACAGCTCATCCTCCGTAGGTGATAGCGTGATAATATGTAGCCTATATGTAATATTCATGCAAAATTTGAAGTAAATCCATGCAGTACTTTTTGAGTTTACCCCGCACATACATTGACTTTCCAACGATTTATTATATGTATAGATGTGTTCAGATGTGAAGAATAAAATTTTATTTTTTCTGAATAAGTCAGATTTCTACAGTTTCGCTCAACACCCACAATTAAATGCATTAGATACAACTTCGCTACATTATTTGTTACTATATTTTTAACTTAGTTATTCAATGATCTTTGTTTATATTTCTAGATATTGACAACTCGGCATTGTTCTTTATATAATACTAGCTGACTCGCGCAGCTTCGTCTGTGAATTGTTGAACATACCTATCACCAAATGTAACAATATATATTATATGTCTCACACTGTACAGCAGCCTTTTTCGATATATAAACTATCTTATATGTATAAGATAGTTTATATAGGGTCTCAAAATGATCAACATACCAAATTTCACTCAAATCAATTCAGTGCTTTAAAAGATACACAGTCCCGGCGTTTTGTCTGCATAGCTTCCGTTCTCCTGGGATTTTTAGGATAAGAACTATTTTATATCCTACATTAGGTTTCCAAGTATCTTAGTACCAAATTTCACAAAAATCTATTCCGTGGTTAAAAAATTGACAGTCTCGGGGTTTTACCCGCATAATTCCCATTTCCACGGGATTTTCGGGCCAAAAACTATCCTATGTCCTTTTTCGAGTTTCAAACTATCTTTGTATCAAATTTCATCTAAATCGGTTTAGTGGTTTAAACATGATAAAGAGACGGACAGACAGAGTTACTTTCGCATTTATAATATTAGTAGGGATAACTTAATAAACTTCAACGTACTCTAATAAATAAAAAACTCCAATTTTATGACACTGTATATGATGAAGTTTATTAAATCGCCACCACTACAGTCCGCTCAAAAAATAAATATGGGCGTTCTAGAGTGTGGCTATCATACACAGTATGAATTCTTCAAATCTTTTGGTTTAAAAAAAATCGGAACACGACAATGACAAGCATTGATGAAATTGCGGCAGGAATAGGTAAGGCGTTGGTACCATATACCCGAGCGAGACGTCTTGAAACTCTACCAACTAGGAGTCACGATATTAGTGACACGAATATCCAATCAGTCACCTATTATGACCCAGCTGACAGAAAGCAGTTGGTCTATTCTTCAAAGGGGCTCAGACCAACATAGGGGATGGTTTTTTGCTATCCAGTGATATAAATAAAAATATATACTCAAAGGTCTTATATTAATCCTTACGGCTCCATAGTGATACGGATAAAAGTAAACAAAGGCTAATTAAACTTAACTACTTAAATACTTTTACTGATAAAATAATAATCATAGATCAAAGTTCAACATGTCAGTGTCCTTATTACTGAACTTTAAGCTCCGGTTACAGTGATTAGCAATCAGCGTAGTAAAAGTGAATAGACGCTGATTACTAATCACTCTTACTAATCAACGGCTTGACACGTGTTTTTTGCTCAATACTAAGTACCAGCATTAAACACTCGCACTAGCACTAATCAAAGTGTAACAGAGACTTCACTTAAGGTATATTTTGTTTTAAACATTTAATAAAAGTCTATATTTCAGTGGCAAATATGGATACTCTCTGACAATGGACCAATTTTATTTTTACGAGGCACTTTGAAAAGGTGAATGATTGGCCAAATCTGTTATCACGATTGTGGCCACTGGGTACATGGTTTTCCATAACGTTTTGCCCAGGTTTGGTACCACTGCTTCATCTATTTCTGCTGCAATATTGTCAGTAAATCATTTCTATTTAGAAGGTAACGAACACAATACCACTGTTAGTACGTTAAATAACGCACCATTGACATACTTGGGATTGACAGGTGATTGATGTCTCTTTTTATTTTCAACGACGAAATTCTTCTCTCAGTTGGTTAGAGCGTGTCGGCTAGAGGCTAGGTCGTACGTTCAAATCCTGTTGTGTCGAACTTTTCTTTGTTTGGTTTCTAAATTTCTAAAGTCTCCCAAGCACGGAATAAGTACTAAAACACACATATAGTTAAAAGCATGTTACGTCTTAAAGATGTTTTAAAAATCAAAACTGTTCGATTGATTTAAGTACCTTAAGGCGAGGCATCGCGACAAACGGGAAAAAACTGGTTAGCTAAATCACGTTTTTTTTGTGTTAATTGTTAAATAACAATTTTACAAAAAATACACGATATACCTATATATCATATAAAATTCCGAAAATAGGCTACAAAATTCACTAAAACAAATAATTTGTTAATAATATTTCTAATCTTCCACATGATTTTTATATGGTGATATTTAGTCTTAAATACGAAAAAGAATGTACTTAATTTTGGTTTTCAGTTGAAGTACTACATTTATTTATCCGAAAATTAACACGTTTCCCAGGGGTTTCAGAACATACCGCGCCGCCCATTTTCTATAGAATTGACGCGCGTCAAAATACCTCGCCTTAACTATGACATGTATATTATATGTAGTGAAATAAAAGTAAAAGTGCATTACTTACTATTTTTAACTAATAATAATGGTATTTGACCAAATATCTACTGACATTTGAAATTGTGAAATGCATAAGTATATAAATACTTCATATTTACTGACAAACATCCACCTATCCATACATATAAACATTCAAACTTTCGCATTTATAATATTAACATAGATATAGATAATATAGATTTCTACTAATTAGAAAAAGCTGTATTTACAATTAAATTGATAGTACCAACTGCACTTTGTGTATTAATAAGTTATTAAAAATTATCATCGGTCCAAATGTTACATTTCAAAAGTAAACACTACACTATAAAATCAATACATCATCGAGCATCAATACGCGTAGTACATTAAACAGTACTTATATTAAATAAGCACTTAAATAATATGCAGCTCTATTTACGCCAACAAATTAAACGCAAAATATTAACGTACTAGCATTTCTCTCCGGCTTCGCTCGCGTCAAAGGATATATTTCCATTTATAGAACAGAATTTGGGAACTGCCGTTCCGCCAGAAAGTTCGTAGAGGCGAAAGATTGGCAATACGTGTCTCTTCCATCGCGACTACTAGGTGGTAGAGTTACGCAAATTCTCGTCCCTGTATTTGGTACCACCCCCTTACCTATTCCTGCCGCAATAGCGTCAATGCTTATCAATGTCGTGTTCCAGTTTGGAGGGTAAGGTATACAGTACACTTATGTATGTGGCATGTCTACCGGCTACCTTACCCTGCAAATCTATAGGCGATGGTTTTTCTTTTTAGCTTAGGGTTCTCACATACATAAACACGATAGAACATCAAGACGTGCTACGGCGACGTGGTATAATACATAAGAAAATGTGTAAGTCTACTCGATTGTCATTTGATTACTTGAATTACGTCCTTGATTTAAGCCCCGTTTTCACTTTGGTTAGTGTGAGTACGGGTGTTTAATGCAGGTGCTTAATATTAAAGAAAAATTATGTGAAGACAGGCGTTGATCAGTGCGAGTGGTTAGTATTCTGCGTAGTGAAAGTGAATAGACGCTGATTACTAATCACTCGCACTCATCAACGGCTGTTTTGAAGTATTTTTGCTTAATACCTAGCACCTGCATTAAACACTCGCACTTGCACTAATCAAAGTGAAAACAGGGCTTTACGTAACGAAACATCGATCGAGTCGAAGCGCTTAGGGCTCTCACGCTTTTTATTACACTTTATTGTTTACTAGGTGCACAGTACAGCCCACTGTCATTCAGCTGCCCCTCCATGCCCCCCCCCTCGGTACGCCCTTGCCCACTGCATTTTAAAAGCTTTTTTTATCGATGGGGAAGTACTTGACCTCGATCTCGCTTGAAGGTAAGCTAAGATGTGACCTAAGATGGAACTTGCTTCCCTAGAAGGTACCTGTTCACTTTAATAAACAATTTTGGTGAATCCCGCGGGAACAACTGATTTTTCCGCGATGAAGGTAGTATATGTGCTTATTTCAGGTTATTATCTATCTTTGTGCTGAATTTCAACCAAATTCGTTCAGTGGTTTTGGCGTGATTGAGTAATAAATAGCGAAAGTTTTTATGTTTGGATGTATGGATGGATAATTTATTATAGATTAATATAGATTATATTATAATAGCTGGAGTCTGTATCCCGCTGCATTATAAAAGTTTTTGGCAAATCCCGCCGGTACAACTATTTTTTCCGGGATAAAAACATACACAAAAACAACCATTTAAACATTTAAACATTTATAATATTAAATATAGATAAACACTCACAAACATACATGGGGCACACTAAAAGTTTTGCATTTCTAGCTAATCGGAACTATTTGAATTCCGAATGTTATATTTTTAAAACTTGCAACCTTCTTAGTAATAAAAAAAAAACAATTGGCGGGAAATGATTTGTCAATTGTTTTTTATCACACATCAAAGTTCTACGTACGCAATGTAAATGGAATTAAGTTGAAAAACTTTTAGAGCTATGATGTTTTATGATTTTAAAAGTTCTCTTTCTCCGCAAGACTGTGCCGCTCGTCTTCAAAATGCTTTTGGGAGAAAAGCACCTTGTTTGAGTACGGTGAGGCGATGGTTTGCTAAATTTGAGAGAAGTCGAGTTTCTTTACATGACGAATTTCGTGAAGGGCGGCCTTCAACTACCGTCAACGAAAATAATGTGGTTACTGTTAAGCAGTTAATTGAAGCAAACCCCCGGATTATCTATGAGACAATTCGAGGATTATTGGAAGACAAAAAAAAAAACAATTGACAAATCATTTCCCGCCAATTGTTTTTTTTTATTATTAAGAAGGTTGCAACGTTTTAAAAATATAGCATTCGAAATTCAAATAGTTACGATTAGCTAGAAGTGCAAAACTTTTAGTGTGCCTCATGTATATATCGGGCTCGATCTTTGACGCGTTCAAGCATTTGTGTGATGAGCATAAATGTTTGTATTTCCGGATTTGGGTGTTTATTATATATATTCTTGTATTTATATGTGTATTTCAATGTATTAGTATCGTTGACTAACACCCATAACACAAGCAAATAATTTGCTCACTTTGGGGTTAGATCAGTAAGTGTAATTTGTGCCGTGAATATTTATTTACTCATATTTGGCTTAATGGAGTTATTTGTGTGATATTTGAAATTTAAAATAAAAATTTAGGAAATACTGATTATTTAATGAATTAAAAACGAGCGAAATATGATGTGTTTACATATAAATTGTCTTACTCAAATATTTATTTTTTATAGAGGTTACACGCATACAAGCTAGGTCAAATTAGCTATACATATATTACAAGATTCTAGGTCAATGGAATGTAGTCTATAAGTATTGATTCTCTTGTGAAATAGCAAAATTGCGACATAAATAATCATATATTTTAATCGCGTTTTTGTGATGTAATTAAAAATTTACGGTTTTCGGATTTTTCTATTTACATGTGCTGCATGAAATTACTTCTTGTCAAATTTTATAATTTTAGGTCAACGAGTAGTTACCTATAGGTTTTGATTCCCTTTGAAATCGCAAAATTCGCAAAATATGCGACACAAATAGTTGTTTTATAAATCGTGTTGACAAGTTTGATTATTCATAGCTAAAACGGACCACAGACTCCAATATTTGATATATATTTCAACTTGATAACTTTACGCGTTCTTGAAAAATAGGATCTTAATAGGACAGACGACAACAGACAGACGGACAGACGGACGACGAAGTGATCCTATAAGGGTTCCGTTTTTTCCTTATGAGGTACGAAACCCTAAAAAAATAAAAATATAATGCCAAATCAAGCTTTCTAGCACTATAAATAGTGCTAGAAAGTCGAGTCTCGCAGCTAAAGTGCTCAAAGAAGCCATGTCGCCTGTGTTACCCTTTGATTGTAGGTTATTATGAAAAAAAATGTGCCTACACTCCATACCTGAAACTTCCCGCTAAATCAAGGTAATTTTAATATTTGGAAAGCTGTAATTTTTCAAAATTAGATTCGATTTTGATTTTTGAAAAAGCAATCGACGTAGTTTTTTTAGTGCAAAAATATCACAGAATACCAAAATGATTGGTTGAAAAATTTCAAAGTTATGTTGAAATTACACTTTTTTCAAAACTTTTCGTCAACGATTACTCCCAAATGGATAAACCGATTTTGATGAAATTTAGACGTAATATTTTAAGGAATTAAATTAGACGTAGTATTTTAAGGAAAAGAGCTGATTAGTTTTTATAATCAATCGACATATTAATCTGGAAGTTATATTAAAAAATACTGTTTTGCCAAAAAATTTTTTGGAGTTTTTCAAAATTTCTCAAAATCTTCTGACCCGACTTGGTTCAAAATTACAGAAAATCTAAATTGAGTAAAATCCAATAGAATGCCATCAACCGCGAATCGATCGGTTCAGCCGTTCAAAAGTTATGAGATGTTTATATACACACATACACACACGCACACATACATCCATACAGACATTCTGACGTTATCGTGAAAATAGTCGAAAAAGGTTCCTAAGACCTCAAAACGTGGAGACCCGGTGAAAACTCGATTTTCGAAAATCGAGGCATAATCACTAACTTCCTTGTACTACTAACATACGTAGCGGGAAGTTAAAAAACTCGATTACAGTCAATTTCAAATTTAGTTATCAACACGTTTAACTGAAGTTAATTAATAGAGCAGTTTAACTTAATCAATACCAAGCAATGCTAATTAGTTAATGTGACTAATGTCTTACTGTTACGTGGGTTTTAAGCAAGAAAAGGAGACTCTCCTGTAAGATTTGAACTCAACCAATACAGACACCAGAGGTGTTAATGGTGCGTTGCTATCTTGTGGCGAGGTCTAATGCCACATGTATAAGTTTGCCGGCCACGTTACCCTCCAAACCGTAACACGAGTGATAAGCACTGACGCTTTTGCGGTAGGAATAGGTAAGGCGGTGGTGCCAGACCCAGGTGAGACAATGCAGAACCCTATTACCTAGTAGTCACGATGGTAGTAACCCGCATAATCAATCGGTCGCCTTTTACGGCTGGAATATCCGGAATATTGCGGAACTGACCACTTAGTAGTCACGACGGTAATGACTTATATAGCCAATCGGTCGACTTTTACGACCTGCCTGGCAGAACAGCAGTTGGCGTATTCTTTAAAGGAGCCCGGACCACACGGGGAAGAAGTTAGTGTTTGTTTCTTTATCGTGACGCATTTGTTTTTCAAGTTTCTAATCACGATTCTAAAAGAAATATCACTTCAAAAATCGAACCTCGATACATAATATGATAACCGACCAAGCTAACCACTAGACAAACGAGACGGTATTTCTATCACAAAAAATCGTGAAGACGATAAAACTAGTGTTTGTCTCGTTACGTGACTTATCTGTTAATGGCCAATACACGTTTAACTTGATAATGTTGGCTCATGTGTGAATCGCACGTACGTAATGAAGCTAACTTATCGCGTTATTAATTCCTAGCCGAAGCCCAGCGTGATCAAAATTATCTAAATCCCGCGGGAACAATACAATTTTCCACTATATAAAAACTCTAGCTGTTACCCGTGACTTCATCCGAATGGAATTCGTTTACTCCGCTTCTACTGGTCGTAGCGTGATGGTATATAGCTTATTGCCTTCCTTGATAATTGGGCTATCTAATACTTTATTGCTGCAACTCGGATTTATAAAGATTTTTTTTAAATCCGAGTTGTAGTTCCAGAGATAAGTACGTCCAAACTAACAGACGAACAAAAACACTTCAGCTTTAATGTATTAGTATAGAATAGTATAGACACAGTGTTGGTCCGGGCTAATTTTGAAGAATAGATGATATGTCATTATACCAGGCAGTTCGTAAAAGGCGGATGATTGGCTATATAAGTCATTGCCATCGTGACTATTACATGGTAGAGTTACGTCTCGCCCAGGTTTGATACCTTGCCAAAATGAAATTTTCAAAAGTGATAGCTTCACTACATAAAATAGTATAGACACAGTGTTGGTCCGGGCTAATTTTGAAGAATAGATGATATGTCATTATACCAGGCAGTTCGTAAAAGGCGGATGATTGGCTATATAAGTCATTGCCATCGTGACTATTACATGGTAGAGTTACGTCTCGCCCAGGTTTGATACCTTGCCAAAATGAAATTTTCAAAAGTGATAGCTTCACTACATAATATAAAACAAAGTCGCTTTCTCTGTCTGTCCCTATATCCCTATGTCTCTATGTATGCTTAAATCCTTAAAACAACGCAACGGATTTTGATGCGGCTCTTTTTAATAGATATATTGATTCTTGAGGAAGGTTTTAGTGTATAAACCTTTCCGATATTCCTACAGGAACAAAAGCTACGCGAGTGAAACCGCGAGCAGGTCGCTAGTTTCAAATATTAAAATTACTCAGTTTACAGCAAAATTACCTCATATTTTTAAAGCTA
Organism: Apodemia mormo; assembly: GCA_036924255.1. Lineage (NCBI taxonomy): Eukaryota > Metazoa > Arthropoda > Insecta > Lepidoptera > Riodinidae > Apodemia > Apodemia mormo. Next base: position 17,721,892 of record JAUPFN010000019.1, on the reverse strand, counting down.
ATATACCGATTTATTTAAAATCGAGTCAGCTTTTCTTGCTGCAGAAAAATACTTACTGAAATGTTGTAATGATTATCACTACCATGTTCCGGGTTTGGTACCACCACCTTGTAGAGTACGAGGAGGAGCCTAAGTAGCTTGTAGAGCTAGACCGTGAAGTTAGAAGTCATGGTGCGTTGCTATCTTGTGTCGAAGTCTAATGCCACATGCATAAGTTTACCGGCTACCTTACCCTCCAAACCGGAACACGACAGTGACAAGCACTGACGCTATTGCGGCAGGAATAGGCAAGGCGGTGGTACCAGACCCAGAGATATTATGTAGTGAAGCTATCACTTTTGAAAATTTCATTTCAGGCAATGCAGAACTCTACCACCTAGTAGCCACGATGGCAGTGACTCGCATAGCCAATCGGTCGCCTTTTACGACCTTTCTGGCAGAACGGCAATTGGCCTATTCTTCAAAGGAGCCCGGAACCAATACGGGGAAAGTGTTGAAATGTGATACGTTAATCATACAGTAGGTAAAAGTTGGACCAACAATAGGGCACAAATCTTTGCCAAAGTGCAGGAGGGTAAAGGTGAACGTCTTATTATTTGTCACGTAGGTGCAACAAGTGGATTCGTTCTTAATTGTTTACTGTCTTATAAGTAAAAAAATCTACGGAGTATCATGAGGAGATGAACTACAAGCAATTTAAAGATTGGTTCATAGGTCTATTAAATAATTTAAAAGAGCCTATGACCATTATAATTGACATCGCACCCTATCGTATGATACAATTTAAAAAATCCCCAAATCAATCTAACCGCAAAAATGAGGTGGCTGAGTGAAACAGCAAATATAAAAATGTTAAAGACGGAGCTTGTTACCTATTGCCTATTTTACGAGTAGGGGACGTATCTTAAAGACTTTTTCATGATTACATTTCACTACTTTATTAGCATACCCACATTAAAATTAGAGATTCCTAGTGGTTAAAGGTTTGAGCCAATCCGTTCACAGACATGTAAATGTATTTATAAGGTCTTATTGTTACTTTAACTGGCCATGTAAATAAAAATATTTTGGAAAATCCAAAGTGCAACCTTTAAAAATTAGTTTTTGTAATCTATATTATATTACTATATTATTATAATATTATAAATGCGAAAGTTTGGATGCTTGGATGATTACTCAATCACACAAAAACTACTGAACGGTTTTGAATAAAATTTGGTACACAAGTAGAAGATGAACTGGAATAGCACATAGGCTACTTTTTATCCCGGAAAGTTTAGATAATCCCACGGGATTCACCAAAAACTTTTATAATGCAGCGGACTGCACGCTGCAGCTAGTATCTATATAATTTGAGGGATTTAAATTCAATTTAAACGAAAAGTTTTGATAAGTTATCCTATACTAGCCCATTCCTGTCACTTTATGTATTCTTTCTCATTAAGTATACATTGTTTAGGACTCATCCCATGCTAGGGAGAACTTTAATAACTTAACAAAGATAAATTTTAACACGACAGGTTTTGAACCCGTGATTTTACCTCCAGCTGGCCTGTTCTCGTGTTGCTTGGGCACCTTTTGAATAATAGACCAACTGCATCCCTGGAAACATGCATAAAATAAGCGAACGAATAGCCGAACATGTAATTTCAATTGTAACTACTACCTATGTCGTAAAGTTGTACAAGGTCTTACCCACGCTTTTTGACCCACGCAAGATATAGCGGATCTCTACCAACTTTATCTCTCGCATTAGCATCCGTGCTTTTTACTGTCTTGTTACAATTTGGAGGTAGAAGGAGGTCAATTTATTCGAAATTTAACAAAGTCAAAAAATTTAAAAAAAAGTGTTTTTCGAAATTATTTTGACATTTTCAACCTGTCGATTATGTAACTAAGACAACATTTAAGATCTCAAAAATTGCATTTAATGCCATTAGTCATTATTAATCATTAGTCAAAATCGGTCATTGTTTTCAAAATATACAATTTCAAAAATCAAAATAATCTAAATTTTATAAAAAGTTTTTGAACTCTTAAAAAAAATATGCTACGATATAGATTCTGGAAATATTTCATTTTAGCGCGAAGTTCCAGGGATGACTTGCAGGGCCAACCAGTGTCCAGATTTTTTAAACTACCAAATGATCAAACTACTCGTATCTATCGATTTTAATTACTGCATGCTCAAACATTGACTCACTATTATGATTTAAAAATAGTTTATGGCACTTTATCATAAGCAAACTTTCCGGTAACCGTAATATAGCTCTACAAAAATTAGATCATACGCTAAATCTTCTCATTCTGTTTATAAATTCCGATATCTTTTTATTGCTTAAATTTTTATTTCTATATTTAATATAAAATTTTGATTGAGATGGAGATTCTTAATGTATTTCTTTGTATATTTCTGAAAACTATTATATCATGCGTCCTGACTCAGTTCCTTTTTATAATTGACAAGTCCGGCCAAATTTTGAAATTAAGAACTAAATATTGAATTGAAAGTGCGTTTTAATTTTGCGTAATTAAATTATAACCATGCGTTGTATTTTTTGTGTCGGATAAAAATGAATATATATATATATATATATATATATATATATATATATATATATATATATATATATATATATATATATATATATATATATATATTACACACACGGCACACGGACGTAGCGGATTTTATAGTATTCCTTTTTATTTCTTTTTGAAATAAAAAAAATATTTAAGTGACTTATTTTTGCATAAGAATGGAATATAGTTTTATTATAATATGCCAATTTCTATTGGAAAATTTCATTTTTTTATAACAAAAAACCCAGTTAATATTTTGTTAATTTTCGTTGAAATAGGCATATTTGCTTAATTAATTAGATATAGAGTTATAGCTCGTTTAGGAAAAAAGTGATCCATTCAGGCACAATTGTTGAATGTTTCTGGTTATTTAGTATTTCTTCTAATTAAGTTTGTTGATTCTAGCAGTAGCAATACCTTTTGGAAAAATAGCTTCTTTGCGTAATTGTCGAAACTTGATTTCGGAGAACATTTATTATAAGAAATACAATCGATGATTAAAAAATCTGTTTCATTGAAGGAATATTTAAAATATGAATCTATCTAATGGTACCATTTAATTAAATTAAAGTATCTTATAATATGAAAAATTAGGAGTTGGAAAATTTTGGTTTGGAGTTGGTCAAAAGTTGGTCTAAAATGTAAACCTGGGCAAGCACGTTGCAGAACTTTACAAACTTGTAGTCACGATAGTTGTGATACGCATTGCCAGTCGTTCGCCTTTTACGAATTGTATGGCAAATACCTGATATTCCATACTTCAAAGGCGGTCCTAAAGGGTATTAGGATATATATTAATAAGACCAAAATAAATTAAATATTTATAGAAAGCCCTTGCATAAATTTTCCGTTTTATTGAAAAAAAAACGTAGCAATAAGTTAAAATGATTTCAGACGAAACACAGTAGCATCAGCCGGCGTTTTTATGGCAGAACAAATAAGAACGGTGAATATCTCACTAGACACTCGACACTAACTTTACTATCTATGAAAGGGTCATAAACTTTATGAAAGGTTTATATATTATACTTAGGAAAACTCATTATTTTTTCATGTTACGGGCTTATTAGTTTGCAAAAGGGCCAAGTTAATCTACAAACTCTTTTAAATTGGGTTACAATGAAACACAGACGCACGCAAATATATGACTTAATATCAATAAAATTCAATGATACATACCTATAATAAAATAGTAGAAAAGTAATTTCTGTTCATAAAAGTTTTTTGAAAAATAATAATTGAATCGGTAAATATATCGATCACAGAAGCGAAAAAATAATTATTAGACTTTTTTCTGTCTGTCTGTCTGTCCATTAATTTGTGCGTCAATCACACAAAAACTTCTGGACAGAAAGTAATGAAATTTGGTATGGTGATAGCTGGAACAACTTATAAGATACTTTTTATCTCAAAATTCAGCACCGTTCCTGTGGGATCGGGATGGAAGTCAAAACACATATTTAGCTTTAATTCATTAACTTGTAGTCTGAAACCCTTTATTATTTGTTTGTTCTATATAAATTGGACGTAGTTCTCCCCGTGTTGATTCCGGGCTCCTTTGAAGAATAGACAAACTGCCGTTCGGCCAGGCAGGTCGTAAAAGGCGACCGATTGGCTATGCGAGTCACTACCATCGTGGCTACTAGGTGGTAGAGTTCTGCATTGACTCGCCCGGGTCTGGTACCACCACCTTGCCTATTCCTGCCGCAATAGCGTCAGTGTTTGTCGCTGTCGTGTTCCGGTTTGGAGGGTAGGGTAGCCGGTAAACTTATGCATGTGGCATTAGACCTCGCCACAAGATAGCAACGCACCATTTACACCTTTGGTGTCTATATGCGATGGTTGACTCTTTCCATCAGGAGACCCATCTGCTTGTTTGCTATCTAATGAAAAAAAAAAGTTACACAAAAAGGATCCAATCCACACATAATCAGTTTAGAAATATTGAAGTTTGAAGTTGGATATTTTTTAATTTTTTAACGTGCCATACATGGGGACTAGTTCTGACGTTGAATAAAGTAATAGAGAGCTATTTTTGCTTATATGTTTTTACTGGCCATCATAGTATTGATGTTTAGCATCAATTTGGTGCTCTTAACTCATTTTTACCATATTGTGTATTGGATTTTTTTCGTTTAACTACGTCCAATTGTCCCTTAAAAATTTTAAGGTCATCAGTTTGGTAATTCAGAAGTTATATACATCACAAGTTTCAAAGGTTTCCGGTTGACAAATCCAGTTCGACGTGACACCGGGGATGTATAGAAACCTTTAAAGGTATGGCTCATTATAAATTAGTGTGAGCATTTCATGGTGTTTGTTTAATGACTATAATATAGGAGAATCAGTTTTAGAATATACTTACTCGTTTTTAGTTAATGTTTTAACTGTAATAATAAAATTGGGTCCGTTATAATATCGATGACAGAAAAGAAAAAAAAACAATTATTAGAATTTTTGTCTGTCTATCCGTTAATTTATGCGTCAATCACGCAAAATCTACTAGACAGAAATTAATGAAATTTGGCATGATGATAGCTGAGAATCTGGATCAACATTAAAGGTAGTTTTAATACTGGTTTCAGTTCCCGTATAATATATAAGTAATTCAGTTAAATGCTTATTACTCGCAAGTTAATTAGTAATATTTATAATAATTAATACGCACGTTCTGTGTATGTCTAGGTATGGTATAACAAATTGTTTCACTAAATATTTTTATTAAATTTAATTAAAAAAGAAAGCAATTTTATTACCTTCTGTGTTGCGTAGGACTCGACATAATGTGTACTAGATGGTGCTGATAGCAATATAGGCATACTGTGGTATAGTGAGTAAATTACTATTTACTAAAGAAAACTGTATGTATTAAATGGCAATAATCTGTTCATGAATTACACCACTTAATACTACATACAAATCCCTCTCTGGGTAGGCAGACAGTACCGTATCGTAAATCACATTTTATCAAAGACGTAAAAGTAAAAAATAAACTACTTATAAAAGTAAAGAACACATCACGAGTAATAAAATAATCTTTATAATAATTAATTTCGTTTTGTTATGACATTTGTTATGCATGTGGCATTAGACCTCGCCACAAGATAGCAACGCACCATTAACATCTTTGGTGTCTATAGGCGATGGTTGACTCTTTCCATCAGGAGACCCATCTGCTTGTTTGCTATCTTATAACATAAAAAAAAAGACTATTAATGGCAATATTATAAAGCTTCTTTCTACTCGTCACTTCTACGGTTCCGATATGGTAAAAGTTCTTTTTGTCTTGGATAATCCATTTATCGAGGAAGGCTATAGTTTGATTTTGTAGTAATGTTCTATCGATTATTGTTTCGTTAATTCTTTTAACTTTTTTAATAATAAAAATGTTGATCCTAATTTTATACCTACTTAATAAAGTAGGTATAAAGTTAGGCTATTTGACTATCTCTGGACATTTATCTCTAGGAAAATCTGACCATTGACGGTCACGGTATATCTAATTATCACGGTCGCGGTCGGTACGGACGGATGGTCACGGTATTTTCACGATTAGAGTACGTCGTGTGTATGTGTTTTTATCTCTGTGTAAACCTCTCGTAACGATTGAACGGCTAGACGAATTGAAACGCGGTTGACGGCAGTTGATTTAGTTTTAGAAATTTCAACTGAAAATTTGAACTTATTTAAAAAAATCAAATAAGTCGCCGAAACATTCAAGTTTCTGGAACATTCAGTTTCTTAAATAACTTTCAGACCAATGCATGCTCCGATTGATTAAATCTAATCAACTCTTTTTCTTAAGAACTTGCGTTGAATGCCGCAAATTGAATCAAAATCGTATTTGTTTGAGAATTATCGTTGACGAAAAATTGAAATAAGCGTTTTTTGGAATAGCTTGGATATTTTTTAAGTTATCGAGTTTCAACCTTCTGCATTTAGTATTTAGTACTCGAAAATTGAAAACTTAAAATAAAAATAGAATGCCGACTGAAATATTTGTTTGATTTGTTTAACAAAATTGAATCAAGTATATAAGTTAAAAGTTACAACTTTTCGAACATTAAAATAGAGTTGTTTTCAACCAACTTACTTCAGAATATTAAAAGAAACTTTAGACTGATATAACTACCGATTGTTGAAAATATCTAATCAGGTATTATCTTTAAAAAACTGCGATGAATATCAAAAATCGTACAAAAAAAATTGCACAAATTGTTTTTGACATTACTTAGAAATTTTTCAACCAATCGATTTGGTAAACGTGGCGACATAATATGAAGAGTTTAAAAAATGCTTTGAGTGCCTATCAAATAATCAAAATCAAATATTGCGTTAAATGCTTACAACTTTTCAAAAATTAAAATGTTACCGTTTCCAACAAACACAGTTTTTTTTTATCTCTTCAAGTTCATAACTCCAAGATAAGGTTCATTGTATAATGGTGTAAGGTTAGAATACCTCAATTTAGCAGGAAGGCTCTGAGATGAATTTTTACTGATTGTATTGTGATATACTTATAAGCTTCTTAAAATAATGCATTAAATATTACTATTAGACCGGGGCCGATCCCTCTGAAATTAATCAAAAACAAAAGAAAATTATATTGCTAATAACCCATTGTAAATGAAAGAAAATAAAGCCAAAATAAGAGGAAAAATAAATTACGGGTGATTTGAGTTCGGGAAGTGTAGGGAGGATTTTTAGGGGGAAAAACGGTTTATCACGATTTTCGGCAAAACTACGAGTCCTATCGAAAAAAGTTGAATGGCAAAGTTATCGGCAATAAGAAGATATACAACTTTTGTATTTGCACTTTTTTTATATAATCTCAAAATTATGCGAAAAATTTGAAAAACTGACTTATTGGTTTTTTATTTTTGTCTCCTACAAAATTTTTTTTTTCACGAAACTTGGTAAAAATTGATTTTTTATATCCCACATAAACTGTATTTTTATTTATTTAAAATATTATTATTTTTTTTCTTATTTTTGACTTACAATTTTTGAGTAATTTTAATTGTAAATTTAAATAAATAGCTTAAAATTTTACATTGTGATGAAAAAATAATGTTCAAATCCGAGTTTTTTCATTATTTTCCATTTTCTGCGAAAATTTTCCATAGTATTCTATATTTTTTGATATCATCAGAGATTCCAAAGAAAAAAACTAATAGCGATTTTTTAATAATATCAGATATTTTGACGCGTGAATTTTCGATTGAAAATTATGATGTTTTCTTAATATTAAAACAAAATAACGAGAAAAATATAATATTTTAAATATAAAAGATTACAGTGTATTTGGGATATAAAAATAAAATTCTTACCAAGTTTTGTGAAAAAAAATCTATTTTTGTAGGAGATTCCAGTATTTATATATGTATTTCTATGTATTATTGTCGTTGACTAGCACCCATAATACAAGCAAATAATTTGCTTACTTTGGGGTTAGATCAGTAAGCGTAATTTGTTCCGTGAATATTTATTTATTTATTTATTATGTACTTGCTACCCAGCTTGCCCAGCTTTGCACGGCTATCTATAGACATATTTAAACTTAATTTCTTCAGTAAAAGTTTTCACAAATAGTCTTTCATATAAGCTTTGTCCTGATAATTTGAATCTATAAAAGTATCTTCACGCCCATATCCCCGAAGGGGTAGGCAGAGGTACAACAAGTGCACCCACGATTAGCCGAAGATACTTGGTCCCACAATGTGATAGGTGGCAAGCCTATCGCCAACCGGGCACTTTCCAATCCCGGGCAACTTTGTGTTTCTCAGAAAACTGAAAAAACACTTTTTTTATGTGCCCGACCTGGGAATCGAACCCGGGACCTCATGTGGTCAACGCCAACGCTGGACCACTAGAAAAGAGAGGCGATAAATTGAATCTATACTAATTTTATAAAAAGCTGAAGTTATTACATTTGTTTTTAGAAAGGAATCTCTGGTATGGCTAATGCCCAGTTCCAATATCAGTAAAACGACTCGTTTTACTAGTTTAGTAGTTGTAGTTACAAGTAGTAACATTTTCGAAAAACTTAAGAAGTGCCTCGTTGTTGTTACTACATTATTCCTGTATAACATATAAGCTACAAGTAGAAGACATAAATCACGTTTTAATGGAATGTGCCAAGAACAAGAAGAGCGAGAGGCATTATTTGCAAGAAGAAAAATTAATATTTTTGACGTAGGTCCTATACTATAGTCATTACCATCGTGGCTACTAGGTGTCTCCGTCCGGGTCTGGTATCACCGCCTTACCTATTCCTGCCGCAATAGCGTCAGTGCTTGTCACTGTAGTGTTCCAGTTTGGAGAGTAAGGTGGCCGGTAAACTTATACATTTGGCATTAGACCTCGCCACAAGATAGCAACGCACCATTAACACCTTTAGTGTTTATAGGCGATGGTTGACTCTTTCCATCAGGAAAACCATCTGCTTCTTTACTATCTTTTGATATAAAAAAGGTCCTTTACAAAGCATTCTTAGTAAACTGACATCGGAATCAGCACTTGAGGTTTATAAGTGCGTTAAAAGAAATCTGGAACAGCGATGCCTCCCACTCTCTTTTTAACCTAAGATTACCATATTAAAACAAATAAGCTACATTTTATTCCAATGTTGCCACGGAATTGGGATTATACAACGGGAAACTACTAATGAAACAAAAGAAATAGCCAAATAAATGCAGCTATTTCGAAATGATACGCGGAATAACATTTGTGGCAATTGATTTATATTTCTAAAGACTAAATAAATGATTAATTAATATTACATTTTTAAATAAAATCGTTATTGAAATACAAACATGCAATCCAATGCACTAGTTGTTATTACACATACGTGACTAATAGATAAAACATTACGAGTAAAGTTTATTCAGTCACTCTTTGCATAAATAAACTCATGATTAATTGTTACCATATTTTTAATTAATCGTTAGAACTTGAACATTTATAAATGTAAAAAAAATCTGCTTTGTGGTATATACGTTTGTGGTATATACCTACATCTCAGATCATAAGGTCCCAGGTACAATCAAGTAATTCTAAAAAACCGATACAATGTTTTAAATGTAATATTATATAATGATATTTTTTTAAATATTTTCACACCATATAATGGTAGAATATGTTGGTAACTTAATTTGTAACACCCATATTCTTGCAAATAAATATTTTCTTTTTTTCTTTCTTTCTTTCAATCCCCGAGTTAAGAAAAAAAATTATGGAGTTTTTTTGAAATTTTACTCGAATATCCAAAACCTCATTACCAGCTCAGAGTTCACTGGGGTTGTATGTTCGGAGGAGCACATAAAGCTGTAGATACGATTTCCAAGCGAAAAGCGATTTCTACGCTACAAAAAGCGATAATTGTTATCAGGTAGGTAAAATGCGGCGATGGGGATCACCACTCATCTCGTCAATTGATGAAACGATAAATCGTTGTGTATGTATCTACCGGAAAGTCTATACATTCATATTATACGTTCGGTTTACTCTGTCTAAGTGGGGTTTTATATTTTTGTCATACAATATCCCGCTGTATTTTTGCAAGCTGTGCGTAGTGTGGAGGTTGTTACGCATAATGTTTGCAGATCGCCGTAACACAATGGACTCAGATGCATGACTAATAGATGTTTCGTTTGGAATAAAGGTGAGGCGCAAATGACCTACTGGTTCACTCGCTACACGTACAAATTCACCGAAGTGGACTACAGCTTGTTCCTCACGTACTCCGTTCTTGTGGGTATGATTGGTAAGTCTATTTTTATTACTTTTATCCTGAGCACCAGGGCCTGTATTTACTTGGGTTTCTTTTTAAGAATAGATCATCTCTATTCCATCGGCATTTCATAGAAAGCGAATGAAAGCTAAAGTAGTATTTCGCTCCGATTTGGTGCAGTCGTCTCATCCAATAAATAATAAATAAATAATTAATATTCACGGGGCAAATTACACTTACTGATCTAACCCCAAAGTAAGCAAATTATTTGCTTGTGTTATGTGTGTTAGTCAACGATACTAGTACATAGAAATACATATATAAATACTGGAATAGATTTTATAAACACCCAAACCCGGAAATATAAATATTTATGTCATCATCACACAAATGCTTGTCCCCATCGGGGATCGAACCAGAGCCTCGTCGTTTGCGTAGCCAGGGTCGCTAACCATTTGACCAACAGGGGCGGTAAATGTGTAATTTATTATGATTATATAATAATAAATCTGTCGCTGTCATGTTCTGTCTGATAAGTTGGTTGCATGTGAAATGCAAAGGCGTATGAACTAGTGATGCATCGATACGCACATGTGCTATCGATACCGATATTTATAAAAAGTATCTCTTATGCCGATACTGATACGGAGAGTGCAGATTCAAAGAAAGAAAAAAGTTAACTTAGTAAAAAGTGTGGGTTTAGTAACAGACATACAGTACCCGGCGATAAATATTGCACATCGAACTTTGGAAAGAGACAATCGGATAATTTCGGCTTCGTAGAGCGTTATCTCTGTCCCACACTACCTATGTGACGTTTAGTCAGTCGTTGTTCAAGTACCGTAGTCGCGTCCCGATCAAAATATATATTAAGAGTTGATAACACCCACAAATTTAAATAATTTAAAGTTGTAATATGGCATCTTTCGGAAAAAGAGGGAAACCTTTACGAGGTCAGTCACGTGAAATTATCTACAATGTTTATAAATACTTTGTAACCGAAGCTGATAGATTTTAAAAAAAAGTAGATGAAAATGTAAGTTGTTATTTTAAGAAGATTCAAGAGCGAGTTGCAAATGCCACTGGAATTTCAAGAAGAACTTTGAACAATATATTAAACGAAGTCAGTGCTGAAACACATTCGACTGAAATTAAGTTCAGCACTCCAAAAAAAGGGAGACCAAAAAAGCAATTTCGTTTGGATATGGACGATTTTGATTACGATGTTGTTCGAAGAATGGTGTATGATTTTCACTTACGATTTAATGAACTGCCAACAATAAAATCATTAAAAGCTAAATTATCTGAAGCTATTAATTACAATGGGTCTGAAAAAACGTTGAGAAAAATACTTCATGACATGGGATTTCAGTTCACTAAAATGGAAGATAATCGAAAAATTCTAATGGAAAAGCACGACGTTAGTCTCAAAAGAATGGAATACCTTGATAAAATACGCACATTTCGCGAAATAGGAAAAAATATCGTCTACATGGATGAGTCATATATACAAGCATCCCACACTAAAGGGAAATCTTGGAGTGACGATAAGAAAAAAGGAGTAAAAAAGCCAATTTCAAAAGGTCAACGTTTGATAATAGTTCATGCGGGAAATGAAAAAGGCTTTGTACCCGGTGCTTTTTTAACGTATAAATCCACGGACACTACAGGTGACTATCACAATGAAATGAATAACGATAACTATGAGAAATGGCTGGTTAACCAATTAATCCCAAATATACCCAGTGATTCTGTTCTAGTTATCGACAACGCACCCTATCACAACAAATATGTTGAGAGACCCCCCAACTCAAACACCATTAAACGGGAAATGATCAACTGGTTAAACAGACATGAAATTCCAGTTGATCCAAAATTAACAAAAACCCAGATTTACGCTATTATATGTCAGCACAAGGAGAGGTATACAGAGTTTTCTGTGGACAAAGTACTTGCCGAACATGGGCACACTGTGTTGCGATTGCCACCATATCATCCGGATTTTAATCCAATTAAAAATATATGGTCTCAACTGAAAGGCTATGTAGCCTCTAGAAATGTGGGTATGAACTTAACTACAGTAAAAACATTATTGACTGAAAAAGTAAACATGATCGGCGCTGAAGAGTGGAAAAAGGTTTGCGATCATGCAATCAAATGTGAGAATGAATATAGAAGCATTCAACACAGTTTAGACAATTACTTTGATAGATAAGTAATAAATACGGCTGATAGTGGCAGTGATATTGACCTCTTTGAGAGCACAGATAGTGAAATGGAAGTAATTGAGAATTAGAATTATTATTATTTTTATTGCAATGTCTCATTTTAGCAATAGGTATAATGTTGTTTATTATGTACACTAACGCTGTAATGTTCCAAAATAATTAAATACGTAAACATAATGTAAACATGTTTTTTTATTTTATTTTACCCCAACCTAAAGCCATCACTTATAGAAAAATTAGTGTATTTTATACAAAGAATAAAAATATCAAAAGATCATACTTGTTTTAACAGCTCCTAATAGGTACCGGACTGTTTGTATTTTGTGCGACAGAGATAACGCTCTACGAAGCCGAAATTATCCGATTGTCTCTTTCCAAAGTTCGATGTGCAATATTTATCGCCGGGTACTGTAATTACTCGTACTTGAAGTAATATTTTTGGGCTAATTTTTAACAGATCAGAGATCAAAAGACAAAACTTAATATTTAAAAGTCAGAGTTATGAGATTGTTATTTAGGAAATACAATATTCTGAAATGATTATATGAAAGCCGATTTCATATATATATTTGGAGGAGACCTGCTGTTAATAGAAATTTTTTAGATGCGGCAGAACTCATTTAGATAAATGTAGGATATAATTGAGCCAAAAATCAAGAAGATCTGCTTCTCTTGATATATTAAGTGATCTCAGATGAATGATCAGAATCGAATCAATATCGCCGATTCCGATATATAGAAAAAAATCCCTATATTGCAGATATATCAGTATTGGTGTTGGTATCAAATGCGTGCCTAGTTTAAACGTTTTTTCTCTCGTATAGCAACTTTTAATTTACAAATTTAGTTTCTATAGGCGATGATAAGGACAACTACCGGCCTGTTTTGATTCAGAGCTTCGATTTCCTCGACCCGAAACTAGAACCCAGGACCTCACTTCCCCATTTTCATAAAGGATAAAATCATAAAAACGAACAATAACGCTTGATAAATAAATAGAAACCGTACCTGCAATGGTAAACTCAATTGACTGTTTTTTTATAGTATAAGATAGCAAGCAAGCAGATGGATCTCCTGATGGAAAGAGTCAACCATCGCCTATAGACACCAAAAATTTAATGGTACGTTACTATCTTTTGGTTAGGTCTAATGCCACATACATAAGTTAACCGGTTACCTTACGCTACAAACCGGAACACGACAGTGACAAGCATTGACGCTATTGCGGCAGGAATAGGTAAGGCGCTGGTACCAGACCCGGGCGAGACAATGCAGAACTCTACCACCTAGTAGCCACGATGGTAGTGACTCGCCTAGTCAATCAGTCGCCTTTTAAGACCTACCTGGCAGAACGGCAATTGGCCTATTCTACAAAGGAGCCCGGGACAACACGGGGGAAAGTTCACGTAGACGCTAACTAGTGGGCGTTACAATAGATGTAACTAGGGCTTATTTACCGGTTCACTTTCAAATCCCCGCAACTACATAAGGGTTTAGCTCTCCCTTAACCTCAAGAAAACGGTTTCCTTATGGAACAACATTATATGAGTTGAATCAATAAACCGGCTTAAAGAAGTTTTAAAAAAACCGCTACTCCCAATTTTCACTCGCATTGTGCGTGACGTGACCTGATATGATGTATTTTTCATGCTATTGGCTTAAACCGGTTTGTTTAGGTTTATGAAGTGCTCTCATGTCATATACGCTCCAAATGAAACCTTTTATAAAAACTGCTAAACACCTAAACCGATATATTTTAAACCGGTTTCAAACCTTAGACGTAACCGTTATCGAAGTAAATTGCACCAGTGCACCAGTGACACTGTGGTCTAAGTAGTTTGGTGCCGTCCGCGCTTATCTGTCCAAGCGGGGAACGTCAGAAAAGGTGGTGATCCAGAATAAGAACAAAATAAAATGTGTAAACGGTTGACCCTACGGGCCATCCCAGAAACTTCCCACTACATTAAAGTATTTTAAGCTCAAAAGAGTAAAAAATATAAGCGTAGATTTTTTAGTTCAAACATCTATTTTGTTGAAAATGGCAGTATAAAAGCTGTATATTTTGAAAACGATGATGGCATTCAACTCAATTTTTGAGATCTAAAATATTGTTGTAGCTAAATACGGTGACATTAGCGTAACACGATTTGCATCGATGTTAAAAAATAACAAAAACGCCCATCGCTAGTCACGACTGTTTGCATGCCGAAATCGAGGCGCTTACTCATAGCTCGCGCTTCGTCCGTTTGTATGAAGATGGAATACTGTACAGATAATATTACCGTGACGCCGGGGACTATAGCGAGCATGCCACACGTCCTTCATGTTCTTGTGCAAATATCAAAATGAACCACCCACGAATGTGTGAACAGCCACTTCGCGAACGGCACTCGATGAATGTTTCGTCGAGTGGCGAGCCAAATAGCCAACTCGAATGTGAAAAACGCGGAGTAAGACAAGGTAAAATATTTAACCATTTGAAGGGATTTTCATGAGTAAATTATGAAAAATTAAGTCTGGCTATTCTTGACACAACTGATACCTACTAAACCACCTTCAAAATATTAATTGAAATTCGAAATTTTCCATGAAAGGTATAAGGAAAAACTAAACGTCAACATTTGTGTTTTACTTTTCTCTTTTGAATGGAATTATAGTCTGATTTACATAGGGAAAGACAAAAATTGAGAAAAAGTTTCTGAACAAAAATTGAATGCTATAAATCGCCAGAACGATGAATTATTCCTTGTTTATTGTTAAAAAAGCAATAGAGTCCATGTTCAACTGACAAAAATTAGAGGTTATCAGTTTGACATAATATACGTAAGTAATATTTTTGGATACTATTTGTGTATGAATATGATAGATTGAATAATGTATTTAAAGAAGCGTCCAAGCACGTGCGCTAAAGAACAATGAAGAATGATAAGGATACAAAGTTGGCTTCAAACACAACACATGTCAATAGCTACTTACCGTATTGTAATACATTATTAATTTCTTCCGAAATGTAAATTGTATCACGGACACTTTTTATAATGCTAAAATTTACGTAAAAAGTGCAAATATGAATGTTACATGAATTCGCAATAATTATTACATACGTTTTAAGCCACGTTGCAATATATTGTCACCATGAATATAATACGTTTTATATATTTTTTGTCGTAAAGATTATTTTATTTTAACCACTTAAAAGTTAAAAGACGAGCAACGTTTGTATAAAGCAAAGAGTATGTATAAAGCAAAATCATTGACGTGTATAATATATACATGTCAATGAGCAAAATATTTTGTACTCGTTCACAGATTAAATAGATGATACTTGTTTTTTTTCTTTAGGATGATCCTAACAGTAGCTTGTTTATACAGCCTTCTATGTTCTAAGTTTCGACTATAGTAATGAACACTATAATTTTTGTTGCGTTTTATACAAAAGTTTATTTCAAATTTTGCGTTGGATAGGTAAGACATTTTTCTGATTCATTTGATTGGTCATAAATAAAAGAATGTGCTAACTTTTTGGTAGAAAGGGAAAATCTTTGCTTGATTTAGAAATAAGAAAAAGCGTACAAGTTTGATTAGTTTCATTGCTTTCAGCTATAATTTTAAAATTTGCTTTCTATTAAAAAGCGGCCGTTGAATTCTATCATCAGCTTATTGTACACTAGCTGTTGGCCGCAACTTCGTCCGCGCGGATTTCGTTTACTCCGCACAGCTCCTGCCCCGTAGGTGATAGCGTGATAATATGTAGCCTATATGTTGACCCGACCTGTAAGTAATATTCATGCAAAATTTGAAGTAAATCCATGCTGTACTTTTTGAGTTTACCCCGGACATACATGCAGACAAACAGACAAAAATCTAAAAACTATAAATGGCTTCGATATCGATTGTAGATCACGCCCCAAGTATTCTTTTAAAAAAATATTCAATGTACAGTCACAGAAAACATATATAGGTTTTGACTTTCCTACGATTTTATTATGTGTATAGATTAAATTAATTTGATAATTTCAGCTGACGCTATATTATTGTAGCTCTTTTGGGCCGATCTCATCAAACTTTTTTCATTTGTATGTATGTATGTTTGTCCACGAATTCCTCCCAGATAATTCCTTTTTGATTAAAATCAAGTATAATCCGACTAAAGGAACATTCCAAGTTTCATCAAAATTGATTTTATTAAAAAAAATATATCTTCACGCCCGTATTCCCAAAAAGGTAGGCAGAGGTACAACAAGTGCATCCACGATTAGCCGAAGATACTTGGTCCCATAATGTGATAGATGACAAGCCTATCGCCAACCGGGCACTTTCCAATCCCGGGCAACGTTGTTTTTATTTGAAAACTGAAAAAACACATTTTTCAATTTGTTTAATTTTTAAAGTATTTTTATTACATTAAATGTAATAAAAATACTTACAAGAATTTTTTTTATATCTTTGCTGTAATTCACATTTTATAATATTCCATGTTATCTGGACCCCCGTGGAACAATAAATCCCCTGCCATTCTGCCAGGTATTTAATAAATATGAACGATTAAATATACGTATCACTACCATCGTGACTATTAGGTGGCAGAGTTCCGCAACGTCTCACCCCGTTTGGTACCACGATCTTAACTATTCCTACCACGATAGCATCAGTGAATGACACTGCCGTGTTCCGATGCAACTGATAACATAACTAAGCCGGTAAACTTACCATCGCATTGGCATTACCATCCCACCACACGGATACCAACACGTCATTGAGATCTTTGGCATCTACAGGTGATAGTTGTCTTTTTCCATCAGAAGCGGCATCTGCTTGTTTGCTATCTTTTAATGTCAAAAAAAAATAAAATAAAATCCTGTTTGAATTATGAAAATAGAAGACCACTTTAGTGTTTATTGTAAATTATATAATTATTACTTAACCGCAGCAATCGTATTAAATTACAAACCACATACCGTGATAATAAAATACATATATGTATGTATTATCCACACAGAAATTGTAATTCCGTGGTTATTTACCATAGATATTGACGCATCTACGGGCTGATTGGTAAAAGAGTGTGCTTACTGATAAAGGATGTTCAGTACTCGATTCTGATACCGAATATGTAAAAAATAGCTACTCAAATTTTGACGTATTATCCTACATGGAGCACACTAAAAGTTTTGCACTTCTAGCTAATCGGAACTATTTGAATTTCGAATGTTATATTTTTAAAACCTTGCAACCTTCTTAGTAATAAAAAAAAAAACAACTGGCGGAAAATGATTTGTCAATTATTTTTTTATCACACATAAAAGTTCTACGTACGCAACGAAAATGGAAATAAGTCGAAAGGATTTTAGAGCGATGATTTTTTATGATTTTAAAAGTTCTCTTTCTCCACAAAACTGTGCCGCTCGTCTTCAAAATGCTTTTGGGAGAGAAGCACCTCGTTTGAGCACAGTGAGGCGATGGTTTGCTGAATTTGAGAGAGGTCGAGTTTCTTTAGATGACAAATTTCGTGAAGGGCGGCCTTCAACTGCCGTCAACAAAAATAATGTGGCTACTGTTAAGCGGTTAATTGAAGAAAACCCCCGGATTACCTATGAGACAATTCGAGGACTATTGGGGATTGGTATGAGCCAAATTCAGAAAATTTTACGCGAAAAATTGAAAGTTCGGAAGCTTTGTTGTCGTTGGATCCCTCATGAACTGACAGCTTAGCAGAAACGGGCTCGCGTGGAATAGTGCTCACAGATGCTACTGAAGTACGACCACGGACATTCTAATACTGTTTATGACATTGTTACAGAAGACGAAACGTGGATTTATTGTTTTGAACCCGAACAAAAACAGCAATCTTGTGAATGTGTGTTTGAAAATGAGAACAGGCCAACAAAAGTGAGATAGGCGAGCAACGTAAAAAATGATCGCGTTTTTTTCTCAGCTACAATTCTACTTGAAGATCAAAAGAGCGTTAATGCCGAGTGGTATTCTACCATTTGTTTACCCAGAGTGTTAGAAAAAGTTCGCGAAAGACGACCCAAAAGCCGCATTCTCCTACACCATGATAACGCTTCTTCACACACGACCAACAAAACAAAGTCATTTTTAACTTCCGAAAAATTACATTTCGTCACTCATCCTGCGCATAGCCCCGACCTAGTACCCTGTGATTTCCGTATTTTCCCCAAAATCAAAGATTTGATGAGAGGTTTTACTTTTACCAACTCCGAAGCGGCAGTGACAGCGTTCAATCAGCACGTAGAAAACATGCGATCAGATCTGTGGTCCTCCTGTTTTAAAAAATGGTTCGATCGCATAAAAATGTTTAAAATGTAAAGGAGATTTTTTAATGGAAGAGGAGGCAAACGAGCAGGAGGTACACCTGATGGTAAGTGACCACCACCGCCCATGGACATCCACAATACCAGAGGTCTTGCAGTTGCGTTGCCGGCCTTTTAAGAATGAGTAATGATTATTTTGAAAAGCAATAAACATAATATTCTGGTTATAACATGTTGTTTTTTTAATATATATAAATGTTGTTTTTTGCTTGCATTATAGGATGCTAGATGAAAATTTCCATTTCATAATGTCTTTGATTTCTATTACATATCTTCGTGTCACAATAATTTATCATTATATAAACATCGATAAGGACAAAAGTGGAAAGATCTGTTATTTTCTTAAAACAAATTACCTCAATATATTTAGAATAATTGGCCCTGTTTGTTATAGGATACTAGCTGACCCAGCAAACGTTATTCTGTATTTTTTAATACTTCTTATTTTTTTTCTATATTTTCTAATCTTTTAAACCTTCCCTGGACTTCAACAATTAACTCCGAACCAAAATTAGCCAAATCG
Source organism: Apodemia mormo (assembly GCA_036924255.1). Classification (NCBI taxonomy): domain Eukaryota; kingdom Metazoa; phylum Arthropoda; class Insecta; order Lepidoptera; family Riodinidae; genus Apodemia; species Apodemia mormo. The sequence goes on along the minus strand of JAUPFN010000019.1, from coordinate 17,702,491 downwards.
GTTCAGCCGTTTTCGCGTTTTATCGAGACTAACGAACAGCAATTGATTTTTATATAGGTATATAGATTCAATCTGTTTAAGTAGTTCAAGACTTTTAAATGGAATATTGTAAAAATAATTAATGTTTTACAAACTGCAACCACGTGTAGAGAATTAAAAATTTGAAAAAGTTATATTTATTTGTTTATTTAATACTTTATTGTACACTTATATAATTATATGTATAATGACAAAAAGTTAAACGATACTTAAAATAATGCGCAATAGTGGGACACCTCGCGAACTTTCGATTCGACCTACAAATTTTCGCCCCACGTTAGAAATCCGTGTACGCCTTACATTTAATTCCCTTTTCGTCCTAAAAAAATGATTTTCTCCTTATTATTATAATTTCGTTCCGATTCGCCCCAGATTTTATGCCTATTTTGCCTCGTTCGTTTTTGTTAACAATTTTAAGTAAGGTCAGAAACAAAAATGTCATTGTATATAGCAGGTAAATAATGCGAAACTGGAAACAAAGGGTTGCCGGGTCATAATCCCTTGTTTATAGACTAAATACTTACATTTTAAGCCAGTTACGTCGTTGCAGTGTCCTGCAACGGTCAATACATCAATGATATGAATTTGGGTTTTATCAGTTAGGAAACGCAAAATAAATATTATAAATTATAATACTCTGTTGGATATCCTTTTGCTACGTACTTGTGAGGACGTTGCTTGCAATAGCATTTAAGGTCTATGGTGAACTGGAGATTATAATATTACGACTTTTAAGAGGGATAAGTTATAGTTTACTCAATAAACTTAAAATGTTGTTTTTGTTATTTTAACTAGTGAATGATTAAAGTTTATAGGTACCTATTCCAATTTACATTCGATCTTGCATTAATATTGATCTTTTGTAACCAAAGAGCGGCAAAAAAGCAAACGGGTCCCTTGATGGTAAGAGATACCGTCGCTTATAGATATCACATGTGCGTTGATGTCTATAAGCGACGGTGTCTCTTACCATTACATTATACGACCTGGCTGGCTACCTCACCATCAAACTGAAACACGAATTGGTAAGCACCGATACTATTGCGGCAGGAATAGGTGGTGGTGATATTTCTTAATACCCGTTCGAATTGACACAAAACTATACCACCTTTTGTTACATAAGTTACTTCCTATTCGTCTTCGCAGGAATACTCATATTTTGTGCCTACTTTTTAGAATACTGTTTAACCCAACGGCTCCTCAATACCTTTGTGAACGGTTCTCCTTTTTACATTCCCCTGATTCTCCTTGTCGCAAATCTGTTCGTTCGTTATTGAAGTTTCCTGAATCTCATTCTCAAGCCTATTCTCGCTCTTTTAGTGTTCAGAGCGTTAAGTTGTGGAATTCACTCCCATTTCATGTTCGTGATACCCCATCCCTGCCAGTTTTTAAAAAACGATTAAGAAATCACTATCTATCTTTCTCTTTTAAAATTTAGTTATTTCTGTGTATAATTTTTATTTTTGATATTTTTTATTTCATAGTTTCGTAAGTCATTCTCATTTTTTTTTTATTTTGCTTATCTCATGTGTATTTTAATTTTAAGGTTGATTGTGCACAATGTCTGCTGTTTCTTTGTAATCGCTTCATAAGCTGGGTAGGCTGGAAGAAATCTTTATTACCTTAGAGATAAGTCTACCTTTTGTGCGTTTTTAGTTATATTTTTTTCTCTGTAAAATCTTATAAGTTGTGTACAATAAAATATTAAATAAATAAATAAGTTCTATAACAAGGGTATTATTTTTTTCTATAACAAGGGTATTACATACATACATACATATTAGATACATGTCTTCACGCCAAACCCTTTACTGGGTAGGCAGAGAGAACCGAGTGCCATATATTATGATCCTTGCAGACTTATCTCGCTTCCTCCACACTCATTACTCTTTTCATACAAACACGTCGGTTGCGGAGACGCTTGACACCACCTTCGGACAATACTCGATAAATCTGATCATGGTACGTCAGTCTTGGTTATTCCCGGTTCCTATATCCTTCCACATTCGCATTGTATATCTGTTTTGTTAACCTTTCATCTATCATTCTTTCTACATGTCCGAACTAACGGAGGTATTATATAAATTTGTTAATTATTACATTCATGCCTCCAGCCAGCAAGATAGGTAACGAATGTCTGTATTTTCACTGCGTTTAAATAATCAATGCAGAAATATCTAGAAATAGTTGCTTTCATGTTAAAAGATTTTCTATGAGTCTACTACATAAAGACATTGTATCACCATGTTTGGTAAGCGATGCTATCAATAGAATAGACAAATATTTTTCTACGTAATATGATGTCAGTTTCCTGAAGAATTCTAGGTAATAATTTAACGTGTTTGATGTTATATATGTATATATGAATTGTTTGCCTTGAGATTTGTGAAAAAACGTAAATAAACACTTATTTGTATATTTCTTGTAAACGAGATATATCTGAAACATAATAAGAAGTATATACAAAGGTCGAGCTTATCTCTGTTAGAGATACTCCATTGTTTACCTAAACTGTTAGAATAAATAACGAAAAAATATTTTACAGTATATCTATATTAACATTATGAAACTGTAGAGTTTGTTTCTTGTTTGGTTGTACGCGTTAATCTCGAAAACTGCTGAAACGATTTCAATGATTCTTTTTGAGTTGGATAGGCTGTTTATCGAGGAAGGTTATAAGCCATATAAGAACACGCTACATCCAGGAGGATCGGAGTATCAACGAAAAATGTGGTCTAAACGGGGATTTCTTTTCCTTTTGAGAGCTATCCTGGCATGCGCTTCGTTAACAGTTAAAGTTACGCAATAATCATGTATGATCGAATTGTTCATCTTAAAAAGTTGTAAAAAAATCCACAATAGTGTACATCTATCTATTAAGGTTCACATTTTACGACCCTTTTTATGGTAATTATTTTTTTTTTAATTTACTGTCCAAAACTTTCACATATTACATATTATATTTGTAAAAACAGCTATGCACAAAAACTTTTAAAGTTTAGCAGCTGTGGAGTCGACTGTGGATAATATATTATTAATGAATTACAAAGAGTATATTATAATCACTACGTTTTACTGAATTATGTTATTAATATAGTATTTTTTTAATTTATATTTTAATGTTTTTTTTTTTGCGAATAGAGCGATTGCAACTCAGTTGGTAATTCATTCAGACACAAGGGTGAAGTATATTGTAGCATCCTTTTACCATACACGTTATTTACTCTTATCTAAAATAATGCATTATTTGCGACGGTCTTTTAATAACGGTATTAATCTTTATCTAAATAAATTAGATATTCAACACAAGTATTTAATTTTGAATGAAATCGCCCTTTGCTTCTGTTGATTTCAACCGATATCTTAGGAGATATCACAGTTTTAAGATATTACTATCAAACACCGCGCGAGGGGTGCGTGCGTGGGGAGAATGCGTGGTAGCGAGGTCAGACGGTAGCCTGCTCTGCGAGATAGCATGCTGCATATAGTCGAAATAGAAGAAAAGACTACCAGTGAATGTGTCAAAGGGCAATATTGGCGAATAGAAATAGTAGTATTGATGAAATTAATGACAGAATGCTGAGTAAACTTCCAGGAGATAGCGTAAACTATACATCGATTTATAACCCAGTATTTATTACCCAACGACCTTTCATTACTCATGTTCCTGTCCCATTTTTTACTATAGTTTCAGTCTTACTGATCATGATCATAGTGGGATGACTATATAATAGGCTTTGTTATGCTCTTACCGTAGATATTAAAAAACATAATCAAACTTTAAATGAATGTACCTACAAACATAGCACACATAGTTAACAACTCTCCTAGTATTAATTAGCTCTTTAGGTATGATTGTTTGTTTTAATAGTGTTCAAGTGGTTCGTGGATTAATTAAAAAAAGTTACAGTTCTTCTAGAACGGTATTATAGGTCCCTGTGACCCACTTCCTCTAAAGTGACGCAGAAGAAGTTGAGCGGGTCAGCTAGTATTGTAATAAATCCATACAAGTCGTGTCTATGTTGAAATGTTCAAGATGCATACGTGACATTCCAGGGCAGCCTATTTTATTATTAATATTATATTATGAGTAAAACATAATATTTTATAATTGTTAATAGACATATTTATAAATTGAATGTAACACAAGACTTGAACCGATATATGATAACATACTATAAAATATTTTTTGTTTGCAGTAGTTTATATGTACTCTTCGTATCTCCCAGCCCACAACACAGCAAATTATTTAGATTCTTTTACACTTACGTCTTTGGAGTTGTCTCCCAAATCATATTCAAGAGGTTTCCTCAATAAATGTATTTCAATTTAGAATATATAATTATATGTTGAATATTCAAAATAAATCAAAATAACTATTATTATTATTATTTTATATCATCCTATTGTATTTGTATGTAGTATTATTTATAATGTTGGGTATGTTTACTTTTATAACAAATAACCATATGAACATATTTATTTTTTTATAAGTATACATTGGTCTGTCCGTAAGTTAAGTTAGGATACCCACACTATATCGTGGTATGTCAGTCTTGGTCTTCCCCGGTACCTACATCCTTCCACATTCACATTGTATATCTGTTTTGTTAATCTTTCATCTACCATTCTTTCTACAGGTCCGGTTACATGCGGTAAAGCTATTGCATAGCATTTTTTATCAATTTATGCAATTATAATTATATATTTATTTTATTTATGCAGTATTTTTTTTCTTTGTTTATTCATATTTAAAACACTTTGTACACAAATTATACGAGTACAGATATTCACTGTTGTACGTAGATGATAAATACCTATACACCTATATACTTTCTCACAAACATCTGATTACGGTAGAACTAAAGAAACAAGCGTGATATTTCAAAAAGTCATTAAGAGTTCTGGTATTTATCGATAGATGGAAAAACTAAAAAGTGTCACCGCTGTGCCGGTCGGAGTGGGGGGTGTTAGGTTTTTTTCGTTACAGAATTTCTGGATTCGGTCTCCACGCTCAAGGCCCGCGATAGAAGCTATGTAATAGCTTAAAAACATCGACCAGTACACCCTATCACGTACGTCTACGGAGTATATTATATGCATAACACTTTGCTTAATTTTTTTTCCATTCCATTAGATTTTATTTGTAGACTAGAACATTCTGGTTGGGTTTAATTAAATTTACTACAGTAATTAATGATTTAATATATTAAAAATATGATACAGCTGAAATGCTAAGTTATAATTTGTAAATCGCGGCAACTTTCAAGAGTGAAACGAAACTTTACTGAAACTGTCACCCGCACCATGCTACACCGCAAAGAGCGTAAATGTATTTAATCTCTTAGCTTTATGCAAAACTATTCACAAATGTTCCATAAGACTTTTTTTGTGCACTACCCGTTATGAAAATATTTCTACAAGAGCAAGATTAATTAGTAGAAAATACCTTTAGACGTTAAGTTCGCGTTTTGTATATTATAGTCAATAAAGACTTTAAATAAAATAAATACATATCGTTCGACAAATTACACGAATTATTATTGATCTAACTCCAAAGTAAGCAAATTATTTGCTTGTGTTATGGGTTCTAGTCAACGATACTAATACATAGAAATACATATATAAATACTGTAACATACATAATAAACATCCAAACCTAGAAATACAAACATCTATGCTCATCACACAAATGTATGTCCCAGTCGGGAATCGAACCCGAGACCCCTCGATTCGTAGTAAGGTTCGTGCGGTAAATATTCAAAAAAGTTCTTGGATTAAGCACGGTTTTAGTAATCGAGTTTTCATCAGATCTTAAATTTTGAGATCCTATAAAGCTATTCAATTTTTCCCGAGTAATGGAGATTTAGATATATGAGTACATATGTAACTACACCTCTTATTATGTGTGAACAGCTTCATCGATCGAAACGCGGTTGACAGCATTCGATAAACTAAATAAAGGATAATACAAAAAATGTAATTAATTCCTTTTTGAAGTTTATGATTTTGGATTTAAAATCGTCAAGGGAAGGGTGATCAATGATAGCATCGTTGTAAAGACACATTCTAACAATAGGATTAAAATATGATGTATTATTTTTGTGAACACTTTTGGGACTTAATGATTTGTGACGGATATTAACGACAAAATATGTAGTAAGTTGATGTGTGAATGAATAATTTTGTAACAGTTTGTATATTAATACCTATGATATGATCATTAAATTTTCTCCTTGTTATTCATGAGGAAAGTTTAGATTTGTGTAACTTTTTACTATAATAACTATAACTAATAATAATAAAAACTGTGATAACTCAGTTTCCGAAACAAATTAAATCACCGAGTGCATTTTGTAATAATGGAGTCCAGACTACAGAAAAATATTCTAAGACAGTTCTCACAAGCGTAGAATATAAGTGTTAGTTCATTTTTAAATTGTTTAGGAGACCGATCTATAAAACCTAAGAGTTGATATGATCTTTTTATTATTTTATCACTGCGATATGACTCCCGTGTCATTGATTATGGTTTTACGTCGTAAACTGATATCATATAGGACGTAGGGATAAGGAAGGCACTTTCTTCTTAATTGAAGCAAAAGTCAAAACAAAACATTTATCAAAACTAATACGTCAGACCACTGCCTGATTCTGAGTAAAGTGCCGGTTTCGCCTATCACAGCCTTCTTTAGCAGGCTGTCGTCGCGTTTGGCACTATAGGTCAGCAGATTGTGACGGAATGCGGTCTTTCTTTAGATCCTACCCACGGAAGCGATTATGCTTCTCGCTGGATGATCCTAGTGTCGTCGCTAACTCTATTGCTGATGTGGTGCTGCAGGGTATGGAACTTTTCATTCCATTTTCTGCGATACTGATTGGTGATAAGTCTTGGTTGGCATCCTTGGTTTGGTCACTCCTGCAAAATGGCTTCACGCCGAAATCAGGAGTGCTACCGAGCTTGGGCTGCAGCGTTGGCATCTTGTGATGAAAAAATCAGCGCATTACGTAAGGAGTCAATTCCGCCTCGAGGTACTTCAAAAGAGCTATCGCCAAGGCAAAATCTGAACATAGGCAGAATTGGTGAGAAATAAGTTTGCCTTCCTTCAGGAACCCGTGCGTTCTGGTCTCTTGCCAAGGATGTCTTAAGGAATTTTTCACAGCCCTCACTTCCATCCTTGCACAGAGATGATGACTCTCTGGGCCATACCGCAAAGGAGAAGGCCGATCTTCTAGGCTCGTTTTTTGCGGTCAATTCGACTATGGATGACCAAGGGAACGCACCGCAAAACTTCGGCAGTCTTCTGTGCGTAAAGCATTTTTTTGTTTGGACGTCCATAAGTCGAGTGGACAGGATAGCATCCCTCCGATTATGCTAAAAATGTGTGTTCCAGAGTTGGCGTCAGTATTAACATGCTTATTTCTATTCTCCTACTCGCTCGGCGTGGTACCGAATTCATGAAAGACAGGTTTGGTGCACCCCATCCCTAAAAAAAGAGATCGCTCTAATCCGTCCAACTATCGGCCAATAGCCATAACCTCCTTATTCTCCAAAATTATGGAGCCAATTATCAAGTCAGCTCCTCAAATATAAGAAGATCACCAGCTGATTAGGCACCTTCAGTACGGTTTCCGTCGTGGCCGCTCAGGTGGTGACCTTCGAGTATACCTAACACATCGGTGGGCGGAAGCAGTTGAGTCCAAGGAGGAGGCATTAGCAGTTAGTTTGGACATAGAGAAGGCCTTTGATTGGGTATGGCACAAAGCGCTTCTCGCGAAGCTGCCTTTCTTTGAGCTTCCCGAGAAATTATGCAAGTAGATCACCAGTTTTTTGGCTGATCAGAGCATCAAAGTCGTAATCGACGGTGCGTGCTCCGACCTTAAATCTGTCAATGTTGGTGTTCCCCAAGGCTGCATGCTATCACCGACACTGTTCCTTCTGCATAACAATGACATAAAGCAAATTCACAACATACATTGCTATGCGGGTGACAGTACTGGTGATGCTACAAACTCCGGCCGTAACGGTATTTCTCGGGAACACGTCGAAGAGTGCCGAAACAAGCTTGTGTCTGAAGTCGAGAATCGACTTACCGATGTCTCGGAATGGGGTCATCAAAACCTGGTCACTTTTAACCCCAAGAAGACAGCTTTGCGTGTTCACCGCTAAAATACGCCCTTTGTCGTATCACCTTGATTTGAGGATACGCTCCTGACAGTCTCCGCTAGTGTCGGAATTCTGGGAGTTGATTACGTTTCGCGGTCATTTGGAAGGTAAGGCTAAACTAGCCTCCAAAAAGCTCGGTGTGCTCAGCAGAGTGAGACAGTACTTCTTGCCAGCCCATCGCCTTCCACTTTATAAGGCACATATTCGGCCTCACATGGAGTACTGTATCTTATCTCTGGGCCGGATCTTCCCAATACCAACTTCTTCCTCTTGATCGCATTCAGCCTAGAGCGGTTCGAATCGTTGACGACTAGGCTATTTCGAAACAGCTTGACTCTCTGGCACTGCGGAGAGATGTAGGTTCACTCTGTTTCTTCTACCGTATTTATCATGGAGAGTGTTCCGACGAGTTGTTTGGATTGATTTCTGCCGTCGAATTTCATCATCGGACATCGCGTCAAAATTTAAAGTTTCATTCTCACCATCTCGATATCTGAAAATACATAACTGTGCGATTCTCTCGACACTTTTTGCCTCGCACTACTTTGTTGACATTGACATAATATACTAATACTATGGACGTTGGGTCCGCGCTAAAAAATGTCCGAGGCAAATGAGCCACAAAACGCAAAATGAGCTACAGTTCTGCAATAGTCGAAATTAAACCTTGATATTATTATTTACTATTTAAATTACCTTGTTGATATAATATCTATTTTTATAATGTGTAACTTGATTTTTTTTTTCGCAATTTTAGTATGAGATCCGATTTCCATTAATAATAATTTGTCAATGTGCGTCACGCATGTCAGGCTACAATTAGCAGCGGCAAACATTAAATAATTTACAAAAAACTATTTAGGTATTCAAAACTCTTACAGTAATTTTGCTAAAAGGAAACCGGTATTTTTGAGGGTAAGTTAGAGCCAAACCTAAACAAAACGCTCCTTATGTACTTGCGTTAATTTAGGTATGAAAATTAACCGGTAAATAAGCTTCGATTTCAGGTAGGTACCACGGATTAAGCTAGTTACACCTTTAGGGCAATTTCTTAGATTGTTAATGTAGCTTGCATTTATGCCTTGAAATACAAAGTTATAATACTTACCGATGAAATAAAATCACTCCAGAGGTATTTTTAAGCCTTAACTATATATTCGCCTAGCTTTTTCCAGTGGCTTCGCTCGCGAAAATTAAGAGACAAAAATTAGCCTTTGTCACTCTCCATCCTTTCAACTATCGCCACATAAAAAATCTCGTCAATGCATCGCTCCGTTTTGCCATGAAAGACGGGCAAACAAACACACACTTTCCCATTTATAATATTAGTATGGATACGATAAAATAAGGCAATATGGCATATTTCTATTTTTTCTTTAGATAAGAGAAGATATTTTTTTACGATATAATATATCTACGAGCGTTAGACATTTATATACATTTGCTCATATGAGCGGCAATGCATTTTTCGCCCAACACTGTCTATTAGTATTTGTGTAGGTGTATCAAGTAACTTACCTTACCTTAGATTGAAGATAAAATTTCGAGTAATATTTATATGGTATTTATGTGGCTTTATCAAGATTATTCCTTTATTTTCCAGGTTCCTTCATAACGATATACCTTTTTAGTAAGAGATGGAGAATAGAGGACAGTGCTATTGGTGTGGTGGCGTGTGTGAGCAGGATAGCTGCAAGTATAATTTCTGCGCTAGCCAAGACTAGAACAGTTTTTTTCTTGGGACCTCTATTGGATATGTTTAGCCCTGCGGGTTCAACATCTTTACGGTCAATTGCCACTAAACTTGTGACAACAGACGAAATCGGTAAGTTTCATACACTTTTTATTTAGTTGCATAATCGATATTGGCGACGAATATTCTCTTACTATATAATTATGACTCATTTAGATTGACTTTTAGATATCATTAAAAAGTAGCTTCACGCCCGTATCTCTGAAGAGGTAGACAGAGATAAAACTAGTGCACACACTATATGCGAAGATACGTAGCCCCACAATATAATAGGTGGCAAGGCTGTCGCCAACCGGGCATTTGCACAACCCTGGACAATGTCGTATTTATTAGGAAATTGAGTCAATAGTTATAGTCAATAGTAGTGCCTTTTACGAACTGCCTGCAGAGATTATTGGCGACATGGGAGTTTATATTTGATATTGATGCAATTTGTGCCATCAACAATTTGCCTTCGGCAATTTGTATTAAACGTTTACATTTATAAAATGATGACGCCGTTTGTATAATGACGGAAAACACAAAATGCCTGCGACATATACAAGTTAAATTAGTTTATCGTTGCAGATGAAATTCACATTATTGATTCATAATTTTTAATTAACCTGAAATTTATTTAAATAAATTTAGAAGGCTGACTACAATGGAATTTGTCTTGTCTGAGGACGTAGTATATCTTAAAAAAAAAATAATATAAACTCAATATAAACTAGCTATATGAAAATTTTCAAAAGATATGTTAAAAAAATATATTAAATGTTTTTGTAAGTCTCAATAGTGAGCAGTTTCGACGTACTTACAAAAAAAAAAACAAGTCCTCCATGCCATGTTGAGTGTTCTTGTATTACACATGGAGTAGGAGTAGAGGAAGGAGTACCACCTCTGTGGATAGAAGTGTCCATCATAAAGCATCAAACATTGGTCTCGCCACCGTTGCAGAATAATCTTTAGGAAGAAAGTAGTACAATCAATATTATATTGTTATTATTTTTTTATAAAAATATGGTATACTTTGGGTCATTTGTCCATTAATATGGAGCGAGTGGTGTGACAAAAAAGTTTTACCTACATTATGAATACTTAATTTTCTTGTGTGAAGATGATAATTTAAAACGTAGTGATTATGTAATAATCTTTGGAACATTTGATTACGATTATATAATTACATAAATATATATTATATAATTATATAATCCACAGATTATATAATAAACTGTGAAGAGAGATGATTTGAGTTTTTGTTTTATCATATGTATGCCCATTGTTTTTCATTAGAATTTCATTATTGCAAACCTAAAATTTTGAAAAACCGGTAGTGTTTTTTGTTCAATGAATTTAATAAAATATATTCATAATTCAACCACTTAAAATGTTGTGATAAGTATTACTGTGATAAATACGACAAAACTGTCGTATTTACTCGACAAACACTCTCTCGACACTGACAAGACAACTCGTATTGCAAAATGACAAAATATTATTTAATTAATACTTCTTTAAATACCTTTATAAATTTAAACTTGCTTTTAAACAATGAAATAACTTTTTTGACGTGAATTTCGTTTAATAAGACAGAATAATATTCAATTTACAAAGTCCAAGCGATATATGAATCGTGACCAGTATTTTTTTATAACTCTCATTTGTATAAAGTGGCACATTTAGTATTGCAAAAGAATATCGTTTTTCATCTGTTAAGTTCTCAAGCTCGTGTTATAAGGTAATTACTTATATTATTGATTTCTGGTAATTGTATTTTTTTTTAATTGTAACAAAACTTGGTCTATCTATTCATGTTAAAAGAAAGTTTACTATCATGCACTGATACAAAATACAGGTGGAAAACATTTTTTTTTTATTGCGCTGTCGTGTAAATATAATAATGAATAATCAAACAAATTGTCAATTTCACACTAATTTGTAATATTGTCATGCTGTTATTTTTAACAATTATCGATAGCGCTATTGCATTTGTTATCTGTAATCCATAAAAAATTTCAGTTACACGAATAGTTAAAAATAACTTACCATATCTCCGTTTATCTCTTATTTACCTATTTTAGTATCTGTTATCTTACATCTTGTTGTAAATAAGACATCAAATTTAAAAAATTAAACTACTAATCTACAACTAAATCTAAGATAAATATTATAAAACTACGTATTTAAAGGAAATATACTGTAGGAATTTACACAATTGAAACGCATTAAATCTCTAAGAACAGGTTTTCGATTTCCTGCATATTCTGGAACCCTGCATCAGATCGTCACCAAATTAAAATGGAACCACACGGCAAGTATACGCTCTCAAAATATGGATTTTCAAAATCTTTCATTAATGACCAAGTTCTGAGGTAACAAACATTTTTAAAAAACAGACGAATTGACAACCTCCTCGTTTTGGGAAATCTATATACTTATACAGGGTCACATTTAAAGGTTTTTTTTTTATATCATAAGATAGCAAACAAGCAGATGGGTCTCCTGGAATGGAAAGAGTCAACCATCGCCTATAGACACCAAAGATGTTGTGCATGCATAAGTTTACCGGCTACCTTACTCTCCAAACCGGAACACGACAGCGACAAGCACTGACGCTATTGCGGCAGGAATAGGTAAGGCGGTGGTACCAGACCCGGGCGAGACAATGTAGAACTCTACCACCTAGTAGCCACGAGGGTAGTGACTCGCATAGCCAATCGGTCGCCTTTTACGACCTGCCTAGCGGAACGGCAGTTGGTCTTTCTTCTGCAAAGGAGGCCGGGACCAACACGGCGGTCTGGCCAAATTTTCAGAGGCTGTTCGGAATCGATAATATATTTGATTTATCTAATAAAAATAATTCGAAATTTCATTTTTATCCGGAACAAAAAACAAAACGCATGGATATAATTTCAATTACGTCAAATCGGAACTAAAATGTTTTAGTGCCTTCAACCAAATTAAAAATATTCGGGAAAAATGTACCTTGAGCAACAGATTACATAATATTTACTATCGTAATTATAGGAAAATGTAAAATGGCATACTGCCAACATTACAGAGTTAATTCATAAGACTCGGTGCATCCAATTCTTGAATTTAGTGGAACATTTTTATATCATCCATACTAATCCATACTATCCATACTAATATTATAAATGCGAAAGTAACTCTGTCTATCTGTCTGTCTGTCTGTTACGCTTTCACGGCCAAACCACTGAAGTGATTTGGATAAAATTTGGTACAAATATAGTTTGAGACCCAAGAAAGGACATAGGATAGTTTTTATCCCGGAAATCTCACGGGAACGGGAACTATGCGAGTTTTTATTTTAGAATTTTTTCCACGCGAACGAAGTTGCAATTAATTAAAATGCACTTTCAATTCAATATTTAGTTCCTAATTTTAAAATTTAACCGGACCTGTAAAGGTAACCCTATATATAGATATGGCTGTTTTTCTGCATGTTCTTTTTAGAATCGTAAACTATGCATTTGATTATGTGATTATTTTTAGCAAAGTTTTTGTGCATGATCCTACAGGTTTCTGGGTCGGTAATGTAATGTTTTTCCTTCAAAGTTATTTTAGTTTATAGCGTAGCAACGCGCGAAGTGTACAGCTAGTTTTATATATTTTAACTAAAATTTAAAATTAATGGCTGTTATCTCAATAAACAACATTTTTGTGAATAAAATTAGCTTTAGATAGCTGCGTCGTTAAGTAGCTCTTTTCAAATTTGATGTTATATTTAGGTACAGTCGATTTATGTAGAACCAAAGGGGTAACCCTCTCAAACAAAATAACAATTTGTACTCTCCATCGTCGGCACTTGATGGAACTCCGTCATAAATATTATATTTTTATAGTTTGCACGTGTACTGTTTCACAATCTATATATACAGCCTGTTATTTAAGTCGACCTAAATCAGTGGTTCCTAACCTTTTCAATATTGTTACCCCTGTAATCTATGTGGAAAACCTACACTACACGGGGCGTGTAGCGAGCGGCGCGGCGCGCGGAAGATTGCAACATGGCGGATTACGAACGAAGCGAGTGTCACAGTATAACAATTGTAATACCTACTATGGCGCAGTACTCTGTAACTTTTTATTATTTTACAATCCTATAATTAAGTTCTTTGTTACTCCCGTTAAATAGCTGAATTACCCCTGGGGACGTAATTACCCCCAGATTAGGAACCACGGACCTAAACCTTGAAAGGGGTAATAAGGTATCTGATTCTCATCTATATTATTTTAATATTATAAATGCGAAAGTTTGGATGGATGTTTGAACAGGTGTTTGGATGGATGTTTGTTACTCAATCACGCAAAAACTACGGAACGGATTTGAATTAAATTTGGCATACAAGTAGCTGATGACCTGGAATAGCACATAGGCTACTTTTTGTCCCGGAAAAATTAGGTGATCCCGCGGGATTCGCCAAAAACTTTTATAATGCAGCAGGCTGCACGCTGCAGCTAGTTTCAAATAAAAAATACCCTTATATTTTAACCTAATTATCCAATAAATTCATAATTCATACGCACTAACACGTCCGGCGCCAGTAATGCAGTAACGCACATATTGATAGAAAGATATAAATAAATAATAATAAATAAATATTCAAGGGACAAATTACACTAACTGATCTAACCCCAAAGTAAGCAAATTATTTGCTTGTGTTATGGGTGTTAGTCAACGATACTAATACATAGAAATACATATATAAATACAAGAATATATTTAATATACATACACCCAAACCCGGAAATACAAACATTTATGTTCATCACACAAATGCTTGTCCCTGTCGGGGATCGAACCCGAGCCCCGTCGATCGCGTAGTCAGGATCGCTAACCACTCGACCAACAACAAGATAAATAGGTAGTTATCAAAATAGGCATCAAATAGGCAGTATTTAAACCAAAATTTATAAAAACCAAGTAACGCACATACCTGATATGAAATATGAAATATTTATGAATGAAATATTTATTTTTACTTAAGTAGCCAACCGGTAAAAAAATAATTTCCCACATTGGTCCAGGGGCCAAGTAGTTTAGTAACCGGAAAACGAAGAACTAAGTACTTACTCCTAGCTTAAGTCGGTTAAAAAGGTTAAAAATAATTTTTCTAAGAAAGTATTTGAATATAAATCGACCATCGACGCTCGCCTAGGTACGATTTAATTTTAAACATAATTTATGTTAGCTAGATTGCTTATCTACTTAAATAAACATTTTGATCAAGTTCTTATATCAAGTTCCCATTGAGTTATGCTCATAAATTCTTGAAAGATGAATCAATGTTGCTATTTTATACTTACGTAACACTTATTTCATACCCAACTTGTTTAGATAATTACGACGCAGTAACATGCTACCAACCAATACGTGGTCAAACTTATAACACCTCCTTAAGTTTGACCACGAGTTGGATTTTGTTTATTTGGAGTTTCGTTTATTCTTATAAACCATCTGCCGTTCTCCCAGGCAGTTCATAATAGGACAGCGATTGGATATATATATATATATATATATATATATATATATATATATATATATATATATATATATATATATATATATATATATAGATAATTGTCAAATTGTCAACTTTAATAAACGGTATTTATTTGTTACCCTGATGATGCGTTAAAACGCGAAACCGGTTGGTGTTGTTAGTAAATAAAAACATACTATGACAGTACAAGTGCTTATATAACAAAATATAAATACTTGCAAGTGAACATGGACTTTTACCACAGCATAAAGAATATATTTTATACTGTGGTTTTCCTAAGTGCCGACGATGTTCATTGTTGAAATATTGCTTGTTGGAACTTGCTAGGTATTAGATATGGGCGTTTTCGTACTTACTTGCAAACGGATATGTAACTGATATTCAGTTTTCATATCGATATCGAAAACCGTTTTCAGATATCGATATCAGTAGTACGATTAACACAAGTAACTGTGAAACGAACGAAACGCAAACTAACGACAAACGCAAACTCACACTTATACCGTTAATACATTGATACTCGTGATGTGAAGTTTGCGTTTTGTTCGTTATTCGTACTTCGTTCTCGTATTGTTGCGTTGCACTTTGGATAAACCATGGAGTAAATGGAGGCGCCTTCTTAAGACATTTCTTAGACATCAAGCGTAGCTAAATTTTGAACTGACATAAATACGAGAACGTATGCAATAGTACGTCAACAATAAAAACTTAATTACAATTAGTGTCAATTTGCCTATATAATTTGCCATACTTTTATACACGTTCACTGCCAAGACCATGTCTATTAGTATTTATGTGCTCTGTGGGATAAACCATAACTTGATGAAGTTTTTGTGAAAACGGTTATGTATATGTAGATATCGATATGGTATGATAATAAACACATATCCGATATAAGTTACGTTTTGATATATCGAACCCATGCCTACTACGTATCTACTTCTATTTACCTACTAATTTCATTTCCAAAGTATTTCCTTGTTCCCACTCTTTGCGTATTTTTATCGAACGACATTAAACTATTTTGAACAACTTGTCCTATTCATTGAATTGAATTCTTAAAAATTTCCATGTAGGTACATGCATGAAGCTATTTTGAATAACTTGTTCGACTAGTTTTGCTTAATATGCAAATTTAATTTTCGATAAAAAATATTTTTTTGTTAAATTACTATTGTAATATGTTATTTAAATTAGCTTTATAGTCAATTAATTTAAACAGCCTGTCAGAATAGAAATTCTTACCAGTTGATCCGGGGGTCTGAAGAATAGATTTTTTTATAATATAAAATCTATTCTTCAAAGATTTTTTCAAAAAATCTTCAAAAAATCAATAAATTCTATATATGATATTACCATAAGATAGAACAATTTTTAATTGTTTGTAACGATTTTATTACTTAAAATTGTATACCTAATTTAATTTATATAATACTTCACAATGCCTATTTAAAAACAATTTTAAAATTCAAGGAAATAGTCAAAATATACAGTGTCTTATGCGCCACATACCGCGCAAAATAAACGGATGGTTTAATAGAGTTCCGTGGACGCGACGAGTCTGAGCAATGTACACTTTACATTGAGTGCCATGAAAGAAAGGATTATAAAACGAAAATTTTGCATTTCCCAACTAAAACGAAGTTACCGTCATGAAAAGAACATAAAAATTGTATGTTTTTTTTTAAATTTTCGGTACACTGTGCAGCCTAAATCATTCTCACAATTAAGACGAGTTTAATGACATCTCTCAAGCTCAATTAAACCATCAAAGAAATTTACATATTCACTCAGAACTCATTTGTACTCACCCAGAAAACATAGCCCTCCTTTAAACGCAGTTGAGTAAGAAAGTAGTTGTTGGGATGTACCAATTCTTTCTAAGATGTCAAGAAATAAGTACAATAATTTTACGACCAATTAGCTAAACTAGCTAAGTAAGCAGTCTTCACGCCTGTATCACCGAAGAGATAGGCAGAGGTACAGCGATTATGCGATTATTTTAGAGATACATGCTTTATGTATGTTAGTAGGCTATAAAGTTATTGATTACTAGTTATGCCTGCGACTTAATCCGCGTAAAATAATTTCTAAAATAAAAGCCCCAAGGATTTACCCGTCTAGTTCTCGTTCCCGTGGGATTTCCGGGATAAAACTATCCTTCGTCCTTACTCGGGTCTCAAACTATCTTTGTACCAAATTTCATCCAAATCGGTTCAGTGGTTTAGGCGTAAAGAAGACACAGAAAAACAGACAGAGTTACTTTCGCATTTATAATATAAGATTAGATAATTTCATACTAAGACTTATATATTTTTTTAATTTAACAGGATTAAATTCTGGTAATTACTTACTATTTTTAGAAGTTTATAGTGTTTTTTGGCATTATATTTTATTATATCTGGTGATTCCGTAAACTTATGCCAATATTATCTACATGGTACCACCATTTTACCTATTCCTGCCGCAAAAGCTTCAACGCTTGAACATTGTCGTGTTCCGGTTAAAAAATCAAAAAAAAGTATTTTAAGTAACGATTTGTTCTTATCTACTGAACTCATAAGTTGGTGGCACTCTAGGGCAGTGGGAAAAAATTAAGATTGCAAAGCCACTAAGGAATATTAATAATTATTAATGAATATTAATAAGTACTAATTATAAATAATTATTAATTTAAAATATTATGTATATTTTTTTATATAATCTACACAAATAAATAAAATTGGAGTGTCTATTTGCAATATTAAAATAACCGCTTTTACTAAATGTATACATGGCACAAATAACTAAATAACATTTTTTACAATTTCTGTCTGTCTCTTTGTCTATTTATTTGTTTCGGATTATTTCTATAACGTCTGCATCGATTTTGACGGGACTTTTACTGAAAGATAGCTCATGTAGTAAGGAGTAACTCATGCTACTTTTGTTTTAGAAATTTATCCACGCGGACAAAGTCGCGGCGGGCACAGCTAGTATTTAATATAATCAAATTTTAATGTTATATTAATAATTATATTTTTATATAATTATTAATACAATTGTTAATATATTAATGAGTAATATGCCTTGACATCGTTACCAGATAATAGATTGCTTAATAATTACACTGCTCATACACCCTATAGTGCCTCCAATTTATCTGTTCAACAGGCAAAATTGGAACTACAGCCGCTATGTTGCGGAATGTCATTCCGCTGTTCATTTTTTTAGTAACATTCTTAATAACTCCTAAATAACTTTAAACGTCTCACTAAAAACGACGTTTACTAAACAGATAAGTTGGTGGCACTTTACAATAAACATAGAGCAACTACTCACACACCTGCCGCAGGGGCAATGTAGTATGCACGGCAGTCGAAGCAATATCGGGGTTGTCTCTTCACACTTGCCCAGTGTTGGCAGATGTACAATAATTATTGTACATGTACCATAATTTCATGATTTTCTCGATCTTTTTAATCTTAAATACAATTTATATTATAAGTTGTATAAGTGTCACATGAGATAACCACTAGCGCGGATGTTAGTAGCTTAAATTTCAATTGTCTAAACATTCTGATCAGCCAATGTCACAACTATATCCCTTAAGCCACTGTCATATAAAAAAAATTCAAGCCGTCGCGTCGCATTACGCCTGGCAAATGAGAATGTTTGGAACTTTGAAACGCTGATTTATTAAAGAACACAAATATGGACATAATTAGAAACAGAATAAGTATGTTTGAGTTATTAACTTTCCGCAACGGAAGGTAATGATTTCACTTCGATTTTCGAAGAGCGAGGTTTCATCAGACCTTGATGTTTAGAGGTCCTATATCTATATTGCTGGTGATGTCAGTATGACTTTATATGTGTGTATGTGTGAGTGTGTGTATATGTTAACGGAAAAGTATATAAACCGTCATTGCATATAATTCCTAGGAAATGTATACAATTCCTAAAAGAAATAGAAAATCTATATAAGTGTATATTACAAAACATATATATTTTGTAATATGCACTTTCCGTAGGAAATCCAAATTCAAGAAACTTTGAAACATTGAACGTCGTTGGCGACAGGCAAATTCGCGCCCAAGGGTGCCTCGCAAAAAAGCGTATGCATATTTATAATATACGCATAAGGAAATATACCCGAAATATCATTTCCGTATCCTTAAGTAGCAGTTATCAAAATTTGATTAGCAATCTCTATATTATAGGTATTCATTAATTAAATTTCATTAGTGACTGGGAAATGAAAGAGGCCTCGCAAAATTGATATTGCCGTCATTCACATTAAAAGCACCTATTATATAACACGACTTCATGGCCCCTGCCTCTCGGGCGTACTGTCTCCTAGTCTGGATGCCACTTATATTACTCCCTGTTTGATAATAATGATTTTTTATTCAAAAAATCATTTATATATCACCTTAGTACTCGATTTAGGTAAGTTATCTATACATATAATAAAATCGTAGGAAAGTTAAAACTGTACATTGAATATTTTTTTAAAAGAATATTTGGGGCTCTCCTAGTCCGGATGCCACTTATATCACTCCCTGTTTGATAAAAATGATTTTTCATTCAAAAAATCACTTATATCACCTTAGTACTTGATTTAGGTAGGTTATCTATACATATAATAAAATCGTAGGAAAGTCAAAACTGTACATTGAATATAGGATACTTGGGGCGTGATCTACAATCGACATCGAAGCCAAAAATATAGTTTTTAAAATTTTTGTCTGTTTGTCCGTATGTATGTCCGGGGTAAACACAAAAAGTACTGGATGAATTTACTTCAAATTTTGCATGAATATTATTAACAGGTCGGGTCAAATATAGCATAATATGTATTGTCATTATATAATTTAAGCATAATCTTTTTTTTGCGAAATGTGTTTTAAGCATAACAATCTATTGTACTACATTTAATTCGACTATTGATGATACGCATAATAGTCTTTAGACATTTTTTTATTTTTCCTAATTTTATCTTACCATAAAACACATGGCATAAGCCCCCCGCCACAAAGAAACAAAGCTATCCAATGCTACAGTTGAAGTAGGTTAGTTAGGTTCTCTGTAGATCCCACACCCAGAAATAGGAGCCCCGCGTAGCGGGGCTCCGTCGACTTGGTCCAACCCCACTTGTTACGCGAATTGTATGCTGCTACAATACAGTCTGCTATTTGGTCTTGCTATTTATGCAATGCTGCTACGTCTGCTATCCACCTATTTCTTGCATTTTAATTAGGACTTTTAAGTGTATGCCGTTGATCATTATGTTTATGTATTGTTATGCTTTCCTTCGACTTGGTCCAACCCCACTTGTTACGCGAATTGTATGCTGCTACAATACAGTCTGCTATTTGGTGTTGCTATTTATGCAATGCTGCTACGTCTGCTATCCACCTATTTCTTGCATTTTAATTAGGACTTTTAAGTGTATGCCGTTGATCATTATGTTTATGTATTGTTATGCTTTCCTCAATGTGTGCCTTTAAACATTATGCTATGTTATCTTTATGCTACATAGGGTTATGCTAGTAAAAATTATGCGAAAACAGTTATGAGTTTAGTTGTTATGGTAAATTATCATTAGTTGTAAAAACGTGATGCCTACTTTAAATAATACAAAAATTGTTATGCTTCTAAATATAGACCCAACTAATATTAATGTAATCAAAATCCATCAGCAGGAAATCGTGTTGACAATTGAAATTGAAAAAAGTGGAAGTTAGGGGTTTTTTACGGTTCCTACATAGGGAGATTTACTTGTCTAGCTATTTTATTTCGTTACACAAAATACGCGCTATCCTAAAAAATATATATATATAATGGGTTAATTATTGTAAGGCATTCTGATTTCATTATTAATCATTATTACTTACTTGAGATAAGTACTTAGATGATGTAGGTTATTTTCTCGGATGAAAAATAAGTAGGTAGTACACGAAGCTACTTCTAGGGTAGTTGAATAAGTCGCATCCCAACTAGGAGATGATGCGCCTGAAAGGCAGAGCCCGAGAAATCGTGTGATGTAAAAGGTATTTGAGTTGAGCCCCGCCACCACCCGGAATCACATAATATATATCCTAGGAATTGTGTACAATTTTTAGATTTCATTCATTTTTGGGAACATATATTACGCTCTTTCAAACATAACTTTTGAACAGCTTGATGAAATGCGGTTGAGAGTATTCGATTGGGCGTTTTGGAACTAGTTCCATGCTAGATATATGTACCTTAGAAGCTTTAAAAACAAAAGAAAAATTAAGAGAAGGTAATTTAAAATCAGCCGTGCCGTAAGTTTTCTTTGTTTAAAATTTTTTTAGTAATGTTTTGTTTAAAAAATTATATCAATTTCTCTCATCCCAACCGGTTCTGCATCATTCTTTATCTCTCACCATTCTTACCTCGTATCTCGAATGAGTAATCGTATACCTGAGCGACACAGATATCTAAAAAATTAACACCTCAGTTTATTCATTACAGATGACTGACAAACAAAATTACGCATCATAGCTTGCGTTATGTCTAAATCCATACTATATTATACTATATCCATTCTGATAATATGAATGTGAAAATCTGCTGTCTATCGGTTTCAGCAGTTAAAGCGTTTCAACGGCTAAACTGCTAAACGAATTTTGCTGAAATTGGGCATGGAGATAGTTTAAGATTCGAGGTTAAGCAAAAGTTTTTTTTAAAAAATCAAACTCTAAAGAGCGGAAGAAGGGGATGAAAGTTTGCATGTAAAACATATGAAGGACATGCTAGTTTACTTGCGGGCGAAACTGCTGGTAAATCTAAAGTGAGGAATCGAAATAGCTGCAAGTTAATTGGTTGCTACTCAACTAGTTACATAAATATGAAGTAAATAGGTTTGTTAGGTGGCCTTTAGGTCCAACACCAAAAATTATATGTGACACTGCCTTGAAGAATACTATTTAACGGTACTCTAAAAGGCCGAGCACAACGAGGCGGACCTCAACGGGGCGGGCCGCACCGTAAAAATCCGCCTAGATTGGTTTCATACATTTTCAAGTCATAGTCAAACACAAAGTCAAGCATCTGCATGATAAACGGAAATAGCGCTTAATTAATGAGGTATATAATTTAAGAAAAAAATAACCATAAAATTCACAAATTGTAACATAACTCACTGAATTTCTTGACCAGTATAAAAATTTACTAGGTGGTAGAGTTCTGCATTGTCTCGCCCGGGACTGGTACCACCGCCTTGCGTATTCCTGCCGCAATAGCGTTAGTGCTTGTCACTGTCGTGTTCCGGTTTGGAGGGTAAGGTAAACTGCATGTGGCATTAGACCTCGCCACAAGATAGCAACGCACCATTAACACCTTTGGTGTCTATAGGCGATGGTTGACTCTTTCCATCAGGAGACCCATCTACGTGTTTGCTATCTTATGATATAAAAAAATCACTATTTTCATTTTCTTGCACTTTGAAAACCACTGAACCAAGATTTTTTCCCGATAACACACACACAAAGTATAGGTTTATACTCTAAAAGCAGTAATTCTATTGTAGTCTAGAAATAATTTATATAAATGAAAAAGGGCGTACTCCGTTGGTTCGGACATGTAGCAGGATTATAAATGAAGAACGATTAATAATTTTAGTTTAAGGCTATAAAGAGCTATAATGACATAAAAGAAAAATATGTATAAATGTAAACATTTTGATTGAATAAACACATGGGATTTTGTAAATTATTAAAAAAAAACAAGAAAAGCCTGGTGAGTTTCTTCCGCCGGATCTTTTCAGTGTGAGGTCGCGTTCCAAACCGGGCGAAATACTAAAGAAATCGAATCATCAAGAATAAATACATGGAAATAATGTTTCTTGAATTGATTAAAAAATTGTGTCTTAATATTTGAATGTAAATAAAAATAATTTGATAAAATTTCAATTTATTATAAGTAATAATAAATAATGCATATAAAATTTTATAATATAGAATATATGGTAATTTTTAATTTTTTAAATATTTGCACACCATATAATGGTAGAATATGCTGGTATCTTTGATTAATTCTAATAACTTGTAACACCCATATTCTTGCAAATAAATACTTTTCATTTTCATTTTTCAATGATATTCAAGTTCCACATTATGATAATCAACAAAGAAGTATAACATTTGGATAGTAATACAGAAATGCGGTGCATTGCGATGCGGCCGGATCCGGTCCGCTGCGGTCCGTCCTAATGCTGCGTTTTATATATACGGCCCGTCTCAATGTGTTCGGTCCTTAAGCAGTCATTTTAATTTGCCATAAGAAATGCGCATACGCTTTACGACAGATTATATATCGATATTATTATGCCCCAAATCTAATGGTTCTTTAATTGAAAACGACACAGTGACGAGCGGCACTGTATATATTTCCATAAATCAATTAAAATAAAATCAATTAAAATAACACATTTTCTTCAGTATTGTTATACCAGCTTATCTTGAAAACGCATACATGCCATTGGCTAGTAATAAGTAATTACGTTATGGTAATAGGAATGACGTGATGATTTCAAAACTATGAGTGTTTCTAATATGTATAACACATATAGTACGTTGCGACGCTACGAAACATTTATTTCCTCATAAACAGATATAAATTATTTGCCTGGATGCTGGGGCTCGTTTTGAAGCCCGACATTTTGCTTGTCTCGTAAAGGCGAACAATTGACCAACCGTTTCACTACTATTGTGATTGCTGGGTGATAGAGTTCCGCAAAGTCACGGTTGAACATAGTATTATCGCCTCACCTTTTTTGATGAAATAACGTCAGTAATTGTTATTATACCAGGAGCGTACCGTACCGCTACCGCCGTATCTATCATATCAATTATATGGGGCTCCCGGGCTACGGGGCCCCCCAATGTGCACAAGCAAAAAGTAATTAATACTTCCCAAATGGCAAAAGTCAAAAAAACTAATTTCTTTTTTCAAGAAAAAGGCTAAGTAAAGAATAAATAAATAAATATTCATGGAACAAATTACACTTAACCCCAAAGTAAGCAAATTATTTGCTTGTGCTATGGGTGTTAGTCAACGATATTATTACATAGAAATACATATATATATACTGGAATATATTTATAAAAAAAACTCAAACCCGGAAATACAAACATTTATGCTCATCACACAAATGTCTGTCCCCGTCGGGGATCGAACCTGAGCCCCGTCGATTGTGTAGTCAAGGTCGCTAACCACTCGACCGATGGGGCTAAGTGAGTATTTAATTTGAATAGTTTGTAAAAATTTTAGAAAAGTGACAGACAGATGAATAAATATTTCTTTTGATTTTATACAAACCTTTTTCTTCCGTGAGAAATCTCTACGCTTCCTAAGGGCCCCCAAACTTTTTATTCGGTGCCCCGCCAAGGCACACTACACCACTGCAATATAGTGTATGGTTTCAAAGGTGAAGCAGACGGTAGAATGTATATATATACCAACCAAATCAGCCCGGGGAATTTTGAGAAATTTTGAAAAAGCCCCAAAAAATTTTTTGGCGGAACAGTATTTTTTTAATATAACTTCCAAATTTATGCACCGTTGGAGTACAAAAACTAATCAGCTCTATTCTTCAAAAAATTACGTCTAATTCATTAATTTCGACGAATTAAGAGTGATCGACGAAAAATTTTGAAAATAGTGTTCTTTCGAAATGTCGAAAGAACACTTTTTTCAAAATTTTAATAGTAATGACTTCGAAATTTTTCAACCAATCATTTTTTGGTATTCCACGATATTTTAGTACTAAAAAAATTACATCAAATAACGTTTCATAAATTAAAATCGAATCGATAAATATTAAAATTAAGTTGTTTTTAGCAAACTTATTTAATATTTTTGAAATAAAGAACACGGGCAAGACTCCATACATAATTATTTTTACTAATCATCTTAAAGTTTCATTTATTCCGTAAGGATCGATATTAACTCCTCAACTTATCCACATTTATAATATATTTTTAAAGCTTGGGGAATAATAGTTAAATAAAGATAAAGTTGGAATTTATGGTAAGATTAACGTAAACATTTAGTTCTCTACTTAATACTCTGTGGTTACGAATGACGATTCTTATTAACAAATGATAAGTTGTCACTTGTCCAATGTAAAATAGGTATCTTGTCTCGTCTCGTCTCGTCGCTTACCTGCCTAGGTACCTAACCTAGGTAGGTAAGCGACGAGTGACGACAAGACGTGTAGACACTTGACATACCCAATAACTATTTACCATAGATTACACATACTGTTTTCGTCGATTATAATTGCTGTAAAATAATAAAAAAAGCTATTTGCTTTAAACTATTCCTTTGTATAAAACAGTGAGCATTTTAATTTGGTTATTATATGTAATAAAGATGATTGTATATTAACTTATTTACATTTAAAGTACATAAAATAAAATGTTTTGTATTTATACAATGGTAACATTTAAGATAGCAGAAGTCAATCAGTCTTTATATTTTTTATATAACTATTCCTAGATATATATTTTGTTTTATTGATTTAAAAATCGTATAAAATTATTCCACTTAATTTAATATTTGCCACACCAAAAGACACACAATGGATGTTCAAAACTAAAACGGCCCGTGTTCTTTTAGGCAAATACAGCAATAGTCTTTAAAATCTTATCAGCTTTTCGCTTCAAAAAACTGCGTCAGATTGTGTTAATTGGATCAAAATTGGTTATTTTTTGTTTAGGATGTATCAATGATGAAAAAATTTTTGAAAAAATTGTTTTTTGACATTGCTTCGAAAATTTTCAACCCATCGATTATATTTAGCTAAAGCTATAATTTAGATCTCGAAAATTGAGTTGAATTCCATTCGAAAGAGCATCCATTGAAAACGATATTCCATTCGAATATAGTTTTTAAAATATACCGCTTTTCAAAAATCAATATACTTACTGCCATTTTTAACAAAATAGATGTTTGAACTGAAAAAATCTATGCTTATAGTTTTCACTTTTTTATACTTATAATACCTTAATTAAACGAGAAGTTCAAGGGAAAGCCTGCAGGGTCAACTGCTTAAAGATTTTCTTTTTAAAATTTAATTTATATTTGACCTTGGATCTTTAAATATCTCCATGCCAAGTGTCATTAAAATCGGTACAACGGTTTAGCCGTGAAAGAATAACAGATACAGATTATCACCTTTATAATAATAGTATGAAGGTATTAAGACAAAATAAGTAAAAAAAAACACCTGGAAAAAACTTTAAAAACAACTAAGAAAAATGTTGACACGTAGGGTTTGATCCTACGATGTTCCCTCAAGCCGGGACGCTCTATCAACTGAGCCAGTGTTAACCTGTTCAAAGTGGCGAAATTCTTCTTTGCTATTTGATCGATTCCGTCGATTGTACTGATCGCTGTATACACATACGTACAACTAGTTAAATGAGTTCATTGTTACAGATGAAATTCGTATTTAGAATTTTGAACAGTACTTTTGTGTTTCAAATTATATTTGTGTTTTAGCACTCACCCCGTGCTTGGGAAAACTTGAAAAACTTTAAAAAGCGTGACGAAATTTTTCTTTGTTGTTTTTAAGATTTTTTAAGTTTTCTTTAACTACTCGTGGTCCAGAGGTAGCCTATTCAGCTCAGACCATGAGGTTTCGGGTTCAATTCCGGGTCGGGAAAAGTGTTATTGAGGTTTTTTCGATGTCTTCCCGAAAATAAAATCCTCAGTAGCAGCTCGGAGTCTGGTGGAGTGGCGTATTACCACTCCCGTGGTACTCCCGTGGCCTCGGATGAGCACATCAAACTGTCAGTCCCGGTTATCGCAAGAAACAGTCGATAATCGTTAACATGTCGGTAAATGCGGCGATGAGGATCACCACTTATCTCGCCAACCGATAAACCGGTAAATCGCGGTGAACTGGAAAGTCTATGGACGTTCGGTTTACTCTGACTACCCCGCAAGGGAACCGGGCGTGATGATACTTTATTTTTTTCAAGTTTTCCTAAGCACGGTATAAGTGCTAAAACAAATTATAATTAGACGTTCCAACGTCGTAGGTTCAAACCCTACGTGTCGAAGTTTTTCTTTGTTGTTTTTAAAGTTTTTTAAGTTTTACCAAGCACGGGGTGAGAAAATAGTATCATATCTTCATTCTAAGACTTCACTTTATCACTATATCAAATTTCATAGCAATCATCAAAACAAAAAAATGCACGTCTTTTAAAAGTATATTTTTTTATTCTTAAAAAAAAAACACGTGCAAAACCGGGACGTTTCGCTAGTGAATATTAATAGCTTGACGAATATAAAGGTTCCAGATGATTTATCAATAATTAATACCGATGGCCACCGCATTCAATATTTAAGTCAGTTACGCCAATTTATCAACGGCAATTAATTAAATTTTCCCTTATTATAATTTTATAATTGCGTAATAAAACAAAGCCATTGTACAATAACTGTTACAAATTCACTTGACAACAATGTGTGTGACGTAAGTAATATTACGATAGGAACTAAAAAATTACAAAATATCACTTTCAAAATTACGCATTAGGTGAAACCGTCTGGAAAATTTAATGATACTTCGTGACTATCTGATGTTTTAGCATTAGGCTAATTATTTATTATCATTATCAAATATCAATAGAAACTATTTGACAGATTGTTTTTTTTTTTTGTAAATATTGCTTCGTTGATCTAGTCCTGTTCTGCCTTGACATTTAGCCTTGCATAAGTATTGCATTTTTTGGAACGAAGTTCCTTACGGCAGGCTTGGAGGGGATAGGGATTTTGCTGCGCGACCGAACTGAAAAAAATGTGATAGTAAAACCGTAAGAAAAATGAGTGGAATAAAAGCGTTAAATGAGACGTGCGCAGGCGCGACAGTCGCGTACACAAGCGAGTAGTGCCGTTTAGCCGAAGGAAGTTCGTTCCTACCTGGTGTCCCGCGACACCACATCATTTTTTTATTTATAAATATCGCAGTTGAAATGTCAAGTCTACTGGTAATGTCATATAACCTCAGAGAGCATATCGTCCTTTTGCAACAAGAACGACATTTTTAGGAGAGCAATTTAAGTTTTCTAAAATTATACTATAATCACGGTCTGTTATGACAATTTGTTTAGATAAAAAATTAGGATAATTAGCATAGTTTTTTACTTATTTTACATTTCTTCCACATCACAAGCTTAACTTACACTGTTACATTTTAACTAATATAATGTCATTATTGTCGCGAGTCACCAAACCGTAAGATATACAATGCTTACCATAGTAACTATACCATAGTCTGTTACAATACTATAACGGTATAACTATAAACACTTTTCTCACCTGCTATGGAGTCTAAATAAATAAGGTTGTGACAGAATACTAGGCGTAAATTTTTTCTATACGACTTTTTCTTTTATTAACTCAAAAATTGACAATTTTGAGATGTGTTAAGCTTGCAGCAAACGAGCGATATGAAGTTGTTGGTTGCAGCTATAATATAATAGAATAGGCCATCTAATTTTTTACGAAACTCATTTTTAAAAGGCAGGCATCAAAGCTGCAAGGCCCTTACACTGGTATTGCAAATTTAACGATCCCCATTTAATAATTTTGAACACAGTAAAACTGCAGCAACCGACATCTGAACATGCTTCCTGAGTCTGTGTTCCCCGACGAGTACAATCTGGGGATCTTCAGGAGAAGAGTGAACAAGTACCTTCTAGGGAAGCGCGTTTCATCTTAGGCCTTATCTAAGCTTACCATCAGACGAGATCGAGCTCAAGCGCCTACCTATCGAAAATAAAAAGAAAATCCTATTTATCACCGATACCCTGCATCAGATCTTCGCCCTCCAAACCTCCATCCGTCGTGTTCCGGACGGAAACAAGCATTGAAGATATTGTGGCAGGAATAGATAAGGCGGTGGTTCCAAATACCTGGTTAAGATGTTGTAGAACTCTACCACCTAGTAGTCACGATGGTAGTGACACGTATAGCCAATCGGTCGCCTCTAATGACCTGTCTGGCTGAACGGCAGTTGGTCTATTCTTCAAAGGAACCTGGACCACCACGGTGGAAACCCATATTAGTACACAAATATTTTTTTTACTTTGGCATTAAGGGTGCGTAGGTATTCGATTCGCAACGAAAACTTCATATTTTCAAGTTTTTTCTCAGAGCAATATCGTAATAACGTGAGCAGATTATACGAAGGATATTACAGTTATTGCATGATTAAGTCTTGATTATTCGATTTACCGCAAGTTCAAAATTTGATCGGCATATGATTGCGAGCGAGAATTTACAGTGTTTTTTAAATATTTCTTCTAAATAAATGAGTTCATATAACGGCCTGAAAAAAAAAGACGTGTGGCACTCGGAGACTGCCGCGGTAAAGCTATTGCATAGCATTTTTTATCAACTTATGCAATTACAATTATATATTTATTTTATTTATGTAGTATTTTTTTTCTTTGTTTATTCACATTTAAAACACTTTGTACACAAATTATACGAGTACAGATATTCACTGTCGTACGTAGATGATAAATACCTATACACCTATATACTTTCTCACAAACAGCTGATTACGGTAGTTTTCCAATACAAACAATGCCACCTAAAGGCGAGTTGCTGAACTAAAGAGACAAGCGTGATATTTTAAAAAGTCATTAAAATTTTTGGTATTTATCGATAGATGCAAAAACTAAAAAGTATCACCATTGTGCCGGTCGGAGTGGGGGGTGTTAGGTTTTTTTCGTTACGGAATTTCTGGATTCGGTCTCCACGCTCAAGGCCCGCGATAGAAGCTATGCAATAGCTTAAAAAAGTATATTGAGCATTACACGCATATAATAAATATTTTAGGTTTCTATTGAAATACTGATGAAAAAATAAGTTAAAGTGAACCGATTTTGTAATTTTTTTAATATTATTTTTTAATATCTAACAACAATATTTTCGTCATTTTGACTCTGTGTTTACTGTGCACTTTAGGACCATATACCTATTCTGTTGGAAAAATACATAAAATAAAATATTTTCGCACATTACAATGGTTGTATTCGTCCAAAGATAACTCTGACGCCTATTTTCGTAAAACGCTATGCAGGGGTTGTCTTCGTTTTAAAAAACCGTTATCAAAAATTATATTCTTGCTATGTAGTGCACTAAATCAAGACTTAATCTTGCAAAAACTGTAATATCCTACGAATAATCTGTTCACATTATTACGATATTGCTGTTGAAAAAACTTAAAAACATGAAGTTTTCGTTGCAAATCGAATACACGCTCTTAAAATAGTTGGTGCGACGATTTTTTTAAATGTTTTAACGTCACGACGTTAGATTCTACTTTCCTAACTCTCAAAACCTTGATCTAATATTCTGTGAATATTTTCGCTAAATTCTGAAAATAATATAAATTTTCCATGTTTTGTACCGGAGATAGAATAATATGTTTATTTGCTTTTAAGAAAAATCAAGTTCAGACATTTCAATCAAGTTTTAACTAAGTATAGCCGTGACTTCCTAGTTTAAAAGACAGTTAAGATTGTCTTAAAATAGTTACAAAATGCGTTAGTGCAATCGCTTTACTGCTGAAGGTCAAATACTTAGGTAACGATAAAATGTCGGCAAACTATAACAGTATTTCTTTTTCAGGAAAAACGAGCTCTCTAATCAGTATATCAGAAGCCCTCGCTCCTGTGATCTACTCGCCTTTGTACAGCAAAGTGTATATTAAAACACTGTCCACCTTCGCTGGCTGCTTCTACCTACTCAGTGCGGGGTTGGCTGTTCCTGCTATCATTATCTTTTTGTGAGTAGCACACATACATTCGTTAAAACATACATACAAGACCGCTCCGTTAGTCGAGTGGTCAACAAACCTGACTACGCAATAAAGAGGTTTGGGAGCGATTCTTGACAGGGATAAACATTTGTGTGATTCCATAGATGTTTGTATTTCTGGGTTTGGATGTTTATTAAATATGAGTATTTGTATATGTATCGTTGCCTCTGCAGAATTTTTTCTACATTCATGAGTCCATACAAACACGCCGGTTATAAAGTCTCTTTAAAGATCCCTTAGAGGTAGACAAAAAAGCCGAACGCCATCCAATTCGATCTCCATGGATTTGTATTGTTTCCATCATTAACAATTCTTTTTACACAAACATTCCGGTTATGAAGACTCTTGATACCATAGAATTATTCCGTTAAGTCCGGAACCCTTTGATCTCTTCCAATTTTCAAAAAGAGTCTAAGAGAACATTTTCTTGCTGGGTCTACATAGTATTTTTTATTTTATTTTTTATTTTTTCTTTCATTTCCATCGATTGTTGTTCACTTTTAAATATTATGTGGATAAATTTAATGTATCAAGACTGTTATATTCATATGTATCTAGTTTTATGATTATTGTACACTATTTTAACATTTCAATAATTATTGTGTTTACTCTTATTCGGGTCAGCTGGAAGAAATCTCTTTTATTAGGGATAAGCTCGCCCATTGTATGTCTGTTTTTAATAAGTCTCTATGTACTACTTCTGTTTTTATTGTGTACAATAAAGTATTAAATAAATAATAAATAAATTAATAAAGAATAGTTCAGCTGCCGTTCTGCCAGGTAATATGATGCGAATGATTGGCTATGCGAGTCACTACCATTGTGACTACTGTGGTTCTACATTGTCTCGCCCGGGTCTCGTACCACCACCTTACCTATTCATGCCGCAATAGCGTCAGTGATAGTCACTGTCGTGTCCCGGTTTGGAGGGTAAGGTAGCCGGTGAACTTATGCATTTGGCATTAGACTTCGCTACAAGATAGCAACGCACCATTAACATCGTTTGTGTATATGGGTGATGGTTGACTTTTTCCATCAGGAGACCCATCTCCCAGTTTACTATCTTACGTCTTATGTTATAAAATAAAATTCTAGATGGTAGAGCTTTGCAATAAGTATGTATATAATGTATGTTAAGTTCGTTTCTTCCTCGGTACTGACAAGTTGTGGATTAAAATTAGTATTAGGTATTGTAGTGATATTTACGACATGCAAAAGAAAATAATATTATCTATATATTAATACGTGAAGCCAAAACATTGGACCCCTTTTTAAGAGAATTGCGCGAAGTGTGAAATATGAAATTTGCTATAGTTAAAGTAACATTGCGGAGGACTGTAGAAACCAAATATTTTTAAATAAAATGTATTAAAAATACATTAAATTAATAAAAATATACATCATACACACTACATACATGTGACGTATATGATAATACATGTATACATGTATACTTGTTATTTTCTATAAGGCTAAAGTTGTCAGAGATGCTATATTTAGTCTATGGTCGAATTTCGGCCACAGGCGTTCGCTAGTAACTAAAGTCTGTCTTCGATTGCCACTAGTAATTAGCTTATTTAGCTCAGATCACGAGGTCCCGGGTTCGATCCCAGGGCCAAGCAATAGTGTTATTGAAGTTTTTCGAATGTTTTCTTTTTTTTAGCTTTTTTAGACTCTAAATTTTACAAGGGTTCTATTCTTGGGTCGGCAGAAATGTAATTGAGGTTTGCTCAAAGAATGACCCGTTTGATAATGTTTGTTAAAACACCTG
This sequence comes from Apodemia mormo, assembly GCA_036924255.1. Classification (NCBI taxonomy): domain Eukaryota; kingdom Metazoa; phylum Arthropoda; class Insecta; order Lepidoptera; family Riodinidae; genus Apodemia; species Apodemia mormo. Next base: position 17,669,398 of record JAUPFN010000019.1, on the reverse strand, counting down.
CACCGCGGACAAGCAAAATATTTAAAAGTAACAAGTTAGTAGTAAAATTTGGCAAAATATGGCAATGACCACTCATTAAGCCATTAAGTATATAATGTTGAGCCGAAGCGTCTTTGGGCGTCTAGTTGGGTAACGTCTAGACTAGACTTTAAAGATCCCGTAGCTTAGCAATTATGTTAGGTATAAAATCGAATTTAAACTCCAGGTTCTTGTTACTTCAAAAATCGAAGTAGGTATTCCTTATTGGGCACCCGCTTAAATGGCACCTGAGACAAGTAATGAGTAATCAGACTTAGAAGATCTTAATTTTTAAATAGCAACGAAATTTTATTTAATTTTACTCTTACTTCTAACTACAGTTTTATGATATTTTTATTTCATGTCTTATTCAATATGACTATTAATCATATCATAAATATCTCTTATATAGATGCTAGCTTATTACGAATATTAGAGAAACACATTTGATTTGGCCGGGCATCGAACCCGGACTTCATGTGGTCAACACCGTCACCGGAGACTACAGAGACGACACTTCAAATTATAAGAATACTAGCTGACCTGCGCAGCATCGCCCGCGTGTAGATTAACATGTCGTCAAGATAGCTTTTCATACAAATTTCATCCCCTATTTCAACCCTTTGAGGATTGATTTTGAAAAAAAAAATGCCTATGTTTGATCCCGGCTCTTCAACTACTTCCATGCCAAATTTCATGAAAATCAGTCCAGCGGTTTAGCCGTGAAAGCGTAACAGACAGACAGACTTTCGCATTTATAAAATAAGTATAGAAGTATGGATAGTATGAATGGCTTTAACAAAAACTTAGCATACTTCCACGCGTCGCCGATAAGACGCGACGGTCGCGTAATAAAATTTCAACAGTAACAAAAAAAGACCTTGCGGTCAAAAGTAATAAGCCCTAAGTCGCCAGTTCGATTTCTAATAACATTTTAAACCTTGAACTGCTTTTCTATTTCTGTAGTTCATAATAAAAGTACCTTCAATGACCTTGCTGGTATTTACTGTTATTGAAAGTTGGTTATAGAAAACCATTACAAAAGAGTTATGGTATATGCTGATAGCCATTGTGTAAAATTTTACGTAGAATTTATATATTTCACCTTGAAATTTTTAACCGACTACAAAAAAGTAGATGCTACAACTTTGCAAATATCTTCATGCCAAATCACTTACGAGTAAGCAGAGAGAATTAAGTGTTACATTATGATCCAAATAAACTTGCTTTCTCTACATTCATTAACCCCGTTTTGATCCCTCCCTTTAAAGAATAGACCGTCTGCTTTTCTGTCAGGCAGTTCGTAAGAGGCAAGCAATTAGCTATGAGAGTCACTACCATCGTGGTTATTGGGTGGTAGAGTTCTGCATTGACTCGCTCGGTTATTGTACCACTGCCTTTCCTAATTGTGTCGCAATAGCGTCAGTGCTAGTCACGTTAATAGTGATCTTTCACCTCTTACAAACTGCCTGGAAAAACAGCCGATATTTATATTCAGCCGATATTCTTAAAAGGGAGCCCGGACCAACATGAAGGATGTGTGGTGGTGGAAAATACATAAGAATACCGATTTCTTTCTTCTTCTTCTTTATTATTATACGAATGGCAATTATCAGAGGATTCTGCCAGTGTCGAGTAAACTTAGGAAGTCACACGTGTTATCCATTTCTTGAAATTGAATTAAGGAGGCTTCTTTTTGGATTACCGACTTCTTTACCTTCAAAACTGGAACCCGACAGTGACAAGAATATTGTCGATCTAAAAAAAGGTTTTATTGATTTATCTGTGGTCAAATAGAATCATATTTTGTTTATTCCATAATTTGTCTAGTAGATATTGGTACTTTAATATTAATAGAACTATTGTCAAGTTCCAACTAAATGGAGATCGCTAGCAGTAATTAAAATGAGACTTTTGGTTTACAGGCTTTTGTTCATTTTGCTGAGAAAACAATCTGAAGAAATCAACGTAGAAAATAAGCCCAAGGAAAATGAAATAACACGATTTTAGTAAAACTTTGTGTTTTTTGGTATGGAAAATAGATTTAACAAAAAATATTTTTAAGGAGAGATTAAATAAAATTAGTACAAAAGATTTTGTTTGAATTTCAACAAAATGATGACATATACCCCTAGCCATACACTAATTACTATTCTAAGCCCCTAACTACTGGGTATATGTAGGTACCTATAACTCATTGTCTATTGAAGGGCTTCTAAGCTTAGAATTACTGCAACGCAATTTTAAATTTGTCATTTTTTGCGACGCAATAGCCAAAAAGTTCCTACCGACTCCAGTTCAGTTAGGAACAAGATATCAAAAAAACTTCAAATATCATTTTTAATTTTTATCTGTAGATAAGAATAAAAAAAATATATAAGGATGAAAAGGAAGACGTATTTATTTTAATTTGTTGGCGGAACCCTTAATGCTTCAGTGCTGATGCACTATATTTATTTAAAACTAAGTTTGAATATTCAAGTAGTGTGTCTTTGTCTAAAATCATAGGACACTTTTATTTATACCTTTTTTATAGAAGAGGAGGCAAACGAGCAGGAAGCTCAGATGATGGTAAGTGATTACCAGCGCCCATGGACATCCTTAATATCAGAGGTCTTGCAGTTGCGTTGCCAGCCTTTTAAAAATAGTAGGTACCTAAACTCTTTTTTGTAGGTCCCTACTCATATCCATTCGGAAACATCCCTGCTGATTATTGATTCCACAAAAGATTAGTGCAAGGCATAAAGTCCTGAGAAAAAAGTACATTTGTGGATTTCTATACAAGGTGTCTTTTACTTGATACGAAAGCCGAAACTAGTTTGTTCAGAAGAATCGATTGCTTTAGTTTTTATAGTGTGTTATATTTTATTTCAAAACAACTATAAAATTTTATTTATGTAGACATACTTTTCCCCATATTGGTCCCGGCCTCTTTTGGAAAATAGGCCATCTGCCGTTCTGCCAGGCAGGTCGTAAAAGACGATCATTTGGCTATGCGAGTCACTAACATCGTGGCTACTAGGTAGTAGAGTTCTGCATTGTCTCGTCCAGGCATGGTACCACCGCCTTACCTATTCCTGCCGCAAATAGCGTCAGTGCTTGTCACTCTCGTGTTCCGGTTTGGAGGGTAAGGTAGCCGGTAAACTTATGCATGTGGCATTACACCTTGCCACAAGATAGGAACGCACCATTAACATCTTTGGTGCGCACCATTAACACTAGTTTATTAGTAAAATGTTATTTATTTAATTATTCTTCACTTGAATCACCAACATTTTTATCACTGAACCATTCTGATAATTCTAAACCTGTAAGTAGACGTGTAGAATGACCTTACATTTGCGACATCATTGAAACAATTAAATCTGCCGATAACTCAAAGTGTATTCGTTATTTCCTTTTTATTTAATGTTTTATTGGAACGAAGTTTTGGAACGAAGTTCCTTACGGCAGGCTTGGAGGGGATAGGGATTTTGCTGCGCGACCGAACTGAAAAAAATGTCATAGTAAAACCGTAAGAAAAATGCGTGGAATAAAAGCGTTAAATGAGACGTGCGCAGGCGCGACAGTCGCGTACACAAGCGAGTAGTGCCGTTTAGCCGAAGGAAGTTCGTTCCTACCTGGTGTCCCGCGACACCACATCATTTTTAATTATTCATACGTTTAATAGTACGGTTGGGGTATATCGGCTTTGTTTTCAAGTAAAAGACACCGTATAGACATCGAAGTATCGAGGATGGAACTTTGAATTTTGACGCAATGTGCGGTAATGAAAATCAATGACAGGAACTTAATCTCTACGTAATACCAAAGATAAAAGCCGTTTCGAAATAGCCTGTTCGTCAAAGATTTGAACCGCTCTACCAAAAAACAAATAAGTGGCTACAGAAGTCAAACTCATGTATGTATCTCACTTTTGATACCTACGCTCGGCGGTCGCGCTAGGGTTATCAACTTTGACTTGGCAAACTTATAGAGGCACTCGTGTCTAGATGTTTTATTTATTGCTGGGAATGAAATAGGAAGAACGGAAATATTATCCAATAATAACTAAAATGTTTTGATTTCATTGTTATACCCACGGATTAAATAGATACGCCTTTCAAGACAATTTCTTAGTTTGTCAGTGTAGCTTGCAAAAACATACAGAAATACAGAGTCACACTACTTACTAATGAAATAAAATAATTTCAAGGATAATTTTTAAGCCTTGTCATGTCATTCGATACCATAAAACAGTACGATATGGTTTTATTTCTATTTTTTCACAATATAATATAACCTACAAACGTATGAAACTTTTGACAGTAATAAGAGCGTTTGCTTATATGCGCGGCGACATGTTTGCTTTCCAATGGCGCATCTATTAGTATTCATGTGTTCTGTGGTTACACCTATTACAAATTTTCTGCACAAAAAAGCTCACAGACGCGTGTCCAAGCGGGTGGCACTCGCGCTAGCACTATTCCCAACCATTCCGAGATATCACGTCCGTAAGAGGTGTCTATGTGTGCGTTGCTCAAGCACCCTTAGTAAATATGTAGATGAGGGTAAGGTAGCTAGTAAACTTACTGTGACACCTTAATCCCGCCACACTAACAGCAACGAAAAATTGACGTCTTTGATGTCTATGGACTATGGATAGTGACAATTTCTTTTTCCATCGGGAGAACCATCTGCTCGTTTGCTAAGCTATGAATTAACATAAAAATACTCTTGAGTCCTGGTGAAAGGAAAAACAATGAATAACTTACTAGGTGGTAGAGTTCTGCATTTTTTCGCCCAGGTCTGGTACCACAGCCTTATATATTGCTGCTGTAATAGCATCAGTGCTTGAAACTATCGTGTTCCGGTTTGGAGGGTAAGGTAGCCGGTAAACTTACGCATGTCGCCTTAGACCTCACCACAAAACAGCAACGCACCATTACCATCTTTGGTGTCTATAGACGATGGTTGACTCTTTCCATCAGGAGACTCATCTGGTGGTTATCTTATGATATAAAAAAAACAATGAATAACCATAAATATTAATTGTGCGTCCATGTATGGCCACACGCATAAGTTTACCGACTACCCTACCATCTGAACCGGAACACAGCTTAGACCAGAGGTCACCAAGTGGCGGACCAGACCTAGCCCTCCAAATTGGGATTTCAATCTAAATTAAGAAAATAATATCGAAATCTATTTAGGTATACCTTTATTTAGGTGTATGTTTTTATAGACCAAAATAATACTTTTATATACCAAAATACTTTTTATAGACCAAAATTTTACTCAGTGACCCGTCCAATTGAAAGAAATCGGTCCAATGGGGATCTTCTAGCGTATGTCACATACGTATTGAATGCAGCCATCGAGAATCATGGTGAAGCGTTAGCTGTCTCCCTTGACATCTCTAAGGCCTTTGACAGGGTCTGGCATGACAGTCTTATTAGCAAGCTTATTAGCAAGCTTAGCAAGCTTCCTTCGTATGGTACACCTAATGGTCTTTGTGCCTGGATCTCAGATTTTCTGAGTGGTCTCTCAGAGAGGCGATGGTCGAGCGTATGAACCTGTCCTTACAGGCAGTCTCCGATTTGGGGTGATGCCAATCTGGTCAAGTTTAATGTGGCTTAAACTCAGGCGTATCTATTCTCCGCTAAACGGAGTCCATTCCACCTATCTCCGTCATTTCAGGGTGTGTCCGTGCCGATAACTGACCACCTCGAGCTCCTTGGTATCACCTTAACGCCTGCTCTTAACTTTGGCATTGCCATATGGTGGACGTTCCACGTACCCGAATAAAGCCGTTCGACTCGACATTCTTGATCCGAACCGCAAGGGACTGGAATATGCAACCTGAATCTGTGTTCCCCGACGGGTACAACCTGGGGATTTTCAAAAGAAGAGTGAGCAGGTACCTTCTAGGGAAGCGCGTTTCATCTTAGGCCGCATCTTGCGGCTGATGGTAACATCAGGCGAGATCGTGGTCAAGCGCTTCGCTATCGACAGTAAAAAAATACAAAAATATATTTTAGCTTCGTAGCTTAAAATGTACACCGACTGAGACGAGAAAACATATTACTGGAACAAAAACTGGAATAACTGATTACTTAAGGGTATAGTTTTTTTGGTGTATAAGTTTTGCCAAAATTGTTACAGTAGTTTTTGGGTTATTCTGGAATAAACAGAAACACATTTTTACAAAAAATTGATTCGTCATTACAAAACTTGCTTGCTTCCAGAACGCGAGGTATTTTTAGGTTTAAAATGGACCCCTAATCAAAGTAATTGGTGATCCCTGGCTTACACCATCGCTGACCTATTTGCGACATTATTAGCAAGGCTTTTTGTGGGTGGGTGATGGATATGTTAGGGTTAAAGTAGCCCTTATCAATTCATCTTCCTTAAATTATATTCAAGGCGATTATAGCTGCGAACGACCTTGAGTTTCTGACAGGAGCAGCGCAAGTACTATTTCGCGCGCTGGCATGCCCCGACATCAGAGTATTTATAGTGGATGCAGATACGTTTTAAATTTTTGTTCACCTATATGAACTTTTATCATCATGAATCAACTGAATGTTGTCAAACTCAAAACCAGTAATCGCTCATTCCAAAACGATAAAAATCTAAAGAAATTATATCGGACATATAACAATTTACACAATAATAATAGTTACGTATCCTATTTTTTTGAAAGTTTTGTAATATACAATACATCCCGTGTAGCGTTTTATTTTAATACACATAATCAACAATTAATATTTAACAAAACCTTTCAAAATTTGATTTTGCAAAATGTAATCTCTTGAAAAATATTTTAAAACTTTAACTAGCTTCTTAGTTTTTGTTTCAATATCTCGTAAGAAAAAAGTAGAGACATATTTTAATTTAATTTGTATAGAGGGAAGTACTAAATAAGTTGGTTTATTTAGACTATTTGTATGTATAATGTATTTAATTTATTTTTAGTTGCGAAGACTTTACTACCTTCAAATAGTACCAGTTTATATTTCTTTACTTCAAAGTTTTGCTTTTTATTCGCTTGCTTGAATTATCTTAGTTGTTTATATGTTTTTTTGTGTACATTTATACAAAACATTGACAAAATATATATCTATCTATAGCTAATAAAACATTCAAACGTAAACGTAGGTAAACTGTACATGAATAGTCTCAAAACATTATTCAGCGTCTACTCGCATACAAAACTATTTATAATGTACTAGCTTTCAGTCCCTTTCGCACACTCTTTTACCCCTTTCAGAGATAAAACGCACAGCATCCTTACATGCACGTTATTTAATTGAATTAAAGAGCATGACTGATAAATTTGAAGAGATTTTGAGAAAATATATTTTATTTTTCTACAAATTTTACCACTTATTTCATCCTTTGAAGAGATGACATTTGAAAAACCTTAAACTCGTATTTATTTAATTGTATTAAAAATCATAAATACTAAGTTTAAATATTTTCTACAATATTCTATTTTTTATACAAACGTCAAGGCTTTTTTTACCCTTTAAGGAATGAAATTTAAAAAAATCCTAAAATATATGATTCTTATCGTGTTGAAGAACATAAATGCCGAATTTCAAGTTATTTTGACCATAAACGTTTCATTTTTCATATAAATTGTAACACCCACTTTTACTCCTTTAATGAAGAGCACTAAATTTTATAAGAGTTTTGAGAGTAAACTTTATTTTCATACAAATTTTTACACTTATTTTTAACCTTTTAATAGATGAAATTATAAGAAATTTAAAATACGTATTTCTTTAATTGTATTAAAAAGCATATTTCTGCAACAGTCAATTCATTTTTCATACAAAAATTATCGCTTATTTTACCCTTTTAAGGAATGAAATTTAAAAATGCGTACTTCTTTAATCATGTTCAAAAGCATAAATACTAAATTTTAAGTAATAACTACAATAAACAATTTATTTCAATACAATCGTTAACGCCTCTTTTATCTCTTCAAGGGATGAAATTAAAAAAAAAATCTAAAATAAATGTTTCCTAAATTGCATTAATACAAAATTTCAAGTGATTTTGACAGTAAACGTTTATTGTTTCGTGCATATTTTAACACCCCTTCTTACCCCTTTGAGGGATCAAACTCAAAACATCCTTAATGCATCTCTTTGATTGGATTGAAGAGTATAAGTAATTGAAGAATTGATTATAAATTATTTATATTTTATACAAATTTTAACACTTCTATTAACTATTTACCCCTTTAAGACATGAAATTAAAAAATAGTAAAATTCGTACTTCTTAATTGTGTTGAATTAAATACTAAATTAAAATAACTTAGAATTTATAGAAATGCAATAAATAAACAACTCATTTTTGATACAAACTTTAAAGCCTTTTTTTACCCCTCCATGGGCTAGAATTCATAAAAAATATTAAATTTGTATTTAATTTTTCAGTTAAAGGATAATTTAATTACGCCATATCATTCATTACAATTCAAAAATTACAGAGTTTCATACAAACTTTCACCTCCTATTTCACCATTGTAGGGGATGAATTTAAAAAAATCTTTTTTATTCCTTGTCTACATCATAAGAACAACCTCTGTACAAAAAAACAGCCTTCTCGCTCCGACCGCATTATTACTATAAAAAACATCCAAGCGTAAACGAAATGTTCGATTTCCAACGGCACAACCTTACTATTGTGCCAAACGTTCTATCTGTACTATTACTCTTTGACTCGAATATGGAGAGCGGAGCACGCTAACATGCGACACAGCCTGCCGGTCTGAACGCTATCGAGAGACTGACTTTCGACGCGAGCGCTGTCCGCGAATAAAATAATAAGGTTTTTATTGATTTAATAGCACACTATAATGATTTTGTAAAATTTTCAACTTAAATTTTATAAAGCAATAAATTGTCTGCAATAACAAGAAAAAATCTTCAAAATCGTTACAGTAGTTTGGGAGTTATAAGAAAATTTTTGCGTAAAAATAAGAAAGACATTCGATTTTTTTCCGTCAAGAATGATAATAAAATTTGAAAAAACCGAACTTAAAATTTAAACTTAATTATATTATACGTGAAATACATATTTTTTTTAAGTTATTGGACCAACCGGTTAGCAGTAATAGGCTTTCAAAGAGGAGTCTATTTCGTAGTTTGGCATTAGGATTAGGATTAGGCCTTAGTTTGATTCCTTAATATAACTCACCTAGTGAAAAATGTACGTGGAATCCAATTTTAAAGTGTTATTATTGAAAATTTTATAATTAGCCATTGGTCTTGCCTGTTTAATATATATCTATTTAATGTGAGAAAATGTTGTCGACTCTGTTCTCGTCATTGAAGATAATATTAGTACATCTACTTGTTTGCGTATTCAGAGTGAAGTGGTGACTTTTAATGATGCGGACAACTGGGAATTGAATCGGCAATAATACAGATAGAGGTATTATTGAGAACAGAGTCGACAAAATTTTTTCACGTTACATATATATTAAACAGGCAAGACTAATGGCAAATTTGGGGACACGGCAGTGCCCCCGCCAAGTCGAGCAAAAAGGCGGCACGGCCGTTACCATCCTTTTCTCGAAGCAATTTAGGCCGTTTTCGACCTCTAATAACTTCGTTGTTGATAAAACAAGAAACCTGAATTTTCAGTTACTAATTAGACATTGTGTAAACACGGTATATTTAAAATTTCATTCAATTTGAACCAGTAGTTTAAGAATTGTAACTTGTCAAACTTTCTTAATTTTGTCACTGACTGACTGACCGATCATCAAAAGTCTGAGGCACTTCTAGCAGACATAGAATCTTCAAATTTAGAATATAATTAGTGTTTAGTATCTAAATCAAGGGAAAACTTAAATATTTCAAAATTTCTGGCCAGTTTTCTAGATACACCAACTGCGCGAATAACTTTGTAATCCCATATAAATGTATAGGATTATACAAAGTTATTTGCAGTTAATGAATCATTGTACTAGTATAATCTATACATATAATAAAATCGTAGAAAAGTCAATGTATGTCCGGGGTAAACTCAAAAAGTACTGCATGGATTTTCTTGAAATTTTGCATGAATATTATTAACAGGACGGGTCAACATATAGGCTACATATTATCACGCTATCACCTACGGAGGAGGAGCTGTGCGGAGTAAACGAAGTCCGCGCAAACGAAGTCGCGGGCAACAGCTAGTGGAATAATAGTTGTAGATAGGTACCTAGATATATGAGTGTGTTCAGCCCACGAAACTGTACAACATTCCCCTAGGAAAATATGACGAAAAAAAAGGTGCAAATAAATAGACTAAATAACTCGAAATTACCAATTACCATGAAAGAAAGAACACTAATAAACAAATCCGCTATACTATTAATAAATTGATGATTAATTTAAAAAACCTTTGAGTGCCAGTTGACGAATGCACAGAACAATGTTACTCCAGGGAGGACGAGTATGGTCCGAAATATTACTCGCGCTAGGGACGCAAGCGAGGTACGCAAAATATGAATACCCTCCAGGTACACTTATCTTATGGCCCCAGTATACATAGGTTTGTAATAGCCCATGCTTTGCAATGCACCACTGTAGGCCACGATCACTTGTGTTCACACAATGGCCCTTGGCTCATTGCTGTCGTGCGAAACACTCACGATGGACGTGGAAGTAGTTACGGCCGTGGCTATTTATTTATAATATACTGCTTACAAGTATTATAGAAGTGTGTACCGCCACAAAGTTATAAATAAAATGGCGCTAAGGGGGTGGTGGATGCTAACCATTTACCGTAATAGGACAAGGGTACGTAGATTTTTTAATGTTTCTTAGATGTATTTCTAGTTTTTCAGGCTTATTTTAAATACGTATGGAATGATAACGTATATGACTAAGTATCTTAACGCCCATATCCCCGAAGAGGTAGGCAGAGGTACAACAATTGCACCCACGATTAGCCGAAGATACTTGGTAATGCGCTGATGGATATAGGTTCCGCAGTGTTCACATCCGGTCAAGCTTACGGGGCACTTTCGAGAGTTACAAGTCTGGGCGCTTTACATCTAATTAATGTCGACTTTGGGAGTATTAAAACTCAGGAATCCTCAATTTGTGAAATCAACAGATTAAGAAGTATTTATCGTCCAGACTTGTTAAAAATTGTAACATCAAAGCCTCCGAGAAAAACACATCGAGACAGGGAGTGGACTTTGAGAAAAACTGTAGCTGAAGCTCAATAAGTAATACCGGAAAAGAAAAAGAGAAAGAATACCTACAAAAATAAGAAAAAATCATAATACACAAGCTTTAAGAAAAATCGTTATTGATATTCTAGAAGTAAAAGGTACCAAAAAGGAAAAAAGTAGGACTCTACAAAAAGAAGTGAGATATCATCAAACATCCTGTAAAAACCTCGCAGTCTCGCAGCTCAGTTTTTCTACCGTAAAAAGTTGTGAGATCCATGTAATACCAAGTCGGTTAATTTATTTAGTCCCTACTTAAGCGACCTTCTGTTATAAGTTATTACGTAAGTTGTTATCATATTAATGTTAAAAATCTTTTACGTTTTAAATAAATAGTGGCAATACCACATGAATGGCAAGACTATATAAAGGTCTGAGCATCTGATTTGAGATATTTTTCAGCAGTCATAGATCTCTGTATTAAAATGAGGTCAAATCTTTCACTAAGCCGAATTCCCCTCGCAAACAATGATTTTACCTTGGTATGGATGCAATTCTTGAGAGTGATTCAGACGGTTGATACGCCCAGGAAAAAAGGTGAAATTAATTGAATTTGCTATTATCCGCGAACTATTATTCTATGTATCCTCCGTGATGGTACCGAAAAGAGAGACGTCGGTTTAATAAATGGATTGGACTCACCGATGGTTCCGATCAAACGAAGACCCCAGCGGCACACTTATCCGCCCACATCCACCACACTTTTACAACCACGACCACGCCGGCACCAATCACAAAAGCACACAATTCATGTACGTACTCAACGCACGTTTCACTTCGAAACCGAAGCATCTTCAGGAGAAACGAACACTACCTCACTCTACGCGAGTGTAAGTAATACCCAGGAACTTAACGCCCAGGAACTTGCCAAACATTCTCCAAGAATCAGGATGAAATTTAAATTTGGACTGGTGAGTAAGGAGTATCACAGTCCATTGACGCTGTTTTCAGTCCGGGAACCCAAGGGAGAACCAAGGGGTGGGCAAGGGCCTACAGTAGTTTGCGTCCACGATTTCTTCCTCGTAAAGATGGAACTCGTAGGGGTTTACGAGCGTAAAGGTTGGTTTCATGCAGTCTTCTGACAGTTTGGTCACTCACGCGACAGGTGTTCTGCCTGTGGTCTTTGAACCAACATTTCTGATGTAACACTTGGCTCACTATAGGTAGTCGATTGCAAAAATTGTTACATCCTTGTATGTCCAAGATGCCCTTTTGCCACTTTGCCCATCTCCCGATAGCGTGATCACAATCTTGAGATAACGCTTTTCTTTGTGCCTAAAGCTTCCGAGACATGACACTGTACGGAACCGGCTTCCAACATACCAATGGCTCTTAACATCTCCTCTCGGGGTAAATGCCGAACTGCATTCTCAAAAAGATTATTAAAAAGCTCTTAGGAATGCTAAGTTACAAATAAAAATGAGTATAATTTTTGGTTAATGTAAAATTTTTTATCAATTACTCCGTCCTGTATAATATAACGTTTTACTTAAAAAAGTCATATTGTTCCCGCCCACATCTTGAATTATTTCGTCTTATTTTTTTTTTTAAATTTGGAACTGTTTCTGGACAATTCAGTCATAGTTTGGTGTATAACTTTTTTTTAAAATAGCCTGTATTTTTTTAAATAGCTTGTATTTTTTTGTAATTCGATCTATTGTGAAATATTCCTAGACCATATTAAGCAATTTATATACTTCAAATAGGCGAAAAATGGCCCGTCACAGCGCACCTCAAATTTATAAATATTTTAAAACAATCGGCAGCATGCAGCCCGCTGCATTATAAAAGGTTTTGGTGAATCCCGAGGAGTCACCTAATTTTTCCAGGAACAAAATAGCCTATGTGCTATTTCAGGTCATCATCTACCTGTGTATGTGCCTTTCACTCAAACCCCTTTAATAATTTTTGCGTGATTGAATAACAAACATTCATCCATCCAACCAAACATCCAAATTTTCGCATTTATAATATAAATATAGATTATAATGATAATGTTTAATAACTAAAAGCGTTTATTGGGCTTTCTCTAAAGAATGCAACATCTGCTCTCCACCCAGGCAGGTTGTGAAAGACGAACAATGGATCACGTATCATTATGCTAATAGTTATAAAATAAAGTTTTTAACATCAGTAGATGAGCATGATATATTAAAGTTTATACATTCTTTGAAGTAAACAAAGCCAACTGGTTATGATAATATTATTAGCACTAAATTACCAAAAAATATCGCTAATGTTATATAAATTTATCTTATCCACAAAGATTATATCATTTTTACAAGGGCGGTTTCCAAAACGTTTAAAGAAATTACTTAACATACCATTATTTAAATTAGTTTACTTTGGAACCCTAAAAAGGAGATAAATGTGATATTATGAAAAATTATAGACCTGTTAGATCAATTCCAGTTATATCAAAAAAAATTAGAAAGTTATGTATGGAAATATTTATGATTATTTAATGGAACTTAACTATTAAGACAATCAATATGGTTTTAAAAAAGTCAGGTCTGCTGCAATCTTAGCATGTTTGGAATTAGTAAAAAGTATAACTGAATGTCTAGATGCCAAGAGACATCCAATTATGTATTTATAGATATGATTAAGGCATTTTTGTTTCACATTAATTCTGTCGAAAAAACTTGAAAAATATATTTGAGGAAAAAAGCTATAAAATAGAAAACAATTTTATATAATATGTACGTTTTGGCGGTAAGTGTATTTGTAAAGAAAACATCAACTTTAGTTTAAAACAAGTTCTGAAACATTAGGGAAGGAAACATATTTCAAAATAAGTAGAACACTACAAGTGCCTTCCCAAAAAATTCAAAAATTGCATATTGTATTGCAAATAATATATACAATGCTGATACTCGTAGTCATATACAATCCCAATATCCTGAAAGTATGTGTGCTTTTACAGATCCCATAGCGAAAATACCAAAGTAGACCGACGCATATTCAAATAGCAATATAGAAGATAGATTCCATTTCGCGGAGACCATTGATGATTTTAAAAGCGCGTATTCGATTTGCAACGAAAACTTCATGTTTTCAAGTTTTTTCAAGAGAAATATCGTAAAAATGTGGACAGATTATTCAAAGAATATTACAGTTTTTGCAAGTTCAAGTCTTGATATAGTGCACTACAGAGCAAGAATATATTTTTTATAACGGATTTTTAAAACGAAGACAATCCCTGCATAGCATTTTACGAAAATAGGCGTCAGAGTTATTTTTCGAGAGGAACACAACTATGGTAGTGTGCCAAAATATTTTATTTTATACATTTTTTCAACAGAATATATAATCCTAGAATGCAACACAAAGCCAAAATGTCGAAAATATTGTTGTTAGATATTAAAAAATAATATTAAAAATTACAAAATCAGCTTATTTTAACATTTTTTTTCACCAGTAAGTATTTCAATCGATACCTAAAATATTTATTATATGTGATATAAGGTAATGTTTAATATACAGATTTTTTTCAGTCCGTTATATGAACTTATTTATTTAGAAGAATTAGTTTTTAAAAAAACACTATAAATCCTCGCGCGCAATTTTCGCCGGTCAAATTTTGAACCTGCGATAAATCGAATAATCAAGACTTGATTGTGCTAAATTGTAATATCCTTCGAATAGTCTGATCATATTATTACGATATTGCTCTGGAAAAAAAATTGAAAACATGAAGTTTTCATTACAAATCGAATACGCGCCCTTAATGCCCATCATACTGAATGGCTTAGTTCACGTTCCACCGATTACGTGGGGAGATCTGCTCATGATTTTGCTTTATCGTATGGTCTAACATGGCTGGTTACTTCGCCTACGAGCGTTCCAGATGTGGATGACCATTTACCTTTCCATTTAGACCTCCTGCTGACCTCTCATCGGGATAAGTACCAAGTTTCCGTAGATCTTCCGCTAGTTTCTACTGACCATTGCCTCATGCGGAGTGAAGTGCCGGTAATGCGAATATCGCCGCCTCGTTTTTCAAGCTGGAGCCGCGTTTGGCACTACAGGTCAGCAGATTAAGACGGATTGCGGTCTTTCCTTGCGTTCTACCAATGGAGGCAAATATCGTTGTCGACTGTGTCTCTAAAGTGGTGCTGCAGGGCATAAAACTTTTCGTTCCGTTTACTGCGGTACCAATCGGTAGCAAGTCTTGACTTTGGTTTAATAGCCACTGCAAAACGATTTCACGTCGAAATCAGGAGTGCTACCGTGCAACGGCATCTTATGATGTAAACACCATGAGATGCCGTTACGAAAGGAGTATAATTATTTTGCCTCTAGGTCTTTTAAGAGAGCCATTGCTGAATCCTAATCGGAGCACATTGGCAGAGTTGGTGAGAGACTAGTCCACCTTCCTTCGAGAACTCGTGCGTTCTGGTCTCTCGCCAAAGCTGTCCAAGAAAATTTCTGTCTGTCCTCCTTTCCATCTCTGCGCAGAGCTGACGCTGAGCTCTGGCCCATGCTGCCAAAGAGAAGATCGATATTTTGGGGCTCACTCTTTGCCGCCAACTTTACTCTAGGCGACCAAGGGAATACGCCGCCACGTAGTGTGGCAGTTTCATGCCTAGATTATTCGCAACAATGAGGTCTGAGTTTCATTTCCTCCAAACAGCAGTGCGTAAAGCACTCATTTCCTTGGACGTCGATAGATCAATTTGGCCCGACGGCATCTCTCCAATCGTGCTTAAGATTTGTGCTCCCAAGTTGATAGCGGTTTTAACGTTTCTTCTTTGACTCTCATACACAACTGGCGTTGTCCCAAAATCTTGGAAAACAATTTTAATGCACCCAATCCCTAAGAAAGGCAATTTCTCATATCCATCAAACTATCGGCCTATAGCGATAACACCTTTGTTCTCCAAAATAATGGAATCCATTTTTAACAGTCAGCTCTTGAGGTATCTAGAGGAGCACCTGCTGATTAGTGATCATCAGTACGGTTTTCGTCGCGGTCGCTCAGCTAATGATTGTTAAGTTTACCTAAAGCACCGTGGGACAAAGTGGGACGGACTATAGAGAACAAGGGGGAAGCTTTGGCAGCTAGTTAAGACATAGCGAAGGCCTTTGATCGGGTATTTTTTTATATACTAATATAGCAAACAAGCAGACGAATCTCCTAATGGAAAGAGTCAAACATCACCAATACCAATACCATACCAAAAATGTTAATGGTACGTTGCTATCTTATGGCGAGGTCTCATGCCACATGCGTAAGTTTACCGGTTACCTTAACCTCCAAACCGTAAAACGACAGTGGAAAGCACTGAAACTATTGCGGCAGGAATGGGTAAGGCCTGGTATCAGTGGTACCAGACCCAAGCGAGACAATATAGAACTTTACCACTTAGTAGCCACGATGATAGTGACTTGCATAGCCAATCGGTCGCCTTTTACGACCTGCCTGGCAGAGTAGCAGTTGGCCTATTCTTCAAAGGAGCCCGGGACCAGCACAGGAGAAAAAACAGGAGTATGGTACAAAGCATTTCTCTCTAAGCTCCCTTCTTATGGGCTTCCCGTGAAACTCTGCAATAAGATCAAAAGTTTTTTGGGAGATCGTAGCATCGAGATCATTGTTGATGGTGTGTGTTGTTTCTCCCACATTGTTTTTTCTGCATATCAATGATATGCTGCAAATTAGCAGCATTCATTGTTATGCGGACGATAGTACAAGAGATGCTGTATATTCCGGTCGCGCTAACATTTCTCGGGAACATGTCAACTAGTGCCGTAAAAAAAAACTTATGTCTAAATTCGAGGATTTATTGACCAGTCTCGGAATGGGGTCGACTAAATCTAGTCTAATACAACCCAAAGAAGACAAAATTTGTAAATTTACCGCTAATAAAACACCTTTTGACGTGTCCAATCGTTTTGAGAATACTCCTTTGACTGCCTCAGCCAGCATTGGAATTCTTGGTATCGACATATCAAGTAAAGTCTAGTTTCGTGGTCATTTGGAAGGTAAAGCAAAGCTGGCGTCCAAGAAAATTGGTGTTCTGAACAGGGCGAAACAGTACTTTATACCAGCCGACTGTTTGCGACTTTACAAGTCGTAAATCAGGCTTTATATGGAGTACTGATCTCATCTTTGGAAAGGGGCTCCGTAGTACCAGCTCTTTCTTCTTGATCGTATACAGCGTAGAGTGTCTTGTATAGTTGATAACCGGGCTCTTTCTGATCGGCTTGATCCTTGGCGTTGCAAATAGATATTCGTTCTCCCTGCATCTTTTATCGTTTTTACCACGGTGAGTGTTCCGAGGAGTTGTTCGGCTTAATACCATCGGACATCACGCCGAAATTCTAAATTTCGCCCTCACCATTTGGATATCTACAAGTACACTACAGTGCGATTTTCAAGACATTTTTTGCCTTACACATCTGCTCTATGAAATCAATTACTAGCGGATGTGTTTCCGAACCGATACGACTTAGGGGCCTTGAAGAAAATACCCTACTCTTTCTTAAAAGGCCAGCAACGCAACCTTAGGCGGCGGTAATTACTTACCATCAGATGAGCTTCTTGTCCGTTTGCCCCCTTTTCTATAAAAAAAGTCATAAATTATTGCCTTTAAATAAATTTCGCAATAAATTATTCGATTTGCTAACAGATAAAATATACAGTAAATTGAATGTTTTTTTTTGCTGATATGTTAAAATGTTAAGCTATGAATTGTCTTATTAAGTACCTTCGTAATTTTAAAAAATGTAAATATTTTAATTGAAGGACAAATGGAATTTTGTAAATTGTAAGAAAAACAACATAAGCCCGCTTAGTTTCTAACACTTTCTCTCTTCTCTTCTCGCTTCTCGACTTGTCAAAAGTGCATGGAAAAAATAAAATATTTCTTGGATTGATCATAAAGACTATGTACTGACGTACTAGACAATTCGCCACATCACTTGTGTTCCATTAAAGTGTAGTCCAAGTACCGCACTTAAGTTAGAGCCATTAAATGAAACGCGTAAACGCTGATTCACGATGGTTGCGATCTTTTAGTTGCGAATATATTATATCATACTCTACCATAAGCTGCAGTGCTGTTTAATTTTGACTTTGGTTTGACGATTTTTTATTTCAGCGCTGCAGCGAAATGGAACACGACTTCTACTCAGCATAGCTTCTCCAGTACTTAGTACATTAAACTCTCTGGGATTAATTAATAAAATGTATCACCCTATTTCTGCCGCTATTGCGTCAGTGCATATAGTGGTACTATTCCTATTTGGAGGTTAATATAGTCAATACACTTATGCAAGTGGCAATTTTGAACGTTCGGCCTTAAAATTTTGTATAATGCTTTATTAATAAACCTATATTTCAAGCCCCCGGTTATGCGTGCCACGTTTATTGAAGCACACGATCAAATTGTTTATTATTAAGACATATCGAGCATTGAAAATGCTTGTGTCTTCCCTGCCACCGTCGGTGACAAAAACCAAACTAAATCCCTTAATAAACGTTTGTACGAAACAGACTAACGGCTACTTTCGCTTGTGTAGTTGAATGAATAAATATTTTTATTTGCACCAGTGTGGCTCCTAGCCTGGGAAGCAAAGCTTAATTTTTGTCACAAGTAAATGACACGGGCGAGACTTCATACATCGTTTTCTTTAGTTATTACCTTAAAGTTTAATATATCCCATAAGATCCTATACGAACAATTTAACTTTTTCGTATTTAATTTATATTTTTAAAATTTGGGGAATAGTAGCTAAATAAAATTGGAATTTAGGTGTTTAGGTATTTATCTTGTCATTGGGTGTCTTAAGTACAACTGCTAATTTTAGAAATCCAAGTTAGATTAACAAAATTTTGAGCTAAGATTTTGCCAAGACACTTAATAGATATTTGAAATAATAAAAAAGAAATTAGCTTCTGACTATTTTTAAGTACAAAAAACAGGGAGAATTTTTAGGCATTTGATTATTTTAATGAAAATTATGATTATGAGTTTGATATATGAGTTTTGTACAACCTTTCCACAAATGTGAATACACCTTAACATTATTATGTGCTTTGATTTCAAATCCTTGACCTTTAAAATTTGCTTTATTTTCTTAAATCTTGTATTACCACTTCTTCGAACAAGATTATTTTAGGAAAAGACATTTGTTTTAATTTTGTGTTTGGGTGTTTATTAAATATATTCCAGTATTTATACATGTATTGCAATGTATTAGTATCGATGACTAACACCCATATCACAAGCAAACAATTTACTTACTTTGGGGTTAAATCAATTAGGTACTTATCAACTTATCAAACTTTTTTTTTAGTAGCGGGGCAAACGAGCAGAGGGTGCACCTGAGGGCTTTAATAAATATGGGGAAAATCCATTAAAAATATTTTCATATAATTTATATGAATATTAAGTATTACCTATTAATATATATATATATATATATATATATATATATATATATATATATATATATATATATATATATATATATATATATATATATATATTATAATAGTTTATATGAATATATAAGTGTTATTATAAGATTGTCAGGTTAAACAAATCTAAATACAGTGGCGACAAAGACGGATTAAGGCCCAGTAATATTTTAAAGGTAATTTTTGTAGAGAAGTAGATAAAAAAAGACTCATGGTGCGGCTCCCTGAGTGGGACAACGTTGCGCATCTGTTTGAATTTTATTGTTTTACATAGTTGAATAAGCCTTTCAGACCGCGTATCGTTTGTTTAAAATATTTATGGGGTAACTGTGAAAAAGTAACTGTGTAAAAGTTATCCTTCTTTTATACTAGATCCGCTTAAATAGCGAGAAACAGAGTGAGTTCCTTTTTAGGGTTCCTTACCCAAAGGGTAAAACGGGACCCTATTATTAAGACTGAATTGCATTACAAACGGGCCGCATGAATTTGCGGTGCGGTTAAGGGAGGAGGAGGGGGTGGGGTTGGGGTCTACTTCCCCAGTAATACTGGGAGTATAACTGGGGGGGGGGGGGTGAATCCCATTGTGTTCACTTCAATGTTGTTAACGGAAGGCCTTCGGGATCGGTTTGGCCATTCTACCACTGGGCTTCCAACAGTCATCCGCAGACGCGGATCCGGCCCTTTTAAAATAACTTCATGACGCGATGTGCCGGAACACCCCCCCTTATGGAGGGCGAAAATTGGGGATGTACGCCCTTCTCCGCCGCCGCATTTGAACAGCCCCTGCATCTTCCTCCCGTCTTCTCTCTGCCATCTCTTTCTGCGATGTTACAACACAGACAGCTGTCCAGGACTCTTCACTCCCAACTATTGTCTTGACAATTGTGAGGAGCGAAAGTTCCCCCCTAATAACATGGCGCAGGACATTACACTGTGTGACCCACCCTTCACATTCTAACAATGTATGCGACGCCATGTCTATACCACTGTTGCAGTGGTGACACGCCATCGAAGGCTCGCGTCCAGCAATGCTACACACATACTTTCCAAAGCAGCCATGCCCGGAAAGCACCTGTATAAGCCGGAAGTAAAGCGTCCATGTTTTCTGCTTAACCATTTTTCTAAGATCGGCTGGATAGCCGTAATGGTCCAGTAGCCAGCCGTTGCTGCTGCCAACCACTCTTTCCAAATCTGGACATGCCAAGCACTTTCTCTCAGTGTCATACTGGGAACGACTAAGCCACCGTGCAACCGGAGTTGATGCCTTCTCTCGTGGATTCGTGCCAAAACCTCAGCCTCTAAGTACCATGGCGACGTTCCCACCAGAATACATGCAGCCTCGGCAGAGATGGTGCGATACGCTTGGATAACTCGAATAGCCATGACTAGAATAGACATGACATGACTAGTGCTATATTTACTGATGACAATGCGGAGACCCAAACAGGGGCCCCGTATAAAGCCACCGACCGTACCACCCCTACACAAAAGCGACGCAAGTGTCACTCGGGCCTCCTAGCTTTTATTTTTATAATATATATATATATATATATATATATATATATATATATATATATATATATATATATATATATATATATATATATATATATATATATATATATATATATATATATATATATATATATATATATATATATATATATATATATATATATGATTGGAATCTCGGAATCGGCTCCAATGATTTTAATGAAAGTCACAAATTAGTGGTTTTTCGGGTCAAGGGATCGATTTATCAAGGTTCCAGGTCCAAGAAAAGCTCAGCTCGGTCAACCAGGTACAGAAAAAAAATTATATATTCTATAGGAATCAGGCGTAGGGATGTGACGACCCCATCGCCCACTGGTGGGATTAATTTTCGTGACAAAAATTATTTAACACCGGTCAACCAAATTAGTGGTAGTGCCATACTGCTTTTGCAACTGAATAGGCCGGCACGACCGGGGAGATACCACTCTCTCACTTAACACCGACGTAAAGTAGCAGCCTTGCTGCTGCGTTTCGTTTGGTTTGTGAGAGTACCGGAGGCCAAACCCCCCCCCCCCCCGCACACTATGAATGCGCAATCAAAAAAGAATCTACCCCAGGGGGGTATCACTTGCGCCAGCAGTGGAGAATCCCCCCCTGAGCGTCCGTGCTCTGGATTCCAGCCAGATCATGGATGCTCAGGCTGCCCTGCGTATTCTGGGGGAAGGGCAAAATTGCGCTCATAGACAATCCTGTCCGGGGCAAACAGGGCAAGAAAGCCATGGCACCCCCTACCACGCTTACTGTGGATTTCTGTAATGTCAGGGGGCTTCATTCCAACTTGAACGCCGTCCACTACCATCTCGAGACGGCGAAGCCAGCTTTGCTCTTTTTGACCGAGACACAGATATCTTCTCCGGCTGATACTTCTTACCTCTCCTAGCCGGGGTACAAACTGGAACATTCCTTTGTACCGAAGGCTGGGGTGTGCGCATACATCAGAGAAAATATCTGTTACCGGCGCCTCGGCAGACTTGAAGGTCAGGACCTATCCATCCTCTGGTTACGCGTAGCTTGCGACGACCATCCACGCAGCTACGCGTGCCTATACAGGTCCCATGGTGGGAATACTAAAGTTGACCGGCTCATTGAGCATTTACAAACGGCTGTAGATTCCGTGTTAGAGCAGACCCCCTCCGCAGAGATCGTGATCTTGGGCGATTTTAATGCCCACCACGCCGAATGGCTTTGTTCGCACACCACCGATCATGCGGGGAGGTCTGTTCACGATTTTGCCTTGGTGTATGGTCTTACACAACTGGTAACTTCGCCCACGCGAGTTCCCGATGTGGATGACCATGTGCCTTCACTGTTGGACCTTCTGCTGACCTCTCATCCGGACCATTATCAGGTATCGGTGGACGTCCTAGTCGGTTCGTCAAACCACTGCCTGATCCGGAGTAAAGTGCCGGTTTCGCGCCTATCACGGCCTCCTTTAGCAGGCTGTCGTCGCGTTTGGCACTTTAGGTCAGCAGATTGGGACGGGATGCGGTCTTTTTTTGCGTCCTACCCATGGGGGCGGTTATGCTTCTCGCTGGATGATCCGAATGTCGTCACTGACTCTATTGCCGATGTGGTGCTGCAGGGCACGGAACTTTTCATTCCATTTTCTGCGGTACCA
Source organism: Apodemia mormo (assembly GCA_036924255.1). Classification (NCBI taxonomy): domain Eukaryota; kingdom Metazoa; phylum Arthropoda; class Insecta; order Lepidoptera; family Riodinidae; genus Apodemia; species Apodemia mormo. The sequence continues at coordinate 17,646,555 of JAUPFN010000019.1, read as the reverse complement.
ATTGGTGGTAAGTCTCAGCCTTGGTTTGGTCGCTCCTGTAAAACGGCTTCGTGCCGCAAGCAGGAATGCTACCGGGCTTGGGCTGCAGCATCTGCATCTTGTGATGAAAAAACCAGCACATTACGTAAGGAGTACAATTTCGCCTCGAGGTACTTCAAGAGAGCTATCGCCAAGGCAAAATCGGAACACATTGGCAGAATTGGTGAGAAGTTAGTTCGCCTTCCTTCGGGCACTTGTGCGTTCTGGTCTCTCGCCAAGGCTGTCTTAGGGAATTTCTCACAGCCCTCTCTTCCATCCTTACACGGACACGATGACTCTCTGGCCCATACCGCAAAGGAGAAGGCCGATCTCCTGGGCTCCTTCTTTGCGGCCAACTCGACTCTGGATGACCAAGGAAACGCACCGCCTACCATCCCGCAGTGTGATAGTTCTATGCCAGAACTACAATTTCGGCAGTCATCTGTGCGTAAAGCACTACTTTCCTTGGTTATCCACAAGTCAAGTGGGCCGGATGGCATCCCTCCGATTGTGCTAAAAATGTGTGCTCCAGAGTTGGCGCCAGTATTAACACGCCTATTCCGGCTCTCCTATTCACTCGGCGTAGTACCGAATTCATGGAAGACAGCTTTGGTGCATCCCATCCCTAAAAAAGGAGATCGCTCTAACCCGTCTAATTATCGGCCTATAGCCATAACCTCCTTGTTCTCCAAAATTATGGAGACAATTATCAACTCTCAGCTCCTCAAGTATTTAGAAGAGCACCAGCTGATTAGCGACCGTCAGTACGGTTTCCGTCGCGGCCGCTCAGCTGGTGACCTTCTAGTATACCTAACTTATCCATGGGCGGAAGCAGTTGAGTCCAAAGGAGAGGCATTGGCAGTTAGTTTGGACATAGCGAAGGCCTTTGATCGGGTATGGCACAAAGCGCTTCTCGCGAAGCTGCCTTTATATGGGCTTCCTGAAAAATTGTGCGCGTGGATCACCAGTTTTTTGGCTAACCGGAGCATCAAGGTCGTTGTCGACGGTGCGTGCTCCGATCTTAAATCTGTCAATGCTGGTGTTCCCCAAGGCTGCGTGCTATCACCGACACTGTTCCTTCTGCATATCAATGATATGATGCGAATTAGCAACATACATTGCTATGCGGATGACAGTATTGGTGATGCTACATACTCCGGCCGAAGCAGTATTTCTCGGGAACACGTTGAAGAGTGCCGAAACAAGCTTGTGTCTGAAGTCGAGAATCGACTTACCGATGTCTCGGAATGGGGTCGCCAAAACCTGGTTACTTTTAACCCCAAGAAGACACAGCTTTGCGTGTTCACCGTGAAAAAGACGTCCTTTGTCGTATCACCTCGATTTGAGGATACTCTCCTGACAGCCTCAGCTAGTGTCGGAATCCTGGGAGTTGAGATATCGAATTACGTTCAGTTTCGCGGTCATTTGGAAGGCAAGGCTAAACTAGCCTCCAAAAAGCTCGGTGTGCTCAGCAGAGCGAAACAGTACTTTTTGCCGGTCCATCGCCTTCAACTTTATAAGGCACAGGTTCGGCCTCACATAGAGTACTGTTCGCATCTCTGGGCCGGAGCTCCCCAGTACCAGCTTCTTTCTCTTGATCGCATTCAGCGTAGAGCGGTTCGAATCGTTGACGACCAGGCTATTTCGAAACAGCTTGACTCTTTGGTATTGCGCAGAGATGTAGGTTCTCTCTGTGTCTTTTATCGTATATATCATGGAGTGTTCCGACGAGTTGTTTGGATTAATTCCTGCCGCCGAATTCCACCATCGGACATCGCGTCAAAACTTGAAGTTTCATCCTCACCATCTCGATGTACAGTAATAGTAGCGATCTGGAAATTTATGGACTTTATATTTTGATATATAATTTATATATTTTTCATGTATTTTTCATATATTTAAAATATATAATTTTTATATTTTAAAATATATTTTTTATATATTTTTTTTTCATGGGGGTTGTGTGGTTCTGATAAGAGTGAATTTAGATAGTAAACAGATGGTTTATTACAAATGTATTGTTGTAGAAGGATTGATGAATAGATTTTGAAGTATATAGCTTTTTAAAATTAGAATTAAAATTTTGAACAAATATATTTTGTATGCTAAGAGATAAAAATATAATAATAAACATTAAAAAAGAAATCTGGTTCTTTGAATTAAAAAAATCCATAAGTATAATTTAGATGAAAAATATAAAATATTTGTAACGTGATTGGTCAAATATATCATAAGCATGAAAATATATATAATTCTATACTAACAGTTAGTTGCGCGCTTGCGATTAATAATTGCAATTAATAAAATAAAAAACCCAAAAGACTGCATATCTTTATATATTGTGTACATTGATTCCACTATTGTTCAGATTTTTCATCGTAATTTTGTGGAAATATTTTAATGCGTAGATACTTTATAGGCTGACGAATTACAGTCAAATGCTCTTTTCGGACAAGATTCGTTAGATTTAATAACATATAACTAGGAACAAGCATGTAACTGAGCTGATTAAAAAAGTCAAGTATTTCACTTTTTTATTCTATAAATTAAGTAATTGGCTACACCCATCTATACTGAAAACAATATATCATGGTCTATTCGAAAGTGTTATAAACTATGGAATCATTGCTTGGGGTGGTGCATATGATAATACGATTAAACCTATTATAAATTTGCAGAATAAATTGATAAGTAAAATGAAAATAGAAAATGAAATGTTAGTACCTTTAAAAATTAACCAGTATTTTGTTGTGAATGCGCTTACTTATTATTTTACAGATTGTAAATTAATGCACTCTGAGAGGTTTATAAATACACGTAATAGACAGATAACTTTACCAAAAATTAGTAAAACTTTAAGTACCAAAAATGCGTTTTTTGTGGCAATAAAATATTTCAATCTAATTCCCAATAATCTAAAAGCTCTTGAATGCAAAAAGAACTTATTAAGCAAGAATTTTGGGAAGTGGATTAGATCTATTGAATTATAAATTAAGATACTATATTAGATAGCAAAATATTGTATAATTAGTCGTAAGGAATGTCATACTTTGTACTCTGAAGAATCGATCTGTCGATTCAACTTGCTCTGAAGAATCGATCTAAATAATCGAATCGACAACAGGAAAAGATCGATTCTAGTAAGAATCGATTTTGAATCGTGCATCCCTACCTCAAACTACTCCATGGAGTATTTTTACTTATTTTTAGTCTATGGTTATTTATTTGTAATAATAAATTAGAGGCATAATTTATCTTTTATAAATTTTAATATTATGCTCAAACGATCATTTCGAAATCAATATATTTGAATGAGTATATGTTAGACTTTTCATCAATAAACAGCATAAAATAATACAAATAATGTAAATTATAAATAATAAGCTGTTATGCTCAATCACCCCATAGGATTAGCTTATAAGAATAATAAGATGTTGAATCATCTATCGGTCGTACGGCGTAGGACGTTAGGTATCAGTCTGGCAAGCGCGCGGCTCGGGTTCGATTCTTAGTTAGGGTAAATGGTATTATTGTACAAAATTATGAAATAACAAACAGAAAACCTAATTATAATTCCTAAAACTGTTCAACTGTAGCAATATAACTCATGTAAATTATGTTCGACTACTCGACTGCGTTAGTTAATGATTAACAGGAAAAAACCAATTTATTTTGCGCATTATAAATACATTTTATCGTCCGTTCTCTGAATTGAGGTTATCGCTGTTTTCGTTACTAATTAGTTTATTAATATATTTTCCGTATTATGTAGCTCTTTTAAATATTAACCAAGCATGATGTCTTTTTGGATAATAAAATAAAAATTCGCAACATTTTAGACTTTTAATTAGTAAAACACCCTTCAAAATATTCCATGAAAGTTAATTCAAAAGAAAGGAAAGTTTTGAGTTGATGAAAACCCAAATAATTTAGTTTAGTTTTGATTCAAAATGATACTACTCCACTATCAGTAGAAAACAATAAAGCCCTTGAGTTTACAGAATGTTTTGCGTGACAAAAACAATTTTTTTTTTAATTATCAATTATTTGGGTTCCAATTTCTAAATTTCGACATTGAAGCTAGCCCTGGTGTCTGGAAATCCACAACTGTGCGTTTCTCCCGACAATTTTTACCTCGCACTACTCTGTTGTGGAAACAATTACCGGCAGGGGTATTTCCGAAAGGATACGACATAGGGACCTTCAAGAAAAGAGCTTACTCATTCTTAAAAGGCCGGCAACGCAACTGCAAGACCACTGGTATTGCAGATGTCCATGGGCGGCGGTGATCACTTACCATCAGGTGCACCTCCTGCTCGTTTGCCCCCTCTTCTATAAAAAAAAAGAGCTCGGTCAACCAGATATTAAATATTTTAAGTGGAAATAGGAAACAGTATGATGGGCTAAACGGAACAAAAAATAATAATTTCTAGGAAATAGAAAATATAAATAGATACAGGTTACATATTTACATAAACATATATTAATAAACACATGATAGACTATATACATACATAGCACATATAATAAACAAAATATTTAAATATGCAAGCAAGTATAACAAAAGTATTTAGGTAGTAATGTCTGGCTGTCGATAATTGCAATTTATCTTAGATACTTTGTTGTTAAATAACGCGGAAAGCTAAGTGCTAAGATAATGGGTCGTCAACGCACGCTGAAAGACCATTTAGAAGAGGAACTCCTAATGTCAACTGGGAGAGAATTCCAGATCTTAACGCCGTGAATAAAGAAAGATTTGTAAAGAAAATCCGTTCGAGAGAAAGGGATATGAAGAGAAAGATCATTATCAGAACGGAGGGAACGATCATGAGTGCTACACTGAAAGCAGAATTTAGATTTAAGGTAAGTAGGAATATTTGGGTCATTGACAATTGAATATAACATGCATGCAGCATTCTAACTTCTCTGCTAAGGGCAGGCATTTAATTTTTGAACGAAATAACGAAATATGATCAAATTTGTGTAAACTAAAAATAAAACGTATGCAGCTTTGGCAGCAATCGGCCAAGGGAAGCAGCCGCGGTCACCAATCGAGGAACCAAGCTACGAAAGTGCCTCTTAAAGTTGCATCGGCTATCGAGGACAAGCCCAAGCTACCACCATTTCAGGCTTGACCTCGATGCAGACGCCGCTCACAACTATGTGAGCTCCTGTAGATGGCCTGGTCCTCGGTCCGTGAAAACAGACGGCCTTGGATTTTTTTAAAGCTATATCAAGACCTAGCACACTATCGCTAGGTATACATACGTATAACAAGTAAGTAAGTAAGTTCATCGTTACAGATTAAATTCACATTTATAATTTTGATTCGTACTTTCGTATTTCTTATTATAAAGTAACGTAAGGATGAACTCATTTAACTAGTTACACGTATGTATACCTAGCTATCAGTACAATTGACGTAATCGATCATATAACAAAAAGAATTTCGCCACGTCAAACCTGTCGACACTAGCTCAGTGGAAGAGAGTCCCGGTTTTAGGGAGACGGTCGCAGGTTCAATCCCTGCATGTCGATATTTTTCTTTGTTGTTTTTAAAGTATTTCTAGTTTTCCCAAGCGCGGGGTGAGTGCTATAACACAAAAATAATAAGCGTCATATAGCTGCTGTAGCCGATCTTTAAGAACGCCGATGGCCAAAATCAATATACGGCCGTGAATTCCGTCTGGTCCCGGCGCAGTGTTTTTAGCCTGGAGCTTGGCCACTGCTGCGTCCAATTCAACCATTGTGACTTGCGACACCCCGCTTCCCTCATCCCCAATGATGGTATATGATGCCATATCTGGGGGGATGTGGTTCGTTCGTCGTGGAAAAGCGGCAGACAGGACCTCATCTAGAAAACGAGGATCAATACTTAGTGTTATGAGGAGTGACCATTGGCGTATTTTTCCTCTAACTTGCTTATAAGGGCGCCCCCATGGATTCTTATCCAAAGTTTGTAGGAGTTCTTCTCTCGCCCTTGTTTTTGCTCTGCTAATGGCAATTTGCAGTGTTTTTTTCTTATTTTTGTATATTTCATAAAAATAAGCCTCTGTCGCCTCGTCGCGGTAGCTTCTTCACGTATTCAGTTCACATTGCGGCAATCTCCTCTGACCATCAGTACACCTGGCGACGAGAAGGTGGTGGTTTAACTCACTACATGGCGCAATCACATATCTCCGTCATTGCAGACCTGAACCACTCTGCCTCAGCATCTACATCTGCAGATCCAGTGAGTAAGTTTGTCAGATCTGGACCACAGAGACTTCTATTACTAAGTCTATATCCAGATGCTTTTGTGCCCACTTCTTAAAGGCTGATTCTCTTTAAATTTTTCAGGAAGTCTAAGTTTGGCGGAACCTATTTTAATCGTTTCGATCGGTCATTTCAAAGTTATGAGCGGTTTACACAAACACATATACTTTCATAGTGAAAATAGTCGGAAAAGGTTCCTAGGACTTCAAAACGTGGACATCTGCTGAAAATTTAACTTTCGAAAATCGGGGTGAAATTAATAACTTTAAAGCAAGTTACTGATTTCACCCCGATTTTTGCGGGATTCTAAAAAAATTTATTAAATTTAAGTCCTATGGATTGGAAATGTTGGTTGATTAGGAATATTTTATTTTCGATAATCGGTTGCAAAACTGTAAAAGTGATCGTTAATAGTTGCGTAACAAGAATATACTATGTTTTTGGCAACTGTTTGCGTAACATGATTATTTATCCGACTGTCGCAAGTGGTTAGGTGCCAACCATAAATTCCGTCACACGAATTTCATGATTTTTTAACCCCTCCCTCGTCCTTATCACAGCTGGTCACATTTGTGAGACCCCCCATACTTAGTGTGATGTCACATATTTTACGATTTTACATTGGAATAATGACCTCATTCGATTATTTTTTTTTTAATTTTCATAGCGGGTTATAATTATGATAATAAGTTATTTGCGAATTACAATTATTTATAATTAGCTGGCCCACGCAGTATGGCTTGCGGGCAGACTTAGATACTCGAGCATTTCATGACGCGGACGTGGGCAATTCTATGATCAGGCCACGAAATTATATATTATACCTACACCATATCGTTATGATAATAAGTTATTTGCGGTTTATAATTATTTATAATTAGCTGGCCCACGCATTATGGTCTGCGATCAGACTTAGGTACTTGATCATTTCATGATGTGGGCAGTTCTATGATCAGGCCATGATATATATATTATACCTACACCATATCATTATAATTATGATAATAAGTATCTTGCGATTTGTAATTATTGTTAAGGTTTAATTATAGCCCACGCAGCATAGCCAGCGAGCAGATTTATATTCATCGAAATGGTTTTTTTATACAAATTTTCATTTCTTACTTCAGTCCCTTAGGGGTTGAAAAAAGTATGATTATGGCGCGAATTTTCAAATATCTCCATGCTTTATTCGCAAGATCGGTTCAGCGGTTTATCCGTGAAAGTTTAACAGACAGACATCCGCATTTTTAATATTAGTATGGATATTATTTACATATATAGTTATTGACAATTTGTTAAAACGTATAAAGTATTTTGACGCCTGTACGCCAAAGAGGTAAGAAATGGCACAACAAGTACCACCTACGATTATCCGAAGATACTTGGTCCCAGAATGTGATACGTGGCAATCCTATCGCCAACCAAGCACTTTCAAATATTGAGCAACATAGTTTTTATCAGAAAACTGAAAAAAAAAACATATTTTTGAATTGCTCGACCCGGGATTCGAATGCGGGACCCCATGTGGTCAACATTGACACCGGACCACTAGACCACAGAGTATTGTTTTTCTTTTTATTTATTTATATTTATTTTGTATAATATGTTCCGCCAAACTTAAAATAATGGTTGCCATGGATTCAGCAGCTGTTTCACAACCAACAACTTTTTGCTCTTACGTATAATTCTGAGACAGGATTTACATTGTGGTTGGGTTGAGCATTTCTTGACCATACAAGACTAAAATTCCATACAAACAGACATGGGCTTTACAAGTAAAGTTGAGCATTGCATGACCATACAACTTTGAAATACCATACAAACAGATATGGGCTTTACAAGTACGGTTGAGCATTGCTTGACAATACAAGGTTGAAATTCCATACAAACAGACATGGGCTTTACAAGTAAAGTTGAGCGTTGCTTGACCATACAAAGTTGAAATTCCATACAAACAGACATGGGCTTTACAAGTAAAGTTGAGTATTGCTTGACCACACAAGTTTGAAATTCCATACAAACAGACATGGGCTTTACAAGTACGGTTGAGCATTGCTTGACAATACAAGGTTGAAATTCCATACAAACAGACATGGGCTTTACAAGTAAAGTTGAGCATTGCTTGACCATACAAAGTTGAAATTCCATACAAACAGACATGGGCTTTACAAGTAGAGTATTGCTTGACCATACAAGTTTGAAATTCCATACAAACAGACATGGGCTTTACAAGTAAAGTTGAGTATTGCTTGACCATACAAGTTAGAAATTCCATACAAACAGACATGGGCTTTACAAGTAAAGTTGAGTATTGCTTGACCATACAAGTTTGAAATTCCATACAAACAGACATGGGCTTTACAAGTAAAGTTGAGTATTGCTTGACCATACAAGTTAGAAATTCCATACAAACAGACATGGGCTTTACAAGTAAAGTTGAGCATTGCTTGACCATACAAAGTTGAAATTCCATACAAACAGACATGGATTTTACAAGTACTTTTTAAGTCATAAATTGTGTTACATCGAAACCTACGTCGATGCAACGTTTTTTGTCTTCAAGTATAATATTATTCATAAGACGATAACATTTTCAATAGTAAATTTGCTATCAATGTCAGTTCCTTATTTTCATTTATTATCAAACTAGGTAGGTAATAATAACAGGATAATTTTAGATAGCCTTTGACTTTTATCGCGTTTAATATTAAAAGTTCATTCATCTTGGGTTAATGGGCAAGATTATAGCTACAACTTTGTTATTAGTTGGTACACGGCTATCTCTGACATGAATACCTGTGTTTTGTAACTAAACGCTACGTATGTAGCTGGCATAGCGGGTATAAGGCAGTTACTAATTTTTCCCCGATTTTCGAAAACCGAGTTTTTATCAGATCTCCACGTTTTGAGGTCCTAGGAACCTTTTCCGACTATTTTCATGACGACATCAGTATGTCTGTATGTATCTGTGTGCGTATGTGTATGTAAACATCTCATAACTTTTGAACAGCTGAACCGATCGAAACGCGGTTGATGACATTCGATTGGATTCGCTCAACTTAGACTTCCTGAAAATTTGAACCAAGTTGGCCCGGGGATTTTGTGAAATTTTGAAAAATCCCCAAAAAAATTTTTGGCGAAACAGTATTTTTTTAATATATATTTTTTTAATAACTTCCAGATTTATATACCGTATAAGTACAAAAACTAATCAGCTCTATTCCTCAAAAAACTACGTCTAATGCATAAATTTCATCAAAATCGGTTTATCCGTTTGGGAGTAACCATTAACAAAAATTTTTGAAAAAAGTGTTTTTTCGACATAACTTCGAAATTTTTCAACCAATCTTTTTTTGATACTCTATCTGCCTACGATACTTTAGTACTTACTAAAAAATTACGTCGAATTCTGTTTTAAAAATCAAAATCGAATCTAATTTTGTATGTTTACAGCTTTTCAAATATTAAAATTACCTACGTTGTTTTTAGCAAACTTACTTATTATTTCTGAAATAACTAAAAAATTAACATCCCCACTTTACATGTAGGATAAGATTTCTCAATAAGCCGATTAGGGTGCGTTGATTGTACCTTACTTTGAACGCTTACAATCGAATCGAAGCGCGAGACTCGCAGACCATGCTCCGTGGGCCAGCTAATTATAAATAATCAGAAATCGCACGTAACTTATTATCATAATATGGTTTAGCTATAATATATATGTGATAGGTGGCAAGCCTATCGCCAACCGGGCACTTCCCAATCCCGGGCAACTTTGTGTTTATCAGAAAACTGAAAAACCACTTTTTTTATGTGCCCGACCCGGGAATCGAACCCGGGACCTCATGTGGTCAACGCCAACGCTGGACCACTAGACCACAGAGGCGATATATATATATATATATATATATATATATATATATATATATATATATATATATATATATATATATATATATATATAAAATAAAAGTCGTTTTTTTTACGCATACCCTCTAACTTTTTTACATCTAAGTCAAAATAATTATAAATAAAATTTTAAGAAGCTAGGACCACGGTAACCCGTGCCGACTTGCATTGATACATGTCAGCACTTGTTTTCTAAGGCAGACGCGACCTAACTAGTCGATGTGTTTATGATTACTTATTGTTTGAAGTGGTTTGGTTATATAACACATATTGTTTTAAATCAATCAACATGTCAGTGGAATTACGCAGTTCTAAGAAAGGTATTTTTTTAATAGGCGACGTAAAACACCAAATAACGGGTTCAAAACTTTCGTCTAATGGCCAAGTTCTAGCAGTTTTATTTTACAATATCCGCGAAGTGAATTTAACTGTCAATGAAAGCGCGAATCTCACTATTCGCGAGTGTATTATATATTGGGAAAAGGCGCGTATTCCTACTAAATCTTTACCTAATTGTGTGAAGAAACTTGTAAATTTATATCAAGTTTGGAGGGACTTGCAAAAAAATGCAAAAAAGACACAAGACGTATTTAAGCAGCGCCGTCAAGACTTTGTAAACAATTTAGATAATTTGTTTGATATTGCACACGCTGATGCTTTTCAATTAATAAAAATAAATGAGGATAGAATATTTTTACAGCGTTAAAGAGAGCCAGGCCGACCTGGTCACTTAGCAGGAGTGGATAAAAAATTAACAGATAGAGAGGAAAGAGCGCGCCTCAGAACTGTTGAAGAAGAAAAACGACGTGCTAAATATTTGTCTGAGCCGACTCCTTCGACATCATCTTATGTACCGCTACAGGATGATTCATCTCCTAAATCTAATAAAGACTTAGATTTGCAAGGTAACACACTGAATCTTGTCGAGATCACGCAATCCTACAAAACACTTCAGCGGAAAGATTTAATTACTCCAAAATTAGTAGCAGCACTAGATAGGTGCCAATTGAGTATGAGAGATTCGGTGTTTATTCTTGAAGCAACTATTGAAGCACTTGGGTATAATGTTGATGAATTTCCGATAAGTAAGTCTTCTATCCAAAGAATTCGCACAGAAAAACGGAAAGAGCGCGCTGAAGCCATTAAAATTGATTTTCAAAATGAGGTACCGGAAGTTGTGACTGTGCATTGGGATGGCAAGCTTTTGCCTGCATTAAATGCTCGAAAATCAAAAGAAGAACGTCTTTCTATAGTTATTTCTTATGAAAATAAAGAACAACTTATTGCTGTGCCAAGATTAGAAAGTTCGACGGGAAGTGAACAAGCGCAAGCAATTCGGAACGCGATTGTAGACTGGAATATAGAAGATAAAGTGCAAATTCTTTGTTGTGATACTACTGATTCGAACACAGGTCGTATTAATGGTGCCTGTGTCCTTCTTGAACAAAAACTGAATAGAGAAATACTTATTTTCCCATGTCGTCATCACATATATGAATTAGTCTTAAAAGGCGTATTTGAAGCAAAAATCAGACAAGTAACTACAAGCCCTGATATTCCACTCTTTAAAAAGTTCCGAGAAAACTGGAAAAGTATTAATGCTAATAAAACAGAGAACTACAGAGAAAAAGTTACACATCACCTGACTGACTCCGAAATTAACAACTTACTAGAGTTTTACCGAACTGAGCTGGCAAAAGAAATAGTCAGAGATGATTATCGAGAGTTAATAGAGCTGTACAGTAATAGTAGCGATCTGGAAATTTATGGACTTTATATTTTGATATATAATTTATATATTTTTCATGTATTTTTCATATATTTAAAATATATAATTTTTATATTTTAAAATATATTTTTTATATATTTTTTTTTCATGGGGGTTGTGTGGTTCTGATAAGAGTGAATTTAGATAGTAAACAGATGGTTTATTACAAATGTATTGTTGTAGAAGGATTGATGAATAGATTTTGAAGTATATAGCTTTTTAAAATTAGAATTAAAATTTTGAACAAATATATTTTGTATGCTAAGAAATAAAAATATAATAATAAACATTAAAAAAGAAATCTGGTTCTTTGAATTAAAAAAATCCATAAGTATAATTTAGATGAAAAATATAAAATATTTGTAACGTGATTGGTCAAATATATCATAAGCATGAAAATATATATAATTATATACTAACAGTTAGTAGCGCACTTGTGATTAATAATTGCAATTAATAAAATAAAAAACCCAAAAGACTGCATATCTTTATATATTGTGTACATTGATTCCACTATTGTTCAGATTTTTCATCGTAATTTTGTGGAAATATTTTAATGCGTAGATACTTTATAGGCTGACGAATTACAGTCAAATGCTCTTTTCGGACAAGATTCGTTAGATTTAATAACATATACTTCAATAGATTTCTTCAAATTTGGCTTACGTGACTTATGTCAGCATACGTTTGTTTGTAAATAACATCGTACCCTGATAGCCACCTTACCTATAACTTACTGTCAATCTACATCCGCAATTTGAAGCAAACTTGACGGAAAGAGTTGGCAAAGCGAGCGATTACCTATTAGTTACCTATATCTACAAATCTAAAAAAACTATTTTTTCAGCGTATCAAAAATTAGTCATAAACATCTTGACAGTATTACATATTTATACACTATATATTTTCAGTATTTTTGAATCGCTTGTCCTATTTTTCTTTGTTAGCCACCGGAAATTCCAGAAATTCGATAACGAGATTATCAGAATTACCAAACAAGTATTTTAATTATAACTCATAGTAGGAAATTTCGTTTGACGTCAAGTTAGTATTATCTGGAGGTATATCGGTCTTTATAATTTGCCTATAACTTCCGTTAATTAGCCTAAAACGCAATAACATTCGATAACAAACCTCAAACTAGGGATGTACGATTCCACAAAAAATCGATCTTGAGAATCGCCACATATATTATATTATTTGTTATAAATATTTTATTGACAGATATGAGTAGAGTGATTATCATTTTGATAATATCTTAAAAAGCACCCCACGCTTTTTTTAAAATAAAATATATTTTTTTTATTCACACTATTATTAATTTATATTTATTGAAATTTTCAACACTATTCTTAATTTAAATTTATTAAAATTTATTTTCTATTTTTTGCTTTGATTTTCTATAAAAAGCGTGCTTTTAGTTTTTTTAAACTATTATTTATTTTTTACTTTTTAGTTTGGTTTATTTATAAAAGCGTGATTTTTTTAGTTTTTTAAAACTATTATTTGTTTTGTAAAATTAAAATTCTCCTTAGTATTCAAAAATTTGTCAATATTGGAGAAATCGGCTAAAGATAATTATTAACATCAAGTCCTGTCTTATCGACTGTAGGAATAATTATAAAAAATTAAAATTAAGTTTCTTACCTTATCGACTATAGATGAAAATTATATAAAATAACAAAAATCATATTTTGCAAATTAAAAAATGGAATAATTTTATCAAACATACAAACATACAAAAGTACAAACGTACAAACATACAAACATACAAACATACAAACATACAAACATACATATAGGTGAAGCTAATAAAAAGTTTGTAAAAATTATATGTCTCAATTTTTGAATCAAATTTGTAAATTACTTAAAAAATACTTTCTTTGAAAATTCGGGAAAATTGAAAAATCGGGAAAATTAAAGTTATAAATAAGAGAAAAAAATCTATTAAACACTGCGTAGATCATTTAAAGATTAAAAAAATTCGATACAATCGAACGACAATCTGAAATTCGAAAATACGGTTATTTTGTAGCTTCTCTTTACATGCTATTTTTTAAAAATTTTGTCAATTTTTCAATTCTAAGATCATATATTTCAGCTATGAAAATGCACTTGCAAGTCATTAACAATTGTGTTTAATAGATTTTTTTCCCATATTTATAACTGTAATTTTTCCGATTTTTTTTTTGGTATTTTTAGATTTTTTTTTAATTTTTAGCGCGCGCATAAAAATTTCTAGTAGAAATTTATTTCGATGTCGATGGTTCATTATTCTACATCGACCATCGATGTTTCGATTCCAAAAAAAATCGACCAAAAAAATGATGTTTCCCGGAAAAAACATCGATAGTCGAAACATCGATGTATATCGGCCATCCCTATTTGACTACTTTAGTTATCAATTAACAGGAAAAAACCAATTTATTTTGCGCATTATTAATACATTTTATGGTCCGTTCTCTGAATTCGTTATCGCTGTTTTCGATATAATAAATTTATTAATATATTTTCCGTATTACATAGCTATTTTAAATATTAAATAAATAAAGGAAAGTTTTGAGTTGATGAAAACCCAAATAATTTAGTTTAGTTTTGATTCAAAATGATACTACTCCACTATCAGTAGAAAACAATAAAGCCCTTGAGTTTACAGAATGTTTTGCGTGATAAAAACAATTTTTTTTTTAATTATCAATTTTTTGGGTTCCAATTTCAAAATTTCGACATTGAAGCGAGCCCTGGTGTCTGTGATATTTTTAGGTGGAGATATGGAGAAAAAATTTAAGATCCGCCCTCCGGGTGCCATGCACTAAGCTCGATGGATGGCGAGAGCAATTTATTCCCTGAAAATATTGTTACTTAGTGCTCAACTCAAGATTACAACCAAAGACAAGGCGGCATTGACTGACGTTTGCTTGTTCATTGTAACCTCCTACGTTAAACCATGGCTCCAATGCACTTCAGCAATAAAAGCACCTTACCAAGATTGGTGCTTTTTGAAGTCAATGAAGTCTTACGAGAAATCTGATAAAACGATCTCAAAAGCAGCCTTGCAGAAGATAAGTCAGCATTTGTGGTATTTAACTGACGAAGTTGCTATATTATCACTGTTTGACGATGATGTGGATCAAAAAACTAAAGCTAAAATTGTTGATAATTTAACCAAAGAGGAAATAACTCATGGAAAACGATACATCCCATCGAAAGAAGAACTTTGCGGTTCATTATATGGTAAGTTTATTTAAGAAACTCCACATTAATATTTATAGAAGTTTTTAACTTCGTTTTCTATAAAAGTATATATTTTAACACTTTTTCCTTATTTTGTTTCAGAAAAAAACATCTCTGACTTCGTTTCAGTGAAAAGCAAGTCCTTGTTCAATCGGCTTAAAATTGAAGACAGTTTTCTACATGAATGTCCTACTTTGTGGCCAAATGATACTTCGTTTCAAGAAGCTAAAAAGAAAGTTTCGGTACTGAGGGTAGTAAAAGATGCAGCCAAAAGAGCGGTTAAGTTGATGCAAGATTTTCATGGATTAATCACAGTTGAGGAGGAACAAAAACAATTTCTACTACGTTGCGTACAAGAACACCGGAAAATTTATCCCGACTGTAAAAAACAAACATTAAAAAGAAAATTTGAACAATAATATATTTTTTTTACGTATTTAAG
Source organism: Apodemia mormo (assembly GCA_036924255.1). NCBI lineage: Eukaryota > Metazoa > Arthropoda > Insecta > Lepidoptera > Riodinidae > Apodemia > Apodemia mormo. The sequence continues at coordinate 17,630,929 of JAUPFN010000019.1, read as the reverse complement.
TGAATAATATACTATTTGGGTTTATTGGAGTTTTAATTAAGTAATAAAAATTTAATTCTTAATTTTTTCAATAGTAGGTCAGTACAAAATTTTATATCAAAACTTTGGCATCAAATCGGCACGGGTTATCATTGTCCAATCGCAATAATATTTATTATTTGAGTCAATGAGGTCAAAAGGAATAAAATGAGAGGGTATGCATATTTAATTTCGCGAAAAAATGTTTTTACCTTGTGTCTTAGGACACCCTAATATAATACATATATATATATATATATATATATATATATATATATATATATATATATATATATATATATATATATATATATATATATATATATATATATATATATATATAAGTAGCTATAGTTCTTGTTATGAAGATTTGATCTTCTAACAATTAGGTTATGAAGATATGAACAGTTATTTTCCGCCTTTTGACCCCTTATTCCTGGCCAATTCACGCTATATTAACTATCGAAGTATAACAAATATCCACATTAAATTTGATATTCATATCAACGTAACCCTGATATTACAAACATTTTATTATCTCGTAACCTTACACCACTGTTTTCGTATTTTTGCGTATCTTCAAAATAGACAAAAACACGTTATTGTTTTTAGTTTAGTTTTTATTGGAACGTAGTGTTTTTGCACATTTGTAGTACGCATTATTTATAAAATGGTTTTTCTATTACGAAAATCCTTAAACAATACTTATTGCAATAAACTACCCAAATAGTAGGTACAACACGAACATGCACATTTAATCCTGTAAAAGAACATACGCAGTTTTGGTTTTTCAAATGGAAAAATGGTTGTTTAGGTATTAGTATTGTAAAAATAGCACAGTGCATTAAAAATACCTAGTTATTTTGAAATCACAGACAGACGCTTAAATTTTATTTATATATTCTTATAGATTATGTTACAACGAAATGAAAAGTGGATTATTATACAAATAAAGTAAATAAATTAATCTTCCCCATTGTTTGCAGTATGGGAGATTATCTTTATAAAGACAAGAATATGGACATTTCATTAGTTTCTTTTTAAAAAAATATTCAAATCCTAAGTTGGCAAATCTAAGGAAATAATGTACACAGTAATGGAATGGCTTGATATGAACTCTATAACTCCATGTTTGTGTGGGCAAAAGTTTTTTTTTCAAAAACGTAATCACAAACCACCTAAGACCTGGATCAAGCATAGCAAAATTTGACACTAATGGTTTAAGAGCCCACGATATAAAACCTAGTCTCATAAAACTACCAGATGGTAGGCATCTGGTACCATCGGACTACCGAACGAACCCAAGCTCATCTGAAAAATCATCAATTTATGTGTAAGAAAAACCACTGCTGCATCTTTTAAACAGTGGTTGAGATGGTTGCTGCAGCGATTGAAGGTCGCCCTACTGCACAGGTGAAATCGGCGTTTCTACTCATTTTTGTCAGCAATCGTCTGGTTTCTTTTAATTGGTACTGATTGAATACCCATGCCAGGGTCAGATACGAATAATTCTACTGATCGCTGAATGTTTAGACGAATGAAATCGCATATTTTACCTAATACTATTCGATTTTTCAACCGTTTTCATTAGGTTGGTTTAATCACATATATGTACTCCTTAGGTAGGTTATGAATTTAACAAAAAACTCTTATAGTTTCATTTGTCCGTCCATCCGTTCGTCCGCAGCTTAGGTCAGAGATTTTTAGTACTAGAAAGCTGTTTCCATTAGATTGTTTTAATTTTATGTACTACTTAGGGATTTATAGTGTTCTGAAAAAACAAGAAACCCTTATAGTTTTATTTGACCGTCCATCCGTCCGTCCGCGGCTTAGCTCAGAGATTCTTAGTACTAGAAAGCTGTAATTTGGCATTTATATCTATACATATTAGTCATGCCATCAAAAACGGTAAAAAAAATTAAAACATATATTTTTAGGATACCAATACCGAGAAATATTCTATTATACGCTAATTACAATTCCTAATTACTGATTATGATTTCTACGCTAATTACTAATTACTCGATATTCAATCAGTACCAATAAAATGAAACTAGACGATTGCTGACAAAAACGAGTAGAAACGCCGATTTCAGCTGTGCAGTGGGCGACCTTCAATCGCTGCAGCAACCACCTCATCCCAGTTTTCAAAGATGCAGCAGTGGTTTTTCTTACACAGAAATTGATGATCGTTCAGATGAATTTTGGTTCGTTCTGTAGTCCGATGGTACCAGATATCTAAGTACAAGGCGTCACTTATAATGCTGCTGCCACTGATAAGGACCAGGATGGGGACATGCAGCACCGCATTTTCGTATAGTCCTACCCCTCCCCTATATCGAGGAACAAACGAAATTCGGTAGTCTTATCGTACTAGAAATTGATTTTTTTTTCATTCTTTTTCCTTTTTTTTTGTAATAGCGCCACCTGGTTTTTCACATTGCAGCATAGACATTTCGTATTCTTCAATTAACGACGAAACTATGTATATACTATCCGGTAGTGTGTATACTATAATTACAACCGCAGCACGTAAGTATTTAGTAACAACGATTTTTAAGATTTTAGGATGCGACTGTTGCTTTTTTTAATTTCTTTTTTATATCATAAGAATAGCAAACAAGCAGATGGCCAAAGATGTTAACGGTGCGTTGCTATCTCTTGGCTAAGTCTAATGCCACATGCATAAGTTTACCGGTACCTTACTCTCCAAACCGGAACCCGATGTGATAAGTACTGACGCTATTGCGGCAGGAATAGGTAAGGCTTTGGTACCAGAGCCGGACGAGAAAATGTAAAACTAAACTGTACCGCCTAGTAACCACGATGGTAATGACTCCCGTAGCCAATCGGTCGCCTTTTGCGACCTGCGTGGCAGAACGAATGTGCAATTTTTGCGTAGAAGCTCCCAACTTTCCAAAATTGACCCCATTTTTCCAATTTAATTGAAATAATTTTAAAACTACATCAATACCAAAAATGTCGTTACAATAACAATAAAATTCTCTTCGACTAGCTGTTTCTCGCTACTTCGTTCGCGTTATCTAAAATCGCTAATTCCTTTTGCTCAGTCGGGTAAAAAAGTAGCCTTTGTCGCTCCTGGATACTGCTGCTTTTTAATGGTAAAAGAATTTTAAAACGGGTCCTATAATTTTTGAATTTATACGAAACAAACATACGAAAATTCAAAAATACAAAATGTGTTTATTTATAACTCGCTGTTTCCCGCGGCTTCATTCACATGACACAAAAATATTACTTACATTTGTTCAGTTGGGTAAATAGCTTATAGCCTTCCTCGTGAATGTAGCTATCATAGACAAAAATATTTTTTTTTTAAATCTGACAGGTACATCCATTAGCGTGTTCAACCAAACAAACAACCAAAGTCTACAGGTTTATAATATTAATTAGTATAGATACGTAGATCACACTATAAGTTTTGCGTAACTTAAAAAAACAACATGTTATAACCAAAATATTATGTTTATTACTTTTCAAAATAATCTTCTTTACATTTTAAACATTTTTTCATGCGATCGAACCATTTTTTAAAACAGGACCACAGATCTGAAGGCATGTCTTCTACGTGCTGATTGAACGCTATCACTGCCTCTTCGGAGTTGGTAAATGTAAAACCTCTCATTAAATCTTTGATTTTGGGGAAAATACAAAAATCACAGAGTGCTAGGTCGGAGCTATGCGCAGCATGAGTGACGAGATGTACTTTTTCGGAAGTTAAAATTGACTTTGTTTTGTTGATCGTGTGTGAAGAAGCGTTATCATGGTGTAGGAGAATGCGGCTTTTGAGTCGTCTTACGCGAACTTTTTCTAACACCCTGGGTAAACAAATGGTAGAATACCACTCGGCATTAACACTCGTTTGATCTTCAAGTGGAATTGTACAGATGGGACCCATAGCTGAGAAAAAAACGCGATCATTTTTTTACCAACGCCTGTCTCACTTTTGTTGGCCTGTTCTCATTTTCAAACACCCATTCACAAGATTGCTGTTTTTTTTCGGGTTCAAAACAATAAATCCACGTTTCGTCTCCTGTGACAATATGACATTGTCAACAGCATTAGAATGTCCGTGGTCGTACTTCAGTAACATCTGTGAGCACCATTCCACGCGAGCCCGCTTCTGCTCCGCTGTCAGTTCATGAGGGATCCAACGACAACAAAGTTTCCGAACTTTCAATTCTTCGTGTAAAATTTTCTGAATTTGGCTCATACCAATCCCCAATAGTCCTTGAATTGTCTCATAGGTAATCCGGGGGTTTTCTTCAATTAACCGCTTAATAGTAGCCACATTATTTTTGTTGACGGCAGTTGAAGGCCACTCTTCACGAAATTCGTCATGTAAAGAAACTCGACCTCTCTCAAATTCAGCAAACCATCGCCTCATGGTGCTCAAACAAGGTGCTTCTCTACCAAAAGCATTTTGAAGACGAGCGGCACAGTCTTGCGAAGAAAGAGAACTTTTAAAATCATAAAAAATCATCGCTCTAAAATCTTTTCAACTTAATTCCATTTTCGTTGCGTACGTAGAACTTTGATGTGTGATAAAAAAACAATTGACAAATCATTCCCCGCCAGTTGTTTTTTTTTATTACTAAGAAGGTTGCAACGTTTTAAAAATATAACATTCGAAATTCAAATAGTTCCGATTAGCTAGAAGTGCAAAACTTTTAGTGTGCCCCATGTATTAGCATAGGTTATATATAATATTAGGATCTATCTAGGTCCTTTCATAATATTAGGGCAGGTTGAGAGTAAAAAATTGTATTTGTCGATGTGAATTTTAATACAAAAAAATAAGGAGCATAAAACAAGTAGTTCCTATTTTTTTATACATTGCTTAAAAATTACTTCTTATAAAATTAGACTTTGTCAATGTATATAATGTATAAAAATGTACATTACAACCAAAAGCATATTTACAATTTACATAAAATACACTATTTATATAACAGGTACTATAAGTACTTTTAGTTAAACATTAAATCAATCTGCTTCTTAAAAGGCCGGCAACGCAGCTGCAAGACCTGTGTGGCTGTCCATGGGCCGTGGTAATCACTTACCATCTTGTGAGCCTCCTGCTCGTTTGAACCTTTTTTCTATTAAAAAAAAACTTTTTTATATGAGTTAAATATATAATACTACACAATAAAATGTCTTGCGACTCTCTTAAGAACAATAAATTTAAAAAAGAATTGCCCGAGCCCGATTTCCCCGAACAGCTGGTGTTATTGCCAGCAGATATTTAATTCGGATAAAAATTTTATTTTGCACATTAAGTACTTTGTAGTTTGTGAATTAATAAATACATATAAATATAACCAAAATTTTTTTCACATAAAATATCATCACGCTCTAGACTTTCCGGTTCACCACGATTCACCGGTTAGTGGTGTGTTACCACTTCCGTACCTCAGATGAGCACGTATGGCTGTCCGACTCGGTTATTACTAGAAATAGTCGATAATCGTGATCAGCAGGCCTTTCAAAACAATATAAATCTTTAACCAATATTGATAAAAACAATAACTTTCGAATATTGTCAAAAAACAGTACTCCTGAAACCAATATTGCCTACATTGATTCGATATAGTAACGACCTAATTATCGGAAATAGATGTCATCGTTACATGTCAAGCTAGTGTTACAAGTGGAAATTTTAAGTACCGTTTTAAACAAAATAACGAATAAAAGCAATAAAAAGTAGTTCCAAAAACATTCAAAATCCGTGTGGCGCTGTCGCCGATTCCAATAATTGAATATAGTTGTCCAGAGTACGAAATATTCCAAAATTCATCAAATATTCATTTAAAATTGAAATCGGTTTTCAAGAGTAGCCCTACAGGTCGGAAAAATGCGCCGATGGGGATCACAACTAATCTCGCCAACCGACAAACCTCTGAATCGCGGTGAACTGGAAAGTCTATAGACATTAAGTTTACTCTGCCTACCCTAAAAGGCAATCGGGTGTGATGATACTACTACTATAACTATGATTACATACATTTAAAATGTATTTAAATAATTTGGTGCAAGCGGACCTCAGTGATAATTATTTGTGGTTACATTTTTTTCTCATTGAACAAATGAATTTAAATGTTTTTTTATATCATATGATAGAAAATAAGCAGATGGCTGTCCTGATGGAACCAATAACCATCGCTTATAGACACCAAAGATGTTAATGGTACATTGCTATCCGTGCGACGGGATAGCAATGCCCCATGCCTTAATTTTTTTTATGTCATAAGATAGCAAACAAGCAGATGGGTATCCTGATGGAAAGAGAAACCATCGCCTATAGACACCAAAGAAGTTAATGGCACGTTGCTGTGTAACGGGATAGCAATGTCACATGTCTACCGGCTACCTTACCCTCCAAACCGGAACACGACAATGACAAACATGACGCTATTGAGGCAGTAGTATAGTATAGTTTAGTAGATAAGGCGGCGGTACCAAATACCCGGGTGAGACGTTGCGGAACTCTTCAACCTAGTAGTCACGATGGTAGTGACACGCATGGCTATTTGCGTGAGTCGAAGTTTGATATCTAAGGGCCCCCAGTTCTTCAAAGAGAATAAAACATAAAAGGAGCTATTTGAGAATCCTATGGTACTAGACCTCTGGAATGAGCTGGGTTGGCAAAAGTAGTCATTATACCTTTGGCCTTTGCTCACAATGGCCCGTAGTATGGCTAAGCGCGGTATAGTCCGCTATAGTATCCGGCAGTAGTTTAGTTTCTTACATTTTGTCAAAAAAACCGGTCTGTTATCGTGTTGCGTTTATCGATATAGCGCCTATAGTAATCACTAGCTGTAGTCCGCGCGGACTTCGTTTATTCCGCACAGCTCCTTCGCCGTAGGTGATAGCGTGATATGTAGCCTATATGTTGACCCAACCTATAAGTAATATTCATGCAAAATTTGAAGTAAATCCGTGCAGTACTTTTTGAGTTTACCCCGGACATACATTGACTTATCTACGATTTTATTATATGTAGTATAGATTATGTGTAGCACATCACTACCCGTCCATGAAGTACAGTATTATTTGTGAAGCATTTTGACGTAAACAACACAAAATTACACGGGCGTCGATCTGTCATCGAGAAAATAAAGAAATGGAAATAGTGTATCGAGAGCTAATCTATCTATAATAGATTGATAGATAGATTAGGTCTCGAAATATTCCATTACCGCCATTGATATAAAAAAGTCAAGATGCACATTCAGTGTCTCAAAACCCTCCTCTAAAAATGAGCGCACAATTTTAAATTGTGCGTTCATTTTAAATAGAATCGTGTCGGTCGCGACACTTTTATTACTTTTTGTACATTGCTTTTCAAAAACAACTATAATCTTGCGCTTAAGGTTGGGTATGCAAAAACGTATGCTTTTGCCATATCTTTACCTAATTATGTGAATTTAGGGACAGTTTTGAGCGTCAGTTTTGTTCGGGACTGGTATCTTGGGATTTTTTATATCAATGATTACATTTTTAGCGCCAATATTAGATTAGGTATATAGATAGATAGGAGCAATCAAAATTTGAACTTGAAGTCCTTCGACTGAGCTCTTGCAGGTTCTTCGCTTGGTTGGTAATTATGAATTAGCATTTTTATGTATCGACCTTGTTGACCGGACGGCAGTGATATTCCTAATGTTTCACAATTTTTTATTATCTCCGTGCAGCCTTTAATGTCTCGGATATTCACTGGAACAATAAAAAACATATTAATATGTGAGTGGAAAACTTTAGACCCCTTTTTAGACAATTACGCGAACGGAGGAGTATTTTTGTCATAAGATAGCAAACAAGCAGATGGGTCTTCTGATGGAAGGAGAAACCATTGCCTATAGACACCAAAGATGGCGCGTTGTAAGATTATTCTAAGATTAACGCGGAGGACTACAGAAACCTAATATTTTTAAATAATATTTATTAGAAATACATTAAATAAAAACAAACAATACTAAATAAAATTATTAAAATTTTCGTGAGACATTTTAAACTAAATAATTAAAAAACGCCTACACTCACGTGTTATCGGTTTTACCCCGTGTTGATCCCGGGCTCCTTTGAAGAATAAGCCAACTGCCATTCTGCCAGGCAGGTCGTAAAAGGCGACCGAGTGGCTATGCGCGTCACTTTGATCGTAACTACTAGGTGGTAAAGTTCTGCATTGTCTTACCCGGGTCTGGTACCACAGCCTTGCCTATTCCTGCCGCAATAGCGTCTTGGAGGGTAAGGTAGCCAGTAAACTTATGCGTGTGGCATTAGACCTCGACACAAGATAGCAACGCACCATTAACATCTTTGGAGTCTACAGGCGATGGTTGACGCCATCAGGAGACCCATCTGCTTGTTTGCTATCTTATGATATAAAAAAAAATCAAACTCCCCCTAAGGAAGAATCTCATATAGGTCCGACTTTAGACGGAACCTACACCGATAAAACGTGAGTGTAGCCGTTTTTTATTATTTAATCTATACAAATGTGAGTGGTTACGCAAAAAGGGACCTCAAGGGAAAATAATTGATTTCGAGTAAATCACGTTTAAAATGTTGAGTCGAAATGAGAGAGGCGCGGGGTGTTTTATGTTAGTGTCGTTAGTGAGTGACTTCGTCAGTGAGAAATAGCACGTGTTTGCGATAGCTGTATTATTGGTGACTTATTTATTCGTCTTTTACTTGTCTTTATGTGCGCGCTAGAAAAAGAAACTAGTGTGCGCTGTGTATAAGGTGTAATATTTTCAAAACTGCCTCGGCTTACATAAAAAATCATTAAAAAAAAACTACGGCACCTAAAATTATTTTGATTAGAACAAAACAAAGATGAAGGACCATAGAATCAGAATTTATCAAAAAAAAAAAAACCGTTTCCAATCCCTTCAGGTCCCTTTTTGCGTAACCACTCACAAATAAATAAAATTGGAGTGTCTGCTTGTAATATTAAAATAACCGGTTTTAACTAAATGCATATGGATGTTTACACGGTACACATACCAAAAAACACTTTTTACGATTTTTGTCTGTGTGTCTGGCTATTTGTTCAGGCTAATCTCTGGAATGGCTTGACCGATTTTGACGGGACTTTCACTGCTATAGCTGATGTAATAAGGAGTAACTTAGGCTACTTAAAAAAAAAACACGCGGACGAAGTCGCAGGCACAGCTAGTTACTAAATAAAATGAAAATTTCACAGACTACACATACGGCACATACATGATAATATATACACACATGTTCACTTATTATTTTCTTTACGGCTAATGTCAGTTGCAAACTTAAGGGATTTTATTATTTAGTGTAATATTTTATCACTTATACACTTGTACTGTTTCACTATAAAGCTATTAGGTATTATTTATTTCCAACCGGTTTCGTTTACACAAGCATCATCAGGGCAATTTATAGTTACAAACTAAACACAAAATTAAATGTCAACAAAATAACAAATTTGATAGAAATTTCCCTGATGATGCTTGTGTACGCGAAACCGATTGGAAATAAATAATAATAGCTTTATAATGAAACAGTACAAGTGTATAAGTGATAGAATATTACATTAAAATGGAGTTTCACCAAGTGCCGACGATGAAAAGTGTAGAATATTATTATTTAGTCTATAGTCGAATTCGGCCACAGGCGATCGCTAGTTTTTATTAATTTTATGTATTTTAATACATCTATATTAGTATTATTATTATTATTATCTATATTAATATTGTAAATGCAAAAGTATGGATGTTCGGATGGATGGATGTTTGTTACTCAATCACGCAAAAACTACTGAACGTGTATGAATGAAATTTGGCACACAAGTAGATGATGACCGGGAATAGCACATATGCTACTTTTTACCCCGGAAAAATTAGATGATCCCGCGGGATACGCCAAAAACTTTTATAATGCAACGGGCTGCACGCTGCAGCTAGTAATACATAAAAATGTTAGCTTTCTGCACTTCTTCATATAAACTTTAACGTAATTTTCGTCCTTACAAAGGGTAACATTTTTTTTCTTTTTTATATCATTAGTCAGCAAACAAACAGGTGGGTCTTCTGATGGCAAGAGAAACCATCGTCCATAGACACCAAAGATGTTAAGTGTCCGTGTGGCGGAATGGGAATGCCACATGCGTAAGTCTACCGGTTACCTTGCACTCCATACCGGAACACGACAATGACAAGCATTGACGCTATTGTAGCAGGAATAGGTAAGGCGGTCGTACCATATAACCGAGCGAGACGTTGCGGATCTTTGCCGCCTAGTAAACACGATGATAGTGACACGAAGCCAATCGGTCGCCTTTTACGACCTGCCAGGCAGAACGGCAGTTGGACTATTCTTCAAAGGAGCCCGGACCAACATGAGAAGAGTTTTCGCTTCCCATATAGATAAATAATGGTGTGACTGATATATTAGTATTCGCTAAGATATTAGTAATATTGAAAGGATTCGTGGATTAGTAATCCGGCGAACTGTAATATGCTAATATTTCATATTCGCCTAATATCTGTAACGGGTATCCAAAATGAATAGGATAATATCATTCGGTATTCGGAATAGTTCGGATTCACTAGATTGGCACCCGTCGGATTCGTGAAAGTATTAAAATATTTTCACGATACGCCGCGTCGTACGTACGATGAGACGGACGTATTTCCTGCAATATCAGATCTTATTAACGTTGTTTTAAGGTCCAAATTACAGTGAAATATTAGTTAATACTGATATATTAGTTAAGAAGATATTTTCCTGCCATATCAGTATAAGATCTTATTTCTGTTACTTTAAGGTCCAAATTACAGTGAAATATTAGTTAAGATATTTTCCTGCCGTATCAGTATCAGATCTTATTACTGTTACTTTAAGGTCCAAATTACAGTGAGATATTAGTTAATACTGACATATTAGTTAAGACATTATAATATTTCAAAGTGAATATATTAGTATCACCTAATCTTGAGAAATATCGGTATTAACCCATCTCTATAGATAAATACAACTAATCATGTATATACTATGTAAAATAATCACAAACATTGTAATTACAATTATCAGTTATACCCTTGGTATTTCTTTATTACTAATTGAGCTGCAATATTAATCTATGCAATAAAAACGTGTAAATCAAAGCCCGTTCATGATTTCGTCCACGTGATTAAGTTACTGACAACTTTTAATACAGCGCCATCTATTTACAGTATCATAATAATAATGATATCGCTGTGCAAATTATACGAATTGATCTAACCTAAATGTAAGCAAATTATTTACTTGTTATATTGATGTTAGTCAACGGTATTAATCTATATAAGAAAAAGTGAAGCGATAGCTTTGTATCCGTTTTTAAAAAAATACGCGAAGATGGCGAATGGAATTTGTCACAGTTTTTACATTGCAGAGGACATTGTATTAAGTATCTGACCTAATATTTTCAAATAATATATTTTTAACAAAAAATTAAACCTACGAAAAGTAATGTGTGATGATTATTAACTCACTGATTTTAATGTATGACCATTAAAATCAGTGAGTGAATAATCGTCCACTGTGTACGTACCCTTATCGTTGGAGTTTAAAAAAAATAAATGGGGTCACCCTCAGAGTATACCCGTCCTAATAAAAAAAGGATTATCAAAATCGATCTAGTTTGTTAAAAGTTATACGTGATCTAACATTTAAAAAAATATACGCGTCGAATTGATAACCTCCTTCGCTAGTATTTAAAAACTCAAATCCAGAAACACAAACATTTATGCTCATCACACAAATCCCTGCCGGGAATCGAACCCGAGCCCCCTTGATTAAGTTGTCAGAGTCACTAACCAATCGTCAATGACTCGACCAACTAACGGAGCTTCGCATGTTTGTCTAGTAATTTCTAGGGAAATAAAATCCATATCGTGATAATTTTTTTTATTTAAATCTGGTATATTACAATTTAGGGAACGATTCAAATTTCATCAAAATCAATATTTGAAGTCGGTTTAATGTTTACCTAAAAGATAAAACGGACCCTATTGTTTGACGTGGTAGTTTAAAGTCTAGATATGATCTTACATTAAAATACCATTTTATAAACATTAAAAAAAATTGAAGTTACATGTTATATTAGAATTTTATTACTACTAACGCCATCTATTATAAAACTAACGAGTTAAAATGCTACTTAGGCGTGGTAATTTTAATACATTTTCATTCACTACATTTTAATAAATTTTAAATTTTAGTATAACCTTTTTATTTGTTCTGTGTAGATAACATTGATAATAATAAAAATCGTGTTTTTAATAAATCAAGAAAATTTTAAAGATTTTTTTCTTGTAAGTACTTACTAAAAAAATTTAGTCATTAAAACATGTTTTTTTATTTTGGTTTTATTTTCCTGCGCCCTTCTAGACCAAGCCCTGCTAACGCCTTCGATGGGAATATAATATTTGGGAAAAAATACGCTGGATTTTTTTTAAGTTAGATAAATGAAGTCATTAAATTAAAAGATGTAATTGTCATAAAAATACTTTCCTAACAATATTTCTGAATAGTATAACTTTGCGAGCCCTTAGGTGCCCCACAGACCTAAAATAATATTGCGCAATACTTTTATTGTGCAATAATATTGAATACCCGTTTGTTTCCAGACGTTCAATAAATTCACTCAATAAAATTGACAAACCAGTCTGATCAATATTTTCGTGCGAGTAACATGTCTGACGACGAAGTTTTGGCGGCAACCATGCTAGTGATTTTGTTAAATAAATTCTATACACTCAAGTAAAAACTCCCGTTCGTCATCTTTTATTGATTGGTTTTGTTTCGATCAACACTTATATTGATTAGTGAATTGGCCTGAATGTCGAATTTCGGCCGAATGTTGAGTTTCGGCCGAAAGTTAAATTTCGATCGAATGTCGAAATTCGGCGGAATGACGTATTTCGGTCACATGTTCAATTTTAACCGATTGTCGAATTTCGGCCAGTGGTCGAAATTTCGGTACATTCTAGTAATAAAATATAAAATTAACAAGATGAATAAAATTACCGCGAAATGACGAAAATTTCTTGCTCGTCATTTTACTTAAATTTACGACACGACCATACATTAAACACCGCGACTGACCGACCACGACCGTTCCAAGCTCTGAAGTGAAAAATATTGTGCAATATTAAACCTACATATTGCAAGAAAAAAATATTGTACAATAAGAATTAAACCCGCCCAAACTTTTATTCAATCATTGTGCAATCTTCAATATTAAATCTAAACGGTCAATAATATTGTACAATACCTAATATTGCGCAATATTATTGTAGGTCTAGGGGCCGCCTTACAAAGCTCTGCTTTTTGCTAATATACTATCGTAATTACGTATATGAATTTTATAAATTCCTGAAATTTAAAATTACTTGTAATTCAAATAATTAAAATACTTTTAATTAAGTTTTAGAAACACTTATGGTCGTATATTTTCGAGTAATGACAAAAATAAATTTAAACTTAAACTAAAAAATTGTATATGACCTTATGCGTCGGAGATGTCGATTTTTTTTCTGTCACAACGATGCCATTTGTTACAATTTGGGAAGTAAGGCTACCGGCAATCGTATGTAGTTGCAATCCGTGGATGACAACACACCATTACCATCTTTTCTATCAGAAGAATAATTTATTAGTTTGTCATTTTATGATATAATAAACCGCCCATTATAACAGGGCGTGTTGTTTAATAGTTCATAATCATTATGAAACTTGTGACGTTACTATGTTTCATGTATCATTAAACTATTAAAGCTTCACCTTTATCATAGATAAATAACTGGATATTTCCCTAAAAAGCTAGAAAATAACAAGAAAATACTTAAAACTAATACATAACTTATAGTGTAGAAATCATGATATTTTAAAATATGTTGTCTGGATGCTAGTCAAAGACTTCTATGTACAAACGTACTAGGCATGGGCTACGTCGCTTGTGTTCAACTAAAGTGCAGTTTACGGACTGCACCTACGTCAGAGCTCGTTGAATGAAACGCGTAAGCACCATGAAATTCACGGTTACAAATTTTAGGTCACGAACATACGCTGTTTAATTTTGTATTTGGTTGGAAGAATTATTATTATTTCAGCGCTGTTGCGAGTTAATGACGTAGCAAAGGGGGGGTGGCGGGGGCGGGCCGCACCGGGTGTCACCTCGTTCGCGGTGACACTCACCCGGTCTCTCAACTTTAGGAACAATGTGCAAACAAAAAAAATCGCTAGCAGTCGTGGGGGATTCCCCAAAATTTCTCATTTGTTTAGTGAAGTGTGTTGTGTTTGGTTGGCGTGAATTGTTAAACATGCATTATTCTATAGTGATATACAATAAAAGAAATATATAAACATTGTTTTTCCATACAAATTTTAGTGGGGTACTTGATAGGGGTGGCGGAGTTAATTAAGATAAAACTATCTTATCTTTTAAGTTGGACCAAACATTTTAATAATCCATAGCGGATAAATAACGTGACACGTAATTTAGAGTTTACACTATCTACACTAATATTAGAAAGCTGTGGAGTTTGTTTGTTTGTCTGGTTGAACACGCTAATATCTGGATGTACCAGTCAGATTTAAAAGTCTTTTTGTGTATGATAGCCACATTCACGGGGAAGGCTATATGCTATCTTTTTAGCCGAAGAAGCAAATGTAAGTAATATTTTTTTGCCATGCGAACGAAGTCGCGGGAAACAGCTAATTAAGATATAAAAACACGAGCTGCAGCGTGCAGTCCACTGCATTATAAAAGTTTTTTGCTAATCAAAGTTAATTGCTATATATATATATATATATATATATATATATATATATATATATATATATATATATATATATATATATATATATATATATATATATATATATATATATATATATGGTAAAATTTTTGTCATTAAATCATAACATGGATATTATCACGGAAATAAAAATAATGAATATAGAGACACACCATAACAGATTTATACAGTAAAACTCCAGATGTTAGTCAAGTTTAATATAAAAAGAATGTGATTTCTTAAAATAAGTTTCTTTACTTTTCTAATGAAAAGAAATAGCCACCACTACTAAGTAATAGCCACATAATAGCCAAAGATGGTAATGGTGTTTTTTTTTCATAATTTAATAGTAAAAAAGCAGACGGCTTTCCTGATAGTAAAAATCCAACCATCACCTACAGATATTAATGATGTCAATTGTGCGTTGCTATCCTTGTGTTGTTGTCCTATTGCCACATGCATAAATTTACCAGCTCCCTTACTTTTTAAACCGGAACACCACAGTGACAAGCACTGACGCTACTGCCGCAGGAACAGGTAAGGCAGTGGCACAAGACCTGAGCGAGACAATGCAGAGTGCTAAGTGTGAGTTTTTCTTTTCGCATTCGATCGTGAGCGCGTTTAAAGTTTACTAGGAATTTGTATGTGATTTGTACAGCGCCACCTAGTGGTAAACTGGTTTTTCACGTTTACCACATAGTTAGCCACCATGGTAGTGAATCGCATAGCCAATAGTTCGCTTCTTATGAACTGCCTGGCAAAACGGTAGATGGTATATTCTTTAAAGGGGACCCGGGCCAACACAGGGGAAAATTTCAACCCACACCAACAGGAGGAGTTATTCGCGAAGATGAATTTTCAAAACCCTAAGTTTACTAACTAGTTCTCTCCAAGCCGTAACATGACAGTGACAAACACTATTCACACAAGTATTAAAGACTGTGTCGTCGTCTACGGGTTGTATTCGACTAAAATCATGAAATCCCAGGTTCGATCCCCGGGTCGGGCAACAATGTTATTGAGGTTTTTCGAGATTTTTCTCGAAAAGTCAAAATTTCAGTAACAGTTCAGAATCTGGCGAGGTGGTGTGTTATGACTCCTGTGCCTCGGATGAGTACGTAAAGCCGTCCGTCTCTGTTATTGCTAGATACAGTCGATAATCGTTAACACGTCGGTAAAATGCAACAATGGGGATCACCACTCATCTCGCCGATTGACAATTCGGCGAATTGTGGTGAACCGGAAAGTCTACAGCCAACCGGTTTACTCTGACCCTGACCACCCGGTTTGGGCGTGATGATACTACTACTATACAATGCAGTAATACCAAACGTAAACAAGACGTTAGATATCACTAGATACATTGACTGTGATTAGACATGTTTGGTCTTGGTTCGCCTGGCAGAGGTTCTATGTTTTAAACGGATCCCGGACCAACATCTGGAGAAAAATAAGCTTAAAGAATAAATGATTTTGGAACGGAGTTGATTATCGTACCTTATAGTTAGCAGGTTGAAGCCTGAGGGGCTAGACCGTAAAATATGTAACAAAAAAAGACACCAAAACCAACCATTTTGCAGTGATTTTAAGGCACTTCCCGATCACCTAGGAAACTAAAAATGTTTTAAGTGCTTTAGCTTGTCATTAATTTTAAGAATATAGAAAAGTAATTTATTATAACCTTCTGCACAACTGTGAACGGAGGTTTAGTTACGTGGTATTCAATGAAGTCACATATTTTTAACATTTAAATCACCATTTTTACACGCTTATAGTGACGTCACAATCTCAAATATAGCAAAAGGAGATCCGTTCCAAGTAAGTTCACCTCTAATTTTTTTATAATAAGGATAAAAATAGCAAACAAGTTGATGGCTTAGTTTTACATTCGCCCACACAATTGGAATGCATCACAATTCACATATGATGCATATAGTCGATTATTAACTGTTATCGAAACAGCTAAGTTTATGTATAGCTTATCAATAAGCTTAAGTATGTCAGGCTTAATTCCATGTAAATTCGTGATTGTGTAAAAACCAAGGATTTTATATACGAAATAACTGGAATTCTTACGAAGCAATATTTGAAAAATAAAAATGTACTTTATTTCGTTACGTATAAAGTTGACATTTGTTTCTTACTTAACAGAGGGGAAAAACGTTCTGAGCAAGACAACGACAAGAGTGGATGTTGTCCCTTTCTTGCAATTGCCAGTGTAAATAAAACTATCTGATGGTAGATTTTTATATATATTCGGTAATCGTTAAATCCCTTTCATTCATACACGTCGATAAATACATTAGCATAAAATGTATTGTAATTAACATAGTGAGTTCCAACTTATTTTAATTATTACGTAATTAATTACTTATGCAATGCAAAAACTGTTTCTGAAATAAGTAGAATTACTTAGTAGTAATTTGCAAAACTAAGCATGTCCGCACTTATATATGGCGATTGGCGCCTTATTTAGTAGAAAGAGACACACTCCACCCATGTCGTGGTACTCTTCGGAACGATTTTGAAGCTCGTGTGAATATTCCGGGTAGAATGTAACTTCCTTGGTAAAAACTCAATAATTAAAAAACAGAATACTCTTGTACAGACTATACATAAGTTAGTAGTTAATTAGTTATATTTTGTCAAGTATACCAATAAGTAGTGGATTTTTTTGGGATAGCACGCAATTCTGTGATTTTACTTAAAAGCTGGATTAAAATATCCAGCTTTTATTTTATTTAAATTGGAAAATGTTAGGTCTTTTAAAACTACTAATTTAGAATAATATATATAATCCAAGACTTAAAGATGGCAACACGTCTTTGGCTTATAGATTTACCTTATGCTATTAAAAAACTTACATTTATAAGAAAATAATATTTGAAGAACTTTTGCATACTCCACCATCATGTTATATTTGAGAAGATTTTGCAGCAACCGGACAACTGCATCTTCATTGTATTCTTTCAATTTGCTAATACTGAAGGCTGTGCATCTGAAATTTATATTTTGAAATATTTAATAATTGAAATATGCACGTTATAACTGCAGTAAGAACAATTTCAAAATAAAAAAAAATTAAAGAAGGTTTTCAAAAACAGTAAACAAGTTTATTAAAAAAGATGACTATAGTCTTAGACACACAAGATATTATATTAATCGTCCATTGCTTTCATTGCGGCAGGATTCAGATGCTACATGCATTACTTTACCAGCAACTTTATTTTCCGAATCTGAACACGACAATACAAACACTGACACTATTGTTGAAGGTAAGATAAAACAGTAGTACCGAACCTGACCGTGACATTCCAGAATTCTATCACCTACTCGTATGAAGAAAACAGTGTTAATGACACATTCTAAAATTCTATCGTCTTTAACAGGATACCCAGCACAATCTGTTCTATTATTCATAGATCTATTCTTTATTTTGGGCCCTAGATTAACACTGGGAAAGAAAAAAGAAGCAAAACCATCTAGTTACTCAAATATTACTCTTGTCTTTATGAGACAAATTTATGAAAATGATTTTAACACAATAAAACTGCAGCCACCAACTTCCTATTTCCAGTGTCTCCGAACCCTGCATCAAATCTTCACCAAATTGAAATGGAAGTACACATCGAGTAATAATAATAATATAATAATATTAGTGGACAAATTACACATGATCTAACCCCAAAGTAAGCAAAGTATTTGCTTGTGTTATGGGTGTTAATTACTAATACATAGAAATACATATAAAGTGTTGTAATAGTTATACATAATAAGCACCCAAGCCCAGAAACACAAACATCTATTGCTCATCACACAAATGTTTGTCCCTGTCGGGAATCGAACCTGGTCCCCATTGATTCATGAAAAGATTAGATAAACACACAACTGACTATAAACATATATCTAACACCTTTAAACGAGCAATTCTTGTATACATATATAAAATTGGAATCTCGGAATCGGCTCCAACAATTTTCATGAAAATCACAAATTAGGGGTTATTCGGGTCAAGGAATCAATTAATCAAGGTTCCAGGTCCAAGAAAAGCTCGGTTCCCAAGATATGGGTATGTGAAAACCCGAGCAAAGCTCGATCAACCAGATATTGTAATTATAAGCACAAAAGTATCTCCAGCAATCAATAACATATATGTAGTTTATACAAAATATATCACCTGTTTTTAAAAGTAAATTCTAGCAACAACAGTTACACCGTTTATTGGTATTTTAAAAACTACTATAACAACTTTTCTTGTATTGGTCTGGGAGCTTAAAAAAGTAGTTCCAATTGTTCAATATGAATGTGTCATTACCATTGTGTATGTGGCCTGGCCTGGCCTGGCCTATTAATTATTGTTTGTTGTTAGTATACAAGTTGTATTTCCAAACCCTCATATAACAAAAACACAATGCATTAAGGGTTAAAATACTTAAATCCTTTTTTACCTTGCCACTTGCATGTCTGGATTACCTTGATGTATGTAATATAATATCAAATGGTAGGTATTATCACCAAGCACTGATAACATAGTCTTTTTTTATATTATAAAGACCAGCAAACAAGTGACCAGAAGGTAAGTAGCTTTCATGATAGGAATTACTGGTAAGGATAACATTGAGATCAAAATTAAATTGATCATTTATCAGTCCTCTGTGACTCTGGTAGATGATGATACAAATCCAATTGCATCACCATTTACCAAAGTTAATTCAGAATTTATACCATACATTGACCCACTGAAATTCTACAAAAACTCGTTAAAACCAATTAGGTGTTCAGGGACAACACAGACAGAAAAATATGTCTATCATATCATACCTTACCACATAGTGATAGTGGAATTATAAGAAATAAAACTTCATATCCAAAAACGCAAAATTTGTGATACCATTAGAGACAGGCTTTTATATTTTTGGGTCAGTAGTACCTTTGCTAGAGTTTATATTATTGCTAGAGTAAAATTTCTTATGTAAAATAAAAGTGGATTGTATCTTGAAAACATGTGTATTGCAGTGATTATTAAACTGTTTAACGTCACATCGCTGCCCCTAATGTTTTTGTTTTGTTCGCCAAGCTGCCGTTCTGCCGAGCAGGTCGTAAAAGGCGACCGATTGGCTTCGTGGCTACCATCGTGGCTACTAGGTGGTAGAGTTCTGCATTGTCTCGCCCGGGTCTGGTACCACCGCCTTACCTATTCCTGCCACAATAGCGTCAGTGCTTGTCACTGACGTATTCTGATTATGAAGGTAACGTAGCCGGTGAATTTATGCATGTGGCATTAGACCTCGCCACAAGACAGTAACACCCCATTAATACCTTTGGTGTCTATAGGCTATGGGTAACTCTTTCCATCAGGAGACCTATCTGCTTGTTTGCTATCTTATAAAAAAAATTGTTTAGCAGCGACTTGACCTATATAATAAAACATATAATAATTGACCAATATAATATTTTTTTTTATATATGTATCATAAGATAGCAAAAAAACAGATGGGTCCCTCGATGGTAAGAGTCAACCATTGCCTATAGACACCAAAGATGTTAATGGTGCATTGCTATCTTGTAGCGAGGTCTAATGCCACATACATAAATTTATCAGCTACCTTACCCTCCAAACCGGAACACGACAGTGACAAGCACTGACTAATAAATAAAAATAATAAATAATAATAATATAAAAAAATAATAAACTAACTAAGGCTTCACCTTGGTGAAATGCTTATTTTATTCAATTGGTAATATTCTCTGCCAAGCAAGGTAGAAAGCTTCTGCAGCAATAGGTTTTCAATCTAGTAGGAAATGTAATAGCCTCCCTATTAGCATACCATGGATATGTTTCTTCTAGTTTACAATATAGAATTCCTAATTGGGGAAACTCTGTTAAATTGGTATGAATTTTAAGAGTCCAAAAGAAATGTATTGGAGCAATAAGTGGTGTCATCATCAGTTACATTCCTATAAACCATTTTTCAAGTCTTTTTCAGGTACTTCCCTTACCATGTTTGTATATTTTTGAGGTATGCATATTTGTAAAAAAGCACCAAAAGTTATTTAAAACATATGCTGAAGTCACTGGTAACTCATATTTTAGGAATAGTAAGAAATGATATATGTGCTTAACCAAAAATCAAATATTTTTACAAAAAATGTATATTCTATTAATATGTAACACAATCATGTTCAAAAAAAAAAGTTGTTTGATTTGCTGTTAGATAAAACATATTATTATGATATTTAAGAATTTTTAGCTCATAAAATGAAATGTTAACACATAGAAATATAAGTTTCTTGAATTTGCCTTAAAAAAATTAATATAAAAAATTTTTGTAACTGTAAATTTTGATTACACAAAAAATTAAACTTTGTAATAACTTTTGCAATGTGTAATCATTCCTGTATATAAGTTACATAAAATAGAGAAAAAAAAAGACAAGCCTGCTGAGTTTCTTCTGCCAGATCTTTGCCAGGTTCCAATCCGGTAATAATTCTAATAACATGATACAAGGTTTTAATTGTAATATGATAATATAATGATAATTTTTAAATAATTGCACACCATATTATGGCAGAATATGTTGGTAAATTAATTAATTCTTAACAACAACTTGTAACACCCATATTCTTGCATTTTTTTAATTATTTATTATCGATAGGTAAGCACTTGACCTTGATCTCGCCTGATGGTAAGCTAAGATAAGGCCCAAGATGGAATGCGCTTCCCTAGAAGGTACCTATTCACTCCTTTCTTGAAGATCCCCAGATATTTTCATTACAGTTACCAAATTACTACTTCTCAATATATTATATGCTTAGATTCTCTGTGAGTCTCACTTGGATATAGTGAAAGCACTTATCAAATCATTTTTAGAGTTTTAAAATATATTACATTTTCATTACAAATAAAACAAGTAATAAAAAATAATAATACAAGATTTTACCCATGTTGGTCTGGACTTAAAGAATAGCCCATTTGGTGTTCTGCTAGGGAGTTTGTAGGAAGCAAATGATTGGCTATATGAGTCACTTACATCGTGGCTACTAGGTGGTAGGGTCTGCATTGTCTCACCTCTGTCGGTCGGTCACGGTCTGGTACCACCACTTTATCTATTCTTGCTGCAATATCATCAGTGCTTATCACTGTCATGTTCCCGTTTGAAACATAAGGTAGCCGGTAAACTTATGTGGCATTAAACCCTACCACAAGGATAGTAACGCACCATTAACATCTTTGGCGTCTATAAGGAATGGTTGTCTCTTTTCATAAGGCGAGCTATTTGCTTTCTTGCTATCCTGTGATAAAAAAAATTAGTATAATATTTAATATTAAGTTAACACTACTTTCACCTTTCTTTTAAGATGTCTTGAAGAGCTTCCGATGATTTCAACAACTCATCTGATAGCATCTGATCTGAGAACCAATTGCTTGACCAGCATACATGCCAGAAACACACCAAAGGATAGTGGTCACTCCACTTTTCACTAAATTCTAATACATACTTCTTAAATATAACTAATGTTGCCTCTGATCTGTTGAAAACTGTATCATAAATAAGTTCACGAAAGATAATTCTATAAAAACCTCGTAAATTTTTATGTTTTTGATATGCTTCCCTTAAAATTGACAAACCACTATCTGCATTACCTTTCATACATTGTGCTTTAGCTAAATAGTGTAGGAACTCTCCATGCCTGTTGTATAAAGGAGGAATAACCTTTAGGCAATACCTACGGAGTAATTCAACAGTATCTACCTTACCAGTAACGCTATAATGACGAAACAACTCTTTTATTACATTATCACTCGTCAACTTGCCTTTATCAAGGCAATCTTTCACAATTTCAGTTAATTGCTTATGCTTATTCTTAGCCAAACAATCTCGTAACAAAGCATCTATGTCGTTTATTGTTTTATTTGATATATCCTCTTTGATTTCTTCTTTTGTAATAAAATATTGCAAATTAAAGTCTGTTGTGAAATAGTTTCTTGCTTGAGTTATTTGGTTTTGTAAAAATAGCTCATTGGTGATATCAACATTATCAACAGTTGTTGCGAAGTTCGGTGAAGGATAAGTTATTAATTTTTGCGATAAAGCAACTAAACGGAATGGACCACTAGAGTTTTTAATGTGATGCATTTTCACCAAAAATTATTAAAATGAAAGCCTCGAAAAATACACTGAAGGCAAATCTTGAATATCATGACTTCCCAAGGATTTTAATTGAACTATTAATTTAAAGAAATAATTACATACAATTCAAACATGTATGTATTTATTTAAGTATTTTTATTTTTTGATTTTTTTTTTTTTTTTTTTGGCATGGGCGTTAAGCAACTGCCATGATCAAGTAAAACGAGGAAACATTTTTTTTTTTTTTAGACAATAAACTAGAATTTGGAATTTGGATTGACAGGAAAATAGAGGATCAGGAACAAATCAAAATAACATAGATACTAAAATTATAAATTATTTACAATAATAATATTTAAATATATTTATGTAATATTTACAAAGATAATACTTAGTCATTTGTATAATATTTACAAGTAGGTTAATATTAATTTGGTATTAGATACTAAATGTATCTAACTACGCTTAAATATTAATATTATTTTCTTGAATGAATGATGAAAGAATATTATACATACAAGGGTTTAATAACAGGGTTAGAATGGATGTAGGTAAAGGAATGTCATTAGAATATAGATTGTTATATAATGATGAATGATTGTATTTAGGACAAGCAAAAAATATATGATTGAGATCTCCAATATCAGTGCCACACTCACAAACATTGCTATCTTTGATGTGTAGCTTGAAGAGGTGTTCAGGAGTATTAGTGTGACCAAGCCTCATTCTGGTGATAACAGATGTTGACAACTTATTTAATTTCACTACAGAAAACCAAGGTTTAGAGGGTATCAATGGTTGTAATTGGGAATAGGTTTTGCCTTTCACCAATGTACCACTATCCCAGACACTTTGCCATGACTGCTTAAGATGGAGTTTAGGGAGAGCAGCTAGATCATGGCAATAATTAATGTAGGGGTATAAATCACCACACTGAACTGCCTCTTTAGCACACCGATCAGCTCGCTCATTTCCAGTGATATTACAATGGCTTGGAACCCAGGCAAAGTAAATAATATGATTATATTTAAAAGTACATTTGTATAAAAGATTTCTTAAGTCTAAAATAATAGGAGGAATAAATTTGGATTTTAAAGGAAACTTTTGCAAACAATGTAGAGCACTCAGTGAATCAGTCAGAATCATACACTTGGGTAGTTTCATAATGTGTATGTATTCTACAGCTTTATAAAGTCCATAACATTCACCTGTAAATACAGATGCTTCCGGTGGAAATTTGATTTTTTGAACAATATTGTACTGTTTATGGTATACACCTATTCCAACATTACTATTATTTTTGGATGCATCAGTAAAAATCAAATGAAAATCTTGCCATTTTTCATTGATAATATTGTTAAAATATTGATTGGCATACAAAGATTGTTTATCTATACCTAAATTTACTACAACAGGCTGCAGAGTTAATGATTCATAATTGTGTTTATATAAGGGATTTATAGGGGATGTAAAAGTAAAAGGCTTAAGGCTATGATATTTCATATAGCTGTATACAAGGGCTGGGATTGTTTTGTGTTTCCAATACTTATCTGACATTAAATCACTAAGACTAGAGAGCTTTGGAAGCAGAGGGTGATTTTGTGATTCCAAAGTGCGAAGGAAAAACCTGTCAGATAGATATTTACGTCGTAAATTTAATGGAGGTTCAGCACATTCTACTTGTAAGGCAGAAACAGGGCTGGATTTCATTGCTCCTAGAACAATTCGTAATGCTTTAGTTTGAACAGAGTCAATTTTCTTTAGACCAATCTTACTACATGGTTCTAGTAAAAACATTCCATAATCCAATAAACTTCTTATTAATGCATTATACATCAGTTTTAATGTAGATGGGTGTGCACCCCACCAAACCCCAGAAACACATCTCATTAAATTGATATTACGTTCACACTTTGCTGCTATATACTCACAGTGATCTAGTCCTTGGAGTTTATTATCTAGTATTATACCTAAGAATTTTGTTTTCGATTTAACAGCAATTGAACTATTTTTGTAAGTAATATTTATAGGGGGTGGAAATTTTGTGCGAGAAAATAAAACTATGGAACTTTTAGAAACAGAGATATCAAGACCATTATTATTAAGCCAAGTCTGTAGGGATAGAATAGACATGGAAAGATTATCACAAGCCATCTGTATAGATTTGTCAGTTGAGTATAAAAGGAGGTCATCAGCATACTGAAGAACATTTACATTGCTAGTTGCTACAGTTTCTATATCATATGAGTATATGTTGTAAAGGATTGGACTTAAAACAGAACCTTGTGGAAGACCTTTATATTGTTGTCTTTTTAGATTATTAGAGTCATTTGCTAAATTAATAGTTCTATTGTATACAATATTCATAATAACATTAATTAAATAAAATGGTATATTTAATTTCATTAGCTTATTTTTCAGAATTGATAGAATTACATTATCATATGCTGAGGATATATCTAAAAAAGCTGCTAAAACAGATTTGTTATGTGTAAAAGCTAATCTAATATCAGTTATAAGTAAGCTAATATTATCTATGGTGCTCTTTCCTCTCCTAAAACCATACTGACTTTGACTTGATAAATTTCTGCTTTCAATAAACCATTCTAAGCGAAGTTTAACAAGGTGCTCTAGAATTTTCAACGTAACTGATGAAAGCACAATGGGTCTGTATGAAAAAGGGTCGGAAGGGTTTTTATCAGGTTTAAGGATAGGGATAACAGAATGTGACTTCCATGTCTGAGGTATATTACCTGTAGAAACAAGGGAGTTCATAACCTTTAATAAGTATGATAGAGATTTATCAGTCATATTATTTAAAAATGAGTAGTTAATATTATCCCATCCAGGAGTAGAGTCTTTAACATTTTGAAGGATACCTTTAAGCTCAAATAACGTAAAAGGGGAAAAATTGTCTGAAGAAGAAGTAGAAGGAAGAGGAAGGATACATTCTGGTACTGTAGGTGGAGCAAGATGATCTATCAGCTGATTTATTAACAATGGACACATTTCATTATTATTAGAAACCTTATATGCAGATCTAAATTTTCTTATGTTTAACCATACACTTGAAGGTTTTGTTTGGGGTGATAAGGAAGAGCAGAATTTCTTCCAACCTTCAGCTTTTTTCTTTTTTAATAATCGACGAGTAGTTTTTATAATATTAGTGAGAATATTAAAATTTTCTGTAGTTGTATACTGACAATAAAATTTTTCAGCAGCTTTCCTTTCCTTAATAGCGTCTGAGCACTCTTTATCCCACCAAGGTGGCGTATTTATTTTCTTAGTTAATTGTTTTTTAATGGGAAAAGTGTTTTCAGCTGATTTTATAATTAATTGAGTAAAGGCTTCTGCACAAGAAGAGTCATTATATGAGGAAATGTTAGGCAAAACATTAACACCAACTTCCATCAAATTATTAAATTTGTGCCAATCCGGGTTATGCAAATTATATTTGAAATATGATGTAAATTTAGGTGAAGTTTTATGATATGCAGAAGGGAAATTTATTATTATGGGGAAGTGATCACTTCCAAACGTAAATGGGAGTGTGTACCATGTCAAAGAAGGTGCTAAATTGGGGCTGCAAATGGACAGGTCTATAGCGCTTTTGCCTTCGGAGGGTTTTGTACGACGAGTGGGAGAACCATTGTTTAAAATACATAAATTTAATTCTTCAATGACTTTCAAAAGCTCTTCACCATAATAATTACTGGAGGAACAACCCCAGGCTTGATGATGAGAATTAAAATCACCTAACACAATAAAGGGTTTAGGTAGTATGGCTAATATGTTATTAAGTTCTGTCAAAATATTCAAATTTGGATGTGGAATATAAAGTGACACAAAACAAATATTATTTACATTAACAGCTAATATAGACATATTTACAGTATGTACAGGAAGATTAACAATGGAAAAATTATATCCTTTTTTGATCATGATGGCTACACCTCCATAACCATCAGATCTATCTTCTCGGATACTAGTGTATCCAGAGAATTTAAAAGTACAACTTGGTCTTAACCAAGTTTCTGAAAGAGCCACTAAAAATGGCTCATATTTATTTAATAAGTGAATTAATTCACTTTTCTTGTTGGTGATGCTCTGCGAGTTCCATTGAAGAATTTTGGCTTGACTGTCCATGATCACCATTAAATTTAGAATAATTAATTAAACTTTCTGTCATTAAAGCAGCGTTGGACGGTGTTATTACGTCGGACTGAGATAAAAATTTAATAAAAGATATAATCATGCCTATTGAGGCTGATTCTTGATTATTGTTATCATTTTTTGTCAACAAAGTACCATTTTCTCTAGAATTAGTGGAGTTATATTCATTAATAACTGAATTTTGGAAATCATAGTCATAATTCTTACTGACTTTTGTATGGGGTTTAGGTTTCTGAAATATTGTTTTTTTGTATGATCTATGGGAGTGTTCTTGCGAATCTAAGTTTTTTTTCAAAAGTGGATGAAGAGCAGTTTTAATAGGTGTTGAGATGGCATCAGCATATGATTTGGAGACTGGGGGATAATTTTTTGATGCCTCGGCATAAGAGACACAGTTTTGAGCCATAAACATTTTAATGTTTTTTTGTCTTAAATGTTCTGGGCATGATTTGCTAGTGGCAAAGTGAGATCCCTTACATAAACAACAATTAACATTGAAATCAGCCTCGCTGGTACAAGAGTATCCACAATGATCCTTTCCACATTTAAAGCATCTTGGGTTGGATCTGCAAGTTATTTTAGTATGACCGTACCTACAGCATTTATAGCATTGTATAGTAGGGTAAATGTATAAATCTACTGGGAGGGCATTATAACAAACGTAGACACGTTTCGGTAAAGTCTGTCCATCAAAAGTTACGACAACTGTTTCTGTTGCTTTCCAGGTAGTGTTATCATTAATAGTTATTTTACGGTTTATTCTTCTAACCTTTATTATTTTCCCACAACCAATGGGAACCTTAACATTATTAGCAATTTCCTCAGGTGACCAGTCTGAGGGAACACCTCTAATTACGCCTACTCGTGAAACGTTAAATGATGGGATAAAAGCTTTGAAGTTTTTATTTGAGAGATTAGGGTCATTAATAAAGTGGTTTGCGTCATTGTGGTCCGAAAATGATAGAGATAATCGGTTGCGTCCAATTTTCTTGAGGCTACCATCAATTATATTTTTGAAAGTATTATTTTTAAGGAATCGCCCAAACGAGACTGGATGTAGAGTAACATTATCAGTCGGAGATGTAATAACTCTTTGGACATGAATAACGTAAGGTCCAAGGTCTGTACATTCATACTGTGTGCGGTAGTTAATATAATCTTTAGGTTTTTGGGGTTCCTTACTATCTGTTAGGGGGTTTGACAAATCTTTCATTGTAACATTGTCATTTACATTATTATCACCAGTAATAAATGAGGCACCCGAAGCATTATTTATCTCTGAGATTTCAGAAACAGAGTGAGAGCACTGACAGTCAGTAGATTTCAATTCATTGTTGCGCTTTTTGCGCCGTTTATTGCAGTGTTTGCATATTTTATTAGATGTATGAGATCTTTTCCTGTTAGTAGTTTGAGTTGAAGAAAGCGAAGTATCTGTATCGACACTACTATCGTCTATAGTAACATAGTGCGCTACCTGGAGAGGTCCACCTCCAGGATCGTCAGGGGGTTTGTTCATTTTAAAAAGTGAAAAGGAGACTTACCTACTTTAAACTGATAGTAAAACTACAATGATATTTACATAAAATTAAATATTTACACAAATAAAACTAATATCGATCCTCTGTTTCGCTAAATAATAATTTAAAAAGTCGCAGAACCAAAAATGACGTCCGCCAAATTTTATGTTTCCCGCGCTTTCTTATTTTTTGATTATTATTATAGGTAGGTACTTCTTCTTCTTCTTTATACGAATGGCAATTATCAGAGAATTCTACCAGTGTCGAGTAAACTTAGGAAGTCACACGTGTTAACCATTCTAGAAATGGAATTAAGGAGGCTTCTTTTTGGATCGTAGGCTTCTTCTAATAAAAGTTTAACAAAAACAACACAAAAATATACGGTACTTAAAACAAGAACAACAAAAATCTAAATACTACAAACAAATGTTGTTAGAATCAATAAAGTTAAGTAACAATTTAGCGACAGGACTAAACACAAGTGACAATAAATATTTTAGGTTGACAGGACGAGGAAGGTCATCCGGAAGAGAATCATGGAGTGAAGAAAAGGTATTAGGGCAACTGAAAAATATATAATCAACTGATCCTTCATCTAACCCACATTCACAGACAGAAGTGTCCTTAATCCTAAGTTTATGTAAAAAAACAGGAGAACAAACATGTCCAAGTCTTAATCTACAGAGAACAGATGTAGCATGCTTTGAGGCTGAACGATATTTGAAGAACCAAGGTTTTGAGGGATTTGAATCTTGAACGTCAGCATAATATTTGCCTTTCACTATCTTAGATTGCTGCCATAACCTTTCCCAAGAGGACTGGAGATCATTTGTGGCAAGGGGAAGTAAATCATAGTAGAAACATTCGGTGTAAGTAAAGGTTCCATACAGAGAAGCTTCTTTGCCCTTGTGGAAAAATTTCTCGGATAAAAGTAGGTAAATAACTTACAAAGTGAAAGTAACAGTTTATGAATGTTTATTTTTATTTAAAAAGTCGAAAAAAGTCTTACAAAGTCGGAAAAACTCTGAATTTGAAAAAAAAATTCGGAGTAATTCCAATATTTCGGACTCTTCCAGAAGAGTTATTCAGTGTTAATAAATCTTTCTGCCGTGAATTTCAGCGACTACTAAAAGAATTATTCAGAGTTTTTTTGACTTTTTAAAATTTTATGAAGAAAATTTCGAGCGGCTACTGGAAGAGTTTTTCTGACTTATTAAAATTTTATGAAGAAAATTTGGAGCGGCTACTGGAAGAGTTTTTCAGACTTATTAAAATATTTTATATAAAGTTCAAGCAGCTGCAAAAAGAGTAATTCAGGGTTTGGTACACAGTTCTTAAAATTTATTACTGACTAGTGCATTTGTTGAGAATTATTGCTATGGAGAAATTCTGTTTCTCTATATAAGAGACTAATTTAATTAAGCAATATTATTAGAAGTATTACGGTAAGTATTATCATAAATATTTATGTTTATCTAATATGAACATGAACATTAAAATTGAATTATATTTTGTCTTAAATTTATATATATTTTAGTTTGGAATAATTAATTTATAACAACAATTTTTTTTTCTTATTATGATATTAATATT
Source organism: Apodemia mormo (assembly GCA_036924255.1). Taxonomy (NCBI): domain Eukaryota; kingdom Metazoa; phylum Arthropoda; class Insecta; order Lepidoptera; family Riodinidae; genus Apodemia; species Apodemia mormo. Next base: position 17,600,653 of record JAUPFN010000019.1, on the reverse strand, counting down.
TTTAAATTAATATTGAACTCAATTACTGACTTTTATTAAAAATTAATTCATAAGATTAAAACAATAATTTTTTTGGCTGAATATTGCTTGTTAGTAATAAACTTCACTAAATTAATACAACACATTTCTCAACAGAAATAAGTTAAATAAATCACAATACAAAAATAAGATAAACACTAAGTAGGTCTTAAAATGATTTCACGATATTCTTAAACATTTCTTAAATTATCACGTTTTTTTAATGCACCTGCTATGTTTTGGTGAAGTAGCTTTAATTGGTGATTATTGACGAAAAAGCTGGTTTTTGTTACTTTCTAGACTTTTGGTTTTCAAAGTAAAATAGTATGGTATTGTACCCTTCCTGACTTTTATTATACAAAAGATTATTTGAATTGTTTTCCGGTTTAATTCTAGGTTTAATACTAAAAAAATATGGTAAAGTACCTTTTTTTGGATTTTGTATAGATTTGTCACAATTTTTTATATTAATCCTATTAGACATCAACTTTTCCAAATTTTCTTTATATTCACTGTATGCCATTTTTATAGTGCTCAATAATTTATTCTCAGTCTCATTGTTATTTAGTTGATTAACTTTTAATTTTGAAAATGACAAAAATTTATTTTTATATTCCTGATAACAGGTCAACAGTGGTTTTGGTGCCAAGAAGCTGTAATATTTTTTTAACTTAGGACCTTTTACTAATTACATGCATAGCAAAAAATTTGATTTCCTACGTGTGGTTTTCTAGATATTGATTTTTAAAGAAAAATAAATATTTTCATCAAAAACAGCATTTATTACATTGTTAGGTACACAAAAACTTTCTTTTTCGCGACTTTCGCGAATGAGGCGTAGTAGAACAATCACGTTGTATCCCCCAGCAGTAGTTAGCCATCATGTGCTGATCCCGTCGGCCTTGGTACCTTTTATCCACGGTTTTTAGGTCCTGGTGAAACCGCTCACCTTGTTCTTCACTATAGGATCCCAGATTCTCTGAGAATTGATCGAGATGACTGTGGAGATAGTGCACTTTGATGGACATGTTACACCCTAAGTTTTTAAAATTATTTATCATGTTGTTAACAATTTCAGTGTAGTTACTTGACTTGTTATTTCCCAGAAAGTTCTTAGTAACTTCAACAAAGGAAGTCCACGCAAGTAGTTCCAAACTGGTCATTGAACTTATGGAATCAGTATCTTTTACTAACGTTCTTATTTGTGGGCCATCTAAAATACCCCCATTTATCTTTTCTATGTTCAGATTAGGGAATTTTTTAATTATATAGAAAAAACATTGCCCATTTTTATTTAATGCCTTTACAAATTGTTTCATTAAACCTAGCTTAATATGTAAGGGGGGCAATATGATCATAGTTTCTTCACACGATGTTTTGCGGGTAAAACAATTTGTTGGAACAGGTACTTCCTCCGAATGTAAGCCGACTGTAAGTCTGGATAAATCATTTTTTTCACATTAACTCCACGCAAATCAACACAGCAGAAATTGAAGTGATTTTTTGATTCTCTCCATTGCATAGGCACTTCGAACCTCATACGCCTTCTTTTACCATTGAACCACTGTCTCAAGTGTTCATAGCACATTTTACAAACAATTTGAGGTATCCACGGTTTGTTTTCCTTTTCAACTTCCAACTTAAAGTAAGAAACATAAGCGCTTTTTACAAAATCTATCGTAGGTTTCCTGAATTTTTTTACCGTGTATTCCCCACAAATGTAACAAAACACATTTGGCTCATTGAGACAACTTCTTCGAGACGAAGACATGATAATAAAATGAATTAATTTACAGATAAGTACTAATAAGTGCTCACAAATGTACTAATTATATCAAAATTAAAAAAGTAAAGGTAGTTACATATCTACACGTAGGAAAAAATAAATAAAAATATTTTAAGTGTTGCCAATGCATACATAAAACAAAACTAAAAACGATATCTCAGCACCAACTTTTTTTTTTTTAATTTGTAGACCTGTGTAATCTATCTCAATTTTTAATTTTGTATACAAACAGATTATATAATTTTTGTGTGTATAACGATTATATCTAGTTAAATAGGTATCCAAGTCAATAAGAGTACAATTATTATATTACTTACAATTAAGTTCATTTTATAATTAAGAAGTCCTATATTTAAATACCTGTTTGACTGGATTTTTAATAAGAACACTTGTTTACACTTCCTAAGTTTGTCTAAGGTATTGCTCAAATTGGTAAAAACAGAATAAGGATCGCGATCATGAGTACCAATTCCAAGAATAGCATAGTCTTTGTTACCTAAACTAGAAAAGTCACTATAACTATGTAATATTTCCATTGAAGTCGCATTAGGCTTGATTGTAGACACAACTGTGTATTTATTTGATCCAAGTTCCAATAATTTGGTAGATAGGCCACATAGTTTTTGGTCTCCTAATACTATGATTTTATTTTTCTGGTTATATGTGGGATCTATATTACAATTTATTGAAGAATGTTTTGTAGTCGTACATATATTTTCTAGATTTTGAGACAGTCCAATATCAATGTTTGATTTATTCTTTGAAATTTTCTCATAGTTTAAGTTTTGTATTCTAATCTCACTGACACTATCTTTGTTGTTAATTATTTTTGTATTTTTTGGTGTAGAACACTTGTAGTTTTTATTTTTAGTATAACTCTTATACGGTGTGGTTTTAGCTACTTGTTTCAATATTACAATATTTTTGGATTGTTCTTCGTTTATTTTACGTAAAGAATTATTTTCTAATATTCTGCAGTTCTGGATTTCGTTGTGCGCACTTTCTAATTGACACCTAAGAGAATTTATTTCTTCCTGCAATTCCTTATTGACACTGTCGCTAACAGCTGATAAATCCGGCAAACTTCTAGCCAAGTAGTCCGAGGTGGTTGTCTCAAAAGATTCGATTGACGCGTTCGACATCGACGATACATTTTTCCTTCTCAAAGTGACATTTTCAAAAGAAAAATACATTGCAACGTTTATGGGTACTAAAAGAAATATATTAAAAGTTATTAATACTACGAAAGTGTAATAAAGGGGAAAAAATATAACTAATACTTCCCCGGTTTTCCGTTTAAGAATTTGAAACTTTCTTCTTTGTTTAAAAAAAGGTTATACCGACGTTACTGTCGATCAATATTATAAACTTTGTTTCTTCAATTTTTGATAATTATTATTAAAATCTATTATATCACAACGTTATTTGCCAATTTTTATTTTATTGTACTTTTATTACATAAATATATTTATAAATTAAGTAAAAATTAAAACATCTGATCTAATTAGCTTTTGACAGGTTGAGTCAGTGTTGCCAGAGAAAAAGTCAAAAGTCGACAATAGCAATGTAGTCCCATCTTTCGTCCTTAAGAGCATGTGTCAGAGGCCTAGTAGCATATCAAAGCAGTCAAGAATAACGACGTTAATAAGTCGGCGATTGCTAAACATCTACAGCTGTAGTCGGGCCGTAATCACTGGATGGAATTTCATAGGCCACGCGTATTTTCGACAGAACGCCATATTACATTCCACGGCTAGTGAAAGAAGCCATTGAAATCAAAAAACATCCAAATTTCAACCGGGAAGACGCACGTAACACGTCCTTGATAAGTTTTCTTGGCACGTATTGATTTTTGAAAAGCTGTATATTTTGGAAACGATGATCGATTTGATCTTTCAAATGGCATTCAACTCAATTTAAATATTGCTTTAGCTAAAAAATCGGTAGGTTCAAAAATTTCGAAGCAATGTCAAAAAAACATTTTCGTCTATGATAGATCCCAAACAAATTTACCGATTTTTATCCAATTAACGGTACTTGGCGCAGTTTTTAAAGGAGAAACGATGATAAGATTTTGAAGTCAATCGGTATATTAGCCTGAAAGTTATTTCCAAAATATTAAGTAACTTTGCTAAAGAAAACGTAATTTTAATATTTGAAAAGTTGTAACCTTTGAAAATAAGGTTCGGTTTTGATTTTTAAAAGGGCATTCGACGTAATTTTTATAGTATTAAAATATCGTAGAATACCAAAAAATAATTGGTTGAAATATTTCGAAGTTATGTCGAAAAAACACTTTTTTCAAAATTTTCGTCAACGATTACTTCCAAACGAATAAACTGATTTTGAGGCAATTTATGCATTAGATGTATTTTTTTGAGGAATAGTTTTTGTACTCAATCGGTACATTAATCTGGAAGTTATTAAAAAAAAATTGTTTCGTCACAATTTGTTTAGGGTATTTTCAAAATTTCTCAAAATCTCTTAGGCCCATTTGGTACAAAATTTCAGGAAGTATAAGTTGAGCGAAATCCAATCGAATGCCACCAACCGCGTTTCAATCGGTCCAGGCGTTCAAAACTTATGAGTTGTTGACACACACACACACTCACACACACACACTCACACACACACATACATACAGACATACTGACGTCATCGCGAAAATAGTCGAAAATGGTTCCTAAGCCCACAAAACGCGGACATATGGTGAAAACTCCATTTTTGAAAATCGGAGCAAAATCAGTAACCTTCCTATCTACATACGTAGTGGGAAGTTAAAAAGTACAAGTGTTTTAATAGATTAATATTGTATTAAACTGGAGTGAATGAAAATGAATTAAACAAAATAAAACTACTACGCCAAAGCTTAAACCTAAAAGTGCGATATTTTTTTAGTAAAATGTACCACTAAAGGGCACAGATCGTCGCCTAGTGTAGCTTTGTAGCATTTTTACTCGTTATTTGACCCTCCCGTTGGTCGAGTGGTTAGCGACCCTGACTACGCAATCAACGGGGCTCGGGTTCGATCCCCGACGGGGACAAGCATTTGTGTGATGAGCGTAAATGTTTGTATTTCTGGGTTTAGGTGTTTATTATATATATTCTGGTATTTATATATTATGTATTTCTATGTATTAGTATCGTTGACTAACACCCATAACACAAGCAAATATTTGCTTACTTTGGGGTTAGATCAGTAAGTGTAGTTTGTCCCGTGAATATTTATTTATTATTATTATTTATTTATTTTTATAATAGATGGCGTTAGCAGTAATAAAATTCTAATACAAAATGTATTTTCTATTTTTTTAATGTTTATGAAATAGCATTTTAATGGTAGATAATATATCTAGACATGAATTTAAACCACCACGTCAAAGCCCAAACCTTAAAGTGGGATACTTTTTCAGGAAAATGTACCACAAAAGTGCATAGAAAGTCGCCTAGTGTAGGGCTCGCTTCGCTCGCCATAATTATACTGGCTGTTGCCCAAGACTTCGTCCGCGCGGACTTAACATCAAAACCAGTTAAATGTTCCTTGAGCTGTTGCTGTTGCTCGTGCAGTTGTTCCCGTAGCTTTTCTTGTTGTTGTTCCTGTAGCTTTAGTTGTCGCTCTTCCTGTAGCTGTTGATGTTGCTGAAGTTGTTCCCGTAGCTTTTCTTGTTGTTGTTCCTGTAGCTTTAGTTGTTGTTGTTCCTGAAGGTGTTGATGCTGCTGCAGTTGTTGAATAGCTGCCAGGATGACAGAAAGATCCTGACATATAATAGAGCCTGACAAAAAAGTGACCTATCAGCAGATTCTGACGAGCTTAGGCATTGGTATGAGTGAAATGTGCAAAATCCTCTATGAACATTTAGCGGTCAGCAAGCTTGGCGCCCCGTGGATACCTCATAATTTGACCGAATCCCAAAAACTCCGTGGTGTTAATTGGTGCCGCGCCTGTGTTACGGGTGACGAAAGTTGCATCTAATGTTATGATCTGGAAACCGAAAGTCAGTCAGCTCATTGGGTGTTTCCTTTCGAGGAGTTGCCAACCAAAGTGAAAAGAAGTCGAAGAGTGGAAAAAAAGCCTCGTTCTTTGGAAGGACAGTCATTGTGTGACAATTGTTATAAGAAGATCAAAAACCAGTTACTGCTGAGCTTTTGCAAGCAAACACTATTGTTTGCCACTTGTCTTGGAAAAAGTTCGGGAAAACTGCCTTGCAGTAGAATCCTCCTTTACCATGACAACACCTCGTCGCACACCGCCGAGCGAACAATCGCCTATTTATCGAAGTCAGACGTGGTATTCTGAGTCACCCGCCCTATAGCCCCGACCTCGCACCTTGCGAATTTTATTTAACACCAAAAATAAAAACAAAAACATAGAGGAAAACATTTTATGGACAACAAGGTAGCAATGACTGCGTTTCAAAAGGCCGTCGAAGATATCCCTTACGACGAGTGTGCAAAGTTCTTTTCTCAGGAGTTCCATCGAATGCAGTGATTTATTGACGTGAATAGACACTATTTTGAATAATAAAATTAATAACTTGCTAATTTGCTTAGTTTTTGTTTTGTAAGAACTTTCAGTTTGACCCTCGTATAATCAGCAACATAGGTTTCTGTTAAATTAGAAGGCGTATGAGTATAGATAAGAGATCGAGCAAACTAAGACGGAACGGGGCGGACCATATCGTAACAAAAATTCTAGTGTAGCATATTAGGACGGACCGCAGGAGGGTGGAGCAGACCACATCACATTCCGTATTCCTACCAAAATGTTATTCTTCTATCAAAACCGGACTCTCCATGACCCGTTTGCGTAATATCGTGGAGTTCTCTGGCCATATTGCCTCAAAAGATGTTTGTTTATATTTGTTTATATCATAAGATAGCAAACAAGCAGATGGGTCTCCTGATAGAAAGAGTCAACCATCGCCTATAGACGCCAAAGACGCCTCCTTTCATCGACTTTGCCAGTTACAATTAACTGCTCAATATAATGTTTATCTAGGTGGTAGAGTTCTGCATTGTCTCGCCGGGGTCTGGTATCACCGCCTTGCCTATTCCTGCCGCAATAGCGTCAGTGCTCGTCTCTGTCGTGTTCAGGTTTGGAGGGTAGGGTAGCCAGTAAACTTATGCATGTTGCATTTAAGACCTCGTCACAAGATAGCAACAACAGTTTAGCACCTTTGGTGTCTATAGGCGACCCATCCATTCCATCAGGAGACCCAACTGCTTGTTTGGTATCTTAACTTATAAAGCTTATCCTAAAAAAATCAGGTGGACTCCACTGCGTTTTTAGATATACCTCTAGATAAAATTACAATACTGTAAGAATTATATACTTTAGTTACTTCCACCGCACCATTTCATATATGGGATTTTTCGATGGGGAAATTCTGCTGAAATAAAAGCTATATTTGTTTTGCAGAAAAAGCTGTTAGATGAACTAACAATCTTTACCCGAGGGCTTACATTTACAACAGAGAAAAAGTCAAAAAAATAATATTGTTGAGAACTTAAGACCTGTCCTTCCAAAGAACGAGGCTTTTTTTCCACTCTTCGACTTCTTTTCACTTTGGTTGGCAACTCCTCGAAAGGAAACACCCAATGAGCTGACTGACTTTCGGTTTCCAGATCATAACATTAGATGCAACTTTCGTCACCCGTAACACAGGCGCGGCACCAATTAACACCACGGAGTTTTTGGGATTCGGTCAAATTATGAGGTATCCACGGGGCGCCAAGCTTGCTGACCGCTAAATGTTCATAGAGGATTTTGCACATTTCACTCATACCAATGCCTAAGCTCGTCAGAATCTGCTGATAGGTCACTTTTTTGTCAGGCTCTATTATATGTCAGGATCTTTCTGTCATCCTGGCAGCTATTCAACAACTGCAGCAGCATCAACACCTTCAGGAACAACAACAACTAAAGCTACAGGAACAACAACAAGAAAAGCTACGGGAACAACTTCAGCAACATCAACAGCTACAGGAAGAGCGACAACTAAAGCTACAGGAACAACAACAAGAAAAGCTACGGGAACAACTGCACGAGCAACAGCAACAGCTCAAGGAACATTTAACTGGTTTTGATGTTAAGTCCGCGCGGACGAAGTCTTGGGCAACAGCCAGTATAATTATGGCGAGCGAAGCGAGCCCTACACTAGGCGACTTTCTATGCACTTTTGTGGTACATTTTCCTGAAAAAGTATCCCACTTTAAGGTTTGGGCTTTGACGTGGTGGTTTAAATTCATGTCTAGATATATTATCTACCATTAAAATGCTATTTCATAAACATTAAAAAAATAGAAAATACATTTTGTATTAGAATTTTATTACTGCTAACGCCATCTATTATAAAAATAAATAAATAATAATAATAAATAAATATTCACGGGACAAACTACACTTACTGATCTAACCCCAAAGTAAGCAAATATTTGCTTGTGTTATGGGTGTTAGTCAACGATACTAATACATAGAAATACATAATATATAAATACCAGAATATATATAATAAACACCTAAACCCAGAAATACAAACATTTACGCTCATCACACAAATGCTTGTCCCCGTCGGGGATCGAACCCGAGCCCCGTTGATTGCGTAGTCAGGGTCGCTAACCACTCGACCAACGGGAGGGTAGTAGTAGGGATTCGTTGGTTCCCGACCACCCGGGTCGTTGGGTCTGGATCCCTGTTTCTGTCCCACCTGTGTTTCTGACCCACTTGGTGGTCGGTCAAAACTAAAAAAAAAAAAAAAAAAAAAAAAAATTTGGTGTCAAAATGGGGGTTTCCGGGTACGCCCGATCGATTGCAAGCATCCGTTTTTTGATATCTCGCACGGTTGCAAAGTTAGCATTCCTGGCTCTCCTTCGTTATCTAATCACCTCATTATCATTAAGCTCGAACGCCCGTCACACAATCGCACTATTAAAAGCTCATTAGGACGTCTCGCATTGCGTATCACTTGCAACTAATGAATATGGAATAAAATAAATATCATCAAGCTGATTCCCGTGTCGAGAAGGCAGAGCGAGCGTCTTAACGTTCCACTGCGATTCACCTGTTCAGCGGACAAAAGCACGATTATGGCGATCATTCTATTATCATTTTAGCAGCCTGTAAGACTTTTACTTTTTTTTTTCATAGTAATTTATATCATTAACATCGTGAGTACTGACTAGTTGGTGAGTTCTGCAACGTCTCGACCAGGTTGAGTACCACCACCTTGACCCATCTTATTACATACATCATCAGTGCTAGTCGCTGTGGTGGTGCTATTATTACTGGGTCTGTGTGCTTATTAAATATATTCCAGTACTTGTATGCATGTAAAAAAGTATCTTCACGGCCATATCCCCGAAGAGGTAGACAGAGGTACAACTAATGCTCCACGATTAGCCGAAGATACTAAGTTCCACAACGTGATAGGTGACAATCCCGACCCAGGAATCGAACCTAGGACCTCATGTGGCAAGCATCGTCACCGCACCATTATGCCGCAGAGGTGATTTGTTTGAATGTATTTATTTAGTGTTGTTGACAAACACCCATATTGCATGATGTCTGGGCTAGCAGGATCGGTCACTTCCGGTATCAAAAGCTTCACATGCTCTTAAGGTATGTGGGTGTTTCGCAATACACAAGTATGAACTTCACTAACGATTCATTGGAATGTTGTATCATAATTGCTAATGCGAATGTGATGAGCAACAAGATTTGTAACAGAACGTGTTCGCTAATGTTAATTGCTTAAAACTTCCTATATAAACCTTGGATGAAAGCACATCTACAATATATCAAATAATTATTTTAACAGAGATAGTGCTACATTATTGTAACGTGTGTGTGTGTGTTATTGTGTTCACGTGCTACTTCGATAATATGGATGTAAGTATCTCATTTATTGCTCTTATAATATCTTATATATTAAATATGTGTAATGAATGTAGATATAATATTTTTGTCGTTTCATATTTTTACAATATTATTCATGTATTTCACCGGAGAGGAAAGTATACTTGTATGATGAACGTACACATATTTTTTCAGATTTGGTTAGAAAATAATATTTATACCTACATGCACACACAGAAATGATGTATGTGTTAAATCTATACATATGTGTACTACATGTATACTGAACAGAAATTTTATTCAGTCGTTAAGGCGTGTAAGAACTTGTAACAAATATACACGCACAAACTTTAGATTTATAACATAGTATTAGGATTTTACGTTAGCTATGTCGTAGTGTCTAATATTCGGTATTATGTCCTTTACAGAATTCCTCGAGCATCCTTGAAGAGAACACTTTAAAACATTATTATTATCCACTGTCTGACGACGACGAGTCAGATTTACAATTGACACAGCCATTGAAAATAAAAAGAACACGTAGCAGCAGCAGTTTGGACGACCTATTTGAAAAGCCAGCCAAAAAGAAGAAAAAAATGTCGTCCTGCGTTGGAAGGGCGTCTCGAGATGGTGGAATGGCATACATATCAACCAATACCGACGATGGGGCGCAAGCCACACACTTTGTAAAAATAGAAGTTTACGATCTAAAAAAACTGGCGAGGATACCCCCAACTGATCATTGGAAACATGCAACCACTCGGATTAAATATTATGCGGCAAGTCATAGGCTCAACAAAATCAATGAAGTGATCTATGATATATCTAAGGAAATAGCCGATGCACCTGACGTAAAAAAATATCACTTCGACAAAAATACTTGATATTGTTCTTTCAATGACTGATTTTTTAAGTATGCTATTGTATAAAGTTTCAATGTAATTAGAGATAATAATGTGATTGGTGATTAATTTTAGTCATCAGTTAACAATTTTAAAAGAATTTTAAAGGTCTTTAGTTAATGAAGTGGGCGTGGAAAGGTGCCATATATATAACAGCGTTGCACTAAACAAGTGCTATTATTGTATATTTTAACGCAGTTGTCGTACAACCAACTGTAAAAATGTCTTTTATAAAAAGTTTATATTTTGAATTAAGTAACGATACTTTAGTTGAGTCACTATATGATTCGTGCTACGATGCTGAACTATATGAAATATGTTGCAAAGTAGAGAAGGAACAAGCTCAATGTAAACGTAAATCTGAAGATAATTATCAAAATGGCAATCATGAAAAACATCGCCGAATCAATGAAGATGAGTTTTGTCATGGTCACCGAAATAGATCACAGCCTTTCGTTGACTCTCAATATTTAGACTCAGAACTCTACAACATGTGTGAAACTATTGAAAGGTAAACGCAATTTATTGTTATATGAAATATTATTATTTATATACCCGCTATATGCAGTTTCTAAATTATTAATAAATTTTCAGTACTTTCATCCAAGTGGGTTGTGGAGAACCAGGTGCAATACCATCTACATCTAAAGATCATACATTTCATAATATAGAGACGTCGATTCAAGAATGTACACCATCTACTGTGAAAATGATGAAGTGTACTACTTGCAACGTTAATGTAAAAAAAAGGTACTTTTCCAATCATGTTAATAGTCATTTACATAAAAATAACTTATTTAAATTGAAACACTCCTTGGAAAACGTAGATATAATTGAAACTGCATTTAAAGACCGATTACTAACATATAGGATAGGTACGAATTCTTCCAAGGATTTTACAACCCCGGAATTATATTTTTCTTCAATCAATAACAGTGTTGTGCAACTACTCTCCGAATGTATAAAACAATTTACTACATTTAAGGTTAATTTTATATTGCGGGGGAGTTTTATTCAGCAAACGAAAGATTTAAAAAATTCATTTGATTTTCAGACTTCCAACTATATTGTTTGTATGAGTACTGATGTTAATGAACTAATTACATCTGTTTATAGTATCTTAACCAATAAGATTAGTGAATTTGAAAGGAAAGATAGTGGTTGGAGCCTTCAACACCTGACCGAATTAGATTTGAATGTAGGAAAGTTTAATCCCTGTCGGGGTAGTTCTTTTATTGAGCTGCCACGTGACATACGTTCTAAAAAGGCAGTTATTAATGTGAAAAACACAGATGTTCTTTGTTTCAAATGGGCAATTCTCTCCGCTTTATATCCTGCACAAAACCATTCTGATAGAGTCACTGCTTATAGCCAACACTCTAATAAATTAAAATTTAATCAAATAGCATTCCCAGTAAAATTACGTGATATTTCAAAATTTGAAATTTTAAATAATCTAAGCATTAATGTTTTTGGTTTAGAGTACAGTAAAAAAGAAAAAAAAAATATCGTAGTTGGGCCTTTACACCATACAAAACAACGTAGACCTGTTCACGTAAATTTATTGTTATTAACACATGGCAACACTAATCATTATTGCTACATTAAAAACTTATCTCGTTTATTGTCAAAACAAGTTACTAATCGAAACAATGCAATTTTTATTTGCGATGGGTGTTTACTATTCTTTACTAAGAAAGATGCTTTAATGAATCACCAAAAAAGTGACTGTATGCAAATCCGTACGGAAATTCCATCCGTAAATGCTTTAAGGAAGGATTGGTTTGGTACATTAACACACAGCAATAAGTTAAAATTTGAAAGCTATCACAAAAAACTAAAAATTCCATTTGTAATATATGCAGATTTCGAATCATTTTTAAAGCCAATTTATAGTTGTTCGAATAATCCATGTGCATCACACACAGAAAATGTACAGAAACATGATGTATATAGCTTTGGTTATTATATTAAATGTTCATATGATGATAGCATTTCAAAATATGTATCTTATAAAGGAAATGATTGTGAGTGTGTATTTATTCAGAGTTTAATTAAGGATTTAGAAAACATTATAGAACGTAACACTTTCCGCAAATCACCAAAACCACTATCTGAACAAAATGTAAACTTTACAACACATGATAGTAAATGTTACGTTTGTGATTTAGATTTAAATTGTGAAGATTTCACCGTGTATGATTCATATACCGGCGAATTTAAAGGTTTTGCACATACAATTTGTGGTAAGAAATATGTAACGCCTGACTTTGTACCAGTCATATTACATAACATGAGCCATTATGATGCTCACTTTATAGTCCGTGCTTTACACGTAGTTGAAGGTAACATTCAAGTAATACCACAAAACAAAGAAAAATACATATCTTTTTCAAAAACTATAAAGATCAACAATCGTAGTATTAGTATACGATTTATAGATTCTTTAAAGTTTATGTCCAGTAGTTTAGAAAAATTATCTCAAAACCTAAATAATGAACAATTTATTGAATTACGTAAAAACTTTCCAAATAATGAGGACTTTGTACGTGTAAAGCGAAAAGGAATTTATCCGTATGAACAAATGCAATCATTTCATTCTTTAAATTTAACAACGTTACCCCCTAAGGAAAGGTTTTATAATTCAATGTCCGATTCTAATGTGTCAGATGAAGATTATAAACATGCAAAGGACGTGTGGCAACATTTTAAATGTAAAAATATGGGTGATTATTCCGATCTATATTTAAAAACAGATGTTTTATTGCTGACCGATGTATTCGAGAATTTTAGAAATGTATGTTTAACTACTTACTATTTGGATCCATGTCACTATTACACAGCACCAGGGTTAAGTTGGGATGCCATGATGAAATTAACAAAAGTGGAATTGGAGTTATTAACAGACTTTGAGATAATTTCTTTTTTAAAATCAGGTATACGAGGTGGTATTTCACAGTGTAGTAATCGCTATGCTAAAGCAAACAATCAATACATGGAAGATTATAATAAGGAACAACCTGATTCCTATCTGATATATTTGGATGCCAATAATTTATATGGGTGGGCAATGTCACAATATCTTCCAATAAATAACTTTGAATGGGTAGATGTCAACACAAAATTCGATGTTTCTGACGATTCTGATTATGGATACATAGTAGAAGTAGATTTGGAATATCCTGAAAACCTACATGATACTCACTCAGATTTACCTTTATGTCCTGAACGTATTTGCACAGACCAATCTATTCACCCCAAATTAGTAACAAATTTAAATAATAAAACAAAATACGTAATTCATTACCGAAATCTTAAACAGTGTTTGTCACTGGGCTTAATACTTAAAAAGGTTCATAGAATTTTAAAATTTAGACAAAGTCCTTGGTTAAAACAATACATAGATCTTAACACATCTCTTCGAACTTTATCAAAAAATGAGTTTGAAAAAGATTTCTATAAGTTAATGAATAATTCAATATTTGGTAAAACGATGGAAAACATAGAAAAAAGAGTTGATGTTAAGTTACTTACCCATTGGGAAAATCTTGGAAAGACCCAAGGAGCTCAATCACTTATTGCACGTCCCGAATTTCATAGTCTTTCTATATTTTCCGAAAACTTAGTAGCTGTTCAACTCAAAAAGGTAAAACTTGAATACAATAAACCAATATATCTCGGATTTTGTATACTGGATATTTCAAAAACCTTAATGTTTGATTTTCATTACACCTATATGAAAAGTAAGTTTTTAAGCCCAAAATTACTATATACTGATACAGATAGTTTAATATACCAAATATATACGAAAAACTTTTACAGTGATATTAAACCAGATTTAGAAAAATATTTCGATACTTCAGATTACCCGGAAAATAATATTTATAATTATAACCTGATAAACAAGAAAAAAATCGGGGTTTTCAAAGATGAAAATAATGGGCAAATATTTCGTGAATTTGTTGGGTTGCGATCAAAAATGTATTCATTGATAGTTGATAATAAATTAATAACTAAAGCTAAGGGTGTTAATAAGAGTGTTACTAAGAAATTAACATTCAAAGATTTTGAGTCCTGTTTAATGAATAACACAATCAAATTAGCGGAAATGTATAGATTCAGATCGATTAAGCACATAGTTTTTACTCAAAAAATTAATAAGATTTGTTTGTCTTCTAATGATACTAAAAGGTATTTAATACCTAATTCAACAGACACCCTCGCATGGGGGCATTATTCAATAAGATAATTTAAAGAAATTGTAAATATTTTTGTTTGTAATTTGTAATAAATGTAACGTAGTTTTAAGTATTTTTAATATTTGTAACTGTAGTTTTAAGAATATAAACTCCGTAGCACTTAAGTGAAATGACATACTTTGTATAGTAATAAGTTTCTTTCTATAAAATAAATAAATAAATAAAATAATTTGTGTAAAAATATGTATAGTATAAATGTGTTCTGAGCAATAAATTTATTTGTATATAAAGACTCTGTTTTATTTCTTCATATGCCATTATAAATTATTGTTTATAAAGAGGTAGACGTTTAATATAATACGGAATAAAAATGATTCACTTTATTCATCCATTCACATCGATAGTGGCTGGACCTAGTGGATGTGGAAAGTCTAACTTTGTTTCAAATTTTTTGACTTACATAAAAGATATATGTGATGTCAAGTTTGATAAAATATTATGGTGTTATGATGAAATGCAACCACTTTATAATAGAATAGATGTGACATATATCCAAGGAATACCTGATATGAATATGTTTAATGGGAAACACCCTCAATTACTCATTATCGATGATCTTATGAGAGAATCGGATGGTCGTATAGTTGATATCTTCACGAAAGGAAGCCACCACAGAAATTTAAGTGTATTTTACATAACCCAAAACTTGTTCCATCAGGGCAGAGGTCAGAGAGATATTTCTCTAAATACCAGCTATCTCATATATTTCAAAAATCCTCGAGATAGGACACAAATAAAACATTTGGCCCGTCAGGTGTTTCCCGACAATCCAAAATTCGTGGAAGAATCTTACAGAGATGCTACTAATGAGCCTCATGGGTATTTGATGATAGATTTAAAACAAGCTACGAATGACGCATATCGGTTTAAGACGAAAATATTTCCCTTAAATGAACATTGTATAGTGTATGTACCGAAAAAAGGATTTAAATACGATTTGAACGATGAGATTCTTAATAGTATCCGATGAATGGTGTCGGTGAAACAGCGTCTACTGCAAAGTCCAGTAGAAAAATTTTATACACTTTTAAATCAAAATATCGCAAACTTTTAATACAATCTTACAGTGATAATGAATTAGATCTTATTTGTGAAAACCTTTATAAAATTTTTGATGGAAAACTTGCAGATGTCACTAAGTCTTCGGGTAACATTCTGCAGTGCAGTTGTTTTTTGATACCGTTTATAAACTATTTTACACCTTAAAATTTCTCAGTGTAGAGCTATGTCGAAAAGAGTGAAGACACATCAAGATTTATTAAGAGCTTTACATACACTGAAACCCAAACATCGTACAGCCTTATTAAAAGTCTGTAGCGATGAGGAAATAAACTGTATTTGTGAATGTATTTATAATGTTCTGAATGGTAAAATAATATTGAAGGAAACAGAAAAGTCTAAATTAAAGAAATATAAAAAGCTGTTGCGTTTGCTAGTGTCGAAGGGTAAACATAGGTTAAGAAAGCGAATCATTATACAGAAAGGTGGGGCTTTTCTTCCTATTATTCTTAGCACAGTATTAAGTGGATTATTGAATTACATAATAAATAAATAAAAACAAAATGGATACTACAAAGAAAATGATATTGATTGAACCAGACGCATTGGAGCGACTAAAGAAAAGAGAAAATATTTCTGATGATTCTTTGTCAAGATTAGACAAGGAAATGCAAAAAATATTAAAAAGTAAAATTGATGATCGTGAAAAATGGTCATTATACCTCCAAGAATTACAGAAATACTTACACTTAATACAAGAAGATAAAAAACCTTTAAAGTTACCTATCACAATTGAAGAAGTTAAAGACAACACAAGCGAGAAGCAGATGATTCCATTTGTAAAAGAGTTATCACCAGTTCAGGACGTACAGACACCGGAATCTCCGGATATATTACTAAAACACTACACGGCTGATTATTTGAAACGACTTATTCCTAAAACTTACAAAAAGAAAGGTAGCATTCTTTTAGATACTCTTTATAAAAATAACGATAAAATTTCCTGGAATGATGATGGTACTGTTGTGATCAACAAAGAACATTTACCTCAAAGCAATATAATAGATCTCATAAATATAACTCTCCGACCCTTAAAATATAAACCTGATGGGTGGGAAAAGTTTGCAAAAGCATTAAAAGATATTAAAGTACCACTAATATGTGTTGGTAATCCTGAAATAAATAAATTCATGAATGAATTGTATGTAGAAGATTTTCGTCTTAATACTCCTACAAAACTAAATACACCGAAATTATCTAAACCAGGAAGAAAAATAGATTGGGAAAGATGGACACCTTATTAGATATACATAGTACTTACTATGATATAGCAAATCCGGCGGGATATAGTAGTGTAAATGCATTAACTAGAGCAATGAAAGGTAAAATGAATCGAAAACAAGTTCAAGAATGGCTGCAAAAACAGGAAACTTATACTCTTCATAAACCTATAAAAAGAAAATTTCCAAGAAACAGATATATCTTATCAAACTTAAATGAACTCTGGCAAGTAGATTTAAGTGATATGAGAAAGTATAGTCAATATAATGATGGTTATAATTATATTTTGTGTGTTATTGATGTATTTAGTAAATATGCATTTGTTAGACCCTTAATTAAAAAGAATTCACAATCAATAAAAAATTGTTTTGAGAGCATATTTTGCGAGGCAAAGGCCACACCTAGTCACATACAATCGGATAAGGGAACCGAATTCGTATCAAAAGATGTAAGACAATATTTAATGAATAAGAATATTAATTATTACACAACGAATAACCCTGATATTAAGGCTAGTATAGTGGAAAGGTTTCAGAGAACTCTCAAAACGAAAATGTGGCGATACTTCACCCACAAAAATACATATAGATACATAGATATATTGCAAGAATTAGTCTATTCCTATAATTATAGTTTTCATTCGACTATAAAAATGCGCCCAGTTGATGTTAATTTTAATAATATAATGACTGTATGGCGTAATATCAACGAAGGACGATTACAGGGGAAAAAAATGGTACACAATAATCAGGATCCAAAATTAAGTATAGGCGACTACGTTAGAATTACTAAATATAAGCATATATTTAAAAAAGGCTATGAGACTAATTGGAGTGATGAAATTTTTATAGTGGCCTCGGTAAAACGTAAGCCTGTATTGATTTATACCATAAAAGATATTCTAAACGAGGGAATTGTAGGTACATTTTATGAGAATGAATTACAAAAAGTTTCTTATGACCCCACATCGTATTTTAAAATTGATAAAATAATAGGTTCACGTTATTCTGGAATCAGAAAAGAAGTGCTTGTGAAGTGGGTAGGTTATCCGAATAAATTTAATACTTGGGTTCCTATATCAAATTTAAAGAAAATATAATGGATAATAGTTTTTATTTAACGTTACTTAGTAACAGCTCCATGGGCTACTTTCCAGAAAACACAACAGCAAACTTCTTCACTAAACTACCTAAAACTATTAAGCTAGAAGGAGAATGGGTGGTCGGTCTAGTTGAATGTCACTATCCGTGTAGTATGTTAAATGTACAGGATCATGAAAATGTAGTATACATTTCTAAAAAAGTATATTTACCCGATTCAAAAACAGATTATGCTAACGTTGAATATAAATCCCATATACCAGCAACAAACTACGAAAATATTAGTAACTTCTTAAACGCATTCAATGCAAATCCTTTATTAAATGGGAAAGTAAAGTTTCAACACGATGAAATATCAAGACTTGTCGCCGTAACAAATATGACAAGTAACATTACTCGAATAACAGCTAACCCCAAATTGTCACTTCAACTTGGGTTCGAACCCAATACAAATTTTGTTAGGCAGAATATTGGTAAGTATCCAATAAACTTACATTTAGGTCTACCGTCACAACTATTTATTTACTCCGATATAGTACATCCACAGATAATAGGAGATGTAATGTCATCTTTACTGAGAATAATTCCATTAGATCCTACGAAATATATTTATGGAGCCTACAAAATTAATGTATTTTCTCCTGCACACTATCTTCCTGTTTTACGTAGGGAATTTGATGTGATAGAAATTGATATAAGAACGAGCATTGGTGAAAGAGTACCATTTCAATTTGGAACCTCATGTATTAAGCTTCATTTCAAAAAAATAAGTTCTTAATATTACATTAAATATATAAAAATGGTATGTCCCTATCATCACTATTACTCTGCACAAGCAGGATCTGGTGTAGGTATAATTTATAAAGGAACACCATATCAACGTGGACATGGCATAGGGAGTTTTCTAGGGGGTTTATTTAGGTCAGTATTTCCAATTTTAAAAAGTGGCGCAAAGGTTCTTGGAAAAGAAGCATTAAACGCTGGAGTTGGTCTTCTAAGTGATTTGGTTGGAGCTCAACCTCTTGATGAATCGATAAAAACTCGATTCCGAACCGCTACTTCTAATTTAAAAAGAAAAGCTGATGAAAAACTCGACTCCATAATGGCAGGATCCGGTTATAAAAATAAAAGGCAAAGACTTAAGTCTATCACTCACAAGAAGACATCAAAACAAAGAAGAACTCTTAAAGGAGCTCTCAAAAATAAAAAAGATATTTTTGGAAATTAAAAATGGCGTTCCTACACAATAATTCTTGTGAATGTGTGAAATCAGAATTGGATATCTTTGCTTTACCGACAACACAAACAAGTATAGAGAGTGGTCAATGGATGCAATATCGTCCGATATCATCGCTAACTGATGATGGCCCTATCGAGTTTTTAATACCTGGTGCTGGTGATGAATATATTGACTTATCACACACAATGATTAGTATCAGTGCACGAATAGAAAATATTGATTCATCAAGATTAGCTGTCGATGCCAATGTTGCACCTGTAAATAATTGGCTACACTCGCTTTTTAGTCAGTTGGATATTTATTTAAATCAGAAACTTGTTTCTCCACCAAATAACACATATGCATATCGTGCGTATATAGAAACTTTATTAAATTATGGTCCAGCAGCGAAAGCTTCCCATCTTACCTGTGGTTTATGGTATGAAGATACTCCAGGAAAGTTTACTTCGTGTGACGCAACTAACGAAGGATTTGCTAAGCGACAGCAACTATCAAAGCAGAGTTCAACTATTGAAATGATAGGTCATTTACATGGTGATATATTTAATCAAGGGAAATTTTTAGTTAATGGTATTGAAATGCGGTTAAAATTAGTTCGTTCGAAAGATTCTTTTAATCTCATATCGTCCACAGTAGAAAATAAATTCAAAGTTAATATAATAAATGCTTCGCTCATAATCCGTAAAGCAAGAATCAATCCATCAATATTACTTGCACACGAAAAAGTACTAGCAACAACCACAGCTAAGTACCCAGTTGCTAGAGCTGAAGTAAAAGTATTAACTATTCCATCTGGTGTTCAAGGGAAAGTTCTTGATAATGTATTTCTTGGGCAAATGCCTAAAAGGTGTATTATAGGATTCGTTAGCAATAAAGCATTTAATGGCAGTTTCGAAACGAATCCCTTCGATTTTAAACACAACAACCTCAATCTGCTTAGTGTATATGTAGATGGACAGCAAATACCACCGAAAACATTAACTCCCAATTTTTCCGACAATGCTTTTACCAGCGTTTATCATACATTATTCTCTGGGACCGGTATACACTTTTTAAATGAAGGTAATTCGATATCTAAAGAAGCTTTTGCAAACGGGTACTGTCTAATGGCTTTTGATATGACTCCAGACTTAAGTGCAAACTCTACAACTCATTGGAATTTAGTAAAACGTGGAAGTGTTAGAATAGAAGTACGGTTTGAAGGTACTTTGTCATCAACTGTAAATTGTATAGTATATGCAGAATTTGATAATGTTATAGAAATAAACAAAAATAGAGAGGTTATTATAGATTATAATAGCTAATCTTAATTTTAATTAATTTATGAAATAGTACTTATATATTATATTGCTAGTGTATTTACTGTCAATTTCATTCAGCATATCTTTAAAAATAGACGCTTTTAAAAATTAAATCCTATGATGGATTCTATAGAAATCCAAAAGTTTCTGGATATGGTTAATGGTAGCTTAAAGCTTAATGTTTTTGCAGCTAATCGTATACCAGTACATGTTAGCTTACCCTTTTATTCTATATCAAATTTAGATCCTGATACAAAGCCTGGTTCTCATTGGGTAGCAATATGCATTGATAAACATGGTGTTGGGGAATATTTTGATTCTTTCGGGAGAAAGCCAACTGGTTATCATGAGTCATTTTTGGTAACAAATTGTAAGAAGTGGAATTATAATAATAAAGTAATTCAAAATTGTTTTAGTTCTATGTGTGGAATTTACTGTCTAGTTTTTATATATTTCAGATATTATGGAGTATGTATGTTTAACTTCACTAATATGTTTACTACTAATACTGTTATTAATGATAAAATTGTAAATAATTTGTTTAAATACTTTTTCTGTAATAAAATATAATTGATAAAGAAATTTCGTTGTATTATTTTACCCTGTATGTCATAGGAATACAAAAAAAAACAAATGGGATAACAAAAATAAAATCTTTATTTAAGTATTCAAGTATTAATCACATTATTATCTCTAATTACATTGAAACTTTATACAATAGCATACTTAAAAAATCAGTCATTGAAAGAACAATATCAAGTATTTTTGTCGAAGTGATATTTTTTTACGTCAGGTGCATCGGCTATTTCCTTAGATATATCATAGATCACTTCATTGATTTTGTTGAGCCTATGACTTGCCGCATAATATTTAATCCGAGTGGTTGCATGTTTCCAATGATCAGTTGGGGGTATCCTCGCCAGTTTTTTTAGATCGTAAACTTCTATTTTTACAAAGTGTGTGGCTTGCGCCCCATCGTCGGTATTGGTTGATATGTATGCCATTCCACCATCTCGAGACGCCCTTCCAACGCAGGACGACATTTTTTTCTTCTTTTTGGCTGGCTTTTCAAATAGGTCGTCCAAACTGCTGCTGCTACGTGTTCTTTTTATTTTCAATGGCTGTGTCAATTGTAAATCTGACTCGTCGTCGTCAGACAGTGGATAATAATAATGTTTTAAAGTGTTCTCTTCAAGGATGCTCGAGGAATTCTGTAAAGGACATAATACCGAATATTAGACACTACGACATAGCTAACGTAAAATCCTAATACTATGTTATAAATCTAAAGTTTGTGCGTGTATATTTGTTACAAGTTCTTACACGCCTTAACGACTGAATAAAATTTCTGTTCAGTATACATGTAGTACACATATGTATAGATTTAACACATACATCATTTCTGTGTGTGCATGTAGGTATAAATATTATTTTCTAACCAAATCTGAAAAAATATGTGTACGTTCATCATACAAGTATACTTTCCTCTCCGGTGAAATACATGAATAATATTGTAAAAATATGAAACGACAAAAATATTATATCTACATTCATTACACATATTTAATATATAAGATATTATAAGAGCAATAAATGAGATACTTACATCCATATTATCGAAGTAGCACGTGAACACAATAACACACACACACACGTTACAATAATGTAGCACTATCTCTGTTAAAATAATTATTTGATATATTGTAGATGTGCTTTCATCCAAGGTTTATATAGGAAGTTTTAAGCAATTAACATTAGCGAACACGTTCTGTTACAAATCTTGTTGCTCATCACATTCGCATTAGCAATTATGATACAACATTCCAATGAATCGTTAGTGAAGTTCATACTTGTGTATTGCGAAACACCCACATACCTTAAGAGCATGTGAAGCTTTTGATACCGGAAGTGACCGATCCTGCTAGCCCAGACATCATGCAATATGGGTGTTTGTCAACAACACTAAATAAATACATTCAAACAAATCACCTCTGCGGCATAATGGTGCGGTGACGATGCTTGCCACATGAGGTCCTAGGTTCGATTCCTGGGTCGGGATTGTCACCTATCACGTTGTGGAACTTAGTATCTTCGGCTAATCGTGGAGCATTAGTTGTACCTCTGTCTACCTCTTCGGGGATATGGCCGTGAAGATACTTTTTTACATGCATACAAGTACTGGAATATATTTAATAAGCACACAGACCCAGTAATAATAGCACCACCACAGCGACTAGCACTGATGATGTATGTAATAAGATGGGTCAAGGTGGTGGTACTCAACCTGGTCGAGACGTTGCAGAACTCACCAACTAGTCAGTACTCACGATGTTAATGATATAAATTACTATGAAAAAAAAAAGTAAAAGTCTTACAGGCTGCTAAAATGATAATAGAATGATCGCCATAATCGTGCTTTTGTCCGCTGAACAGGTGAATCGCAGTGGAACGTTAAGACGCTCGCTCTGCCTTCTCGACACGGGAATCAGCTTGATGATATTTATTTTATTCCATATTCATTAGTTGCAAGTGATACGCAATGCGAGACGTCCTAATGAGCTTTTAATAGTGCGATTGTGTGACGGGCGTTCGAGCTTAATGATAATGAGGTGATTAGATAACGAAGGAGAGCCAGGAATGCTAACTTTGCAACCGTGCGAGATATCAAAAAACGGATGCTTGCAATCGATCGGGCGTACCCGGAAACCCCCATTTTGACACCAAATTTTTTTTTTTTTTTTTTTTTTTTTAGTTTTGACCGACCACCAAGTGGGTCAGAAACACAGGTGGGACAGAAACAGGGATCCAGACCCAACGACCCGGGTGGTCGGGAACCAACGAATCCCTACTACTGAGGGTCAAATAACGAGTAAAAATGCTACAAAGCTACACTAGGCGACGATCTGTGCCCTTTAGTGGTACATTTTACTAAAAAAATATCGCACTTTTAGGTTTAAGCTTTGGCGTGGTAGTTTTATTTTGTTTAATTCATTTTCATTCACTCCAGTTTAATACAATATTAATCTATTAAAACACTTGTACTTTTTAACTTCCCACTACGTATGTAGATAGGAAGGTTACTGATTTTGCTCCGATTTTCAAAAATGGAGTTTTCACCATATGTCCGCGTTTTGTGGGCTTAGGAACCATTTTCGACTATTTTCGCGATGACGTCAGTATGTCTGTATGTATGTGTGTGTGTGAGTGTGTGTGTGTGAGTGTGTGTGTGTGTCAACAACTCATAAGTTTTGAACGCCTGGACCGATTGAAACGCGGTTGGTGGCATTCGATTGGATTCCGCTCAACTTATACTTCCTGAAATTTTGTACCAAATGGGCCTAAGAGATTTTGAGAAATTTTGAAAATACCCTAAACAAATTGTGACGAAACAATTTTTTTTTAATAACTTCCAGATTAATGTACCGATTGAGTACAAAAACTATTCCTCAAAAAAATACATCTAATGCATAAATTGCCTCAAAATCAGTTTATTCGTTTGGAAGTAATCGTTGACGAAAATTTTGAAAAAAGTGTTTTTTCGACATAACTTCGAAATATTTCAACCAATTATTTTTTGGTATTCTACGATATTTTAATACTATAAAAATTACGTCGAATGCCCTTTTAAAAATCAAAACCGAACCTTATTTTCAAAGGTTACAACTTTTCAAATATTAAAATTACGTTTTCTTTAGCAAAGTTACTTAATATTTTGGAAATAACTTTCAGGCTAATATACCGATTGACTTCAAAATCTTATCATCGTTTCTCCTTTAAAAACTGCGCCAAGTACCGTTAATTGGATAAAAATCGGTAAATTTGTTTGGGATCTATCATAGACGAAAATGTTTTTTTGACATTGCTTCGAAATTTTTGAACCTACCGATTTTTTAGCTAAAGCAATATTTAAATTGAGTTGAATGCCATTTGAAAGATCAAATCGATCATCGTTTCCAAAATATACAGCTTTTCAAAAATCAATACGTGCCAAGAAAACTTATCAAGGACGTGTTACGTGCGTCTTCCCGGTTGAAATTTGGATGTTTTTTGATTTCAATGGCTTCTTTCACTAGCCGTGGAATGTAATATGGCGTTCTGTCGAAAATACGCGTGGCCTATGAAATTCCATCCAGTGATTACGGCCCGACTACAGCTGTAGATGTTTAGCAATCGCCGACTTATTAACGTCGTTATTCTTGACTGCTTTGATATGCTACTAGGCCTCTGACACATGCTCTTAAGGACGAAAGATGGGACTACATTGCTATTGTCGACTTTTGACTTTTTCTCTGGCAACACTGACTCAACCTGTCAAAAGCTAATTAGATCAGATGTTTTAATTTTTACTTAATTTATAAATATATTTATGTAATAAAAGTACAATAAAATAAAAATTGGCAAATAACGTTGTGATATAATAGATTTTAATAATAATTATCAAAAATTGAAGAAACAAAGTTTATAATATTGATCGACAGTAACGTCGGTATAACCTTTTTTTAAACAAAGAAGAAAGTTTCAAATTCTTAAACGGAAAACCGGGGAAGTATTAGTTATATTTTTTTCCCCTTTATTACACTTTCGTAGTATTAATAACTTTTAATATATTTCTTTTAGTACCCATAAACGTTGCAATGTATTTTTCTTTTGAAAATGTCACTTTGAGAAGGAAAAATGTATCGTCGATGTCGAACGCGTCAATCGAATCTTTTGAGACAACCACCTCGGACTACTTGGCTAGAAGTTTGCCGGATTTATCAGCTGTTAGCGACAGTGTCAATAAGGAATTGCAGGAAGAAATAAATTCTCTTAGGTGTCAATTAGAAAGTGCGCACAACGAAATCCAGAACTGCAGAATATTAGAAAATAATTCTTTACGTAAAATAAACGAAGAACAATCCAAAAATATTGTAATATTGAAACAAGTAGCTAAAACCACACCGTATAAGAGTTATACTAAAAATAAAAACTACAAGTGTTCTACACCAAAAAATACAAAAATAATTAACAACAAAGATAGTGTCAGTGAGATTAGAATACAAAACTTAAACTATGAGAAAATTTCAAAGAATAAATCAAACATTGATATTGGACTGTCTCAAAATCTAGAAAATATATGTACGACTACAAAACATTCTTCAATAAATTGTAATATAGATCCCACATATAACCAGAAAAATAAAATCATAGTATTAGGAGACCAAAAACTATGTGGCCTATCTACCAAATTATTGGAACTTGGATCAAATAAATACACAGTTGTGTCTACAATCAAGCCTAATGCGACTTCAATGGAAATATTACATAGTTATAGTGACTTTTCTAGTTTAGGTAACAAAGACTATGCTATTCTTGGAATTGGTACTCATGATCGCGATCCTTATTCTGTTTTTACCAATTTGAGCAATACCTTAGACAAACTTAGGAAGTGTAAACAAGTGTTCTTATTAAAAATCCAGTCAAACAGGTATTTAAATATAGGACTTCTTAATTATAAAATGAACTTAATTGTAAGTAATATAATAATTGTACTCTTATTGACTTGGATACCTATTTAACTAGATATAATCGTTATACACACAAAAATTATATAATCTGTTTGTATACAAAATTAAAAATTGAGATAGATTACACAGGTCTACAAATTAAAAAAAAAAAGTTGGTGCTGAGATATCGTTTTTAGTTTTGTTTTATGTATGCATTGGCAACACTTAAAATATTTTTATTTATTTTTTCCTACGTGTAGATATGTAACTACCTTTACTTTTTTAATTTTGATATAATTAGTACATTTGTGAGCACTTATTAGTACTTATCTGTAAATTAATTCATTTTATTATCATGTCTTCGTCTCGAAGAAGTTGTCTCAATGAGCCAAATGTGTTTTGTTACATTTGTGGGGAATACACGGTAAAAAAATTCAGGAAACCTACGATAGATTTTGTAAAAAGCGCTTATGTTTCTTACTTTAAGTTGGAAGTTGAAAAGGAAAACAAACCGTGGATACCTCAAATTGTTTGTAAAATGTGCTATGAACACTTGAGACAGTGGTTCAATGGTAAAAGAAGGCGTATGAGGTTCGAAGTGCCTATGCAATGGAGAGAATCAAAAAATCACTTCAATTTCTGCTGTGTTGATTTGCGTGGAGTTAATGTGAAAAAAATGATTTATCCAGACTTACAGTCGGCTTACATTCGGAGGAAGTACCTGTTCCAACAAATTGTTTTACCCGCAAAACATCGTGTGAAGAAACTATGATCATATTGCCCCCCTTACATATTAAGCTAGGTTTAATGAAACAATTTGTAAAGGCATTAAATAAAAATGGGCAATGTTTTTTCTATATAATTAAAAAATTCCCTAATCTGAACATAGAAAAGATAAATGGGGGTATTTTAGATGGCCCACAAATAAGAACGTTAGTAAAAGATACTGATTCCATAAGTTCAATGACCAGTTTGGAACTACTTGCGTGGACTTCCTTTGTTGAAGTTACTAAGAACTTTCTGGGAAATAACAAGTCAAGTAACTACACTGAAATTGTTAACAACATGATAAATAATTTTAAAAACTTAGGGTGTAACATGTCCATCAAAGTGCACTATCTCCACAGTCATCTCGATCAATTCTCAGAGAATCTGGGATCCTATAGTGAAGAACAAGGTGAGCGGTTTCACCAGGACCTAAAAACCGTGGATAAAAGGTACCAAGGCCGACGGGATCAGCACATGATGGCTAACTACTGCTGGGGGATACAACGTGATTGTTCTACTACGCCTCATTCGCGAAAGTCGCGAAAAAGAAAGTTTTTGTGTACCTAACAATGTAATAAATGCTGTTTTTGATGAAAATATTTATTTTTCTTTAAAAATCAATATCTAGAAAACTACATGTAGGAAATCAAATTTTTTGCTATGCATGTAATTAGTAAAAGGTCCTAAGTTAAAAAAATATTACAGCTTCTTGGCACCAAAACCACTGTTGACCTGTTATCAGGAATATAAAAATAAATTTTTGTCATTTTCAAAATTAAAAGTTAATCAACTAAATAACAATGAGACTGAGAATAAATTATTGAGCACTATAAAAATGGCATACAGTGAATATAAAGAAAATTTGGAAAAGTTGATGTCTAATAGGATTAATATAAAAAATTGTGACAAATCTATACAAAATCCAAAAAAAGGTACGTTACCATATTTTTTTAGTATTAAACCTAGAATTAAACCGGAAAACAATTCAAATAATCTTTTGTATAATAAAAGTCAGGAAGGGTACAATACCATACTATTTTACTTTGAAAACCAAAAGTCTAGAAAGTAACAAAAACCAGCTTTTTCGTCAATAATCACCAATTAAAGCTACTTCACCAAAACATAGCAGGTGCATTAAAAAAACGTGATAATTTAAGAAATGTTTAAGAATATCGTGAAATCATTTTAAGACCTACTTAGTGTTTATCTTATTTTTGTATTGTGATTTATTTAACTTATTTCTGTTGAGAAATGTGTTGTATTAATTTAGTGAAGTTTATTACTAACAAGCAATATTCAGCCAAAAAAATTATTGTTTTAATCTTATGAATTAATTTTTAATAAAAGTCAATAATTGAGTTCGATATTAATTTAAAAATATTAATATCATAATAAGAAAAAAAAATTGTTGTTATAAATTAATTATTCCAAACTAAAATATATATAAATTTAAGACAAAATATAATTCAATTTTAATGTTCATGTTCATATTAGATAAACATAAATATTTATGATAATACTTACCGTAATACTTCTAATAATATTGCTTAATTAAATTAGTCTCTTATATAGAGAAACAGAATTTCTCCATAGCAATAATTCTCAACAAATGCACTAGTCAGCAATAAATTTTAAGAACTGTATACCAAACCCTGAATTACTCTTTTTGCAGCTGCTTGAACTTTATATAAAATATTTTAATAAGTCTGAAAAACTCTTCCAGTAGCCGCTCCAAATTTTCTTCATAAAATTTTAATAAGTCAGAAAAACTCTTCCAGTAGCCGCTCGAAATTTTCTTCATAAAATTTTAAAAAGTCAAAAAAACTCTGAATAATTCTTTTAGTAGTCGCTGAAATTCACGGCAGAAAGATTTATTAACACTGAATAACTCTTCTGGAAGAGTCCGAAATATTGGAATTACTCCGAATTTTTTTTTCAAATTCAGAGTTTTTCCGACTTTGTAAGACTTTTTTCGACTTTTTAAATAAAAATAAACATTCATAAACTGTTACTTTCACTTTGTAAGTTATTTACCTACTTTTATCCGAGAAATTTTTCCACAAGGGTGGCGAGGGAATCAGCAGTCTCATTCCCGAGAATGCCATTATGACCTGGGATCCATACCAATTTGACATCAATATTTTTAAAAGAACATTTATAAAGTGCTTTTTTAATATCCAAAATGATAGGAAAGTTTGTCTTAGATTTAAATTGATTGGATAGAATTGCTTCTAGACAACTCTTTGAATCAGTAAAAATTAATGATTTATTCAGATTATGAGATTCAATAAAATTTACAGCTTCTAATATAGCTATGGCTTCAGCTGTAAAGATTGAAGAATACAAGGAAGACTTGACACTCAGAATGACTCTAAATTTAGGCATCCATACCGCGGATCCTACATTATTATCAGGAGACTTGGATGCATCGGTATAAAAAAGATTCCAGTCTTTCCAATATTCATTAACAATTTGATTGAATTTAAAGTTAGCCAGAGAATCATCCTTTTGGATACCAAAGTTAAAAATAATTTCGGGCTTAAAAGTTAAAACTTCAAACGGTATAAGAAATATAGGATTAGCAAAAGATTTGTATAAAGTACAATTAATTGAAAATATTTTAGAAAAACTTTTTAAGATACAAGGGATATCTTTATAGGTAGGTAAATTCATAGATTTAGAATTTTTTCACTACGTTCAAAAGATCCACAAAGCGTGGGAGCGAGAAATCCTCATCAAGTACAAACCCCTCGAGTGAAAAAGAGACAGTGAATTAAGTACCGTTATGTCATTGTTTACGGGAGTAAGAGGCCATAGCGTCCCGGTGCTTAGGTGTCACTGCGAATTTTGTACAATTTTCTAATAATCCTGCGATTCATATCGAAAAATATATATGTGCAAGTATGGTGTCGTGTTCTGTAAGTGCATGTGAGGTTACAAGACGTAATAACCCCAATAAATACACATTTCACAAGTAAATACGATTTTGCAAGAGAATATTTTGAACTATGTTTTTACAAATTTCTGCTATTACTCTGCTCACAAATAGGGTTTTTGTAACAGTATATTCATTTAAGTTGTTTTCTATAAACATATTTCGTAAATTAAAACAGAATTTGCAATAATATTAAGTAAAATAGTAAATTGTTTGGTTACGATAGGGCTTGATAAAGCGGCGATGACACGAATGTCGATAAAAGTCAAGAGTGACTATTTAACCAATTAACATAAATTAAAATCGTTTTATAAAGTATAAATTAAGAACCTTTAATAACATTGTTCAATTGTGTTCTGTATGCAAATAAAAATTTTATATTACTATTTTAATTTCAGTAATAATTTCTCAGTTATCATTATTTCAGATGTCCTATATTTATTTATCCGAAAATTAACACGTTTACCAGCGGTCCCGCGGCGGCGCGCGCCGCCCGACCAGCCGGTAACCCCGCAACCGCTATGCCCCTGCGTTTTAAATCTGTAATATCTTCGAAAATATTCATTTAAATTACATACTGTAAACAGTCATATTGATCTATATTAAATCAACAATATATTTAAGGTATTTAATTGGATAAGGATTAGTGCTTTATTGTTTAAAATTGCTTTGAAAAAAAAATTATTTCTCGTAAAAAGTAAATGACAAAAAATGCTATGGTGTGTTATCCATAAGAGCTAGACATATACCATCGCGGACTTTTCTGTAGACCTTTTCAAGGTGTACAAATACTTAGTACATTATTTTGATAAATCTCGTAGGGTTTAGCCTGCGTTTGCAATATAAGTGGAAAAAATATAATTATTTACGACATGACATCAGAAAACTCAAAAATTTCAGTATTTCTCTACAATATATTAAATGTAATTATACACATAAACCTTCCTCTTTAATCACTCTATCTATTACAAAAAACCGCATAATAATCCGTTGCGTAGTTTTAAAGATTTAAGCATACATAGGGACATAGGGACAGACAGAGAAAGCGACTTTGTTTTATACTATACATTTTAATTATTCTGTATCGCATGTCGTTTGTTTTGTGCATCGTGGTCTTACTTAGATTCATTAGACTACTTAGCTAAGACCACGAAGTCCTGGATTCGAATCGACTCGATTCCATAGTCGGGTAAATGTATTATTGAGGTTTTTCTCGAAAATCTAAAATCTCAGTAGCAGCTCGGAGTTTGACGGACGGTGTGTTACCACTTCCCAACCAACAAATTGGTGGAACGTCGTGAACCGAAAGTCGTTTGGTTTATTCTGCTTACCCCACATAGGTACCGGCGTGATGATACTTTTAAATCAGGTAGGTACCTACATGACGATATGAAAGTTGACGATATGAAAACATGCTACATTTAATTACACTTTGTTCACCTAGAATCGATATCGATAATGTACGTGGATATTACAACACTTTTAACTCACACATAATAATTTACCCACACAAAGATATATTTTTTTTGGTCTCGTTTTTGAATTGACTCTGTTTATCTTGTACATCCTAAATCTATGACTTGTGCAATCAATTCGTTATAATATATATGTACGCGTTAATCTTACAAAGTTAGTTAGTTTATAATATTATGTAGTCACATAAGCTGGCACATAACTGGCAGCCCGCCAGGCTGAAAATCTGTCTATGAGTCTTAATTAAAGAAAACCTGCTGGACACTTTGATTTCGCACTGGTGGTGTACCTAATGAAGATAATGAGACAAAATCTTTCATTTAATAATATGTTAATGTTTTATCAAAATGTTGAAACTGGTTATTATGACTTTGCCTTATTAACCACATTTTTTTCTGCCCTGCCATTGTCCTGACAACAAAGAATACAAAAAAAAAAGAATTAGGTACTTGATTTGGTGTATTTAATCCGAAGTTGGCTCTGTTTTCTTAGAACTAGATGGCTGTAACCAAAAATGGGAAATATACTGGTGCCATTGATTGGGTATTACCAAAAATCTAAATATACCTTACTTACTTATCCTATTTTATTAGATATTTACATATAATATAAGATAAGATATAGATATTTGTCCAAAATTAATAGGTATAATTAATATGTTATTAAAGATTACTGAATAGTAACATCTATGGTAGACTGTTATATAAATAACTAATATAATGTTGCGAATAATCTAGAAAAGTGAAGAGCTAGAACACTGAAAAATTCTATAAATAAAAGTAAAAGATAGCTGCTTCTGTGGATAAAAAAAGCCGCCGTTACCCAAATACCTATGCCCTAATTGACCTTCTCACATACGACACAATGATGAAAATAGCATGTATTATGACTTGTTTATATTTACGATTGTTTACGCGATATTTTCTGAACTTTTAGGAAATTGTAAAACTTTAGCTTGGGTTTAAACAAGGATTGGGTTTAAATCAGTATGATGGATGTGAATTTCCGGCATATTCACGCGGTTTCGCGTTGGCGGGATCAAGACGTGAGTTTTCCGTCAATAGAGTAGCGAATAGGCTCGCTTTCTCCAGCGGTGTGAGATAGAGTCCCATCCGGTTTCAGCAGTGGAGGAAGTGAGGGGCGGCAGAAATTCGATTCAACCGACTTTGCCAGGAACCAAAACGCTTTTTTACTACCGGAGGGGTACAAAGCCAGTTTGTTCCCAATATGGCTGACATGGTCGAATCGATCTTTCAGTAGAGCCTTTTTGCAGGATTTGGCGGCCCGGTTAAAGGCTTTCTTCTTCTCCGATACGTCCTTGGCCTTACGGTGTCGAGCATCTACCTTACCCTGGCCAGATATGCCTCACGCTTTAGCGCCTCAGTGCTACTACAATGGGCTTTAAACCAGGGTTTAGCTTTGCTACAAAATTAGGTAAGTTGGTGCGTTATTAGTGTTTACACAGATTAGGTATACTTAGTTTATTTAGAAAAAAATATAGATCTTGTTCATAAAAGCTTGTAAGTTATAAATTGTTCAACCACAGAACAAATACAACCACGATGTGTTCTGTGGTTTCAAGCCAACCAATCGACTTAGTTTAGATATAACTAGTTGCAGCGTGCAGCCAGCCCTCTGAATTATAAAAGTTTTTGTGGAATCCGCGGGATCACTTAATTTTGCCTTAATTAGCCTATGTGCTATTCCAGGTCATCATCTACCTATGTGTCAAATTTCATTCAAATCCGTTTAGTAGTTTTTGCATGATTGAGTAACAAACATCCATCCAAACATCCAAACTTTCACATTAAAATAACCGCTTTTTACTAAATGCATAGGGATGTATACATGGTGCGAATACCAAAATAACATTTTTTTACAATTTTTGTCTATCTGTCTGTTTGTTCCGGCTAATCTCTGGAACGGCTGGATCGATTTTGACAGGACTTTCACTGGAAAATAGCTGATATGATAGGGAGTAACTTAGGCTACTTTTTTGAAATTTTCCCACGCGGACGAAGTCGCGGGCTCAGCTGGTAATTAATATAGATTTAGATATATACGCGCCTGAATAAAATTTTAATTTAACAATACCGTATACAAGATAACCAAAAAATAAAACACTTTTACTACAGGCGTTTATTAATAAATTGTTTTGATGTTATTATGTTACTAGCTGTTGCCCGCGACTTCGTCCGCGCGGACTTTGTTTACTCCGCACAGCACCTTCCCCGTAGGTGATAGCGTGATAATATGTAGCCTATATGTTGACCCGACCTGTTAGTAATATTCATGCAAAATTTGAAGTAAATCCGTGTAGTACTTTTTGAGTTTACCCCGGACATACATACAGACAAACAGACAAAAATTCAAAAAACTATATTTTTGGCTTCGATATCGATTGTAAATCACGTGCCAAGTATTCTTTTCAAAAAATATTCAATGTACAGTTTTCTTTTTCTTTTTAGACTTTCCTACGATTTTATTATATGTATAGATTAATTAGGTAGTACTACAAAAACAATATAAAACTTTCAAATTTTGATAAAATGGCAACATTAAAACTATTCTTCAAATACATAATATCTATATGCGAATAGAAAAAAGTTATAAGTCTGCTAATTGGTCAAATTAAGACAAGATTAATAATTTCATGGCGTTCATGAACCAACTTCGAGTAGTAACCAACATTTTATGAAACCTTAATTCATGACAAGTGCTTCCGGTTTTATTATAAGTGAAAGGTCTTTCTTATGTGGACGGCATTGCAATGGGTGTTAAATAGGCCCACAGGCGACGTCTGAAACCATTTAAATCGAATGAGATACGCTTCGTTATTGTGAATGCAGTTATCATTGTTGACAATTTCTTATTTATATTAACCCGCTCAACATCTCCATTATTTAAAAACGCGTTATATTTTGGGGTCACTTGTCACGGTAAAATGAGTGTAATGGGGTCCATGGAAGTACTTTACAATACACATTTAAAATACTTTAAGAGATACAGCTTTCCTGAAAAAAATTTGGCTGAAGGTGATCTGAATAGAAAATGTTTCTCAATAGACACTGTCGATATGACGCTTTGACAAGCAAATATATACTTTTTATATTATAAGATAGCAAATAATCAGATGACTCTCTTGATGAGATGAGGCTACTATCGCCTCTAAACACCAAAGATGTTACTGGTGCGTTGCTATCCGTGTAAAAGATGGTAGAGCCACATGCATGTTTTTACCGGCAACTTTACCTTAGAAACTGGAACACGACTGTGACAAGCATTAAGGTTATTGTGGTAGGAATAGATTAGGCGGTTGTACCAAGACCCAGGCGAAACGTAGCAGAACGCTACCACTTGATAGTCAAGGTGTTAATGATACGTACAACATATTTTTGCATCTATTTTGTTCCATAGGATGTCGTTTGAAAGTTTGATAAAAAATGTAATGGTAGATACATGAAAACCATTATATAGGATTTAGGGATATGTGTTCTAAGATATCCAGAACAATACAACAATTGTATACGTATCGGTAACCGGTGATTAAGTCTTTAAAAATTAAGTAAAATCCCGATTCATTTCTTTATCGACAGGCCACCTTTTTGAACCGCATGCACATTATTTGTAAGACAATATAATTTGTCCAATAAGCCTCAACACGAAAGATGTACTGATCTTGTGGCGAGGTCTAATGTTACATACATAAGTTTACTGCTTACCGTACCCTCCAAACCGGATCACGACAATGACGAGCACTGACACTATTGCGGCAGGAACAGGTAAGACGGTGGTAACTGGTACCAGACTCGGACAAGACAATTCAAAGCTCTACCACCTAGTAGCCACGATGGTAGTGACTCGACTGCCAGAAGGACAGTTGACCTATTCTTCAAAGCAGCCCGGAATCAACACAGGGGAAATCTCTTTCCATCAGGAAAATCATCTGCTTGTTTGCTATCTGATGAAATAAAAAAATCATAGAGTATTATTATATCGATTCAAATTTGAAAGAAAGGCCGCATTTTGGAACATTTTCTGCGTAATGTCACAACACTACGAGATCAAGGCTAGTCACAATGCTTTGTCGATCTCGATAAAATCTGAATAGCTGAATAGTATCGATTATATTATCGGTCTCACAGTATGTTGTGTTACCTTCATTGTGCTGTCCATAGCCCTATCATTCGAGGATACTAAACTAGGCGTATTCAAACAATGGTCTTTATCCCGCGCCTGCCTTGACAGGACATTATCCTATCTAGAGATTTCGGCAAGATTATATCCTTCTAATGTCACCGCGCGCATTACTTATTGTAATTAGATTCGTCATTGCCCTTAATAAGGTTCGGTGATGAATCTATGTGATAAAAATACCGTTGTGTGTTGGAGTAAACTCACCATTTTGAATTTACAAAGCTATCTGCAGCCCGCTGCATCAGATTTTTATACTGGAAATAAAAACATTTTTGGAATAAAAGTACAGTATGAAGAGATCCGCCAAGAATTTTTTTTGTACTTGACCGATATTCCTTTGATTTTAGGAAACTTTTATTCATACAATAGCAATCAAGTTGATGGTATTTCTATAGAAAAGATAATGATCTCCGATGGATACGCTGAAAGTATAGGTGCGGTGCAGTCCATGTAGCATATTAATTAATTAATTTATTTATTTATTACCAATTAATTCATAGCATTTTAAATGATGAGATAAAGTTATTTTATATCAAACATAAGCCAATTACGGATTACTACCTCCTACACACAGCAGTTTTAACTTTCGGAGCTTAGTCGACTTAAATTTAAGTAAAACATTAAATTTAATTGAGAAAAATAAAACGGTAAATAGGATGAAAATCTAAGACAGAAACTTTAAGATATAAAAAAATTTAAAAAAAGAAAACATGAGACAGGAATGAATGAAAAAATTAACATACCGCGCAATAATTCCTTTATATACATGCCATTAATGTCCATATGCGTGAATGATTGTGTATCATTGTATTGTATTGATTGTATTTAACATGCATACGTTAATGCGCTTCAAACCCGGTTTTGAAAGGTAAGGTAGTTGGTGTGGTTTGATTACAACAAGTAAGTATTTTACAATAACATGGTCTTCTAGTTAAATACACTAATTGGCCAATTGCACTAACATTGTCTTAGCTTAGGACAATCCTAAATAGTATGTTGCAACATTCTTTTCATTTAAGACAAGAAGTACCAACATACTATGTAGGATTATCTTAAGCTAACCATTTAAGATTTGCCATTACTTAATACTTTCTAAAGTATTATTTTTTTTAAACATTAAGCCGACAAAACACCTTAGACATTTTATAGATTTGCTTTCCTTAAAATCTTAGACAAAAATTCGGCAGTACGAGAGCGTTGTTTGTGAGCAGTTAAAAAGTGAATAACAAGGTAACATAGCAAAGGTAGCGCAGTGCCTTGACATTTATTATTTATATGTTTAATCCCCTCTTCGTTAGTAGTAGGCATAAGGAAGTTACTGGTTTTACCCCGATTTTCGAAAATCGAGTTTTCACCAGGTCTCCACGTTTTGAGTCAGACTCGCTTTCGAAAGGTTCCGTAGCAATGAAAATACATAATCGCCCCCTTCGAGTCCCAGACCACTGAAGCCATTACCTTATTTGCCGACAAAAGCGCCTTAGCCTTTTAGGTGGGTGGTGAACAAGGTCTTCTCCTCTGTTTTGACTGTTGCTTTGTGTTTGGCGTACAGTAATGAACCCATGTTTCGTCCATTGTAACAAAACGATTCAAAAAATTATATGCATCGGCTTCAAATAACTCCAAACAGTCACATGAAATAGTCAATCGCGTCCTTTTTTGTTCAACTGAAAGCAGTCGCGAAACCAATCTCGCAGGCACTTTGTGGAAACTCAGTTCGTTTACTATATTTTGAGTTCGATCATAAGAGATGCCTATAATCTCGGCTATCTCTCTAATATTTAATCTGCGGTCTCCCATAATTAAATCAAGTACTTTTTTAATATTTTCGTCAGTAGTGGACATTGAAGGCCTTCCAAATCGGGGTTCATATTTCACACTCTCTCTGCCATGCTTTAATTTCGCTATCCATTTTTGACGGATGAATAAAACAGCAGAATCCTCTAATGTACTGGCCATATCATCATGGATGGCTTTCAGTGATAGCCCCTTCTTATGGAGGTACTTAATGACGGCACGCTGCTCGATTTGCTCCATTTGCAGAAAGTATGTCCGATAGTTTTGTTACAAAATTATAGAATCACAATAAATTATTGCACATGTTTCGAACTTCACACAATTAACTACTTTAAATTGAACTAAATAATATGAGTAGATATGAATTTTAGAATTGATTGGATCTTTGTTAGGCCGAGTAATTTCAATCCACCCTCGTAAACATCTCATAAGTTTTGAACGACTTAACCGATCGAAACGCGGTTGATGGCAGTTAATTTCGGGTTCCACCAAACATTTGGAGAAATTTTTAAAACTTAATTTTTTTTTCGGAAAAACAACTTTTTTATAATAAACTTCCAAGAGTAATGCACCAATTGATTACAAAATCTAATCAGCTCTATTTTTAAAAATTTGCGTTCAATGCCGTAAATTGCATCAAAATCGGTTTATCCTTTTGTGAGTTATCGTTGACGAAAAATTTTGATAGAAGTGTTTTTGACACATATTTGAGAATTTTCAACCAATCAATTTTTTTACTTTTTTAAACGAGATACAATCCATATTTTTTTTGTAAAATTGCGTTTATTCGAAAAAATATTTCGATAGGTTTCAAATGGTATTTACCATGTTAAAATGTATTGGTAACACTAGCTGTGCCCGCGACTTCGTCCGCGTAGTAAAAATTCTAAAATAAAAAGCCGCATAGTTCCTGTTACCGTGGGATTATTGGGATAAAAACTATCCTATGTCCTTTATCGGGTCTCAAACTATCTTTGTACCAAATTTCATCCAAATCGGTTCAGCGGTGTAGGCGTGAAGAAGAGATAGACAGACAGACAGAGTTCCTTTCGCATTTACAATATTAGTATGAGTTACTAGGGCCGCAAAAAATTACGATGAGTTATAATATATAATATTATGTCAGTATGAGACCAGATATGTAGTTATTGAAAAACGTTGTGTTATAAGTTTTATTACAGTTTAACGTGCTCATCCGAGGCACGGGAGTGCTAATACACCACTCCGCCAGACTTCGAGCTGCTACTAAGGATTAGGTTTTCCAGAAAACCTCGAAAAAAACTAAATAGCACATTGCCCGACCCGGGGATCGAACCCCGGACTCTTTTTTTTTACATCATAAGATAGCAAACAAGCAGATGGGTCTTCTGATGGAAAGAGTCAACCATCGCCTATAGACACAAAAGGTGTTAATGGTGCGTTGCTATCTTGTGGTGAGGTCTAATGCCACATAAATCTCATCACATCTCATGGTCTGAGCCGAATAGGTAGCCTATTCGGCTAGACCTAGACCACGAAGCAGTCGGTTATTGTCAGAACAATTAGTCTGTCATTTGGTCTCTAGTCTAATCCTAATGTTAGAGGCGTTTCTGAGTTACGTTACACAAATAAATGATAAGAATTATGTGAGGTGTAAAATTACATGATGTAATTAATTATGAGTAAAACATTATTACGAATGGGATGGCGACGAAGTGACGCCCGGCCTTATAGATATTGTTTAATAGAGGATACAGAAAACAAATTGGGCCAAATTTAATGGACAGTAAAAGGGTTAAACGAGAAGACGTATAATCCATTTACAGGCAAGATGTGATCAAAATATTATTTGTGTTTTTTGTATTTACTATTTATCGTAATGTGGAAGTGAGAGAGAGGTTAAGCTTGAAAGAAAGTGTCGGTGTAAAGATGAGAAAGGGCATGCTCCGTTGGTTCGGACATGTAAAAAGAATGGTTGATGAAAGGTTAACAAAACAGATATACAGTGCGAATGTGGAAGGATGTAGGTACCGGGGAAGACCAAGACTGACATACCACGATCAAATTGATCGAGTACTGTCCGAAGGTGGTGTCAAGAGTCTTCGCAACCGGCGTGTGTGTATGAAGAGAGTGATGAATGTGGAGGAAGCGAGATAAGCCTGCAAGGATCGTGATGTATGGCACTCGGTTCTCGCTGCCTACCCTGTAAGGGATCTGGCGTGAAGATATGTATGTATGTAGTATTTATTGTGGCCTTATTCGACCATAGACTAAACAATAATATCACATTTAAGTTTGACAACAGCCTTTCGTTGTAAAGAAATTAATATATATTATGTATGCATATTGTCGTGTATGTCACACGAATGTAGTGTGTTTAATGTATATTTTTATGAATTTTTATCAATTAATGCACGATTGAATGAAGGGATGAGCGAGTGAATGAATGAATGAATGTACGCATGAATGAACGAATGAATATACTTTATTGCGCACCAAAAGTTATATTGACAAGTATTTGTAAAAGCTATATTACGTATAAGGGTACACAACGGCGGTATTATCGCTACAAAGCGATCTCTGCTAGTCGCCAGACAACCTTTAGGTAAAGGAGATACTTTGATAAATAATCTTGGGTGTGTATTACCAATCTATATTAATATTATAAATGCGAAAGTTTGGATGTTTGGATACATGTTTGGATGGATGTTTGTTACTTAATCACGCAAAAACTACTGAACGGATTTGAATGAAATTTGGTACACAGGAGCTGATGGATGGAGGAATAGCACATAGGCTACTTTTTATCCCGGAAAAATGAGGTGATCCCGCGGGATGCGCAAAAAACTGTGTATAATACAGCGGGCTGCACGCTGCAGCTAATTTAAATATAAATATAAGTTTCTGCAGTCTTCTGCAATGTAAATCGTAACCGTGCCAAATTTTATACTCCACAGTTGGCGTAATTGCCCGTGAAAGGGGTATAAAGTTTTTCCTAAATGAATTATTATATCGAATACTAGCTGTACCCGCGATTTTGTCCGCGTGGAAAAATTTCTGAAAGTTCCGTTCTCGTTTCCGTAGGATTCGGGGATAAAAACTATCCTATGTCCTTTTCTCAGGTCTGAAGCTATCTTTGTACCAAATTTCATCTAAATCGGTTCAGTGATGTATGCGTGAAGAGGAGACAGACAGACAGACAGACTGACGGAATTACTTTCGCATTTATAATATTAGCATGGATTACAATCATTTTAAAGCAATCGCACAATGTCGGACTCTTTTCGCTGCCTCGTAGGCCCTCCGCATTTCCTAGGCTCACTAAAAAAAAGTGATGTGACACATTTCCTATAGGCTTAATTGAGTTCCATTTGATATCACATAACTAGTAAATATAATAATAAAACATGTGTTAGAATCATTTTTAACAATAACAATATCGATGGACAAATTGCATGAATTGATTTAACTCCGTAGTAAGCAAATTATTTGCTTGTGATAATATGGGTGTTAGTCAACAACAGTGGTACATATAATTTTTTTATACCGAGAAAAACTGAAATATATTTAATAAACACCCAAACCCAAAAATGCAAATATTGATACTCATTACAAAAATGCTTTTCTCTGTCGGGAATCGAACCTAAGCTCCATTGATTGCGTAGTTAGGGTTTCCAACAGCTGAACCAACCGGGCGGTTGCTTTGTTTTACGTCTTGTGTTATTCTTTTAAGGCGGCGCCAAGCTAATTTAGGAATAAATGCGTTCGGTAAACCTTGCTAAAATGTTATTATTGAACAATAACTATGCAAATCCTACGTAAGGTGTTAAAAGATTCACGTTGTAAATTATACAAATTGGAAATATGATAACTTGTAGTTTACATGATAGGAACAAATTCAAAGTTACCTCTGAACAAAAAGGAAAACCCTTAGTGTGGCGTAAATACTTAACGGACGGCCATCAATATTTTTTAAATAATAGCAAAAGAACCTGTTTTCTATAAATTACACAAATTATATTTTAAGCTATTGCATAGCTTCTATCGCAGGCCTTGAGCGTGGAGACCAAATTCAGAAATTCCGTAACGAAAAAACCTAACACCCCCACTCCGAGCGGCACAGCGGTGATACTTTTTAGTTTTTCCATCTATCGATAAATATCAGAACTTTTAATGACTTTTTGAAATATCACGCTTGTCTCTTTAGTTCAGCAACCCGCCTTTAGGTGGCATTGGTTGTATTGGAAAACTACCGTAATCAGCTGTTTGTGAGAAAGAATATAGGTGTATAGGTATTTATCATCTACGTACAACAGTGAATATCTGTACTCGTATAATTTGTGTACAAAGTGTTTTAAATATGAATGAATAAACAAAGAAAAAAATACTGCATAAATAAAATAAATATATAATTGTAATTGCATAAGTTGATAAAAAATGTAATAGCTTTACCGCGGCAGGCTCCGAGTGCCACGCCGTGTAAATGTATGTGAATCGCATTCAATTGTATTTTTAGTAAGTTAACTTTAAATTAATTGCTCTAAATTGCTCAATAGTATCGTAACTTCACGTGTAAAAAGGTATCCTATCCAGGCTACATACTACTTTTTTGTCTGATTGAGAAAAAGATAATGATTTTAGGTCACTTGAACGAAATCACGAGATTTTTTTGCAAATCATGCGACAGCAAATAAGCAGATAGCTCTATTGTTGGAAAGAGAAACCACACAAAAATATGTTTTACAACAAATCTTTGAAATTCTTGGTTTTTCTTTACTATGATATGCATGTAGAATACATAATATAAACTCTCCTCTTAAATCACTTTCTTTGATGATGACATTGAAACGGCATTAAAATCCCTTGAGTTATTTAAAATATGTAAGTGAACATATAGCGGAAGCGACTTTGTGTTATACTATTGAAAATATTTTGCCATGAAGACATCTTGTACATGTATGTATATTCAAGGAACTCGTGCGACTTTTCGACAATATCTTTTGTTGAACCTTAATCTCTGTAAGCATTTCAAGTTGACATTTTGACCTTTCTACCGCACTACAAATTGTGATATAAATATCAATGGGAATCAGTTTAAAAATCGTGACATGTCAAAGTTGATCCGAATATCGCACGGTTAAAAATTATCTTCCATCGACAGATAAATCACTTTCGAATTGCAAAAAAGAGTTTCCATTCTTTTAAATTTATATTATATGGTTAAGCATTGATGGCCTACATTTATATGTTCTGTGGTTATATTAACATTTTATTATTCTATTTTTAAAAATAACTATATGTTTTTTAGGATTCCGTCCAGCCATCCGACCGTTTATCTGCAGCTTAGCTCTCATAGTACCAGAATACTGTAATAATAAGTCCACATTAGTCACAACTCGCCAATTAGGTAAGTGGTAAAATAAAATGGTGAAAAAAATTTTTTTGTTAGTACCTCCTCTGGGTGAGTATTTTTTTCTGGCGTACCCAATGCACTGTTGGATAGATCTTTTAAAAATATTGCGTGTTTGTAATGTTTTTGTGGAATTGGTTTTTCGAATAAAACCTAAGCTTTAATTTAATTTAGTGCTAATAATAGGTAAATAAATATTGCTAATTGTTTTAAAGTCAAGTGTCCCGTTCCTTTGCCAGCTAAATGGTTGTTTTTGGATAGGTATGTGAAAACAATTACGGTACCTAGTAGTAGGTATATATTGTCATATCGTTATGACAGGATAAACGCATTAAATGTTATTTAATAGTCAAAATAAAAATAAAATAAATAGTTAAAGTTTTGAGTTGAGGTTTTAATTTAAAGAGACATTTCAGTTAAATTTTTCCTGTCCGTTTTTTTGCCCGTAATTTTAGAAAAAATATAATGTTTCTGCTTTTCATATCTTAGTAGAAAATTTGATTAGGGACTCAGTGAGTTTTCCAAGGTCAAAATACATACTAATATAAATGCGAAAGTGAGTTTATTTGTCCGTCTTTCACGGCAAAACGGAACAACGAATTGACGTAATTTTTTAAGTGGATATAGTTGAAGGGACGGAGAGTGACATAGGCTACTTTTTGTCTCTTTATAACACCCCACTTCCAAAAATGAATTTAATGCGAGCGAAGCCGCGGGTAAAACCTAGTTCTAGCAACTAGGTTTTACCCGCGTTTTATAGCTACAATATATTGTAGTATATTGTTGTCGCCCAAAACCGTACTTAGTGAGTTTTACAGATCACGATATAAAGAAGTTGAAAGGAAA
Source organism: Apodemia mormo (assembly GCA_036924255.1). Classification (NCBI taxonomy): domain Eukaryota; kingdom Metazoa; phylum Arthropoda; class Insecta; order Lepidoptera; family Riodinidae; genus Apodemia; species Apodemia mormo. Next base: position 17,557,024 of record JAUPFN010000019.1, on the reverse strand, counting down.
ACTATCACAGTTACCAAAGCTTTACAAGTGTAATAATAGACTAACTTACAAAATTTATTAGGCGAAAAATGGATATATCCGTCATTGGCGTTGAAAAAGTTTCATTGTATAAAACATTAAAAGTCCTCTGCTTGGTCTAGATTATTGTAATAAGCAACTATGGAACTCTACATTGCGCGGGTCCTGAGTCCTGACTCGCATTTGGCTGGTTTTATTTTTTATATATAGTGCCAGATTATGAGTACTTGATGTTCTAAGCAAATCACGCCTATGTGTGCCCCCATTATTCATTAGCAAACTAGTATTGGTATATAAGTAACGTGTTTCCTCCGTGTTGGTCCGGGCTCCTTTGAAGAATATACCAACTGCTATACTACCCCCGTATTGGTTCCGGGCTCCTTTGAAGAATAGACCAACTGCCATTCTGCCAGGCAGGTCGTAAAAGACGACCGATTGGCTATGCGAGTCACTAACATCGTGGCTACTAGGTGGTAGAGTTCTGCATTGTCTCGCCCGGGTCTGGTACCAGCGTCTTACCTATTCCTGCCGCAATAGCGTCAGTGCTTGTCACTGTCGTGTTCCGGTTTGGAGGGTAAGGTAGCCGGTAAACTTATGCACATGGCATTAGACCTAGCCACAAGATAGCAACGCACCGTTAACTTTTTGTCTATAGGCGATGGTTGACTCTATCCATCAGGAGACCCATCTGCTTATTTGCTATCTTATAATATAAAAAACTACCAGGCAGTTCATAAAAGGCGACCTATTGGCTATACGTATCACTACCGTCGTAACCACTAGGTGGTAAAGTTACGCTACGTCTAGCCCGGGTTTTAGGTAGGTACCACAGTCATATCTATTCCTGCCGCAATAACGTCAGTGCTTGTCATTTTCGTGTTCCGGTTTGAAGGGTAAGGTAGCCGGTAGACTTCTGCGTGTGGCACTACATCCCGCGACACGGATAGCAACGATCTTTGGTGTCTACATGCGATGGTTTCTCTTTATATCAGGAGAGCCATCTGCTTGTTTACTACCTAATAAATTAAAAAGTATAATATATTATAACGAGATAAATCACGACCCCAAACATCAACGCTTTAGTTAATAAAGATTTTCAAACAGCGTTTTATGTGCTTCCAAATACTTTTGGTGCTATTTCTGGTACCCCCTAAGACGTGATGACCTGAGCAATGGCTTAATTTGCTTATGGATTAGTCCGGCACTGATTATAACATAAGATAGCAAATAATCAAATAGCTCTCCTGAGGCCTGATGGAAAGAGAAGACAATAGCCTATAGGCAGCAAAGGTGTTAATTGCGCGTTTCCATCTGTGTGGCAGATGTAACGTAATTTGCGAAAACTTCTCGTTACCCTCCAAAACAGAACATGTTAGTGACAAGTATTAGGTAACCACAGAATACTAACTCTATTACATCAACATTTCCGGGCAAGACACTAAAAAATCTAGCTTCTAGTAGTGACGATGATAGTGACAATTTTGGCCAATCGTCCATCTTTTACGAACTACTGACAGGAAAGAAGTATGTATGTATGTATGCATAAAGGCCGGAAACACAACTGTAAGACTTCTGGTATTGCGGGTGTCCATGGGCGGCGGTGATCACTTACCATCAGGTGCACCTCCTGCTCATTTGCTCCCTCTTCTATAAAAAAAATGTAAGTATTCGTATTTATTACATAACAGACTATATATATAAAAATCAATTGCTGTTCATTAGTCTCGCTAAAACTCGAGAACGGGTGAACCGATTTGGCTAATTTTGGTTTTGAATTAACTGTTGAAGTCCAGGGAAGGTTTAAAAGGTTAGAAAATATAAAAAAATAAGAGTAGGTAAAAAGGCAAAACAACGTTTGCCGGGTCAGCTAGTATAATATAATTATATTCTCTATAATATTCAAACAAACATAATAACAATATATTTTAAAAACTGTTTTTGATATAAATCTCTTTTGTATACAAAAAATATTTATTATTATAGCATCAATGTTAGTTTTAAAACAACAATTTATTGAAGACATCACTAATTTATTTCAGGTAAATGCTTGTAAGGGAAACCACCATTGTTCTTCTTACATAATGTATTAGTATCGACCTGGCCGCATAATACTTTCGGGTACCCAAATTCAACTCAATTTCAATTATGTGTGAATCTATTGTTAAGCATACAATTGCATTGAAGTCGTAAATAATTTAAATCAGTTCAAAGTATTTTTTTTAAATTTATTGCTCATGTCACAATATTTCATCAATGAAAGTTTTAAAGAACCGTTCTTTTATCTGGTGGTTTAATTGCTATTGTATAGAAAACCTTCTAAAGTGTTTTTATTCCTATTTGATAAATAATAAGTTTATTTTACCGTTCTATTAATAGCAATATTATTATTGTAATGGTTATAGTACATATTACAATCACATTTAATGAAAATAAAATGCTTATAGATACCTAATTTGTATACATTTTAAATGCACTTTGCGTTAAATGTTTCATAGATGAATGTATCAAATTAAATGTTATGATGTATAAAAAAGTATTGTTTTGATTATTTTTAAAACTAATCCTAGTATGCGTTCTTACTAATTATACCTATTCATCTTAATAAGTACATATTCCTAAGTAAATAATAAAATATGTAGTATAGTTTTGCTTGTTTTCCAAAATTATTTGCTTCTGACTCAGTTGATCCCAAATTATACAGACTGACTGGCGAGTTACTCTCGATACTTCTGGAGAGTACTCGGTACTCGATTCTCGTTAACAAACACCTACAAAAAATATGTTTTTAATATGTTTTTGTAGGTCTTTGCTCGTTAAAAAAGTTATCATAAAATTAGGTGCTTAATTTTTACCAATTTTCTTTTATTTTTTCTCATCATATATGATCGCCAACTAACACGTCCTTAAATATTGAAGGTAGCTAAACAATCTGTCTGTATACCTAATTATATGTTAGAACTTGAACTGAACAAAAATCTAAAAACTGTTGCTTTATTATTATATAAAATATAATAAAAATAAAAACAACACATAAATTAAAATACTTTGCTTCGTTATTCCGTATTTTATTACATTTATGCGAATTCCGTAAATAAAAATAGTAAAACAAGTATATTGTACTCGTAGTGTATTTAGTTTCTTTTTATATCATAAGATAGCAAACAAGCAGATGGGTCTCCTGATGGTAAGAGTCAGCCATCACCTATAGACACCAAAGATGTTAATGGTGCTTTGCTATCTTGTGGCGAGGTCTAATGCCACATGCATAAGTTTGCCGGCTACCTTACCCTCCAAACTGGAACACGACAGTGACAAGCACTGACGCTACTGCCTGCGGTAGGAATAGGTAAGGCGGTGGTACCAGACCCGGGCGAGACAATGCAGTACTCTACCACCTAGTAGTCACGATGGTAGTGACTTACATAGCCAATCGGTCGCCTTTTACGACCTGCCTGGCAGAATGGCAGTTGGTCTATTCTTCAAAGGAGCCCGGAACCAACACGGGGAGGAAAAAGAAGAAAAAAAGAAGAAAAAAAAGAAGTCTTTGTTATTTATCTTAATCTAATATTTTGTACATAGATACACCAACTAAACTAAATAAGTAAGGATTTTTAATGCTATTTCGTTAAATTAGTTAAATATCAATTGATTTATTAATACATTACATATCCCCAACCCGGTAATATAAAAACAATGTTCTCGATTAAATGTGGAGTATAAAGGTCAAACCCCAGTGCGGTTGCGGTGAAGCATGCACTAGATACAATTCTCGCGTTGGAGCAGACTTTAATAACGGCTTCTACACCATCGCTACATATTGGTTAGTGTGCTTTTAAATTTGATACTTTGTAAGATCCTAGTCTAATTGATGTGGCTTTTGCATATTACTCCGATCGCTACTTTGTTTCAATTGTCAGACAATTCAAAGAAGAGGGGAAATCTGTGGCACTAACTGTTATTTGAAGCTGATATTCTTTGTCGCCTCTGTGGTCTAGTGGTCCAGCGATGTCCTCACATGAGGTCCCGAGTTCGATTCCCGGGTCGGGCACATAAAAATTGTTTTTTCAGTTTTCTGAGAAACACAAAGTTGCCCGGGATTGGAAAGTGCCCGGTTGGCGATAGCCTTGCCACCTCACATTCGTGGGACCAAGTATCTTCGGCTAATCGTGGGTGCACTTGTTGTACCTCTGCCTACCCCTTCGGGAATATGGGCGTCAAGATACTTTTTTGATATTCTTTCATTCATAAATAAGATTGGCAACTTTGTTTTTTTATTGGGTCTTGAAATACTAATTATATTCATGCGATCGTTTATGTATGTTGTATATTTTAAAATTAAAAACTATAGCACTGTATAGGTAACATTACTGTGACTATAGTCTTATCTCCCAGATTTAAATATTAATTTAAAAATATACTTTATAATTTAAAAACTACGAACAAATATAATCTATTCTTTATTACGCAGTTAACTAATGTTGTCATTCAATATTTTCCCTTAGATTAGTAGAATATTTTTTTATCCTAAGTATTTATTTTTCTATATATGTGAGTGGTTACGCAAAAAGGGACCTGAAGGGATTGGAAACGGTTTTTTTTTTTTGATAAATTCTGATTCTATGGTCCTTCATCTTTGTTTTGTTCTAATCAAAATAATTTTAGGTGCCGTAGTTTTTTTTAATGATTTTTTATGTAAGCCGAGGCAGTTTTGAAAATATTACACCTTATACACAGCGCACACTAGTTTCTTTTTCTAGCGCGCACATAAAGACAAGTAAAAGACGAATAAATAAGTCACCAATAATACAGCTATCGCAAACACGTGCTATTTCTCACTGACGAAGTCGCTCACTAACGACACTAACATAAAACACCCCGCGCCTCTCTCATTTCGACTCAACATTTTAAACGTGATTTACTCGAAATCAATTATTTTCCCTTGAGGTCCCTTTTTGCGTAACCACTCACATATGCAAAACTATTAGCATGTTTTTTTATAATAAAGGTAGATCTGGCATTAGGTACGGAACATTCGTAATTTAACCTGCTACTATATTTTTTCCTTGTATAATTTCAATAAAAAGTTATGTGTAGGAAATTAAAATGATAAATATTTGACGTCTTATAAATTTTCTACCAATTCACTAAATAAATTAGTCTCACTTAATTTAAGAAAATCCATGTTGATAATACAGATTTGTATCGTACCGCAGTAAGACTCGTAGATAATACAATGCTCGTTTATTATAAAGTATTTTGCGGACGCCGTTTAAGTGTAGACATCGTTTAAAACTGTTACTTTGCTTACTTTCTACTGCTTTTTCTGTTTATGTAGTGTTTTAGTCGCAATGATGTGTAAAGTTCACGCAGACTTTGTGCGAAAACTGCATTTTATTATATTCTATTTCTCATTTTAAGAGGATGGTCAATTACTGTGATGTGTGGAAGTTTGCCGATGTTCTTTGGACTGGCCTGCGCTATGATCTGTTTCCGGTGACACCGGACTTTGACATAGTGCGGTGTTTGGGCTAATTATTATAGAGGGTGGAGTCAAATCAAGTTATCAATTGACTGCTTTAGATTTAATCGATCTAGATTTATCGATCGATTTAGATTAGCGCTTAGAAAGTCAAGACTGACTCATCACGACAATCGTCGTAGAGTTACCACGTTACCACGCTCTTAATTTTATACTCATTTTAGCGTTAGTATCGATTATACTCTTTTTCCTTCCAGCTTTTATTTTTCCACTTAACACGTTCTCTGTCATAATTTATAGTGAATCTATTAGGTAGCATACATATCTTGAGTAATAAAATCTAACCCGCGTTACTTAGGTAATCTCTCTTGTCAGCACCTAGTGGTTTTCCTGTGTTATAGTCTCCTTTTCTATAGGATACAATTTGGAGAATGTGTATGTCGAAGGCAAATTCTATAATTCGTCTGTATACAAATGGTGTAGACAGATTACAAAGATTTAGATAATGCCTTACGCTGAATGGAAAATGTCGTCATTATATTATAATATTGTTACAAGATTCGAGTTTGGATTGTGCAATAAAATACTACTTATATAAAAACGTATATTTACAACACAATGGTACAATACACCACAATGCAATACGTAAATGCACTGAACAAAGCTAATAACACTTACTTACTAACACTAGAATTAACCGACTACACTAATTAATAAACTAAAACACTTCTCGTATTCACTGTACTATATAGCTTTACACTAATCGTCTCAAGTATCGCTTCCAATCGCTTTATAAAAACTCAAGTCTATTCGCCAAAAAATACATATCTATTTATACCCAAGGTAAAGTTCGACTATATTCCCGAATGTTCCGAAATTATCGCGTAAATAATAATTTTAATATAAACAACTCCTAGTACACGCTATTTTCACTTATGCCCTATGACAGAAGATCCATTATGGCATATCTACTTGGGTATCGGCAGCTATTGTTTATCAATAGAGCAACTATCTTTTTCTTTTCAGATCTTCAATTTTCAAGATTATTCGCAACAATATGCATGACAATTACCGCTGCCGTTAACAAATTTCCGCGGCATAGTTTTTAAATTACTTATTACGTAAATGAAGTTTAGACCTAGAACCTTATGCGACTTCTTAGATAAAAAAGAAGTAGATTTGTTAAGCTGCCTTTCGATCCCACACCTGGGAAAGAAACTCCGCTCAGTGACCGTCAGAGAGTTTATAGATGACATTAACTTAATTTATGTCATCAACAATTTGCCTTCGACAATTTGTATTGATAGTTTACGTTTATCAAATGGTGACGCCGTTTGTATAACGTCAAATTGACTGCGACATGACGTATAACAATTTTATTGTCTGGCCCATTTCTTCTACCACGTCCCAAGACTAGCGAGTGTATATCACGTTTATTTGAAATCCTTCGTGCAAGAACTAACACTAATTAAATTAACCCAGCTTGATTTTTTATTATAAAATTAGTAAAGTTTTTGAACTCTACCAAAAGCAGTGTTTCCTAATGAGTAAAATGTGCATTCAAGAAAAGAGTGAATAAGTATATTTGAGCTCATTCTGCATACACCTTCTAAGGGGACGTCTATAAATTACGTAAAGGATTTAAGGGGGGGAAGGGGTGGAGCAAAATCTCACCAAATCTCACGTAAAGAAGGGGTTACTCGGCAAATATCAGGTAATTTTTATCCGCAAATAACAGTTAATAAAATTTATTAAAAACTTGGTAAAATTAAGTGCAATTAAGTGAAATGTCTAGTAAAATATGGTTAGATCGTATTTTACTACGAATTTTAATAGTTCCTTTTGACGTATTTGATTCTCTCACTACATATTTAAATATTCCTGCCACAATAGCGTCAGCGCTTGTCGCTGTCGTGTTCCGGTTTGGAGGGTAAAGTAGCCGGTAAACTTATGCATGTGGCATTAGACCTCGCCACAAGATAGCAACGCACCATTAATATCTTTGGTGTCTATAGGCGATGGTTGACTCTTTCCATCGGAAGACCCTTCTGCTTGTCTGCTATTTTATAATATAAAAAAAAAACTCCACTTCTAATCAAAAATTATATACTAATTTTTAGATATTTCTTTTCCAAATTAACTTATGAACACTAAAAATATGCTTTTTGAAAAATCTCACATGAGAATAGAGGAGAGGAGGGGGATTAATGAAAATTTCACGATATCTCTCCAAGAGGGAATGGAGGTCAAAAAGACGCCAAAATTGCCTCTCTTAAATTATGGACGCCCTCTAACACAGAAAAATTTTCCATTGGATGGATTGAAGGCCATTCACTAAAAAATATAAATTCACGTGAAAATTTTAAAAATTCACTTGAATTTGCATTCCTTTTGTTTTATTTTAATTTAATCTCACTTGCATATCTCAAGCTAAGTGAATGTAAATCTATTTACCTCAGACCACTTGACACACAGTGTTCGTGTTTGAATTAATTTGGCTAATCCTGTGATCTGTACGTGACCCTTAGCTGGAGCACTGTCAGATAATAAGATTCTACTCAGGAATTTTGACTTTTAATGAGTAGCTAAGTTAATTAAGTTAGTTAATAATCCACTCTGTTGGTATTGTGGTAAGTGGACGCTGACCACACAATTTATGGGGCTCGAGTTTAATTCTCGATAATGATAGGTAAATAAATTTTAGTATATATATATATATATATATATATATATATATATATATATATATATATATATATATATATATATATATATATATATATATATATATGTATATAAATATATATATATATATATATATATATATATATATATATACATGTATATAAATATTGACTTGTGATGTGGGTAATATCAACGATATTAATAATTTCGTCAAGGGATACGGTAGACTCAATTGAAACCTTGCCTGAATTATAAAGCGTAAAAAAATCATTTTTACGCTTTGTAATTTTTTAAAAAAAAATATTTCGAGTCGACACTTATATCCGCGAAATTCAGATTGTCGAGTATTTTGTTAAAATCTTGATTAAAATTCTAAAGGTGCTGACAAACCAATCGGCCATATTTCTTTAAAGGTTATAAATATGTGGTGTAGATGGCGTGAGCATTTATTAAGTAAAAGTATCGTAGAACGGAGCGCAGATTATCGTGAAACTTATTTTCTCTTCGTTCATAAAAGAGTAGAAATTAAAAATTAGCAACACTATAGTGTTGTCTTTATTAAACCAACGTAATAGTTGAAAGAAGACGTCACTACAGTGTTGCTACTTTTTAATGTCTATTATTTGAGTTAATATATAAGATTGCGTATTATGAGACTTCCGAGCGAAGCCGGGTTTTCATCCAGTAAGTAAATGATTCGCTTAATTTGGAGTTTAATAAATATGAGTGTTTGTATAATTGAATGTATATTAATTAGTTCGTTAGGTTAGCAAACAGAGTCTTATAAAAAGTGAACCAGAAGTACAAGTGAGTTTATTTGTAACTATATATTTTCACTTCCCGCTACGCTACGATTTCCGAAAATCAAGCTTTCACCGGATCTCCACGTTCTGAGATCTTAGGAACCTTTTCCGACTATTTTCACAGTGACGTCAGTATGTCTGTATGTATGTATGTGGATAAATGTGTCATTTAAGTGCACAATCTAATCAGCTCTATTCCTTGAAAAACTGTGTCCACTGCCGTAAATCGCATCCAGATCGGTTTATCGTTGACGAAAAGTTCAGTAAAAAGTGTTTTAAGTGATATAAATTCGAAATTTTTTCAACCAATCATTTTTTGATCTTTTACGAAAAAAACTACGCTGAATGCCATTAAAAAAATTTAAATCTAATCAAATTTTCAAAGTTAGGTACTGTTTTCAAATATAATTACGTTGTTTACATTTTTAAAATAACTTTCAGGTTAATATAACGATTTTTTTAATATTGTCAGCTCTTCTAATTGAAAACTACGTCAAATACCGTAAACCAAATTAAAATCCGTTGATTCGTTCGGTATTTATTAATGACAAAAATTTCTCAAAAAAGTTTGTTTTTACATTTTTTCGACATTTTTAACCTATCGATTTTGAAGCTAATAAAACAATTTAGAGCTTGAATGCCATTCGAAAGATCAAAAATTATTATCGTTTTCAAAATATACAGCTTTTCAAAAATCAAATTAAATACTTACTATTATTATTAACAAAATTTAGATTTTTGAACTCTGAAAAAATCTATACTTATGTATAATTTTTATCCTTTTGATCTTAAAATAACTCAATTTAGCGGAAAGTTTCGGGGATGGCCAGTGTTTATGCATATTTTTTTTAATTTCAAAACGTAGCAAACGAACAGATGGCTATCCTGATAGAAAGAGAGAACAATTACTTATACGGAACAAATATATTATTGGTGTTCATCCATTTTTAACTATTCAGTGACATATTTTGATTGAAATCCAATTAACATATTCGTATTTTAGTTTCAACTACAATTAGCAATAGAATATTCGCCTGTACGTAAACGACACAGAGTGGAATGTTCAGTAGCAAGTTTATTAAAGATAGATACTAGTTTATTTCAACTGATACGAGTGTTAAAATTTTTGTAAAAATTGTAATGTTAAAATTTATGTTGTGAAATGTGGCTTCGCTAAAAAATAAATCAATGCCTAATTTGTGAAGTGTGCAACACCCACACAAACCTACAACGAGGTTTAAGGATGTCGAAAAATTTGTAAATTTATGTTGTTTTTATTTTGATGGAATAAATAATAAATAATAATAATATGTCATTAGATTAAAGTCTAGATTAAAATCCAGGATGTCATGATTGAACAATAGAACATACTAATTATAAGACCAATGACACAGTAAATATATTTTTAATATGTTTTCACACAGAAACTAAGACTTATACGAATTATCAATCAACAATGCAACGAAACTGATAATTGTAAATTTATTAACGTAATTAATATGAGTCTTACAATTTGTTATCAAGAAATTTCCCATTCTCGATCGGCTACTTGAATCAAATTGCCAATTAAACTGTTGATCATCGTCGCAAATACATCTCAAAAGATTGCGCAAATTATCATTGGCCATTATTTACATTATCTGTGATTTCGTTAACACGTCCATGCAATGATATTTCTGAGTAAAGGCACCGAACGCATAAATTGTTTAAGAAATGAGACCGCCCATATAATCAAACGCTGGCGGTTTGTTGATGTTATTTACTATGTTGCTTCTTAAATCTGTATGACAAGTTTTATGATCTGTGCAATTTTCTAATGACTTCAAATGGAATTCGCATACTTCAGCATTGTTCACTGTTTCAACCGATTTCCCAAAAGGAGGACGTTATCAATTCAGCTGTACGCTTTTTTTATGGTTCCGTATCCAAAACGAGACCTTGTTACTAACGGCTGGTTCCGTTTTGTTATTTGAGTAGCGATACATATAGTGTTTTAAAATAATTTTGTTGTTGAGGTATCGCTACAGTAACAACGTTAAGTATCGTAAAAGTTCTGTTATCTGATAATGTTTTAAATCCTTGGGTAAAATTTAATAAAAAACTATCACATTGTTAAATTCTAAACTTATCTACTTATTCTTAAGTTTTGTGATTTTTGTAACGAATAAACTTAACTACTGGGCCGAAAAGTAACTTAGGCTATTATTTTATGTCTGTCAACAAAAGAATGTACCTAATGATTTTAGGTCGCGTGAACGAAGTTGCGAATAACAGCCAGTGTATTATACCTCACCAGTAAGTGTAGATACACCCTGGTGACAGACTGACATACGGACAGCCAGACAAACAGATAGACAGAGAGATAAACAGATAGACAGACAGACGGACAGATGGACGGGCAGTGGAGTCTTTAGACCGATTTCCGAAACGCAAATTAATTTTAACAAGCAATTAAACTGTGATTAACTTGCTTGTAAAAATTATGTTAAGCACAGATTAATTGCTTGTTAAAATTAATTTGCGTTTCGGAAATAGGCCGTAAATGCATTCAGTTGCGCAGAGTAGGGAATTTCAAAACAAAATGCGTTCATAGAATCAAAAGCAACACTAAAACTAAACTTTCTGTTACTGTTAAGCCAAAGCTAAACGTAGTTAAAAATAAATACATTGAAAGAAAAATGGTACAAGAAGTTTTCTATTTTAGTATTTCAAATTCCCAAAACTATCATTTTTTTTATTCTTAACAGAAAAAATATTTTTTTTTGGGATTTGAGTTATAAATCCATTTTTAATAAATACATTAAACTTAAAACTGTCTGGTTGGATAGATGATATGGGACGACACATTTTTTGAGAAAAAAAGTATTTTTAATTAAAATTGGATTTATAACTCAATCATAAAAATAAGTAATTATTTTTATGATTGAAATAAATAAAATTAGTCATTATTTTTATGATTGAGTCTTTCTTGAGCAGTTTATTCAACTACTATTACTACTACTTTTCTGAACCATTTTACCACAATAATACGGTATAATATTATTTTGGGACTATGATATGATAGTACATTTGAAAGTATACCTACCATATTATACTCATATAATAGTATGTGTGATTAAATTGTAATATTAGTTTTGTTCAAAATTCCAAAATACGTTATAATCTAAATAATTACAACGTTTCAGATCGGGCAAAAGGGCTCAGTAGCAGCTTGGGGCCGGGCGGGTGGTGTATTACCGCTTCTGTGTCTCGGAAAAGCACGTGTAGCCGTCGGTTCTGATTATCGATAGAAATTAGCGATAATCGTTTTTAGGTCGGTAAAGTGAGGCGATGGAGATCACCGCTCATCTTGGCGACAGACAAATCGGTGAATCGTGGTGAATTAAAAAGTCTATAAATCCGCGTACTGCATACCCCATAAGGGAAACGGGCATGATGATACTTTTAAGTGATCGTCCTTCGTAGTTTAACAACAGACTTTAGGCATTGCCATTACGGTATACATGTGTGTACATGTATACATGTATTACTATGTAGTTAGATGAATGTTTATTTACGGAACCCTTCGTGCGCGAGACCGACTCGCACTTGGCCGGATTTTGTTGAGACAATGAGAAACAGTGGAGTATGAAATTTGGCACAGTTAAAGTTTATATTGCGGAGGACTCGAAAAACTTAATATTTTTAAATAAAATGCAATAGAAATACATTAAATTAATAAAAACTAGTTGACCCGGCAAACGTTGTTTTGCTAAATATATTTATAACAGTATTTTTTACTACATAATGGGTGTTATCATACATATAAACCTTCCTCTTGAATCACTCTATCTATTAAAAAAAACATATCAAAATCCGTTGCGTAGTTTTAAAGATCTAAGCGTACATAGGGATATGGGGCCATAAGGACATAGGGATAGACAGCGGAAAGCGACTTTGTGTTATACTATGTATAATGTGGTGATAAACATTACACACACTACATTCATGTGACATACATGATAATATACACACATGCATACTAATTTCCTTGCGGCTATAGTCAGTTGCTATACTTAAAAAGAGATTTTATTGCATAGTCTATTGTCGAATTTCGGCTACAGGCGATCGCTAGTATAATATAATTACACATATAATATACTCCCCGTATTGGTCCTGGGCTCCTTTAAAGAGTAGGCCAACTGCCGTTCTGCCAAGTAGGTCGTAAAAGGCGACCGTTTGGCTGTGCGAGTCACTACCATCGTGGCTACTAGGTGGTAGAGTTCTGAGTATCTGCATTGTCTCGCCCAGGTCTGGTGCCATCGCCTTACCTATTCCTGCCGCAATAGCGTCAGTGATTGTCACTGTCGTGTTCCGGTTTAGAGAGTAAGGTAGCCGGTAAACCTATGCATGTGGCATTAGACCTCGCCACAAGATAGCAACGCACCATTATCATCTTTGGTGTCTATAGGCGATGGTTGACTCTTTCCATCAGGAGACCCATCTGCTTGTTTGCTATCTTATAAAAAAATGTTTTCTCTAAAGGAGTAAATATTACATTAAATATTGATTGCACCTTCACACTTGATATAGAGTAGACTAGTCTCAATATTTTACGGGCTAACCTATTTAACTATACAATTGAGTGTTTGTTTATGGTGCGGCTCAGTTAAAGAGCTAAGATAAATCTATTTTCACATTATTCACGTCTTGCATCATTTGGTATTCGATTGTGCTTTATTTATGGGAAAGAACTTTTCAAATAATTACTGAGAATATATCTAGTAGTCTCAAATTAATTTGAGGCCTTTTTTTATAAAGACTACCGATTGCGCTCTAGACGAAACTAGACTGTAATCTGTCAAATATTAGTTTAACTAGAGGATAAACACACTGTAACTCAAAACTTCAAAAGTTTTTCCAGTTTTCCCAAGCGCAGGGTGAGTGCTCTAACACAAAAATAACACTAACTCAGACAGACAGATCAGACAGAGGTAGATAGTGCACCTACGATTAAGTGAAGATACTTAGTCCCAATGTGATAGACAAGCTTATCTCCGACCAGACACTTTTGAAATTCCGGGCAATGTTTTTTTTTCATCAGAAAATTGAAAAAAAAAACATATTTGAATTGCCTGACCTGAGAATCGAACCCCGGTCCTCATACAGTCAACACCGGAAGTCCTAGTATTCTGTGTCACTAGTGTGCACGCCGCGCCGTGTGGTAAAAGTCGATAAATTACGTCTTCAGTTTATGATTATTTTGAACTTTTAAACTAACGCGTTCTACTATCATTTTTAAAAATATATAAATGGGTCAAAAACGCGTACATATATAGAACTTACTTGTAAAGCTTGACGTTTCGGCAAATTACATTGACCGTGGTCACGAGCAGACTGGAGCAGCGAGTTTCCTCCGTCGTTCCCGTCTGGATCGATTTTCATCTACCCCCTTCTGGTCTTGTTTTTTCGAATTTAGCCTACACACAACACTAACCGTATCTTGGACTTTATTTGTTTGCAGGTGCAAAGGCTTTATTCTGCTGATCACTGGATTCCAAGCAGGAGACAACTTAAATCCGTCTTCCCTATTGAAATTTTTATATTTTCTAATTTCAATAGCTTCCCGTACCATACGGGGAACATAGTGTCGCTCAGTAGAGAGAACCGGTGGTCGGTGTGTGTAGGCTAAATTCGAAAAACAAGACCAGAAGGGGGTAGATGAAAATCGATCCCGACCTGAACGATGGAGGAAACTCGCTGCTCCAGTCTGCTCGTGACCACGGTCGATGTAACTTGGCCGAAACGTCGAGCTTTACAAGTAAGTTCTATATATGTACGCGTTTTTGATCCGTTTATATATTTTAAAAAAATTATGATTATTGATTTTAAGCAGATAGTACAAATGTCTACAAGCCTTCCCGTGTTAGTACCGGGCTCCTATGAAGAATAGGCTAACTGCTGTTCTGCCGGGCAGGTCGTAAAAGGCGACCGATTGGCTATTCCAATCACTACCATCGTGGCTACTAGGTGGTAGAGTTTTGCATTGTCTCGCCCGGGTTTGGTACCAACGCCTTACCTATTCCTGCCGCAATAGCGTCAGTGCTTGTCACTATTGTGTTCCGGTTTGGAGGGTGAGGTAGCCTATGAACTTATGCATGTGGCATTAGACCTCACCACAAGATAGCAACGCACCATCACCTTTGGTGTCTATAGGCGAAGTTTCTTTTCATCAGGAAACCCATCTGCTTGTTTGCTACCTTATGGTATAAAAAAACCTGTGAACGGTTGACCCTGCAGGCCATCCCTGAAACTTCTCGCTAAATTAAGGCATTTTAAGTTGAATATAGTAAAAACTATAAGCATAGATTTTTTTTTCATTTCATGTGTGGAGAGTTGCCCGATCATGGCGGCGATGTTGAGAGATCATTTATTGGGCCAACATGGCCTAATCTGAAGAGGAGCCATAAAGCCAAATAAAATTATTCTATTGCTTAATTCTGCACTGTATCGCTGACGGTGGGTTCACGTCGGCAATGCGATTAAGAGAGCGAGAGATAGCAAGCACCTAATGCCTACTTTTCCAGGAATACCAAGCCTTACATTTTTTCTTCTCTTAGATATCAATGTTACTTACGATTACATTATATTGCATTTTATACTGTGCCTTAAGCATCGAAAACAAAACCATAAAAAAATATTATATAATGTAATTAAGAAAGAGACTAAAGTAAAAAAAAAATCTAGTAAGTTGCACTACTGTTAAGATTATACTAGAACGCACAATTTTTACACTGCCGCGCGACGGGGTCAGAGAGAGTTCATTTGATCGGAGACTTCGCGCAACTAATCGCGCGGGGAGCCCCAAATGCCTACTATTTTCGAACATCCTGGCCTTAATCTGGAAGATATTAAAAAAATACTGTTTTTTCCAAAAATTTTTTGGGCTTTTTTCAAAATTTCTCAAAATCCCCTGGGCCGAATCGGTTTAAATTTTCAGGAAGTCTAAGTTGAGGGGAATCCAATCGAATGCCACCACCTGCGTTTCGATCGCTCAAGCCGTTCAAAAGTTATGAGATGTTTACATACACACATAGACATACACACACACACATACATACATACAGACATACTGAAGTCATCGTGAAAATAGTCGGAAAAGGTTCCTAAGACCTCAAAACGTGGAGATCTGGTGAAAACTCGATTTTCGAAAACTGGTTCAAAATCAGTAACTTATCTACATACGTAGCGGGAAGTGAAAAAAGTGTTTTACATATCACAATATAATATAGATGTACTACAATGTGATAGACGTCTGGTCTATCACATTGTGGGACATCTATATTATCAACCGGTTATTTATACAATACCGGGCAATATTATTTTTATAAGTTATTTTATTAGTATAACAATAAAATCTCTTCTAAGTTCAACAACAGCCCCTCAATCCACGTAGCAAAATCCACGTCAATCGAGTCGAAGCGCTAGGACTCTTACACACCTAAATACGATACAACCTCACATCGTGCTACGACGTGATATAATGTGTAAAAAATATGTAAGAGCCCTAAACGCTTCGACTCGAGTGACTTTTTTTACGTGAAAAGGGGCCATTTTTACCATTAATGCATAGTGGTTTGTGTAATGTTTTTTATTATATTTATTTATCGGAACGAAATTCCTTATGGGGCATTGTGAAAGGGTACTCTAGGGGTACTACATCACTACATAGTATAAAACAAAGTCGCTATCTCTGTCTGTGCCTATGTATGCTTAAATCTTTAAAACTACGCAACAGATTTTGATGCGGTTTTTTTTATAGATAGATTGATTCTTGAGGAAGGTTTTAGTATATAAACCTTTCCGATATTCCCACGGGAACAAAAGCTACGCGGGTAAAACCGTGGGCAGGTCGCTAGTTTTATATAAAAACTAGCTGATCCGGCAAACGTTGTTTTGCGATATAAATTATTGAATTAAAAAATTAGGGGTTGATCGTAGAGGGTTGAAAATTTTGGGTTATATGTATGTTAAATGCTGTATCATAAAAAAAATAAAAACAAAAAAAAATATCTAAAAAATAAAAATTTAGGAGTGGAATTTATGAAAAATAGATCAGTAACTAAATACCAGTTATTTACTGATGTAATTTATAACTTTGAATAGACCATCTGCCATTTTACCAAGCAGTTCGAAAAAGCAAACGATTTGCTAAATAGATAGCAACGCATTATTCTTCTTTCTTTCTAAGACATCTTTGGTGTCTACAAGCGATGGTTATCTTTCAATCAAGAGAGTCATCTGTTTGATTGTTTTCCTACGAAGAAAAAATTTAATATACAAAAATATTCCTATATAAGTAGCATGAATGTATAAAAAGAAATGCATGCTCTAATACATGCCGACTAGTAGTCGTATAAGAAGACTGTATTCCGATTTGATATAAGAGCATTGCATGCAAACATCGGCTAGTCGCAAAGTTACCACCGATGGCCACCATAAACAAATGGATATATTAAACGTATCAATGCGTAGTGAAAAGACAATGAACAATGTGCACGACTGCCCCGAGCTCCAAAGACAATAGAACGAAGTACGAACTTATGGGTTATGTTGAGTTAGAGCATTTGGGTATAAACTAAAGCGGCTTCCACACAGTTGATAAGGTAAGTTTGCCTCGTTATCCCGTTCTATTCAGATCCTCAAGCGCCGATTTCGATTTCATCAGGGTAAAATAAATGTTATGTTTCGATGACCATCTTAAAAAAATGGATATATTAAATGTATTAATTAATGCATAGTTATTAGACAATGAACAATGTACACGACTGTCCCGAGCTCCAAAGGCAACAGAACAAAATACGAATTAATGGGTTGTGTTGAGTCAGATATATAGTTTGGATATATTCTAAAGGGCCTTGGATTTTCTGGATAGACAAAAAAATGTTAGTTATCGATGGCTACTACTAAAAATAGATATATATATATATATATATATATATATATATATATATATATATATATATATATATATATATATAGTCTCCTGATGGAAAGAGTCAACCATCGCCTATAAACTCCAAAGATGTTAATGCATTGCTATCTTGTGGCGAGGTCTAATGCTACATGCATAAGTTTGCCGGCTACCTTACACTCCAAACCGGAACACATCAGTGACTACCACTGACGCTATTACGGCAGGAATAGATAAGACGGTGGTACCTGACCGGGCGAATTAATGCAAAATTCTACCACCTAGTAGTCAAAAACGTACTTGTGGGTTATGTTGTGTTAGAGCATTTGGGTATGAACTAAAGCATCTTCATACATCTGATAAGTTTGCGTTTTGGTTATTTTGGTTCAGATTATGAAGTGTATAATTCGATCTGCGGAAGAAAAAAGCTAGCGTTGGAACAAAGATCTTATATATATCATAAGATAGCAAACAACCAAATGGCCTTATTGCTAGAAAGAGACAACCATAGCCTACAATTAGCAAAGATGTTAATGGAACGTGTGAAGAGATGGTAATTCCACGTGCATATGTTTACTGGCTACCTTACCATCCAAACCGGAACATAACAGTGCTGTTGCGACAGGAGTAGGTAAGGCGATGGTAACAAACCCGGGCGAGGAACTCTACCATCTAATAAATCTTAAATCGAGTGAAACTATCAGTACTAATCTTTGCAAGTATCAAACTATAGTATTTATAATTAACAATGCTGGTGAAGGAAATTAACATTCACCAACTGATGGACTGGCAAATTTTGATGACAGAAATGCCTATAATTTATGAACTATGTAGTAAGCAGAAATTGCTTGTTGTGGGCACTCTGGCTACCCAGCAATGTAATTGGTGTGATAACATTTGTAGTAAATTTTCCTTTGTCATGTTTAAGTAAACTAGGTGAATAAATTGACTGGTCCATTTGATTAACCATTTAATTCTCTTTAAAATAACTATCATTTTAACGCAGTAACGTTTTTTACAACAAACAGAACAAGTGCTAATTTACAACCCGAACCGAAGTTGTCTACCAAAAAGATGGATCTAAAGCCTTCTGCTTTGCGATATGGACCATAAGGAGTTAAGAGCTGCAGTCTAAGGATAGGCTTATATAAATAATTCTCAAAGACAGCTCGTTATATTATGAAATATTAAACAAACAGATGATTCTATTTATGAAAATTCTCCAAAAGTGAGCCGGAGCAACTCAGGCAAGAAAATTCTTTAAACAATGAAACTTTTAGATAAGACTGAAATTAATAGTCCGATGTGAAAAAAATAGTATATATAGAACTGTGTATACTTGTAGACTTCACACATCTAGACAACACATCCTTCTTTGTAAAAATGAGTTTGTTGAATTTGGAATTTACAAAAATCTACAATTATGCTGCTACCGGCGTAATTAATCTGATACAACAATCAGGCTACATAGAGTTGAGTACAATTCTGTTTCTTGGACCTTTAAAATCACAATTAGCGAGCAATTAGATCGCATTTCTTTGGAAAAAGGTATCTTCTGATCCTTTGCCAAACTTTCTTCACTGTACTGTAATATGTGTTTTAACACTTATCACGGGTGTTTCTAATTTTACGCGCAATTCTTTTAATATTTTCTTTTATACGAACCTTCTTCCGACAATTCCCGACAATGGTGCGTTGATATCTTGTGGCGAGGTCTTAGCGAGATATATCTAGATGTGTAAAGTTTACGAGTATACACAGTTTTGTACACCAAATTTTATCCAAATCGGACTATCAGTTTCAGACAAAACCTTACAATTATTCACATGCACGCACAAACATTTGCATAGTAAATGCGAATATAATAGAATAATAGTGAGATTTACTTTGAACAATTTTACATGTGAAAGAAGCCTAAGAGAACGACACACATAAATTGTTATGAATCAATAGCCTTACAGTCAACTTCAATTTCCATGGTATTAGCTCTTGATTTCTTTATGGGACAATTTAGAGGTTTCTGTAGACTAATTATTGTACAAATGACATACAACTGCTTTGTCGGATTAATGTGTATATATTGAGCTACGTATGATATGCTGAGATACCGTTTATCAATGCAATGTTATATCGACTATAATATCTTATATCGAAGGCACAGTTTATTTATTAGGGGATTCTTAGTCTATGATTATAAATATTATCGTAACCGAAGATAGCTTTAAGGAATATATCGTCGCCGATAGAGTGATTGTCAAATGAACTTTTCGCTAACGAGTAACGATTGATGGAAAGTATGTGATTTAACAGATAGACAAACGGATTTCATTTTAAGACTCACAGACAAATTGAATCATTTTGAAATCTTTTGTCTCTCATTATAGCCCGTTGTCACCCAAATACGACTAGACATTGAGAATTCGTGATTGCAAATACATATTATAGATTTAGATTGTATTTTTAGTGTCCATGACTGATATTTTAGTTTTCAATATGGTTAAATACTAGGTTTGGAGATTATAGGACTTTCAATCTTTTGACCGTAATATGAAATATTGTAACATTATTAAAACATTCAGTCAAAAAAAGTGTCGGAAAGATATGATTTGATTATGGGCGCAAATTCAATTTTTTTATGTTAGATTGACACAACTGTTTTTCATTTTGGCGGGGAGCTTGAGCTGCATATTTAAACTAAATACAGTGCTGTTTTTAGTTAGATAATATCTAGTGTATATTGCAAATGTCATAAAATTTTGTTTTCAGAGTCCCTGAAAATGTTACAGAAGGCATACGGTGAATCGACTTTATCAAAAATATTTGCTTTTAAGTGTTACAAAGTGTTCAAAAGCGGTCGGTGTGATAGAAGATTTCCCTCTCTCTAGTAGGCCATCCGTTTTCAACTGAAGTTAATATTGCAAAAGTGAAAGAAATAGTGACCGAATCTGAAAAAAATCTTCCATCAAGTGTAAAAGAGGTAGCCGCTGATTTTTCCGTGTCTCACGAGTTGATCCGTGTAATTTTAAACCAGCACTTATACAGGAAATATGTGTATTGCCGTTCGGCTAGTCCCAGAGAACTGAATTTTCTCAAAAAATTGATTGACTGCCTCGTGATCTAGTGGGTCAGCCCATTCATCTTAGATCATGAGGTCTCGCGTTCGTTCCCAGGTCGGGTAAAAAATTTAGAGGTTATTTCGTAGGTTTTTTCGAAAATACAAATTCTTAGGAGCAGCTCGGTGTCTGGTGGGTGAGCTACCACTCCCGTGCTTTGAATGAGCATTTAAAGCCGTCGGTCCCAATTATCGCAAGAAATAGTTGACAATCGTTATCAGGTCTGGCGGTGCTTTCTTTCAACATTTTTTTTCTCACCAACTGACAAACCAGTGATTCGTGGTTAACCAGTATAACGAAGGTCTATAGACTTTTCGGTTAACCGAAAAGTCTATAAACCTTCGTTATACTCTATCTACCGCGCAAATTTGACGATTTGTGGAAAGAATTTTTCATTCTTTCCACAAATCGTCAAATTTGTTTTTTTTGAATTCTTGAATTGTGCACCTCTATAACGCGCCTTCGTATAAGGACATCATTATGAACCAATTTTGATCAAAAACTTAGCAAATACCATGGAGCAACCACCTTATTCACCAGACATGGCGCCAGCCAATTCCTTTCTTTTTTAACTCAAACTACCACTTCGTAGTGTCCATTTTCAATCGGTAGCAGAAATAAAAGAGAATTAACGGCGAGAATTTAATTCTTAAAACTCAATTCCGGAAAAAGCGTTATAAATGTTTTGATGATTGAATTATTTCATATTACGTTGGCAGTGTATCGTTTCTGAAAGAGCATATTTTGGAAGTGATAAAATAAGTTTGGATGAATAACATTTTGTGTATAGAGATTTTACTAGTAAAAGAGTGTAGATACTGAAAGAAGATGTCCAGTATTCGATTCTGATACTGAATATACATATAAAAAATAGTTACCTACTTAAAACTGTATATAATAAGTATCCAATATAAAATATTTATGTACAGACACTTAAATACAGACATTGAAGTTCATTGTTTACAGACAGCGATTTTTTTTGCATAGAAGAAAGGGGCAAATGAGCAGGAGGCTCACCTGATGATAAGAGATTACCACCACCTATGGACAGCCCACAGCACCATAGATCGTACAGCTGCGTTGCCGGTCTTTTAAGAATGAGTAAGCTCTTTTCTTTAAGGTCCATAAGTCGTATCCATTTGGAAACACCCCCGCTGGTAATTAATACCACAAGGAGTAGTGCGTGGGAAAAAGCGCCTAGAGAATCGCACGGTTGAGTCAAGGTAAAGAGGGTGGAACTTTGAATTTAGCCGCGATGTCCGATGATGAAATTCAACGGCAGGAATCAATGCGTACAGTACGTCGGAACACTCTCCATGTTAGATGCGGTAAAAAATACTGAGCGAATCTACATCTCTACTTAAAGCCAAGAAATCAAGAAACAGCCTGGTCGCCAACGATTTCCCAAACTCCTGATTTTTGATACCGTCCCCTGTATTTTTGCGGGAATTTGAATGATGAATGAATGAATGAATGAATGAATGATCACTCGTTATTGCGCACCAACAATTATCAAAAAAAATAACAGTATTTAACTTACAATTATTATGATCATATGTACACAAAGGTGGTATTATCGCTAAAAACCGAGGGTATTTGGTACCATCACCTTATCTATTCTACCACCATTGCATCAATGTTTGTCATTGTAGTATTTCGATAAGGAGGGTAAGGTAGCCGGTAAACTTATATGGCATTTCCATCGCGCCACATGGATAGTAACGCACAATTAACATCTATGGTGTCTATAGGCTATGGTTTCTCATTCCACCAGGAGAACTATCTACTTGCTTGGTATCTAATGATGCAAAAAACATGTAATACATAAATCGAGTTATTACGATCTATTTAAATCATCCTATGGGTGCGAAAGGAATCTTAATGTATCTCGTTCTTAGCCAAGTCCATATATGCGTTTGCAGGCAGCGTAGTTATGACTATCTAATTAATCAGACGTCTTTAATGGCTGCTTAAGGTAACAATCTGATATTCTGGCCCACTGAATTACGATATGCCGCTTGCGAGACCTCCAAGTTGACTACATTTTGTTCACTTATAATACTAAACTAGCTATTCTCACAACTTGGTATGCGGTGTTGTAACTGAGTACAGGACAACAATTATAACAGAAGATTAAGGTACTGTATTAGTTATTTTTTATTAATCAAATAAAGTGAAGTAAACATAAAATATAATTAAACAAGGTTTATCGAATATTCGATAGAAAGGTCGTTAAAATGCTTCTGTTGCAACATTTTATAAGATCAGAGATATGTTGTTCTTTGTATTTCCCTAGTATAGATAGTAGATATGTAATAATACAGTCCCATGTTTAAAGCCTTAGAATATCAATATTAAGTACTTATAATTGTTGTCTAGCTCTGAGATCCGTATAGGTACAAGTTTGTGTAGATGAAAGTAACCTATGTGTTGTCTATATTAGCACCCAAAATTTTGTGACGAGCGATCTAAAGTAGTTTTAGTGATATAGAAGTAGATATGAAAGTTTACGTTATTATTATTACATATTTACTTTAGCATATGTAACAACAGAATAAAATTTATTATTGTGTAACCTCTCAATCTATATACTCTGTAAATGGGTAACAGTAAATAGAGGCCGATAAAATACTTCTGTCGCAAATTTTTGTATGAAATTGGGTATGAAATGTTGTTTTATATTTTGTTAAGCAATGAGTCCCACATTTAAAGCTTAAGGATGTCAATATTCAGTCTTTATAGTCGTCTAATTCCTTGGGATCTATATGCAGGTATGCGCAGATCCCGCTCAGCGAGGCGACGCTTCGGCGGCATCAGAGATTGTCGCGGCGATTAAAACAAATCATCACGATGTACTTTTCTTAACATGAATTCCTTGGCATCATCGCTGACGTGCATGTGTAATATAGGTACATATAACATTTGTATTTTTGAAGTTATATTTCTTTTGGCACGGTAAAGAAAAAGGAAAAGAGTGTTTTTTTGCCTAGTGAGTAGCGAGATGATATTTTTTGTCAGAAGATAGCGAACAAGTAGATGGCTCTACTTTTTATCCCAGAATACTTAGGTGACCCCGCGGGATTCTCCAAAAGCTTTTAGCGGGCGGGCGAGCAGCGGGCTGCATGCTGCCGCTAGTTATCTAATATATAAAATCCTCGTGTCACATAGTCCAGTAAAAACATAAATGAAACCATGATCTGACCAGTTTTGGCGCAATGAGTAAAAATGTGTTCATTAATACATAAATAATGATATTATGAAAGAAATTTTGATTTAAATTTAGGGGAAAGGGATGAAAAAACTTAAAAAAAGGTTGAAAAATGCGTTCTGTGCGGGACCTCGTGTGATCAACTCCGACACCGGACCACTAGACCACAGAGGTGATACACATAAATTTAGATGTATGGTACAGGGCCGTAATAATTTTAGTAAGTTTTTATAATTAATTACAAAGTAAATTTAATTTTTATTTTTTGTAGCTAAATTAAAGCAGATAACAAAAAAATGAACAGGAACTTTTTTGTGTAGAATTTTTTTCTCTACAACTTTTACTTGAAACTTTTTTCTATTTCCTACCGTTATTAAGTTATTTAAAAAAAGGCATTTTTCAACCCTTTTTTAATTTTTTTCATTCCTTTCCCCTAAATTTAAATCAAAATGTCTTTCATAATATCATTATTTAAGTATTAATGAAAACATTTTTACTCATTGCGCCAAAACTGGTCAGATAATGGTTTCATTTAACTTTTAACAGTTTTAGTTACCATACTTCTCCGAAACAACGTGACCGATTATGATAAAATGTTATATATTGTGTATTCAATAGGTCTGAGAATAGTTGTTATCTATTTTCCATATCCCTGAGTAAAAGAGTGGTCCACCCCATTGTTTTTTTTTATGATGCCATTAAAATACGTAAAACTTCAATGCTTAAAGCTATAAAAGATTTTTAGTTGAAACTAGTTGAAAGTGTAAAATCTATAAGAGATACTAAAACACCTCAACACATTGATAAAAAAACCCTAGATGCGCAGTCCCGAACAAAACTGACACTCAAAAGTGTCCCTAATTTCATTTAAATAGTTATAGATATGGCAAAAACATATGTCTTTGCATATCCAACCTTAAGTGCAAGACTTATAGTTGTTTTTACAAAGCAATGCACGAAAAAAATAAAAATGACAGTGTCGCGACCGACGCGATTCTATTTGAAATGAGCGCACAATTTAAAATTGTGCGCTCATTTTTGGAGGACGTTTTTGACACACTGATTGTGTATCTTGGGTTTTTTATATCAATGCCTCAACACCAAGAAACACGTTTAAAAGAAAATAGAATTTAAGCTTCTTCTTTGAGAGCTGCTGAAACAGATAATCAACTTAATGTTCGAGTTGCAGATCTACGAACTAGGTAGATTTTTAGGTTTTTTCCAAATGTTCTCAAAATCTCTTGGACCGATTTGGTTTAAATTTTGAGGAAGTCTAAGTTGAGTGTAATCGATCGGTGATGCCGTTTAAAATTTATCAGATGTGTACATACGCACATACAAACACGCACTCACATCCACACACACCCTCACACACCTACATACGTACATACATATATACATACAGACATACTGACGTCATCGTGAAAATATTCGGAAAACGTTCCTAGAACCTCAAAACGTGGAGATCTGCTGAAAACTCGATTTTTGAAAATCGTGGCAAAATCAGTAACTTCCTTATATATACGTAACAGAAAGACAAAAGTTAAGCATGTAGGTATTATTACACTATCCGTGCGAAGTTGCGGCGGGTCGCTAGTAATTTATATGGCAAGACAACGTTTGCTGGTATAGCTAGTGTTTATATAAAAATACCGGAATAAACATTATAACTCTTCTCGTAGATATCACTTTAAAATTTATGACTAACTTCATGATATAAATATCCTCAGTATTTGGTCAGGTGCCTTTGAAAAACAAACCATTTGCCGTCCTGCCAGGCAGTTCGTATGAGGCGAGCGATTAGCTATACAAGTCACTAGCATGGTGGCTACTAGGTGGTAGAGTTCTGCATTGTCTCGCCAGAGTTTCGTACTGCCCCATTCTCTATTCCTGC
This sequence comes from Apodemia mormo, assembly GCA_036924255.1. Taxonomy (NCBI): domain Eukaryota; kingdom Metazoa; phylum Arthropoda; class Insecta; order Lepidoptera; family Riodinidae; genus Apodemia; species Apodemia mormo. The sequence goes on along the minus strand of JAUPFN010000019.1, from coordinate 17,530,871 downwards.
CACAATAGCGTTAGTGTTTCTCAACGTTGTGTTCCAGTTCGTCCGGTTTGGAAAGTACAGTAGTCGGTAATCTTATGCATGCATTAAGATCCCGCTACAAGGATAGCAACGCACCATTAATATCTTTGGTGTCTATAGGCGATGATTTCTCTTTCCTTCGCGAGATTTGAAACAAGCTGGTTGTTTGCTATCTAATGATATATTTAAAAAAAATTCTAACTTTACACATGGCCGAAGTTGCGTGGATTAACTAGTATGCCATAAAATTATCATAGAGCAAACTCCTGATATGTAATACAATTTATTAGAATGTCATTTTTAATTGATATATGGAGAAACAAAAGAAGAAAGGTCACTCAGTTTAACGCAATGTAAAATAAAACCTACATGTAATATAATCACATTATCTATTTCCTAGTTTATCTTTGTTGTGAGTAACCACAATTTATGAGATTATTTTGAACTAGCAAAATCGCGCAGCTTCGCCCGTGATGCGTAACATATCAGTATAATCTTTTATACAAAGGAGATTAATAAGGTCGGCCTAAACGTCCTTTTTTTAAGATAGCAAACAAGCAGATGGGTCTCATGATGGAAAGAGTCAACCATCGCCTATAGACACCAAAGGTTTTAATGGTGCGTCGTTATCTTGTGGCGAGGTCTAATGCCACATGCATAAGTTTACTGGCTACCTTACCCACCAAAACTTACTAGAAAATCATAGCAACAGCCGTTATCATCACATAATTTAAATAGCGAACGCCTGTAGCCGAAATTCGACCATAGACTAAACAATAAAATCCCTTTTAATTTTGACAAATGACTTTTTTTATATCATAAGATAGTAAACAAGCTCTGATAGATGGGTCTCCTGATGGAAAGAGTCAACCATCACCTATAGACACGAAAGGTGTTAATGGTGCGTTGCTATCTTGTGGCGAGGTCTAATGTCACATGCATAAGTTTACCGGCTACCTTACCCTCCAAACCGGAACACGACAGTGACAAGCACTAACGCTATTGCGGCAGGAATAGGTAAGGCGGTGGTACCAGACCCGGGCGAGACAATGCAGAACTCTACCACCTAGTAGCCACGATGTTAGTGACTTGCATAGCCAATTGGTCACCTTTTACGACATACCTAGCAGAACGGCAGTTGGTCTATTCTTCAAAAGAGCCCGGAACCAACACGGGGAACCCACTCATAAATGACTTTACTCATAATGAAAACAGTATTCATGTGTGTATACCATTACGTATGTCACATGAATGCAGTGTGAGTAATGGTTATTTTTATAAATTTAATGTATTTATAATGCATTTTATTTAAAAATATTAATTTTCTGCAGTCCTCCGCAATGTAAACTTTAACTCAGGTGCCAAATTTTATATTTCACCGTACACACAATTGTCTTAAAAAGAGGTCTTAAATTTTTTCATCACGTATTAATATAGATGTACAATAAGCCCATATCAGAATTCAATATCTTAGAATATGTACAATAAGACCTTCAAATATCTCTTTACCTAATTACATCAACATTAGTTCAGCAGTTAAGACGTGAATACGTGATAGACACGCGCATTTATAATACATAGGGTACACTAAAAGTTTTGCACTTCTAGCTAATCGGAACTATTTGAATTTTGAATGTTATATTTTTAAAACGTTGCAACCTTCTTAGTAATAAAAAAAAAAAACAATTGGCGGGAAATGATTTGTCAATTGTTTTTTTTTATCACACATCAAAGTTCTACGTACGCAACGAACATGGCATTAAGTCGAAAAGATTTTAGAGCGATGATTTTTTATGATTTTAAAAGTTCTCTTTCTCCGCAAGACTGCGCCGCTCGTCTTCAAAATGCTTTTGGGAGAGAAGCACCTTATTTGAGCACCGGGAGGCGATGGTTTGCTGAATTTGAGAGAGGTCGAGTTTCTTTGCATGACGGATTTCGTGAAGGGCGGCCTTCAACTGCCGTCAACGAAAATAATGTGGCTACTGTTAAGCGGTTAATTGAAGAAACCCCCTGGATTATCTATGAGATAATTTGAGGACTATTGGGGATTCCAAATTCAGAAAATTTTACACAAAGAATTGAAAGTTCGGAAACTTTGTTGTCGTTGGATCCCTCATGAACTGAAAGCGGAGCAGAAGCGGGCTTGCGTGGAATGGTGCTCACAGATGCTACTGAAGTACGACCACAAACATTCTAATGCTTTTTATGACATCTCACCCGGGTATGGTATCACCGCCTAGCCTATTCCAGCCGTAATATCGTCAGTTATTCCCATAATTACCCTTCAGGTACTACAGATGGTAAACTTATGCATATTATGGAAAAAATACCAATGATAATTCAGTCATCCAGGATGAATATAGGGTCTATCATCTATGTCAAATATTGCGCGGGGAAATTTATCCCATTTACATTCTATACTAAATTAATACAGGAACTTAAATAAATTTTAATCCTGAATTGCATAATTCAATTTCATTTTTATTTCAAAGTTAATTTTAAATAATATATTTTTAACAAAAAATTTAACCGTTCAATAATTATGCGTCACAGATTATAAGCAGTGACCGAATAATCAATTATTCTCGATTTTCGTACACTTTTCGGTATTTTTTTTTCAGAATTTGTATGGAAAAAATTCTCGGGGTGTAATCTATCCAATAAAAGAAGAATTATCAAAATCGGACCATTGTGTAAGAAGTTGTGTCGTCAATTGTCATACATTAAAATCAGTGAGTGAACAATCAATCATCCCTTGTTTATTAGTATACCTTTATATTATAACCCTTATTATTATACCTTTATAGTTGGAATTAGAAAAAATTAAATAGGACCACTTCCGAGTTATACCTACTTATTCCAATTAAAAAAAAATCAAAATCCGACTAATCAGTTAATAGTTTAGCGTGGTCTAACCAAAAAAAAAATAGATATATACGCATTGATTTGAGAACTTCCTCCGTTTTTTCGTCGGTTGATAAAAAGTATATAGTGACATTTTTGTAACAGAGTAGTTTAATTTCATAGACAAAATTTAAACGCAATTATCATCATGTTTAGAACGCCATATTTTTTGAATGGAAAATAGCTTTGGTACCCCATTTACCTTGCAAGTTGCATAAACCTTAATTCTTCTTTGAGTTATGGATACAAGTATATACTCAAGGTATAAAAAACGTTGGCTCTGTGGTCTAGCGGTCCAGCGTTGGCGTTGACCACACGAGGTTCCGGGTTTGTTTCCTGGGTCAGGCGCAATAAAAAAAAAAGTGTTTTTTTCAGTTTTCTGAGAAACACAAAGTTGCCCGGGATTGGAAAGTGCCCGGTTGGCGATAGGCTTGCCACCTATCACATTGTGGGACCAAGTATCTTCGTTGTTGTACCTTTGCCTACCCCTTCGGGGATATGAGCGCGAAGATACTATATTATAAAAAACGTCTAAATTTTAATCGCGTCATTTTACTGCAACCAGTTTCAAAATCATGTGATTTGGAGCAGAGCTAGAAACCGGTTTAAAAATACCGGTTAATAGAGATATTAGCCGTTTTTCATAAAATGTTTTGTTTTAAAACCTATTTATAACGCTTTGAGCTAAAATCGTGGAATTGTCATGCACTGCGCGTAAAACAAATGTGAGTAGCATATATCATATAAATATTTTTAAAGAACCGCTATAAACCGGTTTATTGATTAAAAACCCTTATAATTTTGCTCCACAAGGAAATCGGTATTTTTGTGGTTAAGGTAGAGCCAAATCCTTACAAAAATTTCTTTATGTACTTGTGCTGATTTAGGTTTGAAAATCAACCGGTTGACAAGCCCTGACTGGAATATAAAGTAGCATAGCATTGAAATACACTGAAGACTTTAATCTTTTTAGGCAGGGTATATCAATCGTTATCGACGAAAATTGCTTGTGTTCCTATGATTTAGAAAAGGTTAATAAAAGTTTATTCGTAACCACCACACTAATAATGTGTCAAGTTTTTGGTAACAAGGTTGAAAAATAATATTACCTACTCGGTAATATTATTTTTCAACCTTGACTTGACTTGTCGGTTTTGTTTCACGACCGTCAAAAATCTTGGCACGTTCTTCTAGCACTCAAATTTTTTTACACATTCATCGTATATTTTATAAAAGTATGTTTTTCATTTAATCAATTATTTATTAAATTATATTTAAAAAAAGTGCTTAACTTGTGGCCTTAAGATTATGAAGCTCAGGATGCGAATCATCGGTTACACAAAAATTTTAATGTGATCTTGAGCATGATTGGAGGGATGCCATCAGGCCCAATACCAGACCAAGGTCAGTGCTGATGTCACCCACAACAGAAATCTAAGTTCTGGCTTGATGATTACGGCGGATCTTTAATATCAACAATAATTGTAAATCATAATGGAAAAACTAGCCGGTAAACAATCGAGACCAGACATATATTCTTTTTCAACTGCTCTCTAAGAAAATTTAAAATTTTCAGTTTGGTTTTGAGGCCCTAGGAAGCTGTTCTATTTTTACGTCTTTGTCTGTATGTACGCAAGTCTGTCTATGTGTATATGTGTTTGTAAGCCTATCATAATTTTAGAAGGCTTAATCGATCTAAACGCAGTTGTGACATTCGATGTGGTTCCACTGGACTTGGACTTCCTAAAAATTTGAACCAATTGGGCTCGGGAGATTTTAAATCATTCTGAAGAAGCATTAAGTAAATTTAAAAAAATAACTTTCAGACTAATGTGTTGATTCTAAAATCTAATCAGTTCTTTTCCTAGAAAAAATGCTTCGTATATTCGAGCCTTTTTTAATAGCAAAAGGTAGCAAACAAGCAGATTCGTCTTATGATGGAAACAGTCAACCATCGCCTATAGACACCAAAGATGTTAAGGTTGCGTCGCTATCTTCTTCGGCGAGGTCTAATGTCATATGCATACTTTTACCGGCTACCTTACTTTCCAAATCGAACCATGATAGTGACTAGCACTGACGCTATTGCGGCAGAAATATCTGAAGCGGTGGCAACCGACTTACTAAGTAGAATTCTACCACCTAGTAGCCACGATGGTCGTGAGTTACATAGCCCGTCGGTCGCTTCTTACGACCTGCCTGGCAGAACAGCAGTTGCCCTATTCTTCAAAGGAGCCCGGATCAACGCAGAAAAAAGCCCTAAAACCTCTCTTCATCAAAGGGAGCCCATACCAACACGGGGTGAAAGTTCGTCAGGGCCACCTTTGAAGACTAGATCATGTGTCATTTTGCCAGGTAGATGTAAAAGGCAAATAATAATACAAACGTGTAGTTTCATCGCGACTTCTAGGCAAATCGAGCACAGATTTACGTAACGTCTTGCCCGAGTTTGGTACCAACGCCTTACCTATTTCTGCTGTACTAGCGTCAGTGTTTATTGATGTCGTATTCCGGTTTGGAAAATAAGGTAGCCGATAAACTAATGCATACTAAACTAAAACGGATAGTAACGCATAATTGACATACTCATATTTGACGTCTACAAGCAACAGATATCATTATATCTCTTTCCATCTTCATCATCATTAAGATTCGCCTCTGTGGGTTCGATTCCCAATTTAAAAATGTGTTTTTTCAGTTTTCTGAGAAAAACATCGTTGCCCGGGATTGGATAAGTGTCTAGTTGGTGATAGGCTTGCCACCTATCACACTGTGGGACTAAATAGTGGGGCTAGTTGTGGGTGCATTGTATCTCTGCCTATCTATATGCCTATCGGGATACGGGCGTTAAGATACTTTTTTACGTTTAATATAATTTAGACAGTATAAATAACTGTAACAACCGTTTTTTAATATCCTGTATATTTTAATATCATCATATCTCTTTTCATCAGTAGCACTGTTTTTGTTTGCAATCCTATAATGTAATGTATAGTTATAGGCTTCGTGATAAACAAGAGTCTTATAAGCATTTGGGCTATCTGGTTAAAACCATATAAGAGCATTAAACTGAAGACGTAATTTATCGCCTTTTTAGGGAGTACAAATGGGCTATAACCGCGGAACATTAATTTCGTGATGTAATAAAAATACACTTGTACCGCACGGCGTGCACTCCAGTGATAATAGCCACGCTAATGTTGAAAACAATGTAGACCGTGGTCCCACAAACAAAATTTTTTGACTCATAACAAGCTAAATTTTTGTTAACAACTTCGTTTTGACGAAACAACCATTTTTTCTATCTTCGAAATTTTGATTCGGAGAAGGAATAGTATTTATTAATAACAATATTTATTTTTCGACTTTAATCGCTTGATTATATTATGAAAAACACGATGAAACTTTTGTTCTATACATTTGAAGGTTTTTCTGACGAGTTCTTCACTCTAAAGTTTCGGAATTATGAGATTTTTTAATTGATTTTAATCAATTTATAAACAATCTTATTTTCTCACAATAGCTTGTTAATTATTATTGCAATTCAAGGGTAACTTTGTTCTACACGTGAAGTGGAAACTCTTCTTAGTCCGACACTCTAAACTTTGTTTTTTATCTATCTTTATTAGTTACCCGGTTCAAGATTTTTCTAAGACAGAAAAGATGCTTGTCTTGTCAAAACGAAGCTGTTCACGAAAGTTCAGCTTGTTATTAATAAAAAAAAGTTTATTCGGAACCACGGTCTAATACTGTTATTAGCTGACTCGGTAAATGTTGTTTTGCCATAAAAATTACTTGTATTAAATATTTTGGTGCGGTACTTGAGAGGAGGCGGGGATAAAAACTATCCTATCTTTAAATTGGACCTAACAGTAGATATATACAAAATTTAATTGGCATCGGTTCAGTAGTTTAGGAGTCCATCGCGGACAAACAATGTAGCACATAATTTAAAGTGCTTGAGACGTGGGGGGGGGGGGTATAAATTGAGATAAAAACTATCATATTTTTTAAGTCAAAAACAAAATGGATATTCATATCTGGAAAATAAAGAATTATTATTATTATGCGGTATCATTTACAAATCTTTCATTATTATTATATATATTCATTATTATTATATATTGTAGATATTTATAAAATTTCATTGAAATCGGTTCAGTAGTTTCGGAGTCTTTGCGGACAAACAAGGTGACACGTTATCAGTCTTTATATATTAAGATTTTCAAGAGTCGCCTCTGTGGTGTTGTGGTTCAGTGTCGGTATTGATCGCATGAGGTCCCGGGTTAGATTCCCAATTCAAAAATGTGTTTTTTCAGTTTTCTGATAAAAACAACGTTGCCCAGGATTGGATAAGTATCTAGTTGGTGATAGGCTTGCCACCTATCACATTGTGGGAATAAGTAGTGGGGCTAATTGTGGGTGCACTAGTTGTTCTTCTGCTTATCTATAGCCTATCAGGATACGGGCGTTAAGATACTTTTTACGTTTAATATAATTTAAAGACGTTATAAATAACTGTAACAACCGTTTTGCAATATCCTGTATATTTGAATAAGTTGTAGATCTCTACTTCCTAGTAAATTATTATTTTACCCATAACTTTCAATCTTAAATTGCTCGTGGTATTATGATTAGCCTATTTATATCTGATCGTAAAGTTCTTAGTTCGGGATCAAGATGTTTTTGCGGTTTTTTTGGCTTGTCCTCATACATTTTGTAATAGTTCTAGAGGAGATGTGTTAACAACACTTTCTTTGGTTGAGCACGTAAAGTTGTTGGTCCTGGTCACTGCAAAAAACAGTAGGTAATAGTCGTTGTCTGGTTGACAACATGACGCGTATCATCATCCATCTAAAACACCGACAAAACGACGAAGTAAGATGAACAGGAATGATTGCTTCATTCTGCCTACCTTTGCAAGGCAATCGGCGTGATGATACATGATAAAAAATAATATTTCTCATTTTATATATTTCGTAACAATCCGTAATCGACAACCTGTCAATGCGAAACTAAATACAATCGATACATTTAGATACAGTTACAATGGCGGATGAAATTGATAAGTCTATAAAAACATGTCGCAAAAACACTCTAACTACAGGTTTGGTGTTTGCTTTGAAATTAAAGACGAAATAGTATAAAGGTTGCGTTTTTTTACACTCTTACGTTAAAGTATATATTTATCCGCGTTGGTTCGAGCCCAGTTTCAAGAATAGACCATCTACCTTTCTGCCAGACAAGTCGTAAAAAGCGATCGATTGATTATACGTATCACTACCATTGTAACTACTAGGTGGTACAGTTTTACAACATCTTACCTGGTTATAAGTTAACAAATTATATATTAAGACAATGACAAAAATATTATTATAATACGAATTGGTAGAACATAATTTTTATTTCATTTTGACTTTTTTTTTTTAAATAAACATTTTTGTACTCTCTTGATATTAAATACAATTATATATATTTTTTTCAATACTATTTATTCGAAATTTGTTACTGTCTACTGTTTAATAATTTATTTAGGTATAAATGTAAAAAATATGAGTTTTTCTTAAATAGTATATAACAATAATCTGAAGTCATAAATTTGTATGCCATTTATCTGGCAAAATAGGTTTAAGCACATCGATATATGTATAAAATCTTTTCCAACCCTATTTTGTGCAAATAAAGAATTTGAATTTGAATTTGAATATATGATACCACCTGGCCACCACTATGTAAGTGTCGTAGGCTGTGATACCACCATCTAACCTGTTGTTTTTGTTGTTTACACAACGTAATAGACTGTCGGCCAACTGATGAGTTCATGAAGGACGAAACGTTGTCATAAGCAAATAATGTTGTGTTTGGCCTCTAATTGCCCTTTTTGCTGACAAAGGAAACCTCTCGAATTTGTTTTTTAACATATTATTATTACACTTTAAAGTAAAATGGTGTGGTTGTTCTAAGTAGCATGACTACATTAAAATGTATTTAATAATAATCCTGAAATTTTTATGTTACCTATCGTATTTAAAGCAATAAATGATAACATTACCTATTCCTGCCGCAATGCGTCTATGCTCGTCATTGTCGTGTTGCAGTTTAGTGGGTAAGGTAGCCGATAAGTTTATACCATTCCACCAAACGGATATTTTATGTCTATAGGCGACGGTTTCTCTTTCTTTTTTGCTACCTTATGATATAAAAAAACACGGAAACTCCTATACTAACTATTTAAAACTGTAGCGTCTGTCTATACGTTTCATTTTGATGTCAAATTTCGAGATAAATATTCATCTTTTTTATATCATAAGATAGCAAACAAGCAGATGGCTCTTCTGATGGAAAGAGAAACAATCGCCTGTAGATACCAAATATGTTTATGGAGCGTTACTATCCGTGTAGCGGGATGGCGATGCCACTGCATAAGTCTATCGGCTACACTACTCTCCAAACCGAAACGCGACAGTGACCAGCACTGATGCTACTACGGCAGGAATAGGTAAGACAGTGGTGACAGACTCGAGCGAGACAATAATTTAATTTTAAATAAATATTGCTGGATAAATTATAGATCTAATCTGAGATGGAATTTATCTAGCCCCAAAGTAAGCAAATTATTTGCTTGTATTACGGGTGTTAATCAACGATACTAATACATGGAAATACATGTATAAATACTGTTACATAATAAATGCCCAAACTCAGAAATACAAACATCTATGCTCATCACACATATGTTTGTTACTGTCGGGAATCGAACCCGAGCCCTATCGATTCGAAGTTATGTTCGCTAACCACTCAACCAACAGGGTGGTAAATTACGCAACGACTTAATGCGGTTTTCATCAATAGACAGATTGATCGTAGAGGAAGCTTTATCTATATTATTAATATTATAAATGCGAAAGTTTGGATGTTTGGATAGATGTTTGGATGGATGTTTGGATGGATGTTTGTTACTTAATTACGCAAAAACTACTAAACGGATTTGAACGAAATTTGGCACACAGGTAGATGATGACCTGGAATAGCATGTAGGCTATTTTTATCCCGGAAAAATTAGGTGATCCCGCGGGATTCGCCAAAAACTTTTATAATGCAGCGGCAAACGTTGTTTCGCGATACAAATTTTGGTGGCATATTTGAGAGGGGAGTGGGAGGGGGGAGGGTTAAAAGAGATAAAAAGTAAAAACTATCCTGCCTTTAAGTTGAACCAAATAATACAAGATTTTGGTTCATTAGTTTCGGAGTCCATTGGGGACAAACAACGTGATAGGTAATTTTTATATATTAAGATGTACATATGTAAAAAAAAGCTGTAAATGTCAAAGATTTGTCGTAAAAACATATTTTTGTGCGCTTATATTGTACCCGTGCGAAGCCGGGGCGAGTCGCTAGTTATTCCTTTATTCTGTTTAATACAACGTAGCTGGTAGAGTTCTGTAACGTTTTGCTCGGATATATGGTACCACCGAGTTACCTATACCTGCCGCAATATCGTCAATGCTTGTCATTATCGTGTTGAGGTTTAGAGGGTAAGGTAGCTAGTAGATTTATGCATGTGGCATTGCCATCCCGCCACAGATTAGAACGTACTATTAACAGCTTTGGCGTCAATGGGCGATGGTTTTTGTTGTCCTATTTCATTTAAAACATTTACTTACATTTGAAACTATACAGTGTTTTTCTATAGTGATTTAAAAATGAAGTACTGAATCAATTAAACTCCTGTATATTCTTATTATTCCGATCTTGAATCTGAAGAAAAATTTAATCATTGATATTAATCTATATTATAAGAATTTTTTTTATATAGAAGAGGGGGCAAACGAGCAAGAGGTGCACCTGATGGTAAGTGATCACCGCCGCCCATGGACATCTGCAATACCAGAGGTCTTGCAGTTGCGTTGCCGGCCTTTTAAGAATGAGTAAGCTCTTTTCTTGAAGGTCCCTATGTCCGTTCGGAAATACCCCTGCCGGTAATTGGTTCCACAACAGAGTAGTGCGAGGTAAAAAGTGTCGGGAGAAATTATAGCTGAATACACAAAAATTGAGAGTACAATTACATATAATTTACTAGATGGTAGAGTACTGCATTGTTTCGCCCGGGACTGGTACCACCGCCTTACCTATTCCTGCCGCAGTACTATCAGTGCTGGTCATTGTTGTGTTCCGGTTCGGACGGTAGGGTAGCAAGTAAACTTATGCATGTGGCATTAAGATCTCTACACAAGGATTGCAACGCACCATTAACATCTTCGGTGTCTATAGGCGATGGTTTTCTCTTTCCATCGGTGAGCAATTTGCTTGTTTGCTATCATTATGTAAAAAACTATAGAAAAAATAAATACAAACAACGAATTGTGGTTATTTGAATTGAAACTCATTGATGGAAGCCTTTAAAATGCGTTTTGACCTATCTGATATACATATTCGTTAGCACCATTCTATCGGTTCTGGTGGAATTCCCTAATTATTTCACACCTAAAAAAGTACAGACAACACAAACAGGACGCCCGCTTTCACGGCTATTCACGATATTGTTACTAAAGTAGCACGTAATAAAAAACTCTTCAACCTAAAAATGTTAAAACTTTTATTAAATAAAAAATCGGTGTGAAAAAGAAGGAAAAACAGACTTAAATAAACTTAAAGATGTTTCGTAAAAGTATCTATATAGCCAAAAGTTTAAAAGATAACACAAAACTTTGTAAATAATCGCACCTAAGATCTATATTAATTTTATGACGAGCATAAAAAATTAAAAAATTTCCCATGGAACAATGTCCTGTCATTTTTTTTATAATCAATACAAAAACTAAAATAGGTCCGACTTACTTTAATTAAAGTTGTAACTCTATGGCATTTTTTAGGGTCGTATGTAAATTGAATGTCGGAGATAATGAACTTGTTATATGAGAAGCACTAGCAATAATTGATTGTCACATGACAGTAGATGACAGGTACCCATCTAACAGAGTTCGGGATATCTGTTTATTTAAGTCTTGTCTTTTGAGCTTTGTTATGATTACACACAAACGAATTACAGCTTTAACTTGATGTGTTACTGAAAAAAAAAGCTATAAATCTGCAACTTTCCGCTAAATTAAGATTTTTTTTCAAAGTTCAAAAATCTATTTTTTTTTAAAAGACAGTATTTTGATTTTTAAAAAGCTGTGTATGATGAAAACGGCGATCTTTTGAATGGAATTCTACTTTTTTTGAGTTCTAAAATGGTATCTTAGCTACAAAATAAATAAGTTGAATAGTGTCGAAGTAATTTAAAAAAAAAAACACTTTTTTTAAAAAAAAATGTCATTTCATTCTTTCATTCATAATATTCATACATAAATCCAGAACGAATCAACAGATTTTTGTTCAATTGCGGTTATGGTACGGCCAATTTACGGTATTTGACGCAGTTTTTTTAAGTAAAAGAGCTGATTAGATTTTAAATCAATCGGTATTTTTTTATAGAAAAAAGGGGCAAACGAGCAGGTGGCTCACCTGATGGTAAGTGATTACCACCGCCTATGGACAGCCACATCACCAAAAGTCTTGCAGCTGCGTTGCCGGCCTTTTAAGAAGGAGTATGCTCTTTTCCTGAAGGTGCCTAAGTCGTATCTGTTCGGAAACACCCCCGCCGGTAATTGATTCCACAGAGGAGTAGTGCGTGGTAAGAAGTGCCTAGAGAATAGCATTGTTTTGGATTTCTAGACATCGAGGTGATGAGGATGGAACTTTGAATTTTGCCGCGATGATGAAATTCAACAGCAGGGATCAATTCAAACAGTTCGTCGGAACACTCTACATGATAGATGCGGTAAAAGATGCTAAACGAACTTACACCTCTGCGTAAAGCCAAGGAGTCAAGCCGATTGGAGATAGCTTGGTCGTCAACGATTCGAACCGCTCTACGATGAATGCGATCAAGAGGAAGAAAGTGATACAGCGGAGCTCCCGCCCATAGGTGAGAACGGTACTCCATGTGAGGGCGAATTTGCGCTTTGTAAAGTTACAATGAGCCGGCAAGCTTTTTTGAGGCCAGTTTAGCCTTTTCTTCCAAATGGTCAAAGAACTGAACGTTGTTCGATATGTCAACGCCAAGAATTCCAATATTGGCTGAGGCTGTCAGGAAAGTATTCTCAAAACGAGGTGATACGACAAAGGGCGACTTTTTAGCGGTGAACGTACACAGCTATATCTTCCTGGGGTTAAATTGGACTAAGTTGATCTGGTGAAAACTCGATTTTAAAAATCTTGGCAAAGTCGTAATTTCCTTACACTACTAACGTAGCAGTAAGTTAAAAATCTGATATTCTGATAAAAATCTGAAACAGTTAACCTAAAATATATTTCAAAATGACTTAAAAATGTATAAAACCAACGGATGTCATGGTGAATTTATGTTATATTAGCATTAGCCCTCTGTTCGAAATTACTAGTGATTACATTACCATTATCGCCTCTGTAGTCTAGTGGTCGGGTGTTGGAGTTGACCACATGAGGTCCTGGGTTCGATTCCCAGTTCGGGCAACTAAGAAAATGTGTTTTTTAGTTTTCTGATAAAAACAACGTTGCCTGGGATTGAAAAGTGCCCGGTTGGCGATAGGCTTGCTACCTATCACATTGTGGGCCTAAGTATCTTCGGCTAATCGTGGGTGCACTTGTTGTGCCTCTGCCTACCTCTTCGGAGATATGGGCGTAAAGATACATTATAATTAGTACTATGATTATTGATAGTACTATCATTATTGAATATATCATTATTGAATGCGTTTGATAATCTGTCTATACATATAATAAAATCGTAGGAAAGTTAAAACTGTATATTGAATATTTTTTTAAAAGAATACTTGGGGCGTGATCTACAATCGATATCGAAGGCAAAAATATAGTTTTTAGAATTTTTGTCTGTTTGTATATTTATCTGTTTGTCTCTTTGTCTGTATGTATGTCCGGGGTAAACTCAAAAAGTACTGCATGGATTTACTTCAAATTTTGTATGAATGTTACTAACAGGTCGGGTCAACATATAGGCTACATATTATCACGCTATCACCTATGGGGCAGGGGCTGTGCGGAGTAAACGAACTCCGCGCGGACGAAGTCGCTGGCAACAGCAAGTAGACTAAATAAAATCTCTTCAAAGTTTAACAAGAGTATATCATATAAAATATTATAGGTATAGGCATGTGTGTGCATCAATTTCACAACAAAATACCTATTGAAAATGATTTTCATTAAAAATCTATCAATAACGAGTTTTTACAATTTATAAAATAAAATAACTTCATGATATTGATCTTATGAAAAACACGATTGTCATTTAGTTAAACAAACTATAAACGGACATAATAATATAAAGCAGACAAATCGATTGACGTTTTTGCTATTTACAAAAAAAAACACATTTGATTCTGGTTGTAAGAAGTAGGTACCTGTAAATTTCAATTTCAAAGGCGTTCAAATTGTTACACTCGTTTGCAAACTAATTACTTTCTATAACTTATTGATTCATGTATTGTAATATGTACCGCGAAGAATATTTGAATGAAAATTGAATTTAAATTAAAAAGGCAATGTATATGTATGTATCAAAATTTTGCTACACATTAACATTTAATTAACAAAACTATTGATCGCCTTCTTGTTGAAATTCGACCATAACCTAAACAAGAAATCTCTTCTATATTTTAAAAAGCATACCTACTTTAGCCTTACCTAAACATAAAAATATACATACATATTATTATTATTTTATATCATAAGATAGCAAACAAGCCGATGGGTTCCCTGATAGCTAATATAATATAATTTTATGACAGTACTTTCCAATTACACCCGTGTTGGTTCGAGCTCCTTTGAAGAATAGATAAGCTGCTGTTTTGCCCGGCAAGTCGTAATAGGCGACCGAGTGACTATACATGTCACTGCCATCGTGAGCACTAGGTGGTATAGTTCCGCAACTTCCTTCCCAGAAAATTGGTATCAGCGCCGGGTGATCACGTAACTCGCAATGCGAAATTATCGTGATTGTTTAGTTATTGCAAGACATATAACAGCCTTGTACATTAGTGGTAGTCGTTGCCGCTTGATTAGTTTTGATGCTGTGACATTGCAAAAAGTGCATCTAGTGACCAGCAAGCAATTGGCGACGATTTTGATGATTTTTTTCATTATGTTTAAGAGATATCGCTGATCGCTGGCGAATTGCAAACGTTAGATGATACGCCTACCGTTTTACCTATTTCTGCCAAAATAACATCAATTCTTGTCATTGTCATTTTCTGGTTTGCAGGGTAATGTAACCGATAGACATACATGTGGCATTGCCATCCCTCTACATGGATAGCAACGCATCATCAACATATTTGATGTCTATATGCGAGGTTTCTCTTTCCATCAGGAGAGTCAACTACTTGTTTGCTATTAGACCGTGGTCCTAGAACATTTTTTTTTAAATAACAAGCTGTATTTTTGTAAACAGTTTCATTATGACGACACACCCATGTTTTCTTTCTTCGAAAAATCTCGAATCAGGTAACTGCCAAAGGCAGGTAAAATAAAAAAAATATTGAAAACAAAAAACCCGACTGCATTTAATCTTTAGAAAAGGTTCATTGCCTGAAATGAAAGCTAAAAAGAAAGAAACAAGCCCAGTAGTTTAGAATCATGTTAAGTAATAATGAATAACTTCACCATTGAAATAGTTCTATAATCGATGTAGGTACACTGGTACATACATATAAAACAATTCATGAATTTTAATTCATCATAGAACGATTAACACTCAATTTTTAGCTATCAAATTTTCACATAGGGCCCCGTGCGTTAATACTTTTACCTTACCTTTTTTTTTAAAAAAGGTAAGGTAAAAGTATTAACGCACTATTAAATAGGTAGGTACCTAATAAAACCAACTAACTAACGCCCTGACCGCCCCGTTTTTGCTTAAGTAGCGACCCTAACTACCAATCAACAGGGCTTGAAGACAGATTATAATAATATAATGGCTACAAACGTAACTTGGGTTTGATTCTAAGCAGGGACAAGTATTTGTTTGGAAAGCACGTATGTTTGTATTTCTGGTTTGAATGCTCATTAAATAACCAAGCAAAGCTTTGTGACGATAGACGCAAATGCGGCCGCAGCATTAGAGATGCCACGAATATACGTCGCGAAATATTCTCGTGATTTTGGTGAATATTTGGCGACGTATTTGTTCTCCCCGTGTTGGTTCCGGGCTCTTTTGAAGAATAGGCAAACTGCCGTTCTGCCAGGCAGATCGTAAAAGGTGACCAATTGGCTATACGAGTCACTACCATCGTGGATACTAGGTGGTAGAATTATGCATTGTCTCGCCTGGGTCTGGACACTACTACCACCGCCTTACCTATTTCTGCCGCAATAGCGTCAGTGCTTGTCACTGTCGTGTTCCGGTTTCCAGGGTGAGGTAGCCGGTAAACTTATGCATGTGGCATTAGACCTCGCCACAAGATACCAACGCACCATTAACGGCTTTGATGTCTATAGGCGATGGTTGACTCTTTCCATCAGGAGACCCATCTGCTTGTTTGCTATCTTATGATCTAAAAAAAACATTAGCGAGTTCGGAGTTGATCGTATTATAAGGTACAGGTATTATTTGTTTATGACGATTGAGTGCTTTAAGCAGTTGGTTCTCCTGATAGAAAGATGGAAAGATAAAACATCGCCTATAGACACCAAAGATGTTAATGGTGTGTTGCTATCCGTGTGACAGGATAGCAATGCCACATGCATAGGTGTACCGGCTACCTTACCCTCTTAACCGGAACACGACAATAATAATCATTGACGCTATTGTGGCAGGAATAGGTAAGGCAGTGGTACTAAATATCCGGGCAAGACATTGCAGAAATCTAACACCTAGTAGTCACGATGGTAGTGACGGAAATAGCCAATCAATCGCCTCTTACGACCTGCCTGGTAGAACGACAATTGGCCTATTCTTCAAAGAAGCCCGGACCTGCACGGAGTAAGAACTACTGAACCGATTTTCTTAAAACTTAGACAGTTCCCTAAGTTGTTATATAACTTATTTTAAATCAAAAATAATTATCTCGATATGTCTTTTATTTCCCGAAAAATTCCTGGAAAAACATACAAATATACATAACTTACGCAATTTTAGTACACGTGCCTGGACGCTTAAATATATCATCATAACTACTCAAATGTTATCCAATTCTAACAATATTACATACATACATGTCAAACTGATAACCTCCATTTTTTCGTCGGTTGAAAATATTGTCTAACTGATGATAAATACTGATTAATGAAATGAATACCGAATAACAAATACTGAAGTAGGTAGGTATGTAGGTGTGTATAAAGTACGTGAATACAAATAGGAAAATTAACTTTAAATCGTTATATATCTTAAACTGTTATTTAAAAAGAAAAATAATGAATAAAACCCATAATTATTTTTAAATACCTATTCAACGATACCCCACATGATATTGTTTATCAAAACATTTTTTTTTAAATTTTGACAATATGGCACCTGGTGGTTTCCATGGTGGGTTTTAATAAATGTTATGTCTTTAGTGACACTCGCAAGGTTAAGACGAATCGATTGACATGTGAATCATCAAAATCAGCGTGCGCGTTTGGCCTCTAGAATACCACATAGGAACAAACATACATACATACATACATATATAGACTGATAAACACAATACCCTCCTGCAGTCGGGTAAAAAGAAAATTGTATTGTAAAGTTATATTATAAAAATAAATTGAATGCGTTTGATAATCTATCTATATTCTATACATATAATAAAATCGTAGGAAAGTCAAAACTGTACATTGAATATTTTTTTAAAAGAATACTTGGGGCTTGATCTACAATCGACATCGAAGGCAAAATATAGTTTTTAGAATTTTTGTCGGTTTGTCTGTCTGTCTGTCTGTCTGTCTGTCTGTCTGTCTGTCTGTCTGTCTGTCTGTCTGTCCGTCCGTCCGTCCGTCCGTCCGTCCGTACGTCCGTCCGTCCGTCCGTCCGTCCGTCCGTCCGTCCGTCCGTCCGTCCGTCCGTCCGTCCGTCCGTCCGTCCGTCCGTCCGTCCGTCCGTCCGTCCGTCCGTCCGTCCGTCCGTCCGTCCGTCCGTCCGTCCATCCGTTTGTCTGTATTTTTGTCTGTTTGTATGTATGTCCGGGGTAAACTCAAAAAGTACTGCATGGATTTACTTCAAATTTTGTATGGATATTACTAATAGGTCGGGTCAACATATAGGCTACATATTATCACGCTATCACCTACGGGGGAGGGGCAGTGCGGAGTAAACGAAGTCGCTGGCAACAGCTAGTATGTAATAAGAGGCTCATAAGCGACGATGATCTGGTAGGCAAAAAACTCCAGAGCCTTGCTCATCGACGCAGAGTGGCTAGTTTATCGGTTTTTTACCAGATACACTTTGGAGAGTGCGCTGCGGAATTGCACGACTTAATTCCGCCATCCCCGTTTTTCTAACGATCATCGAGGTGCACAGATTCTAGGCATCGCCATATGGTGGATGTTCCACGTACTCGGACAAAGCGGTTCGACTCAACTTTCTTCATTCGAACCGCAAAGGACTGGAACATGCTTCCTGAGTCTGTGTTCCCGACGAGTACAATATGGGGATCTTCAAGGGAAGAGTGAACAGGTACCTTATAGGGCAGCGCGTTCCATCTTAGGCCTCATCTTAGCTTACCATTAGGCGAAATCGAGGTCAAGCGCCTATCGATAATAAAAAAAAATATACAAAAATAGATTTTCCGCCGATGGGGGCATTGCAGTTAAGCCGCTGGTAGTCAGGCCGACAGAGAAAGAAACCTCCTCATAATACGTGCCGTTCCTAACACTGCCACTTTCTGTATCTGGCCCTTGATCCAACATTATTGTAGGGAGGGCCTCCGTAGACGTTAGTCGAGACTCGTCGCTACAGGAACGTTTACGGAAACGACTATCGGGACAATCATTGTTGAGTTAATATTATATTTATTATTGATCATTGTTATGTGTCTGTGTGTGGTTATGTGTGTGTATGTGTGTGTGTGTGTGTGTGTGTGTGTGATGTGTGGCTGCGCTTCCGATCCGGTAGTAGTTTAAAAAAAATGTTGACTCGTCAAAATAACTTGTAAAAAGTTTTATTGAATAAAGTACTTCTGATTTCTGATTTCTATCGATAATTTAAACAAAAGCCGCGATAATCAAATTCCAATTTCCTGAATCTCTAGAACTCCGGTTCAAATATTCTCCATTTCGATGTTTTTTTTATTATTATCGACAGGGAAGCGCTTGACCACGATCTCGCATGATGGTAAGCTAAGATGCGGCCTAAGATGGAACGCGCTTTCCTAGAAAGTACCTGTTCACTCTTCTCTTGAAAATCCCTATATTGTACTCGTTGGGGAACACAGACTCAGGAAGCATGTTCCAGTCCCTTGCGGTTGTCCCATGTTTTTTGTCTCATGGTTTTATAATAATAATTACAAAGAACTTTCAAGTCAGTTTTTAGTTCTTAATTTTATAATTTGCCCGGACTTTTAAATTTAAGGGTATATGGGACTAGATGGGAAGTACAGACTAAATAAAAGAAAAAAGATCAAAATTGAGCCAGTTTGGCTCAGGTTCAATGATGTTCAAATGAACAGGACATTTAAAAAATCGGCAGATGAATTAAAAAAACTTCTTCTTCTGAAGTACGATTAAAAAATATAGTTTTCTCTCGTGTTATTTCAAACTTTATTTGAAGAACAGACCACATTGCTTCCATGCATGGATGCATCTCGTAAAATACTAGCTAAAACTGAACATGTATCATTGTAACTACTCGGTGGTAGAGCTTTTCAAAGTTTTACTAGGGTTTTGTATGATCGCCTTAGCTTTTGCTGTCAGAATACCTTCAGTGCTTAACACCATCGCATTTTAGTCGGTAAATTTGTGCATTTGACCTTACAGCCCTGTGACAAAGATAATAACGCACCTTTAACGTTTTCGACATAGAGTTTTAGGTGTCTACAGGCAACAATTGTCTGTTTCCATCAAAAAGACTATCTACTTATTTGATTACTTATATATTTAAACGCAATACTTTAGCACGCAATCGATGCCCGGAGCTCGGGTTCAATTTCCGACAGGGAACCGGGGGAAAAAAGGGGAAACACGTCTTGTGTGATGAGCATAGATTTCTGTGATTTTGTATTTGGGTATTTATTTTTAGATGTTTTTGTGAATCGTTAGTTGACACCGGTCCGGTTCCGGTAACTTGTCTAGCGATATTTAATTATTATATTGAACTTAATCTTAAAATTTTGCTTAATCAGTGCAAGATTTAAAAAGAACAGTAAAGGAATGCGTTTACGAATTTCGTAACTTGAGGAGTTTAGGAAATTTCATCTTAGTGGAGTAGTTTCATACATTTCATCATCAACTTTGAAATGAAAAAAGTTTAAGTTCTAGGCATTTTAAGAATGTGAAAGTTTTCAGGAAGAATTTATCGAACGGGAGCACTAAGTAAAGTATGTGTATAAACTATAAAGATGGTGTAGGAAACTAAACTCAATTGGAGCTTGGAAGTAATGCCGGTAGAGAATTCTACATAGTCGATAATAAAACGCGTTTGAGCTTGGACGTGTCGCTTGGTTAACTAGCGCGATATCCACGCGGTATTTTGTCCGTCACTTAGAAAAATAAATTAAAAAAAAAACAAATAACAAAAACACATACTTTATATTTGCGAATGTAAAGATTAGTTGAGTTAGTGAATGAGTGTATGATTTTCAGTGATCCGTGATTTTGAGGTCAGTATGATAAGGTTAACTTTTTAGCGTTTGTTAATTACTGATATGGAGTTACACAATGGTTTAATGGTAGAAAGATAAATCAAATGCAATGTAAACTTGTTTATCCAACTGATTTTCCAAAATATTACAGTATTTTTTTACTATTAAAATGCATGATTTTAGAACCATTTTTTTCATGATATTATTTTCGTTTGGAGTTTGATTTTATGTGTGTGAGCTTTTAATGAAATAGTATATTTGAAATATTTTAATTATAAAAAATCGTGCGTTAAATTGTCTGTATAAATAATTTTGACGATTATTAATTTATACTAACTTATAAACTTAAAAAAAGATCCTAAAATTATTCCTAAAAGAGATAAAAATTAAAATAGTATGAAATAACAAAAATTAATATTTACATGCCTTTTAAACAAAATTTTAGAAAATCAAATATATTTTTTAATTCAATATTTTTTTTTTCAGTTATCTCAAGTTCATAATTTTAAAATTAAATAAAATAAAGTTATGTAAGTACTGTATTTTGTATTTAATATCAGATAAAAAATATGAAAATGAGGAATTTTTTTTCGTTTTTTGATATTATCGCGTAGTAAAAAGCCGGATGTAAGGTCATTGTTATGACCTTAAGCGGGTACGATCGATTTGAATGAATATGTTACGAAAATTTAACAGCAATCAAATATGCGGAATCCATAAATTATCAGTTAATAATATTAAATATTTATCTAAATAGTGAAATACAATAAAAATTATTGTTTATTTGTAATAAATGAACTCTTCTAGACATATTTAAAAAAAAATTTTGCTTTTAGGAAGTAACGTTGTGAATGTATGCTATCGTATAAAATAAAAAGTAAAGTATCATTGCGCTCGGTTCTCTTGCGGGGTAGACAGAGTAAACCGAACGTTTATAGACTTTTCGGTTCACCGATCTCTCGATTGACGAGATAAGCGGTAATTCCTCATCGCCGCATTTTACCGATCCGATAACGATTATTGACTATTTCTAACGATACCCGGGACCGACGACTTTACGTGCTCATCCGAGGCACGGAAGTAGTATTACAACACCCGCCAGACTCCGAACGGCTACAGAGATATTGCATTTTCGAGAAAAACATCCTCGATCGAATCGAAGATCGAAACCGAGACCTCATGATCTAAGCCGAATAGGCTAACCCCTAGACCACGAGGCGAAACAATTGTAACTATTTTTTTGTTATGTCATAAGATAGCAAACAAGCAGATGGGTCTCCTGATGGAAAGAGTCAACCATCGCCTATAGACACCAAAGATGTTAATGGTGCGTTTCTATCTTGTGGCGAGGTCTAATACCACATGCATAAGTTTACCGGCTACCTTACCCTCCAAACCGGAACACGACGACGACAAGCACTGACGCTATTGCGGCAGGAATAGGTAAGGCGGTGGTACCAGACGCGGGCGAGACAATGCAGAACTCTACCACCTAGTAGCCACGATGTTAGTGACTCGATAGCCAATCGGTCGCCTTTTACGACCTGCCTGGCAGAACGGCAGTTGGCCTATTCTTCAAAGGAGGCCGGGACCAACACGGCGAACGAAATTTATCATCGCTACAGTATGTTTTGTAGTTAGTTTGTTTTTTAAGCTTTCTCGCCTTAACTATTTAAGTAATCATCATTCAATTTTTCGGATATTAATTGTATTTTTTTTTGCAATATGTAATATTACTGCTTCAAAAGTACTTTTCAAATACCAGTACGACCAGACAGTATTGTTAGTTATTGCATTATGCGTAGTATAAGCTTCCAGAAAATGCAAGCGAGCATGATTATTTTCGACCGAAATCTCAAGAGGGAGGGGGTTCTTAATTCATGGGTATTTTTTTGTGTTACCTTACTCGAAAACGTCCTTTTTTTTGTCTAAAATATTTTTTTTTGTTTGGTAAGGATTTGGTAAGTTTTGGAGAGTTTCAGTTGCAGTATTTGCAGTTTTACTTCACTTAATTTTTTAATTATAAATAAGACACTTGAACTGTTTTACAATACACTCTACATTATCTGTATTAATCCATACTAATATTATAAATGCGAAAGTAACTCTGTCTGTCTGCCTGTCTGTTACGCTTTCACGGCTAAACCGCTGAACCGATTTGAATAAAATTTAGTACAAATATAGTTTGAGACCCAAGAAAGAATAGTTCTTATCCCGGAAATCCCACGTGGACGGGAACTATGCGGGTTTTTGTTTTAGAAATTTTTCCACGCGAACGAAGTCGCGGGCACAGCTAGTATATTATTATAAATGCGAAAGTTTGGATGGACGGATGGATAATTTCTTACGGAATCACGCAAAAACTACGCAACGGATTTTAATGAAATTTGATACACAGGTAGTTGATGACCTAGAATAGCACAAAGGATACTTTTTATCCCGGAAAAATTAGGTGATCCCGCGGGATTCACCAAAAAATTATAATGCAACGGGCTGCACGCTGTAGCTAGTAATCTATATATTAATATGTGAAATTGGTACCCTTTTTTGAGACAATTGCGTAATGTACTATGAAATTTAGCACAGTTAAAGCTTACATTGCGGAGGACTGCACAAACATAATACTTTTCAATAAAATGCATTGAAAATACATTAAACTGTCAAACTTTGGAACACTCTCTCCTCTAATATTCATAATAGCGAATCCCTCCATATTTTTAAGAAAGCGCTTAAAAAGTATTACCTTTCCTTTTAATTTGAAAGGCATTGATAGCTTAAAACAACTTAACTAAGGCATAGATTAACTTTTATCTTTCTTTTTGTTTTGTTTTTTTTAATGTATATACCTATTATTTTATTATAATCATAGTTTTAAGATATAACGCACTTGTACACTGTGTTCTACTTATATTTGTGCATTCTCGCTTCTCGGGTCTGCTGGTAGACATCTCTTTCAGAGATAAGCTCGCCATTTACACATGTTTTATATACTTAATCTGTTTATTTTTAAGAAATTTTAGAGAAGAATTTGAGAAGAGAAATAAATTAATAGGCCTTTTCATCATCAGATGAGCGCATGCGTAGCCGCCATGTTGAAACGGCGGTAATTCAAAAAATTCGTACTGTTTTAATCAACAATGGCTGGACAAGGACTATTATCTCCACAAAGAAATAAATTATTGGAAAAAACCATCGATGGTGCTTCACTTATTTATGATTCAGTTGAAGCTCATAATTGTGAACAATTGAAAGGTGGCTAAAATTGATTTTAGCCACCTTTTCAATTAATTGATTATTATTTGATTTGTTTGAAAAACAAAAAACCTTATTAATTGATTTATCAATATGTTGAAACTCTTGATAGCTTAAAGGATCAGGGTTTTGTTCAGTTGGACCACTTTCTCCAAGAAAATGTAGTGAGCAAATATAAGTATCCTTAGTAACATTATCAATAGATCTAAAACCTCGGTCACTTCTGCCACATTTTTTCACCCATAACTCACATTTCGCACATTTTACACATGCTTTAATGTGTAATTAATTTGCTTGATGATTTGATTTTTTTTTTTTCGATATTCAAGACAAGGCTTTGGCAAATTTATAAAATAGAATCTATTGGTTTTAAATGATTTGTATCGTGTATCACTTTTACATACTCCATAACAACACCGTTTTGTTGTTCCTTTTCGTACAGACAACATAATTATAATGGAGTACAAAAATTTTTTTCCGATTATTTTGACTTACTACTTTTTTTTTTCACTTTTTTTACAATTAATCAACTTTGATTTATATTTTAATTTTTGATACACGGATAGCGGACAATTTAGCATGGTTGTTTACAAAAAACAGTACGAAAAAGATGGCTGATTCTGACGCATGCGCACAAAAAATTTTTGTGATGAAAAGGCCTATTAATAAAAATAAACATTACAAACGTCAAACACTACATTCATGTGATGTACGTGATAATATACACACATGAATACTTACTATTTTATTTACGGCTAAACTCAGCTGTCAAAATAAAAAAATATATATATATTGTTTAGTTTATGGCCGTTTAGTCTATCGGCTATAGGCTTAGATGAACGAAACTACTACTAGATATGAAATAACCAAGGGAAAACCGTGTCATTTCGTTCCTAACAATGGCGGACTTAAGAACAGCTGTTTACTGTCTACATAACAATTGATAAATTATATTGCAATTGAGCATATTATTTTAACAATTAGTTTTTATTTTAGATTTAAAGTACACACTTAAATTATAGAAAAACACAAATAAACGCTTAAATCAATTTAATATTTTATAATCAAAGGGTTACTTGACATTAAATTTTAACTTACCTACATTGACAACGTATATTAGTAATGGCGTTTTGGCCGCAAGCTGTTTAAGGTGACGCGGGCGTTAATTTTCTTAAATGATTTGAAATCAGAACTAAAATATAAAATAAAAAATATAGGGGTGGACTACCCTTTCATTTAGGGGTATGAAAAATAGATGTTGGCCGGTTCTCAGACCTACGCAATATGCTCACAAAATTTCATGAGAATCGGTCAAGCCGTTTCGTAGGAGTACGGGAACGAACATTGTGACACGAGAATTTTATATATAAGAAGATTATAAATGCGGAAGTTTGGATGTTTGGTTGGCTGGATAGATGGATGAATATTTGTTAATCACGCAAAAATTACTAAATGGATTTGAATAAAATTTGGCACACAGGTAGACGATGACCTGGAATAGCACATAGGCTACTTTTTATCCCGGAAAATTAGGTGATCTCGCGGGATTCGCCGAAATCTCTGATAATGTAGCGGGCTGCACGCTGCAGCTAGTATTATATACACATGAAACTTACTAGTGTCTTTACAGCGAAAGTCAGTTGTCAAAAATAGAGATTTTATTGTTTAGTTTATGTTCGAATTTCGGCTACAAGCGATCGCTGGTATATTGGTACTAGTTAAAGAAATCACGATGGTTTATACTAATTATAGTATAATATAACAGCTTTAAGGTATTTTTTGAAAAAAAAAACGACTAATGCAATTACTTGTACCGTGTAAAAACTATATAGCCTCCGGTCTCACATTTTACTGCATCACTAGGGATTTTTAAGTATCGAATAAACAATATGGCAGCACTATACATACACATAAGAACAAAAAAATATTGATTTTTCTGATTAAAATTAGTTTTCAAAATTGAAGCTATTCATGAATAATTAATCAATACCAATATTATACAGAGAAAATATTTGTATTTTGGTATTTTTATATTTTTGTTTTCTTTTATAAAGTAACGAATACATTCAAAAATGACTGGGCCGATCGAAAAATTATTTTACCATTAGAAAGCAACATTACCCAGGAGTGACATAGACCACTTTTTTACCCAACCAGCTAAAGAAAGATTTTGGGTCATATGAACAAAGTTGCCAGTAACAGCTGGTTTTAGAATATTTTATTCCAAAGACGTTATTATTAACATAAATTAAAATAGAACTGATATCAATCGGTAATAACATTATTAAGTATTCAATTTTGTCATTTATTTCTCTTCCGGCTTCCCACAAATATATAATAATCAATTCATCCGTATTTTTTATGTTTATTACCTCAGAACTTAGTCATTAACAAACTTTAGATTATCGAACTTTAAAAAAAATATGTTTTGGTATTGTTGTGCTCCTTTGAGATTAATAAACCTCAATTCAGCAGGGAGTTTTAGAGATGACCATCGAGATGCAAGGTTTGCATTTTTAAAAAAACCTTAAAAGTCATTTTTTGGTTCCATACCTATTGGTTTGATATTAATTTTGTGAAGATCTAGTCCAATATTTCACAGATACAGGAGATTCAAAATCCGTTGTTGCTGTATTACTACATTTAAATTTTATATGATGCATTAAATTCGCTTGAACAATGAATAATATTAATATAAAATATATTATCCCGTGTTGGTTCAGGCTCCTTTAAAGAATAGACCAGTTGCCGTTCTGTCAGGCAGGTGGTAAAAGGCGACCGATTGGCTACATTATGGACCACAATCATCGTTACTACAAAGTGGTACAGTTCTGCAACGTCTCACTCGAGTATTTGGTACCACCACCTTACCTATTCCTGTCACAATAGCGTCAATGGTTATCATTGTTGTGGTTTGGTTTGGAGGGTAAGGTAGCTGGTAGACTTTCGCATGTGGTAATACCATCCCGCCACACGTTTAGTACCACACTATTAACAATTTTGGTGTCTAAAATATATACAAGGTACGTACACGCATACATACGTGCTTACATATAGGCATAAATACACTCTTATATACAATATGTGATGATAAAAAAGGCATGAAATGTCAGGATCAGTATAAATCGGGAAATAATCTACAACAATACTGATCAGGTATTCATAATAGTGAGATGGTAGGAGTTAAGTGCTCGTTTAAAACAAGCTAAACTCAGTGTCGTGCGAATTTTAACCGGCAAAGCATTCCACAATCTATTGCTCTGCATAACAATCTGAGTTAAGTTTTGTAAAATAAGCAGCAATTTTAAAAGTAGGTTATTCAAAGAGCGAAAAAATTTTAATGCTCTTACGGCTTTATCACTAAACAAATACAATAAATGAATAAATATCACTAACTAAAAGTAAAAAAAAGTATCTTCACGCCCTAATCAAAGTGACAAGCACTAACGCCATTGAGGTAGGAATAGGTAAGGCGGTGGTAGGTATCAGACCCGGGCGACTCAATGCAGAATTCTATTATTTAGTCTCGATGATGTTAGTGACTCGCATAGTAAATCATTCGCCTCTTACGAACCGCTTGGCAAAACGGCACATGGTCTATTCTTTAGGAGCCCGGGCAAATTTATGGATAATATGAGGAAAAACATACCTGTGATCAAGCACGGTATTTTTAAGACCCCTTCCATGTTACGTAGTTCCCTTCGATAGCAAACAAGCAAATGGCTCCCTTGATGACAATGGAACCATCGCCTACAGACACCAAAGGTGTTAATGGTGCGTTGTTATGTGGCGAGATGATAATGCCACCTGATTCGACTCACCAGTTTGATTGGTGTAGACCCCTATCCTAATATTTGTAGTATAAAGATCAATTCTACCAGAAATGTACTTACTGTTATACGGACATCCATTATTGCGACAGTTTACATGAGTTTTACGCTATGATTGCTTGGAATGTTAGTAATTGTTTTAATGTATAAAATTAATTCTTGATATGCATCAAGTTATTATAGCATTAAAACATATTTCTATTATTACAGCCAATTATTAAGATTCCTTGGAGTAAGACTTAATTAATTACATGTCCATGGGCCGTGGTATGGATGCAAATTTTGGGTTGGAATTGAAATTTGGTTAATATCTTTTAAGTGTGATGATTTGAATTTGAATTTGAATTTTTTGATTTGCTATTAGATAAAACATTATATGATATTAGAGAATTTTCAGCTGATAAAATTAAGTGTTAACAATTATAAGTTGTGGTGAATTTATCACCTTAAAATTTATATGTAATAACAATTGAACAATACAATTTTTAAATGGTAAAATTTTGTAAAATGTAAATATTTTGATTGTAACAAAAGTGAAATTATGTAAATTATAAAAATTTTGTAAATTATAAAAAATAATTATTGAAGTCTAGGGAAGGTTTAAAAGGTGAGAAAATATAGAAAAAAAAATTAGAGTAGTTAAAAAGACAGAACAACGTTTGCCGGGTAAGCTGGTAGAATATAAAATGATATTTTTAAATACTTGCAGACCATATCATGCATAGGATATGTTGATAACTTTAAATTATTCTTTAAAATTTGTAGCACCTATATTCTTGCAAATAAATATTTTCATTTCATTAATAAAAATGTAATATAAACAACTGCTGTAAGTCTATAAATAAATGTAAATTAAGCAATCAACTGTAAGTCTATAAATAAATGTAAATGAAACAATCAACTGTAAGTCTATAAATAAATGTAAATAAAACAATCAACTGTAAGTCTATAAATAAATGTAAATTGAACTAGCTGTAATTCTACTATTCATATCTCACGCAATACAAACCATTATTATTGTTAGAACTTATCCGGAGCAATGTTTGTTTTTAATTTATCTTGTCACAACTCTCATCCACTTTACACAATTTTCAACCTTTCACACGTTCTATCAATTGGTCGGCCGCCCCAGTGTGTTGGTCGAGTGGTTAGTTACTCTATTAAATTGGATGAGGCTCGAGTACAATTCCCGACTGAGATAAGCATTATGAAACCTAGATGTTTGGTGTTTGTAGACCTGGTTATTTCGTATAATTGGAGTTTTAAGCCTTTCTTTTTGTATTATACGTACAGGACGCTCGCCGCTCGCCGAAATTCGGTATTAATTCGAGCTACGAGCTAACGATTTTTCGTATCAACACTAGTCTCGTCTCAACACAGGCATTCAATGACGCGCTGTAGAAAGAGACGAAAACTTATGCCGCGTATACCTACATGTTTAATCTATATATTATTACGCGAAGGAAAAACTTTGTACCCCTTTTTACAACTATTACGTGAACGAAGAAGTACGAAAATTGGCACAGTTAAAATTTACTTTGTGAAAGAGAGCCGAAACACAATAATTTAAAAAAATATCCATTAGAAACATAATAAATTAATAAAAATAAATGTTACAATACATTCGTTTGACATACATAATATTATTATACATACATGTTAATTTTTAAATCTGTTGTAAAACTTATCACCACTGTGGTCTAGTGGTCCGGTGTCAGAGTTGACCATATGAGGTCCCGGATCCGATTCCCGGGTCGGGCAATTCAAAAATATGTTTTTTTCAGTTTTTTGACAAAAAGATGCCAGCGATTGGAAAAAGTGCGGTTGGCGATAGACTTGTCACCTATCTCATTGTGGGATTTAGTAGCTTCCGCTAATCGTGGGTGCAGTAATAATATTTATTTTCCTAACTAAATCTAATAAAAACCTCTTAAAAATTTTATTTTTAGCGAGGCATTTTATTGGCAAACTTAAATGCTAAGTGCTTTGGTCTTGAAATCGCTACGGAGGTCAGATGGCAATCGCTTTGCAAACTAGTATGTAGTATGTCACGAGTAGGCTGTAATATGTTAAGTCATGCTGGTTTTAAAATCGCTTAGAGCAATACCGGTTAGAATTGTTGTTTCTTGACTAGAAAAATAAATTTTCGTATCGATTTCATTCAAAAACTTACGAAACTGGTTAAGCGTGAGTCGGACTCACTCACGTATTTTTTTATATATTATAAGATAGCAAACAAGCAAATGGGTCTCCTGATGGAAAGGCTCAACCATCGCCTATTAATTCCAAAGATGTTAATGGTGCGTTGCTATCTTGTGGCGAGCATTAATGCCATATGCATAAGTTTACCGGCTACCATACCTTCTAAACCGGAACACGACAGTGACTAGCACTGACACTATTGCGGCAGGAATATGTGGTAAAGTGGTGGTACCAGACTCGGGCATGACAATGCAGAACTCTACCACCTAGTAACTCGCATCGGTTGCCTTTTACGACCTGCCTGGCAGAACAGCAGTTAGCCTATTTTTCAAAGGAACCCGGGACCAATACGGAGAATACCGTATAACTTAAGGTTCTTCTCATTCCACCAATCGATATTAAACAAGGTTGCTTGTATAAGGTTTTAATATTTTTACTCTTTTATTATTTGTTGTGGTAGCTGCCACAGTAGATCGCATTCTGTTTTTATATTATTTGATAGCTAACAAGCTGATGGCTCTCTTAATGGAAAGATAAACCATTGCCTATAGACACCAAAGATGTTATTGGTGCGTTACTATCCGTGTGACGGGATAGTAGTTCCACATTTATAAGTTAACCGTCTACTTAAGGCGAGGTATTTCGACGCGCGTCAATTCTATAGAAAATGGGTGACGCGGTATGTTCTGAACCGATAAATAAATATAGGACATCAGCTGAAAACTAAAATTTAGCACATTCTTTTTTTACAACTAAATATCACCATATAAAAATCATGTGGAAGATTAAAAATATTATTAACAAATTATCTGTTTTAGAGATTTTTTTAGCCTGTTTCCGGAATTTTATATGATCGAGTAAAGTACATTCTGTCATGTAATGAGTTAGCACATTCTTTAGATAATATCTTCAGGTATATTGTGTAATTTTTGTAAAATTGTTATTTAACAATCAATACAAAACAAACGTGATTAAACAAACCAGTTTTTTCCCGTTTGTCGCGATGCCTCGCCTTAACCATCAAAACTCGAACAAGACAATGACACGCATTAACGCTTGTGGCAGGAACAGGTAAGGCGACGTGATGGTACCAAATACTCGGGCGAGACGTTGCGGAACTTTAGCATTTACAACAATCCAAAAGTAGCGACACGTATAGGCAATCGTTCCTCTTTTACGAACTGCCTGGCGGAATAGCCGATGGTTTATTCTTTAAAAGGGGACTAAACCAACATGGGGGATAATTTCAGGCATCTATTTCTGTTCGAGAGATATCCTCTGACAGGCAGATAGATATTCAATAGAAGTTGATAAATCTTCTTTTCAGTGATTTTTATCGACAAATATTAGAAATCAGAAAAACTTTACTCAATAAATTTTTTACAAGCTATTTTTATATTCTTGTAATTAAAACTCTTTACTGTTTTATTTTACATCAAAAAAGTATCACATTTTACACGCGTGTATAGGTAGGTTTAAATACTTTATTTTTTATTATCTGGATAAATTAAATTATTTTCAAATACATAAGTGTGTCCAAAATAAATTCATTGCATCGGTATATCATGGAAGATCGATTAAAATCGATTATTCCTTTATTTGGTTTTCGAAGAAGCGATCTCATATCATCATCCCTTGTATTTGACTTTTAAATATCTTCATCTCAAGTTGAAGTAACCTCGAAATTCGTAGATATATTTTTATATAACTTTTCACTTCTGTAATGCTAGCCTTAGGCATTACAATGTCATTTTAAAGATAAGTACATTATGTTACACTATATTACGACGGTAGTCGGTATGTGTTATTATTATCAATGAATATGAGTTTTGTAAATCAATTAATTCATTTATTTTAGTATTGTGATTATTACTTACGAAACACAGGCTTGGTTATTTATTACCTATTTTTAGGTCAACCACTAATTAATCATTATATCTGATCAGAATACAATGATTAATTAATAAGTGTAGTTTTTTAGTAGGATGTGTAATTTTATTTCTTGTAATATATGAGTGATTAGAATTTTAATGTTTTTTTATAATATTTAGATTTATCTTTTATACTTATGCACGAAGCCTTTCACTTTCTTTTCCCAGCTCAACTCTTTGGGTTAGCTGGGTCTTCGTTTTTAAAGATATGCTTATCTATTGTGCATTAATTTAATTATCACCTAAGTTATTTGTTTGTATATAAGTGTCCAAAAAATAATTAAATAAATAAATATAGTTTACTTGCTGCAGCGTGCAGCTCGCTGCATTATGAAAGTTTTTGGCGAATCCCGCAGGATCACCAACATTTTCCGGGGTAAAAGTAGCCTATGTGCTATTCCAGATCATCAACTACCTGTATGCCAATTTTCATTTAAATCCGTTCAGTAGTTTTTGCGTAATTGAGTAACTAACATCCATCCATTCTAATATCCAAACTTTCGCATTTATAATATTAATATATGTGTGTAGATTAATAAACATATTTCTCCGTTTTAGTCCGGTCGGCCTTTGAACAATAAACCATTTTTAATTCTTGTAGGCAATTGGCAAAACTAGACACATTGTGGCTACTGGGTGGTACAGATTCGTAACGTCTAGCTCGGCTTTGGCATCAATTTATTTATTTTTGTTGTAATAGCTTCAATACTTGTTGAACATTGTGATGTTCCAGTGTGTAGGGTAAAGCAGCTGGTAAACTTAGACATACATACTATTATTACCATCTTGCCACACGGTTAGCAATACACCATTAACGTTTACAGGGAATAGTTATCTCTTGCCATTACAACAGCTATTTGCTTGTTTGCTATCCTATGATATTAAAAAATAATAATATTTCATTAACATTGAATATTTATTGTTTGAATTTGAATAAGAATTTAATGACTTGTTATTTGCAGATACGTTTGCAAGGTTGCTACTGGTGTTCAAAACTTGTTTGCGGGCGTTTTTTGTTTGTTATAGATAGTCATAATAGAGAAAGTGTGAGTTTGTTTGGTTATGTGAAGTAATGTGTAGGCAGATGTAATATGTCTACACGATACGTTAGACGGTGTATTGCGGATTTTTTTATGTGAAGCAAAAATTTAGAAAGATTTTCTCTAAGTTACAGGGCCGAATTTACCTTTAGGAACCACCGCCCCGAGGAACTGCTAAAATGCCGCTCCATTGTTAATATATTTAAATAATGCTTTTATTTCATATAAACACTAATTAAATAGCTACTTTGACCTCTGTAAAGTAGCCGGAAGCTCACCTAATTACAAGTATTCACTACCGTCCATGAACGCTTAAGCACAACGCTTAAGCAGCAGCTTTAAGATAGTAGCTATTATATTGTAATCTGTGGCTTATAGTATATATATATATATATATATATATATATATATATATATATATATATATATATATATATATATATATATATATATATATATATATATATATATATATATATATATATATATATATATATATATATATATATATATATATATATATATATATATATATATATATATATATATATATATATATATATATATATATATATATATATATATATATATATAGTAGTTAGGAGTATTTATAGTTCATTACAATACAGACATTCTTTGAAATAAGAGTTGCCTAGTATAAGGCTCACATTAAATGTGACGTTATTTGAAAGGTAAATAGAAAAAATCACGTAGCCGTTATATGTCAATGTCCGCGTATCGACAAAAAGACATGCGTGCAGTCAAATAATATTAAAACTCATTTTAGCATCACAACCGAGAACATACAACTTATGCTTATCTTCACTCCAGACCCCTTACGGGGTAGGTAGAGTACCGAATGCCAAGCATTATGATCCTTGCAGACTTGTCTCGCTTCCTCAACATTCATACATAACTCTCTTCATGCAAACACACCGGTTGCGAAGACTCTTGACACCATATTCGGCCAGTACTCGATCAATCTTATCATGGTTTGATGATTTTGGTCTTCCCCGGTAACTATAACCTTCCACATTCGCATTGTACATCTGTACATTTTTTCTACATGCCCGAACCAACGGAGCATGCCCTTAATCATCTTTACACCGACACTTTCTCTCAGGCCTAACTTCTCTCTCACTTTAACACTATGAACCCGGTCTGCGAGTGTAACGCCACATATTTTTCGTAGCTATCTCATCTCGCCTGCGTTGATTCTACTTTCATGCCCTTTCTGATATATCCTACCCTCACTTCTATGCAATACCGTTAGAATAAGCACATAATTGCCCATTCACTCTATTCCCTTCGCATTCAAATGTAAACTCATACTCTTACAATGCTCATTATTCACTTTGACCAGCGTTTGAAGCTCAGATGGGGTTGAACCTAAAAGTACGGCGTCATCTGCATAAAGCAGGCAGTTTACCACTAGATCACTCATGCGCATTTCCCACACTCACTGACCTTAATCTTTCGAGACACTTATCCAGACATAGGATTAACAGGCGAGCTGACAACACACAACCCTGCTTGACACTAATATTGACATCGAATCAGGGCGACATGTTGCCATCCACCCGCACCCGCAAAGCACGCTGTAGATGTCCATCTATCCCATAACTGGGTAAATTATCCCAAAGTTTCTTTCGCACTACTCTATAAAATCATTTCTTTATATCCACAAAACCGCAGAAAACCTTCTGACCGACGGACAGATACTTTTCTACGATGTTGCAAAGTGAGAAAACTTGATCCGTACATCTTCTTCCAGACCTAAAACCCTCTTGTGCCTGCCACAATATTTTTTCGGACATCCCTTGCATTTTCCTTTCAATAATTTTACCATACACCTTCGATTCAAAGCTGATGGCCCTATAACTGTTGCAGTCTATATGCAAACCCTTGCCTTTATACAGGGGCACGATGACCGTGCGCCGCCAGTCCTCGCGCACTCTAAAGGTCCTCCACTTGTTAACCACCCCGTTGGTCAAGTGGTTAGCGACCCTGACAGGGACAAGCATTTTGTGATGAGCATATGTTTGTATTTCCGGGTTTGGGTGTTTATTAAATATAGTATATTATATAGTATAATAGTATATAAATATAGTATAATAGTATTTATATATGTATTGGTATCGTTGACAACAAATAATTTGCTTATTTTGGGGTTAGATCAGTAAGTGTAACTTGTCCCGTAAATATTTATTTATTTTATTTATATTTATTTATTACAGAGCATTCAAAAAGGATCCCAGACAGCAGGACCGTCGTATTTAATCATCTCAGCAGTCATCTTATCTTATCCTGAAGCTTTTCCATTTTTCATACTTCTTATCGCCCATACGGCCTCTTGTAAAGTAATATCCTGGCATTAATCACTTATTTAGTCAGAGACGGGGGCAGCATCCTGATCAGACTCATAAATATCTCCAAAATACTCCATCATTTTAACACATTTTCTATGCTTGTAAAAATGTCACACCACGGGGGTGGATCGGTAAGCGTCGCCTCCAGGGGTTGCCCTAATCCGCACTGCGGTACTTCTTCGATCCAGAATTGAAGTCCAATGGATTGGCAAAGGATCGTGATATGCACGCTTCTGTTCAATAGAGAAAAACATTTATATAATGAACATAGATATTTTATATTTTATTGTTTATCAAATATTTTTCAGTATTTACAAGAATGAGTTTTTTTTGTATCATAGAATATATTAACAATTAACAAATAATGGTTCTTTCCATTATTTGTAATACCAATACGGGATCAACCTTTGGCGTATATGCCAAAGGTTGATCCCGTATTGGTCCGGGCTCCCTTTGAAGAATAGAACATTTATTGTTCTGCCAGGCAGTTTGTAAGAGGCGAAAGATTGGCTATGCGAGTCACTGTAACGTCATATCGTGGCTAGTTGATGGTAGAGTTTTGCATTGTATCGCCCGGTCCTAGTACCACTGCTTTTTTTGCCTTTGAATTTATTTGAAACTATTGCAAAGGACACTTTCATTGTGTTTGCAATGTCACAAAAAATTGCATTTTCATTGTGTTATGCAGAGATAATAAGATTCATTTATATGGATAAAAACGTCGCATCTTTTTTGCGTATGTCTTAAAAACATGCAAACAATCAGTTAAGATGTGCTAACGACAATGTCATGTCTACTAATTTCATGTAAATATGTCATATTTTCATGAAATTAGTAACAAGCATAGAACAACTAACAGTAACTCAATACAAATATATAAATTTTACGAATTTATACAAGCTTAATAACTTCAGTGTTAGTTTGACCTTCTTTCGAAAAAACCAACATCTTTCACGACATAAAAGGCAAACGATTGTCAATACGTAACACTAACACCGAGACTACTTTGGGCACATTTCCGTAGTAGTCATAGTATGTAGTCACGATACTATGTCGTGACAACTAGATAGTAGCCAGTAAACATTTTTATCATTTTGCATTACATCCTCGCCATAAGAAGAGAGACAGACAGAGCTTTTTTTTACATCATAAGATAGTAAACAAGCTCTGATAGATGGGTCTCCTGATGGAAAGAGTCAACCATCGCCTATAGACACCAAAGATGTTAATGGTGCGTTGCTATCTTGTGGCGAGGTCTAATGCCACATGCATAAGTTTACCGGCTAACTTACCCTCTAAACCGGAACACGACAGCAAAAAGCACTGACGCTATTGCGGCAGGAATAGGTAAGACGTTGGGCCCGGACGAAACAATGCAGAACTCTACCACCTAGTAAAAACTACTTACTTTCGCACCCATGCTAATATTATAAATGTGAAAGTAATAATGTCTGTCTGTCTCTTCTTCACGCCTAAACCACTGAACCGATTTGGATGGTACGAAAATAGTTTAAGACACGAGAAAGGACATAGGATAGTTTTTATCTCGGAAATCCCACGGGACCGGAAACTATGTGGGTTTTATTTTAGAATTTTTTCCACGCGGACGAAGTTCTGGGCACAGCTAGTTTACAATATTAGTATGAATTAATATATATTATGTATGAAATAATGTACATTATATTATAGTATGGATAAATATACATTATGTAGATATTATATAATTTGTTCCGAGATGTGTACGTTGAGTTAAAATATATTCTCTGAAATTGACTTACTGTTTTTGTGTGTATTTAATGTGCTGTGCTTTATTTATGTAACGACTAACAAGTGAAGGTCGTTGATCCTTTACTAATATGATTTTATTTAATTAGATCTTAGGCTTGAATTAAGGCTTGATCTGTGAATAATCAAATCGTTTTGTGTTTTTTTTATTACCATGTGCTAATTTCCCGTAAAGTGTTACAGTAAAGATGACTCATACGTGACAACATCGTCAATTTGTTACCCACAGTGCCTCTTTATTAAAACGATAAAAAGTGTGGCTTTAATACTTAAGTTATTTTGTGCCAATTTTTTATTACACAAATAAAAATATTTCATTTTTGCGAGATACTACGTAATATTTTATGTGTTAGGATCCAAAGAATCTATACATATAAATAAAATTAAAACGTCTGTCTGTGTTATTTCAAAATAACTAGGTTTTTGTAAGTTGACTGGGTTATTTTTAATGATACTAATAACTCCTTCCCCGTGTTGGTCCCGGGCTCCTTTAAAAAATAGGCCAACTGCTGTTCTGTTAGGCAAGTCGTAAAGGTAACCGATTGGCTATGCGAGTCACTACCATCGTGATTACTAGGTGGTAGAGTTCTGCATTGTCTCGCCTGGGTCTGGTACCACCGCCTTACCTATTCTTGCCGCAATAGCGTCAGTGCTTGTCACTGTCGTGTTCCGGTTAGGAGGGTAAGGTAGCCGGTTAACTTATGCATGTAGCATTAGACCTCGCCACAAGATAACAACGCACCATTTACATCTTTGGTATCTACAGGTGATGGTTGACTCTTTCCATCAGGAGACCCATCGGCTTGTTTGCTATTTTATAATATATAAAAAAAATAAACGACAATTTATAAAATTTTTGTCTGTCTATCATTCTGATTT
The DNA here is from genome assembly GCA_036924255.1 of Apodemia mormo. NCBI lineage: Eukaryota > Metazoa > Arthropoda > Insecta > Lepidoptera > Riodinidae > Apodemia > Apodemia mormo. Next base: position 17,492,842 of record JAUPFN010000019.1, on the reverse strand, counting down.
GTACAGGTTAATCTCTGGGACTTCAGGACCGATTTTGATGGATCTTTCACTGCAAGATAGTGGAGTTTATAGAGCAAGTAATAAGCTACACACTACATGCACACGCTCTTGGTTGTAGAGTTCTGCAACGTCTCACCTGAGCTTGGTACCATCGCCTTACCTATTCTTCATACAATAGCGTAAGTGCATATCACTATCGTGTGATAGTGTGGGGATACATAGTATCGAGCATTGATGTTTTTCACAATGGCAATAATGTGTTTGGACTTCAATCGGTTTTTACGATATGCCTTCTATGAAGGAGTTTAGACCAAAACGGATATTAACCAATTTCATGTAAATAATATAATTATTTATTTTCTTGCCTTAGTGATTTGGCAAAAGTTATGTAATATTTAGTGACTTTGGTTAAGATTTAAAAGATAAAAGAAGTATTGAAACGAAGTTCTACGGGAGTGCGGAGGGGTACCCTAGCCGGCAAAAAACGTCCGTAAGGTTAAAAAAAGCGTAATAATTTTATGTATATTCTATGTATAATAGCTATACAGTGTCTAATGTACAGTCTAAGTAATGACTGCTATTTTTATTGCAGTTTGCTATAATTGTTATTATATATTTTTTTATAAATCATTGTAAATAAAATAAAGGTGATAGATAATTTTGTAAAGTAGTTTATTAATTTTTATCGATAAAAAATCATAAAAATCATAATAGAAAATGTATACCCGAAAAAATATTTTCTTTATAGGTACGTCGAATAGAACTTAAAATTATTTTTTGATACTAAGGAACTTCGTTGCTATCTGGTGTCCCACGACAACACACGGATTTTTTAAATTATCAAATGATTTATTGTTAGTCATTTTCTGGGCCAGCTGTATCTACTGGCTTTGGTATATGCAAATAAATATAATAGTGTACATTTAATAAACCCGATATAATATTATAATATTTGACCATCCCGTTGGTGGAGTGGTTAGCGACCCCGACTACGCAATCGACGGGGCTCGGGTTTGATTCCCGACGGGGACCAGCATTAGAGTAGTTAAACTTAGTTTAGCAACATTAAATATTAGAAAAACAAAGCATCAGCCACATAAGTACCTATAGAGGATTTAAATGTCATAAAAGATTTTTAAAAGATTTAAACTCTCAAAATTTCCAATAATTTATAGCTGTGGTGGCCTTGTTTTAATGAACAAGCGGCCACAAACTCATAATTTAGCCCAATGTTTAAATTATGTTAAATAGAAAACATTTTATGGCATAATCGCCATTCTTTTAACATTAGACATTAATCTATTGTAGCGAATTTGTACGCGTGACTTAACATCGTGGTCGGTTTACATTATGCTAAATCGTGCAAACGGTTTCGAAGTGCCTATAGTCTTTGCACAGAAGTTCATGGTCGTATAAGTCTTAGGTGAAGTACGGAAATAATTGAGAATTTAAAAATTAGTCGTAAAAAAGAAGTAAAAATTAAAATAAATAAATATATTTACGCCATTGATATAAAAAGGGAAGATATGTTGCGTTCTAACATCGCAACTGCTAAACCTAAGCTCGATCTGAGTGCTTAGCACTCACTAAGTGTGAGTTTTGCTTTTTGCATTCGATCGTGAGCGCGTTTGGAGTTTACTAGGAATTTGTATGTGATTTGTACAGCGCCACCTAGTGGTAAACGTGAGAAACCAGTAGAACGCAAAGTAATGCGACGATCGTAGAAAATTACGTTTCTCTCGCTTACTTTGTATTGTACTGTCTCACTCTCACAAACATAGCAAACTAAACAATAATTTAATCTTATTTTCAAACAAATTGTTTTAGCCGTACTTACGAATGAAAACTTATCCCATGTGTCTTATTTTTTTCCTTGAGTGATTATAACATTGGCTGAATATACAAGAAGGTATTTTGATGCGTGTTTAATGGTAAAAACAGTCGGAAAATATAAGTGTATGATATGAGTTCCCGCGCGTGATTGATCGTCACCAATTGTCACTGTGTCTACGGACCTAGTTTTGTACTGTGCACTGGGCACTGTGACTAGGTAACGCATCTTCCCTTTTCATATCAATGATTTACGCGCATATTCCTGTACATATACAATGTACGTAGAAATGCATCTCACGCACTTTTGAGTAGCCAACTGTGTAAAATCTCGTGATGTGACAAGTTGCTATTTTATCGACAAATAGGGGTAGATTAAAATCTGATTTCAATCTTCCAAGATATTTTATTGTTTATTCTGTGGTCGAATTTCGACCACAAGGTGATCTCTAGTTAATTTTAATGTTTAATAGTCTCACTATGTTCCGTCTATGTGACTTTTCGTACTAGAAAATTTATTACATCATATTCTTATTAGGCTGTAAAATAAAACTTGAAAAACAAAAAAAAATAAAAAAAAGATTGAGATGTAAAGTGGAGACCTTTTTCACGTTTATCCCACTGTGTAGGTCACCATTTTCATTTTAAAAATATTGCGGTTGTACTGAAACCCTTTTTCATGAAATGAAAAATGTGTTTGAGTAATTATCTTGAAACTACCTACTTAAACCAGGAAGGTTCCTGTACCTATTAGGTACCTTCTAAGAAGCGCGTTCCATCTTAGGCCGCATCTTAGCTTACCATCAGGCAAGATCGTGGTCAAGCGCTTCCCTATCAACAGTAAAAAAAAACGCCGTGGCACGTTTTTACAACCACTCCTGCGCTGTGCTTTTTATTCAACAATACAGATTGATTATAAAAGACTGTACATTCAATAATCGTTTCTGATATTTAAAAAATAGGCACTAAATTTTGACCTAATTATCCAATAACAATGATTATGTACAGACACCTGCGTACAGATATCGAAATTAATTCTATATAAACAGCAATTTGAGGAACTCGTTATTAGACTCGTTAGCGCGCATTTCTTGTTCGTGCGGTGACCTCACTTTTGAATATTATATTTTCATATTCTTGCGAGATAAAATCTTTTGCTTTCAGACAGGATTTCTGTGAATTCTTTCCCTTACTGCTTTGATAGCCTTTTTCGTACGAATATTACGTGGACGGCCAGATCATTTTCAGTCACAAACAGAGAAGGTTTCATTGTACCTATCAATAGCCCTGTACACAAACAGTTGATCAATACAAAGCGTATGGAGAATTTTAAAAATTGTGTTTGACTCCATTTTAATATCACAAAATATTTTATAATGTACTGGCGCGAAAATGATAAAACACAATGAACAATCATATAAAAATGACATACTTATTCCGAATTCAAATTTAATATTTTGTTTATTTTTAATTGTAACAGTATTTATGGCCAGACTATGCGACTACAGGTATATATATGCGACTACAGGTATACATAGTAAAAAATGTTTCTCAATACGGCAACATTCATTTATCCCTATGAAGGAATAGGTCGACTCTTCCTTCCGTTTGATATTTATTGCCCCTAATCATCTTTCCCTCCTAAATCATCTTACGTAATAAATGAAGGAAAATACAGGGTGATTTACAACACCTCAAACTTATAATATGGACCAGCAAACAGATGGCACTGCTGTTGGCAAGGCAAGGCAATAATCTTCTTTTAAAAACAACAAAGAGATAATAGTGCTTTGGTATCCGGGCTAGGGATGTAATTTTTTCATAACCATAAGTTTAACGGATTTCTCTACCCTCTAAACCGGAATACAACTGTGACAAGAATTATTTCAAAGTTAAGTAATATTTTAACCTTCAATACTAACAAACTGCATTGTTCGCTAAGTAATTCTAGATTCCTAGAATACTAGAATCTAGAACCTATGCATGTGGCATAAGACCTCACCACAAGAGAGCAACAACATTAACATCTTTGTTGTATATAGGCGATGGTTGACTCTTTCCATCAGGAGACCCATCTGCTTGTTTGCTATCTTATGATACAAAAAAAAAATCTCCCTTAAAATGTGGGAATTTCCCACTTTATGATCTTGTTTTATATATTATTATTATACTAGCGATCGCCTGTGGTCGAAATTCTACCATAGACTAAACAATAGAATCTCTTTTAAGTTTGACAACTGACTTTAGCCGTAATGAAAATAGTATAGTATACATGTGTGTATAATATCATGTATGTCACGTGAGTAGTGTGGGGTAATATTTATTTTTATTAATTTAATGTACTTCTAATGCTTTTTAATGAAAAATATTCGGTTTCTGCAGTCCTCCGCAATGTAAACTTTAACTGTACCCAATTTCATACTCCAACCTTTGCAATTGTCTTAAAAAGAGGTTCAAAGTTTTTCCTTCACGTATTAATATATAGATTAACTAAAAACTGCCTCAGCTAGTGTCGGATTTCTTGAAGTCAACATGTTGAATTACGTTCATTTTCGCGTTCATTTGGAAGGTTAGGCTAAAGTAGCTTCCAAAAAGCTCGGTGTGCTTAGCAGAGCGAGACGGTACTTCTTGCAGGTCCATCGCATTCAGCTTTATAAGGCACAAATTTGGCCTCACATGGAGTACTGTTCTCATCTCTGGGCCGGAATTCCCCAGTACCAGCTCCTTTCTATTGATCGCATTTAGCGTAGAGCGGTTCAAATCGTTGATGTTCAGGCTATTTCAGGTTTTTGCAAATATCAGCATCAGCATCTGCGGATTATCAGCATTGATTTTAATATCACCATCAGCATCTGCATCAGCAACGATCGATGCTGATTTTTTAATGCTGATATTCAAGTCGTAACATGTTTATTGAAGGACCCGCCTAGCGAAATTTTTTATAGTTTTAACTTCACGTATTACTGATTATAATTGTCAGAACGGCAGTTAGCTTATTTTTCAAAGAAGCTCGGAACCAACACGGGGAGAAAAATTTCGAAATTACGTCGAAAAAACATTTTTTTAAAAATTTTTCGTCAACGATTATTCCCAAATGGATAAACCAATTTTGATGTAATACTGACAGACATACTGACATCATTATGAAAAGAGTCTGAAAAGGTTCCTAGGACATCAAAATGTGGAGATCCGTTGAAAACTCGATTTTTGAAAATTGGGGCAAAATCAGTAACTTCCTTATCTACATAATAATATGTGTCAAATAAAGTTATTCACTTTGTTACGACGACACCAAACGTTGCTGAACTTCGTTGATTAAAGAGAATTATCCAATCGCTAAATAAAGAACGTTTCACGAGCTAAAGACGAATGGTATAAAATAAAATATTTAGTAGTAAATATTAATTCGTAATGGATATCACCATTATATCACTAAAGTAACTAATGATGTGTTAAATTTTAACGAGCGCGGTGACTTCTTTCATTCATCGTTCATTCGTTCTAAATTGAATTCATGCAAAAACACTCGTGCCGCTAATAGAAAGAGGCAATTAAAAATTATGAAACTGGATAAGTAAGAATAGAATATATTTTTATAAGTACTTACTATTTATTTAAGTATTAGCGGACCCGGCAAACGTTGTTTTGCCATACAAATTTGGTGAGGTACTTGAGAAGGACGGGGGGGGGGGGGTTAATTGAGTTAAAAACTACCATATCTTTTAAGTTGGATCAAGCAATAGGTATCTACAAAATTTCTTTGAAATCAGAAATCAGAAGTACTTTATTCAATAAAACTTTTTACAAGTTATTTTGACTCGTTAACGTTTTTTTTTAACTATTACCGGATCGGACATGCGGCCACACACTGAAAAAATCCGGCGGAAGTAACTCGGTTCAGTTAGTACGAGTAGTTTAGGAATCCATATGCGGACAAACAACGTTACATGTCGTTTATATATGGATAAATTATGTAATATGTATAAATTAAGTGTTAGCACGGGATAAATTAGAATAGCAATGCTTTCCACATGTCGTTTCAGACTCCTTTGAAGAATAGACCAATTACCGTTCTGCCAAATAGGTTGAAAAAGACGACCGATTGGCTGTATTATACGTTTAACTACCATCGTTACTACTAGGTGGTAGGTTCCGCAACGTCTCGCCCGGATATTTTTTACTACTACCTTACCTATTCCTGCCGCAATAGTTTCAATGCTTGTCATTTTTCTGTTCCGGTGGCATTAAGTCTCCGCCTCAAGGTTAGCAACGTACCATTAACATCTTTGGTGTCTATAAGCGATCGTTGTTTCCTTTCATCAGGATGGTTATTTTCTAAAAATATCAGAAATCTGCTTATCTTTTATCTAATAATATAAAAAAAATTAAGTGCGAAAGTTTTTATATATGGTATAAATTTCTAGTGGCCAAAACGGGAACTAAGATTACCGAAACCGGCACTTCTAATATATTTATGGAATTGGAAAATAAAAGGCGCATTTACTCAATTTTTTTTAGATTTTTAACTTCGAAATCCGCGGAGATACAAAAAGCTAAAAGGCACACCTGACAGAAGTTTTAACTTTTACTAATTAATAAAAATGACGTGTTTAACGCCTATTCAAATGATGGGGCACAATTAACAGAAAGTGATTTTTTTTGACCGTCCCGTTGGTCGAGTGGTTAGCGACCCTGACTACGCAATCGACGGGGCTAGGGTTCGATCCCCGACGGGGACAAGCATTTGTGTGATGAGCATAAATGTTTGTGTTTCCGGGTTTGGTGTTTATTAAATATATTCCAGTATTTATATATGTATTTCTATCTGATTTCTATGTATTAGTATCGTTGACTAACACCCATCACACAAGCAAATAATTAACTTACTTTGGGGTTAGATCAGTAATGTAATTTGTCCGGTGAATATTTATTTATTTATTTTTTATTATTATTATCTTTTGGATATTTTAGAGTTCTAAATTCAACTTATACAAGGTTTCGCCATGTCCGTCCGCAGCCTAGCTCAGAGATTATTTCTACTAAATAGCTGTTATTTGGTCCGAATATAATTACGTATTATTCACGCCGACAAAGTGATAAATTAAATCTTGAAAAAAATTTTAAGGTGAGGAACCTTTTGCCAAAAGTCATACAAATTTTGGACACGTAAAATTGACATTGATTGTTTATGGCTCGCGTATCCCAAAGTATGGGCTATCATTGGATAGTCATAGGTAAAAATAGTATTATTAGAAGTAAAAATAATTCAATGTTTGTTAAATCAATTTTTCAGTTAAGGGATTTATTTTTAAAATACAAAGCACTGAAGTGCTAAATTTTGTTAGAGGCAAGTATCATCTCTACCATCTAACTGATTGATTTTGGATGTATAAAAAAGGATATATAAAAAAGTTATATAAAAAAGTTTGTATATAGTATATGTATACAGCATTTAAAAGCAAAGCTATCACGGCTAAGTATGCTTTACAAGCTTTGATATAAAAACCCAAGATACACAATCAGTGTCTCAAAAACGTCCTCTAAGAATGGGCGCACAATTTAAAATTCTGCGCTCACTTCAAGAATCCCGTCGCCACGTCACTGCCCGCACGTCAAAAATACAAAATTATTCTGTGGGAAATTGTAAAATACGACATCATGAACGTTAAAAAAATATAAGATATTGTATTTTCGGTAATTATAAGAGGAGTTTATCGATTTATTTTTGTCGGTTATATGACTAAATATAGGGTGTAATGTATGATTTTCATTTTATTTGTCTTAAAAATTTACGCGACGCTCCAAACATAATACGACAAAATTTCAATGGTCACTTTTTCAGTAAAAGGATAATGCGTTACAACCTCCTTTTAATTTAGTCGAATAATACAAATTGATCCTGTTATTATTAGTGGAGTCTATTTTATATGATTTTTTTTTTCATTAATAATTTTGAATACCTTTTATAGTTGTTAACTGACTGCCTAAAGATAAGAGGACATCAATTCGACGATTTTAAAATGTTTTATTATATTGATTACTTATTTTGAAGACCAAGTTAGGTGATTCTTTTTATTCTATTTGTACTAATATAAAATAACAATATCCTAGTCTTTATTGTTCCTGTATGAACATAATAGCGATTTTTATAATGACTTTGGAGATATATTACGAAACTTTTAATATAACAATAGGAAATCATAAGTAACAACGAATTTTGTTCTATTTACACGTGTTGTTGATAGCGCTTGCTTAAGTGGATGGAACGGGTTGAATTAAAAAGTTTTTTTTTAATTTATTTAATAATTAAATTTTAATAGAAGAAATATATATAAATAGAAGAAAATAGGAGATTTTACCTTCTAAGAAGTTGAATTTTGGAAAACGCGGAAATATGTAGGTAAGTTATTATTTTTGGCGTATTTTTTGCCGAATTTAGCTTACGCCGCAGTGAGAGATTACATCCAGTTTAATTTGCTTGTGCCTTCTTTATACAAACAGACAAACTCTGGATCAGGTTACTCTGGATCAGCCTTGATATTAGAATTTTTTACAGAAGGGTCAAAAATTTTTCCAGAAGCCGGCGTCGCATTAGCAACTAACCTTTTGTGTTGCAAATGTGTATGGACAATAGTCACTCGTACACCTGCAGATTCTATAACTAAACAAAAGTTCGTTTACATAATACTGCAAAAAAAATAACAGAAAAACTGAAATCTAATTCAAAAAGACAATTCTAAGAAAAGCTAAACTTATTTCTAGGAAATTAATGCGTTTCCTACTATGTTGTCGATACATACCTAATATAATAAGACTGAAGAAAAGTCGTGTCTGTTATCATGTAAGATCTATGAATTTAATAACGTAGTCATAGTCACCATTGCATTTAATTTCCTATTTCAGTATATTCTTAATCTATGCAAGACTATGCAAATTAAATGTATCAATATCAAGCGTCAAATACTACATGGCTATACACCCACAGTTTGCCGATATGTTTAGGTTCTGTGTAATAGAACCAATAACCTACAATGTTTGAAATATAAATAAATTATTTTAATGGTCATTATTTGTTTTATTGATATATAAATGTTCTACGCAAAAACAGATTTTCGATGAGATGTTTTTAGTGTAAATTTTACAAACCCTTAAATGTGACCCGTGTTAAACCCGTGTTAGAGCAGACCCCCTCCGCAGAGATCGTGATCTTGGGCGATTTTAATGCCCACCACGCCAAATGGCTTTGTTCTCGCACCACCGATCATGCGGGGAGGTCTGTTCACGATTTTGCCTTGGCGTATGGTCTAACACAATTGGTAACCTCGCCTACGCGTGTTCCCGATGTGGATGGCCATACGCCTTCACTGTTGGATCTCCTGCTGACTTCTGACCTCGTTATCAGGTATCGGTGGACGCTCCACTTGGCGCGTCGGACCACTGCCTGATCCGGAGCAAAGTGCCGGTCACGCGCCCATCACGGCCTCCCTTTGCAGGCTGTCGTCGCGTTTGGCACTATAGGTCAGCAGATTGGGACGGGATGCGGTCTTTCTTTGCATCCTACCCATGGGGGCGGTTGTGCTTCTCGCTGGATGATCCGAATGCTGTCGCTAACTCTGTCGCTGATGTGGTGCTGCAGGGCATGGAACTTTTCATTACGTTTTCTGCGGTTCCCATCGGTGGCAAGTCTCAGCCTTTGTTTGGTCGCCACTGCAAAGCGGCTTTACGCCGAGAGCAGGAATGCTACCGAGCTTGGGTTGCTGCGTCGGCATCTCGTGATGTAAAATCTAGCGCATTACGAAAGGAGTACAACTCGTCCTCGAGATTCTTCAAAAGAGCTATCGCCAAGGCAAAAGCGGAACACATTGACAGAATTGGTGAGAAATTAGTTCGCCTTCCTTCTGGCACTCGTGCGTTCTGGTCTCTCGCCAAGGCTGTCTTAGGGAATTTCTCCCAGCCTTCATTTCCATCCTTGCACAGAGACGATGACTCTCTGGCCCATACCGCAAAGGAGAAAGCCAATCTTCTGGGCTCGTTCTTTGCGGCCAACTCGACTCTGGATGACCGAGGGAACACACCGCCTACCATCCCTCAGTGTGATAGTTCCATGCCAGAACCGCAGTTTCGGCAGTCAGCTGTGCGTAAAGCACTTCTTTCTTTGGACATCCACAAGTCGAGTGGGCCTGATGGCATCCCTCCTGTTGTGCTTAAAGTATGTGCTCCAGAGTTGGCGCCAGTATTAACATGCCTATTCCGGCTCTCCTATTCACTCGGCGTGGTACCGAATTCGTGGAAGACAGCTTTGGTGCATCCCATCCCTAAAAAAGGAGATCGCTCTAACCCGTCTAACTATCGGCCCATAGCCATAACCTCCTTGTTCTCCAAAGTCATGGAGACACTTATAAACTGTCAGCTCCTGAAGTATTTAGAAGAGCACCAGCTGATTAGTGACCGTCAGTACGGTTTCCGTCGTGGCCGCTCAGCTGGTGATCTTCTAGTATACCTGACACATCGTTGGGCGGAGGCAGTTGAGTCCAAGGGGGAGGCATTGGCAGTTAGTTTAGACATAGCGAAGGCCTTCAATCGGGTATGGCATAAAGCGCTTCTCTCAAAGCTGCCTTCCTATGGGCTTCCCGAGAAACTATGCAAGTGGATCACCAGTTTTTTGGCTGATCGGAGCATTAAGGTCGTAGTCGATGGTGTATGCGCCTATCTTAAACCTGTCAATGCTGGTGTTCCCCAAGGCTGCGTGCTATCACCGACACTGTTTCTTCTGCATATCAATGATATGTTGCGAATTAGTAACATACATTGCTATGCGGACGACAGTACTGTTGATGCTACATACTCCGGCCGTAGCGGTATTTCTCGGGAACACGTCGAAGAGGGCCGGATCAAGCTCGTGTCTGAACTCGAGAATCAACTAACTGATGTCTCAGAATGGGGTCATCAAAACCTTATTACATTTAACCCCAAAAAGACGCAGCTCTGTGCGTTCACTGCAAAAAAAACACCCTTTGTCGTATCACCTCGGTTCGAAAACACTCTCCTGACTGCCTCAGCCAGTATTGGAATTCTGGGAGTCGACATATCGAACAACGTTCAGTTCCGCGGTCATTTGGAAGGGAAGGCTAAACTAGCCTCCAAAAAGCTTGGTGTACTCAGTAGAGCAAAGCAGTACTTCATGCCAGCCCATCGCCTCCAACTTTACAAGGCCCAAATTCGACCTCACATGGAGTACTGTTCTCACCTCTGGGCCGGAGCTCCTCAGTACCAGCTTCTTCCTCTTGATCGCATTCAACGTAGAGCGGTTCGAATCGTTGACGACCAGGCTATTTCTAATCGGCTTGACTCTTTGGCGTTACGCAGAGATGTAGGCTCGCTCTGCATCTTTTACCGTATTTATTATGGGGAGTGTTCCGACGAGATGTTCGGACTAATGCCTGCCGCTAAATTCCACCATCGGACATCGCGTCATAATTTAAAGTTCCATCCTCACCACCTCGATGTCTGGAAATCCACAACCGTGCGCTTTTGTCGACACTTTTTGCCTCGCATTACTCCTTTGTGGAATCTATTACTCTCGGGGGTGTTTCCGAATGGATACGACTTAGGGACCTTCAAGAAACGAGCTTATTCATTTTTAAAAGGCCGGCAACGCAGCTGCAATAACCCCGGTATTGCGGATGTCCATGGGCGGCGGTGATCACTTACCATCAGGTGCACCATCTGCTCGTTTGCCCCCTCTACTATAAAAAAAATAATTACTAATTAAGTCAATGCATAAAAATATTTGTATGTCGTTCCACTTATGCCTTGTCCTACCGGCTAACTTAAGTCAAAAATTTTATTACTTTTTGTACATTTCTTTTTAAAAACAACTTTAAATCTTGCGTTTAAAGTTGAATATGCAAAAAAAAATGTTTGTGCCGTAACTATAAATTTTTTAGACTTAGTTGGCGACAGTTTTGAGTGTCAGTTTTGTTCGGAACTGTGTATCTTGGGTATTTTATATCAATGTTTACAAGTTGACGGGTAATAATCGACCAACTTATAAGATATATTTAGACAAGTTGCTTAACCAACGTTGAACGGTGCGTATATATCCGTTATTGGCGTTAAATATGTTAAAATTTTTATACTATGAAACAATAAAACAACCTCTTCTCAGACTGCATTATTGTGATGGGCAAATACAGAAATTTCGAGTTACAGTCATTTGGACCAACTGCTTAAGTTCATTTCGAAAAAAAAAGAAAAAAGGCAAATACAGAAATCTACATTGTGCGTGGCCTGATAAGCACTTGGCCAATTATTGGGTAAAACATTTTAATTAATTTTTTTTTAACTTTTTTATAATTTAAAAAAAAGAGTAAAAATACATTTAACGCGTTTTTATCACCCTTCTTTTCCTTGTTGTTATGCCTTTTTTGCTGTACGAGGGCAGCATGACAGACAGACATGTAATCACAGCTCTGATCACAAGTGTAACTTTTTATTAATAGCAACAACATTATTACAAAACTATAGTTTATCGCCGCATAATAGTGTAACGACCCAGATCCAAGAGTCCAATACAAAAATCACACGATCGAACCCGTTAAACCATCCGATAGTGTTATCGCCGGCCCTATATTTGTTACGTGAATGCTAATAGTAAACTATTAACCGATTTAGTACAAAAGGAGGTTCTCAATTCCACTATACGATTACCTGTTACTGCTGACCTGATGTGATCCAAAATTATTACTACTTTTAGCTCAATCATGTAAAAGCGTGTATAGCATAAGTTTTTAAGATAGGTTTGTTTTGGTTTATTTTTATATTTATATATTTAGATAGCAAACAAGCAGATGGCTTTTCTGACTGGAATAGAAACCATTTCTTAAAGACACCAAAAATATTAATGGTGCGTTGCTACTTGCTAGCCGTGTGGCGGGCGGGTGTGGGGTCGGCGAAAATACTACATGCACAAGTCTACCAGCGATCTCATCCTCTAAATTGGAGCACGAAAATGACAAGCATTGCTATCTATCTGTATATATATATATATATATATATATATATATATATATATATATATATATATATATATATATAAAAATGAATTGCTGTTCGTTAGTCTCGCTAAAACTCGAGAATGGCTGAACCGATTTGGCTAATTTTGGTTTTGAATTAATTGTTGAAGTCCAGGGAATGTTTAAAAGGTGAGAAAATATAGAAAAAAAAAGAATAGTTAAAAAGGCAGAACAACGTTTGCCGGGTCAGCTAGTCTATATGTATAAAAATCAATTGCTGTTCGTTAGTCTCGCTAAAACTCGAGAACGGCTGAATCGATTTGGCTAATTTCGGTTTTGCATTAATTGTTGAAATCTAGGGAAGGTTTAAAAGGTGAGAAAATATAAAAAAATAAGAGTAGTTAAAAAGGCAGAACAACGTTTGCCGGGTCAGCTAGTATAATACAAAAAAAATACGCTAGTTTATTTAGTAGCGTTGTCAAAGTGAACATTTATTTGCGATGTTACTCGTGACTTCGTTTACTTGACTCAAATTTGTAACTTCCTTTTATTCAGCCAGTTAAAAAAAACCTATGTCATCCTAGATAGTGTAGTTTTCTTAATGTGAAATAATTTTTAAAATCGATTGTGTAGTTTTGGAGTTAAACCATTGCAAACAAACAAACTAACTAACAATCGAATCTTTCCTCTTTATAATATTAGTATAGATCACACATTAAATGGATATGCCTTTCACGGCTATTTCTATCACTCCAAGGACAATTTTTAAACCTTGTCATCTCAATCGATACCATAAAATCGTACAACATGCGCGGTTTACTTCTATTTTTTCACAATATAATATATCTACAAATATATGACACTTTTGGCAGTGATAGGAGTGTTTAATCATATGCGCGGTAACACATTTCCTTCCTGATGCCATGTCTATTAGTATTCATGTGGTCTGTCGTACATTTTTTTTATATCATAAGATAGCAAACAAACAGATGGGTCTCCTGATGGAAAGAGTCAACCATCGCCTATAGACACCAAAGATGTTAATTCTGCGTTGCTATCTTGTGACGAGGTCTAATGCCACATGCATAAGTTTACCGGCTACCTTACCCTCCAAACCGGAACACGACAGCGACAAGCACTGACGCTATTGAGGCAGGAATAGGTAAGGTGGTGGTACCAGACCCGGGCGAGACAATGCAGAAATCAACCACCTAGTAGCCACTATGGTAGTGACTAGATAGTCAATCGGTCGCCTTTTACGACCTGCCTGGCAGAACGGCAGTTGGCCTATTCTTCAAAGGAGGCCGGGACCAACACGGCGAAATAAAAAAATATAAATATAGATTTACATCAAAAATGTTTGGAAAGTTTATGCAAAAACAGGTAGCGTAAAAGTACAAAACATTGTTTACTTGTTTGCTATCCTATGATACAACAATGTATCTAGTGTATCTAAGCTGTGTCCTATATATTAAACTGTTCAAGAAATAGGCTAAGTTAGTTTTACCGATCTATTTATATCTGCGATGATAAGTCGCCATTAATCTGGAGTGTGGATTGAGTTAAATTGACCGCACAGTGATGTAATGTTTACTGCGCGAACGTAACATTAAATGTTCAGATGACAGTACATAATAATATTTACATGATTATATACAAATAATCCAACTAAGTGTGAAAATTGTATGTTTGTTATTTAATACTCAATCATGCAAAAACGGCTTAACGGAATTAGATTAAATATTAGCATACACATAATGTTCAAACTGGATTAACATTTAAGGTAAGGTATTATAAAAAGTATCATTATTTCTTTCAAGAAAAGGCAGAGTAAACCGAAAGTCTGTAGACTTTTCAGTTCACTATGACTCCAGTTCACCGGTTTGTCTGTTGGCGAGATGAGTGGTGATCCAAATAGCTGCAATTATCGACTATTTACCTGATAATGATTATTGACTATTTCTAGTGATAATTAGGGCCACAACCTTACTTGGTCATCCGAGACACGGAAATGGAAACACGCCACCAATCAGACTCCTAGCTGTTGTTGAGATTTTGGAATTTAGAAAGAAACCTCTGAGAATAAATAACTCAATAACTTTTGCCGACCTGAGATCTAATTATCTGAGCCGAATAGACTGCCTCTTAGACTAGACAGTCATATCTTTTTAATTTATAAATATGTAAATATTTCTAGACCAATTTGATTTAACTACAAAGAAAGTAAATTATGTGCTTGTATGTTGATGGCAGTCAACTATACATAGAAATATGGGGCAAATGTTCTATTTTTTTTTAAACATTTAGTAATACTCGAAATAGTTCGAGGAACAGAAAAATTGTCGTTGCCTGTTTAAATATATAGACTAGCTAACATCAGCCCACTTCGTTAGTCGTAAATTAATTGGCAATAAAAAATATGGACTACCATCTGCCCAATCAAGTGTTCCTACTGTATACCAATTCTCATCGAAATTGGTCGAGTCGTTCTTGAGTTATGACATGACATAGACGGCCCGACAAAAATTATCAAAATTGTAACATGTGTGCCAGTGAAACATAAAAGGACATTTCGAAATTTATAAAAATTATCAATACACAGAAATTTTTCCGAATTAGTCCGGGCCTCCTTTGAAGAGAAGACCATCTGCCATTCTGCCAGGTAGTTTGTAAATGGCAAATGATTGTCTATACGAGGTCACTACCATCATAACTACTAGGTAGTAGAGTTCTGCAATGTTTCGCCCGGGTCGTGTACCACTATCCTTTCTATTCTTGCCACTATAAAGTCCTTTGTCCAGGGTCCAGGGCCTAGTTTGGAGAGAAAGGTAGCCGGTAAACTTATGCATTCCGTATGACACCCCATCACAAACATTGCAGTGCACCATTAGGTAACGATGATTGTCTTTTTCCATTATATTCCACTGCTTATTTGAAACTGACGGTATAAAATATATATAGTAACCAGAATATTTGCGGAATAAGATCTGTTACACTATTCATAAGTATTTTCTAGTTTTGTTATAACGGTTAACTAGCAATTTCTGTTGGTAAAACTGACTTCCCAGGTACTCGAGCTCTGAGATAAATTAGCTTGTGACTACATGCAAATCAGCTGGCAACCTGTTTTGCGGGCTTTGTGCATAAAGATAGATTCCTTCGTCGTTTTTTGTACCGGAACAAATGGAACAATTTCGTATTTGAATTTACATTGAACATATTTTCTTGGGAATTTTTGGGAATCTCTCCTCATATCAACCTCTGTAATTAATTGTCATTTTTATTGAAAAAAAAAACAGACAATCTGAAATGAGTTTTTCCACCGGATCTTCTTAGTGTGAGACCGCATTACAATTAATGGCTATAAAATTATCAAGCCGTCAAAATTGCCTGTAAAAGGTAATTTGAATAAAACAAATTTACTTTGACTTGTTGTTTTATATCGTAACAAGCAGATGGTTCTCCTGACAAAGACAAGCATAGTCTATAGCATAAAGCTATATTATATCTGGAGGCAGCACTTCTAATACCCACTTGAAACAAAACTTTGAATACTGCTGTCGTTTTCTGAGATTTGCCCTCTCTTTCTAACATAGCTGTATAAAAAGAGATGGCGAAACCTTATGGAGTGAGATATTTAGTGTAGGTTTATGTTTCAAATGATTAATCCGAGTGCTAGCGCTACCTTTACCTAATACTTCATGGTCTATAGATACCAATGATGTTTATCGTCGGTTGCCATACGTGTATGCTTACTTTTTTAGTAGTTACTACATATGCATATACATAAGTTTGCTGGCTAACCTGTTCTCCAAACCAAAACACGATAGTGACTATCATTGACACTATTAATGTCTGTCTGTAACGCTTTTACACCAAACCTGCCTAACCGATTTTGATGAATTTTGGTAGAGAGATAATAATAATATAACTGATCAAATTACAAAAACCGATCTAACCCTAAAGTAAGCTAATTATCTTTATGTCTTATGGGTGTTAGTCAACGATACTAATATATAGAAGTACATTTAGATACGTGAAGGAAAAACTTTCCACAACTTTTTAAGATAACTGCGTGAATGTAGGAGTATGAAAGGAGATTCTTGAGATCGGCCTAAAAGTGCTAAAAGAATATAGCGCCAGCCAACATTATAAAATTAATTTAAGGTGCAATAGCCCATATTAGAATTCAAAGGACACCTCAATATGTAAATTAAAATATACATATATATATATATATATATATATATATATATATATATATATATATATATATATATATATATATATATATATATATATATATATATATATATATATATATATATATATATATATATATATATATATATATATATATATATATATATATATATATATGTATATTCTTATTTCAAAATCAAGAAAAGATTTTCCTTTCTACAACAAAGTTAACACTTCCTTTTCAATCAAACAAATTAGAAAAATGTCGGATAGGTAAGACGCAGAATTTTGAACTGTTGAATAAAATGTAACAAAAATTATAGGATTTATTACTGTTGTCAAAATTTATATCACAGAAGGCTAAATTATCATCCTAAAGTATCATCATAAATAAACAAAAAAAAGTGTCATCTATTTAATCAGTGAAAGAGTAACAAATATTTTGCTGTAAACAAACATTGCTAAAATAATCTTCTTGATAAGAGGCACAAAAACGTGTGAAATATCTATGTTAATGATATATTGTGACGTGAATGGCTTGAAATCGTATCTTCTCCTTCGTGAATGGCTTGAATCGTAATCCTTAATTCAAGTAACATTAATCTTTGCAGGTTTTTCGTGAATTTAACATTATAAAAAGTGTCCGTGATACAATTTACATTTTAGAAGAAATTAGTAACTGGTTATAATACGGTTAGCAAGCAGCTATAAACATGTGCTGCGTTTGAGGCCGTTTTTGTATGGATCCTCATCATTCTCCTTTGACATAGTTGAAGTTTACATTGCGGAGGACTGCAAAAACGTAATGTTTTTATATAAAATGCATAAGAAAAACATTAAATAAAAAAAAATAAAAAAACACACTAAATTCATGTGACATGCATGATATTCATACATGAATTATACTATACTAGCTGAGTCCGCGACATCGTCCGCGTGGGAAAATTTTGAAAAACCAGTAGCCTAAGTTATTCCCTATCACATTAGCTATCTTCAGTGAAAGTCCCGTCAAAATCGGTCCAGCCGATCCAGAGATTAGCTGGAATAAACAGATAGACAGACAAGACAACATTTAAAAAAAATGTTATTTTGGTATACGTACCGTGTATATATCCCTATGCATTTAGTAAAAAGCGGTAATTTTAATATTACAAACAGACATTCCAATTTTATTTATTTGTATAGATTATAATTATAGTATTTTTTTTAATGCTAAAGTCAAGTCAAGCTTAAAGAGATTTTGTTGTTTAGTCTATGGTCTAATTTTAGCCACAGGCGATCGCTAGTAATACATACACACATAATAAACATCCAAAGCTAGAATTACAAACATCTATGCTTTTCACACAAATTTTTGTCCCTGTCGAGAATTGAACCCGAGCCCCATCGATTTGTAGTTAGGTTCGCTGACCACTCGACCAACGGGGCGGTCAAATATAGTAGTAGGTCGAACTTGACTAACTTTTTTTCAAAAATTAACATCTAAAGGACTTAATAATAATAGGGGAGCCCAAGAGAGGATTTTCGCATTTACTCGAGCGCGTCAGACTAACAGAGGGGAGGCACCTTGCATAATGTTCAGGCTCCCCACCAAATATAAGCCCTTTACATAGAGAAAGGTAACTATGGCAGAAAAAAAAACAAATTTCCAATAACTGGCTTGTGGAAATTGTCAAGTTATATTTTTTCGTTATTCTTACAGCATCACTACATAGTTTAAAACATATGTAGTCGCTTTCTCTGTCTGTCCCTATGTCCCTATGTCCCTATGTATGCTTAAATCTTTAAAACTACGCAACGGATTATGATGCGGTTTTTTTTAATAAATAGAGTGATTAAAGAGGAAGGTTTATAAGTATGTAGGAAGTGGGTCAGATATGATAAATAAAATGCGGATGTAGTAATATAACAACTTTTTATATTTTGTTCAACTTGTATCAAATAAATATCATAAAATCACTATTAAAGCTTTCCATCACTAATGACTAGTTCTGGTTTAACAATTCCAAGTAACTTAATTATTCCTTATTACAAATAAGTCATAATTTAAGCAATAGATAGTCAATTATAAATTGTACTGCGACTAATTTATAGTTGACAATAATAATTAACTTGTTTGCACAAATTAATTATCCGAGAGTCAAGGATAAGCTACTAGCAAGATACAACAAGTGTACCGAGCCACGCCAGAGCCTAGACTGACTTATCGGTCTTCTGGTCTTCGCACACCTCCTGTATGGGAAGTGGGGAAATGGTTTCGGGGTTTGTGGCCCCCTGACCATGGTATAAACCGCCAGCCGTAAAAACGGCTGGGTCGTTGGGTTTAGCGTAGGGTGGGAACCCTTACACTATTGGGTTTGAGAGTGGGGTTGTTGTAGGTAGTGTGAGCTCCCTAAGGAGAAGAATAATACTGTGGTGTAGGGTTTGATGTGAGTGATGAGGATTTGGTGGATTGGGTACCCCGTCCCCGCTTATACGCACTGCTGCGTGCAATCCGCCCCGCAGGTCGAGTCCCCGCGGGGGATTAAACACGCAGTGGCAATTAGACTGGCAGGGGAGGGGGGGAGAGGAGTGGGAGATGGGTTAAATAAGGATATCTCTAGGATAAGGCACGGCGTCGGGTGGACGCGCGTGCCACGGAGCTATATTCTGAATATGGGCGTCTTGCGATGCATCAGCGCGCTGATACATGTTCGTCGCTAGTTTCTTGATGAACTCGTGAAGGCTGTCCATCTTAAGGTCGCGTCTTATGACTTCGTTGGTGACGTACCTGGGGGCTTGGAGGATTCTTCTGAGAGCCACGTTTTGTTGGCTCTGCAGAGCTGTCTTGAGTCCTTCGACTATCAAATTGTACCATACGGCAGCAGCGTAGGTAAGGCGAGACCTGATGTACGTCTTGTAGATGGCAAGCTTGATTGGAACTGGAATCTTGGATTCCAGGATAGGCCGAAGGACGGCCATGGCAACTCTGGTGTTGTTCAGTGTGGACTGTACGTGGGCTCTCATCTTGAGATTCGTGTCGATGGTGACACCAAGGTACTTCACCGTGGAGGACCATTTAATGTCTTCTCCGTTGAGCGTCATGGGAGATGGTGGCCGGTTCTGCATGGATCTCGGCAGAAGTGCTTGTGTTTTGCCGACGTTGACCGCCAGACGCCACTTGGTGAACCAGTCAGGGAGGAGGTTCAAGGTTCTTTGCATCTTCTTGATGGCGTGAGGTGCTGAGATTGAGGAGGTGACGAAGGCAGCGTCGTCGGCAAATAGTGCTAGCGAGCAGCCGTCTCCCACCGGGATATCGTTGGTGTAATGGGAATAGAGCTTGGGCGAGAGACAGCTGCCCTGTGGAACGCCTGCTGTGATCTCGTGCTCTGATGAGAGGGCATCTTCCACGGATACCCTGAACTTCCTGTTCTCCAGGAAGGATGCTATTATTTTGACCAGCCTGCGTGGTGTTCCTGCTGTAGCCAGTTTGTAAAGCAGCCCATTGTGCCAGACGCGGTCGAAGGCCTTCTCCATGTCGAGGAGTACTGCTATTGCTTGCTCTTTTTTGTTCTTTGCCGCAATGAGCATGTGCAGTACCCTCGACAGTTGAAGGACTGTGCTATGTCCAGCCCGAAAACCGAACTGTTCCTCACGTGGGGTGATGTGAGCGTCCAGATGTTGCAAGAGGAGTCTCTCGAATATTTTGGAGAGTGTGGGGAGCAGCGTGATGGGTCTGTAGCTGCCCGGGTTTGAGACGTTCTTCCCCTTCTTAGGAATCATGATGACTATTCCTGTCTTCCAGATTTCAGGAAAGTGGCCGGTGCGCAAGATGCCATTAAAGAGCCTTGTGACGGCCATGATGGTCTTGAACGGGAGATGAAGTAGAGTTCTGTTGGTGATGGCGTCTGCGCCCGGCGCCTTCTTTGTATTGGACAGAGAGATCTGTCTCTTCACCATGTTTGGTGTGAAGATGATGGGATGTTCGTCGGTGGTCAGTTCTGGAGACAGGAAGTCTGGTAGAAACTCCTCTATTTCTTGGGTGAGTGTGGGGTCGCTGAGGCTGTTCGGGCTGAACTGGTGTTCGAGATGGGTTGCGAAAATCTCCAACCGGTCGGCAGCGCGGTATCTGGTAGTCCCATCCTGGTGAAGTAGAGGACGAACTGGTGTCGGGGCCCTGGATAGTTGGCGGCACAGCTTGTGAAGGGACGCCCAGTCATTTGCGGCATCGTCCAGGCGGGCCTCCCAGCTGTCGTTTGCTGCTTTCGCTAGGTCAGCCTTGACCTCCGCTGTAATCTGGTTTAGCTGGCGTTTTACAATTGGGCAACGAGTATTTTGCCATAACCGTCTGATTCTTCGCTTCTTCGCGATTTTGTCCCGTATGTGACTAGGTAGAGGAGGAAGAATACGAGAGGATGATGATGGGGCAATTTCGGCTGAACGGAGAGCTTCTTGAATACTCGTTGTTAGGTTGATAGTCAGCTCGTTGACGTCAGCAGAGGAGGTGATGGGTTGGCTCGGCGTGGTCTCCTCCATGGTTAGCTGGAACCGCCGCCAGTTAACTAGCTGGCGCGGTTTTGGTGGGGCGACTCGGGTTGGGATGTCCATCAACGTGGCTAAAATCGGGAGGTGGTCGGATTCCATCTCGTCAGGAATGGCCTCGAGGATTATCTGTTGTTGAATCCCTTTGTGGACGACGAGGTCAATTACGTCTGGGCATTGCTGGTCATTATATGGGTAGTGGGTCGGTGTGTCTGGGCCTATAACCGTCAGGTCGTTTTGATCGGCTATTTGGAAGAGTCGTCTGCCTTCTGTGTTGGTGGTTGCGGAATTCCAAATAACGTTCTTGCAATTCCAGTCGCCAGCAGCTATGGTGGGTAAATTGGTGTTAAATATTTGCATGACGTCAGTTGCAGTAACGTGCTCATGTGGTGGTTTATATACTGCGTATATTCTGATGGGGTTGCCGGCGACTAGAGTTTCGATCCCTAGGGCTTGCAGCGAGTTTGCTTGGATTCTAGGGGTAGGCTGGTGGACGACTCTTCTATGGACAAGTATTGCTAGTCCTCTGTAGACCATTTGCCCCGAGTGTTCGTCCTGCCGGTAAGTGATGTAGCTGGAGATCTTCAGCTTATCTCCAAGGCCCAGATGAGTCTCGTTTATGAGAGCCACGTCGATGTTTTGCTCCCTAAGTAAGTTTTTGAGTGGAACGGACTTGCGCTTCAGTCCGTTGGCATTCCAGTATAGCATCCTCAGGTTGTTATGGTCCATAAAGTTGGAGGAGGTCTGTCATGCCTCTGAGGACTGCTGATACTGGATCAGTCCCTTCACGAAGCGCCCCCAGCACATCTTGGAAAACTTGTATTGCCTTCTCAAGCACTACAAGCTTTCCTTCGTCCGGGGACGCAATTGGAGCCACTCTTCGCACGGATGAATCCCTCTTGGGGGGAGGGGCAGTTGGTTCTGCCTCCTTTTCTGTGCGTGTTCGGGAAGATTCGTTCTCAGTTTCTGCTTCATCATCTGTTTTGGCCTTTTGCCCGGGCCTTTTCTTTTTACCTCGCTTGGAGCGCCGCTTCGGGGCAGAAGTGGTTGCGGTTGCGGTTGAGATTCTGGGCTTCGGGTCGTTGGCCGGTGGGGCCAGGGTCGTGACCTTGGCGGTAGGCTGGATTGGAGTCTCTGCCACCTTTCCGGGTTCGCTCTCTGGTTTTCTGGTAGGAAGTGCAGTGGTTATGGCAACCGTGCCTGCACGCTTGTTGCGGGCCTCCCTGCGGAACACCGGGCAGCTCGTGTTGTTCGCTGTGTGAGACCCGCCGCAGTAAGCGCAGGTCGGGGGGCCCTCCCTGAGTCTCGTGCAGTCTCTAGCTTTGTGCTCTTCCCCACATCGCACGCATTTTTGTGGCCGGTGACAGTTGTGGGAAGAGTGTCTGAACTGTTGGCAGCGATGGCACTGGGAGGGCCCCTTTTTCCCCCGCCAGGCCTCTATGGTAATTCCCGGCATGAACAGAAGCTCCGTTATGCCGTAGATGTTTGGCAGCGTGTCAGGCTGTCTCTTGACTATCGCCATGAAGATACAGCCTGGTCTTCCAGCCCTGGCTCTTATCGGGCGAACGTACTCCACGACGTGCCCATGCTCCGCCAGTTCTGCGGTGATTTCTGATGGTTCCGTGTCAGCGGGCAGTCCTCGTATTGCCACCTTAACGCTGCGCTCCTGAGGCAATGAGTAACAGAACCAGGAGAGCTGCTCCACCTTCTCCAGTTCTGTCAAGTATTTTTGTACTGCCCTGTACTCGTCTTCTGTCTTCGGCGTGAACCGCACTCCACGGCCGAAAGGGCGAGCATTTGGGGCGTGGCCTAGTTTTGCCTTCACTTCCCTGAAGTGGCGCGTCCAGTTTGGAAGCGATTCCACCACTAGGGGGGGGTATCTATGTTTGGGCGGGCCAGTCGTCTGGGTGTCCGAGTTGGGTGGTGGCAGGGTCCTTCCGGCAGGCGATGGTTGAGCTGCCGTCACTGCTGCAAATGAAGGTGGGGGTGAGGGTTGCGCTGGCACGCATTGTCTTTTGGGTTCCTCATCCCTCCCGTTAGCTTCGTCCGTTCCTCTCTTCCTGCGCGCAGGGGTTGCGTGCGGGGGAAGGAGAATGGGTGTCGTCTCTATTCTTTCTATCACCGCTGCTTCCGTTGTGGAGATAGGCTGGTTAAGGCCTTGGGCCTCCAGTGCAGCACTTCTATCGTTGAGGTGTTGAGCCATCGCCTGCCTCAACTCCTTGTCTAAAAGATTGGCCTTTCCTAGGCGAGCCAGGATAATAAAGTTTTGCTCCAAGGCTGATTTGGGCGACAGCTCTTTGCCTACAGCACTTGGAACTGGAACAGGTTGCCCCGCAAAATCTTCATCCGAAGAGGCGTCGTGATCGGTGGTGGTGGTGGTGGTCGCTGTCGCGCTACCGTGGTCGCGTGTGACTTATCGGCGGGCGCTCAGAGCCTTTTATACACGTATGATGCGCTTGCCGGCCCAGGCGGTGCATTTGTTGTTTACACTTTACAATATTCTTGCATTTGACGACGCGGACGCCGTCACGGCCATACTGACATGCACACGTCCTCGTGTGCGCATCTTTATACATCCGAGGACAAGGAACGCCTCGTTCATCCTGACATCTTTTAGAAAACTAAACATAATCTTATTTTTTTTACAACTCTATAATTAGCGTGATCTTTTAGCGAAATGTTACAATAGTGTGCTGGTCCGGTAACCCCTTCAGCAACTACAACTATTAAACCTTTCTCGTCAGTTTTGAAACCGGAGACTGGATCCAACTAAGCTAGGAATCCCTCATCAATTAAAAAAACCGGAGACTGGATTGTACTAAGCTCCCTCTCATCAGTTAAAAACCGGAGACTGGAGTGTATTTAGCTCCCTCTCATCAGTTAAAAACCGGAGACTGGAGTGCACTAAGCTCCCTCTCATCAGTTAAAACCGGAGACTGGAGTGTACTAAGCTCCCTCTCATCAGTTTAAAACCGGAGACTGGAGTGTGCCGTCATCTTCCTACATTTTTTGATATTTTTTTTATTTTTATTTTTCAATTGATTTATTTTCATAGTTTTATAAAACTCCCATTTCCTTTAATTATTATTATTATTATGTTTGCTTTTTTTTTACTTACATTTTTAGTGATATTTTTTTTATCATCATTTTCCTACATTTTTTTTCGTTTACTTTATATCATATTTTTTTGCTGATGATGCAACCTCATAAACAGTGCCATTAGTTATTACAAGATTAGAGAATCTCCTTCGCAGGTAGTTCGAAGATATTAAAAACTCTGACTGTTAATAACTATTTACAATATACACTGCATTTCTATCAATTTTGTTAGGACCAGTTTTATGAACAAGATCATTATCATGAGTATACGCCGTCACGTCATCCTTGTTATAATTTTCATATAGATACCTCAAAAAACCCTACAGGAATATGGGGAACTTCGCAGAGGCTGTCATGGGCGCACTTGTTTTCTAAAATTGCGGTAACTTTTAAGGAGCCCTTATATTTTGAATCAAGTTTCGTTTACAAAGACAATGTCATCTACACTAAAAGGTTTAACATTTCTTTTAACTCTACTCAACCGTAAAATGTCCGATTGGGCCGATTTTTTTTTCAAAGCTTGTAGATACTTTTGAGAGTTTTTGTTAGTTGCCGAATGTCAAACCTAATACTGCTGAGCGCGTGTTAAATATTACCTAACCGCTTTTGCCATGATTTGTCAGAGAATTATACTGCGCTATTATTATTAAACCCTACAAGAATCGCATTACATATTCGGACCGACTGTTAGCTCTATATGTGCCTGTCGCAAGAAGATGTAAATCTGTATTGCTTTCTTTTTTTTTTAAAATATTAGTTTGAGTTTAGTTGGTAATAAACTTTAAGATTGCTTATTAACGATCTTCAAAGGGTCAACTAATTCGATTTCAGCTCGATGAATTTAAGCCCGACGGTTTTAATTCAATTGGTTGTCAATCGTTTTTAAAAATATCTACCAAGCGCTCTCTATCTTTACCTACAAAGTCAGTATTTACCATACTCTCGCTAGCAGATTTTGAAACTGAGCAGGATTGTGTTTAAGTATTGCTAAGCATTAACCTGTTTTCGCTTAGTTCCTATTCTACATTGGTCCAAAATTTTGCGGCCTAACGAAACATTAAGACTTATCATTAGGTCAAACGTGAAACTACCTCCAAATTTAAATTTTGCCTTGCGGTTAAGCATTTGATTTGTTCAATGGAAACATCAAAACAAGCGACTATTTAGAGATTCTTGTTCATAAAACCGTTCTCTTACAAAGGAATCACAACAGATTTGTTTGATATGGCTACATTCTAAACCAGACTCAAATATAAAAGATAATTAAATTCTACTTAGTGTAGCCACCATGTAACGCTCTGGAACAGATGTTGACTGGTTTTCTGTTTTTCGGAATTCGAAGTGGCAACTTCTTTCTTCTTGTAGCGCATCGGACAAATGGAAGCTTTGTGGCTGGGCCGGGGTCACAACATACATAGCAGACCACTGGTGGTCGGCCACTGGACACGTCACCAGAGATAGTGGTAGATGACCTGCTTTCGCTGCAAGCAAAAATTATTTGAGATAAGTTTCTGTTTATCACGACAATCGTTGTTATGATGTTCAATTCTATCACAAAAATTTCAATTCCTCGAAATTCAGTGGTGCTCTTAAATCGGTTCATATCTACGTCTAAAAGAATATTGTTAGCCAAGACAGCAGTTTGTGAAGTAGGTGACGGCATGACTCTTAAGCGAGTGAGTAGATACAATGATTTGATCTACCCCGTCTAATTGTTTCTTTTCTATAATAATTTTACTTAAGGCACACCATCTAGTAAGGTACACCACAAAAATGCTATGAGACAGATGAAGTGTCTTTGGAACGACAGAAGCATCTCATTAAAAACCAATCAGAGGCTGGTTCGTACGCTGATGTTCTCCATATTTACGTACGACGCAGAGTCATGGACACTAAGAGCTGCAGACAGACGTCGCATTGATGCGTTTGAAATGTGGTGCTGGAGGAAAATGTTACGTATCCCTTGGACAGCACACAGGACCAACGCCTTCATACTAAAACAACTTGGAGTAAAGACCAGACTGTCTGCTACGTGCCTTCAAAGAATTCTATAATACTTCGGCCACATCTCTAGAAAGCAAGGAGACAATCTCGAAAAGTTAATAGTGACCGGAAAAGTAGAAGACAAAAGACCACGTGGTCGTACGCCTATGCGATGGTCAGACCAGGTTTGCACCAATCTGCATGTCTAAAAAGTTTTATGATTCTCTGCACGCCGCTGAAGATAGAGTCCAATGGCATAATATTGTGCTATCAAGAACAATCTAATGAGGAGGTTAAGACCCTCAGTAATGAAGAATACGAAGCTAGGAGGAGGACACCAGTTAGTCATATCGTCTGCTTCATCAGAATCAAAGTATATCAACTTAAGGGGAGTAGATGCATTTACAGAACGTGAATTAATATTTTCTGCTATTTTTCAAAGAATAGTTTCCATACCACAAGTGAAAAGAGACATTTACTGCTCTACATAATTAACCGAAATAGTTTGATGCTGAAGTGGGAGTGAATCCGATCCCAATTCTGATGTAGGAAGTGGGTCAGATATGATAAATAAAATGCGGATGTAGTAATATAACAACTTTTTATATTTTGTTCAACTTGTATCAAATAAATATCATAAAATCACTATTAAAGCTTTCCATCACTAATGACTAGTTCTGGTTTAACAATTCCAAGTAACTTAATTATTCCTTATTACAAATAAGTCATAATTTAAGCAATAATAATAATAATAATATATTTTTATTTCCAATTTTACAATGTACAATATATAAAATACTCTGACTCCTAAAATAGTAAAAACTGTGTTATAGGAGCCAGTTCTTCTCAAAATTTTAGCCATACTAATTATATGATTGCATGTATATTTTGCCTTTCTGAGTAGTGAGTGTATAATTAGTTACTTACAGAACATTTGTATTCACATAAGGAATATATCAAATATAATTAATGATAAACAAGTACTTTGTACGAAACATAAATATACTTACACATACATACACATACATATATATACATACATACACACACATACACACACATATATATATACATATATACACATATATATATACATATTATATACATACACATATATATACATACATACATACATACATATATATATATATATATATATATATATATATATATATATATATATATATATATATATGCATACTTATACAAATAGATATTACATAACGTTGATTAGTCCCTTATAATTACTTCTATTTGGTTATAGTCAAACCCTTTTAGCCAATCTAGAACATATTTTTTGACCTGAAACACGTTGCATTTTTTAATTGAAAATTGTTTCTCTATACAATTGTAAAGGTGAGGGGCTAAGAAATTGTAATGCCTATAATAGATAGTCAATTATAAATTGTACTGCGACTAATTTATAGTTGACAATAATAATTAACTTGTTTGCACAAATTAATTATCCGAGAGTCAAGGATAAGCTACTAGCAAGATACAACAAGTATACCGAGCCACGCCAGAGCCTAGACTGACTTATCGGCGGGCGCTCAGAGCCTTTTATACACGTAGCAAAACAAGTTGAGTAGTAGGGATATCGAATGATGCGCTTGCCGGCCCAGGCGGTGCATTTGTTGTTTACACTTTACAATATTCTTGCATTTGACGACGCGGACGCCGTCAAGTATAATAAAATTCTACATATTTTAGAGAAATACTGCAATTTTTGAGTTTTCTGATGTCATGTCGTAAATAATTATATTTTTTTCTGCTTACATTGCAAACGCAGGCTAAACCCTACGAGATTTATCAAAATAATGTACTAAGAGTTTGTACACCTTGAAAAGGTCTACAGAAAACTCCGCGATGGTATATGTCTATCTCTTATGAATAACACACAATAGTATTTTTTGTCATTTACTTTTTACGAAAAATAATGCCTTTTTTCAAAGCAATTTTAAGCAATACAGCACTAATCCTTATCCAACTAAATAACTTAAATATATTGTTGATTTAATATAGATCAATATGGCCGTTTAAATCATTTAATTTAAATAAATATTTTCGAAGATATTACAGATTTAAAATGCAGGGGGATAGCGGTTCCGGATTTACGGGCCTGTGGCGCCGCGCGCGCGGTTTGTTCTGTTAAACCGCTGGGTAACGTGTTAATTTTCGGATAAATAAATATAGTACTGCAGCTAAAAACCAAAATTTAGTACATTCTTTTTTTTGAAACTAAATATCACCATATAAAAATCATGTCGAAGATTAGAAATAGTAGCCTGTTTATATGATAATTTTATATGATCAAGTAAAGTATATTCTATCATGTAATAAGTTAGACATTCCTTAGATAATATCTTCAGGTATATCGTATAATTTTTGTAAAATTGTTATTTAACAATTAATAAAAAAAAACGTGATTTAGCAAACGAGTTTTTAACTTCCCACTACGTATGTAGATAAGGAAGTACTGCTTTTACCCCGATTTTCGAAAATCGAGTTTTCACCAGATGTCCATGTTTTGAGGTCCTAGGAATCATTTCCGACCATTTTCACAATAACGTCAGTAGGTCTGTATGTATGTATGTGTGTGTGTGTGTGTGTGTGTGTGTGTGTGTGTGTGTGTAGGTGTGTGTGTGTGTGTATGTAAACATCTCATAACTTTTTAACGGCTAGACCAATCGAAACGCGGCCGATGGCATACGATTGGATTCCACTCAGCTTAGATTTCCTGAAAGTTTGAACCGATTCGGTCCAGGACATTTTGAGAAATTTTAAAAAAACACCAAAAAATTTTGTCGAAATAGTATTTTTTTAATATATCTTCCAAATTTAGGTACCGATTGAGTGCAAAAACTAATCAGCTCTATTCCTCAAAAAACTACGTCTAATACATAAATTACATCAAAATCGGTTTATCCGTTTGGGAGTAATCGTTGACGAAAAATTTTGAAAAAATCGTCTTTTCGACGTAGCTTCGAAATTTTTCAACCAATCATTTTTGGTGTTCTACGATATTTTAGTACCAAAAAAACTACGTCAAATGCCGTTTTAAAAATCAAAATCGAATTTAATTTTCAAAACTTATAGCTTTTCAAATATTAAAATTACGTTGTTTTTAGCAAAGTTACTAAATTTTTTTTAAATTACTTGCAACTTGCAACCGATTGACCTAAAAATATTACCAGCTTTTTTCTTTAAAAACTGCGTCAAATGCCGTTAATTTAATCAAAATCGGTCAATTTGTTTGGGATTTATCAATGAAGAAAATTAAAAATAAAATGTTTTTTGAGATAGCATCGAAATTTTTCAACCTATCGATTATTTAGCTAAAACAATGTTTTAGATCTCAAAAATTGAGTTGAATTGAGTCGTTTTCAAATATACAGCTTTTCAAAAATTATTAATACTGCCATTTTTAACGAAATAGATGTTTGAACTGAAAAATCTATGCTTATATTTTTTTACTCTTTTGAGCTTAAAATACCTTAATTAGTGAGAAGTTTCAGGGATGGCCCGTAGAGTCAACCATTTACACATTTTTTCCCGTTTGCTCCGATGCCTCGCCTTCATAAATCGCAGGGTCAAACCTTCAACGTTGACTGTTTTTCACATGGCCAACTATATATCGCTCTTTCAATAGTAACCTCTAAAGAAAACATGTTCGTATTGTCTAATGGCAAGAAAGCTGTGAACGTCGTATATAAAGACATTCTGTAATATATTAATTGTAAAAATAAAAGAAATAGGTAAAAATGTAAAAACTAAAAATGTAGTGTCTATATGAATTTAGATATTCCAAAGATAGCAGGAAATCTTCATAGTATAGGGAAAGGGGAATTGTTTTACTCCAAATTTAACGCGTGCGGGTCACGGGCAGTAATGAATAAATCAAAACTACTGGATCGGTTTTTATCATTTTTTTCCCGTGTGAAGCCGGGGCTAGCCGCTAGTATCCTATATAATAAAAGAAAATTCAGACGCGTTCGAGAATGACAAAACAACATTTTCTTTGCAACTTTATGACCCTCCGATACACTGGATTCGGCAGATTTTCTAAATCTTAAATGGCAATTAACTCGCCATATCTTAATCTGTTGTGATTTAGTGTTTCCATGTCCCAGTTTTTTAACAATTTTATTATCTGTAAAGTTTTTCCTCACCATTGAAATGAAAAACATTATATAAACCTTTTGTTTTTCCTATAGTTTAATCTGCAAAATCCAATAGGTCCCTACGACGCTCGAGTAACTACCCATTAAGCATCTTGGGCTCCCCTACTATAAAGGATGAAAAATTGTATTTAAAACCATCTGTACGAAGTTAATCTCTCGCAAGCGGAGCTGCGTGGGTCAGCTAGTGAGATATAGTGGCTGTTAAAGAAATTGTGTGCCATAGTTTTGTAGGGATAGGTTTAGTATTGACAAACACAGGAAATATTAAAAAAAAATCAAACTAAAACATAAAAAAAATATTGCAAAGTTATCGTAATTTAGTACCTACTAACACAAAATATTTTAAAATTAAAATTGCTACTGAAAACGGCTTTCGACAAAGGCGCAAGACGTGCGCCGTTAACGCTACGACTGTATTTAAATCATAATTGGTTTTTTTATGCTTTATGCTATATTTAAACTTTTTTAAATGTATATATTTCTTATTTTTACGGGTTTCTTTATCGATACTGAACTCACCCTAAAGCAATTTTATTTAACATCCTGTATTGGTAAACAGAAATATTACATTAAAATCTATGGAGATACATTGTAGGTCCGCTTATTCGTGAGATTGGTTTGAGTTGTTGCAAATGAATCCAGGAAATATACCTTCATTGCGTTAATGGGAATGGTCGCGCCTGCTTTTTAGCTTAACGGTGAAGTTGCGATGCAATTTTATCAAATTACTGGCTATTGCCGTTGGCTTTATCCATATGATAAAATCATTATGACACAGAAAATTTATATTTTTTCTAGACTAAAACATATGTCTATATGTCTATCTATAATATTATATATACTAACTATATCTATATTAATATAATAAATGCAAGTTTAGTTGTTTGGGTGTATTGATATCTGTTAAGCTGGAGCCACACTTGCGTCTATTGATCCTAAGTTATATGCACGCTAAGGCATACGCAGGCCGAAATGTATGCGAAAATAACCGATAATATCCGTTCATATCAGGCGCGGATCCACCGTTGTGGGCACGATGGGCATGCCCACAACCCTATAGATTTCTGACGTCATACTCACGGTCTATTGAGATCTCATATATCTATAACACCTATATGTAGGTAATATATATTAATTAATATGGTCCTATTATATTACTTTGTCCTATCTTGTTTTAATAAGAAAAACAACGAATCGTGCGTGATTTAGAACTTTGCACGCTTTGCTGCGTTCCGAATTATCTACGATTTTTTTAGCAGTCATAGATGATATTATGCCAACACCTTGTCACATATTGGACATTATAATTATTATAATTCGGCTCGCACTTGGCCGATTTTTGAATGGCTGTGCCCACTACCTTTTTTGAAGGTTGGATTCGCGCCTGGGTCACATCTGCATTTATCGTGTCATCGCACGAAGCTTTGTGACGATGAACGCAAGTGCGTCTCCAGCATTATTCAATCACGCAAAATTTATTTTTACGTATTCATTAAAATACATACATTAAATTAATTAAAGTAAACATTACACTCACTACATTCATGTTACATGCATACAATACATATGTTAATATACACACAATACATATGTAATTTAGAAGGGATTTTATTGTTTAGTTTACGGTCGAATTTCGACCATAGGGTAATCGCTAATATTAATTATGATGCTCGAGCCACATATGAGTCTATCGTCACAAAGCTTCGTGCAATGATACGATAAATGCAGATGTGACCGGTTTCTATCGGCTATTTTCGTGTACATTCCGGACTGCGTGTGCCTTAGCGCGCATATAACTTCGGGACGATAGACCCAAGTGCGGATCCAGCATCAGATAAATAATATGCTTACTTCCAAACGTGTTTAAATCAAACAAGTGTTCAAACACCCACTTGTGCACTAAATAGGCATATACTTTGTGCTGATGAAACAGTTTATGGCTCAGGTTGAATATTTGCACAATTGGTAGAATGTGAGCAATTGTGAACAACTGTGAACATATACGATGTTAATTCAGGTCAGGGTGATTTTTATATTACACGTTCCACGTGTTAATCAGGGAATCTTGAAGTGAAACTTCTTTTTCGACGTATGGGAGAAACTTTATAGGAATGTTAAAAATCGCCTCTGTGGTCTTGTGGTCCGGTGTCGGCGTTGAGTTCAATTCCCGGGTCGAGCAATTCAAAAATGTGTTTTTTCTGTTTTTTGACAAGAATAACGTTGCCCGGGATTGGTAAAAGTGCCCGGTTGGCAATAGGCTTGCCACCTATCACATTGTGGGATGTAGTATCTTCGGCAAATCGTGGGTGCACCTGTTGTACCTACCTACCTCGTCAGGGATACGGATGTGAAGATACTTTTTTTTTAATGTCACACTTTTCTGTTACTCTAGACCGTCACGCACCATGATAGTAAATGTAAAGTAATAAAAAAATAAACTTCACACCCGTATCCCAGAAGAGGTAGGCAGAAGTACAACCAGTGCACCCATGATTAGCCGAAGATACTTAATTTCACAATGTGATAGGTTGCAAGCCTATCGCCAACCGGGCACTTATCCAATACCGGACAACGTTGTTTTTATCAGAAAACTAAAAAACACATTTTTGATTTGCCTGACCCACGAATCGAACTCTGGACCTTATGTGGTCTACACTGACACTGGGCTACTAGACGACAGAGGCAATTGTTAAGTAGTAAATAGAAGAAAAATGATGTCATAAAAAACTTTCACTCACTAGTACACACACAATTTATTATATCACAAGATAGCAAATAAGCAGATAACTATTATATAGAAGAGACAACCATCAATTATAAATACCAAAGATGTTAATGCGTTCCTAACGGTGGGACGGGATTCCACGTGCGTAAGTCTATCGGTGACCTTACCTTCTAAACCAGATTACGACAGTGACAAGCATTGTTTGTAGAACATATTAACTGTCTTGCTGATAGGCAAAGGCGAGAAAAACTAATACGTGTCGTGACTGCTTGTAAACTTACGTATGTGGTATTCAGACACATCGATAACGTCGCACCACTAACACATTAACTTTGTTGTCTTTTTTTAAGGGCAATGGGCCCATCTCTCGTAGCCGCCACTGTAACTTCTGTATACCAAAATCAACAGCGGCAACCGTCCCAAAAAAACCTGAGTTGCGAGCTAAGGGTGCCCTGAGGAAAAGCTAAGCTGTCTTGGAACCCGTAACGAAATTAATCTGAAGTATGAGTATGATGAAAGAGTAGGACAATATATCCTCTTTCCTTCCCTTTTCAGCAGGAGACAGCAAAATAGTAAAAGCATAAAAAATGCTACTAAATGAGAATTTTACAATCAAGCCTGATTGCTATTTCACCACGGTGATTTAGAAATTGAGGACCTACTAAATGGCCTACTTAATTCTGCATCCAGTATGACCAAATAGCTTGAAGGCACGTAAGTTTCCACGAGTTCCCATAAGGTCGGAGTAGTAGATTACACTGGATATACATCAACCATTAGCAATGCAATGCAAGCATGCTCCGACCTTAAACCTGTCAATGCTGGTGTTCCCCAAGACTGCGAGCTATCATCGACACTTTTTCTTCTCCATAGCAATGATATGTTGTGAATTAATAATATACATTGCTGTGCAGATATCTTGAAGTATTAAGATGATAGTACTGGTGATGCTATACATATTCCGGCCGTAGTGATATTCCTCGGGAACACGTCGAAGAGAGCCAAAAGAAGCTTGTGTCTGAAGTCGAGAATTGACTTAATGATGTCCCGGAATGGGGTCGTCAAAACTTGGTCACATTTAATCCCAAGAAGTTTTTGCGTGCTAACCGCAAGAAAGATACCCTTTGTCGTATCACCTCGATTTGAGAATACTCTCCTGCAGACTTAGCCAGAGTCGGAATCCTAGGAGTCGACATATCGAGTACCGTTCAAGTCTCCAAAAAGCTCGGTGTGCTCAGAGAGCGAGCAGAGCGAATCAAAACTTCTTGCTGGCCCATCGTCTCCAACTTTATCTGTAGTACTGTTCTCATCTGGGCCGGATCTCCCCAGTACCAGCTTCTTCCACTTGATCGCATTCAACGTAGAGCAGTTCGAATCGTCGACGATCAGGGTACTTCGAAACGTCTTGACCCTTTGGCATTACGCAGAGATATAGGCTCGCTCTGCATCTTTTATCGTATCTATCATGGAGAGTGTTCCGACGAGTTGTTTGGATTAATTCCTGCTACTAAATTTAATCGTTGGTCATCGCGTCAAAATTTAAAGTTCGACCCTCACCATCTCGATGTCTTTAAATCCACAATCACCCGGTTCTCTCGGCACTTTTTGCCTCGCACTGCTCTTTTGTGGAATCAATTATCGGCAGGGGTTTTTTCCGAATAGATACGACATGGGAACCTTCAAGAAAAGAGCTTACTCATTTTTAAAAGGTCGGCAACGCAACTGCAAGACCTCTGGTGTTGGGGATGTCCATGAGCAGCAGTGATCACTGATCACTTAACATCACATGCACATCCTGCTCGTTTGCCCCCTCTTCCATAAAATATTATTAATATTATAAATGCGCAAATCGTCTGTCAGTCTGTCTATCCATCTCTTGCGCTGTCATGGTTAATCTGTTGGACCGAATTTGATGAAATTTAGCACAGAGGTAGTTGAATATTCGAGGTTAATTACATTTTAATTTCAATGATCAACCTCTGACGGGTTAAAATTGTGGATGACATTTCGTATTAAAACTATATCGACGACATGTCAATCTTCTCGTAGACGACGCTGCGTGGGTCAACTAGCTTCTAATGTAAATTTTAGCTTACTGTATTTTTCCATACAAAAGTTAAGACAGGTTAAAACTCAGTCTTCTCACTACAATTAAATTTTCCTAAAATGAAATCAAAAGTTTCGCTTTAGGATTTTAATAGTTAAATTTTATTTCAGTATTTAGAAATATTTCATTCGTGCTATCTTGATAATTTATTAACTAATTGTAGAAATAGCTTTATGAGCTCACCAATTACATACAATTCGCATTACATCGCCAGTTTGGCGTCAGTGTGCAATAATTCATAGTGTCTATTAAAAATATGTGATTTTAACTGAGGTTGGTTTCAACTAGCAGGTCATGTTAGTTTTATTTTTTATGATGGTGATTTTTCATAAAATTTATAACTGTGATAAGCAGTTTACAAGTTAGCCTGAAAAAGTATTGGTAGATACAAACAATGAGTTTTTTTATAAGATAGCAAACAAGCAGATGGGTCTCCTCTCTCCTAATGGTAAGAGTCAACCATCGCCTAGAGACACCAAAGATGTTAATGGTGCTTTGCTATTTTGTGGTGAGATCTAATGCCACATGCATATGTTTACCGCCTACCTTACCCCCCAAACCGGACACGACAGTGACAAGCACCGACGCTATAATTGCGGCATGAATAGGTAAGGCGGTAGTACCAGACCCGGGCGAGACAATGCAGAACTCTACCACCTAGTCGTCACAATGGTAGTGACTTGTATAGCCAATCGGTCGCCTTTTACGACCTGTCTGGCAGAACGGCAGTTGGTCTATTCTTCAAAGGAGCCCGGAACCATCACGAGGGAACACAACACTTATCGTATCTTAAATTTTATTCGTTTGCAGATATAAAGGCCCTATTCTGTTAATCAATGGATTCTAAGCAGGACATATTTTAAATCCGTCTTCTCTGTTGTTATTTATCAGCGTTAATGATTGATTAAATTTGAAATTTTTGTAGTTATTTTTCACCGTTAAAGATTGAATAACATAATTATCTTTAAAGCTATTTTGCACTATTAATTACATTATATACATTATAACAATAGTTTAAGATTTTGACTTAATGCGAATAAAGTTGCAGGTCTATGAAAAAAAGGAAATAAATGTGGAGCTAGAATTTGTAATATGAATCGTTATGAAAAAAACTACATTTCTGAGGAATTAAATCTTCAGGGTCTTTTCGATATTCCAGGCACGAATTACAGAATTACTGGTTCCTGACTCCTAGGAACCTTCTAGTAGATAATTTATTCGGTATAAAAATTATGAAAACGCTACTCCAAGACCTCCGGTTGTGAATATCAAAAAGTAGTGATTCAGCATTGTGTTTTTATGAAAACTTACGTGGCATTAACGTACGTACGTTACGTAGCAGAAAAAGGCGTATGCAAAAATGGGAATAAATATAGAGTTAGAGTTTTAAGATGAATTGATTTTATTTAAAAACACTATATTTCTGTGGAATTAATTCTTCGAAGTCTCTTCGACATTACAGGCACGAGTTTCTGATTTTTGGTTTGTTGTTTGTTGGAATGTTCTCAACATTCTTAATAGGTCATGTTTAATAAAATACGTTCCCAATGACATTTAAAATAATTTACTAATTATAAAAATGCCGGCAACACTAGTGCAAGACTCTGGTGTTGCATCGATCCAAGAAGCGGTAATAATAGCTTAGTATATGTTTTAACAAAAAGTAAGCCGTAATTTTTTATCTAAATTAATAAAAACAAATATATGCTACGTATTTTTGTGTTCAACTGTATCAATCCAGTTCAATTCACTGATAATTATCTTTATCACATATCTGCACCAACGTCAGTACCTAGATATTTCATAGATAAACGAGACGCAGTTAGCGAGATAATCACTGCTCGATAAATTGTCTCGATTATCAATAATCGCCACGTAGATAACATCAATGTAGTTCCCGTCACTACTACCGCAACATGAATTTTGCACAAACATCCTGACAGGTGTGACACTTGTCAGTTTAATGATTATATGATTTGACGTTTTGTTTCCGGATATCTCGTTTATTATTCCGATATCTTCCCTTCTTAGAAATCGATTTTTATACAAACTTTATTATAGTCGCGATATTCGTCTAATATAAATGGATATTGTGATCAAACGTTTAAATTTCAAATAGGGCATTTTCTTCTTTGTTATTTTTTTGAAATTTTTGTATATAGATATAATATGTGAAACAAATGCTGAAGTCGCTGGTTTTAGGCATAATAAGAAATTATATACATTATGGCTAAGAAAAAAAAAAAATAATAAATATGTATTGTATGTCTATTAACACATATAATCATTAAACCATTACCTATAAAAAATACAAAAACTTGATTGATTTGCTATTAGAAAAAAACATAAAATGAATTAGAGAATTTTTAGCAGACAAAATGAAATGTTAATAAAAAAACTCTCTTGCTTCGCACTAAGAGTCGTGCTAAATTTGTGCATGACTCTTAGTGCGAAGCAAGGATGCTCTACGGTCGAAATTATGTTTTCACCTCCTTTTTATAGCTATTTCTATTGTTATCCTCTTTATAGTCCACAGAACCTACTTAATTTATTTACAAATTTATAGATAATTAATTCAATGAGGATTGATTTTGCAACTTTCAAAAATTCGAGGTGATAGAAACGAGAAAATCATAAAAATCTTTAAAAAATCTCGTAAAGCAGTAAAAAACGCATCTTGAAGCAAAAAAACATTGCTTAATCATTTTTTTAATGGGCTGGTAGAATTTTTTTGTATTTCAAGTGGCTACCTAATTCTGGGTTATTTAATTACCTATACACATAATAAAATCGTAGGAAAGTCAAAACTGTCCATTGAATATTTTTTTAAAAGAATAATTGGGGCGTGATCAACAATCGATATCGAAGCCAAAAATATAGTTTTTAGAATTTTTGTCTGTTTGTCTGTATGTATGTCCGGGGTAAACTCAAAAAGTACTGCATGGATTGACTTCAAATTTTGCATGAACATTACTAACAGGTCGGGTCAACATATAGGCTACATATTATCACGCTATTACCTACGGGGGAGGAACAGTGCGGAGTAAACGAAGTCCGCGCGGACAAAGTCGCTAGCAACAGCTAGTAACTAATAAAAAACTAAACTAGTACTTTCTTCAACATAAATAAAATGGACATATTTTATCAAATCAAATGCACATATGTAACTACATGTTGTTTATATGTTATTTTTATGTTATTATTTTTGTCCATACTAATATAATAAATGGGAAAGTATGTGTGTTTGTTTGTCTGTCTTTCACGGCAAAACGGAGCGAGTAATTGTCGTGATTTTTAAGTGGAGATAGTTGAAGGTTAAGTGGAGTAGTTGGAGATATGTCATAGGATACTTTTTGTTTCTCTAACTCCCCATTTCCCAAAAACGAATTTAACGCTAGCGAAGCCGCGGGTAAATGCTAGTGTTAACACATAAAATCACTTCATTTTGTTTTATTTTACATGCATGTAATAATGCTTGAAGTTGAACATCATTCATTTAGCAGAAATGTTTTTTATGCGATAAAAATCCACTATGAGTCGTCGTGCACTTTTGAATTTTCCAAACTATTATTTATTCAACTACGACGTTATTGAACTGCCACGTAACTATGAAAGTAATCATAATAAAGTATTTTATTGATTTTATTAACATTTGCAATTTCAAATTAAATTTTATATGAAATGAAGTAAAATGAGTCCAGCCACTTTCACATAAATTAACAATAACTGTCTCAACATTTTACTTAAATATGTGAAAATGTTGGCCTCTCAATTCGAAGTTTCTTATCAAACGATAATTGTAATAGTCAATATTAAAACAGACAGTAAGGGAACCCGGCTACCGGACGTCTTCAGATAATTCAATCAAGAAATCATTAAAATTGTATAAAATTATCGAGTTCAGCACAAATTATATGAAAACAAGCTATTTTAATTAATAATAAATGTCTTTTAGTTATGCGAGGAAAATATACTAAACACGAATGCGATTGGAAATACCGAATTCCGTTATTTACCTGGTCATGATTAGTTACGTGACCCACTTAACGCAACCCATAGATACATGACTACTGTATTTTAATTTTAATAAATAAATTTATCGAAATAATATCATATTTTTAAGATTTTCAACTTCCATAAGCCGCCGTGTAGATTAATACGGATGTTGGACATATCAAAATTATAGGCATCGAATTCAAGCGTTTGCGCGGTTTTTAAACGATTTTAAAATTTTTATACAGAATTTATGTAGGCTCTCTTTGAAGAATAGATCACCTGCCGTTCTGTCAGACAGTTCGTGGCTACTAGGTGGCAGAGTTCTACATTGTGCCGCCCGAGTCTGGTACCACCGCCTTATCTATTCCTGCCGCAGTAGCGTCAGTGCTTGTCTCTATCGTGTTCCAGTTGGGAGATAATGTAGCTGGTAAACTTATGCATGTGGCATTAAGATCCCGTCACAAAGATAGCAACGCACCAGTAACATCTTTGATGTCTATAGGTGTTGGTTGTGTCTTTCTAACAGAAAAGTAAAAAAAGATAGAAATTACTCGTAATACCATCAAAAAACTCGTAATAAACGTTCAACTTTAGCGAACCGTAAACACCCTAAACTTTTTTTTCGAGTTTTTATTTTAATTCCTTGTTTTCGTGATTAAGTACAAAATTATGCTAAAGTATAGATTTTTTAAGAATTACTGAGCTAAGACATAGATAAATATATATAGGGATGCGGCGAAACTAACCTTGAATAAAAAAGGGATCAATTGTGAGTCTCTGAGTGATTGAGAGCTCTATACAACCTAGCGATTAATATAATGTTATGTATGGGGACCCCGTTTGGGATTTTATTTTTTACTCATTTTGTATGATAGCCGCCGTAGTAAAACGCATTTTATGAAAATTCCTTTTTTACATACCTACCTTTTTTACATCATAAAATAGCAAACAAGCAGATGGGTCTTCTGATGGAAAGAGTTAACCATCGACTATAGACACCAAAGGTGTTAATGGTGCGTTGCTATCTTGTGGCAAGGTCTAATACCACATGCATAAGTTTACCGACTACCTTGCCCTCCAAACTAAAACACGACAGTGACAAGCACTGACGCTATTACGGCAGGAATGGGTAAGGCGGTGGTACCAGACCCGGGCGAGACAATGCAGAACTCTACCAACTAGTAGCCACATTGGTAGTGACTCGTATAGCCAATCGGTCGCCTTTTACGACCTGCCTGCCAGAACAGCATTTAGTCTATTCTTTAGAGGAGCCCGAGTCCAATACGGGGAAAATTACATACCTATTTCAGTTCAAAAGATACAGCCCTGTGAGAGCCAGATAGACAGAGGGTAAAGGCATATTAATATGGCCCTAAAGCTTAAAAAGTATTAATAATAAGATTTCAAAAAAATACTGATTTCATTCGTCCGTTAACCGGATTTCTGTTTCTATAAAAATAACATGATAGTCCGGTTGACGGATAGAGGCAGAATCATAAAAAAGTTGTCTAACCAATAAAATAAATTATTCAGCAAATTCCACAGCCAATATATACAAGCATTAAAATTCTTAACTACTTAAGTCGGATTTTATTGTTTAGGCTTTTTTGTTGAATTGAGATTAAATGTCATTTTGTGTATTAATATTCTTTATTATTTATAATATTTATTTTGATGTAAATATTTAATATCGTATATTACAACACCGATTATGACAATATTATTATGACATTTATAACTTAAATTATTATTATTGTTTATAATCCATACTTTAAACTATATTAATTCTATATTAATACTAGCTGACCCACCCGGCAAATATTGTTCTGCCTTTTTAACTACTTTTATTTTTTTTTCTATATTTTCTCGCCTTTTAAACCTTCCCTGGACTTAATGAAATTAATTCAAAACCAAAATTAGCCAAATCGGTTTAGCGTTCTCGAGCTTTAGCGATATATATATATATATATATATATATATATATATATATATATATATATATATATATATATATATATATATATATACATACATACATATATATACATTATAAATGCGAAAGTTTGGATGGATGGTTTGTTAATCACGCAAAAAGTGCTGAACGGATTGATGTGAAATTTGGCATACATGGAATAGCACATAGGTTAGTTTTTATCCCGGAAAATTAGGCGATCCCGCGGGATTCGCCAAAAAACTGTTATAAGGCAGCGGGCTGCACGCTACAGCAGTAAATGCAAAATGTGTCTGATACGCTTTTGCGACTTGACTGTAGAAGAGATTTTGATGAATTTTACAAGAAGATAGTTTAAGATCCGAGGTTAAACATAGGCTAACTTTTTCAATAATTAACTCCTAAAGAGCTAAATAGGCGATGAAAATTTATTTGTATAACTACATTATATCGACGACATGTTAAACTACTCGCGATCGAATTGCATGGGTCAACTATTTATGAATAAACCAGATTAATATTGGTTGCAAACTTTCATTTACAAATAAATAAATATCGATCTGATATTTTTTATATAATTAGATAGCAAACAGGCAGAGGGCTCTCTTGATGGAAAGAGAAACCATCGCCTGTTAACACCAAAAATGTTAATGGTGCGTTGCTATCCGTATGGCGGGATGGCAATGCCACATGCATAAGTCTAACAGCTACCTTACCCTCCAAAATGGATCACAACAATGATAAGCATTGACGCTAATGCGGCAGGAATATATAAGGCAGTGGTAACAAATACCCGAGAAAGACGTTGCGGAACTCTACTACTTAGTAGTCGCGATAGTAGTAACACGTGTTACCAATTTGTCGCCTTTTGCGACCTGTAGGGCTACTCTTGAAAACCGATTTCAATTTTAAACGAATATTTAATGAATTTTGAAGTATTTCGTACTCTGGACAACTATATTCAATTATTGGATTCGGCGACAGCGCCACACGGATTTTAAAATTTTTTGGAACTACTCATTATTGCTTTTATTCGTTATTTTGTTTAAAACGGTACTTAAAATTTCCACTTGTAACACTAGCTTGACGTGTGACGTGACATCTATTTCTTACACTAGACAATAATTAGGTCGTTACTATACTGAATCAATGTGGGCAATATTGTTTTCAAGAGTACCGTTTTTTGACGATATTCGGAACTTTTTGTTTTTATCAATATTGGTTTAAGATTTATATTGTTTTCAATAGTAGGCCTACTGTTTTGCAGAAAGAAGCCCGCTCTGACCAACACGAGCGAAATTTACGTTTTGTAAACATTAAAAAATAAAATAAAATAAATATTATTAAATTAAAAATTGTGATAATACGTGAATTAATCTAATCCTTAAAGTAAGCAAATTATATGCTTGTGATATGGCTGTTAAACAACATATCCCCAAAAACCAGAAATGCCAGCCATCCGCTCACACAAATTCTTGTCCCTGTTGGAACTCTAACTCGAAAGATATAAAAGTTTTTTTTTTATATCATAAGATTGGAAAGAGTCAACCATCGCCTATAGACACCAAAGATGTTAATGGTGTGTTGCTATCTTGTGGCGAGGTCTAATGCCACATGCATAAGTTTACCGGTTACCTTACCCTCCAAACCGGAACATGATAGTGACAAACACTGACGCTATTGCGGCAGAAATAGGTAAGGCGGTGGTACCAGACCCGGGCGAGACAATGCAGAACTCTATCACCTAGTAATTAAAAGTATTAGAACAGTTTTTTTAGGATCTTGTTCCCAAGGGCAGTAGATAATGGAACACTATTGCTAGTACTTTTCCACGTTCGTCGTAAGGGCGGATCCATGGGCGTCATGACCCCCCTCCCTAGGCAGGGGTCTATGTATGAATTTGTTATTGCAAACTAAGGATTAGAGCCTATATTAACAGAACCTCAAAGGTGTGACCCCCTGACCCGACGGCTGGATCCGCCCTTGTTTATACTACTACTAGCTGCTGCCCGCGACTTCTTCCGCGCGGACTTTGTTTACTCCGCTCCTACTAGTCGTAGCAAGATGTTATATAGCTTATAACCTTCCTCGATAAACAAGCTATCCAACTCAAAAAGAATGAATCAAATCGGTTTAACAGTTTTCGAGATTACCGTGTACAACCAAACAAACAATCAAACTCAACAATTTTATAATATTAGTATAGATATAAAAAATAATATTTTATTAGTGTGTCTTTATAATTATAGAAAAACATTCAGTACGCAACGCAAATTAATTTTAACAAGCAATTCGTCTGTGTTTAACATCTGTTAAACACTTACTGTTACTTCTAATATACAAATTAATTGCTTGTTAAAATTGATTTGCGTTTAAGAAACCGGCTGTAAATATCTTCGACTAATCGTGGGTGCACTGGTAGTACTTCTACCTACACCTTCGAGGATACTCATCATTATCGAG
Organism: Apodemia mormo; assembly: GCA_036924255.1. Classification (NCBI taxonomy): domain Eukaryota; kingdom Metazoa; phylum Arthropoda; class Insecta; order Lepidoptera; family Riodinidae; genus Apodemia; species Apodemia mormo. The sequence continues at coordinate 17,448,768 of JAUPFN010000019.1, read as the reverse complement.
TAAAGGTCGATACTATCAAAGAGTGTCAAGATTCTCCGAAGCTGGCGTATTTGTATTAAGAAAATATAATATATGAAAGACAAAGTTAGACTAAACTGTAAACTGCTTAGACCGTGATATATGACAATTACCTCCACCTACATAGTAAAAAAATTCCCTAAAGATATGTACATATATCATTAGGAATCTCCAAGGAAATTCACGTGTACAACGCTGCAGGCATCGTCAAGTCTGTTATATTAAAAATGATAATGCTAGCAAGCATCTATATCTTTCGACTCTCTCTTAAAGGCACAACAAATCAACGTTTCTGACGTTTCAATTTGTATATTGACACGTTTTTAATCCCACATTGTTTATGTTCGGAAGCTCGTGGCGCTAACGTAATAAATATCTTGCATAGTTTTGTTGATATAACGATAACATTTAGTATTGAGACACACTAAGAGGAAATCCGCCAACCGATTATAGCGACTTGATTAACTAATGCCGCAGCAGAGGTTCTAAGTTTATTCATCTTTTAATAATAATCGTAAACATAAAATCTTGAAATTTATTACGTCACATGTAAATTTATTCCATATATATGTATTAAAATTTTGATAACCCGTTACATAGGTGTTTAGGTTAATTTATTATGCGTAAATAATTTATTAAATTATTTGTAACTAGCTACAGCTTGCAGACCGATGTGTTATAAAAGTTTTTGGCGAACCTTTACCTAACCTACCTAACCTAACCTAACCTAATTTTTCCGGGATAAAAAGTAGCCTATGTCCTATTCCAGGTCATCACCTACCTGTGTGCTAAATTTCATTCAAATCCGCTTAGTAGTTTTTGCGTGATTGGGTAACAAATTTCCAAATTTTCGCATTTATAATATTAATATAGATAAAGATTATACTATTCATCTTGCTATATGCAAAATTTGTTAAACTTTGCTTTCAATAGATCCCTTCTTAAATAATTTGTAACGCTTAAATTAATGATTTTTATCAATCAATTTTCTTCCAGACAAATATACCAATTAATTTCAAAATCTAATCAGCACTTCCTCTTAAAAAATTGTGTTGTATGTTGGAAATCCAATCAAAATTGGTTAATTCGTTTGGGAGTTATCGTTGATAGAAATTTTGATCAAACGGTTTTTTTGACAAAACTTCAAGATTTTTCAACCAATCGATTTTGTAATCCAGACAAGTTTCCAAAGGTCAAAGACTGCGTTAAATTTCATTTGAAACATTAAACTGATCATCGCATTCAAAAGTCATAACACAAAAATTAAGTCCTCAAAAATTAAAATACAAAAAGAAGAATATTCATTTTGGTACATTAATAAGACTTAAAAGTGCCTCTTTGTAGAAACTTACTTATGAAGCTTGATGTAGCCGCCAAATCGTAATGTCTGTGTTAGGAAGCGTAAACAACGAGCAGACAATTATTTTAATTCATAGCAACGTCTATACCCAGTGTGTCCCCTCCTGTAGTCTGTCCAAATCAATAAATCAACACCTGTCTATTACGATTACTTTTTATTTCTTTTGATATGTGTACCGCAGCATGTTAGATAAAGTACATTAATCACAAGATACTTAAGTAATATTTGGATTTTGTTAAGTATTTTACAGAAAATATCATTCATACTAGCATTATTATATTAATGCGAAAGCCTGTCTGTTTATTACATTTTCGTGGCTAAACTATCTTATGAATCTTAAGTAATATTTTAATTTTGTTAAGTAATTTAGGGAAATCATCCATACTAAATTATAAACGTGAACGACTATCTGTTTGTTACATTTTCGCGCGGCTAAACAATTAAACCCATCAAAGTACCTATGCTTTTGTGAAATGATTCCGTACCATTATCTTCAAGTAACGAACCGCTCATTTGATTAACCGATTAATTAAGGAACTGATTGTAGCAGCTGATATGAACGATATTAACCGCTATATCAATACTGGTACCATCCACCGTGTTGGTACCGGGCTCATTTGAAGAATAGGCCAACTGCCGTTCTGCCAGGCAGGTCTTAAAAGACGACTGGTTGGCTATGCGAATCACTACCATCGTGGCTACTAGGTGGTAGAGTTCTGCATTGTCTCGGCCGGGTCTGGTACCACCGCCTTACCTATTCCTGCCGCCATAGCGTCAGTGCTTGTCACTGTCGTGTTCCGATTTGGATGGTAAGGTAGCCGGTAAACTTATGCATGTGGCAGTAGACCTCGCCACAAGATAGCAATGCACCATTAACAACTCTGGACTCTATAGGCGATGGTTGACCCTTTCCATCAGGCGACCCATCTGCTTGTTTGCTATGTTATGATACTAAAAAAATGCTCTCAATAACTAGCTAGTCGATAAACCGGTGAATCCTAGTGAATCAGAACTATTAAATTTTGATTCCCACCGCCTTTTTCGCAATTATTTTATTTTTATTTATGCGTAAATAATTCATTAAAAGTACACAATATTTAAATAACAAATAGCAATTATTCAAAATTGAAATTGCCTTCAATTCAATGAATCGACCATTAATTCCTTTTACATATATTTTAATGACGGCTATAAGATAATTTAAATTGCCATTATTAAACGAACATTTCAATAAAATATCAATAAGTAATACATTAAGAGTCAATTGATACAATATTCCGTTTAGGAATACATTATTAAAATAAAATTATTTACTTACGACAAGGTTAGAATAAATATAAATAAATCTATATATTAATACTGAAGGGGAAAACTTGGAACATTTTTAAGACAATTGCGCGAACGGAATAGTATGAAATTTGGCACAGTTGAAGTGTACATTGTGAAGGAGTGCAGAAATATATTATTTTTAAATGACATACATCAATCTATATACTGTTCGTTACGATAATCTATGTACTGTTCGTTAGTCTCGCTAAAACTCGAGAACGGCTGAACCGATTTGGCTAATTTTTGTTTTGAATTAATTGTTGAAGTCCAGGGAAGGTTTAAAAGGTGAGAAAATATAGAAAAAATAAGAGTAGTTAAAAAGGCAAATCAACGTTTGCCGGGTCAGCTAGTAATAATAAATATAAAAATCAATTGCTGTTCGTTAGTCTCGTTAAAACTCGAGAACGTCTGAACCGATTTGGTTAATTTTGGTTTTGAATTAATTGTTGAAGTCCAAGGAAGGTTTAAAAGGTGAGAAAATATAGAAAAAAATAAGAGTAGTTAAAAAGGTAGAACAACGTTTGCCGAGTCAGCTAGTTAGAAATACTTTTAATAAATCAAAATAAACATTACACACACTACATACATGTGACGTATGTACATGATAGTATACACATACGTAGGTATAATATTTTTTTTTTTACGTCTAAAGTCAGTTATCAAACTTAAAAGAGATTTTATTATTTAGTCTATGGTCAAATTTTGGGCCACGGGCGACCGCTAGTAAATATAAAATATTCACGGGACAAATTACACTTGCTGATCTAACCCCAAAGTAAGCAAATTATTTGCTTGTGTAATGGGTGTTAGTCAACGATATTAATATATAGAAATATACATACAAATACTGTTGTTGCCCCGTGTTGGTTCCGGGCTCCTTTGAAGAATAGACCAACTGACGTCCTGCCAAGCAGGTCGTGAAAGGCAACCGACTGGCTATGCAAGTCACTACTATCGTGACTACTAGGTGGTTACTACTACTACTAGGTGGTGGTATATATATATATATATATATATATATATATATATATATATATATATATATATATATATATATATATATATATATATATATATATATTCATAGCCTTTGAATATATATATATACATATATATTCAAAGGCTATGAATTTCATGGCACTCACGCGTTTCATTCAACGAAGCTTTATAGCTTAGAATAATATTTTTTTCTAAGCCATGAATCTACTTTAGTACTTAATACATAAAAAAATATATTCTATCTCTTTTCGCATATTGATTTATTATTTTGATATATTGATATATTATCTTAAGTAATGGATATTTTATTATGACTGACAAAATATCATAAGTTAATTATACAAAATATAATGTTGATACCTATAACACAAAGCTACATAATATGGAAATTTCTATAAAATAACTTATAAGCTCCTCACATTAATTCAAGTACAAAGTTCGTCAATGCTTCGAAGTGTACATCCGTAAGTGCTATATATGCAAAAATCCAGAAAATTTTATGCTTTTCTAAACTTGTTATAAATTGTGAAATTACGATTTAATTAAAAATATAATTGTGTCCATTCCTGTATGTAAACAAAGTGTGAGTAAAACAGTTGAAAAGACAATTAAACTATTATTCATTCGTCAAATCAAAATTAATTAATAACTGCTGAACCTCAAACCATTTATTGACGGTAAAGCCTGGCAAGGCAATAACGTATTAGGGTCATCACCCATAACCACTATGCGGCGAGGCTCCGGTAAGTTTTGCCGTACCGTGCGAGTTCTAAACGTATGAGAAAATAATTTAAATGCAGTAAAACTGGAATAACCAACTATTTATTTCCTCTGAAACCCAGCGTTAGATCTTCACCAAATTAAAACGAAACCATACAGGAAGTATACGCTCCCAAACAAAGAAAATTACTTTCAAAATCCGTTCATAAATGTCTGAACTCTGAGTTTAGGCTTTCAGAGCTCTCTGAATAATTTGGCTCAATTTTTTTAAATATATCCTCGTCCTTTCGGAAATTCGGTTGAAAATAAATACGACTATGCAGCGTAGGTACTGCTGTAAGCTTTACCAGGTAACTTCAGATCATAACAAAATTTAGAAAATGTATATTACATACTTACATAATTAATTATTTAAAGAAAGAATATTTCTTTCATTAAATATAAATATTTGAATTTAATTGTAATAATAATCACTCGCAAAGTATTAGAATAATGCATAGCTTAATAATGTTTGTTGGATGAATATTTATTCTTTTTAAAATCGAAAAATAGCAGACACTAACGATTTAAAAAATTCACGTTACCACGCAGCAATAGCACATTTCATGGTCATACAAATACTCTCTTTGATATAGCTAATTGTGCACAAGATTAAAACATTTTTCCATTACAAATGTCGTTGTTTCACAGCAACAAGCCGTACCTTCAAAAGACGTCGTAACATGACATCATTTAAACAACATGACAAACATGACGTGAACTGTAATAGCGCAGCACGTACCAAATCACGATACCGTAACGTGGAGATAGATGCCGGCCCTTAAAGTTGACCACATCGTGTGGGAAGCTGGCCACTTCAGCGAGATCAGTGCACGTTTTATGGAGTGAGTTATTTGTTTTACGTCAGATATTGATGGATCATTGCTCGAGGATTTTTTCTATTTTTAAACTTGCCACGCGCTCTAGTACTAGAGTATTTCAGCGTTCATCAAAGCGAATATACAGGTTGAGTGATTGAAATAGATCAATATGAAGTAATCTTAAATAATGAATAGAAATTATGTTGTTTCTACGAAATTACTTTTAATATTTTTTGTTATTGCTAACAAATTGTGTAATCGAGGGTATTATTATACAGTCGGCTAATTTAGGGTGTACTAGTGACTATCATGTCTACTGTTTTAATAGGCATAATAGTATTTGTTTGAAATAAAATAACTTAAAAAAAAATCTTGATCCGGACATAACTTTATCAAACTCTTCGTGCAGTCTTTAAATACAATTAATTATAAATGTAAAATAAATATAAATAAATTTGGAACTGGTATAGAAGAGCAAACAAGCAGATGGTTCTTCCGACGGAAGAGAAACCATCATCTATAGACACCACTGACGTTATTCATACGTTGCTCTCCGTGTAACGAGATGACAATGCTACGTGGATAAGTATTAGATACCTTACCATCCAAACCGAAACACGACAATAACAAGCATTGACGCTATTGTGGCAGGAATAGGTAAGGTATAGGTAACATATAAGGAGACGAGGCGAGATGTTACGGAACTCTACCACCGAGTAGTCACGACAGTAGCGACACGTATAGCCTTTTGCCTATGCCTCGCAAAATGGCGGAGATAGCTGTTCTTCAAAGAGTCCGGACTTACACGGGGAAAGATTTAATTTTTAACTTTGTGAAACTAACCATTTTTAGGGTTACTAACCATTACTAAGCCTCCGCTGTCTGTATGTCCGTCTGTCTGTCTGTCACCAGGCCGTATCTCATAAACCGTGATAACTAGAAAGCTGAAATTTTCACAAATTTTGTATTTCTGTTGCCGCTATAACAACAAATACTAAAAATAAAAATATTAAGGGATACAACAAACGTAATTTTTTGCCGTTTTTTTATAGATAATAGTACGAAACCCTTCGTGCGCGAGTCCGACTCGCACTTGGCCGGTTTTTACTTTATATTTGTTTTAGCTTTACTCAATAATTTAGATGAAAAAGGCTGCCATCGGGAAGTAGTAAATAAATGTAACTCTGTTTAGTAATAATTTTAAATGTATTATATATAGCCTTACTTTTTTTGTTAGCTTAAAATACCAACTTTTTATTTCTCGACTTAGAGGATTTCTTGTTATATTTTTTGTCAATTACAGCATCATCTATAATACCTCGGCCGCGCTTGCGTCACAAAGCTTCATACAATGACGCGATAAATGCAGATATGACCGGCTATTATCGGCTATTGTCGCATACATTCCGGACTGCGTGTGCCTTAGCGTGCTAATATCTTCGGGACGATAGACGCAAGGGCGGCCGAGGCACCACTCTGTTATTAACCCTTTACTGTTTATTTATTTAATTTCTTGGGGAAAGTATTTTTAGTAAGGTAATAATTCTCCGTATGTTTAATCATTTGAAAGTTTTTTCATTTCAAGTAAATCCATAAGGCGACAGGCAAACGTAAGGTAGAACTCTAACAGAGTATTTTCTCTTATTAAAACGTGATTAAATTACCAAACCTTTAAATTGCTAATACAGACCAATGCAGAAAAGTGAATTTATTACAAATCCAGCCCTATCATTTTTTCTTTTTGAAAAACAGTATTGGGAAATTATGAATACTTAAAACGGGTTTCATTATCAGTTTTTCTATTTTTAAAGATCATGTTAACTAACTTGATTCTGCTTGTAATATTAAATAACGCTCGTTCTGTCGCAATCGTTTAAAGGTAACAATCTGTTTGAATAATAAAGCCGAAATAAGTGCTTGATTAAAACCGCTGGCTAAAAAGATTCAAGACTTTTTCAAGAAAAGACAAGCCACGTTTGGTTAGAGGTTAACTTATTTGTCTTAAGTCCGATGGCTTCGGATTCAATTCCTAGGTCAGTTAAAGTGTTATTAGGTACTTTTATCTTGGTGTTATTTTTTAATTCGTTTTATTAAAGATTCACGATTCATGAATATATGTATATGGAAACATTTTCATATATTCATGAATCCTCCTGTATAAAGTCTGTACCTTATTGGTTTGAGTGTGTTATAAACTGATTCAATTCGATCGGCTAAGATTAAAGCGAATCAACAGATTGTTACTATATTCTATAATCACTGCGTAATAATGACCTTACATCCTGCATCTGAGCTGTACGGCTATTATTAAACTATTGCTAAGTTGATGGTAAACTTTTAAAACATTTAAATTATATACGTACATATCAATTTATTTATTTATTTGTGGCCGGGTTTTCGATCTGGTAATAGCTTAAAAATTATTAGCGCGTCAAAATAACGTAAAATTTTTATTAAATACAGTACTTTTTAGGACGAAAACTGTGTAACAGAAAAACGACACCTATTAAAACCGTTTATTTTTTAGTTATTTTTAGGTACTTCCCGATCACGTTAGAAAACTTAAACTTTTTCAATCGCTTCAGTTTGCCATGAAATTTGAGAATATGCAAAAATATGTTATAATTTTAACATTTAAATATTTTTATTAATATAAATAATCAAGAATTATTACTACACAATTGTGAACGGGGGTCTTACTCCCTGGTAATGTGTCGACGTTTTCATATGAATGACTAGTACGTCCAGTAAAACTTGACATCTTCTTTAAGTTATAATCACAATTTCAAATATAGTTAAAGGAAATCTGTTGTCTAGATATCCTTCGTACGCCTCTCATTTTTATACATTAATACATTTGTTAAATATATACAAACTTTCACGTGCACGAATATAAGGAGCTATCGGGGAAACGAATGGGAATATGCGGTAGATTCTAGGTTTGGAGCGTCATAATTTTAAGCCACAAGCCCAGGCAGAGAAATTGACTGCCAAATGTCATGGCCCAAGCGAACTTGACTTACGTCCTCCGCTTTCATAACTCTCGTCATACACACATTTTATTTGCAACAACAGCTCGGCTTTGGAGATTTTTGACAGTATCTGAACAATTTAGTCATACTAGTTCAGTCTTGTTCTTACCGGGTACCAACATCCACCTACATTTGCATCATCTCTTGCGTCCATATACCACGTGCTTAGTCTGAGTGTCAAAAGCCTATTTTTGGCCGGACCAGATGTGTATTCGTATGATCCCGTAACGGATGTTTTTGTTTAATAAAAATTATCACATTGAATATAGCCATAGAATATACACAGATTAAATGGATTCGCCTTTCAATACAATTTCTTAGTTTGTCAGTGTAGTTTGCAATTACACACGAAAATGCAGTTATACTACTTACCGATGAAATAAAATTACTTCAAGGGTAATTTTTAATTTCGTCATCTCATTCGATACAATAAAACAGTACAAGATGGTGTATTTCTATTTATTCACGGTATAATATATCTACAAATTTATTACATTTTTGTCATTTTTGAGCGTTTGCTCATATGCACGGTGACACGTTACCTTCGTGTCTATTAGTATTCATGTGGTCTGTGAGAATATATTATTATTTGACGCTTTAGGTGCAAAGCGGTAATACGCCATTGCAACTTTGAATAAAACGCGTATTGATGTTCTGTTTACTCTGCCTACTCCGCAGGGCAAAAGGTGTGATGATATTTTTATAATTTGACAATATTTACAAGCATCATATTTAACAATTGAATTTATTTACAGATCCCACCATCATTTTACTCAAGAAAGAAAAATGTCAGAAGACGGTGTCACGTAAAGTAAAATATCTTGAAGTTTAAAGTTGAAAATAAGAAATAGAAATTAATAGTGAATATATAAGACATTTAAAATAGCGTAAATAAATTAGTGTTACAAAAGCCAGTGAAACGTTAGTTAGTGAGCAACAATGAAGCATCAACCGTATGATATTTTAATCTGCATCTCAATGTAAGTAATTATTAATACAATAACAACATATTTTCACACCAAATCCTTTACGGGGTATCTAGAGAGAATTGAGTTAATATAAGAACACAACAAAAGCTAATATAAGAATACAACAATATTCTTAAATTAACTTTTCCTACTTTCACTATTTTTTTATTCAAATTCTTTAATTTTGGACACGTTTAATGACCTTTAATATTAAGAAATTCAAAGAAAGTTGATGGTAATTTTTTTGAAGCCACAATTAGGTATAGTAATACCGTGTTTAAATGAAACCAAAAATGAATATTTGTAACCCACAGGCAAAAAATTTATACAACGTTTATAACCACGTTTTTTTTTTGCCTTTTTTTACATTTTAATAGCCTTAACGAGTTCTGATGAATGATAATATCTTTAAGTTGATGTGACATAATAAAGACGAGGTTTTGGAGGTGATGTTGGAGAATGTTCTCACAATCCTGGATCAGGACATGTTTTGGGGCACTGAAGGTTATCACCTTCAGTGGCCAAAAAACAGTCGATGTGTAAGTTCTGGCCAATCAGCTAAGGCTATCAAGGTGTGCTCGATTATATTGAGATCACGACTTCAGGATCGCCCAGCCATCAAGCCGGTACTAATATCCTGAACAATTAATGTGTTCTCTTAGCTCCTCGTAGCAGCTTGTATTAATTATTGTAATTGATTATTAATTGTATACTTGCGGATTGCCTTGTGGTCAAAATTCGACCATAAACAAAACAAAAAAATGATGTGGTGTCGCGGGACACCAGGTAGGAACGAACTTCCTTCGGCTAAACGGCACTACTCGCTTGTGTACGCGACTGTCGCGCCTGCGCACGTCTCATTTAACGCTTTTATTCCACGCATTTTTCTTGCGGTTTTACTATCACATTTTTTTCATTTCGGTCGCGCAGCAAAATCCCTATCCCCTCCAAGCCTGCCGTAAGGAACTTCGTTCCAATAATATAAAATGATGTGGTGTCGTGGGACACCAGGTAGGAACGAACTTCCTTCGGCTAAACGGCACTACTCGCTTGTGTACGCGACTGTCGCGCCTGCGCACGTCTCATTTAACGCTTTTATTCCACGCATTTTTCTTACGGTTTTACTATCACATTTTTTTCAGTTCGGTCGCGCAGCAAAACCCTATCCCCTCCAAGCCTGCCGTAAGGAACTTCGTTCCAAAATCTATTTTAAGATTACCAACAGTCTTTAGCCGTCATACGCTTCATTAGTCGTCATGATGCTTGTCACATGAATTTAGTATTTATAATGTTTATTTTTATTAATTTATTATATTTCGTTCGCGTAATTAGCGTACAAAGGGTGAAATATTTTGGCTAAAGTATTAATATGTAGCTGAAATAGAAATAAAAAAGTATGTCTTCTCATGTTTATTTTTATTAATTAATAAATTTCTAATGAATATTATATTATTTTTTTATAAAAAAATAAATTATTATATAAAAAAATGAATATTAAATTTCTAATGAATATTCTTTATTTAGGCTTTTGTACACCTCCACAATATAAACTTTTACTGTGCCATATTTCATACTCCTCCGTTCGCGTAATCGCGTAATTAGCGGACATAGGGTGAAACATTTTGTCTAAAGTATTTTTTCGATTTTGAAAAAGTGTTTTTTCGACGTAGCTTCGAAATTTTTCAACCAATCATTTTTTGGTGTTCTACGATATCTTAGTACTAAAAAAACTACGTCAAATGCCGTTTCAAAAATCAAAATCGAATCTAATTCTCAAAAGTTATAGCTTTTCAAATATAAAAATTGCGTTGTTTTTAGCAAACTTATTTAATTTTTTTAAATAACTCAAGTTAATTGACCGATTGACTTTAAAATACTATCAGCTTTTGTTTTTTAAAAACTGCGTCAAATACCGTTAATTTTATCAAAATCGGTCAATTTGTTTGGGCTTTATCAATGAAGAAAATTAAAAATAAAATGTTTTTTGACATAGCATCGAAATTTTTCAACCTATCGATTATTTAGCTAGAACAATATTTTAGATCTCAAAAAATTGAGTTGAATGCCATCATCGTTTTTAAATATACAGCAAAAATTTAATAATACTGCCATTTTTAACAAAATATATGTTTGAACTGAAAATCTATCCTTATATTTTTTACTCTTTTGAGCTTAAAATACCTTAATTTAGAGAGTAAGTTTCAGAGATGGCCCGTAGGGTCAACCATTCACACATTTTTCCCATTTTCTCCGATGCCTCGCCTTAATAAATCGCAGGGTCAAACCTTCAACGTTGCAGGCTTAGATTTGAGCGTTGACTGTTTTTCACATGGCCAACTATATATCGGTCTTTCAAGAGTAACCTCTAAAGAAAATATGTTTTTATTTTCTAATGGCAAGAAAGCTGTGAACGTTGTATATAAAGACATTCTGTAATATATTAATTGTAAAAATAAAAGAAATAGGTGAAAATGTAAAAACTAAAAATGTAGTACCTATATGAATTTAGATATTTCAAAGATAGCAGGAAATCTTCATGCTATAGGGAAAGGGGAATTGTTTTACTCCAAATTTAACGTGTGCGGGCCACGGGCAGTAATGAATAAATCAAAACTACTGCATCGATTTTAATCATTTTCTTCCCGTGCGAAGCCGGGGCGGGCCGCTAGTTATATGTATATAAATATTCTTTATTTAGGTTTTTGTACACCTCCACAATGTAAACTTTTACTGTGCCAAATTTCATACTTTTTCGTTCGCGTAATTAGCGTACAAAGGATGCATTTTTTTTGCCTAACGTATTAATATGTAGCTGACACAAAGATAAAAAATAATGTAGATATTTCTACTAAGTTTCTCCCTTCAGATCTTCTGACTGTGTGGCTGCGTTTCCGATTCAGTAATAGCTTTTCCCTGTATTAGTTGAGACACCTTTTTGCAGAGTACACCATCTGCCATTCTGCCATAACGTCTCACCCAGATTTGCTACCACCACCTTACCTATTCCTTCCTTGATAGAATCTTGTTCACGTTCGGAGGTTAAAGTAGCTGGTAACTTTGTGCAAGTGGTAACCGTAAAAATCTTTAGTGCCTATAAGCGATGGTTTGATCTTTCCATTAGGAGACCCATCTATTTGTTTGCTTTTTATGATGTAAAAAAAAAGGGCCAAGGGGCTTACGAGTTTTTAGACATGTGCTGACAGTACCAATCTCCGGGTTACTATTGATTTTCTTCTAAATAAAAATTAATACTTTGCACGACTTGGAAGTCGAACCTGAAAATCTTTTTTTTAAATTAACTCAGCCATAAACTTATAATACTAAGACGAAAAGTTTTATACCATTTAAAGTAGCGAACTCTGAGTTCGCCGATTTAAAGTATAAAGTGAAGCATAAATTATATAAACTGTGTGTAAATTTCTTGTTTTACATAGGTCGCATATATACAAGAAAACAATAATAACGTCCCAAATCCATGCCATTTTGATTGATTTTATTTTAATTTTGGATCAAATATGGCTTCATTAACTAGAAGGTATAGAATTGTACAACACGAGCACAAAAAGTTATGAAACAATTTAAACAGTTATATTATTAGACCGCTCCGTTGGTCGAGTGGTTAGAGACCCTGACTACGCAATCAACGGGGCTCGGGTTCGATCCCGACGGGGACAAGCATTTGTGTGATGAGTATATATGTTTGTATTTCCGGGTTTGGGTGTTTATTATATATATTCTGGTATTTATATATGTATATCTATGTATTAGTATCGTTGACTAACACCCATAATACAAGCAAATATTTGCTTACTTTGGGGTTAGATCAGTAAGTGTAATTTGTTCAGTGAATATTTATTTATTTTATTATTTATTCCTGTATCTTTTTAAGGTGTCAATTCGAAAGCTTCCTGGAAATGTAATTAGTAAGTATTATTCATTGCTATAAAAAACCCAAGACGAACAGTCCCGAACAAAACTGACACTCAAAAGTGTCCCTAATTTATTTAAATAGTTACAGATATGGCAAAAATATATGTTTTTGCATATCCAACCTTAAGCGCAAGATATAAAGTTGTTTTAACAAAGCAATGTACAAAAAGAAATAAAATTGACAGTGTCGCGACCAACGCGATTCTATTTGAAATGAGCGCACAATTTAAAATTGTGCGCTCATTTTTGGAGGACGTTTTTGAGACACTGATTGTGCATCTTGGGTTTTTTATATCAATGGTATTATTGTAAGGGTGTGAAATTGTAGATCCGTAAACCGTGTCGTTAGAGTTAATTGGTGATGTTAGCGGTCTCATTCAATTAGCCTTAAGCTCAAGATAAATAACGTGATGATATTTTTTTTACATTTTAATGGTATTTTAATTGTCTAGCTTCGACTTAAACTACTTTCACTTTCTGTTTTGAATTACATGCTCGCGTGATTTATATTTACTGGCCATGATTTTCGTAGGCGGTCCGGCTCCAAAGTGCTGTTAAATATTATTTGCAAGTTTAAGTAGGCTAGAATTTTAATCTTAATTTCTCTAACATCTGCGAGTTGTCTCTGTAAAATAACTGTTGAATATTTTGGTGGAGTACTGAGAGTAGGATAAAAACTATCCTATCTCTTAAATTGGACCAAACAGTAGATATCTACAAAATTCCATTGAAATCGGTTCTGTAGTTTCGGAGTCCATCGCGGACGAACAACGTGACACGTAATTTATATATATTAAGATGCTATGCTGAGGAGTAGGTACCACCTACTCCTCAGCATAGCTTCGTATGTCTAGTCGTTAGCCTGTTGCCTGTTGAGCTAAGATCATGAGTTTTTTATTATAGTACCTATTATATAGCAAACAAACTCCTGACGGAAAACGACAATCATCTGTTAAAGACACCTAGGCGAAGAGTAATCCAACACAAGCATCTATTAATCACATAATAATATTATAAGTACTAAATTTAGTCTTCGATACTCATAAAAGATCAGAGTGCTAAGTGTGAGTTTTTATTTTCGCATTCGATCGTGAGCGCGTTTGGAGTTTACTAGGAATTTGTATGTGATTTGTACAGCGCCACCTAGTGGTAAACGTGAGAAACCAGTTTACCACTAGGTGGCGCTGTACAAATCATACAAATTCCTAATAAACTCCAAACGCGCTCACGATCGAATGCGAAAATAAAAACTCACACTTAGCACTCTGTATTCTCAGTCACCCGCCGCCACCCGCTTCAACTGTGAGCGACCTTCAAGAATAATGTCGAATTATTTTTACAAACATTCTTGTGTTTTATTATGAACGGAACGAAAAATTAAATAAGTAAAATATTGATATGTTCCCAAGAAAAATGCTTGCACATGATTAAAAAATCATTGCCTGATCGTTTTTACTAACTTTCATATGTTTCGTTCTGAATAGAATAAACAATTAATAAATAATTTTAATGCTCCTTAGAGAAATGCTTGAGGTGTTATTAAAAAAATCAAAATTGAATAATTTTTGGTTTTCTTAATATAATTTCCAACATATTAAAAAATACGAAACTTAGTGAAATAAATAAATACAATATTTTATAATGTTTTCTTGAAAAAAATTTTTGTGACGTGAATGAGTAGGTAATCAACGCTGAATTTTTTTTACAAACTTTACGAACGGGAAAGAAATAAGCGAATAAATGATTATTAATGATCACAAGAGAAATGTTCGCGGCGCGATTAAAAAATCAATGCTGAATCATTTTTACAAACTTTCGTACTTTTTAATATGAACGATATCTTTAACTTTAATATGTATGATAAAAATAAATAAATGATTATAATTCTCCCTAGAGAAATGTTTGCCGGGGTGTCAAAAAGCCAGCGTTAACCTTATTTATTGCATGTCTATTGAATCGGCGGACACATTCTTGATTTCGCGATTCTGTTGGTTCAAATTTATTGCCAGCCTCGTGGATACTCTTGTTGACCATTTTCGGTATACAAAAGGATTTTTTATTGATTTATAGCTTAGAATTACATTTGTCTAGATGTTGTGAGATTGTAGGAAACCGTCCCATTGTTAAACAAGTCGAATTTTTCATTATTTTTTACAACAGCATTCTCATCACTCAATGTGTCAGTATTGATTTATTTTTTAAATCATAGAATATTTGCTGGCTAGCAAATAGAAAACTCTTCGTGTTGAAAGGAACAGCCGTCACTAAAAGAAAATATGTTACGTCTGCGTTATCATTTGTAAAACTGGTATTCTCCAAATTAAAACATGAAAGTCACTAGCAGTACTAGCACTGGTATTATTTCCGAAAGGTGTGGTGATGGCAATATACTTGCGAAGCTCAGATGATATCTTGCTGAAATTTACTATCTGCAAGTTGAAGTGATAGTCACATATCATTTTTCTTCGTGTGATAAAGGTCCGGATTAAAGCAGAAACTTAAAAGTTGAGTAAATTTAGTTAAAAAGTATATATACATATAAATAAAAATCAATTGCTACAAATATTTCTGCATGTATAACTTCAAAGCGGCTATTTGATGTATTTTTAGCTGTTACGACAAAATTTGTATAAAAGGATATTGAAAAATTTGAGTTTTCCTTTCTTTGAGACAGTTGGTAAAAGGAAAACTAGTAAGAGGCTAAGCGAAACTATAAGTTAAATTATTATCCGATTACAAGGCAGATAAGTTACCTTTTTAAAAGAACTGCAAAATTAGAAGCAATGTTTTCCATGTCACTTCGGTCACACGAACAATGTCCCGAATGACAGCTGTTAAAGTATCTACGTAGTAAAGAAGTGGTAGACCTTTTTTTAGATTAGATTCTCTAGATTTGAATCGTTGCAGTTTCCAGGTAAAAATTTGAATAAAACACAAGCAACACACGGAAACAAAAATAGTAAATAAAAAATCTAGACTAGGCACAATTTTAATAACATTGACACTTTAAACGATGAACTAGAATTTAGTCAATCATTTCGAATCAAATTGCAGCATTCAATTTATATTATCGTCGCTTATGGCCTGGAGATGGTATCACTAAATTGCTACAAACAACATGCTCTTCTAGGATCAATCAAGCCGAGCGTTTGAATTTGTCAACGATTTATCTGTTTTAGAGAAATATTGTTTTACCGTCATTATGACAGTAAAGCACACAAACAGATAGCTTTCCTGGTGGACAACTAGCGCCTATAGTATTATCATCACGCTGGTTTTCTTGCAGTAGAAAGAATGGATCAAATGTTTGTAGACTTTCCGATTCACCGCGATTAACCAGTTCCTTGGCTGACGAAATGGGCGGTGATCCCGTTCACTACATTTTACCTACCTAATAACAATTACCGCTTATTTCTAGCAATAACCAGGACCGTCACCTTTGTGTGCTGATCCAAGGGAGGTTGGCACATCATAACCAAACTCCGAACTGCTTTTGAGATTAGGATTTTCAAAAAACCTCAATAATACTTGTATTTATAGTAATTGTGTCTAGTACCTCATAATCAAAGCCGAATAGGCTAACCTCTAAACCACAAAACAGTAAAAAAAACAGATGCAAATCTGAGATTTGGTTGAGGTGGAAGGGGATCTTAGGTAATTTTACCTGCTTAATCTTTTTGAAAAATAATAAATAAAAAATATCGGACGGTTCCTAGCCTGATGATGTGCTGCTACCCGTAAAAAACAGTATTATATCTTTTTTTATTTATTAGTACGGTAAATGCCATTGAAGTGGTTTACTTCCTAGTAATAATCTCTTTTAAACTATTTTTACTCAAATTAAAAAAATCAAGTTCAGGAATTTATACAGGTCTGTTTTAAAAGTCTGAACTAATTTTTAAATTAGAAACTAAATATTGAATTGTTAGTGCGTTTTAATTATTATTGTAAAATTATTACAAGATAATATAAAAAGATTCATTTAAAAATATCCCAATAAATTCATGAATTGGCTGCACTGACTCTTGTGAATGAACTCTGTAATCTGTCGCTCGAAGTACATTTTTCACGAATTTGGTTAATTAATTGAAATTATATCCATGGGTTTTGTTTTTTTTTTTGCCGGATAAAATGAAATTTTGAATTTTTTTATTTTATTTTTAGTACATAAATCGAACATATTATTATCGATTCTAAACAGCCTTTGGCCGGGTCTTTAATAGTAACCCTGTTTAATAATACGTGAGGTTAAAAGTTTGTACTCCTTAAGACAATTCCGCGCACGGTGGATACTACACCGAAATTTGGCACAGTTAAAGTTCACATTGCGGAGGAGTGCAACAACCTAATATTTTTAAATAAAATGAATTTGAAGTATATTAAATTAATAAAAATAAACATTATACACAATACATTCATGTGACATACATGACATTGTACACACATGGATACTAAACTATTTTCAGTTGCCAAAACAGTCAGTCAGTTGTCAAACTCAAAAGAGATTCTATTGTTTAGTCTAAGGTCGAATTTTGGCTACAGGCAATCGCTATTACAATATAATAAATTTATTTGTTTGCTGATTTTGTAAAAAATTATACCTCTTTGTCTATAGTTAGTGACGCTGAGTTAACTTATTATTGTTCAATCTTCACTTCATGTCAAGCATCTCAAAAGAGAGAAATGAAAGTTAACATAAGTATAAAAGGGAAACTTAAGTATCTTCATGCTCATAAGCCTCGAAGGGGTAGGCAGAGGTACAACAATTGCACCTACGATTAGCCGAAGATAATTAGTTCCATAAATGTGATAGGTGGCAAGCCTATCGCCAATCGGGCATTTTTCAATCCCGGGCAACTTTGTGTTTCTCAGAAAACTGAAAAAACACTTTTTTTTATGTGCCCGACCTGGGAATCGAAGCCGGGACATCATGTGGTCAACACCAACGCTGGACCACTAGACCACAGAGGCGATAAATTTATATTTAATTAAATAGATTTTTGCCACTCGCCCTATAAATAGTATGGTACCAGGTTCGTGAAACATCCTTTTCAATAAAAATAGTCCTAAAGTTGGATTTTAAAGTAAAGTAAGTAGTTCGAAGTAAATTAATCACATTTATAAATATACATTAAGATTAATTGACGCTCATGTTTTAAAAATTGATTGAAAAAGCTTGCAACGATGTTGAAATCTTCTGTTCTCGAAAACAGTCAAGATGTTCAGATAATGAAAGCTCAAAAAGAAAACTCTACAATAATGAATAGACACTTATTAAAATATTTGACCATCCAAGTGGTCAGACTCTTATGGAGGCGCCGTCTGTGAAGGTGATAAAATTATTAATTATAATTATTAAAAGCTAAATGCGAGACTTGATTAATGGTTCCATGATAACAAGCTGAGTTAACTGGTCGGGGAGTGTGGAAAGCGTTATGTAAGATAGACGCACGAGCAAATCGTACAATTCCAAATCTATAATCTATACATATAATATAATTACGATATTTTAATAATCTTACTGCGATATAAAGGAATTACATAACATAATTGTTTAAAATTTCAGAGCAAACAAATATTAACCAACGTTATAATATTAATTGTCAGTTTTAATTAGATTGCTATGATTTTAATAATCTTATTACATTTGACAAGTTGAGTAAGAAAAAAGTTGTCGTAGGTTTGGATTTTACGGTATGATGGCCGTATGGGAGACTTGTTGCACTTTAACGCCTTGTGAAAATGAGACTCTTATTGTTATATTTCATGTTGTTGCAGGCTTGTTTTAATACGCTATTAATAGCCTAGCTCGTTGTGGCGCCGCTGGCCGCTATCGGTGAAGGGTCATAGCGATGGAACCAGCCAGCCTTTTGTCAGGTGACGTCATAACTGTGGAGCTCGATGACGTCACACGAGGACAATGAAGGGGGAAAGCAAGATCTTCCCAGCCAGGCAAGGTGTACTGCCTAGGGACCGAAGTCCATTTGAGAAGCGTTGAAACTTGTATATAGTGTTAAAAGATAAATAATTGTGATATCCCTAAATAATTGTGATTAAGGATTTTATTTTTGAATTTCAGTTTTTCCATTTGTTATTGATTTTTATCCATTTTTTTCATTATTTTTTCTTGTAGCGTTTTTATTATTTTTTCAAAATTGATAACAGTTATTCACTGTTGCGTTTATTTTATAAAAGGTATTAAATTATATAAATGCTGTTTATGTTACTTTCCTACTCTGAAAATTACGTTGACTCAAACATATTTTGCAATTCTCCTCTTTTAAAAAATGCAAAATTTTTTAGCTTAGCTCCACCTTGTTCTTTAAAATATAATTTGTTTATTTTTCTATAAGTTTATTTAATCTTGTTGTTTCGTAACTAAATTTTATATATTTAAACAATGATTAGACTATCTTTATATCGTAATAAGATTACTAAAATCATAGCAATCTAATTAAAACTGACAATTAATATTATAACGTTGGTTAATATTTGTTTGCTCTGAAATTTTAAACGACATTTATGTTATGCGTTTCCTTTATATCGCAATAAGATTATTAAAATCATAGCAATCGAAATAAAAATGACAGTATTATAACGTTAGTTAATATTTGTTTGTTCTGAAATTATTATTGTTCTGAAAATGACAATTATTTTATATTTAACGTGATGCAAATGATCGCAATAAATATTAAATTGAAATTTGATTTCAATACGCTGGCATCATTATTTGCTTAATCTTATTTATGACATGACTAAAATACTATAATGTTAACAGTTCACTCGCTCTAAATGCAATTGTATTATCAATATAGATTACTATAGGTAAGGCCGTAAAAAGTTTTAAGATGCACAAAATCTATGAAATGTTTTCGTACGCATTTCAATTCTTTGTATAATAAAATAAAATGTTTTCATGATGTATTAATGAGTAACAACATTCTCTAGCAAAACTCGGAAGTAAGTGGTGTTAATTTCATAAAGCATAGCGTTGTTTAAGCCCATAAAATATTCGAAATGAGTGTATCGATTTTCCATTCGCCATATCGTTGATATTGTATAGTTTGCTTATGATTTATTGATTGAATTTTAACTAAGATGTTACATTTGTATTGACGATAAAATTAATAAGTATGTGTCTCATTTACTTACACTTAGATAGCAATTTTGTAGATAATAATTCGAGTACGGAAATGGTTTTCATGTAATAAATATTTTAAGCGGACTTTCAAAGACATTATATTCGATGCATTCCTTACTAGCGCAACTCGAAGTGAAGCAAAACATTGTCTTGAAAGTAAATACAGAATTTTCAATCAATTTTCTCAAAAGGAGGAGGTTCTCAATTCAGATGCTTACATATTTTATATGTTTATTTAGGCACAGTTTCGCCATAGATATACAGATTTGAAAAATCATTTTTTGTTTGTGAGAGTGTACTTTTAACTTAATTTCATATAAATTTGGCGAAAATTTGATTTAGAATTCCAGAGATTTCTATTGAGGTAAAAAAACCGCGAATTCGCATATATTTATTCTACGGAATACGCACGTATGCTAACGCGTTTGTATAAGCGTATGCTTTTACCGCGCAAACAAAAGAATCAGTCGGATCTAAAACGCCAATCTTTGAAATAAGTAAATATCATTATGCCGGATTCCTTTCGGTTTTGATAGAGTGAAAGAAATGTTTAAAGAATGTCTTCGTTTACCAAGATTCATCAGTTAATTCACTGGTAAAATAGATGGTGATTCCGTGATCACATTTTGCCCACTTTAAAAACGAGTGATAACATTTCTTGTGAATTAAAAGAACACGGACTGTTAACATCGCCGAATCCCGAACTGTAACAGTGATTTTTTCGAAATTCCCCAATAACATTATTTCTCCAACCAAGATGTAGAACCTAATTATAAACTGGGACGAACAGGTTAACAATTGGATTATGAAGTGAGCTTGAATAAACTCGAAAAAAAAATTAAAAAAGCGAATAAATATAAAATAAAATAAATGTTTGACCAACTTAAATGTAGGACCGTGTAAAATTAAGCAAATAATATTTAAAATTGAAAGTGAGTTTCAACTAAACCCAAAAATGTGATAAAAAATCAATTACAATGTTTGCCTAACAAAGATGTGCCCTATCATAAATTGTAATAAATAGGTTAATAATAAGATCAGAAAGCGAATCTTTTTGTAACTATTAAATATATGTTAATATGTTACATACAAAATACTGTGTAATATAAATGACGTAAAACTATACATTCATATGTTTGTTTCTCTATCGTGACACATTTTCGTTTGATTGAGTTTCAAATCACACCGATTCTAAGGTCCGAACCACGAAAATCCGCTTTTGATTGCAAAGAATTTGACGCTTCCATTCTTCTTCTTTAATTTAGTCTTAATAGACTTCCTTTGCATATTTATAAACAAATAAATTTTCTATAAATGAAACGTATTGGTTGGACCTCTCCGAAGAATAGACCATTTGCCGTCCGCCAGGCAAATCGTAAGAGGCCAACGCTTCACTACCATCTTGGCTACTAGGTGATAGAGTTAGCATTGTCTCGCCTGCATCTGGTACCACCGCCTTACATATTCCTGCCGCAATACCGCCAGTGCTTGTCACTGTTTTGTTTCCAATTGGAGGGTAGCCAGTAAACTTATAAATGTGTCTTTAAGATCCTACTATAAGGATAGCAACTAATCATTTACATCTTTGATGTCTATAGCGATGGTTGTCTCTTCCCATGAGGAGAGCAATCTGCTTCTTTGCTGTCTTATAATATACAAAAAGTAGTGAGAATTTATCTTGTCAAGTTACCCAACAAATCCTTCTATACAGTGTGCCCCAGAATGCCTATAAGAAGCCGGGGCGTGGCGGTCATACGCATTGAGTAGCTAATGTAAAAAATATTTAAAAATCTAATAAATCTAAATCGAAAAAAAAAATTATTTAATACAAAATTAAAACAAAGTTATTAAATTTTATTAATGGACATAAATTGAATGCATGTGAGATAGAAGCATAATCTTTATTATGACGACGCTGTTCAATAAATTAGGGTTGCTAATACCGATGACATTTTTTTAATTTTGTATTACACAAAAAAAAAATTCAAACTTAGATTTTTGTAAATATTTTACATCAGCTGCTCAATTCGCGTGGCCGCCACGCCCCGGCTACTTATATGCATTCCGGGGCACACCATATAAGTAGAATTTATGTCATATAAAAATGTTATAGACGTAGACTGCCGTAGACCCCTATAAAATTTAGATCTCCACAGAGACTTCTTACATATGCCTAATATTAGAAAGAGCTTTAAACTTTCTACTCCAAAAGGGAACCACTAAAACACTAAATAAATATTATTAGCGTGATAATATTTATTTAGAGTTTTAGTGTCTAAATATAACAAGAATAATTATAAACATTTAGCGTCAATCTCTTTGAAACGTTAAGTGGCGACGTTCTGTTATTTAAAAGGCTAACAGATGGCTGTGAAATCTGTACCAGCAAGGGCATAATAATTTTAGGGTTATCTTAGAGTTATCTTAACTGTTTTTTAAACGTCGATTACATTTAACTGTCAGTCACATTACTTCCTTTCATAGAGTCGTCATTGCGTTGCGTAATATTGATATTCATTTAATAAGTTCAAAGTACTGAAATCCCTTTTTAAACTTATAATCTTCTTAGAACATGAAATCAACGCGCGAGGTGGTCCGTTTCGAAAACATTTTGTCCTAAATTGTAAAATGATTTACTTGTCTGCTTGAACGTGTCGGCGCCATATTTGATCTGTATAAACATCGGTACACCTTCAATTATTGCAATGTCAATGTTTAATAGAACACTTGGTTTGCATACTAAGCAGTTAACACTATTAAATTGTTCGTAATATTTACATGGATTTTTGAATAGAAAACTTCTTTAGGCGCGTTGAACAATTTCTTGCCCGTATTTAAGTAATGTTGGATATATTTATTTGTGACTAGCTTAACCAGCAAACGTTGTTCTGCCATTTTAACTACTCTTATTTTCTTTCTATATTTTCTCACCTTTTAAACCTTCCCTGGACTTCAACAATTAAATCAAAACCAAAATTAGCCAAATCGGTTCAGGCGTTCTCGAGTTTTAGCGAGACTAACGAACGAATATATATATATATATATATATATATATATATATATATATATATATATATATATATATATATATATATATATATATCCGTTTATAGCATTTATTTCGCATAATAGATATTAGAATTTATTGTTATCAAAATACTGCACTACAGTGGCCCCACTTCCACAACATCGTAGAATGCTAGTTAGCAATTTTATATCAAATTATAAACTTGGAAGTGGTGCCATTTGATTTGATCTGGTTGAAGTTAAGATTTTTCAATCTACCCCACTTTTAATTATTGTATAATGTGATACTATAAAAAATAATGTACCGGCACTATTAATATATTATGTTGTCTATAGGCGATGGTTGTCTCTTTATATCAGGAGAGCCACTTGCTTGTTTACTGTCGCATGATTTTAAAAGAAATTATTGGTAGGAACAAACTTGTTTTCGTACGACAGTCACACTAGTGACGTCAGCCAAATTTATACTGTCCGATATGTAATGCCAAAAACTTCGCAACAGTATGAATTTGGCTGTGTAATTTTAGATATTGTAACTTAGGGTATAATATCCTAAGCACTTCTATTGGCAGTTCCCATAATTGTCAGTTTTATTTGTAAAATTATATATTACTTGCTGCTAGTGGCGGCGCAAGATCACACTTTTATTTATTTATTTATTTTAACTTTATTGTACACCAAAAACATACATTTTCGTACAAAAGGCGAACTTAATGCCTATTGGCATTATCCACCAGTCAACCTTTGGGCCAACAGAATGAAGGTGTGAAGGTGCCATTGAACTTTATATATTTTATTATTATCATCATACACATACATACATAAGCATATGCATATACATACATATACAAATATATAAAATCATGTCAAATTTGCATATACTAGATTTTATGTGGGTAAGAAACATTTTGCGAGGCCCTCTGCTCGCAATGCAAATTCGAGGAATACCCTATTTTAGCCACGCGCGGCGGTGACGCGCAGCCAGGATTCCTCGCGAGCGATAGCGACGCAAGCACTTTTTTCGACGCTTTCATGGCTTTTGAGTAATATAATATAAATTATAAATCTCCTTGACGTGAGGCCCCTCGAACCGCGAGGCCGTGGGCTATGGCCCACGTCGCCCACGCTTTACGCCTCCTCTGCTTGCTGCCCCTGGTATTTTGCGCTTTAATACAAATAAAAAGTATGAGAAAAAGACAAGTCTTTAAAGTACTAAGGCTTAAACACAATTTTTTCAATTTGAAAATAGTTTTATTTATATTAGTAACAGCACAGTAGACATTATTAATACTTATGATTAATGAATCTTGATTTTTCAATGTTTTTACCTTTTTGGTTAAATATTTATTTATTTAGTCTAAGGTCTGGAGGCTGTAAGCTCAAATTCTTGATTGCAAGAGGAAAAATGTTTTTTTTTAAAGATACCGAAATTAATTATAGTATTACGAAAGAACCGTAAATTAATTATAGTATCACGGAGTCATAAGTCTACTATATAAAAAAGGCCCGGAAAATTAAAAAAAATCCCATTTTGTCTGGTTTTGAAGTCGATTCCTTACCTATAATACATAATAAAGATATTGACATCCAACTAATAACAAACAAACAATACATGGGGCACACTAAAAGTGCACTTCTAGCTAATCGGCACTATTTGTATTTCGAATGTTATATTTTTAAAACGTTGCAACCTTCTTAGTAATAAAAAAAAACAATTGGCGGGAAATGATTTGTCAATTGTTTTTTAATCACACATCAAAGTTCTACGTACGCAACGAAAATGGAATTAAGTCGAAAATATTTTAGAGCGATGATTTTTTATCTTTTTAAAAGTTCTCTTTCTCCGCAAGACTGTGCCGCTCGTCTTCAAAGTACTTTTGGGAGAGAAGCACCTTTTTTGAGCACCGTGAGGCGATGGTTTGCTGAATTTGAGAGAGCTCGAGTTTCTTTACATGACGAGTTTTCATGAAGGGCGGCCTTCAACTGCCGTCAAATAAAATAATGTGGCTACTGTTAAGCGGTTAATTAAAGAAAACCCCCGGATTACCTATGAGACAATTCGAGGACAATTGGGGATTGGTATGAGCTAAATTAAGAAAATTTTACACGAAGAATTAAAAGTTCGGAAACTTTGTTGTCGTTGGAACTGACAACAGAGCAGAAGCGGGCTCGCGTGGAATGGTGCTCACAGATGCTACTGAAGTACGGCCACGGACATTCTAATGCTATTTATGACATTGTCATAGGAGACGAAACGTGCATTTATTGTTTTAAACCCGAAAAAAAACAGCAATCTTGTGAATGGGTGTTTGTAAATGAGAAGAGGCCAACAAAAGTGAGACAGGCGAGAAACGTTGGTAAAAAAATGATCGCGTTTTTTTTTCAGCTACGGGTCCCATCTGTACAATTCCACTTGAAGATCAAAAGAGTATTAATGCCGAGTGGTATTCCACCATTTGTTTACCCAGGATGTTAGAAAAAGTTCGCGAAAGACGACCCAAAAGCCGCATTCTCCTACACCATGATAACGCTTCTTCACACACGGCCAACAAAACAAAGTCATTTTTAGCTTCCGAAAAAGTACATCTCGCCACTCATCCTGCACATAGCCCCGACCTAGCACCCGGTGATTTCTGTATTTTCCCCAAAATCAAAGATTTGATGAGAGGTTTTACTTTTACCAACTCCGAAGAGGCAGTGATAGCGTTCAATCAGTACGTAGAAAACATACCTTTAGATCTGTGGTCCTCCTGTTTTAAAAATTGTTCGATCGCATGAAAAAATGTTTAAAATGTAAAGGAGATTATTTTGAAGAGCAATAAACATAATATTTTGGTTATAACATGTTTATTTTTAAGTTACGCAAAACTTATAGTGTGACCTACGTAGTAAAAGAAAAAGGTGAAAAATAATCTCTTTTAAGCTGATTGTAATAGTTAAAGCGGCAATAGACGTATAATTCTAAAGATGGCTTGCAATTCCTTCCGCGTTCCTTGCTGCTCACCTTGCTGTGGATCTTGCTATGTTAAACTAAAATACGATAAAGATTATATACACTGGACCTTTTCTAAAACAAAAAATGCTAAGAATATGTAAAATACTATATGTAGAAACACACCCACATCCCACGTGGCTGTAAATCTGTACGTCTTACTTCATTGAGTTGACAGAAAAGAGAACATGGCTTTCGTGACACAACTAAATCAATCTAATTATTGACAACTTGTTTATGTAGGTGTATTAAATATTTTTGTTAGTATATTTGTTTATTAATAATATAAATATTCACAGAACAAATTACACTTACTGATCTAACCCCAAAGTAAGCAAATTATTTGCTCGTGTTATGGGTGTTAGTCATCGATACTAGTACACAGAAATACATATATAAATAACTAGAATATATATAATGTAATTATGTAGTAGATAACCCCACTACGACATGGGCATACTCAGATTCTGAGCCAGGAGTGGGTGCGGAGGGGGGGGGGGTCAGGTGATAGTAAATAGTGACCGACCGACTGGAACTAGAATTTCAACCGAAACCGAAACTGGAATTTCAGCCAAAACCGAAACTGAAACTTCGTAACCATCGGAAGGTAAACAAATTCCAGAAGGGCCTCTGCCCCTTCCTGCCCTCTTCTCGGTACGCCCATGCACTATAAGACGTTAATAAAAAAAACATCGTAAATTATCATATTCAGTCCATATGATAATTTACAATGTTTTTTTATTTCACTGGTTGGTTAATAGACAAATTCCATACTAATCGAAAGTGTGAAGTGTATAAGAATATTCAAAGGTTACGTTGACTATTTTTCCCGTGACAACTCCTGGGTAGGCAAGTTACTAGTATCGATTTCTGTTTACCTGTTTACAATTTGTGATGGAAGAAAATATTTGCAAATTGGTTGACTAAAAAAATTCAGTCCAGAATATGATTAATTAACGATTATTTTTTTATTTCACTGGTTGGTTAATAGACAAATTCCATACCAATCGAAAGTATGAAGCCTATTAAAATATGCAAATGGTACGTTGACTATTTTTTCCCGTCATAACTCCTGGGAGTCCTGGGTAGGCAGGTTACTAGTATCGATTTAGCTGTTTATACCTGTTTACAATTTGTGATGGGAAAAAATAGTCAATCAAACGTTTGCATATTCTATAGGCATCATAGTTTCATACTTTCGATTGGTATGGAATTCCTCCATTAACCAAACCAGTGAAATGTTTAAAAAAAATAGACTGAAATTTTTTAGTTGACGCATTTGCAGTATATTTATTGACATACTAGCTAACGCAGCAAACGTTGTTCTGCCTTTTTAACTACTCTTATTTTTTCTATATTTTCTCACCTTTTAAACCTTCCCTGGACTTCAACAATTAATTCAAAACCAAAATTAGCCAAATCGGTTTAGCCGTTCTCGAATTTTAGCGAGACTAACGAACAGCAATTGATTTTTATATATATAGATAATTGGATATATAAATATATAGGTTAAGCGAATCTTACTTTTTTTAGCATGGTTAATGTTTTTGTGACTAAACTCTTGTGTCAAACTTCAAGAGATTTTATTGTCAAACGAAGTCATATAATAATGGTCGATTTTTGACCAAAAGGCGATTGCTAAAATCTTAAAATATATGATCGCATGCAAGTTTTCTCACACGGAAAATATTTGGTAGGTTATAACTAAAAGGCGCTCAAGAAACTTGTTAAAGCAAGTGGCATGACTAATTGATTTTGACTTGCGGCTACCGGCTTAACTCGCGCAACCATATTAATGCGTTTATTCGTCAGTGCCTGTCATCACTCACTGCATAATTGCCTATAGCTAAGTTGTATTAATTATTACGTACGGCAAACATTGTTTTGCAATACAAACAATACAAATTATTTGTATTGAAAATACTGGTGGAGTACTTGAGAGGGGGAGGGGGGGTTAATTGAAATAAAAACTATCTTTTAAGTTGGACTAAACAGTAGATATTTACAAAATTTCATTGAAATCAGTTCAGTAGTTTCGGATTCCATTGCGGACAAATAATATGACACATAATTTATATAGGTATATTAAGATGTACGTTAAACCCGTATAGGTATCTTTTTTGAGCCAAACTACAAGACCACCCCATTGCATGATTAGCGGTCTTGACTACGCGATGGTTGGTTCTCGGGTTCGATTCTTGACAGGGACAACTATTTGTGTGATGAGTTTATTAAATATATTATTTGAGTATTTATATTAGGCTTATCACGATACGCGGAGAAAAGCAAATTTAATTAATTTCACCTTTTAATTATGGATTACCGAAATTGTCAACGGTAAATAACGTTATAATATCGATAACTATGCGACATTGCCACGTTTCATGCAAAGATTTAAAACGTCATAATATCGATATGTTTGCTGTTTCGTGATTGGTTCGCCGCGTTTCATGCTGTTTCGTGATTGGTTTGCCAGCTAGCACTAGAAGATAACGTCATAATATCATATACCATAACCAATCAAACAAGCTTGTGCCCGAAGTTGAGAATCGACTAACCGATGTCTCGGAATGGGGTCGTCAAAACCTGGTCACTTTTAACCCCAACAAGACACCGCTTTGCGTATTTTCCGCTAAAAAGACACCCTTTGTCGTGTCACCTCGATTTGGGGGTACTCTCCTGACAGCCTCAGCTAGTATCGGGATTATGGGAGTCGACATATCGAATTACGTTCAGCTTCGCGGTCATTTGGAAGGTAAGGCTAAACTAGTCTCCAAAAAGCTCGGTGTGCTCAGCAGAGCGAGACGGTATTTCTTGCCGGCCCATCGCCTTCAACTTTATTAAGGCTCAAATTCGGCCCCACATGGAGTACTGTTCTCATCTCTGGGCCGGAGCTCCTCAGTACCAGCTCCTTCCTCTTGATCGCATTCAGCGTAAAGCGGCTCGAATCGTTGACGACCTGGCTATTTCGAAACGGCCCGACTCTTTGGCATTGGCCATGTTGGTTCACTCTGTGTCTTCTATCGTATCTTTCATGGGGAGTGTTCCGACGAGTTATTTGGATTAATTCCTGCCACCGAATTCCATCATCGGACATGGCGTCAAAATTTGAAATTCCATCCTCACCATCTCGATGTCTGGAAATACACAACTGTGCGTTTCTCTCGACACTTTTTGCC
The DNA here is from genome assembly GCA_036924255.1 of Apodemia mormo. NCBI lineage: Eukaryota > Metazoa > Arthropoda > Insecta > Lepidoptera > Riodinidae > Apodemia > Apodemia mormo. Next base: position 17,419,213 of record JAUPFN010000019.1, on the reverse strand, counting down.
TCGCACTACTTCGTTGTGGAACCAATTACCGGCAGGGGTGTTTCCAAACAGATACGACTTGGGGGCCTTCAAGAAAAGAGCTTACTCATTCTTAAAAGGCCGGCAACGCAACTGCAAGACCTCTGGTATTGTGGATGTCCATGGGCGGCGGTGATCACTTACCATCAGGTGCACCTCCTGCTCGTTTGCCCCCTCTTCTATAAAAAAAAAACAATCACGACGACGCAAACATATCAATATTATAACGTTATAAATCCTTGGTTTCATGCTGTTTCGTGATTGATTCGCCAACTTTTTTTTTATATTATAATATAATTTTTTTATATTATAATATAAATAGTAGCAAACAATCAGATGGGTCGCCTGATGGAAAGAGTCAACCATCGCCTATAGACACCAAAGGTGTTAATGGTGCGTTGCTATCTTGTGGCGAGGTCTAATGCCACATGCATAAGTTTACCGGCTTCCAAACCGAAATAGGTAAGGAGGTGGTACCAGACCCGGGAGAGACAATACAGAACTCTACCACCTAGTAGCCACTATCGGTCGCTTTTTACGACCTGCCTGGCAGAACGGCAGTTGGCCTATTCTTTAAAGGCGCCCGGGACCAATACAATTATCCGAAGACACTTATGGCCGGTTTCCATAACGCAAATTAATTTTAACCAGCAATTAATATGTGTTTAACAGATCATTTGCTTGTAAAAATTATGTCAAACACAGGGTAACCTCTTGTTAAAATTCATTTGCGTTTCGGAAACCAGCCGTTAGTCCCACAATGTACCCACCCAGGTACTTATTCAATCTCGGGAAACCTTGCTTTTATCAGAAAACTGAAAAAACACATTTTTGGTTTTCCCGGACCGGAAATCGAACCTGGAAACTCGTGTGGTCAATATCGACACGGGGACAGACAGACAGAGGCGATGATACTATAACATAAAAATATACATCTATGCATTAAATTCACACTGTACAAAACACCACTTCAAAAGGTAGACAGTTATTTTGACTGTTTTGAGCGACATGTCTAATTAGCATGAAGTGATGCTGCATCCAAAAATAGAAACGCGGCGACACCTCGTTAAAAAATATCACTACTCCTAGATGTTTAATTAATCTTTGCTACGAGTCTTTTGCACGAGATTTCGTCCTGATCTAAATAGTTACGACGGTCGTTAACCTTTTCTTTTTACGATCACATCAAATGGCAAAAATTCCAATTATATATGTGTTTTTAACACTTATCCCATGCTAGAGAAAGCTTTATTTCTAAAGAAATGAATTCATCAAAAGTGCATGTAAAAGTAAAGTATTTTTTGATTTGGTAAATAAAAATAAATAATAAAATATCTATTTGATATTTTAATTTAAAGATTATGTGTAAATAAATAGCGTATCAGATTTTAGTTTGGTTGAATATAATGATTCTATAATCTTTAATTTTTTTTACATTTGCACACCATATTGTGGTAAAATATGTGGGTAACTTTTAATAAATTTTTTTATTAACTTGTAATACTTATGGGTGTTTCTTATTATTACAGTATTTCTGGAAAATAAATATTTTCCATTTCATTCCATTTTTTCATTTCAAAAACTTAATAAAGAATTATCTAGTCTTGTCAAAAAAATTTCTTTGTTATATTTTTATTTATTATGAAATAGGAGGCAACGTGCAAGAGGCTCACCTGATGGTAAGCGATCACTGCCTACCAAGAACAGCTACAATATTTTCCATTTCATTTTATTTTTATTTTTTCATTTTAAAAACTTAACAAGGAATTATTCAGTTTTGTCAAAAAAAAAAATCTTTGTTAAGTTTTTATTTATTTATTTGTTATGAAATAGGAGGCAAACGGACAAGAGGCTCACCTGATGGTAAGTGATCACTGCCTCCCAAGAACAGCCACAATATTTTCCATTTCATTTCATTTTTATTTTTTCATTTAAAAAACTTAACAAAGAATTATCTTTAATGCCACATGCTTAAGTTTACCAGCTACTTTACCCTCCAATCCTGAACACGACAGTGACAAGCACTGACGCTATCGCAGCAGGAATAGGTAAAGCGGTGGCACCAGGCCCGTGCGAGACCATGCAGAACTCTACCACCTACATAGCGAATCCAGGTTGTTATAAACTTCGCGAGCCTTAACTCAAAAGATAAAAAAGAATAAGTTATACTAGCTTAGTTTACATTCAGAAAAATTATTAAAATTACGAACTCAGTTTCCTTAGTTTTAATATTAAAACCTGACCGTTTTATTTTTCGTGTTAAGAATTAAAAACATAATAGAAATTTAAAAAAAAATAATCCGACTTTAACACAATATTTGACAATGAGATAATTATATTTAATTAAAGGAAATTAAATATAATTCTTATTATAAAATAAAAATCTTATTGTGAAATAGTACAAGTGTTATCAGCTAGCAAATATTGTGTTAAAATGGAGTTTCACCAAGTGCCGACGGTAAAAAGTGTAGAATAAACCGACTTTAAATATCAACTATACTCATATCTAAAAAAATGGTATTTACAATATTTTTTAAAAACCTATCCAATGATAACCCACACAATGAAATATTTTCCAAGATGTTTTGTTACCACTTTGTTCATGCGACTAACATAATCTAGTAATAAGGATCTATAAGCTTTGCGAACGGACGGACGGACATAACGAAACTATATTTTCGTTATGTCCGTCCGTCCGTAATTTTCGCCGTGTTGGTCCCGGCCTCCTTTGTAGAATAGGCCAACTGCCGTCCTGTCAGGCAGGTCGTAAAAGGCGACCGATTGGCTATCGAGTTACTACCATCGTGGCTACTAGGTGGGAGAGTTCTGCATTGTCTCGCCCGGGTCAGGTACCACCGCCTTACCTATTCCTGCCGCAATAGCGTCAGTGCTTGTCGCTGTCGTGTTCCGGTTTGGAGGGTAAGGTAGCCGGTAAACTTATGCATGTGGCATTAGACCTCGCCACAAGATAGAAACGCACCATTAACATCTTTGGTGTCTATAGGCGATGGTTGACTCTTTCCATCAGGAGACCCATTTGCTTGTTTGCTATCTTATGATATAAAAAAAAAAATAAAAAAATAAAGGTTTCTAGTTTACTTCAGAACCCTAAAAACTTCAGTGCCGATTTTGATGAAAATTAGACTGTTTCATAAGTATGGATATACTTGATTGAAATCAAAGTATGTCTATACCTGATTGAAATCTCGATATGCATTTTGGTTTCCGAGAAATTCGTAGACAAACACACAAATATATAAACACACATACATTTACGAAATACTTTGACACAATACATCATCATACTCAAATATAATAACAATATTACACCTTACATGTCCAACTGATAGTTTTCGTTTTTTTTTTTTGGTTGTAATTCATATGATTTTTTGTGATACGTGAGAAGAAAAAAAAATAACAGCTATCATTAAATTAGATGCGATTGTCACGAAAATGTTTATTTTATTTCTACTCATTTTTGCGTACTAAAATTAATTGTGATACATGAGAAAAAAAAAATAACAGCTATCATTAAATTAGATGCGATTGTCATGAAAATGTTTATTTTATATCTACTCATTTTTGCATACTAAAATTAATTGCTAAAAAAGAAAAAAAATAACAGTTATCATTAAATTAGATGCGATTGTCACGAAAATGTTTATTTTATTTCTACTCATTTTTGCATACTAAAATTTATCGTTAGGACAATCGGGATAAAGTAATTAAACCAAGACAGTCCCTTTGAAAGTGAGACGTGTGGTCACTTTATTAACAACTGACACAAATACCAGACCATTTTGTTTGTGCTACCTACGTCAATAATTTTAATAGGTTATTTAACGAACGTTTTAGCTTGTATTTATCCCATATTCAGCATCCATTTTGTCTTAAATGAGGCATATGTCTCGTAACAAAGAGACAAAGGTGCTTTGTGCGAAATGTCGCAACACGGGCGCGACGATTCGGATCGCCAGCCATCAATGTAGAGCACGCACATTCGCACTGCTGGTCAGGGTTGTCAATTCAAATAGCTCTATTAAGCGTAATAGTATACGATTTTGTTTTTATTTTATACTAGCTGTGCCCGCGACTTCGTTCGCGTGGAAAATTTTCTAAAATAAAAACCCGCATAGTTCCCGTTCCCGTGGGATTTCCGAAATAAGAACTATCCTATGTCCTTTCTTAGGTCTCAAACTATATTTGTACCTTTTATCCAAATCAGTTCAGCGGTTTAGCCGTAAAAGCGTAACATACAGACAGACAGACAGACAGAGTTACTTTCGCATTTATAATATATAATCGCATGGATTATAGGTTAAAACAAGCATTTGGTTTTCAAACAGGACCTTCATCTGTAGATAGTATACCGTCGTCGTGGACGATTATTAACAATAAGCAACGATGTTGGTGTGGTAGGGATGTTGTACCACGTGTATAAGTTTATCGGCTACCTAATTTTGACTGTAACAAACACTGATATTACTTTGAAAGTGTAGGTAAGGCGGTAGTATAAAAATCGTGCCATATAGCACTATAATAGTCTTAATGGTAGTAGTAACACGTTGTTGATTTTGTTACCTTTTACGACCCACGTGGAAAGAAAAGAAAATTATTATTTTGTTTTAAAAAAGCCTAGTTCAATACGAAAATAATTTCATATATTTGTGAAATTATATGAATTTATTTATTTAATTTAAGAATCAACCCCTAAGAGGCTGAATTAAGAAATTAAAGTTTATTCGAAATAATATATGGACGACATGCTAATCTCGTGCGGGCAAAGTTAAGTGCGTCAGCTAGTTTTTTTTCGGAATATCTGAATCATTGCTGGCCTTAAGGGACGTCACAGCTTCAGACGTCGCGGGGGCGAGCAGTGCTCAACCAGAATTTAACAGTGTGGGACTGTAAGCCCTGCGCTCTAAGGGTGTCTCTTGCGAGACCGAACTTCGGCTTAGGGTGGGGTCGTGATTTGCGATAAGAGGGCTAATGGCATTGTTTTGTCCGTCGGCTGATCCTTGCCCTTGATCTCGGTTTGCCGATGGGCGAAACAGGGATCCTCGTCGCCGCCGGCGACGACAGTGTCGCGTACGTAGGTTTATTGTGTTTTCGTGTTGTACCGTTGGCCAGAGTTATCGGGATCGATGCAGCCAGTTTAAAATATTTAAAATCGATTGACAGTGGGGCAGCCCTGTTGATTGATACTGTTTCGTATATTGTTGTTTAATTGCCAGGTCCATTTCAATGATCATGGCGTTTTATCGGATGTTTTAATGATTTCATTGGGTGTATGTTACCTAATGGCTCGGCTAAACACACTTAATTTGGTACATAGATAACAATCATATGGTTTTTAAACAAAATACTAAGCTGACACTCGTGACTTCGTATGCGTGATCTAAAAGCTTTTCTTCCTTTAGGTCAGTCGGGTTATACGTAACCTATGTTACTTTTCAATAGTGCAGCTTTTTATTGGTTTAATTTTCAAAATCGTTTGAATAGTTTTAGAGTTAAGGTAACTTATGCATGTGGCATTAGACCTCGCCACAAGATAGCAACGCACCATTAACATCTTTGGTGTCTATAGGCGATGGTTGACCCTTTCCATCAGGAGACCCATCTGCTTGTTTGCTATCTTATAATATAAAAAAAAACATATCCAAAATCCAATATCCAATCCAATCCAAGTCGTTCATCTACATATTTGGAAAATTTCATATAAATCAGTTTAGCTGCTTTTGCGTGATTGAATAAAATAAACATCCATCCATACATCTAAAAATCCAATCTTTCGCATTAACAATAACTAGCTGCACTAAGTATCCCTCTGCATTATTGAAACTTTTTGGTAACTTCGGCGAAAATAATTCATTTTTCCGGGATAAAAATAGCTTATGTACATATTATATTTTTTGCGTAATTGAGATCCATCCAAACACCCAAACTTTTGTCTTTTTTTTTTTTTTTTATATCATAAGATAGCAAACAAGCAGATGGGTCTCCTGATGGAAAGAGTCAACCATCGCCTATAGACACCAAAGATGTTAATGGTGCGTTGCTATCTTGTAGCGAGGTCTAATGCCACATGCATAAGTTTACCGGCTACCTTACCCTCCAAACCGGAACACGACAGCGACGAACACTGACGCTATTACGGCAGGAATAGGTAAGGCGGTGGTACCAGACCCGGGCGAGACAATGCAGAACTCTACCACCTAGTAGCCACGATGGTAGTGACTCGATAGCCAATCGGTCGCCTTTTACGACCTGCCTGGCAGAACGGCAGTTGGCCTATTCTACAATGGAGGCCGGGACCAACACGGCGAAAATATTAATTTAGATTAATCTTATCTCAATTTATATTAATTACGTGTCCATTAACACCCCTCCCCCCGCTATCAAGTACCTTACCAAAATATTCATTACAAGTAATTTTTATGGCAAAACAACGTTTGCCGGGTCAGCAATGAACACCCTCTTACAGACAAATTGCCAAAAATGTTTTGGCGATTTGTATACTACAAACGAAGCTAATGAATGTAGTAGTTATTTTTTTTGTAGTAAAAGTTTTTGTAGTAATTGTCGAAGAGAAAAACACAAAAAATCGTTTATAACCGAACGTATTAACGATGATGCAACATATATTCGCTTACTACATACGCTAAATCATTTGTACTTAGCATCAACCTGTATAGACAATTCTCCTGATCGTGTCAAATTTATTTTATTATTATTATTATTATAACACGACAGTGTCAAACACTGACGCTATTGCGGCAGGAATAGGTAAGGCGGTGGCACTAGACCCGGGCGAGACAACGCAGAACTCTATCACCTAGTAGTCACGATGGTAGTGACCTGCATAACCAATCTGCCTGGCAGAACGGCAGTTGGCCTATTCTTCAAAGGAGCCCAGAACAACATAGGGGATAATTTTCTTCTTCTTTCTAATAATATATTTTAGTAATAGGCTAGCTAATATTATAGGAATACTAGTTGTTGCCAGCGACTTCGTCCGCGCGGACTTCGTTTACTCCGCACAGCTCCTCCCCCGTAGGTGATAGCGTGATAATATGTAACCTATATGTTGACCCGACCCGTCAGAAACATTTATGCAAAATTGAAGTAAATCCATGCAGTAATTTTTTGAGTTTACCCCGGACATACATACAGACAAACAGATAAACAGACAAACAAACAAAAATTCTAAAAACTATATTTTTGGCTTCGATATCGATTGTAGATCACGCCCCAAGTATTCTTTTAAAAAAATATTCAATGTACAGTTTTGACTTCCCTACGATTTTATTATATGTATAGATGATATGAAAAACTATAAAATTATATAAATTGCTAAAGAGAACACAGTATGCACCTTGTATATGTGTATGAGGTATTAATGCAGAACGTACCAGCAATTAAAGATAAAATATATTTTTCAATCTGAAGTACGATAATTAATTAATTTATCGTATACAGGTATACTCTGTATTTAGACAAGGAAAAATAATGACATGCAATTAATTATGTGCACACTAAATTTAATGCCTGATTTTTATATCAGTAATTAATTAGGTTGAGAGATAAAAAATATTAGATTTATTATTAAAAATACTAAGAGATACCCGCGATTTCGTTCGCGTCAATCAATAATATCTTTTTAACAAAAAAAATACACAGACGAAAAGTTATTTCAGTAATAATACTGAAATAATAATAATAATACCTGAAAGAAAACTTTGGACCCCTTTTTAAGACAATTGCGCGAACGATGAAGTATGAAATTCGGCACATTCAGAGTTTACATTGCGGAGCACTGCAGAAACATATTTTTTTTAAGAATAATCATTAGAAATACATTAAATTACTAAAAATAAACATTACACATATTTTTGACACAGTTCTTTAAGTAATAAAATATTGTACACAGTCAAAAATTAATTGGTTGAAAAATATCGAAGCTGTCTACAAAATATTTTTTCAAAATTATTTTGTTAGCGATTTATCTCGAACAGATAAACCGATTTTAAAATATTTGCGGCAGCGGACGCAATTTTTTTTAAAAGCTGATTAGATTTTGTAGTCAATCAGAATATTAATCTTGAAGTTATTTAAAAAAACATTGTTTCGCTAATTACCTTCGTAATTTTTCAAAATTTCAATATAATAAGTACAAAATAGGGGAAAAAATATTCAGGAAGTCTGAGCTTGGCCAAACCCAATCGAATGGTATCTACCGCGTTTTGATTCAAAACTTATGTGTGGACAACTGGATATTTATTTATATATAAATACTAGCTGAGCCCGCGACTTCGTCCGCGTGGAAAATTTCGAAATTAAATGTAGCCTAAGTTGACTCCTTATCACATCAGCTATCTGCCAGTGAAAGTCCCATCAAAATCAGGTCAGGCGTTCCAGAGAGTAGCCGAAACAAACAGACAGGCAGACAGACAAAAATTGTAAAAAATGTTATTTTGGTATATGTACCGTGTATACATCCATATACATTTAGTAAAAAATGGTCATTTTAATATTACAAACAGTCACTCCAATTTTATTTATTTGTATAGATAAATCAGAACATTCTTTTGCATGATACATTTCCATACAAATTATATTTAGTATATTTTAGTAAGATGAGGTATCCAGCGCTTATACCAAACTGTATCATAGTATGAGTTTGACATCATAAAAACGAAAACAGGACGTCTCAAACAATAGCGTAAACGACAATTTTGCTAACCAATTGCTATAAATTATCATAGAGATTATTGTGTAGGAGTTATTGAGTTAATAAGTCACCTTATTAAGTAACAAAAACAGCATTACGCCTCCATATGATATTCTCTCAGCATCTTAGGATTGTCCGTGCTATGACATACATACTGAATAGAACAATCAGCTTATGAACAGCAATTACAATGTATAAAAGGATTAACAACGCGATTAGTGAATGTATTGACTGAATGGAGTCATTAGTCTATATGTATTTTGTCTACATCTAAATATATTTTGGATTAAGTATTTAAGAACAATGGTAACCAAATGAAATGAAAATATTTATTTGCAAGAATTGGTTGATTTCATTTCATTTCAAAAACCTGTATAATGTTTTATACAGCGTGTGAAAAAACCCAGTCCGATCGTCAAAGGCATTATTTGGTAGCTTAATACAATCATACTTATATGTCATTATTTAAGGATTTTGATAGATAAATGCTCAAAATATTTGCTTGTTTTAAGGGGAAGTTTCAAAAGTTTCATACTAAAAATAGGCCCTATGAAATGCGATATTAATTTTAAATTTTAATATTTCTTTGATGATGTCACTGACCCACCTATGTACCTCTTTCAGATCGGACAGGTTTTTTTTTATACATTGTATAAACTAGCTGACCCGCGCAGCTTCACCCACAAATACATTAATGTGTTGTCAACATAGTTTTAAATACAAACGCTTATATCCTATTTCAGCCCTTTAAGGGTTGTTTTTTTTTTAATTAGCCTATATTTGACCCTGGACCTTCAAATATCTCGTTCCCCATCAAAATTACTTCAATCATTTAGAACGCTATCGCAGCACCACTTATAGGTTTTAAATGTGAACCACATCCATTAACCATCCTTGAATCCATCAAAAAATGTCATTAAGATCGGTCCAGCCGTTTAGGAGGAGTTCACTAGCATACACGCGCACAGGAGAATTATATATAAAGACCTATTTTGTGCACGATTTTGTATGTATAAAACGATGTAACATATTGATATAGATTACATTTTTATTCAGTAATTAATATTTTTAAAAATATATAAACGGGTCAATAACGCGTACATATATAGAACTTACTTGTAAAGCTCGACGTTTCGGCCAAGTTACATTGACCGTGGTCACGAGCAGACATGTCTGCTCGTGACCACGGTCAATGTAACTTGGCCTGTATTTTTAAAAATGTAATGTATTTTTAAAAATGATAGTAGAACGCGTTAGTTTAAAAGTTCATAATTAATATTTATATACCTACTAATTAATCATTATATTTTTCAATTTACTTATTTGATGAAAAGTTGTAAATACTTTCCTTGTGTTGATCCGTTCCCCTTTCGAAGAATTGATCAATTACCTAAAACTAATTGACAAAAATAAGCCTTATGGCTAGGTATCTTGTAAAAACTGAGGAAAGGCTAATACGTATCTAACAGTACCATCATAACTACTCACTAGGTGGTAGATTTCTGCAACGTCTCGACCGGATATTGGTATCACCACCTTACCTATTTCTGACGCAATAGCGTTGTTGCTTTTCACTGTCATTTTCCAGTTTGTAGGGTAAGGTAGCCTATGTGACATTACAACTCCGGCACATGAATGTTGTTTGCGGTCTATAAGTGATGATTATCTCTTTCGATCAAGAGAACGATCTCCTTGTTTGCTATCCAATGCAATGAAACAAAAAATGGGGGCTAAAAAAAGTATCTTCACGCACGTATCCTAACTAACGTGAATGATGCTAGCATAAGTGTAGCTGTTTTTTATTATTATTTAACGTATTTTTATCGGAAAACTGATTTTTAAATTTCTCGACGAGGGAATCGAACCTGATACCTCATGTGTTCAACACCGACACCGGACCACTAGACCACTAGACCACAGAGGCGATCAAATTGGGGAAAATACAATACAAGAAATAATAATACCACTTATTACATTAAAATATAACATTACATTTTCAAATCACGAAGCGCTTTTGATTTTTAGAGGGATCAGCACAAAGCGTGTTACGAGCTATCTAAACTGTAATGTGCAGGTTATATAAACAGTCATTACACGGTCCGATCGGGCGAAATGCGGTAACATTAATTTTATACCTGTACTGTAATGGTGTGACCTTCTACAGTGGTGCAGAATTCTTTAATAATGTAATGCAAAACCAATCGTTTGCCTTCTGTAGGAAGCTTTCAAAGCAGATACACAGTATATTTTTCAAATGAAGACGAGAGATAAGACGGTTAGAAAAAGTTATTTTAGCACTTAGCAAATTTAAATATTCCAAGATGATATTACTGTATCTAATTTGCAAAATCTCCACGTAACTTTATATGAAACTGCTGTGGTGCAATTGAAACGAAATATAGTGTAAGGACTTGAGCAAACTTATCCAAGGCCTGAAAATTAAAGGTGGCCACAGCGTCGCAATAGTCTAATCACGTCCACCACACTTTATTTCACGGCAGTCAAATAAGTATTCCATTTTGGTGTAAAATTTAATTTTTGAAACACAAGACGCCTTTGGCTTAACGCTCATGCCAAAATAAAAAAAGAAATCAAATAAAAAAAATGATCCTAGTACAAAACGTGTTACGAGCTGTCTAAACTGTAATGTGCGGGTTAAATAAACAGTCATTACACGGTCCAATCGGGCGAAGCGCGGTAACATTAACTCTATACCATGTACTGCAGTGGAGTGACCTCTGGTGCAGAATTCTTTGAAATAGTATTCAATTATGCATTTTTATTATGATGTTTACTAAAATGAAAAAAAAAATTAACAATATATTTCATAATTAGCTGACACACACAGCTTTGCTCATAATAAAGTAATGTCATCAATAAAATTCGTCACTCCCTACTTCAGGCCCATAGAGGTTAGTTTTTGAAAAAAGTAGCCAATGCTCTTTCTCAAATTTAACCAAAATTAATTCAGCGGAGTTGACGTGAAAGCGTATCAGATATAATATAGCCGGACAGAGTTTCATGTTATTTAGGTATTATATTAATATTACTAGTATCAAAGTATTATAATATGACTTTGATTCAAGCGTTACTTTCCAAAAATCCATAATTGATCATATACTTTGTTGTAATGCGCTCTTTTTGATTAATAGAAAATATAGTGCTGGTAATGAAAGTTGGGCCCATTGTCCTTAAAAGACATCTGTGAACTGGTTGACCCTGCAGGCCATTATTGAAACTTCTCCCTAAATTTAAGTATTTAAATTCAAATGCGTAAAAAATTATACCGCTGTATAGATTTTTGAACTCGAAGTTTAAAAATCTCAAGCTTACTACAAACAACAGTATGTATTTTTATTTTTAACAAGCTACATATTTTAAATACATGGATCGCTTATGATCTTTGGAACGGTTTTGAACGCTATTTCTTGAGGTCTAAAATATTGTATCGTCTGCAAAAACGGTTGGTTGAAAAATGTCGAAGTATTGGTGAAAAAACAGTTAATTTTCAAAAACATTTGTCATAATCAACCAATTGTGATCTGATTTACGGCACCTGATGCAGATAGAAGAAAATCTAAGGAGATTGTGAAATCAGTATAATTAGTACTTAGTGAAAATATATCAGTCTGAGAATTATTTTAAAAATCTGAAGTAAGTTTATTGAAAACAACTTAAAAATTAACATATTAAATTTGTAACTTAAACTCTCGATTATCTAAAAATTTCTCGAAGCAGTTTTTATTTGCTAAAATATTGTTAACAAAATAATAACACCTGGAGTTTCATCGAGTGACGTTGATAAGAAGTATAAAATATATTAAACTTTAACTAAAGTATATTTGCGCCCGTATCTTCGAAGAGGTAGGCAGAAGTACAACCATCTCATCCAAGATTAGCCGAAGATACTTAATCCCACAATGTTGCAAGGTGCAACTGGGCATTTATTTAATTCCGGGCAACATTGCTTTTATCAGAAAACTGAAAGAACACTTTTTTTTTGGAACGTGGAACCAGTGGAACCACGAATTTGCCAGACCCGGGAATCAAACCCGGGACCTTATTTGCACAACACCGGCACCTGACCGCGATATTGTTTCAAAAGAAACAAGAGACGACAACAAATTCTCATTTGTGTAAAATTAATGTTAATATAATAAATCTAAAACATTGGAACCGCATTATCACAGACAACGTAAAACGGCGTGTCAAGTCGCCTACGTCAATTTGCAAACATTACACAATGCAGTAGATAGTATGCATATGCGTGAAGAAACTTTTGTATTATCGCAGATATGAAAGATAACATTCGTAGATAACTTCAGAAAATGGATCATGAGGTAAACGACTGGTAACTAAGTTAAATGAGCTTATTAGTATCATTTAACAAGATAATATGCAATTTAAGATAGATACAGTATTATGTTACAACATTTAATAGAATAAATTTACGTAATAATAGTATGTTTGTGTGCGTGTGTGTGTCATCTTTTCTCCCATCAATACCTTGTCTATTGTTTTCATAGTATCTATCTGCGTGTTTGCAGATAATTAAATAATCATATATTTTTTAATTTTATGAAATAAATGAATAATTTGACAAAAAAATAATTCATTCTTTTGCGCCAAAACAAATACAACATACAGGTAAAAACGTCAATAGTAAAAGTAAAATATAGGTGATATTTTAGTGAAAATACCACCAACATTTTACCTTTATATCTTCCAAACAATTTTTAGGAATTTGCTGATAATAAGGTATTGAGGACAAGATTTCCCAAGGGTTGTTTAAAATAATCCACACTAATAAATGGAAAAGCTTGTTTGTCTCTCTACGAGTCTATCGCGCCTTTACAGAAAAACCGCTAAATCAATTTCGATAAAATTTGACATGGTGATTGTTAAAAACCGGGGTCAAACATAAACTAACTTTTAAAAAGAATTAATCCCTAAGAGGCCGAAATAGGGGATAAAAGTTTGTATGTTAAACTTTAAATAACTAATGACTTCTATGTAAAACTTAATAATATAATGACAATTTTTAAATATTTGCACACCATAGAATGTGTTATCTTAATTAATTTTTAACAACTTGTAACACGCATATTCTTGCCATAAATATTTTCTTTTCTCTTTTTATGGACTATGGACGACGTGTTAATCTATTCGCAGGCGAAGCTGCGCGAATCACCTAGTAATCTAATTTAAATTGTAAACAACTAATGTTATTCCAGTTAAATGGTAAACACTACACAACCAATGCCATCTCAATTAAATGGTACACAACCAACTGACAAAGCAAATAATTAGGATGTGTCGTATAGCAAGCTCTTTCTGTTTGCACAATTATTAAGATCAAATGACCGACTACTGCGCTAGTCTCCGGACGACAAACATTCTAGAGTTTTGTTTACGTTGGGAACGTTATGAACCATTTGTGACAGGAAGATATAAAAACGTCTTTAGACAAATATAGTGTTATTTGAACTTCCTTGAATTTTATCGAGCATCGCGATCGTCTTGCATCGATGGTATGGATCAGTAACCAATTCTTAATAAAATTGTAGTTAAAACATGCTTGTCGCTGTTGCTTTCCTGTTTACAGGGTAAGGTAGTCGGTAAACCTATGTATGGAAATAAAATCTCATTGATACAAAGATATGTACTAACGTACCTACTAGATAAGGCATGACGTTTAATATATCTATGCATGCGCCACGCCACTTGTATTCCACTAAAGTCCACGGACTGCACCTACGTCAGGGGCCTAATTCACATAACAAAATGTCAATCGAGTCGAAATGTTTAGAACTATTACACATTTTTTTACATATTATGCCGCGTCGTATCAGATCTTGACGTTCTATCGTATTTATGTGTGTGAGAGCCCTATGCGCATCGACTCAAGTACGTGAATTGGGGGTAGAGCTCGTTGAATAAAACCTGTAATCGCCATGAAATTCACGGCATTTAAGACTTTAGACCTTGGTGTGCAAATATTTAAAAATTATTTTATTATATTCTATGAAATTTACATTTTGTGAGTCGATTTCTTTAGAATTACTACTGGATCGGAACGTGGACACACACTCTGAATATCCGGCGGAAGAAACTCTGTGGGCTTGTCTTTTTTTTTGTTTGTTTTATAATTATTATTATAATAACATTATATACGACAATGTTTACAAGAATTATTTTACATCACAAAAGTTATTTTTACTTTTTACAAAATTTCATCTTTTATTCAATCAAAATGTTTACAATTTACAAAGACATATTATGTTGATTCAATTCACCTTAATTTTGAAATGTGACAAAAATTAAATGGTAAATTTTGTAAATGGTAAAATGTCTTTGTAAATTGTAAACATTTTTAATTGAACGAAATATGAAATTTTGTAAAAAGTAAAAATAAATTTTGTGATGTAAAATAATTCTTGTAAACATTGTCGTACATAATGTTTCTAACTATTAACATTTAATCTTATCCGCTGAAAATTCTTTAATATAATATTTAATAAGTTCTATCTAATAGTAAATCAAACATTTTTTTGCGAAACTTATATATAGATAATGATTTAAGACTATCAGGAATATGATATAATCATATTATGTTAATTGTCATACAATATACATTTTTTATAAATATTCAGTCTTTAGCTAGGCACATGTAGCTTCTCACTGTTTCTTAAATATGAAATCCCTAATACTGCAGCATTTGTTTTAACAAATATTGAAGTTTTTTTACAAATACGCATACCGACAGAATGTAGACATGGTATAGGTAGTATTTTAAGAGTTTTGAATAGGGCTTTACAAGAGTGTAGTTGATTAACATTACATATTGCGCGTATACATTTCTTTATAATTATGAATTTTCTATTTAAATCAACTGAGTTCCCCAAATATATGTAGATTCAGACGAGAGAGAATACGGATGCGACATATCCGTGATTAGCATATCACCAGGCAGCATTTAAGTTGCCTACTTCTCATACTGTCGTAATATTTCTGTCATTGGCGAAACCAATCAAGTATACAGTTAAGTGCAAAACTAAACTTTAAAAAAAAACTTTGCCATGCCGCCGCATAGGGTCAAAGACAACAGGTTTGGTGTCTAAAGGCGATAAAAGACACCCTCTTGCCATCAGAAGAACTTCTGCTTCTCTGTAGCTAACTTAGTAGCTGTGATAAAATAAAGACGTGACGAGGACAAGTAAATTTATTTGAAACATTCAATGTACCTATGTAATCTATACATATAATAAAATCGTAGGAAAGTCAAAACTGTACATTGAATATTTTTTTAAAAGAATACTTGGGGCGTGATCTACAATCGATATCGAAGCCAAAAATATAGTTTTTACAATTTTTGTCTGTTTGTCTGTACGTATGTCCGGGGTAAACTCAAAAAGTACTGCATGGATTTACTTCAAATTTTGCATGAATATTACTAACAGGTCGGGTCAACATATAGGCTACATATTATCACGCTATCACCTACGGGGGAGGAGCTGTGCGGAGTAAACGAAGTCCGCGCGGACGAAGTCGCTGGTGTTGTCAGTTTTAAATAAGTTACAAATATATGGTAGCGTACCATTAACTCCTTAGGTATCTATAGGCTATATTTCTATTAGGAGAGTCATCTGCTTTGTAACTTTCCTATTATATAATTTAAGGACGTGACCTTGTAGTACAAGGAAGTTTATTTGAACACTACGTATGTAACATAAAATGAGTTGCAAATCGATGGATGGTGGCGATATTAATTTCTTTGAGGAGGGCCATCTGTATGTCACATAAGCTGCCGCGCGTGGCCGCGTTTCCGATCCGGTAGTAGTTTAAAAAAAATTTGACGCGTCAAAATAACTTGTAAAAAGTTTTATTGAATAAAGCACTTCTGATTTCTGATTTCTGTTAGCTACCCTATGATATAATAAAATACCGGAAAGATGTGAACTTGTAGTACAAGTAATTTTATTAGAACATACTATAGTATGTAACTTGAAACCAGTTCCAAATAAATGGAAATGCGCCATTGACATGTTAGGTGTCTATAGCCGATATCTATTTCTAGCTATTTAAATCCATTTGCTTGTTGACTGTCCTATGATAGAAAAATCGATTGATTTTCTAAAACCTTGTTTACATTAAAGCAGATGATCAATTTAAATTGAGTTGTATTTTATGGTAAAACATTTTCGACGTGTTTGTTGGCTCAACCTAAACCTAACAAATCTTAGAAACACGAAGAGCATTTATTTGCTCGGAAAACTCTTGTAGCGAGTCCTAGAAATTTATTTTGCGTACTTATGTGAGCAAATTTAACTTGAGCACTAACATAAATTACTCTCTCTTACCCACCACCTCGAATTATTTTCAAGAGTTCAAGGATTTAAAAATATATTTACATATAAATAAAATTAAGGTGTCTGCGGTTTCAAAATAACTAGTTTTTTTCAAATGCAGTGTGTTATTTTTACCATGCTAATACTTAAATAAATATTTTAACAAAACTTATAATTATGTATTTTACTACGTTTAATTTTTCTCTTCTTTTTTTCTATTTGTGATAGTTTTAAAGAATTACTCTCGTTTTCCTAGTTATATTATTACTTAAGACAATATAGTTTAAGAGTTTAATTTTATAACATAACATTGTAAACTATGAGTACTTAAGTTTTTATTAGTGATTATTAAAATAATTGTTATTTACTAGCACCTATCGTCTGAAATACCGGTTAACCTAGTTCAGGCAGATACATGTTAAGTTAGATCATAAGATAGTTTTTAGTGATTTTACAATTTAGTGTAGTGCACAATTTATTTAACTGAATAAATATATTTTGATTTGATTTGATTTTTAAAATTTTTGTCTGTATGTCAGTCTGTATGGAAAGCTACATTATTCCGAAAAACTACATTTTTACCCGACAGGTCAAAAGAAAGTAATGTTTGTGGGCCACGCGAATTAAGTCACGGGCAGCATATCAGCATCATAATGGATAAAAAATCTAACTTTTAGAGTAATTATATTCTAGAACTACATATCTATATCGATATCTATATCTATATATTAATACGTGAAGGAAAATCCTTGGACCCCTTTTTTAGACAATTACGTGAACTGTGGAATATGAAATTTGGCACAATTATAGTTTACTAGCTGACCCGGCAAACGTTGTTCTGCCTTTTTAACTACTCTTTTTTTTCTATATTTTCTCACTTTTTAAACCTTTCCTGGACTTCAACGATTAAATCAAAACTAAAATCAGCCAAATCGGTTCAGCCGTTCTCGAGTTTTAGCGGGACTAACGAACAGTAATTGATTTTATATACATAGATATAGCGGATGACTGGAGAAACCTAATATTTTAAAAAAATGCGATAGAAATACATAATATTATTAAAAATTTACATTACACACATGTTTATGTGACATACATGACAATATACACACATGAGTATTATTTTCTTTACGGCTAAAGTCAGTGTTAAGGCGAGGCATTGCGATAAACGGGAAAAAACTGGTTTGCTTAATCACGTTTTTTTGTATTAATTGTTAATAACAATTTTACAAAAATTACAGGATATACCTGAAGATATTATCTAAAGAATTTGCTAACTTATTACATGATAGAATGTACTTTACTTGATCATATAATATTCCGAAAAGAGGCTAAAAAAATCCCTAAAACAAATATTTTGTTAATATTATTTCTAATCTTCCACATGATTTTTATATGGTGATATTTAGTTGTAAATACAAAAAAGAATGTGCTAAATTTTAGCTTTCCGAAATTCCCCTTTACAGAGGTTACTGTTTCAAGTTTCCTTGGTTTAAGTAAGTCAGGCTGTCTGCGATAGAAATTAATCAAGTTGTTTGTTATATATTAAGTATCAAAGAATCAGATGACCTTCCTGATAGAAAGATAAACTATCGCCTATACACTACAAAGATTTAATTATGGGTTGCTATCCGTGTGTCGGGATGACAATGTCACATGGATAAGTCTCTCCAGCAAGCAATGACGCCATTGCAGCAGGAATAAATACATACATACTTCACGCCTTTCGGGTAGGTAGAGAGAACTGAGTGCCATACTCACGATCCTTGCAGGCTTGTCTCGCTCCTCTACATTCCTTTCTCTCTTCATACAAACACGCCGATTGCAAAGACTCTTGACACCTGCGATGACTACGGGAATAAATAAGGCCTTGGTACTTTTCTGGCCAAGACGTTGACTCAGCGAGACATTTCTTTATATTATATGGAAAAAGTCAACCATCGCCTATAGACACCAAAGGTGTTAATGGTTCGTTGCTATCTTGTGGCGAGGTCTAATGCACAAGCAGATGTAATGACTACTACTATCACAGAAGAGAGTTAAATAAGTAAAAATGTATATATATATATATATATATATATATATATATATATATATATATATATATATATATATATATATATTCCTTACTCGTTGGACAGCTGCTTCTACAATGAGGTCTCTGATCCATCTGGCAGCCAGCAGTGATTTTTACATTCAGTTACTGACAATTACTTGACGTTGACAATAACATGATACAGATAGAAAATAAAATTATAGCCAATCGGTCGCCTTTTACGACCTGCCTGGCAGAACGGCAGTTGGCTTATTCTTCAAAGGAGCCCGGGACCAACACGAGCAAAAACAAACAAACGAAAACTAGTTACCTTAAGATATAAACTATCAATTAAGCATCTAATTACGTGATCGGTAAATGCTTAATTTAAATTATAAATTACCTGTCTCATTAGACGTGGTGCTGAGAGTGTTAAATCAAGTGTAATTTATTACACTGTTTATGAAGATTAATTAAAAAGTGAACATTAGTACTTACGGAGATACTTTCATAAAATTAAAATTGTATTGAATTTTTTATTTGGATGCAGTTTTAAAGCATTAGTCAATCATTTTCAACCGACGAGAAAACGGCAATCATCAGTTTGTCATATTGTACAAGGTTACTTTTAAAAGTCCAGTCAAATTTTCAGAGGCTGTTTTGAATCGATAATATGTCCGATTTATGTAATATAAAAAAAACAATTTAAAAAATTCAAAATTTCATTTTATTCGGCACAAAAAACAAACCGCATGGATATAATTTCATTTACGCAAAATTCGAACAAAAACATTTTACTGCCTTCAACTAAATTAAAAGTAACGGGCCATCCATAAATTACTTCACACATTAAGGGGGAGGGAGGGGGTCGACGAAGTGTGACATTGTGTGACAAGGGGTAGAAAGGGATCCCAAATTTTGTGACATCACATTTTTTCAAAATATAATATTTTATATCTAAGTATTACAACACTAAATTTAAAAACCTACCTGTACAAATAAAAACTAATCGAATGAGATCATTCATCTAATGTAAAATTGTAAATATGTTACATCACACTAGGTAGGGGGGTGGGGGGTCTCACAAATGTGGACCAGATGTAATAAGAACGGGGGAGGGGTCATTAAATCGTGTGCCGTAATTTATGGATGGCCCCTAATCGGGAAAAAGGTAATTACAGCGACAGACTAAATAATAATTATATTTATCTATAATGCTTACGATCGTAATTATAGGTAAACGTAAAATGACATACTGCCAGCTTTACAAAGTTCATTCACAAGACTCGGTGCATGCAATTCATGAATTTTTTTTAACGAATATTTTTATATTATCTTGTAATAATTTTATAATAATAATTAAAACGCACTTTTAATTTAATATTTAGTTCCTAATTTTAAATTTTTGCCGGACTTTTAAAAGTATCCCTGTTTGTATCTTATATTGTTAAAATTAAATACTATTTGAGTATTATGATCTATTTAGACGCCCAAGCACACTGTACTAAATTTCGTAAGTGTATATATATATATCTGCACGTTACTTTTGTGTATTTGTGTTTGTGTAAGTATCCAGGAATTTCTCGGGAACTAGAAGCCATATCGAGATAATTCTTTTTGATTTAAATTATGTATAATCCAACTTATTCCTGTCGCAATAGCGTCAGTGCTTGTCACTTTCGTGTTCCAGTTTGGAGGGTAAGGTAGCCGGTAAACTTATGCATGTGGCATTAGACCTCGCTACAAGATAGCAACGCACCATTAATATCATTGGTGTATATAGGCGATGGTTGACTCTTTCCATCAGTATACCAATCTGTTTGTTTGCTAACTTATGACATAAAACATTTAGGATATTGTCTAAAAGTCATCAAAATCAGTTCAAAAAGGTGAAATTAATTAAATTTGATATTATCCGGGAACTGTAAGTTATTCGCGGATTATAGCAAATTTAATTAATTTCATCTTTTTAAAAATGGATTTCTGCAAAGTAACGCCTGAATCATTGAAAAATCGTTTCAGTAGTTTTTGAGATCTGGGTACAGTAGACAGATTTCAGGTTGGTTTAGTATATTCTATACTTTCCATCGTCGGCACTTGGTGAAATTCCATTATTGTATCACAATTATTGTAACACTTATACTTTAATTTCACATTAAAACTTTTATTTTTGTAATTACTCGACTGGTTTCACTTTTTAAGCATATTCAGGATGTAATATACTTAAATTGATTATTATTGACTATTGTAATATAAATATTGTTTAATAAAATTAATATTATTTTGTAAGAGATTGGTTTAATTTTAAAAATTCTGTACTTTTTTATTTTATCATTCATAGGTGCTTGTCACTGTCGTGTTCCGGTTTTCAGGGTAAGGTAGCCGGTAAACTTATGCATGTGGCATTAGACCTCGCCACAAGATAGCAACGCACCATTAACATCTTTGGTGTCTATAGGCGATGGTTGACTCTTTCCTTTAGGTGACCCATCTGCTTGTTTGCTATCTTATGATATAAAAAAACGGGAAACCCTTTCGATTCCCTTTGAAATCGCATAATGTTTTCTTTTATAGAACGGGGGCAAACGGGCAGGAGGCTCACCTGATGGTAAGTGATTTCACCGTCCATAGACAACTACAGGGGCCATGTTATTGCGTTGCCGGCCTTTTAATAATGAGTAGGCTCTTTTCTTAAAGTCAATTTGCGACATAAATGTTTATATCTTTTGGTTGTGTTGACTTATAAGTTTATTTTTTCAGAACTGAAAGGGACTGAAGATCCGAGAATTTGATACAAATTTCAACTTGATACTTGTACGTAATCTTGAGAAAAAGATTCTTGACGGACAGACAGACATATTGAAAACGAAGTTATCCTCTAAGGGTTTTGTTTTTCTTGATGAGGTATTTAAAACATGTAATTCATCTAATGGAAAGAGATAATAAATATTACCTAAAAAATGCTAGAAACGTTATTGATATAATTTTACATGTATACGTATACTAACTACCCTAACTTCTCAATAAGACATGACAAAAAAACTACATCTACCGACACTTACTTTTTCATAATAGGAAAAAAACAGCAGATTCCTCTTCTGATGGAAAGACAAACTATTGTCTATAGACGCTATATATGTTAATGATGTGTTGCTATCTATGTGGCGGGTTGATTATGCAACATATGTTATGTTAGTTTACCGGCTACCTTACCCTTTTAAACCGAAACACGATGGTGACAAGCATTGATGCTATTACGCCTAGAATAGGTAAAGTGATTGTACCAAACCCTGGTGAGACGTTTAGAAGAACCTCTAAACGTCTCACCAGGGTTTGGTACAATCACTTTACCTATTCTAGGCGTAATAGCATCAATGCTTGTCACCATTTAGAAGAAACTTTAGAAGAAGAAACTTTAAATAAACTTTAGAAGAACCTCTAAACCTTTACCTCTGGTGATGTGGCTGTCCATGGGCGGCGGTAATCACTTACGATCAGGTGAGCCTCCTGCTCGTTTGCCCCTTTTTTCTATAAAAAAAAAAACTCTACCACTATCTACCTATTTGTCACAACAGTAGTGACTCGTTTGACCAATCGTTCACCTTTTATGAATTGCCCGGCAGAATGGCAGCGGCTCTGTACCCGGGCAGGGCATAGACATTTCGTGAAATTCCGGAAAAGGCTTAACCAGTAGCTTCCATCGTAATTACTAATTAGGTGGCAGATATTTGAAATATCTCACTCAGATTTGATAACCACACCACGAGGCATTACCTTCATGACTGACGAAAGTGAACGCATCAACATTTAATAACATCTTTGATGTCTATAGGTGATTATTGTCATTTTTAATCACTTCCCCAATGCACGTAATGAAACATTAATTGAATCGAAGCACTTTAGGTTTTTTTTAATATCATAAGATAAGCAAACAAGCTGATGGAAAGAGTCAACCATCTCCTATAGACACCAAAGATGTTAATGGTGCGTTGCTATTTTGTGACGAGGTCTCATGCCAGTTGCATAAGATTACCGGCTACCTTACCCTCCAAACCGGAATATAACAGTGACAAGCACCGACGCTGTTGGTTACCGACTCTTGCCTTGTACGCTTTGGCTCTAGTGATGTCATATTACGTGAATTTGGCCCCTAGCTATTCATTTGTATGCTATCTTATTGTATTAATCTATATATTTAAAAATCAATTGCTGTTCGTTAGTCTCGCAAAAACTCGAGAACGACTAAACCGATTTGGCTAATTTTGGTTTTGAATTAATTGTTGAAGTCCAGGTAAGGTTTAAAGTATAGAAAATATGGAAAATAAAAATAGGAGTAGTTAAAAAGGCAGAACAACGTTTGCCGGGTCAGCTACTAATATATAAATTTTATTGTTTTATTGTATGTATTTTGTTTTTGCTTATAATGCTTCTTTTTGAGAACAAAGATGTTATTCTTTAGTCTCCTAGGTTAAAAATAGACTAATTATAATTAATTCTAATCAAGAGTTCAATCATATTAAATTTAAGTTCGTGTTTAAATAGCCTTAATTAAGTGTATTATAGAATGTAATATATCTTGTGAAATAAATGTAACATTTGAGCATATAAATTATAATTAAATGTGAACAGTAACACCTAGTCACACAATTCTCAATTAAGGCACCCGTGTCATTAATTTAATGAATACTTTTAAGTTGCCAAGCCTTCATTATAATGAACTAATTACCCTTTGTAACCTACCACCTACTCGCCCTATTTTTTAATACTTAATCAGGTGGTGTTCGTTATTTTGAAGTGACAGGAAGGTTGATGCAAAAATGAGAAAGGTTTCTCTTGGTTTTATACTGCCCAAAACTAACATACCATTGTGTGTAAAGTAGGTAAAAGTTTGTGGCTTATTATTGAAAAGGAAAACACTCCATGAAATGTATATGAGATATATATTTCAATGTCATCACTTGAATTTATTAGATAGTATGAAAAAACTGACCATATTGTTGTAATCTTAAAACGGGACAGTTCAGATCAACTGATCTGAATTACGCAAGTAATAACATGATAGCTGTGGTGTTTCTAGGATATATCTATGACCATAAGGAGAACCTAAATTGAATATCATTATTAAGTTAGATCTACCAAAAGTTTTGAATAATTTAAAATGATTGGTTTCCTATTGAAAATTTAAAATTTTTGCATGGTTTTTGCGTTCGGCTTATATATGTCTGTACAATTTTATGCTCTTTGTGCCTTCACAGTGTATATTTTTCGGAAAACGGGACATCTTCACGTCCCTGAGATATATATGGGGACACCAGGACAGAGCAATTAAAACTGAGACTGTCCCGCTCAAAACGGGTCGTGTGGTCACCTTAAGTATGAAACGTACCGATGTTCAACAGCGAATGTAGATTTCCCAGTGGACATGGCGCCGCGCGAACCGCGCGGTGAATGCGTACAACGAAATAAATCCATTGATTTATGATTAAAATTCTATTCATACAGAGATAACTGCAATAATTGCATTCGATGCATTTACATGTGAACCGGTAGAATGTTTATAATGTCTATGTATGTCAATGTTGTATTAAATGTCAATTGCATTGATAAGAAAGTTTCGTTTTCTACCGATTTCCAAAAACATACAAGTTCTAAAGGTTTCAAATATTGGAAGCCAATAGTTTAAAATTGCATTGTCTGCGAAATTAATTTTAAATTTTTTTTTTTTTAAATGTGTTATCTACGATATAATTTTTAAATTAAAATGTTTTAAAAAAATGTTTTTCTTTTAGTTTTTGGTTTTTTCGAAAAATTTGTAAAGGATATGGTCGAATGTCTTTTGATGTTTTGAAAAAATATCTTTTATTTTTTTAAGCACCTATCTCGTAAAATGCAATTAGAGGCCTAATTTGTCAATAGCACGTAATAAAATTCTGCAACGTCTTTCACGGAATAATGCTTAAGACTAATTATTATGGTAATTTCTATTGCAATATTGTGTTTAGTGCTGATTAGGTAGATAATGTAGCTAGCTTGTACATCTACCTATATATGGCATTATGTCTTTGCCCCACAGATAAGAAAATATTAACATATTAATGTTGTCAATAGATGATGGTTGTCCATTTTTAGAGGAGTACATTTTGCTATTTTATTCCGCAACAAAACTATGTATTAAAATTGATGAACCATGACTAATTATAGATATCAAATATTTTATTAATGAAGCATTGTTTTTTTGCTAACTTCGTGGCTTGAACCTAAAGCCTTAGTTCAAGATTGGCAGCTATTTTAATTTAGAGAACATGTAAGTATAAAGATGTTATAAGTAAGTGACTACTAAGTAATTGGACTTTTTAACCATAATTTTAGCTTATTAAGATTATTCTCAATATTAACTTTGCCTATGATAAATGTTCAATTTTAAATTACGTCGTGCTCATAATATTAATAAAAATAATTCCGAATATTTTAATTTTCAATTTCGTATGACGTGGTTTAGTCAAATATCTCGTACCTAGTAACCGTTTTGAATTAAAATATTGTATACTACTAAAATGTAATAAATGTATTGAATGATATTTGAATGTGAATTCAAAATTAAATTTTAACGTTTATTAAATTAACTAGTTAACGTGAACTCTTTAAAATTTTTATTCAGAGAAAAAAGAGTTTAGTACTATTGGTATTTTTAAATTTAAATTGGAATAGGCACCGGTTGGCAATAGGCTTGCTATCTATCACATTGCGGGACAAGTATATTCGACTAATGGTTGTACCTCTGCCTAAGTCGTCGGGGATACGGGCGTGAAGATACTTTTAGGCTTCCATCTCACCTGATGGAAAGTCTCAATGAAGACGAAAGTGGTACACGCCCATCCAAAAGAAACCTATTTACTCTACTCTTAAAAGTTCCAGAACTATATTTAAATTCACAAAAACTTAGAAAATGCAGCAGAGTCCGGATCGCAGTCTTCGATGCTCCGTACTTAAAAGGTGAAACGGGACCCTATTACTAAGCCTCCGCCGTCTGTCTGTCCATCTGCCTGTCTGTCACCAGGCTGCATCTCATAAACCATGATAGCTAGAAAGCTGAAATTTTCACAAATTTGGCAATTTGACAATCGACGCGGCTTGGGTTCGATCCCCGACGGGGACAAGCATTTGTATGATGAGCATAAATGTTTGTATTTCCGGATTTGAGTGTTTATTAAGTATATTCCAGTATTTATATATGTATTTCTATTAATTAGTATAATTGACTAACACCCATAACACAAGCAAATAATTTGCTTAATTTGGGATCAGATCAGTAAGTGTAATTTGTCCCGTGAATATTTATTTATTTATTTATTTACTTGGTATTTTTTTGCAAAGACCGATCCGGTATTAAAGTTGTGGCCCCAGCCGTGTGCTATTAACAAGTTAATAAGAGGTAAATCATGCTGGTGGTATGTAGAGCAAACAAATCTAGGTGTCCGAGCTGACATAATTGTACAGTAGTTCTTGATTAAACTTTATGCCATCAGACCTAGAACAGAACTAGTTAATTGCGCGTCTAGACTCACCGTTATACTTCACGTAAAGTCACGCATTGGGCGAATAAATTGTTTCATTCGTTATAAGCAAGCGATGTTTCTAGACACGCCCATATATTTTGCCTAGAAAAGAATATTTTCATGTTTTTTGGGGCTATAGCTACGATTTGTTTCTAAGAAAATCGATGATTGTAAAATATAATAATTAAAACGGCACAAATCTCTCATGATTATAAATTCCTTTATAATTCTGGAAATAGTACATTTTACTCCATGTTGCTACGGAAGATTCCTTTGAAGAATAGACCAACTGCGTTCTGTCAGGTAGGGTAAAAGGCGAATGATTGGCTATACGTGTCAGTACCACCGTAACTACTAGATGGTAGAGTTCCGCAATGTCTCGCCCGGGTTTGTGGTACCACCACCACATCTAATCCTGCCGCAATAGCGTTTATGTTTGTCAATATCGTGTTCTAGTTTAAAGGGTAAGGTAGCCGGTACACCTATGAAGTAGCATTGCAATCCCGCTACACATCTACAGGCGATAGATTCTTTTTTCAACAGGACAACCATCTGTTTGTTTGCTATCTTATGATATAATAAAAAAACCCAAAGTTTTATTATCCATTGGTTTTGTTTTATTGTCCGTCTATTAGTCTAATAGTTGGACAATAAAACAAATGCGTTCTTATGACTATTTTTATGCACGATAGGCTAAATATATGTATGTTTTCATTATACAAAATCATGATATTACATAATTTAAAGTTGATGATTATGAAGCCATTGAGTTGTTAAACGTTGATTAAAAATTTAATCATTTTCTAGACGTCTAGACATCAAAGGCAATTTAGAAACTAAACATTTTATAGCTTCTCTTTGATCGAAATAATAGCACGTAACGTTTTTTTTATTTCTTTACACAAGTTTTTTCTCATCTCGTTATTCGAATTGCCTTCAATTTTGCATTGCAATTCTTTAAAAACATACATATTTTTTATTAGGAAATAAGCGATGACTAATCTGATTAAAGAGGTTACTGATAGACACAAATAGCCTTCTGTATGAAGGGATAGTGATGCCACATCCATACGTTTTTCGGATACCTTCCCTTTTACACGAGAAAATAAGTATTTATGCTATTACTATATATTTTTTCTCAATCTCGTTATACGAATGGCCTTCAATTTTGCGTTGCAATTCTTTAAAATCATACATATTTTTTATTAGGAAATAAGTGATGACTATTATGATTAAAGAGGTTACTAACAATAAAGATGTTAATCGCGCCTAACAATCTGTAAGCACATGCATACGTTCTAGCAATCTGTAAGCATATGCATACGTTCTAGCAATCTGTAAGCATATGCGCCTAGCAATCTGTAAGCACATGCATACGTTCTAGCAATCTGTAAGCATATGCGCCTAGCAATCTGTAAGCACATGCATACGTTTTTCGGATACCTTCCCTTTTACACGGGAAAATAAGTATTGATGCTATTGCTATATATTTTTTCTCAATCTCGTTATTCGAATGGCCTTCAATTTTGCGTTGCAATTCTTTAAAAACACACATTTTTTTATTAGGAAATTAGCGATGACTATTCTGATTAAAGAGGTTACTGATAGACACTAAAGATTTTAATCGTGCCTAGCCATCTGTATGCCACTGCGTACGTTTTTTGATACCTTCTCTTTTACACGGGAAAATATGTATTGATGCTATTGCGGCAGGAATTGATAAAGCGGTGATACAAAACCCGGCTGGGTTATATAGTGCCAAAGGTTTTAACAGGCATTTTTTAACAGGCGTTTTTTAGCAGGCGTTTTGTTAACAGGCGTTTTGTTAACAGGCGTTTTGTTAACAGGCGTTTTTTAACAGGCGTTTTTTAACAGGCGTTTTTTAACAGGCGTTTTGTTAACAGGCGTTTTTTAACAGGCGTTTTTTAGCAGGCGTTTTGTTAACAGGCGTTTTTAACAGGCGTTTTTAACAGGCGTTTTTAACAGGCGTTTTTAACAGGCGTTTTTTAACAGGCGTTTTTTAACAGGCGTTTTTTAACAGGCGTTTTTTAACAGGCGTTTTTTAACAGGCGTTTTTTAACAGGCGTTTTTTAACAGGCGTTTTTTAACAGGCGTTTTTTAACAGGCGTTTTTTAACAGACGTTTTTTAACAGGCGTTTTGTTAACAGGCGTTTTTTAAGAGGCGTTTTTTAACAGGCGTTTTTTAACAGGCGTTTTTTAACAGGCGTTTTTTAACAGGCGTTTTTTAACAGGCGTTTTTTAACAGGCGTTTTTTAACAGACGTTTTTTAACAGGCGTTTTGTTAACAGGCGTTTTTTAAGAGGCGTTTTTTAACAGGCGTTTTTTAACAGGCGTTTTTTAACAGGCGTTTTTTAACAGGCGTTTTTTAACAGGCGTTTTTTAACAGGCGTTTTTTAACAGGCGTTTTTTAACAGACGTTTTTTAACAGGCGTTTTGTTAACAGGCGTTTTTTAACAGGCGTTTTTTAAGAGGCGTTTTTTAACAGGCGTTTTTTAACAGGCGTTTTTAGCAGGCGTTTTGTTAACAGGCGTTTTTAACAGGCGTTTTTAACAGGCGTTTTTAACAGGCGTTTTTAACAGGCGTTTTTTAACAGGCGTTTTTTAACAGGCGTTTTTAACAGGCGTTTTTTAACAGGCGTTTTTTAACAGGCGTTTTTTAACAGGCGTTTTTTAACAGGCGTTTTTACAGGCGTTTTTTAACAGGCGTTTTTTAGCAGGCGTTTTGTTAACAGGCGTTTTGTTAACAGGCGTTTTGTAACAGGCGTTCTTTAACAGGCGTTCTTTAACAGGCGTTCTTTAACAGGCGTTTTTTAACAGGCGTTTTTTAACAGGCGTTTTTTAACAGGCGTTTTTTAACAGGCGTTTTTTAACAGGCGTTTTTTAACAGGCGTTTTTAACAGGCGTTTTTTAACAGGCACACCGTCGAACACGATCGCTCGAGCTTAATAATTAAAAATAAATTTTAATTTAAAAATAATTAATGATTAATGTCCGTTGGGAGCTTCCACGTGTTCTCGTTAAACAGAGATGGATGCTGCTATAGATCCTGATACCAACGAAGATCGCAAACCTGAGATTATTACGTTTTATAATCGTACTAAATGTGCAAGCAGTATAGCGTTCTGCGTAACAGCCGTCGATGGCCACTAACAATATTTTTTGATTTGATGAACATTGTTGAAATTAATGCTTTGGTAATCAACCAAATGGTTGATTACCAAAGCATTAAAGCAAAAACCCGAAAAGATTATTAGGCGTAACTTTTTGCACGAATTGGTTTTAATCCGTCGGGTATCTATCTCGGGAAACTCTTCCCCGACAATTTAAATTCAGGATTGGAGCACTTTTGGGTAGCACAGTTCAAGAATCGCAGGAGGCTCAACATGATTTGACACCAAAGACAGGACGAGTTGGTCGATGTGCACTCTGCTCGAGAGTCCCAAATCGGTCGACAAAAAAATGGTGCAAGACTTGTTACAAATGGATTTGTCCCGATCACCAAGTAGTAGTATGTCCTGATTGCTACGAAAACAGAGAAAATTGTTATTAAGTTTAGGGTTAATTTTAAAAAAAAATACATTGATCTCAGAAGTGCCATTTTTGTTACTATTTTTTAGATATTTACTAAATTGCTAATTGTTCATTATTTTAAATAATATATATAATTTATAATTTTGTAATACTAAGTAAAATAAATAACTATTTCATTCCATTTATTGTTTTAATCAAATTATTATGAATATACAATTTATTAACATTTTAAAATGGCCTAATATAGTAGGCCACGCGTGTACTCAAGTAAAAAAAAAGGGGCGCGTGTACCGTAGTGTTAAAACTCTATCACTTATTCGTGAATGTAGTGTTGTGGTCAAGCAAATCTATAAAAAGTCTACAAGGAAAAATAATAATAAAATATCGATGTAAAATCTTAAATCACGATATTACAATAAAATGATTTATCTTGTAACTCTATAATTTTAGCAATTTTGATGTACGTAAAAATTTACATCGATTTTTTATTATTATTTTTCCTTGTAGATTTGCTTGACCGTTACACTACCATCGCGAATAAGAATACCTGATCAGTAAACTTGAAGCTGTATTATATGAGGAGACAACACTTCTAATACCTACTTGAAACCAAATTTGAAATACTGCTGTCATCTTCTGAGGTCTTACCCTCTTTTTCTAACACAGCTGTATAAAAAGCGATAGGGACACGTCATAGACAGAGATATAAGATAAATATTTGTTTCAATTGATTAATAAGAGTGCTAGCTCTAGCTATAACTAATAGGTACTTCATGGAAGTAAACGTAGTAAAATGTCATTTAGACACAAGGTGACACTTTACAAAACGTGCGTAAGACCCATTCTAACATACGCCTGCGTAGCGTTTGCCCATCTCCCCGTACGGACTTGCATCCAAGTAGTACAAAACAAATTCATACGTATTGTCACGGGTGCACCGTGGTATATGTGCAACGCTGTCTTTCATAAAAATCTTGAATTGCCGAGCTTAGCTAAGCATTTCAAAGATATTTACAAAAGATACTTCGATCGTACCATTTCGCATCCTAATCCACTGGTGGTAGCTGTGGCAGACTACATCGCAGATTTTAATCCCGAGCCACATTATCACCGATCTCGACGACTCGATAACTGTGGCCAACGGTTCACACGAAAACACTACATACGCGACACCATCGCCGCCGGCGGCGACTTGTACTCATGTTTCGCTCATCTGCGAACCGAGCCCAAGGGCAAGGATCAGCCGACGGACAAAACAATGCTACTAACCGGCAAACATCGTTCTGTCATACAAATTACTTGTACTGAATATTTTGATGGGGTGCTTAAGAGGAAGGAGGTATTAACCTCCTCCCCCTCCATTAATGGAGATAAAAATTTGAGGATACTCTGCTGACAGCCTCAGCTAGTGTCGGAATCATTTGGTTTCGCGATCATTTGGAAGGCAAGGCTAAACTAGCCTCCAAAAAGCTCGGTGTATTCAGCAGAGCGAAACAGTACTTTTTGCCGGTCCATCGCCTTCAACTGTATAAGGCACAGATTCGGCCTCACGTGTACTGTTCACATCTCTGGGCCGGAGCTCCCCAGTACCAGCTCCTTCCTCTTGATCGCATTCAGCGAAGAGCGGTTCGAATTGTTGACGACCGGGCTATTTCGAAACAGCTTGACTCTTTGGCATTGCACAGAGATGTAGATTCTCTCTGCGTCTTTTATCGTATTTATCATGGAGAGTGTTCCGACGAGCTGTTCGGATTAAGTTCTGCCGCCGAATTCCACCATCGGACATCGCGTAAAAAGTTCCATCCTCACCATCTCAGTGTTTGGAAATCCACAACTGTGCGATTCTCCCGACACGTTTTACCTTGCACTACTCTGTTGTGGAACCAATAACCGGCAGGAGTATTTCCGATCGGATACGACATAGGGACCTTCAAGAAAGGAACTTACTCATTCTTAAAAGGCCGGCAACGCAACTGCAAGACCTCTGGTGTTGCGGATGTCCATGGGCGGCGGTGATCACTTACCATCAGGTGCACCTCTTGCTCGTTTGCCCCCTCTTCTATAAAAATGCATTTAGTAAAAAACGGTTATTTTAATATTACAGGCACTCCAATTTTATTTATTTGTACAGAAGATAAGATGTATCATAATATTATATTATGTATACCAAATTTCGTGATGATCAGTCAAATATTTTTTGTGTTTAACGATTCCATATATAAAAATTTCCAATTTATATATTGGATAATCAAGCTAAACTTTCTAATAGCTATAATTCATTTATTTTCGCATCCATAAAACTTATTGTAGCATTCACGAGTGTAATAAAAGTTAATGCGAAAAACAATATAAAAAATATTACAATCTTGTGTATATATTTAATGACTTGAAAAAATGTTTTGTTGAAACTATCTAAATTCTTAATTGTTGTTTATGCATATTATAACGATTAAGTATTAGCTGATAACCGCGGCTTTGCACGCTTTATATTAGATCCGATATATATATATATATATATATATATATATATATATATATATATATATATATATATATATATATATATATATATATATAGTATTATATCATAATATAGCAAAGAAGCAGATGGATCTCCTGATGGAAAGAGTCAGCCATCGCCTATAGACACCAAAGGCGGTGGTACCAGACCCGGGCGAGACAATGCAGAACGGCAGAACTCTACCACCTATATGTTTTTTAAAAGTAAAAGATAATAAAATAAAAGTAAGGTAAAGATTGTAACTTCAATATAATGCTTTTTCAGCCGACTTCCAAATATGAGGAGGTTATTATTTCAAGTGTACATTTTTCTTCTACTTCACTATTTCCGAACTCAGTCATTTATGAACCGATTTTGAAAATTATTTTTTTTCTTTGGGAGGATAAATTTCCCGTGTGGTCGCATTTTAGTTTAGTGAAGATCTGATGAAGGTTGAAGAGACGCAGGAAACATGAAGTCGGTTGCTGTTTAACTGCGTTTAAAAAAATTGTATCATAACATAGGAAATAAGCTGATAGTTTTCCACAAGGAAATAGGTGGGAATCGTTTTTAAACACAAAACATTTTAATGGTGCATTTACACCCGTGTGGCTATGTACTATATTATGTATTTACCAGTCATCTTGCCCTCCAAACTGTTTATTTATTTATTTCTTACACACCTATCATTGCAGAATATTTTCCAATTCGACAGAGCTGCATTCAAGAATGGATATACATACTAGATTACAACATATTACAGTACCCGGCGATAAATATTGCACATCGACCTTTGGAAAGAGACAATCGGCTAATTTCGGCTTCGTAGAGCGTTATCTCTGTCGCACAAAATACAAACAGTCCGGTACCTATTAGGAGCTGTTAAAACAAGTATGATTTGCTTCTTTTGATATTTTTATTCTTTGTATAAAATACACTAATTTTTCTATAAGTGATGGCTTTAGGTTGGGGTAAAATAAAATAAAAAAACATTTTTACATTATGTTTACGTATTTAATTATTTTGGAACATTACAGCTTTAGTGTACATAATAAACACCATTATACCTATTGCTAAAATGAGACATTGCAATAAAAATAATAATAATTCTAATTCTCAATTACTTCCATTTCACTATCTGTGCTCTCAAAGAGGTCAATATCACTGTCACTATCAGCCGTATTTATTACTAATCTATCAGTGTAATTGTCTAAACTGTGTTGAATGCTTCTATATTCATTCTCACATTTGATTGCATGATCGCAAACCTTTTTCCACTCTTCAGCGCCGATTATGTTTACTTTTTCAGTCAATAATGTTTTTACTGTAGTTAAGTTCATACCCACATTTCTAGAGGCTACATAGCCTTTCAGTTGAGACCATATATTTTCAATTTGATTAAAATCCGGATGATAGGGTGGCAATCGCAACACAGTGTGCCCATGTTCGGCAAGTATTTGTCCACAGAAAACTCTGTATACCTCTCCTTGTGCTGACATATAATAGCGTAAATCTGGGTTTTTGTTAATTTTGGATCAACTGGAATTTCATGTCTGTTTAACCAGTTGATCATTTCCCGTTTAATGGTGTTTGAGTTGGGGGGTCTCTCAACATACTTGTTGTGATAGGGTGCGTTGTCGATAACTAGAACAGAATCACTGGGTATATTTGGGATTAATTGGTTAACCAGCCATTTCTCATAGTTATCGTTATTCATTTCATTGTGATAGTCACCTGTAGTGTCCGTGGATTTATACGTTAAAAAAGCACCGGGTACAAAGCCTTTTTCATTTCCCGCATGAACTATTATCAAACGTTGACCTTTTGAAATTGGCTTTTTTACTCCTTTTTTCTTATCGTCACTCCAAGATTTCCCTTTAGTGTGGGATGCATGTATATATGACTCATCCATGTAGACGATATTTTTTCCTGTTTCGCGAAATTTGCGTATTTTATCAAGGTATTCCATTCGTTTGAGACTAACGTCGTGCTTTTCCATTAGAATTTTTCGATTATCTTCCATTTTAGTGAACTGAAATCCCATGTCATGAAGTATTTTTCTCAACGTTTTTTCAGACCCATTGTAATTAATAGCTTCAGATAACTTAGCTTTTAATGATTTTATTGTTGGCAGTTCATTAAATCGTAAGTGAAAATCATACACCATTCTTCGAACAACATCGTAATCAAAATCGTCCATATCCAAACGAAATTGCTTTTTTGGTCTCCCTTTTTTTGGAGTGCTGAACTTAATTTCAGTCGAATGTGTTTCAGTATTGACTTCGTTTAATATATTGTTCAAAGTTCTTCTTGAAATTCCAGTGGCATTTGCAACTCGCTCTTGAATCTTCTTAAAATAACAACTTACATTTTCATCTACTTTTTTTTTAAATCTATCAGCTTCGCTTACAAAGTATTTATAAACATTGTAGATAATTTCACGTGACTGACCTCGTAAAGGTTTCCCTCTTTTTCCGAAAGATGCCATATTACAACTTTAAATTATTTAAATTTGTGGGTGTTATCAACTCTAAATATATATTTTTTTCGGGACGCGACTGCACTCTATCGTACTTGAACAACGACTGACTAAACGTCACATAGGTAGTGTGGGACAGAGATAACGCTTTACGAAGCCGAAATTATCCGATTGTCTCTTTCCAAAGTTCGATGTGCAATATTTATCGCCGGGTACTGTAATAAAAAACTTACAATAAGAATCACACTTCTTAAATAACTGAAAATATATAAAATAATTTTTGCTAATTCACTCACATGACAACAATGATATAAAAAACCAAAGATGCACAGTCCCGAAAAAACTGACACTCAAAAAAATGTGTCGCTAATTTCATTTAAGTAGTTTAGATATGAGAAAGAAAGAAAGAAAGAAAGAAAATATTTATTTGCAAGAATATGGGTGTTACACGTTGTTAAAAATAAATTAAGTTACCAACATATTCTACCATTATATGGTGTGCAAATATTTAAAAAAATTATCATTATAAAATATTAAGAGAAAACATATGTCTGCATATCCAACCTTAAGCACAAGATTTATAGTTGTTTTTACAAAGCAATATACAAAAATAAATAAAATTGAGACTGTCACGACCGACGTTATTCTATTTGAAATGAACTCACAATTTAAAAATGTGCGCTCATTTTCTAAGGAAGTTTTTGAGACACTGATTGTGCATCTTGGTTTTTTTATATCATTGCATGACAAGTAAATATGTCAATTCTTTCATTTACCTTATTAACATTACAAATAGCTTAGGTCAGGGGAGTTTTTGTCCAGTCCTTGCCTTTGGTACAGCTAGCAGTGGGGGACTCCGTCGTCTCCAAACGTAACGAGATCGAAATGTATTGACTAAAACATAATAGTGACAAGAACTGATGATATTGCTTTCCCCTCGTTACGGTACAAGCTGCTTTGAAAAATATATCAACTGCCGTTCTACGAGGCAAGTCGTAAAAGTCGACTAATTGGCTATACGTGTATCTACCGTTGTGACTACTAGGTGGCAGAGTTCCGCAACATCTCACCTGAGTATATGGTACCACCGCCTTACCAATACCTGCTGCAATAGCGTAAATGCCTTTCAATGTCATGTTCCAGTTTGAAGGGTAGGGTAGCTGGTAGACTTATGCATGTGGCATTGCCATCCCACCACACGGATAGCAACGTACCATGAACATCTTTGATGTCTATAAACGATTGTTTCTCTTACCATTAAAAGACGCATCTGCTTGTTTGCTATCCAATTTATAATAAAAATATTTGTAATTCTCTTTTGATTGTCTCTTTTCATCAGAAGAACAATCTTTTTATTTGCTATTCTTTAACTATGGCGATTCACCATATTTGTGTTTCGATAAAAATGTGAAAATAATATAAATTAGTGTTTGTCCCTTCATTATCGCTTACATATAAGCGTACAAAGGATTAAAATATTTAGTTAGTTATGGAACACGCAATAGTTGATTCAGGTGACATGAAAGACATACAATCTGTTATTTATGGGTGTGGGCTCGATTCTCGTCACGTACTATTGATATGATGTCATGATTGGGCCATCCCTATGGGTTTATTTTTTAATCACAGTTATCTGACCTAATATAATTAGGCATACATGTATAATTTGTATATGATTGCCTATTTTTTAGTAGTACTAATTGTAATTGACGTAAAAACTATAAATCTCATCATTTTTGTTTGATATTTTAGATTTTAAAGTAACTATTTCCAGTATCAATCGTTCTGTGATCAAAATTCGGCTATAAATCAAACAATTCAGTTTTTTTTTTAAATTTAAGAACAATAAAATGAAAAATAGTATACATGAGAGTATATAATCATTATCATAATTACTTTTATTCATAATTATAATATATATATATATATATATATATATATATATATATATATATATATATATATATATATATATATATATATATATATATATATATATATATATATATATATATATATATATATATATATATATATATATATATATATATATATATATATATATATATATATATATATATATATATATTAAAATTTAAATAGTAGTGATTTAATTTGTAACCGTGCACTTTTAGTTGGTATCACTAACGCGGTAAGAAGTGTAAGTGAACGAAGAGAATCACCATGTAGCAATGCTTGTCTGATGTGCTCAAGTTTGAAGGGTAAATGCCATTAAATTTATGCGTTACCATCTTGCTACGTGGATAGTTAAGTATCATTATTGAATTATTAAATGTTATGTCTTAAAAGTCTGTACTTTTACAAAAAAAAAGTTTTTTATGCCATAACATAGCAAACAAGCAGATGGCTCTCCTGATGAAAAGAAAAACCATTGCCTATATACAACAAAGATGGTTAATGGTGAATTGCTATCCGTGTCACGTGTGGCGAGATGACGCTGCCACATGCTAAGTCTACAGGCTACGCTACCCTCCAAACCGGAACACGACAATAACAAACATTGACGCTATTGCGACCGGAAGTAGCTTACTACTTCCGGTCCGGCTGTGGCAGCAAATACCCGAGCGAGACGTTGTGGGAACTCTATCACCTAGTAGTCACAATGGCTGTGATACGTATAACCAATTGGTCGCCCCTTACAACCTGCGTAGCAGAACGGCAGTTGGTCTGTTCTTCAAAGAAGCCCGGACCAACAAGAGAAACATGCAATGATTAATTCTTTCGGTCAAACTTTGTTAGCCAGTTTTTTATATCATAAGATAGCAAACAAGCAGATGGGTATCCTGATTGAAAGAGTCAACCATCGTATATAGACACCAAATACGTTAATGGTGCGTTGCTAACTTCTGGATATCTAATGCCACATGCATAAGTTTACCGGCTACCTTACTCTCCAATCCGGAAAAAAACAGTGAAAAACGCTGATGTGATTGCGGCAGGAATAGGTAAGGCGGTGGTACTAGACCCGGTCGAGACAATGCAGACCTCTACCACTTAGTAGCCACGATGGTAGTGATTCGCATAGCCAATTGGTCGCTTCTTACGACCTGCCTGGCAGAACAGCAGTTGATCTATTCTTCAAAGGAGCCCGGGACTAACACGGAGGACCTACTTCACGGGAGGAGTTTACTTAGATACATTCTACAAGTACAATTTGTCAATTATATATATTCCTTTGAAATTTTGTAATAAATCTTTATCTCGAGATAACACACTGACATCAATTGTAAGTACCAAAAAATATTTCTTTCCTAGAGGGCGACCTAAAATAATTCGTTTCTACAACTCAATTTCAAACAGTTATTTCCATATCAAACCAATATGTTCAAATTAATTATGTCAATGAATCGAGCGCGTAATTACTGTGCCACGAAACCACAACCCTACATCGAAACCATTGACCGTATAACGACCTAATACACGCCTGGGTACCTCAGACCAGATATAACCCCAATTTTACTACATCAACGATTGAGATAAATTACTGTAATTATTTTTATGGGTATTTATACAAAGGGCCGATCTTATCTTCTGAGCAAACAAATTATTAATTTGCTCAATACCGACTACTGGGGTTTTAACGACCCGCAAATTTACATTACATGGTCGTAAATTATAGGTGGCAGGGTATCGTTAAAATGCAATAATTTAATTAAAACACTTGAATTAATTTGAATAAATTTTATGTCGCTTTTTCATGAAAGATAATTGGTTTTAGTTATGGAGTGGGATTACTGAATAGGAGGGGACATGGAAACTTAAGCTGTAAATTATTGTGTTAAATTTACGCCGTGTTGATCCCGGCCTCCTTTGAAGAATAGGCCAACTGCTGTTCTTCCAGGCAGGTCGTAAAAGGCGACCGATTGGCTATTGAGTCACTATCATCGTGGCTACTAGGTGGTAGAGTTCTGCATTGTCTCGCCTGGGTCTGGTACCACCGCCTTACATATTCCTGCCGCAATAGCGTCAGTGCTTGTCGCTGTCGTGTTCCGGTTCGGAGGGTAAGGTAGCCGGTAAATTTATGCATGTGGCACTAGACCTCGCCACAATATAGCAATGCACCATTAACATCTTTGGTGTCTATAGGCGATGGTGGACTCTTTCCATCAGGAGACCCATCTGCTTGTTTGCTATCTTATGATATAAAAAAAAACTGTATTTTACCCATGTACTGTTTCAAAATTCACTAATATATACAATCAAATAAAATTGGAGTGTCTGTTTATAATATTAAAATACCCGCTTTTTACTAATTTACACGGTACATACACCAATATAACTTTTTAAAATTTTTGTTTGTCTGTCGGTCTGTCTGTCTGTCTGTCTGTTTGTTTTAGTAAATACGTTGTGTTCGGAATTGTTAATAAAATTTAAAACAATAATTATGACAGAGTTTCACCAAGTGTCGATGATGGACGCTACCAGTACGCTTCACTGGGCCGGCAGTACTTTAGCGGTAGCCAGCACTACCGTCAGCTACCGACCGCTACAAAAAGTATAAATTATATTAAGCTGTAAAAGTACCTACCATTTGGACACAAAGTGATTATTAATTAGTGATTATAACTTACTGATTATAACATTAATATTTTCTGGTATTAATGTATCTTATATTTCAGTGTTTCTCGTATTAAATTATTTAAAGTGCCAAGATTTTCTATTTTGGTTGTCGAGTTGTAGAGTTCTGCATTGTCTGGTTCACCGCCCGGGTCTGGTACCACCACCATACCTATTCCTGATAAATGAATCGTTGCTATACGTGTGGCGGGATGGTATTACCTTCTGAATATGTAT
This sequence comes from Apodemia mormo, assembly GCA_036924255.1. Taxonomy (NCBI): domain Eukaryota; kingdom Metazoa; phylum Arthropoda; class Insecta; order Lepidoptera; family Riodinidae; genus Apodemia; species Apodemia mormo. The sequence continues at coordinate 17,379,180 of JAUPFN010000019.1, read as the reverse complement.
ACCGGCTACTCTACAATCGAAATCGGAATACGACAATGACAAGCATTGACGCAATTACGACAGGAATTAGTCAGGGCAGCGAAACGTTGCGAATCTAGACCACTTGGTATCCTGCCTGGCAGAATAGCAGATAGTTTATTTTTCAAAGTGTCCCCGGACCAACAAAATCTATATTAATATTATCAATGTGAAAGTTTTATTGTTTGGATATTTGCAACTCATCACGTAAAAACGACTGAACCGATTTGGGTGAAATTTGGCACAGATGTAAGTGATGACCTGGAATAGAATGTGGAATACGTTTTAACTCCGAAAAATAATTTGTTCCCTTCAAACAATTCAAATTTTTCACAACAATATTTTATAATTTAGCGGGCTGCAGTGTGTAGCTAGCAAATAATAATAATATCTACTATTAATTGCATGTCGAGCCCTCATCATTTATAGGCCAGACCAATACGGGGAATCTGCTTATGTACTATCCTATGAATTTCCCTCGTGTTGGTCCAGAATCCTTTGAAGAATAAACCAATTTTTGTTCTGCCAGGCAGTTCGTAAAAGGCTAACGATTGGCTAAACGTATCAAGTTCCGCCCGGGTATTTGGTACCACCGCCTTACCTATTCCTGCTTGTCTTTGTCGGATTGCGGTTTGGAGGGTAAGGTAACCGCTATACTTATGCATATAGAACTAACATCCCGCCACACGGATAGCAATGCACCATTAACATCTCAGCTGTCTATAGGCGATGTTTTCTTACCATCAGGAGAGCCATCTGTTTATTTGCTATCTAATGATATAAAAATAAAAAATGAAATAAAAATTAGCTCGGCGAACCACAACGCCAGTACACAGTACCTACATCCATTAGACATGTATCAAACAGATAAACACTATTAAACAATTGCACTAGAAATAGATCCGCGTGTGTGGTTTATAACTGCTAAACGCCCTGAGCCAGTACATTTACCTTTGAACTACATTCCTCGAACTTGAACCTGTCCTTATTTTACACTTAGTGCTATTATTTTTATTAACTCTATCATTATCATGATTATTACCGTAATTAACATTCTTTTGTTTCCTTATGTATGTACACAGTGTTGGTAGTCTTTTATTATCAAGGAAACTTTTGCCTATCACTACATAGTATAAAACAAAGTCGCTTTCTCTGTCTGTCCCTATATCTCTACGTGTCCTTAAATCTTTAAAAGTAAGCAACGAATTTTGATGCGGTTTTTTTATAGATAGATTGATGCTTGAGGAAGATCTTAGTACATAAACCTTCCCGATATTGTAATGTGTACGTAAATTTTGTTGCCGGGATACAAAATTTACGTACACGTTACAGGTCGCTAGTCTATAAATATTAGCGATTACCTTCTGGTCTGAATTCAACCAAAGACTAAGTTCTTCCTACTTATAAACTAACCTAAAATGCATTAGAAATACACTAAATTAATAAAAAAACTTGAGAGGTGTCAAGGGACACCCGGATGGAACGAATTTCACACCACTTTTTCAATGCGAAATAGAAAGACGAAACGAAAATCGCTGGCTTGCTTTCTATGAGAGAGAGAGAGAGAGAGAGAGAAACACGCGCGCGCCGCCCGGCTTACAACTATAGCAAAAAATGTAGTTACAACTTTTGGTCTTAATTTTTTCCGTCTAGCCCCCTTTCGTAACGCGCGATGAGGAACTTCGTTCCAACAAATATTACAAACGTAGGGGCCATCCATAAATTACGTCACCCGTTAAGGGGAGGGAGGGGTCGACGAAGTGTAACATAGTGTGACAAGGTAGGTAGGGACCCCTCCCTAAATTGAGACGTCACATTTTTTCAAAATTTAATATTTTATATCTTAGTATTAACAACACATTAGTGTTGTAAAAACCTACCTGAACAAATAAAAACCTAATCGAATGAGATCATTGATATAATGTAAAATTGTAAAATATGTTACATCACACTAGGTAGGGGGGGGGGGTCTTAAAAATGTGACCAGCTGTGTCAAGGACGGGGGAGGGGCCAAAAAATCATGAAATTCGTGTGACGTAATTTATGGATGGGCCCCTTATAATCATGCGACATAGATAATAGTATATACTACACATGTATACTATTTTCTTTACGGCGAAAGTTAGTTGTCAAACTTATTGTTTATTGTATGGTCGTATTTCGGCCACAGGCGATCGCTAGTACTATGAATTTGACTTTCTTTACTAGCGTGACAGTCACGTGAACCCGTGTTTACACCCTACCAATAATCGCTAAATGCGCCAAAAATTTTCAATTCAAAAATATTTTGGCTTAAATGACACCCTCCATGTATGCATATTATGATTTTCTCTCTTCCCTTCTTTTATTATTTAAGACAAAATATTGTTGTGTGAAGTCAAAAAATATGTTACGGGGAAGCACAAATTCAATATCACTAAGTACTATAATGAGTCATCGCTGAGTTCGGATTGCATCCAGTATTCAGTATGGCTCCTAACAAGACTAATCTAAAGGAAATATTTACATGACGCATTTGCTTTCATGTCTTCCGACAAGAAAGTGAAACCTCAAAATAAACATTCCTCGATTATAAATTACTTCATTTCAAACGTAAGGATGGCTGCCGGCTGTGTTTCGTCAAACAAGTTGTAATGGCTAATTAACAATGAATTTTTAATCGAAGTAGTGAAGTGCAAATATCGTGCAATTTGTCCGAGTAAGGAAAATTCGTTTAGCTTGCCAAAAGGGATGCGCGTGTTTTGATAAATATTTTAAAAACTGATGTAATCCTCCGATTCGTAAATTGGTAATCTCCCTACCTGCAAGGCAGTTTGTATTTGGCGAATAATTCGGTGACTCACAGCCACCATAGTTGCTAATTTGTAGAAATCTGTAATAGCTTCTCCGTTTATTTTTAATCAATGTAAAAAAGTAATTGTATTGATATAATATGTGATTCGTTGTATAGTAAAGAAATTTCGTTAAGTTTATCAAAAGGGATGTGTATTTTATTTTGATGTTTATTTAAAAAAACGTAGTGCCCCGTTTTGTTTATATAGATTATCATCCTACCCGCAAAGCCGTTTGTAAGATGCGAATAATTGGCTAACAGTATCACTGATGGCAGTTGCTAATAGGTAGAAATCTACATCGTCTCCGTTTGTTTTTAATTAATTAATTTATTTTTATTTATTTATATTTATAATAAAGAATTTGATTTAGATAAGAGCGTTTAACACACATCAGCGTAATCAATTATCGGCAGTATCAATGCCTTAATTAATATATTTTTGTAGAAATAGGCAAAAAGTTCTTGAGTCTATATAGAGTTCTCAATGCGTGGTTAACTTTCTGACACACTGCCGTAACGTGTGGGGCCCACGTCAGTGCACTATTTACAATTAAGCCCAGGTCCTTGACTTACGAGCTGGAAGGTATAGGTGTGTTATTAAAAATTATAGGTGATAATACATTAAGATCAACTTACGCGATCCGGCGAGCGCTATGTATTAAAATAGCTAGACGTTTGGACGTATTGACGGAAATTTTGCGACCAAGTAAAAATATGCTGTAAGTCCTCATTTATTCTATTTACCGCATCAGTAAGATCAGATATCCTAGCATAAGCGTACAGTTGCAAGTCGTCTGCATACAGGTGGTAAAGGCAATTCAAAGAAATTGTGCTGCATTAATAAATATTGAAAATAAAAAAGGAGAGAGTATATCGACACGTCTCAAGAACAAAATCGTATCTACAAAACCACCAAATTACAATATATTTGTTTGTGGGAGTACATTGTATATAAGATGATGTTGACTTGAGCATTTAAAAAACAAAAGATCCATAACTATAAAAAATATATTATCTTTTGGCTTTATGCGTGTTTATTGCGAATTTTATTATAAACCAATTTCGTCTGATCTTTCCGTACAATTTTGTTCTTGGGACGTGTCGATATGAGATACACCAGCAGACAAATCGCACCAGTCGGAAAGAATGTAATCAATGTATCTAATATTTTTAATCGATATAATGACGTGCAAATACTTTCTTATAACTTAAAATAAGAAAGGTCACCAAAAAGGATAACGTGTTGTGATGTATATTTTTAAAAACGTGATGTAATCGCCTATTTTGTAAATGGGTTATATCTCTACCAGCCAGCTCGTTTGTAAAGGGCGACTATCCAAGCGTGTCACTGACACCTTAGCTTTATGTTTGTAGAAATCTGCAATCTCTTACTCTCAGCCCTTTGTAGTACTCAACTTTTTTATATCATAAGACAGCAAACAAGTAGATAGGTCTCCTGATTGAAAGAGACAACCATTGCCTATAGACATCAAAGATGTTAATGGTGTGTTGCTGTCTTGTGGCGAGGTTTAATGCCTAATAATAAATAAATTTACCGACAATCTTACCTTTCAAATCGGAACATGACAGCGACAATAACTTACGCTATTGCAGTAGAAATAGGTAAAGCGGTGGAAGCAGTCCCGGGCTAGGCAACGCAGGAGACTACTACCCAGTTAAACCACCTCATTTCATTTAGTCATAATAGCATCCGTGCTTGCTACTATCCTCATTTGGAAAGAACGATTGACAGTATACTTATCCGTTTGAGGTAACATCTCTGGCCTATGGATAAGTACGCATCCTGTATATCATGTACGCATACCTTTATACCTGTAACCTTGATGTCTAAAGACTAAGGAAAAGAGAAAATCCTTTGTCATTATGCCATCTGCTTTTGCCTTTTTGTAATGCTTTATTATAAAAATTCTTTGCTGTTTTGGAACACGGTTACGTTTAAAAAGCTAATTATGGAAACTTTGCGTCGAAATAAGAAATTGTAAACCTGACCTAGAAAGTTTTTTAATCAACACGGTCTAGAACTTCAAGATGGGTCACTTAAAAAATCTTATTTGATGTGAAATGTTTTAAATATAACCTCATTTTAGATGTTCTTCTATTTTAAAAACCCTCTTCCCTAACTTCAGCAAAATATTCTCACAAAATGGGATGGTAAAAACAACCAGACGAAATTCTGTGTGAGTTGATTTTATTCGTAAGATATTAATCTATATTAAATATTAGTTGAAACTAGTTTATAATGCAATTATACTTTCACTATAAGTAAGTAAGATAGCAAAGAAGAATGTGGGTCTCATAATGGAATGAGTCAACCATCGAACAAAGATGTTAATAGTGCGTTGCTATTTGTGGCGAGGTGTAAAGCCACGTGTATAAGTTTACCGGCTATCTTAAACTCTAAACCGGAACACGACAGTGACAAGCACTAACGCTTACTCGGGCGAGACAATGCAGAACTCTACCAACTATTAGCCAGGATGCTAATGACTCGCATAGCCAAGCGGTCGCTATTTATGACCTGCCTGGCAGAACGTTTACTAAAGGACCTTCAAGAAAAGCGCCTACTCATTCTTAAATGGCCGGCAATGCAATAAGGAGGCCTCTGGTATTTCGGAAGTTCATAGGAGGCGATAATCACTTACCATCAGACACACTTCCTGTCCTTTTGTCCCCTTTTCAAACTGACAAACTGGTGAATTGTGGCGAACAAGGACCGACTTTGGGCATTTTAGTCGTTCTGTTTACCCTAAAAGAAACTGGCATAAGGATATATTCTTATGTACCAGGCAAAATATCATTATCACATCCGAATTGGACGCAATTAAACGAAAAGGATCCAATCCACAATATGGCCAAAAATGAGTTGAGTTTACCAAACTGATGCTAAATATCAATAGATACTATTGGCCAGTAAAAAGAATCCAAGCAAATATAGCTCTCTATTACTTTATTTAACGGTAGAACTAGTCCCCATGTATAGCATGTTATGAAATAAACAAATTGAATAATCCAACTTTCCTGGTTGACAACCAATATTACAAATTGATTAAGTAAAATGTATCAAGGGGTGTTGAGGTATTACTATTAGTAATATATGTATTTCAATGCCAAGGAGTCTGAATTCTTTTGCCTAATTAAAATTAGTTCATCATTGATACTGACACTTTAATAAAAACACTAAAACTAATCTAAAATCTATCATAGTTCAAACGTCAATATCTCTAAAGTGATTTTGTGTGGATTGGATCCTTTTCGTATCATTACGTCCAATTATAATGGGTCCGATACTACTAACAGAATATTCAAATCTATATAAATTCTTGTTATAAAAAGTATACGACATTTTTTGAGGTAAACTCTTCATAATTGACAATAAACTTGAAATAAGACATAAAAATTAGGTACTAAACACATATTAATGTTGAGGTATTGATTGGACTATTATTAAAGAATTTATACGTAATAAATATATTTAATTTTCTATGAATAGCTTTTGATATGATAGTAGGTATAACATCTTAATATCACCGATATGATATACGTATGTTGATTACAAGCGTTAAATTGATTTATTACGAGCGTTAAATTTATCAATTTAAAATTTTAACTACCAATAAATTTTCTCCTTAAAGAAATAAATATTTGATTTAATCTAAGTAATGTTTAGATAGGATCAAATATTCAACATCTAGACTGTCTTTGTCTTTTAAATAATAAAATTAACAATAGAATTGTAAAAATAATTGTATTTTTTAACCGTTTACAATACGGTCGAACGGTCAAACACAACGTTAAATGAGTTTTAACGGGTTCAAAATCAGATTTAGTATTTAAATAATAGTATTCAGAATGACATATGAACTAAAATACTACTATATTTTAGTTTATATTGTGTTTTTCTCAATAAAGTAATTTCCTACGTGTTTGTCCCGTTCAAGAATAGACTATTTGCTATCCTGCCAGGAATTTCGTAAGAGGCGAACAATTGACTATAATAATAATACTTTTTATTTCAGATAATTAAAACATCTATAGTTGTTAGTAAAGCTTACCTACTACTTGTTAGTTTAGATAAGATTAAATTATTATTAAATTAACTATATGCATTTTTTCTGATCACCATCTGAATAAAATTCTTCCAAAGTAGAGAGGTGTGATATCTATCAGCAACTGTTTTCAGTATGCTGTTGCGACTGCCTCGTATTCTATGCATCAGGGAAGTGTTCTTTTTGCGGATAATGGCATGAAAGCCGTCCGTTCTATGACTATGCGAGTCAATACCATCGTGGCTGCTTCATTGTCTTCTGTCTAATACTGCGTGGTAGAGTTCTGCATCATCTCGACCGGATCTGGTATCAACGCCTTACTTATTCCTGCCGCAATAGTGTCAGTGCTTTTCACTATCGTGTTACGATTTTGAGGGTAAGGTAGCCTGTAAAAATATGTATGTGGCGTTAAGACTCCGCTACAAGGATAGCAACGCACTATTAATTAAAATAAAGGGGATATTTGTCTCTTTCCATTTCAAAAAAACACGTTTATTGTATGGGGACCCCCTTAATATTTTTTTTAGTATTTGTTGTTACAGCGGCAACGAAAATATATAATTTGTAAAAATTTCATCTTTCTAGTTATCACGGTTTATGAGATACAGCCTGGTGACAGAGGCTTAGTAAAAGAGTTCCATTTTACTTTTTAGGTACGGAACCATAGAAAACCTGTAATTTCGATGAGTAGTATTGCATATAATTCAAACGCAGATTGCAACAGCCGACTTTCCAGTTCCTGTATCTCTGTAAACCCGCATCTGATCTTCTCCAAATTGACACGAGAAGTAAACCCTCTCTATCAAAACAAAGAATTCTCAAACTCCGTTGATAAACGACCGAGTTCTGAGTTATCTGACTGTAAAAGTAAGTAATGTTTTTGGGTTACGTAGGCAAAGTCGTGGTCAACTATTGATATAAAAAACCCAAGATCTACAGTCCCGAAATAAACTGACACTCAAAACTGTCCCTAATTTCACACCAGTAGTTATAGATATGGTAAAAATATATGTTTTTGCATATCCAATCTTAAGCGCACACGTATAGTTGTTTTTACAAAGCAATTTACGAAAAGTAATAAAATTGGCAGGATCGCAACCGACGCGATTCTATTTGAAATGAGCGCACAATTTAAAATATTGCGCTCATTTTGGAGGACGTTTTTGAGACACTGATAGTGTATCTTGTGTTTTTTATATCAATGTGGTCAACAGCTAGTACATAGTAGTAGCATACTAGGTGATTAGGGAATTGATTTGGATTGTTACAGTTCTAAAATAAAAGGAATTCAAATGAAAATCTACCCTAGATATTATCTGTAAAATACGTAAATCAAAAACTTTGTACTAATATTCTTCTGTCAGATCTTTTTCTGTCACAAACAGAGGAGGTTTCATTGTACCTATCAATAGCCCGGTACACAAATACTGGACTAATAGCAAGCGTATAGAGAGTTTTAAAAATTGTATTTAGCTATTACTTTGTGTAATGCAATTACAGCGATTCGGTTCTCTTTAACACCCCACTCCATTTTAATGGAGTGGGGTGTTAATAATCCATGTATTGGCACGAAAATGATAAAACACAATGAACAATTATATAAAAACAACAGATTCCAAATTCAAATGTAATATTTTGTTTATTTTAATTGTATACGTTCAAACGGAATCTTAAAGTTATGGTCAAAAATCGATTTTAACGACTTTTTATATTTAGATAGTCTTTTTCTCTTAAAATTGATCTAGGTAAGTGTTATCTCCATAATAATCCAATGTCACATGAAAAACATTATCCGAAGAAGCTCGATCGCCCCACCAGTGAAACTTAACACGCTGAACAGACACATTGAATGCCAACAAGTGTCAACATAATTTTGAAACCACTCAGAGCTGAATATACAATTGCAAATCCGTTTTCATCACATAAATCGCTAAAATCAAATCAGGTCTGTCTTTCATTTATGTTCATTTTAAGCCCATGATCTCATTCCAATCCAGAAGCTGTGATTTATCGACAGATTACTCTGTCGGTGTGACGCAAGCGTCCAACGGTCCGTGACTGCTGACACTCCTCGATGCCTAATGCTCTATATACCATGATGTCTCCTTGAAGAATCACATCTGGATTTTTTTGGATTTTTAAAGGTTTTTATATAAACTAGGAAAAATATCTTAGATATTTTAATTAAGGAAATAAAAAATCATTTCGCTCAGATCTCCGACATGGTAAGCAGAGGTGCAACTAATGCACCCACGATTATCTAAAAGTATTAAATCCCATATTGTGACATTTTCCAAGCCTATCAACAAATCAACATATAATATGTTTCTGTACAAATTACACAAATCAATCAAACTCCAAAGTAAGCAAATTATTTGCTTGTGTTATGGGTGCTAGTTAATCATACTAATACATAGAAATACACATTTATATACTATTTATATAAACACTCAAATCCAGTAATACAAACATCTATGCTCATCATACAAAATATGTTTGTCCCTATCGGGAATCGATCCCATGCCCCATTAATTCATAGTTAGTTTTGCTAACCATTCGGCCAACTTGTAGTTTTTAACAAGTTAGTTTGGCCACAAAAAGTGAAAACTCACTTAATATAGTTTGCCCAACCCAGGATTCAAAACCAGGACTTAATATGTCTGTACTCAAACTTTTCTGATAGTTAGTAGTAGTGTAGTCAATTAGAACACCTTCTATCTTACATTTTTAACATGTGTAACGTTTTGCCGAAACTTTTTCGTATAAATTACTTTACGACGGAATAATAAAAGAAATTAATTATGTGTAAGCGGCTCTAAATTAGCACTAATGAAAGGAATGTGTTGACACTGAATTATAGATTATCTTTTAGAGAACACGTGTGACACTTCACACGTGTTCCCGTTTTCTTTAATTTCTAAGAGAAAAGGAAAATAATTGTTTTAAGACGTAGATTTTTCCAATAAATTCATGCAAAACTTATTGCTTCTCAAGTAACTTTTTTAAATCATAAGATAGCAAACAATCAGATGGCTCTCTTGACAGAAAGAGACAACCATCGGTAATAAACACTAAATATGTTAATTGTGTATTGCTGTCCTTGAGGCAGGGTCTTAATGCCAAATGCATAAGTTTCATCAGCTACTTTACCGTCTAAACTGGAACACAAAAGTGACAAGCATTGACGCTATTGTATCAGGTAAGACGGTGGTACCAGACACAGGCGATACAATGCAGAACTCTACCACCTAGTAGCTACGATGGCAGTGACTCGCATAGCCGATCTTTCATCTCTTATGAACTACCTGGCAGAACGGCTGATGGCCTATTCCTCAAAGAGCGCCCGGACCGAAACGGGGTTCAATTAACTTTCCAAAAAGGAGAATGCTCTAAATTCAATTATATTTTTTTATATTTAGTACATCAGAACTCATGTATGAACCGATTTGGGTTTTTTGAGAGGGTATATATAGTTCTTGTTTGGGACTCGATTATATGGAAATAACATGGGTATAAGAGATACAGGAAATTAAAAGTTCGTTTTTAAAGTTTCACTGTGTTTAAATTGTGTAAAAACAACACATGTTTAGTATCCATCATTGATAGTTATCGCTCATCGGGAGGACTAATCTGTTTGTTTACACATAAATAAATGAAATATTTGATCTTAAAAACGAATTCTTACTTTGATTAGATTTACTTATATATTTTTTTGCATTCCACAATGCTTACAAGATGTTTGGATATATAAAGAGGTGTGTAGAGAGTAAGTAAATAGTTAGGTTAGATCATGATGGACCCTGCCAAGTATAGCAAAGTAAGAGAAAGGAATATACTTACATAATAATATACATGTGTAAAAACCTTTCCAATCCGAAATAGGTACATAGGTAGGTCAATGATATTATTAAAAAAAATGATTCTTTTTATTAAAATAAAAGAATATATCATATCGTATTTCAAAGTGCCTCATTTTAGTACTAAACTTCGAGTAATTAGAGAGCAACTACCCCTTAAATGAAGCAAATATTTTGAACATTTATCTATCAATATCCATAAAATAATTACATATATATGATTATATTAAGCTACCAAATAATGCATGTGACGATCGGAGAGGGCTTTTATTACTCACTGTATATCTTAATCGTATTTAATTGATTATAATCATAATAAAGATGAAAAATTATAAGAAATATTTAATTATAATCATAATAAAGGTAAAAAATTATAAGAAAAATTTAATTAGAATTAAATTAAATTTTTTATTTACATTATTGTTTCAGTTTTTATTAGTTCGGGTAATTAATTATAATTTTTATTGATATTACGCAAGTACCCGAAGAGTAAAGTTTTAAACGGGAATTTGGCAAGGTTTACATATTTTTATACCTATTCTACCTATGCTAACATAGGTTACTCGTTCGTTTGCGTGACCAAAACTCACTATTTTCCTTTGTTTAGTCGAGTATAAAGTTAGCTTTGTAACTCATAATGTAGTTTCTCACGGGTGACATTTTTTTAGTTGAGTAGTTTTAGATTAAATAGAAAGAAATACAAAAAATCCAATATTTTCTTTTTATAATATTAGTATAAATTTCACCACTGGCACAACCATGATCAGCAAAGATAACATAATATCGAGAAAAGAATACAAAATTTAACCACGATAAAAACCCGCTTACAACACGTTATAACACCACTAAAGTTGATTGATTATAGGTATATCAACCAGCTTTCTTTCAACCTTTTGCGACTCGTCGAGCTTAGTATTCATCGCCTTATCTTTTCCTGTCGCCATAATGTCGGTACCGTCACCGCCGTGCTTGAAACTCTGGGGCAATGTATCCGGCAATTGGTAAAATACACGAAGAATATTATTAGTCTTAAGAATAACTAGTTAATCAATTCAAAGAATAAAAATGTCGTTAGGCAAATTACTTAAATTGATCTAGCCCCAAAAGTAAGCAAATTGTTTTCAGTCGGCTTACCAAAAGGAAGAGGTTCTCTATTCAGATTTTTATATGTATTTTTTAGCTTCTCGTTACCTATGTAGATAAGGAAGTTACTGACAATACCCCGATTTTAGAAAATTGAGTTTTCACCAGATCTCCACATTTTGAGGTCTTAAGAAACTTTTTCGACTATTTCCACGATAACATCAGTATGTCTGTATGTGTGTATGTAAACATAACTTTTAAACAGCTTTACGGATCGAAACGCAGTTGGTGGCATTTGATTGAATTCCGCTCAACTTAGACTTCCTAAAAATTTTACCGATTCGGTCCAGGAAATTATAATAAATATGAAAAAATCTCAAAAAAATTTTGGCAAAACAGTGTTTTTAATATAACTTCCAGATTAATGTATCTATTAAGTACAAAATCTAATCAGCTCTTTTCAGAAGTCATCGTTGACGAAAAATTTTTTAAAAATGTTTTTTGACGTAAATTCGAGATTCTTTAACCAATATTTTTTTTATATTCTACACTTTTTATCGTCGGCACTTGGTGAAACTCCATTTTACCTTACCATATTTTTTTTACCTTCTACAATATTTTAGTACTCAAAAAACTACGTCAAATGTAGTTTCAAAAATCAAAATCGAAACGAGTTTTCAAAAATTACCGCTTTTTACATATCTATTAATATTTTGTTGTTTATAGTAAACTTAATTAATTTCACCGCGTTGGTCTCGGACTCCTTTAAAGAATAGACTAACTGCTGTTTTGTAAGACAGGTCGTAACATGCGAACGATTGGCTATACGAGACACTACCATCATCGTTACTAGGTGGTAGAGTTTTGCATTGATTGCAAAAAATAATGTTTTTTGATATTACTTCGACATTCTTCAGCACATATATTTTGTAGCTAAGAAAACATTTTAGAGTTCAAGCATTGCGTTGAATGCTATTTGGAAGATTAAAATCGATCATCGTTTCAAAAATATACGGCTTATAAAAAATGAAATTACTATCAATTACAATAAAATTTCGAATTTTGAACTCTGAAAAAATCTACGCTTAGATATAGATTTTGTTCCTTTGAGCTTAAAATATCTCAATTTAGCGGGAAGTTTCAGGGATGTCCTTCAGGGTCAACCAATTACAGATTTTTATGTTTGGTCGGGCATAACTTCATCTTAAATAGACGGATTTGCAAAATTATTTATCTGTTTTAAAGAGTATATTTCCGATTTCGTCCCATATGAATTTGATTCAGGGTTCTAGATATATACGAGGTTGGAAGTTGGTTTTTGCAATTTTACTGCGTTTAATTATTAAATACCAGCTGCAATCCGCAGCCCGCTGCATTATAAAAGTTTTTCGTGAATCCCACGGGAACAACTTATTTTTTAGGGATAAAAGTATCCGATGTGCTATACCAGATCGTCTATCTGTTACAAAAAAATCATGCATGCGTGATAGTTTGCATGACAATCATCCATCCAAACATCCTAAATTCCGCTTTTTATTATATTAATATAGATTCTGTTATTATGATATAAGTTAGTTACAAACAGTGATTTGCCGAGCTCATGACTAGACTCATTGGTCATTAGTCACCGCGCGGATGATAACGGCGCTATCACCCGCGCGGAACCGTATTTTCTGAATATTACTTTAATAAATTTGCTGTGATTGACAACTACATAATAGTTAAGCAATATTTTGATAATTATCGATACAAATTAATAGAAGTAAAAATAATATCTAAAATATTTTTATTAAACATACAAAGTACCAACTCAGAAATACAAATATTTTTGCTGATCACGCAAAAAATCATACCAGGAATCGCAGAAATAAAGATAACTGGTTAGCTTACTTGGTCAAATCTCTGCATGTTTCTTTTCCCCGTCGAGCAAAAGTGATGCGGGATTTCTAAATTATTCTCGAATATCTAAATCTCAGTAGCAGCTTGGACACTACTACTACCACTAGTCAGGTGCTACCTCTATGCCTGGGAAGTCCATTTAAAGTTCCCAAGAACCAAACAATAGGCTGTTTGTTAAATGCGGTGATATGATTTACAATCCATTAAGTGGTGAATCGTCGTAAGTCGGAAAGTATTATATCGGTTTACTCAACCTTACCAAGCGAGTGATCCGGCGTTACAATATTATTAATTTTCTATGTTAAGAAAATTGCAATTTACCACTGACATATGTATAGCTGACCCGAGCAGCTTCGCCCGTAAGTAGATATTGTAGTGTATTTATCAATACAATCTTTCATACAAACGTTTAAAACATATGTCGGCCATTTAAGGGTTGATTTTAGAATTTTAAGTAAAAAACCAACCAATATGTGATCCCGGATTTTAACTACCTTTTCGCCTAATTTCTTGAAAATCGATTCAGGAGTATAGCCCTGAAAGAGTAACAGACAAACCGGTTTCTAATTCCCCGTTTTCAGGATCTCATTATCTGAACATAAAGGAATGACACCCGAAGTATTTCATTTTAGATGAAAGGAATAATCGTAATCATACGATCTGTTATAACCCTTAATTCTTTGCTATACTAAATCGCTGAGTCAAACTTTTATTTTACTATATAAGCCGGGTATTTCCAATGCACGGCCTGCCCGCCGGCTGGCCTTTAGTGAGGAGACTAGGGATAGTAACATCCGCGTCGTAAACCCCTTTAATCACGTGCACAAACAGCATTAGTGCGATCTGAGTGCTAAATAAAAGCCAAGTGTAACAAGTAATGTCTCGAACAAAAGGAGTCTTTTCCCGTAAATTAGTTTTTTTTTAAGACTACAATGCGGGACACCCTGACAGATCGAATGTTACTATCGAATCAAAAAAATATACCTGTATGTGTATAAACTTTTATAATGAGCTGCAGCGTGCAGCCTCATTATAAAAGTTTTTGGCGAATCCCGTGGTATTACCTAACTTTTCCGGAATAGAAAGTAGCCTATGTACTATTTCAAGTCATCATCTACCTGTGTGTCAAATTTCATTCAAATCCGTTCAGTAATTTTTGCGTGATATAGTAACAAAACATCCATCCAAACATCCAAATTTTCGCATTTATAATATTAATATAGAAAATATAGATATAGATTATAGACAGATTTAGACGAATTAGAACCATTTATTGTACTATCAATTAAGGTTAGGTTTTTTAACAAAGAATATTTTTGACTTGTTCTAGTTTATAGTTAAGTGGCCGATAAACTAATGCACGTGGTATTAACCCGCTGTTACTCAAAAAGAACACCAAAGATGTTAATGGTGCCTATTAACAACTTTGGTGTTTAAAGCCGATGGAGTTCTCTTTCCTTCAGGAAAGCCTTTTGATTGGTTGCTATCCTAAGACTCAAAAAACGTCATTCTCTGACTTGAAAAATGTAGTACTCACATCTTTTATCGACGAAGGATATATTCTCGAGAGCTCTTTGATTGTTTTCTCTCTTGAATCAGATTATAAAGATATATAAAATCAGATTACAAAGTTTCTGATTAAATCTAATTGGTATTCAAATTATTCTGCTTATCCGTTACATCGTTATTGTGAATGTAAAAATAATTTGAATAAACAATTTATAGTGATTCAACCAATTTATGACTATAAGCTTAGCATTTTGTTACTGGCTGTAAAAGTGAGATGGACCATGGCAAATAATTATTTTTATGGCTTAAACAACTTAACTTGTCTTTTATAGAGAAAGTTACATGATTAGCCATCAATGCTGCGATTAAAAGGAATATGTTTTATTGACTTTTATGCTAAGTAATAAGTAGACTTTATTTATAACTTAAATAGTAAATAGTACTTGTTATTTGGTGTTTTTATGGAGTTTATGATGTACTTTTACGAGCGTTATCTAGATATTTGTTGTCTTTTACTATAAAACAATTGTATATTATTTGCAGTGTCCTATTGTCCCCAATATTATTCCGGACCTTTTGATAAATGGACCATCAAACTTTCTGCCAGAGTTCATAAAATTCGAAAGATTGGTCAGATGTATCATAACCATCACGAATGTTGTGATCGTTAGGTAATAAAATAATGCAAGTAAATTTGGTGTCACTGCTAACCTATTCTTACCATGATAGAGTCGGTGCTGGTTACTAAACAAGTTTGGAGGATAGAACGCGTGTTGAGTTAAATCCACACGTCAAATATCACACGATTGATAGCAATGATTTTCTATTCCTATCAGCGAGCAATCTTCTTGTTTTATTATCTTATGATATGAAAAACAAATTAGAAAGCAATATGATATTCCCAGAGATGGTAAAGTACCATTAATATCCTTGGTATCTACAAGACATCTCTCATCTTGGTATCTACATACATATACTACGTAAGCTATCTGCTTGTTTACTATTATAAAATATATTTAATGTTATAGTATAGAAAATATGCAGATGGCTTTTCTGACGGAAAGAGATAACCTATAGACACCAAAGATGTTAATGATGCGTCATTTCAATGTGTTGGAGTTGAAATGCTACTTTCATAAGTTTACCTTACCTACCTTACCCTCCAAACCAGAACACAACGGTGTTAAGTACCGACGCTATTGCTATCCCTTGTTCTCAATTGTACTAACTGCTAAATTATCAATTTTCACTTTTTTAGTGACAAATACACTAAATGTTGTGGTCTTTCGTTTACGCGTATCGAAATATCGATAAAAGTCTTGTGAATAGATGCATATTTTTTTCTTATTGTACTTTGTTTTCGTACTATTCACGTCAAAACTTTAAAAAACTTTAAAACGCTCCCCTCGTAATTACGAATGTAGTTAGTGCAATTTTGAACTAAGATATCGATATATATATATATATATATATATATATATATATATATATATATATATATATATATATATATATATATATTATATAGGGATAAATACGGGATAAAAATACATCTATGAATGGAAATATATTAGCATTGGGAAATGCGTAGCTCTCCTGATATTATCTCCTCATTGTCATTCAGCAGGTTTTGTATCGGCGATATAAAGAACACGCCTGATTTGTGATTGAAATGTTAATCAATGGTTTGTCACTATAAGTTATTGAGCCCTTTGTACTATTAATTACGAATGCCAAACTCGATGGTAATTCGCTTTAGGTGACAGAATTATAATGTGTAATGGTTATCGTTTATCGTGTAGTGGTCATAATTCGACGCTAAGTTATATACAAATTTGAGCTATCTGCAATTCTCGTTGTAATATATACCCGTGTTGGTACGGACCCCTTTTGAAGAACAGACTGCCATTCTGCCAGGAATTTTGTAAAAGGCGAATATGTCACTACCATTGTGAGTACTAGGTGGTAGAAACCTGCAATGTATCGCATGAGTTTTGGCATCACCGCCTTACCTATTCCTTCAGCAATAATATCAGTGCATGTCAGTGTCATGTCCCGGTATGAAAGGTAAGGTAGCTAGTTAACTTGTACATGTGGTATTACCATCCCGCCACACGGATAGCAACGCACCATTAACAACTTTGGTGGTAAAAATAAATACCTCAGTGTTTGCAATTTTCTTAAAAAAAGATCTAACAAAATGCATCCTTAATTTTAACCAACGATAATACCTAAGTCCTATGACGTCATCAATAAAATGGGTAATCAGTCTCAGGCAAGTTGTGTTTTCCAGTAAACTTACACAACTTCTTATGAATAAATCTTTTGACTCGGAGTTTGATTTCAAGTTCTTATGTGATTATACCAAAGCTTTTAATATCAAACTAATGAGACGAAAAAAGTGTAAAATCCAATATATTATAATAGAAGTAGCTGTGCCAGCGTCTTCGTCCGCATATAAATTTCTGAAATAAAAGTAGCCTAAGTTACTCTTTATTGTATCAGCTATCTTCCAGTGAAAGTCCAATCAAAATTGGTTCAGCCGTTTCAGAGATTAGCCGGAACAAACAGACAAACAGACAGATCGACAAAAATGTAAAAAATGTGATTTTGATATATGTACCATATATGTATATCCATATACATTTAGTAAAAAGCAGTTATTTTGAAATTACAAACGGACACTCAAATTTTATTTATTTGTATAGAAGATGTTGTTGAAGTAAACTTATTATTGAATATTGGATGAACGTGAACCGCACGTAATCCAGTTGATTTCGGTAAAATTCAATATATATTATAATTTCAATGTATATTTCGCCGTGTTGGTCCCGGCCTCCTTTGTAGAATAGGCCAACTGCCGTTCTGCCAGGCAGGTCGTAAAAGGCGACCGATTGGCTATCGAGTCATTACCATTGTGGCTACTAGGTGGTAGAGTTCTGCATTGTCTCGCCCGGGTCTGGTACCACCGCCTTACCTATTCCTGCCGCAATAGCGTCAGTGCTTGTTGCTGTCGTGTTCCGGTTTGGCGGGTAGGGTAGCCGGTAAACTTATGCATGTGGCATTATACCTCGCCACAAGATAGCAACGCATCATTAACATCTTTGGTGTCTATAGGCGATGGTTGACTCTTTCCATCAGGAGACCCATCTGCTTGTTTGCTATCTTATGACATAAAATAAATAAAACATAAATAAAATAAATATTCGTTAAGGCTGAGAGTATAGCAATTTATATAACTATCATTCTCTCATAAGTCAACAATAGATAACTTTTACTATCATAATAATAAGGGGGAAAAAGTGAAAAATCCAATATTTTATGATCTTTTTCAGTAGACTTATCATTGGATGAATGAAAGCCGTTGATTTTGGTGTATTTCAGTAGTCGTTAAGCCTTGATAACATATCGATTTCCATCACCATTATTTTCCTCAGTCAGGAAATTCTTATCGTGGTGAATATTAAGCTCCGTCTGTCTATAACCAGGTGGCCATTAACAAGTGGTTTTTAAATAAATCAAATTCTGACAAATTTAATGGCTTGTAAATATTAAACTGGTTAGATTTTGAATAATAAAAACCAAATTTTTTTTTTTTTTATATCATAAGATAGCAAACAAGCAGATGGGTCTCCTGATGGAAAGAGTCAACCATCGCCTATAGACACCAAAGATGTTAATGGTGCGTTGCTATCTTGTGGCGAGATCTAATGCCACATGCATAAGTTTACCGGCTACCTTACCCTCCAAACCGGAACACGACAGCGACAAGCACTGACGCTATTGCGGCAGGAATAGGTAAGGCGGTGGTACCAGACCCGGGCGAGACAATGCAGAACTCTACCACCTAGTAGCCACGATGGTAGTGACTCGATAGCCAATCGGTCGCCTTTTACGACCTGCCTGGCAGAACGGCAGTTGGCCTATTCTACAAAGGAGGCCGGGACCAACACGGCGGCACAAATATTGACTAGAATGTCTAGTTTTATTTAAGTATTATGGCACGCGCAAGGTTATTTATTAATAAGTAATATAATATGTAAACTTATATTATGAAGAGGAATGATTTGATTTTTTGTTTGTTTGTTACGATTTAACTCAAACACTACTAGACTGATTTTAAAAATTCTTTTACTTTTATAAAGCTACATTATCCAGGATGATATAGGCTGCTCTTTTATTCGACTGATTAAAGGAAAGTAATGATTTTTGGCCATGCGAACGAAGACGCGAGTAACTGCAAGTTATTAATATTTTACAAAACTATTGTACCAGTGGTTTCCTGGTAGAGTAGGCAGTATGAATTTTTGGTTCTCGATTTATCGATTGTTGTAAAAAAATAAATATTTGAACTGATTGCGACCTCGGCTATATGTATAATTAATTGAGCTCGGATTTGATTCCTAACGAGAACATGAGGTTGTGTGATGAGCTTGGATGTTATCTTTCCGAGTTTTGGTGTTAGTCAAATATATATTAGTATTTATAAATAAATAAATAAATATCCCTCATAATTATACAAATTGATCTAACCCCAAACTAAGCAAATTATTTGCTTGTGATATCGGTGTTAGTCAACGATACTAATATCATCATCAATCATTTTTTGGTGCTCTACGATATTTTAGTACTAAAAAACTAAAAGGAGCAGGTAAAAATGTAAAAACTAAAAGTATAGTACCTATATGAATTTAGATATTCCAAAGATAGTAGGAAATCTTCATGGTATAGGGAACACATGGTATAGGGAAAGGGGAATTGTTTTACTCTAAATTGGACGCGTGTGGGCCACGGGCAGTAATGAATAAATCAAAACTACTGGATTGATTTTAATCATTTTTTTTCACTGAGTGACATAGGCTCATAGGCTTTATATTTTATACCGTTATATATATATATATATATATATATATATATATATATATATATATATATATATATATATATATATATATATATATATATATATATATATATATATATATATATATATATATATATATATATATATTACCGTGCCAACACTGTGTGTGTGTGTGTGTTAATATCGTTGACTAATACCGATATCACAAGCAAATAATTTGCTTAGTTTGGGGTTAGATCAGTAAGTGTAGTTTGTCCCGTGAATATTTATTTTATTTATTATTACTACCTTACTCTCATAATAGAAACACGACAGTGTCAATCAATGACGCAATTGCAGCAGGGATAGGTAAGGTGGTGGTACACGACCTACGCGAGACAATGCAAAACTTTACCACCTTGTTAGACACGATGGTAGCGACTTGCATAGCCGATCGTTCGCCTCTTACGAACTACCTGGCAAAACGGCAGATAGGCTATTCTTTAAAAGGAGCCCGGAACAACACAAAGGAGTAATGTTTTAATGAAAAGGACAGAAATTAACGTTTGTTTACATTTAGGACAATCAAATTTATAAATAAGATACTAAGTTTATTTTATCGACTGAAATGTAATACTTTAAGTATGATTGATAGGGATTATTAGGTATAATGACCGAAAGGATGAAATGCAGTACTTACTTAAAGAACAATAATCTCTTTAATGAAGATGCACTTGTTACAATATAAGGATTCTGTCAAGTTCATTTCTATATTAAATACTTCTTTGTTCTCATTTATTTCACATGGTATGATTAATTTCAAAACGAAGGATAGTACGAAAAGAAGATCATCTACTGCATCTGATCATCCTGCAGAGTTGCTCATTAGACGAGAACAAAAATTAATAGTAAAGGAGTCCAAACTAAATGGGTAGTTACTCGAGCGTCGTAGGGACCTATTGTATTTTGTAGATAAAATTATAGAAAAATTAAAATGCCATATATTTTTTTTCATTTCAATAGTGAGGAAAAAATCAACAGATAAAAAAATGTGAAAAAAAAGAAACAGTGACATAAAAACACTGAAGCTCGTCAGAATAAGACACGGTGGGTTAATTGGCAGCTAAAATTTAGAAAATCTGACCATTCAAGTGTAGCGTATGGAAGTGGGAGGATCACAAATTTACAAAGAAAACGCTGTCTTGACATTCTCGAGTACGTATGATTTTTCTTTGTTATAGAGGGAATGATGGAAGAATAACGAAAAAAATATTTTCATAAGCCGAAGTTATCAGAATTTTGTTTTTTTTTTCTGCTCTAACTACCCGTCTCTATATAAATTGCTTATATATGATAGAAAGCCTCTACAGTATGCGAGGTACCCCCCTATGTTAATCTGACGCGCTCGAGTATCTCCAAAAATCCATCCTCGGACTCTCCTACTATAAAAAAGAAAAGCCCATCTAACATTCAGCAACGCAGTCTATAAAATCTGAACGATTGGCTACACGTGTCATTACCATAGTGGCTAATTGGTCGTATAGTTCCATAAAATCTTTTCCGGATTATTGTCATCGCTTTACCTAATCCTGCCGCAGTTGCGTCAATGTTCATCAATATAGTGCTCAAAATGCAAGGGCTTATGCAGCCGCTCAAGTGATGCATATGGCATTAACATCCCACCAAAAGAATATCAACGCTTCATTTGTGTTGTTACGTACTTCGGGTTCGTAATTGTAAGAAAACACCACTTATATTAAATCCGTATATTTATAATACAGATACACAAAATACAAGACAACACAATGTAACACTTAATAATCTGACTAACACTAGTCAATCACTCTCCAAACTTAACCGACTACACAATAGAACACTCGCTTCGCACTGGTTGGTCACTTTAAAGTATCGCTCTCGATCGCTTGATAAAAACTGCCCGGTATTTGTCAACACATCTCTATTTATAGCCAGGGTCTTTCTACTTGGATACAGAAAAATCTAAATGTATCGGGAAACAATGAATCATTTCTTATTGTAAACAAGTTATGACTCATAAATCCTAGTACACGCTGCTTTCAACCTTATGCTATATATCACAAAGTCCATTATGACATAGCTTAGTTCAACTATTTGTTTGTCAATAGGAGTAGCTATCTCTTTCTTTCATTTCTAGATCTCTCCAGCGTTCCAAATCTACACGTTTCTGGATTATTCGTAACAGTATGTTAGGTTCTATAGGCAATGGTTGTTTTTTTCATCAGAATCATCTGCCTATTTTCAATCCTACTATATATATACGAAAAAAAACACCATGATGACGAATTCTGCAATCTGCTATTTATTTTATACATCCGAACAAACGGAGCTTCCACTTCAGTATTACAAACGCAAGAGATTTATATATTTTAAACTGGTTGTTTCCGTTACTTCGTTTGCATGAACCACACACATTACTTCCTTTTACACAGTCGGATAGCATGTTACTAATTGATAACTTTACTGTATGTTGGTGAAAGAATTTTTAAAATTGGTCCAGTAGTTTTCAGTGACTCGCATAGCCAATCGGTCGCCTTCTACGATCTGCCTTGCAGAACGGTAGTTGACCTATTCTCCAAAGGAGCCCGGGACCAACAAGTGGGGAGGAGGAACCACAGTTCACGTAAATATCCGAAAAAGGGCAGTAAAGTTTTTATTGAATGTATTAATAATTCGATATTTTCAAGTAAATGTTGGTAATGCATTAAATATTTATATGCACGTCGGAAAAGAGAAAATAGGTTCAGCCAAAGCATATGGAATGGATCGCCGGGTACGATCACTCATGTCTATCAAAACGCATATTGGATAATTTTAGACGCGTTATTATATTACGGAAGAAAATTATTTGTTTCGGGATTAACTATAAATTAAAATACATTGCTACTGTTATCCGAGTATTATTTATTATACTCGTAAAGGGGTGAATATTTTCTTAATAATAGGTACATAACATACTGAAGTTTATAACGTTATTAAAATATTCTCACCACTTTGTGTTAACTAAAATCATTACTTCCTTTTGACCAATCAGGCAATGAAGTATCCTGGTGTCACTCCTATTTATTGTATCTTTTTAATGGTAAAAAAATTTAAGATCGATTTTGTAGTGTTTAAATAAATTCGTTACCTAAAATATGTCGTCCTTTGCAATATTACCTACATTATGGTTCCTTTTTGGTTTTGTTAGTTTAATGTTTCATGCTTCTTTGAATATTATTAACGAAATAATAAAAATATTCAAAGAAGCATGAAACATTAATACAATTAATGTTTCATGCTTCTTTGAATATTTTACATATAACCACGTAAATCGGAAAATTGGTGCACTTTTTACAAAAAATTCGAGTAAGTACTTTGAAATTTGACACAGCTAAAGTTTATATAGCAAAGAAGAGCAAAAAATAATATTTTTATATACAATACTCATTATAAATAAATGAAATAAAAAAACACTTCCATGCGTTTGACACACACACACATTTATTTTATTTTATTTCATTTTATTTTACAAGAAAATTTACTGCTTCTATAATAATTAATGTTAAGTAATAAGTAGGGATAGATAGTAGCTAAACAAGTTTTCACATTTATGACAACTACATAAAAATATTTTAGATAGACACTATACATTCATTCTAGTCGAAAGTTGCAAGTATAGTGGCATTGTGATTAAGAATAAATAATAAATATTTACGGGACAAATTACACTAACTGATCTAACGCCAAAGTAAGCAAATTATTTGCTTGTGTTATGGGTGTTAGTCAACGATACTAAATACATAGAAATACATATATAAATACTAGAGCATATTTAATAAACACCCAAACCCGGAAATACAAACATTAAATGCTTGTCCTGTCGGGATCGAACCCGAGCGCTGTCGATTGCGTAGTCAGGGTTGCTAATCACTCGACCAACGGGGCAATAATGACTCAGTAGCTTACTTGCTAGTACTTGCTTCCTTATACTTACTATTTTGTCTTATGTACCTACTAGTTTGTTATCTTTATATCTACTATTTCCACATTTGGCCGCGTTTCCGATCCGGTAGTAAATAACTCAAAAAATGTTGACTCGTCAAAAGTGCCTGTAAAGGATAATTTGAATAAAAATTTTTAGACTTTGTCTTTGATAAAGTCTATTGTCGCTAAATATTTTATATTAAAACACTTATCCTGTTTCACAATAAATTATTACATGTATTATCCAACCGGTTTCGCTTCTAAATAAGCATCATCAGGGCAATTACAACTTACCTACAGCTAAAAACAAAACAATATCTAACCGTTTTGTTTTTAGCTGTTAGTTTCACAATACAATTACTACATGTAGTTTCACAATAAATTATTACATGTATTATCCAACCGGTTCCGCTTCTAAATAAGCGTCATCAGGGCAATTATAACTTACCTACAGCTAAAAACAAAACAATATCTAACCGTTTTGTTTTTAGCTGTAAGTTTCACAATAAAATTACTACATGTAGTTTCACAATAAATTATTACATATATTATTCAACCGGTTTCGCTTCTAAATAAGCATCATCAGGGCAATTACAACTTACCAACAGCTAAAAACAAAACAATATCTAACCGTTTTGTTTTTAGCTATAAGTTGTAATTGCCCTGATGATGCCTATTTAGAAGCGAAACCGGTTGGATAATACCTACATGTAATAATTTATTGCGAAACAGTATAAGTGTTTTAATATAAAATATTAAATGGAAATATAAAGAAAGAGTATTTACCAATAGATTTATATATAACGGAGTAAGCCTTAACATGTGATATAAATGTTTGTAATATCAAAATCTTCATTTGTATCACATGCGAGTAATTTACTTATTTTGAGGTAATATCAATTCATGTAATTTATCTTACCGAATTCAATAAGTCGTTATCGACTCAAATTCAACATAATACATGAAGAAACTCCTCTTTTTTGTAAGAAAGTGAGAAATAGTATAATCAATTCATGTAATTTATCCTACCGAATTCACTGAGTCGTTATCGACTCAAATTCAACATAATAAATGAAGAAACTCCTCTTTTTTTAGTTAGAAAGTGAGAAATAATAATCAATTCATGTAATTTATCCTACCGAATTCACTAAGTCGTTATCGACTCAAATTCGACATAATACATGAAGAAACTCCTCTTTTTTAGTAAGAAAGTGAGAAATAATAATTTTAAACGCAGTAAAACTGCAGCAACCGACTTCCCATTTCCAATATCTCCAAAACCCTGCATCAGATCCTAACCAAATTAAAATGCAATCACACGAGAAGTATAGGTATACTTCCCTTGTAGTTCTATTTTTTTTTTTTAAATTTGGTTGAATTAATTTGGTTAAATCATTGAGATATTATTACTATGGACGTCGAGTCCGCGCTAAAAATGTCCGAGGCAAATGAGCTACAAAACCAATGACGTGTATAATATTACCAACGTCACTGTACAAAACGCAAAAAGAGCTACAATTCCGCGTTTGTCGAAATTAAACCTTAAGATAATGATTTAGTGTTTAAATTAAATTACCTTGTTAACATATATATTCTTGTGATATGTAACTGGGACATTTTTTTCGCGATTTCAGTATGAGACCCGATGTTCATAGTAATAATTTGTCAATGTGTAAAATACTAAAATTGGGAAGACAAAAATTTTCTAAATCCGTTCATAAATTATTGAATTCTGAGGTAACAAACAAAAAAACATACAGCCTTATTGATAACCTCCTCCTTTTGTAAAGTCGGTTGAAAACCATTCGTTTTGTTACAACAAAGGAGTGTAACTTCTTATTTGTAAACGTAAATACACAATAAAGAAACAATTTTCATCAAAGAACCGTTTCTAAATTGGTAGGCTAAAAACGTACAACCTTTGTTTAACAAAACTTTAAATTGTTTTCCTCTAAACCACCGTTTTCGCGCTCTACTTTTTACCTTTTTAGTAACAATAACTCTCAAAGCTTTTAAGCTGAACAAACTTCATAAATCTGTGAGCCGAATGACATGTGGAGTGTTTACACAAAGGGTAGCTATCTGAAAGTTGTTTTTGTTTCAGAATTATCGCGGTGTGTTTGAGAGCAACACTGATATATGCACACGATACGAAACTAGAAGAATCGGTAAGTGATTTATATTCATATCATTACGCCTATATCTTTGACATGGTATGCTGAGAGCAAATCAAAGAGGCACAATGTGGCAACGTTGTTTAGTTAGATACGAACCCCGAAATATAAACATTTATGCTTCTATATATGGGTTCTCTTGCAATCTAATTCGAGCACCATCGATTATTTAGTCAAGGTCGCTAACCATCAAGAAGAGTCGAATGGACAGAAATCGAACCAGAAACCGTGTAATCAGACATGATATACCACCAGGCAATGTAATATCTATCCTCTATACTATTATATAATATAGAGCATATATATACATATATTATATAAATTCAATATATATATATATATATATATAAAATTAGAGTGTCTGTTTGTTATATAAAGAGTTTAGGCGTGAAAGAAAGTGTCAGTGTAAATATGGGAAAGGGCATGCTCCGTTAGTTCGGACATGAAGAAAGAAAGAAAGAATGAAGAAGAAAACAGATATATAATGGAAATGTGGAATAATGTAGGTACCGAGGAAGATCAAGACTGACATGCCATAATCGAGTACTATCCGAGGGTGGTGTCAAGTCTTCGCAACCGGCGTGTTAGTATAAAGAGAGTAATGAATGTAGAGAAAGCGAGGTAAGTCTGAAGGATGGTGATGTATGGCACTCGGTTCTCCCTGCCTACCCCGTAAGAGATCTGGCGTGAAGGTGTTTTGTTGCTTCTTATATTAATATAAACGTTTTTTACTAAATGCATATCTATGTATACAGGTTCCTATATTTACCAACATAACATTTTTTACCATTTTTATCTGTCTGTCTAATCCTTGGAACAGCTGGACCGATTTTAATGGGTCTTTTACTGGCAGATAGCTGATCTAATATGAAGTAACTTAGATTACTTTTATTTTAGATTTTTTCCACGCGGATGAAGTAGCGGGCACAGCTAGTTTTTAAATCCCGTCTCGTTGGTCGAGTGGTTAGCGACCCTGACTACGCAATTGACGGGGCTCGGGTTCGATCCCCGACGCTGACAAGCATTTGTGTGATGAACATAAATGTTTGTTCCGAATTTGGGTGTTTATTAAATATATTCTAGTATTTATATATGTATTTCTATATATTAGTATCGTTGACTAACACCCATAACACAAGCAAATAATGTTCTTACTTTGGAGTTAGATCAGTAATTGTAATTTGTCCAAAAATAAAAAGAAATTAAACATAGGAAATAAAGCTGCCTTACCGACACAGCGGTATCCAATCAGATGACATGTCTACTCTTCTGCCAAATGCTATAAAAAACCTCTAATAAATTAATCCATGATCGCGGACTCTATTCCTGGTTAAAGATTTACGTCTGCAGACATTATCTATGTCAAGAACATGTAAGTACATGTCGGGCCTTGGCAGCTTTATGTATTTGTTTAGATTAAACGTTCTTAGTGCGGAATAATTTGTTTACGCGTAAAGGATTTCCCAAATGCCGTGTTTAAAAATATCGCCAACAAGAGTAACGGCGTAAAACAATGAAGAATATCTTTGTTGGCGTTTTTCTTTAAGTTGGTGCAAGCCATTTTTTGAAGAACATTTTAATTTCCATACTGAAAACATCTTATAAAAGACGGGAGACAGCTAATATGTAAAAAAAAAAATATAATAAATAAATAAATATTCACGGGACAAATTAGACTTACTGGATCTAACCCCAAAGTAAGCAAATTATCTGCTTGTATTATGGGTGTTAGTCAACGATACTAATACAAAAAAATACATATATAAATACTAGAATATATTTAATAAACACCCGAACTCTGAAATACAAACATTTATGATCATCACACAAATGCATGTCCCCGTTGGGAATCGAACCCGAGCCCCGCCGATTTCGTAGTCAGGGTCGCTAACTAGTCGACCAACGAGGCGTTCGTAATGTGTTCTTAACATCACGACTACGAACTAGGTGGTAGAGTTCTGGACAGTCTCTACCAGGTTTTAGTATTTCCGTCTTACTTATTCCTGCTGCAATTAGATCGGTGCTTTTTACTGTCATGGTCCAGTTTATAGGATAGCCGATACACTAACAGTTCGCGTTAGGTAAAAAGAACGCTGGACGTAAGGTGAGGGAGAGTTCCATACATGGGTATAATAACGTCCAATCACAACTCAGCGCGTGAAACAAATGACGACTAACAAACCAATAGCACGCGCGCAAAACCCCACGACAGAGCGACTTCCCCTCGCAACTACTCTTACCCCCAGTTGCGTCTAGTATTTGCATACTGCACAGGCACAAAATGTATGTATGTGGCATTTCAATCCCGCCGTGTAGATTTACATACTTAACCTTGGTACCATTAACATCCTTGGTGTCTGTAGGCAATTTTTATCTCTTTCCATTTGAAGACCCATCTGCTTGTTTGCTGTCCTATGTAATAAAATTAAGATAAAATGAAAAAAGGGTTGCGACTGTGTCATGGACACAGCTGTTTATGTTTTACATGAATACGTCTGCGTAACGGGTAATATTTTGCAATGGTATCGTTTTTCATCCATCGTACTGCGTACAGGCACAGGTACAGATGCCGTCGTTGATCAGTTCGGCGGGGTTATCACGTATCTTGCAATGCGCAATTATCTTATTCTTTTAGTTATTGCAAGACACATAATTGTATTTTAGTATGCTTTGTATTTTAGTGGCAGTCGTTGCTGCTTAAATATTTTTTGTACTGTGATATTCCAAACGGTGCATCCAGTGACCTGCAAGCATTTGTCGACATTTTTCATGTTTTTTTCGTTACTTTTAAAAGAGTCATCGCCGATCGCTGGCGGGTTGCAAGTGTTAGCTGATACGCCTGCGGATGCCTTCAACTTTCCGTTCTCGGCACTTCTTCTCTCTTTTGTATGGAGTTTCATGGTTATTATTAGATTGCTATTTAAAATTTCTTTCCGACGGTATACGTTCATTGTATTTTGATTTAGCTTTTTATGTTTGTCTAATAACATTTCTTTTTCTATTTTTTTCACTTAAACGCCATACGTATTTACTATAAGCATTTAAAATATTTTTTAACTTCCGCAATCGATTTACAACAATAATAATAATAAAAAAAGTCGAACAAAACTAAAATCAAATATCATAGCTGCCCGAGTCAAAAGATATAGGTAGATATGCAAATTCTGTAAAGCGGCGAAATTACCTAAAAAAATTGCAGCACTTTCTCCTCCATCCCCTACAAAGTACCGTTGTTTGTACTTAACAAATTGTTTGATTCCTTAACTATTCAGCAGTATAATTCGATTTCGGATGTTTATGATAGTTATGTAGCTATTACACCAAACTGTATCTCCCAATTTTGTTAACATCAATTATTGAACTGCCGCCCACTATGACAGCAAAAAAGACATATTCACGTCAAAAAAATCGTTCTCGTTTAATACGTCTTTTCTAATATATTTCCTCACATTTAAATACAAAATAAATCACACTCATAGTATTCGTCAAACTTGCCCACCAACCATCCATGGCCCTAACAACCGTCTTGGTTACAAGAGCCGAAACGCGGGAGCTACAAGAAGTTTGCCCTTAGTGCCCTTAGGCTCTCTTGCAATTTTTGACTAAGGAGTTTTTGACGAGTTAATTCTCATCTTTGTTTATGTTTACAAGTCACTTCCTCCTGAAGGGGCGGACTTAACACGGGATGAACTCATTCATTATTCACTATCAATATGTTCTAAACCGCTAAGGATTCCTCTTTTTCGTGTCGAATGTTCACTGTAAAACAATTTATAGGCGACATTTCTTAAAATAATATCAAAGCTAAAAAAACATAACTAAAAACTTGCTTTTATACGCCATACCGATTTTCTTTTGAGGTAGAGAGAGTGAGAGAGAACGAATAACAGAAACATCGGTTGCGTTAACCTCTGGATTTTGGGTCGGTTTATTACTAAACAGTATATTATTTATATTCTGCAGCTTCGGGCTTCCAATATACGATCTAAATACCAGTCAGGCAACTCGTTAGCAGGCGATTAAAAACCAGGGGGCTTTGTACCGAAACGATATCTAAATTTATCAAAATCTTTGTGATAACGAAACCAATTTTCGAACGAATGTGACACTCTTTTTGTGATTATTGTGTCGAATTGTTTTTTCTTAAAAACATAATGCCAATGTGACTGCCAACCAAAACATAGACAATGAAATTATGTGTTCAAACAATGCGTTACTTTATGGTTTCGTTACGAATTATAACATTGTCTACAAACTTGTGATAACCATAACTATAGACCACGCGATTAAGCGCGGCTTGTACCTATCAACCCAATACATTTTATTTTTTTCTAACTTGATTATTGTTTTTATATTGTCATTTTTGCTTAAGTCTTCAGGAACGCAATATTTCTCTTCTCTCTTCCTATATGTCACTTCTGGTTAATGTAGTTTTGTAAAGGTGAAATAACTTTTAAAGTCGGTTGATTTATTTGTTAGTAAAATCGTAACAAACAAACAAAAAAATAATCTTCTTTAGATTAGTATAACAAGTTATAATTATATAAAGGTACCTCTTAAGCCGTATAAGATAGTGTTCCAGGTCTTTACGCCCCATACCACGGAAATGTGATCTACTATAGATAAATAGATAGATAATTTTACCGTATCCATACAAAAAAAAAAATACAAAAATGTTTATTTCAATAACTTATTTTAATCTGAGTGCTAAGTGTAAGTTTTTCTTTTCGCATTCGATCGTGAGCGCGTTTCGAGTTTACTAGGAATTTGTATGTGATTTGTACAGCGCCACCTAGTGGTAAACTGGTTTCTCACGTTTACCACTAGGTGGCGCTGTACAAATCACATACAAATTCCTAGTAAACTCCAAACGCGCTCACGATCGAATACGAAAAGAAAAACTCACACTTAGCACTCTGATTGTAAATTACATTGTCTGGCGCATCCTTTTAAGCAAAGAAATGCTTGTGTCAGAATGCACCGTTCCTCCAATACATCTATCACCCAAGTGTAATTTAAGTGGTTTACATACCTATGCGTGTATGTATGAGTCTATATGTGTATATGAGTGTTTGCGGGTACAAATTTGGTATATCGGCACCATGACCTAGAAATAGCACATATCGAATGTGCTATTCTAGGTCATTACCTAGCACATAGGATACTTTTTGTCCCTGAAAAATTAGGTGATCCTACGGGATTCAGCAAAAACTTTTATAATGCAGCGGGCTACACGCTGCAGCTAGTTTATTTATAGATTTCTAAGAGGGTTTCTAAGCTAGGAAAAACCTTTATCTTAAAAGAAATTTATTGTTCACTATCTTGAAGGTTCAAGACTAGCGCTAGTTCAAGACTATCCATCCCTGTTTAGCAAAACCTTTAATGTCTATGCGAAGGCTAGTTCTTAACATCAGGAGAACCCTACTGTTGCTGTTCTTTCCTTACTTACTTACTCTGCTGGCCGAAGTGAGTCTTGACCACCGAAACAAGAGATCGCCAGCTATCCTGGTTGTAGTGTTCACTGGTATACCTGAGTGGTAGTCTCACTAACGCAATACACGCGTGTGCAGTTACTGACGGTCCGAATCGTACTGCGATTCCGAATCATAGGGCGTACCCCCACCTACTCGTACGTACAATGCAGATAATGATTTCTATAATCCACAGATGACACATACACTACACCGGTTTTTTGCCAACTCTCATCAGTCTGCAATCTGAAGTTCGCGTAGATCTGACTCCACGACATTCTTCTAGCGGAACCTCGGCCGTCTGACGGGTCGGCATCCACTCGGGACTCCAACATAGGCTCTCTTCACGCTACGATCGTCTCCCATTATCTCCGAGTGGCTCCAGCTCCTCTCTACTTTGAAAAAATATAAAAATCGTGAGATACATAACAAATAATGCTATAAATGTGCAAGCAAAATGTCTCGCATAGCTACGTCAATGACCAATCAATAAAGATCGATGGATTGGACAATTGAACAAATGGGTTTTTATAGCTATTAAATTCCCGATAGGTATTTGGCGTACGTTACCCACTTGACTGAAACCACCTTTTTGGCTAGCGACAAGAGAATATTAAATTGGACGTTGCGAACAGAAATAATCGAATCAACATTTTAAACCGCCGAAAAAAACGGAGGTTACAGTTCGATGTATAGATATATGTAGACATGTAATATTGTTGGAATTGGATAATATTTGAGTTTGATAGACTATCCAGGCGTCCAATCACTAGTACTAAATTTCACAAACGAATTTATGTTTGTATGTTCGTACATGAATTTCCCGGTAACTAAAAGCCATATCGATATATATATTTTTATTTAAATCAATTTAAATGTAAGGAACAGTCTTAAGTTCATAAAAATTGGTATAGTAGTTTCTGTGATATGTAGTTGACAAATATTTGAAGTCTGTTTAAATTTTTACATAACTTTTATTTTATTTTTAAGCAGAAAATATGATATCGAGTTTGATATTACACTGTATGTTTAACCGAATTTCCAAAAATGAGGAGATTCTCAATTTGGCAGTGTATTCATATGTGTTACCCACAGATCACACAAATACGAATAGTCACGGTGTTGGGCGCAAAATGCGTAGCCGCTCATGTGAACAAATGTATGTAAATGTCAAACGCTTTTAGATATATTATATCGTAAAAAAAGATATATGCCATATTGTGCTGTTTTATCATGTCGAATAAAAAACTAAGGCTTAAGGAATACTCCTGGAGTGATTTTATTTCATCGGTAAGTATTATAACTCTGTATTTTTGGGTGTAAATGTAAGCGGCAGCCTAAGAAACCTATGAAATTGCTTTAAAAGGCACATAAATTCGTGGTGTTATTTCAGAATTTTATTACTTATAAAACGACTTGGAAAATTCTGTATTTTGTGTTCAGAAAGTTATACAACCCATTTGGTTCCATAAAAATTTATCCAAAACTTTATTTGGGAAGTAAATCCTCCCATTTGGTTTTATAAAATCCAGTGTTCCAAAGATCCAGGAGGTTGGTCATCATCAGGTATTGCAATTTAGTTGCAGTTATGGACATGGAAATCCACAACTGTGCGTTTCTCCCGACACTTTTTACCTCGCACTACTCTGTTGTGGAACCAATTACCGGCAGGGGTATTTCCGAACGGATACGACATAGGGACCTTCAAGAAAAGAGCTTACTCATTCTTAAAAGGCCGGCAACGCAACTGCAAGACCTCTGGTATTGCAGATGTCCATGGGCGGCGGTGATCACTTACCATCAGGTGCACCTCTTGCTCGTTTGCCCCCTCTTCTATATAAAAAAAAAGTTATGCTTCGTTTAGGCTATGTTATTTTTTGTTGTGTTTTCGAAAATAATCAAGAGATAATATAACTAGCAATCGCCCTGTGGGTGAAATTAGACTAAAGATTAAAAATAAAATCTCTGTTAACTTTGACAACAGACTTTAGCTGTAAAGAAAATAGTATACATCGATGGCGGAAAACGAAAACGTAGTAGTCCACGAGATACGAAAAAAGTTTTATTGAACTGTTCGAATCAAAAAAAAACCGGGTACGCTCGCGACTTCATGTGATCAACGGACCGCTAGACCCGAATTTTATTCACCATGATCACCTATGCGTCAGTTGGAGAGATAAG
Organism: Apodemia mormo; assembly: GCA_036924255.1. Taxonomy (NCBI): domain Eukaryota; kingdom Metazoa; phylum Arthropoda; class Insecta; order Lepidoptera; family Riodinidae; genus Apodemia; species Apodemia mormo. Next base: position 17,345,243 of record JAUPFN010000019.1, on the reverse strand, counting down.
TGTTGAATCCCGTCAAAGCGTTTTACTGACCTGATTACGATAACCACTGATTTCTAGCGATAGCCGGGACTGACAGCATTACGTTCTCATCAGAGTCACGGTGGCGCTAACACTACATCACCGGTTTCGAGCTGCTACTTCGGTTTGAATTTTCTACAAAAACCTTGAAAATTTTTAAATAATACTTTCCTGACTTTACCTTTACTTTTAAATTGGCAAGACAATGAGAATCATTTAAGTTATTGCGGCAGGAATTGTGGAAGTGGTACCATATACCCGGGTGTGACATTGTGGAACGTACCACCTAGTAGTCACGATAGTAGTGACACGAATAGCCAGTCGGTCGCCTTTTTGACTACCGTCTGGAAGAATTGCGGATGGTTTATTTTCAGGATCCCTAAAATAACAAAAAAATGAAATATAAATTAGTAAAGCATCTATCCATTTTATGATAAAAATTGGATTGGATTCCATATCATTTTATGATAAAAATTGAAACCTTTACTAATCATAAAATTAAGATGGTTTACTTGCTTGTACTTGGGATAAAATGATAAAAATTTGATGCTTTACTAATTTGTATTTAATTTATTTATATATAACTTTTAAATCTTAATAACAAACAAGCAGATGGCTCTTCTGATAAAAAGAGAAACCATCGTCTATAGACGCCAAGGATGTTAATGGTGCGTTGCTACCAGTGTGGCGGGATGGAAATGCCACATGCATAAGTCTACCGGCTGCCTTACCCTCCAAACCGAAACAAGCAATGACAAGCATTAGCGCTATTGCGGCAAGAATAAGTAAGGCCAAGTACCAAATACCCGGGCGAGACGTTACGGAACTCTACCACCTAGTACCTAATCACAATAGTAGTGACCCGTATATCCAATCGGTTGTCTTTTACGATCTGCCTGGCAGAATAGCAGTTAATCTATTCTTCAAAGGAGCCCGGACCAACGAGGGGGAGAATATATAAGTATATTTTATAGTAAAAATATGCTTTTATGATTTATTCCTTTCTTTCCCGAATATAAAAACGAAGTAATACAAAAACTACAATTTAACATTTCAGGTACCGCAAACGAAGCACGCGTCACAATCAATTGTAACGAATACAACCGTATATGCTTGGAGCACCTGGGGTACTTGGAGCGCTTGTTCTAAGACCTGTGGTGGAGGAGTCGCTGTACAGGAACGACATTGTCTGCCGAGGGACCCGACGAGGTAAATATTATTTATAGAAATGAAATGCGTCTAGAATAAAACTTTTGAGGGTTCCGTAACCATATCGCAAAAAAAAGAAATCCTTGTAATTTCGTCTTGTCCGTCTGTCCGTCCGTTCGTATGCCAATCTCAGTTTACTTAGAGACTATGAGTACTGTATGGTAGAAATTTGGATTGTAGTACTGTATTGGTTACGTTCAGTTTTTGCCCAGACCTGACATATATGTATGATACTTTTATCTTAGAAAATGGAATTATACCGTAAAACTAGCCGCGCATCATTCATTGATGAGAAAATGGAATGACAAAATTGGTAAAAGAGATGATAAAATCTGTCTCACTGTTTCTGTGTGTCTTTCTCTCTCTCTCTCCTTCTCTCTTTCTCTCTCTCTCTCTCTCTTTGTGTATATGTGTATGTGTGTTTCCAGATTTTGTTACATTTTCACTCTGAAAAAGTTAAATAAATTTAGATAAAACTTGGTTTATGTACAGTTTTTGTTCAGATTTAACATATAAGTATGCTACTTTTTAACCCAGAATATTACCCTAAAATTCATATAAAACTAGCCAGGCATCGGTCATCCACAAGTTTGATTCTAAAGGATGATAAAATAAATTAAATTGCGAGTAAAGTCACGGGTAAAGGCTTGTTTACAGTAAAACAATGATCCAAATATTTCGAAATTGTCAACAACAGTAATTATTCGATTCGTTTCAGTTAATCATGGTATTTCTTATTCAATTATGCCATGTTACTATTCACTAGTGTATTAGTAACGGACTTTAACCCTTCTACTTTCAAAGGCCAAGAAAAGCGAATTAAGCCATCAGTCACGCTTATCAACGCCAACGTCATATATAACCGGTACCACCTTTCACTGTTCACTTAATAAAATTTTGCCACTTATTAAGTTGAATAGACTTTATCATTCGTAATCCTGCGCTACATGTGCATCGGTTTTTAAAATACCAAAAAATAATTTATTAATCAGGTTCAGATAAAAAATATGTAGGTTAGAATATAAAAAGAAATTACAAAAAAATGTGTGTGTACTTATGTTCTCACATAAGAAGTTATACTTACCTTAGGCACAAAAATTTGCTTGCTGCCGGTGTCTGCGCGCATTGTAATGTCAGCTAACTTCATGTCGTTGTTTGCCAGTGGGCGCGCGCATCGTAGGTAATATCAACTAACTTCATGTTGCTGGCTGCCAATGTATGCGTGCATCGTAATATCAGCTAACTTCATGTCAGTGGCTGCTTGTGCGCGCGCATCGTAATATCAGCTAACTTCATGTCACTGGCTGCCAGTGTAGCGCGCATCGTAATGTCAGCTAACTTCATGTCGCTGGCTGCCAGTGTATGCGCATTGCGCGCATCGTAATATCAGCTAACTTTATGTCAGTGGCTGCCAGTGTGCACGCGCATACAATGCGCGTGCACACTGGCACGCGTATTGTATGCGCGTATCAACTAACTTCATGTTGCTGGCTGCTTATGTGCGCGCACATCGTTATATCAGCTAACGTCATATCGCTGGCTGCCGGTGTTCGCGCGCATCGTTATATCAATTATCAACTATCTACATATCGCTGACTGCAGGTGTGTGCGCAAGTCGTAATATCAGCTAACTACATTATATCCTTTATTAGGCTGTCGGCTGTAGTTAAAATTTGAATCTCATCATTTTTTCCAATTGTTCCAATATAAATTATAAAATTGTTTCAGACTTCAATCCAAAAATATACATTCCTGGCGGAAAGTGCATAAAAAGTGATCGATTGCAAAAACATTTCACTACACGATCCCCATCGTGATCATATAGTGGTTGAGTTTTGTAACGTCTCGTCCGGGCGACAAGCATCGACGCTATTGTGACAGATATAGGAAAGGCAGTGGTCCGAACCCGGGAGAGACGTTGTAGAACTCTACCACAGAATATTGGAGACCCAGTATTTTGTGACTCTTCCATCTTGTGGTAGTATATTTTATCTGTTATAACCAAATTAAATAATACATTTATATTTTATATAAAACTATTGTAGATATTAAAAAGTTAGTATGTGTGCATATGTTAGGAACACTAAAACAGTTGGACGAATTCAGATGAGGACACGATTAGAAATGGAATAAACTTAACGAGGCCCTGAAAAATATAAAAAAACCAAGCATCACAATTTTCCATTCTTACCCACCACGCTTTCTACCAACTCAGTAGCAAATTCAAAAGCACACAGCACTTATACGTACTCTACGTACTTATACGAGAAATGCACGCACACACGCATGCACACGCAAGCACACACACACACACACATACACACGCACACTCATATGTACACACACACGCATACAAACAGACACGCTAACGCATACGCACACCCATACGGACATGAACACGCACATCCTTGGGCATTTATAATATTAATAGCTGTTGCATGCAACCCGAAGTATGATAAACGTTTGCCTATATGCTATTCCAGGTTTTCTACCTTTTGGTAGATTATCTACCTGTTTGCTAAATTTCATCCAAATTTGTTCAGTAGTTTTTGCGTGATTAAGTGACGTACACCCATCCATCCAAAGATCCAAACTTTCGCATTTATAACATCTTATACATATATAAAATTCTCGTGTTACAATGTTAATTATCATCTATCTTTTATCATTATCTCTTCCGAAACGTTTCTACCGATTTTTATGAAATTTTATATACATATCCAGTAGGTCTAAAAATTGGCTACTCGGGATCTGAAAATTAGATATTTTCATATCCCTAAGTGATAAGGAATGTCGACCCCTAACATTTATTTTTATTTTTTGGGCAACATTTTTTGTTTTTTATTTTTTTTTAATATGACATTAAAATACATAATTAAAAAATAAATTTTCATCCTTCTATCATCAACCCCGATTTTTTAAATCAATAATTTACATGGCAAAACAATGTTTGCCGGGTCAGGTAGTTATAGATAATATAGACTAAGAATATTTAAATAAAATGACAAATCAAATTTGACAAATTTAAGGGTTCAAACGGTGATTCTGTTAACCTGCTGAGATTTGTAGGCGGACCATTGATCATTGACCACAATGATATTTAATGATACGGCTTGTGATCGATAAAGGATTCCCACCGCGGGAGTTCTCTCTAATACACGGTTTGTTACCACTACCACGAGCTCGCCCCGCTCGCTCGAACAATATTCGTTTTAATATATATTTGACACTTTACAAACCGCATATTCGATGAAACAAATCCTTAAAAATATAAATATGAAAGATTTTATGTGTGTGAGAGAGAAAGTATGCGTATGAATTTTTTTTATATTATAAGAAAACAAAATCAGCGGATGGATGTCCCGATGGAAAGACACAACAATCTTCTATAGACATCAAAGATGTTAATGGTGCGTTTCTATTCATGCGACAGAGTGTTAATGCCACATGCAAGTGACTAGCACTAACGCTATTGTGACAGGAATAGGAGTGACGGTGGTGGTGTCGGAACTCTACTACGTAGAGATGGTGCATATCTATATATTTGTGTACGCGGCGTATGGAACTGGTTCTCTTTGCCTACCTCGCAAGGAATCTGGCATGAAGATATGTATATTTATATGTAGGTAAAAACTGTCTCATCCTTATCTACAAAAGTGAGTTTATTTGTTTGTTACGTTTTTACATTTTAATTCCCTATCACAGATATATTTGATATAGGGTAAGTTTCTTCCAAAAAAAGTAATGTTTCCAAGGTATAGGTAAATAGCTCTTTTGTGAACTAAGTCGCAAGTAAAAACTTGTTTGTAATCTACGCTAAATAACATAAAGACTTTTCTACGCTAATATTAAAAAGAGGAAAGATTTTAATAAACTCAAACACTACTTAATGGATTGAAAAAATCTTTTTTAATTCCAAACACTATTCTAGATTAAAATAAACTGCTTTGCTTGACTAAGCAAAAGGAAATAATATTTTTTGAGCAAAGTGAAGTAAATAAAGGTCACACGATAGAAGTCGCGTCAACAGTTAGTACAAAATGTTATAAAAAATAAAAACACTTGTATCTTTGTATGTTTGTAACAAATAAACTCAAAAACTACTAGACCAGTCTTAAAAATTCTTTTACCATCTGAAAGTTATACTATTCAAGAGTAATATGCATTCATCGTCAGCAACAAAACCCAACTGAGCGAAAATAATTAATTATTTTGGATCACACGATCAAAGTTTTAATTGATAGCATATCCAAATTTAAAGGACCAAAGAAATCCATGGTAAGGGCTGATGAACGGGAAAGATCACAGAACGCCAAGGCGCGCTTGTAGCACTAATATCATAATTTACCCATCACGTCTGTGTTGCTAGGTAGTATAAAAATATTAACTTGGTAACACTATATTAGTTTAATGACATTTTTACTATTTAGATATTTCTTATTAAATAAATATCATCACGCCGTTTCCCTTGCGGGTAGACAAAGTGAACCGAATTTTAATGGACGTTTCGGCTCACCATAATTCACTAGTTGGCGAGAAAGCCGTTAATACCATAGTCATTATGGTATACATTTTTTTGATGAGATTATAGCGTTTTTTTTTATTTTATTTATTTTTGGAAAACATACAATATTGTATTACATTACTAATATAACAGAAAAATATGTATATAAATCAATTAAGTTTCCACTTACATTACAAGACCCAAACAAAAAAATTCAAATATTTATAGTTTGAGTTTGATACTCGATATGTGTGGACGTTTCCCTGCCGCAACAGCGTCATTGCTAGATTTTGTCATGCTTCAGTTTAAAGTAAAAGGTAGCCGGTAAACTTATGCATATACCATACAAATGGCATTGCACTGTTATCGTCTTTAGTATATAATATACTACCTAATACCCGCCCACTTCTCTGTCCTATCATTTGCACAATCATATTATGTCCTCACTGTATATAAATATTCATCAAAATCTAGTGGTTCTTGAGTTGTAATGGGACATACCGCCAGATGGACCATATAAAAATTATAAGCAAAATTACGCATTGATATAGAACATATTACTGCGTAATTAAGTGGGTGGGCCACTTCGCTGTCCTATCACTTGCACAATCATATTATGTCCCCACTGTATATAAATATTCATCAAAATCTAGTGGTTCTTGAGTTGTAATGGGATATACCGCCAGATGGACCATATAAAAATTATAAATAAAATTGCGCATTGATATAGAACATATTACAGCGTAATTAATGCGGCATACCAATTTTCCTTTAAGTTGGTTATCACTTTTTTAGTTATAACGAGATATACAAACAATCAGACAGGCGAAAAATTTTAAAATAGCAAAATTGATGTTAGTGAATCTTATGACTCACGGCAAATAGTTTTAATCACGAAATTTGACAAAAATTAAGTGATATAATATCTATAGCTATACTTAGGTTTAATAAAAAAGGAGATAACTATTTCTTTCTATCAGAAGGGCCACCAAACAATATAGTGTACCTATATAAAAAATATTCACAAATATTCTTTGATGTAAAACTATTTAAGTTAGTAAAATGGCAAGAAAGTCGTTTTTTAGCGCAATGATAACCGCCTGACATTGAGTAACTAACAGGCAAGCCATAAAAATATCATCTCGAAATATACAAAAGAGAAATTTCCTAAATCCTGACTTTAAATGCTATTAAATAATGCTAGTAGCACAAAACCTTATTCCCTACATTCCAATTTGTAATATTCATTAGAGCGGTTTCAAAATCAGTACCAATCAAAAAGTCAAATACATACAGAATGACCCTGACCGCCCTTCCAACGTCCAACATACCAAATTAAGGTAATATTGAAGACGGAACAGGCGCCCATGTTAAGTTACAAGATACAACTGATTTTCGACAACGCGATTGATTGACGTACAATTATTTGAAGCCCTTTCGCTAATGTAGGTACGATTGTTATCTTTTGTTTGCACGGGTTTTCGAATTTCTATGTGAATGTTTGTTTGGATCATTAATGATTGTGCTGAGTCAGTGTGTATATAACCAGTGTTTAATAAAATGATGTTGTAAAGATCATTAATGATTATTTTTAATTTATCCACTTGTACTGTTTTACAATTTACACACAATATATAGTTTAATTAATTAAATAGCCAACTGGTTTTATATTTTAACTGTTTAAACCACGGGTTAATGGATACGACTTTCAAGACAATTTCTTAGTTTAGTTTGTCAGTGTAGCTTACATTTACACACAGAAATACAGAGTTATACTATTAACAGATAAAATAAAATTACTTCAAGGGTAAATTTTAAACCTTGTTATCTCATTCGGTACGATAAAACAGTACAACATGGTTTATTTCTATTTTTTCACGATATAATATATCTACAAATGTATGTCATTTTTGACAGTGATAGGAGCGTTTGCTCATATGCGCGGCGACATGTTTCCTTCACAATGGTATGTCTATTAGTATTCATGTGTTATAGGTTTAAACACTAGCCCAAATATGCAGAAAAATATGAAACTGTCTGGCTATTTAATTAATAACAATATAGTGTGTGAATTGCAGTACCAATGATTAAAATAATCATTAAGATGGAGTTTTACTAAGCGGTGACAACAGAAAGTGTAAATTATAATTAATATGGAAGATAATATAGTAATCGATGACTAAAGAGTTTTACTGATAATTGTCTAGTAGTCTAGGTGTTAACCTATTCGGTTCAGACCATGAGGTACCAGATTCTATCCCCGGGTCAGGCATAAGTTGATACATTAATAACTTAAGGTTTTTTCAAGATATTTCCTGGAACATTGACATAAAGAACCCAAGAAGCACAATTTCGAACAAAACCGACACTCAAAAGTGTCCCTAATTTCATTTAAATAGTTATAGATATGGCAGAAACACATGTCTTTGCATATCCAACCTTAAGCGCAAGATTTATAGTTGTTTTTACAAAGCAATGTATAAAATAAAATAAAATTGATAGTGTCGCAACCAACGTGATTGATTCTATTTGAAATGAGCGCATAATTTTAAACGGTGCGCTCATTTTTGAAGGACGTTTTTGAGACACTGATTGTGTATCTTGGGTATCTATGCCCGGAAATAAAAAAAAAACGTATAAAGCAGCTTGTAATCTAGCCGATTACCATCATTGTGCCTTAAAGGAGCACTAAAGCTGTCCATTTCGGTTGTCTTTAGAAATAGGTAGATAATAACCTTTATCGGGTCAATAAAGCGCCACCGATTACTACTAACTACTCTCTGTCTCTTTTTCCCGTGTTGGTCCCGGGCTCCTTTGAAGAATTTGAATAATTTCAACTGCCGTTCTGCTAGACAGGTCGTAAAAGGTGATCGATTGTTTATACGAGTCAGTACCGTCGTGGTTATTAGGTGGTAGAGTTGCACATTGTCTCGCTCGGGTCTGGTACTACCGCGTTATACATATATTTCTGTCGCAATAGAGCCAGTACTTGTCACTGTCATGTTCCGATTTGGAGGATAAGGTAGCTGGTAAACTTATGCATGTGGCATAAGATTTCGCCACAAGATAGCAACGCACCATTAACACTTTTGATGCCTATAGGCGATGGTTGACTCTTTCCACCAGGAGACCCATCTGCTTGTTTGCTGTCTTATACTATAAAGAAAAATCTCACTTATCGTAAAAATTGTAAATTCTGGTGAACTGAAAAGTCTTATAGAAGTTCTTGTTACTCTGCCTGCCCCGCAAGGGAATCATCATAAATGGTCTTGTAGTTAAACTATTCAGCTTAGATCATAAGTTCATAACTTAATTATTCGCCTACAAATAAATTGTTTTTCCTATATTTTGGTATTTAAATAAATAAATAATAAAAAAATATTCACAGGACAAATTACACTAACTGATCTTAACTCCAGAGTAAGCAAATTATTTGCTTGTGTTTTGGATGTTAGTCAACGATACTAATACATAGAAATACATATTATATAAATACTGAATATATTTAATAAACACCGAAACCCGGAAATAAAATCATTTATGCTCATCACACAAAATACCCGACGGGGACAAGCATAGACCGAATTTTAAATATAGAAATATTAAAAATTGTATCTTAAATTGATCGTTTGGTTTTTTATTTAAAACCATTTCTCTGTTTTTTATTTAAAATGTTTGCTTGGTTTTTTTCTATGAAATCATTTATTTTTACTAAAAATTGTTTGCTCTCTTTTTCCTGGCGGTACCGGCTATCTAGGCAATTGAACAGGTCTATCGAGGCAATTTAAACGATCACTTTTTTATTTTACTAAGGCAAACAACAAAAACATATAAAGTTAACTGCCTAGCATCAAAAACAATATCTAAATCAATTAAATTAGTTTAAACCATCGTTTTATAGGCGGAACATAATGTTTGAAATGTTATACGTAATTTAATTTTAACTAAGTCATATGCGTCATTAGCGCAGTAAAATAACGGCAAACGACTTTGGCTTGTTTTAATTGCGTCAATATACGTAAATGAAGCAATAGTTTTAAATAAGAACAGATAAAAGCTTATTCTGATCTAACCAAAATAAACTTTTATAGGTGTTTTAGCGAACATGTAAATCGCGAATAGACACGAAAGATGGCGGGGTATGAATATCAATATTATCTAATCCACTCAGAATAGATCCCTATTGAAAATCACTTAATTCGGATCTGTTTTTAGGACCGCCCCGTTGGTCAAGTGGCTAGCGACCCTGACTACGCAATCGACGGGGCTCGGGTTCGATCCCCGACGGGGACAAGCATTAGTGTGATGAGCATAAATGTTTGTATTTCCGGGTTTGGGTGTTTATTAAATTTATTCTAGTATTAATATATGTATTTCTACGTAATTAGTATCGTTGACTAACACCCATAACACAAGCAAATAATTTACTTAGTTTGAGGTTAGATCAGTAAGTGTAATTTATCCCATAAATATTTATTTATTGTTTTATAATAAATAATTTTAAAAAAGAAAGGAAAAAACGTTGCCGTGTGAATTTTTGGATTTTCCAAACTTTGCTAGAATTCCTATATATTAGTATCGTTGTATAATCCATAACTCAATTCGTGTATTTTGTCCAACGATAATAATAACAAATATTATTTATATTTAGGGCAATAAGCCATAAATTTATTATATTTCATAGTGTTATTACGTAATTAATGTATATATTTCATTCTAAAATGATTTCCTCTACGCGATAGGTCATTTCTTTCCAAAGCTGCATACATAATAAACAAAATAAATATTTGAGCCTCCATTTCACATGTGATACGCATGATTTAAAGAAATCAATCACATTTAAAGATTAATATAGATAAAGGATAAAATATGTGTTATCATCAAGTCAATATACAAAGTAATTAGAGTGGACGACTCTTAGACCTATCAAGAACAACTTTCGAAATCTTCGATTATTAAATTTTTTATATCATAAGCAAACAAGCAGGTGGATCTACTGATGGAAAGAGTCAACCATTGCCTATAGACACCAAAGATGTTAATGGTGCCTTGCTATCATGTGGCGAGGTCTAATGCCACATGCATAAGTTTACCAGCTACCTTACCCTCCAAACCGGAACACGACAGTGACAAGCACTGACGCTATTGCGACAGGAATAGGTAAGGCATTGGTACCAGACCTGGGCGAGACAATGCAGAACTCTACCACTTAGTAAAAATTATTCGATTTAGAATATCTAAAGGACACTACTTAAGTGTATTTTAAGAAACAATTTAAACTTTCCAACGTTGTAGCATAATAAAAATACCTCGTATTGATTTTTTTAAAGTAAACTCTTATACTGTTGCACAATACTCGGTCGGTCAGAACTTACAATAAGCGACATTTATTCGCTAGTAATATCATTTTAGATTGTAAATTACCACACATGCCTATCAAAAAGTTTTCAATTTCGATCGAAAACATATGCTAGGCCCTCAATAAAGTGATGTAACAGATTCGTTATTAATTACAAGACAAAAGTAGTGTGTGGCGCCCCGCCGTGGCGAGACGGAGAACAAACGAACTGAAACAATACGGTTTCATAACTTTCTTGATGAGTTTACAATGAGATGTTAGAAATTAATGTTGTATAAGGTGACAAAGTCATTTGTATATTCTGTGGGAGTTCTGATCACGGGGCAATATACACCGAATGTTTATTTATAACTATTGTACGAATCTCCTATCAGTATTGAAGCATAATGGTAAAAAAATAGATATTGTGTAATACTTTCTACGAAAAAAATAGTAATTAGGTGATAGAATTCTGCAACTGCAACCTTTTATGTTTCGGTTAGGAGCGTAAGGTGGAAGCTTCCTTCTACTTTACGCTCCTAACCGAAACATAAAAGGAGGCAAGTATTATGCATGTGGCATTTCCATTTCACCGCATGGAAAGCAATATCTTTAGTATCTATAGTCCATGGTTATATTTTTTCATCAGGATAACCCCTTGATTGTTTTCTATCATATGAAATTAAAAACACAAATAAATATTCAATGGTCTGTTTGGTTTACATTATATGTCTCAAATTCGATTCCATAGATGAACAAAATGTTAACAATTTTTAAATAAAAAGCATGATAGAGGGATATCAGAGAACCTACGTACCTTTGATAAAACGTGAAGCTACTGATCTTGGTTATGGCAAATAATAAGTGATTAACATTAAATTATTAGTGGCAGAAACTGCAATGAAGATTACGCAATTATTTTATAGAAAAGAAAGTATCTTCACGCCCTTATCTTCGAAGAGTTAGGCAAAGGCACAACAAGTGCACCCACGATTAGCCTAAGATACTTAAGTCGCACAATGTGATAGGTGGCGAACCTATCGCCAACCGGGCACTTATCCAATCCCGGACAACGTTGTTTTTATCAGGAAACTGAAAAACACATTTTTGAATTTCCTGATCCGGGAATCGAACCCGGGACCTCACGTGGTCAACTTCGACCCTAAACCACTAGACCACAGAAGCGACTATATTATTTTATCAGCCGACAAACTGGTCAATCGTAGTTGGACCTGGGCGTACATTGACATTTGATTTTTTTATTGATATACATTTGTGCTAAAATTATTTCCTGAATTGTTTCAGATGGCGCCGCAGCAGGAAAAGAAGGAAGTTAGTGAGGAGTACAGACCACGTGCGACGGTCTCGTGCTGTAGTCAGTGTGCCAGATTGTCCGGGACTGGCGAGACGCTACCATGAGTGCAATACAACGGTAAATTACATTGGTATAAAAGGGGAGGATACGTTACCTGGTCACTGCGCCCGGTCCTAAAAACTAGGTCCGCGGACACAGTGACAATCAATCACGTGCAGGATAGCATATCATACGCTTATACTTTCCAACTGTTTTTACCATTAAACAAACATTAAATGCCTTCTTGTGTATTTAACCAGTGTGATAATCACTCAAGGAAAAAAAATAAGACACACGGGATTACTTTCCATTCGTAAGTACGGCTAAAACAATTTGTTTGAGAATAAGATTATATAATTGTTTGATTCGCCATGTTTGTGAGAGTGAGATAGTATAATACAAATATATTTGAGAGAAACGTAGTCTGCTACGTTCATCGCATCACTTTGCTCTTTGTAGACCGAGCCTAGATTTAGCTATTGCGATGTTAGAGCGTAGCGTAGTATCTTCCATTTTAATATATCAATGGTAACTTTACACCTTTTTTATATATAATCATTAGATAGTAAACAGACAGATATCTCCTGATCGAAAGAGAAACCTTCACCCATAGATGCCAAAAATGCGTTGCTATCCGTGTGGCGTAATGACAATGTCATATATCATATGCCATGCCACATATATGTTCTATAAACAACAAAATATTTAGATTTAAAAAGCTCTTACTTTTGAAAACATGATTCAATTTTGATTTTGCAAACTGCATTTGACGTAGTTTTTTTAGGACTAAAATATTATATAAGGTGGAAGAATGATTGGTTAAAAAACCTCGCAGTTATGTCGAAAAAACACTTTTTTCCAATTTTTTTATCGACGATAACGCCCGAATGGATAAACTGATTTTGGTCACATTTATGCATTGAACGCATTTTTTGAGGAAAAAAGCTGAATAGATTTTGTACTCAATCAGTATATTAAAATTTGGAAGTTATATTAAAAACCCATCCCACCTTATCTCCACTCTTCCACCCATTTTCTCTCTCACTCTATCATGCTCTCTTCTCTCCTCCACCTATCTTCCTCCCCACCACCTCACTTTCCACCCTTTTCTCCTTCTTTGTGACAGGTGGCCCTTTTTAAACGACTGTTTAATATTTTAATTTTTTTTGTAAATAGCCTTTTTATGAATTATTCAAGTTTTTTAAAATCATCTACATTTTCAATTCACCTAGATCCTATTCGCCAAGTTCGTACCGTCCGATAAGGAAGTTCGTTTCAAATTTTATCTTCCTCCTTGTAAGTTATACTCAAAAACTGGCCGATGGATAGAATTGATATTTATTCACAATACAGCCATGGAACAGAAGAATGTTTTTATGTATTTTTTTTTTCAAAGTTCCATGGAAAAACTGGTATTAGACGGTGCCACAAAGAAGCGTCGTCGCTGAGTTTACCTGGTATACTTATAAAACATATAAGCAAATGACTCACATGATTAGAATCTACAACTATATTATATAGACGCCAAATATATTAATAGTGCGTTTTCATCCATGTGGCGGATCTGTAAAGCTACTTGCATAAGTTTATATTTTAAATTACCCCAAAAACTCCTGAAGAAGCTTGTGAAAACATCAGTCGTCTTGAAGTTAGGATGACTGGAACAAACGAATGGCATGGAATTTCGCAAGTGCTAAAATTATGACAGGAAAATAAAGCAATAGTACCAAACTCAGGCGAGGTATTGTAGAGTTTTACTAAATAGTCTCACTTCATACTCGTTGGTTACAAATTTTTTGCTTTATGTATTAATATATAGATTTCTTTGACACTTTTTGAGTTAAAAATTCGTAAAAGATTGTGCTTCTGTCTTTACATTCTGTTATATATTCATAGGATTTGACACGTTGAACCCTAGAACCTCGTTACTCGCCCTCTCTCAAATCCTCTTACCGAGATCAGAAGTCAAGTACGATAACCACTAGATCATTAGGTAAAATAAAGGATTCTAGTAAGTTTTACGGGTATCACTAGTTGTACATAAACCAAGGAGATTTATGTATACGGGGTGTGTATAAAGATGTAGCTTTTAAGGCCCAATCCACATGAGGGTGGATACAGCTATAACGTCAATGCTTGTCATTGTCGTGTTCCGGTTTGGAAAGTAAGGCAGCCGGTAAGCTTAGGCATATGGTACTAACATACCGTCACACAAATAGCAACTCACCATTAACATCTTTGATGTCTACAGGCGATAATTTCTCTTTCCATCAGGAGAGCCATATACTTGTTTGCTATTATATGACATAAAAAAGCTACCGGCAGGTACATGTGTAGCAGGCAGTGACGATGCGTGATATTTGTAGCTACCTCAAAGACCGCTTAGCCGGGCGCGGTGGCGTAAGTATGTGAACTCCGATTCCAGGCTGTGTTGTTTCGCGTTTTTCAATATCGGAATATTTCCGGAAGAAACTCCATACACATTTGTGTTAATACCTAAGATCTAACAAAACAGGTACACCACTTATCACTAAAACTTTGTATGTTTTTATTATATATGATACATTTGTGAGAGAAAAATAAACACATTTTTAATTTAATTTTAATTAATTAATTTAATAAGATTGTATCATGATTATCCCCAAAAATCTAAACTTCAGAAGCTTTTCGTAATTTGATGATGGTGTTTTAACACCATCGTGCCTCGAATTAACACCTTAAGCTGTCGATCCAAATAATTGCAAGAAACAAGCAATAATCTGGTCTCCAAAATGCAGCAATGGCTATCACTAATCGTTTTGCCAAACGGCACTCGTGATGAACTGGAACGTCTATTTACACCGGAATGCCATTGCTTCATTCATGTTCATCATTGTAGTGCTCCAATTTGGAGGTAAAATTTATGCCTGCAACATTACCATCCTACCACAAGGTTATCTCTTTCCATCAGAATAACCATCTGCTTGTTTGCTACCTTATGAACTATCGTATCAAAAATATTTATTACGCTATTTTTAATATCACACAATCTAGTTTTTATTTCACATGAATTATTATTTATTTTTATGAACAAGTATATTCGTTTCTATGTTTTCAATTGATAATGTTTCATGTTAGCTAACAAAATAGGAATATATATGAAATCCAATAGTAGTTATGGCTGCATCGCGGCATTGCGGACAATCACATATAAGTAATACCGAAATTTAATTACACACAGCTACCACTATGGCCGGGCTACATTTTAGCATGTTCAAGTGATTGTATGCGTTTTGAATACAGATTGAGTGGACATGCCTTTCGAGACAATTTCTAAGTTTGTCAGTGTAGCTTGCAAATAGAAAGAGAAAAACAGAGTTACACTACTTACAGATGAAATAAAGTCACTTCAAGGGTAATTTTTAAATCTTGTCATCTTATTCGGTGCGATAAAAGAGTACAACATGGTTTATTTCTATTTTTTCACGATATAATAGATTTACAAATGTATGACATTTTTGGCAGTGATAGCAGCGTTTGTTCATATGCGCGGCGACAGGTTTCCATCCCAATTGCGTGTATTTTAGTATTCGTGTGATCTGGGGTTTTCAATATAAATAAAACTACAACATGCAACTTAAAGCGCTCGCGGCTTCCTCGCTGACGGCCGCATCTGCAATGAGCCTAAGACTAGATTCTAGATGATATCAAGTGCGCATTTGTAATATTTTATTGTGGTACAGCCGTGTCCCGGGCCGGCGCGTGACTCGAGAGCTGAGCAGTGTGCGGTGTACGACCGCAGACCATTCCGAGGAAGATTTTACACTTGGGTGCCTTATGTCGACGGTATGGTATAATTCAAACATAGTTTAACATATTTTAATGAATATACAAAAATATCTATTGTAAAAATGGTATATATAGGGGGTATAAAATAATTTAAACTTAATAAAACTGCAAATACCGATTCCAAACTTCCATATCTGTTATTAATATTTAAAGTAAATTTATATATACAAGTTCTGAGGTAATAACCAAAAAACACATCTGAACTGAGAATCTCATTTATGGGAAATTGTTTAAAAATAGGGCAGTAAGAACACTCATATACAATTTTAGAGAGACACAAAAACATATTTTACAACACAATGTCATGGATTTTTGAAAATTTAATTTATTAAATTGAATGATAATACTCTAACAAAAAAATATAAATGTCGAAAAAACAAAAGATTAAATGATATATTTGAACTAACATTTAATAATTGGAACGGAGTTAATTATCGTTAACGTTAAGGCCTGAGGCGCTAGACCGAAAAATGTGTAAGAGAAAAACGACAACAAAAATCAACTATTTTCTAAGGATTTAAAACGCTATCAGATAACAGATCTTATTTTACGATACTTAACGTTATTACTGTAGCGATATCTTAGTAACAAAATTATTTTCAAACACTACATGACGATTCGCTACTCAAATAACAGAACGAAATTGTTAACGCTAAATAACATTATAATATGTACCTATGCACGTTTTATACTTTTTTGTGATTGGTTCGCCGCGTTTCATGCTGTTTCGTGATTGGTTTGCCAAGAAGCGCGAATTTCATAATACCATAAACCATAACGTTAATTGGTAGTGTTTAACAGAACGCAATGATTATCGTTATTAAATAGTAGCGAATTCTATATGTTTAATTTTTTCTGATGCAAGTATTTGAATTGGCGGTAATCTGGTCTGTCGTATGCATGTGGCATTAGACCTCGCCACAGGACAGCAACGCACCATTAACACCTTTGGTGTCTATAGGCGATGGTTGACTCTTTCCATCAGGAGACCCATCTGCTTGTTTGCTATCTTATGGTATAAAAAAATCGATCGTTTGGACCATTGTCGCTTTGGATTTTACATTTTAGCGCCCCTTAATATCTGGCGCCATAAGCAACCGCTCCACTTGCTGTACCCCAGAACCAGCTGCCCATCATCGCTTTGTCACAAGCTAGCCACTAGTCCAGCGAGCTGGTCTCCACTAGTCCAGCGAGCTGGTCTTTAATTAGAGACATATACTTTTAAATATATCATCAGGCCGGTTCCCTTGTGAAGTAAGCAGAGTGAACCGAGTCTTAATAAACGTTTCGATGCACCACAATTCACAGGGTTCTTGATTGGCAAGATGAATGTTAGTCATCATTACCCCATTTAAGCGACCCGATAATGACTCGTTTATTTTTTGAAACAACCAGAACTGACAGTTTATTGGGCTCATCCAAGGCACGAGGTAGAAAACTCACACCACCACAATTCGGGCTACTGCTATCTCGCTTTTTAGATTAACTCAAAATTTTTAAGCCGTTTAATCCGCTCCAGGGATCAAACCCAGGATCTCACTATCTGAGCTTATTAAACTCTCCCTTAGACCATAAGACAGTCAAAATAAATTCATCACTTATAATTAAACGATATAGAATTTATTGCCATTTGATATAGGAAATTCTTCTTGGGCAATACGAGTCTGTAAAAAATTGATAAATGATAAATTGATAAATGATGGTTTTCCTCTCAAGATATTTTGTTTCCAATTTTTATATTTTCGATAATATGGACATTTGTTTTATCTAAAGTGTATGTCTTTCACAGTTTGTTATTATTTCTGATAATCCTTACTAATATTATAAATGCGAAAGTAACTCCGTCTGTCTGTCCCTTCTACACACCTAAGCCGCTGAACCGATTTGAATGAAATTTAATACAAAGATAGCTTAAGGCTTGAGGAAGGACATAGAATAGTTTTTAACCTGGAAATCCCGCGGAAACGGAAACTATGCGGGGAAAACCCCGGGACTGTCAATCTTTTAAACCACGTTAATAAGGAGTAACTTAGGCTACTTTTATTTTAGAAATTTTCCCACGCGGACGAAGTCGCGGGCATAGCTAGTATGAGTACATTATTTTTATCACCATCGAATAATCCTTAAGTGTCGTGCACTTCCGGATTTTACAAAAAAACTATCATTACGCCCGTAACCCCGAAGAGATAGGCAGATGTAGGTACAACCAGTACACCCACCACTAGCCGAAGATACTTGGTCCCACAATATGATAGGTGGCAAGCGTATCGCCAACCGGGCACTTTTACAATCCCAGTCAACGTTGTTTTTATCAGAAAGCTGAAAAAAACACATTTTCGAATTGATAGACCCGGGAATCGAGGCCGGGACTTTATGTGATCAACACCGACACCGGACCACTAGATCACAGAGGTGATAATATACAGGGTGTAAAGAAAGCCCCGTCTGATCTGAACGAGGTATACCGGGGTTTATTATATCAATGCCGGTAGGTCAATGACAGTATCAAAAAAAAATATTTTTATTAAAATAAGAAAAATATCGTAGTTTTAAGTGTCTCACTTTAGTACTAAAATTGAGCAACTTCCCCTTAAATCAAACAAATATTTTGAAAATTTATGTGACAATATCCATATAATAATGACACAAATAATTATGTTTTTATAATGCTATCAAATAATGCCTTCTACGATCGGACAGGGTTTTCTTTACACACAATATAGTTAATATACAAATAATTACTAATAATACAATTTTAATATGATTTTTTGTATATATTCTATACAAATAAAAGAAAATTAAGCCGAATAGATTAACTCCAAAGCCACAAGACAGTTATAGAAGGATAAATAAGTTTTTTTTGTAGGCAATGCGCCGTGCATCCTCAATTGTCGGCCCCGCGGACAACAGTTCTACGCTTCATTGGCGTTGGTAACTGACGGAACGCCGTGCACCAAGCCTGGTTTTCGTGCTATATGCGTACAAGGCTCCTGTAAGGTAAGTACAAATAAATATATAACTCATTTGAAGAAAAAAATCTGTGAATGGCGGTCAGTCTCATGTTATCTTGCTTTTTTTTATAGTTCTCTCCAGGAGGATAAATCCGCCCCCTGGGGGAGTATATTATCTGTTCTACAATATATCTTATTTCTAATCCCTCTAACATCATCAGAGATCTTATTTTCTAATTTTAATTATTATTATATATTTGTTATTTTTATTATTATAATTATTATATTTGATTTTTTTTATATATATATCTCACATACAATGTGATGTCTTATTCTAATTTTTTCTATTGCTTAGTGCGGTTACAGTTTTATTTTTATGTTCTTATGACTATGATATTTTGTACATGACAAATTCCTTATCTTGATATATTAATTTGTTATATATTATATACATTTATAATGTAATACAATATATATTTTTTGACTTTCGTATATATGTATGTATCTGTTTATATTATTTCTTATTTTATGTTACTGTTTCTGTTATCTTGCTTACATGTCGTTCTGTCTATACACGCACAGCGCTGTACCACATTATAAAGATGCAACAACATGGAAATTAAGCCTCAACCAGACTTTAAAAGTGTTAATAGTGTATTTATATATTTTGTGGTTTTTATTGAATATTATATGTATTTTTTTAAAATTAAAAAAGCAACTGCGAATAGGTAAGCACATAGTTTATCGCCGGTATCTTCGCAGAATTAGCCTTTCGAACCTGTAGCAACTTCAATATTCAACGATCTATAAATACTGTTTAGAAGTGTATATGGATATTTTTATATGATTTTACTATTTTCGTATCTTGGGTTTTTCATGGAACTAAAAGTCCACTAGTAGGTAATGAATAATGACTGAACTTCGCGTACTATATTTATTGTTCAGCGCCATCTACTATCAAGTTACAAAATTCAATGGACGTTGATCAGCTCGTTGAACTTTAAGGGCGATGCATACGATCGTAATAGCTATAAATAGGTTTCCAAAGTTTTTTCTTTCATTTTACATTACTTAATATTAAATATTACTGTCCACTTAGCAATCGTGCACTTCGTCTTTTTTCATATACTACGCGGCTCAAGCTCACTCAAAAATTTTAAGATCTTAGATCACCCTTAAAATTGAAAGAAAAACGACATTGATAAGACAATTTAAACTCTTTGGCTGCTGAATCAGCATATTAGTTCCTTTTAAAATACATACAAAATCTTGTGTGTGTGTTTTGACATTCTTAAAATTTTTCTCAATTTTCTATGCAATATTAATACAATTAATTAGAGGAGGGTTTGGTCCAGGCTCCTTTGAAGAATAGACCAACTGCCGTTTTGCCAGCAGGTCGTAAAAGGCGACCGATTGACTATATGTGTCCCTCCCATCGGGACTACTAGGTGGTACATTTCCGCAACGTCTCGCCCAGATATTTGTTACCACACTGTCTTACCTATTTCTACCGCAATAGCGTCTATGCTTGTCATTGTCGTGTTCCGGTTTCGAATATAAGATAGCTGGTAGACTTATGCATTTGGCATTGTCATCCCGCTACACGGATATAAAGTCACTATTAACATCTTTGGTATTTATAGGCGATGGTTTCTCTTTCCATCAGGATAGCCATCTGTTTGTTTGCTATCTTATAAAAAAGGCTATAAACCGGTCGACTCTGAAGGCCATCCTTGAAACTTCCCGCTAAATTGAGGTATTTAAGCGCAAAGAAAGAAAAACTACATCTAAGCATACATTTTTTCAGAGTTCAAAAATCTTAATTTTGATGATAGTAATTTTATTTTTGAAAATCAATATTTTGAAAACGATGATCGATTTTGATCTTTCGAATGGCATGGCAATGCAATTTTTAAAACTAAAAAGGATTTTACGAGATGATATTACGTAGCTATACGTAATATATAAGCTGAAAAATATCAAAAAACACTTTTCTATACATTTTTTCATTCCATACATTTCCCCCATGTTGGTTCCGGGCTCCTTTAAAGACTAGCTGACCCGGCCAACGTCTTTTTGCTTTATTAACTTACTCTTATTTTTTTCTACATATTCTCACCGTTTAAACCTTCCGTGGACTTCAACAATTAATTCAAAACCAAAATTAGCCAAATCGGTTCAGGCGTTCTCAAGTTTTAGCGAGACTAACGAACGGCAATTGCTTTTTATACATAGATAACATACCTAAATATATCGTTAAAATACGTGCGAGAAATCTCAATACATGAACGGCAAAACATACTATAAAACATTTTTATATATGTTTACAATAGGTCATCCACAGCTCTAGGCTGTAACGGTAAAAGGATAGGTTCTATTGTTTGACAGTAATTGTTCTGGATTGCTGAGAATTGCCATCGATTCTCACTGTTCAGTATAACTTGAACTAGCATCACATATAAAATCTAGACATTGCAAAGCTTTAACATACTGGTGCTTTAAAAGTCAAAGTTTATATAATGCTCTAACACTACAGATAGGGTTGCTAACACCATTCAAAAAGCAAATTTGGAGAACTAAAAAACACATATATTTTAATTCCTGATAAAAAATCTATCTAATAAATACAAGTCGTACAATCGTCCAGTCTTTTACTTAAACAGCTCACATCATAAAATTTTAGGGTCGATTCCCGGCTGAAACAAAGTGTAATCAGGTTTTTAAAAAAGCTGTAATGCCGTGCCTTGAAAATATACGTGATGCTCTTGATTCAGGACATAGTAAATAATAATAAATGAAAATCGTTAAACGTCAAATGCTGCCTTAAAGATTAGCCTGGCGATCATCTCGCCTGGCGAAAAACCTATGAATTGTAATGAACCTGTATCAGCTTTGGTCGAAGAGTTAATTTGAACTGCCCTTAAAAAACTGGTGTAATTATTTTTTTTTGTTTTCGTAAATAAATCGTTTAAGTAATGAATTTAAATTCAGCTGCAACATATAACAACTTTATATACCGTTCAAGCATTTTAATACTTAAGCCAAATAAAATAAAAACAGTGTTCAAAAATGTACCTGGTAATATTTTTAAATCAGTATTATTTATTGAAATTAAATAAATAGGTCCTACACTGCATAAACTCAATATAAAATCGGTATAAATGCCAAGATTAGGTGGCTTTTTCTTTTCATTTTTTTGGACCAGTAGCATGATATTGACAAGGTCGACTATTGGGAGGGTTAGGTTGACCACTTGTGTCGATGCTAAATACGAGTACATAGCCAGAATGTGCACTATTTTGAAACTTATAATCCCCTTTTAAACTCGGAGAGTTGACAGCCCTAGTCTTAGACCTACTATTTGTGTTTCTATTTATTGGTCATAATATTGACACTTGGATTGAATTATGAGGTTCAGTTTGTAAGGAATCTAAAGTGATATTGTGAGTTCACATTTATACTGCAAACTAACAACTGCCCCGACTTTATCCTTTGTTGACATGAAAGGCCGAAGGAAGGCTTGCCCCAACATACATGCACACGTCACTAAATAGGTCTTAATTTCTTTAATGAAATATTGATGTGGAAATATATCAAACGAGCAATAATTTCATTTATTTTTTTTCATAGAAAATGGTTGTTTCTTTCCATTAGGATAGGTATCTGCTTGTTAGCTACACTGTCGTATTTTTTTACATTATAAGATAGCAAACAAGCAGATGGGTCTCCTGGCGGAAAGAGTCAACCATTGCCTATAGACACCAAAGGTATGAATGGTGCGTTGCTATCTTGTGGCGAGATCTAAAGCCACATGCATAAGTTTACCGGCTACTTTACCCTCCAAACCGGAACTTGACAGTGTCAAGCACTGACGCTATTGCGGCAGAAATTACCTGACCCGGGCGAGACAATACAGAACTCTACCATCTAGTAGCTACGATGGTAGTGACTCGTATAGCCAATCGATCGCCTTTTATGACCTGCTTGGCAGAACAGCAGTTGGCCTATTCTTCAAAGGAGCCCGGGACCAACACAAGAATACCGCCCGACACTGTCATATAAAACAACATTTAATTTTGATCTTTTAGAAGTATTCATAAAAGTATAGTATCCGTGAACCGATCATGAATGCGCGACTTCTACATAATAAAAAAAACTAAGCCAGCTTGCCATGCAGGCTATCCCTAAAGCTTCGCGCTAAATTTAAGTATTTAAAGCTCAAAGGAGCAAAAGCTAGATATCTAAGAATCGATTTTTCCAAACAGTTCAAAAATCTAAAGTTTGTCAAAAATTACAGTATTTTAATTTTTTAAAGCTTGATATTTTGACAACTAGCTGTGCGCGCGACTTTGTCCGCGTGAAAAATTTTACTAAAAAAAGTAGTCTAAGTTACTCCTTATTACATCAGCTATCTGCCAGTCCATATCTCGTCATAATCAGTCCAGCCGTTTCACAGATTAGCCGAAACAAATAGACAGACAGACAAAAATAGTAAAAAGTGTTATTTTGGTATATATACTGCGTATATCCATATGCATTTAGTAAAAAGCTGTTATTTTAACATTACAGACAGACAAATCAATTTTATTTATTTATATAGATGTAAGTACAGACGATTGCCGTTATTGATAAATCCCAAACTATTCAACCAATTTTTATCCCTTTTCAGTTTTCATTTCAGTTGAAAAAGCTCCATTACTCTGACCCAATACTGAGATTTTTATGCAATTTTTAATGTCATAAGATAGCAAACAAGCAGATGGGTCTCCTAATTGAAAGAAACATCCATCGCCTACATAGTGCGTTGCTATCTTGTGGCGAGGTCTAATGCTACATGTATAAGTTTACTGGCTATCTTACCCTCCAAACCGGAACACGACAGCGACTAGCACGGACGCTATTGCGGCAGGAATAGGTAAGGCGGTGGTATCAGACCCGGACGAGACAATGCAAGTCTCCATCACCTAGTAGCCACGATGGTAGTGACTCGTATAGCCAATCGGTCGCCTTTTACAACCCTCCTGGCAGAATGGCAGTTGTCTTATTCTTCAACACGGCAAAAAAAAACTCAATTTTAGTCAACCCAGGAAAATCGGTACGAATCATATGATCTGATTATGCTAACCATTAGACCAAGGAAACGCTAAATTGTTACAGGTATCTGACTCATCTAACCTTTTATGCTAACTAGACCAAAAACTTGTCATTAATTGCCAAATTAGTCTACAGTTGTGTCTACAAAGGCCATTTACGCGAAAACAGCTGTTTTAATTGAACTACTTTCGTTTTGACGCAAAAACACATTTACCTCATGCCAAATCCCTTTCAGGGTTGGCAACAAATATCGAGTGCCAAATTACCAACATACTCAAAATTAATCCAAATTACTGACATCTATCTATATATATAAAAGGCAAAGTGACTGACTGAGGTATCAACTCACAGGCCAAACCCTTAGGACTAAAACTTGAAATTTTGCACACGTATTTCTCTTATGATGTAGGCATCCACTAAGGAAGGATTTATCAAAATTCAGCTCCAAAGGGGAGAAATAGGAGATAAAAGTTTGTATGAAACTTTTTATTCCTTAGACATATTTACATCAAATTTCGTATAAATTGAGTTCAAAAAATAATGAATTACGTGTTTAAGTATTTTCAAAATTCGATTCCCAAGGGGGTAAATAAGGGAAGTAGTTTATAAAGAAAGTTTAAATATGTTCTAAAGTTAATCTGCACAAGCGAAGCCGCGGATAACAGCTAGTTATAAATATATGAGTTTGATTTTTATTATGCTTTTAAGCCTTTTTTACACGCTTTTTATTAGCTTCACCTGTATGTTTGTATGTTTGTTTGTATGTTTGTTTGTATGTTTGTTTGTATGTTTGTTTGTATGTTTGTTTGTATGTTTGTTTGTATGTTTGTTTGTATGTTTGTTTGTATGTTTGTTTGTAACCGACTTCTTTGGGCGCGATTTTGACCCACTTTAAACGGCCAGATTTCGTTCAAACTTTGTAGATTTATCGAGGACCGATGACAATACACTATTTTGATAAAATTATTCCATTTTAACCGACTTCAAAAAAAGGAGAAGGTTCTCAATTCGGCTGGTATATTTTTTTTTAATGTATGTACACCGATTTCTCCGAGGTTTCTGAACCGAATTACGTGATTCTTTTTTGTTTGATGCGGAATAGTTTCGAATTGGTCCCATAAAAATTTGATTCAGGTAGGCCCAGTAGTTTTTGTTTTATGAGCATTTTTTATTTATTGTACCTATCTCAATGTTTGAAATCAAATCTCGCAAGTAAATTTGATCCACTTCCCGGTTACCGATTGAGCTGAAATTTTGTATACGTATGTTAATGGAATGACAATGAAACCTTATTATGACATGCAGTGGATCTGATGAATCTGAATCGGAAGGTGACCACAGGAACTTAATAATTAAATGGTTAAAAATCGGTTAATGACTATTGACTAGGTAGAATGAAAAGTCTATTGAGTTTGGACTCATTTGATTCATGTTGACGAGCACTTTGGTGCTTGGTGGTAACTAGGATCCTGCAAGGTCCGATGATGAAGCCAGAAGGTGGCCCTAGGATCTCAGTAATTAAATGACAGAACTCTATCGAGTTTGCGTTCGTTTGATTGATGTTGACGAGCACATTGGTGCTTGGTGGTAACTAGGTTCTTGCAGGGTTCAATGATGAAGCCAGAAGGTGGTCATAGGAGCTCAGTAATTTAATGACACAACTCTATCGAGTTTGGGCTCGTTTGATTCGTATCGACGAGCACTTTGGTGCTTGGTGCTAACTAAGATCCTGCAGGGTCCGACGATGAAGCTAGAAAGTGGCCATAGGAGCTCAATAATTAAGTGACAGAACTCTTTCAAGTTTGCGCTTGTTTGATTGATGTTGACGAGCACTTTATTGCTTGGTGGTAACTAAGATCCTAGAGGGTCCGATGATGAAGCCAGAAGGTGACCATAGGAGCTCAGCAATTAAATAACATAACTCTATCGAGTTTGGTCTCGTTTGATTCGTGTTGACGAGCACTTTGGTGCGGGTGGAAACTAGTTATAAAAGGAACTACTCTTAACAAAAGTCGTTGTTCTACGTCTGTTAAGTCAGTCAGTTCAAGAGGTAAAGATATAACTTCCATGTTGTTCCAGTAGGCCTGAGAAAGAACTTGAGAAAAAGAACGTGCTTTAACTAATGACGTCTGTTGTTTTGGATAAAATAATTTCTTACAGATTGTTACAGAAGTTAAGAATTTTTCGATCGTAAAGCACTCTCTGATGCTTCGCATCATGAGTCGTGCAATAGCTTAAAATTAAAAAAACAAGCTATTATAAATAAACCAAACTAAAAAGTAGAAAATAAATAATAGTTTAAAAAAACTAAAAAACACGCTTTTTATAGAAAACCGAATTAAAAAATAGAAAATAAATTTTAATAAATTTAAATTAAGAATAGTGTCAAAAATTTCAATAATTATAAATTAATAATAGTGTGAATAAAAAAAATAATTTTATTTTAAAAAAAGCGTGGGGTGCTTTTTAAGATATTACCGAAATGATAATCACTCTACTCATATCTGTCAATAAAATATTTATAACTATTGACACCATGCACCCCACGCTTTTTTTTAAATAAAATTATTTTTTTTATTCACACTATTATTAATTTATAATTATTGAAATTTTTGACACTATTCTTAATTTAAATTTATTAAAATTTATTTTCTATTTTTTAGTTCGGTTTTCTATAAAAAGCGTGTTTTTTAGTTTTTTTAAACTATTATTTATTATATTATAACATAGCAAACAAGCAGATGGCTCTCCCGATTGAAAGACAAACCATCGCCTATAGACACCCAAGATGTTAAAAGCGCGTTGCTATCCGTGTGGCAGAATAACATTGCCACATGCATAAGTCTACCGGTTACCTTACCCTACAAACCGGAGTTTGGAACCTTAGTTATTATGACAAGCTTTAACGCTATTGCGGCAGGAATAGGCAAGGAGGTGGTACCAAATACCCAGGTAAGTCGTTGCAAAACACTACCACCTAGAAGACACGATAGCAGTGATACGTATAGTCAATCGGTCACCTTTTACGACCTGCATGACAGAACGGTAGTTGGGCAATTTTTAAAATGAGCCCTGACCAACACGGAGCCTTAGCCTGGGCACAAATTAATTGGATGGGGACAAAGTCATGAGTGCTTAACTGACCATTATAGAAATTTATATAGACATTCTAATATAGGGTAGCTTCGTGTAGAAAAAATTACTAACTTCAGGAAAAAGTAATGTTATCTTGAGCGATGCCGCGAGCAATTAAGCTAGTAGGTATTCATACTAATATTAAAAATGGAAAAGTGTATGTGAGTGCTTGTTTGTCCGTCTTTCACGGCAAAACGGAGCGACAAATTGACCTGATCTTTTAAGTGGAAATAGTTGAAGGGATGGAGAGTGACACGCTACTTTTTGTATCTTTCTAACCCCCCACTTCTTTTCCTAATTTAACGCAAGCGAAGCCGCAGGCAAAAGCTAGTTATTTATAATTGTTTAACTATTGTTTTAAATTTTGCACTTGTACTGTTTCACTATTTACAACTTATATATTTTTTTTATTTAAATAGCCAACCGGTTTTGCATTTTACTGCCTCATCAGGGCTAAAACTTAAATTGTTAACAAATACGTTGTGTTCGGAAGCGTTATTCTTCCGAACACAGCGTATTTCGACACGTCCCAAGAACAAAATCGTACGGAGAGATCAGACGCAATTGGTTTTATAATAAAATTCGCATTAAACACGCATAAAGCCAAAACACAATATATTTTTTTATAGTTATTGGTCTTTTGTTTTTGGAAATGCTCAAGTGAACATCATCTTATGTACAATGTACTCCCACAAACAAATATATTGTAATTTGTTGGTTTTGCAGATACGACTTTGTTCTTGGGACGTGTCGATTTGTTAACAATCCGTAACCGGTTGGCTATTTAAACAAAAAAATATATATAATTTGTGAATAGTGAAACAGTACAAGTGCAAAATTTAAAATAATAATTATGACGGAGTTTCACCAAGTGCCGACGATGGAAAGGATAAAGTATATAATTGTTTAGCCAACCGATAACGCTTTTACGGCAGATACTAATTAGATATTAGTCATAACATACCCTTAAATATGTCGTAACGGATATGACTGATACTCACTTATGTTAGAACTAGTATCTCGATATTTATTAGGTATCAGTCATAACATATCTTTAAGCCTAGTTCGCATTATACTAATACTAGTCTATGTGGAAGTGGATTGGAGTGGAAATTATTTTATTTGTTAAAATACTCGCTATTGCCAAAAAGTCATTCGCACTTTGGTCAAATGCAGTTTACAAGTCAGTTTTGTAAACATAACATATTACAACTCGGCACTAAACTATACACTAATCTACTCGATTAAATTTTTGATGTTCAGACATGTTTTTTTTTTTTAATTTTTACATGTTAAGATAGCAAAAAAGCAGATGGGTCTCCTGGTGTATAGAGCCACCCATCGCCTTTAGACACATAAGGTATTAATGGTGCATTGCTATCTTATGGCGAGGTCTAATGCCACATGCATAAGTTTACCGGTTACCTTACCCTGCAAACCGGAACACAACAGTGACAAGCAGTGACGCTATTACAGCAGGAACAGGTAAGGAGGTGGTACGAGACCCAGGCGAGAAAATGCAGTACTCTGCTACCCATTAGCTACGATGATAGTAATTCCAACAATTGATCGCGTTTTGCGACCTGCCCGGCAGAACGGCAGTTGACTTATTCTTCAAAGGAGCCCGAGACTAACACGGGTTTAGTTACTAAATTACAAGCCGGTCAAGTAAAACATTAATCTAGTCAGAATCAGGCTTTAAATATGTAACTTATATGACTAATAGTGCCTATGTTTTGACTGACATCTCGAAATGTTTTGACTGATGCGACTAATACTGTTTATATCAGTCATTTATCTTATGACGCCCTACAGATGTTATAAATGCGATGAAAGCTACATATATCAGAAGTACTATGTATAAAACTATAGTATACGTTATTGTGTTGTTTTTAAATCGATAAACAAGAACCCTTAATCATCATCACAGTTATGCCATCACCATCCCATTACCACGAGTGACTACCGTTTATGTAATTTATAAATATCATAAGTTTAGCTGATTTTCACGGCTTTGTTTGCGGTATTTTTCAAGGAGGTCTTAGTCAACTTGTTATTGCAACTACAAATTTTGTTTGTTAACGCTAGTTTCTAAATAGTCCGTGGGACTCACCTTATTATTAAATCTTGAATATATATTTGAACTTTGTGAGTTGGCAAGTCTATTAAACTTTCTCTTTCTGAATTTAATCGAAAGCGCTGCGTTCTTTTCCAATAAGGATGATTGAAATATGCCCCTTTTCCTTTATTTCTTTTCCGTTAATGACTATATTCCTAGTTCTTAGACATTAAATAATTAAATAAGTAATTCAAAATCAATTGTCAAACAACAATACTTTTCCAATGAACTAGTCTATTTTATTATTTATCCCCATGTAAATATGACATGTTTGGGGTGGTACCCGTAACTCTTATTTATTTAAACGGTGATTTGATAGTCTTTAAAAATCAAAAAACTGTTTTTCTGAATGCCTTTCAAGTATTCTTATATATTTTTTTTTTTATAAATTAAAACTACTTTATTGACTTATTGCAAGAAATATTTGAGTATTCCACTTTTAGTTTCAATAGCAAGTTTACATACTATTGAAGTAAGTTTTAAAATACATTGTGCCTTATGAAGGGTCTAATGAGCAGATTAAATTTTTTAGGAGGCAAATGAGATGGCCATATTAAGGGTTATGATTTTCATTTTTCCTTAATAGTATTGTAGTATTTATGTTAAATAAGCCGAAAGAAGGTCACTCACGAAGTTTTACGTGTATTATCCCGGGGACTAAACCCATTTAGACAGGTAAAACACAATCCATACTCAATCAACATGCCTATTTTGAACTCATTTTGAATTTAAAATACCAATCACAGCCCAATATCGACATAATTCCACGAAACAGATGTTGAGTACATCCGGCCTATAAAACATTTAAATGTTTATGTACTCCACAAATGGCCTCATTTTGAAAGCGGTTAATTCGCAAATAGTATGAGAGCGTAACAATAATGAGGCAGCAGGAGTCGATTAATGTTAGAAGCCGACAGAAAATTTCACACAAACAACGCGCTTCCTTGTGAAGCTGTATCAGCGCAGATGGTCAGAGTTATCTTAATCTCGTTGATTCACTCCGGCTCGTAGTACTAGATAAAGTATTTATTTGTACTATCGTTTTATGAGTTAAACGGTTTTGATTCTTGAACTGGAAAAATTTAATTTAATATAACTTATATAGGTACTTGGTTTCATTGCTATATTTATGCGGGGATCAAAAACTTTATAACCCTTTATACTAAAATTACTTAGATTGAATAGTATGTAGTTTTTTTTTTTGTATCATAAGTTATCAAATAAGCAGATGGGTCTCCTGGTCGAAAGAGTCAACAATAGTCTATACAAAGACTTTAATGGTGCGTTGCTATCTTGTGGCGAGTTCTAATGCCACATTCATAAGTTTACCAGCTACCTTACCCTCCAAACCGGGACACCACAGTGACAAGCACAGAGGCTATTGCGACAGAAATAGGTAAGGCGGTGGTACCAAACCTGGGCGAGACAGTGCGGAACTCTACCACTTAGTAGCCACGACGGTAGTGACTCGCAAAGCTAATCAGCTCCCTTTTATGACCTGCCTTGCAGAACGGCAGTTGGCCTATTCTTTAAAGAAGCTCAGATCAACACGGGGAATTATTCATATTTAATTGTTTAGACTATGGTCAAGCCATTCAAATGGGATTCGGGGTCAATTCCCAACAGAGACAAACACTTGCGTGATGCGCATATATGTTTGTATTTCTGAGTTTTGGTATTTATGAAATATATTAAATATCTATACATTGTATTAGTATAGTTGATCAACATCAACATAGTAACCAAGTAATTTACTTTGGGGTTGAATCGATTCGTCCAGGTATACTTATTGTTATTTTCTTTTTTATTTTAATGTTCTGCTCCTTGTTCAAGGATAAAATAATTAAGACACAGCCTTAGCCAAGTATATCAATTTTCAAGTGAATAATTAAAAAGTCGATGAAGCTAAGAATTTTCGAGTAAGACGTTTCGAGAAGTGTTAATGATAATGGATTTTTGAATAAAAGTGAGCGTGGATGCTGGCTTCTGAAGTGTATTTGTTTGTAGAGATTTTGGAATAACCCCCGTTGTTGATATATTTTTAACTATTGGCTATTTATTTATTATTTCGGTAGCTAAGTCTGCGTATTTTGTAATTTTTCTGTGTATGCGTTAAGAAAATTATTTGTTTTACATATTGCTATATCACTAAGGAACGCCACTCTGTTTTATCTAATTGTGTTAGATCCAGTCTATTACAATGACTTATCAGTAATAAATGCCCGGTCCCACTTTATTTTCAATAAGTCATTTTCTAGAACAGCTTTCGGATTATGTTCATAATAATATCTTTCCGTCGATGAAAGAATGTATGTGGGTAAGGTTTTAGTGAATTATTGCTGTAACTTTGTCGTGTCTGTATTTAGTCAGTCTGAACTATAGATTTGCATGCACCAGTATTATGTTGTATAATTTTAGAATTATTAGTATTATTTAATATGGTAAAATATTAAATATGGTAAAATATTCTATTCATATTTAAAAATATCTAATATTTTACAAAATAACACGACTTTAGAAAAGAAAATACCAGGCGAAGCTCGGTCAACTACGTACTGTCTACACCAACTGAGATGGACTGGCCATATTTTTTGTATGGGTAACAGTAGACTCTAGTAGTGTTCTATTCTGAAAGAAATTCTGTCCCGCGGAAAGCGCATGCAAGGTGGACAGTACTTACGTTACAAATATGTCCTTAAGCGCAATCTCATGACCTGCAGCATTCCCAGAAATAAGTGGGAGGAGCTTGCTCGCATGAGACCAGAATAGCGTCAAAGAGTTGAACTAACAGTCATGGCTTATAATACACAGCATCCAAAAGATCTCTATGCTAAACGCCATTTGAGAAAAACCCGTAAGTAAAGAATATTACGTCCTGAAGATGCTTTAAAAAGCGAAACCGGTCGATTAATCTAAAATTATATGTTTATTTTTGTAGTGAAATTAAAGTACAAGTGATTATAACCTAGTTTGGACTTGTAAAATCTATGAGAAAAACCCGTCCAAAACCTTCCTGCAGCTATACTTTCAACAGTTTCACTGTGTGTGAAGTTCAGCTTCACTGTGTGTGACCGCATTTTTAAGATCAAGTTTGGCTTCTCGAGTCGTATTAGAACCAACCATAATCCGGATAAAGACGAAACTTGACGGTGTCGCCCTTGCCGGATACAGCATGGAGTATAGTCTTCAATAGAACATGTAACTATTGAAATAAGACCATGGCGTCCCAGTAGGAGGGCTTTTTCTCAAGGCATCAATTAAAGGTTCTCATGATACGACGTAATGGCAATGAATTTGAAATAACATCGATGTGTCGTTGCATAATGCCAGGCCACAGATGTTGCTGGCGGACGACAAATTAATTGAACTATAATGACAAGTCGGCGCTTCTTGATGTAGACACAGAGTCATTAAACTAATTTTGTGACTATAAAGCTCTTGTTGTATATTTTAGAAAATATATTTATGCGTGCACAATTTATAAATAATAATAAATAACAATTGTTATTTGATAAATAAAAATAACCTTAGACAAATTACACAAATTAACTAACTCCAAGGTGAGCAAATGATTTGCTTGTGATATGGGTTTTGTCAACAATATTAATACATCGAAATATATAATAAATATAAACAAATACTCAAATATAATTAATAGACAGCCTCACCCAGAAATACAAATCTTTATGATCATCATACAAATGTATAATCCTGTCGGGAGTCAATCGAGTCTCTTTAATTGGGATATCAGAGTCACTAACCACTCGACCAACGGGATGTTCAAGTACAAGTTTTAATAAACAAAAGGTATTTTAGATTGACGATTTTGAATTTTCAAAAATTAACGAAATTAATTATTAGGCTTACAGGTTTGGTCGCTCTCAGTCTAACACATAGAGCTTGTTAATTGAGTCTTGCCATAATATTAACAGTGTATCAAAACTACTAATAGAAAGAGAAATAATTGAAAAAGAATTAAAATATTAGGCATTTTTATTAAATAGATATTGTGGACAAGGCCGGACAAACTATGTGGTAAAATAGTGTTTTTTTATAGAAATAATGTTTTAAAGTTGAAACGTAATACACATACTCCTTATATTAAATAAATATCCGCAAACAAAACAAATTGCCAGACGAATAATAAATAAATACTTAAGTAAAAATAATATTTAACAAAAGGACTATTAGATTGGAGATTTGAAGTTTTAAAATACCATAAAAAAATTTCAGCCTTACAGCATTTTTCGCTCTTGCTCTAACATACTGCACGTTAGTTGAGTATCGCCTTTATATTAACAGTATATCAAAACGAATAATAATTGCAAATTAGTTGAAATATTTAGACATATTAATTAACAGAGATATCTTGGACGATGCCGGATAAACAACGTCGTATAAAGAGACACATAATTTTTTATATCAATACTGTTGAAACGTAATACACATACTTTTTATATTAAATAAATATCCGCAAACAAAAAAAATTGCCAGATGAATAATAAATAAATACTTAAGTAAAATTAGTATTACAAACAAAAAAAATATTAAACATTTTGAAGTTTTAAAATACTATCAAAAACAGTCAGCCTTACAGTTTTTGTCGCTCTTGGTCTAACACACAACGCCGGTTAATTGAGTCTCGCCTTTATATTAACAGTGTATCAAAACGAGGAATAATTGCAAATTAATTGAAATATTAGACATTTTAATTAGTACAGATATCTTGAACGAGGCCGGATGGACAACGTCGTATAATTGTGATTTTTTATTTCAGTAATGTTTTATAGATGAAATGTAAAGAAATACACGTAATGTCTCGCCTGGTTTCGGTGCCAGCGCATTTCTTTATCCGTGAAAATATTTAAAATTATAGTGTTTTGGTTTGATGCGATCTTTTTATAGAAGAGGGGGCAAACGAGCAGGGGGTACACCTGATAGTAAGTGATCACCACCGCCCAACGACATCCGTAATACCAGAGGTCTTATACTGTTGCGTTGCCGGCTATTAAGACAGCAACACTGTGCTAACATCTTTCGTCCGTATAGTACGTATGTCTGTCCATCAGGAGAATTAGCTGCATATTTGTCATCTAATGATATGACTGATGATGATTCTTACCACGAGGGCCCACGTTCAATAAACAATAGTTTGGATTTACTGCCGGAAAATCCACTGTCGATGCAGTGCTGTCGATGAGAAAAACGGTAGAATTGTCACGAAATAATTATGTTGTATGTATATTTTTGGATATTTCGGATGCTTTTGACAACGCGTGGTGGCCGATGTTATTGTCGAAATTAAAAATAAGGGGGTGTTATTCAAATATGTATAAGCTAATTAAATTGTATCTAGGAAACGGTCATACGAAATTACAGCTAGGGCATATCGGTGTGTCTAAACATCTTAATCTAGGCTGCCCACAGGAATCAGTACTTTCACCATATGTATTGAACTTAGGATTTGATGATTTATTCTCATTCTTCCGGCCTTGCCGGAAGGATACTCGCTTATAGATTACGTAGACGATATTGCTTTAATGATACAAGCTAACACACGAACATAGATAGAGTCGCTGGCTTACACAGTCTTAATTTGATCATCAACTGGGGCTTGAAAAATCGTTTAAGGTTTGCACCCCATAAAACGTTTTACTTAACAATATTAAAAGGTTCGCTTCTATTATCTCCTTTTTTAAAAATAAACAATAGCACAATAAAGAGAAAAGAATCGGCAACATATTTAGGTTTGGTCTTAGAAAAAAATTATACTTTTATAAATCATATTAAATATATCAATGAAAAGAAAAACGGAATTTTTTATCCTTTGCGGGCATATCTGCCTCGACATGGGGTTTAATGTGTAACACTTTAAAGATAATATATAACGCAACATATTTAGGTTGTAATTATTATGCATGTTCAGCATGGGCTGATAAAGTTACTATTGGTGCGATCCGGCGCAAACTACTTCAAAATCAGCGTCTAGCATTAATATTTCTATGCAAAGCATAACGCACTGTAAGCTCCGAAGCTTTACCCGTTTTATCAGGTGTCTTACCATTAGATTTAGAAATTCAGCGTCGGGCTTTGATGTACTATAATTGTAGGAATTTTCATTCAACCCGCAAGCTCAAACAAAAATACATCGCCTTTTCAATCCCGTAATCGACGTTACTAATGAATTAATTGATGAATGGCAGTGGCGTTGGTGTTGTTCAACTAAAAGACGGCATTTATATAACTTTTTCCCATGCGTCCGGGATCGCTTAAGTAAAACGTGGATAGAAATAGATCATCGTGTTGCACAGTTTCTCATTAGCCACGGCAATATTAAAGCTAAATTATTCTCGTTTAAATTAGTCCCTTCTCCTTTTTGCGAATGCTCTACATTAAATTATAAATATGAACAAACTGCACATCTCACTCTTTGGGAGTGTAATCTTTGGCAAAATGAACGTCGTCAAATGCTTGATAGTATCCAATGTATATGCGGTACTGGAAGCAAAATTAAGTAGACCATTCTGGTAGGTTCCTAATTTCCAAACTTCCGTTGTGAAATAGCATTCAGGCTTAACCTCATTGTAAAAGTCTCATTTCGTAGCATTTTTATGTTTTTAACATTTTGCTGTCTCTTGTCAAAAAGGGAGGGAAAGAGGATGTACTTTCCTACTTCTCCTATATACTTCTGAGTAATTTCGTTGCGGGATCCAAGACAGCTTGGCTTTTCCCAGGGCACCCTGAGCTCGCAACTCAGAGGTTATCAGGACGGTTGCCGCTGTTGATTCTAGTTTACAGAAGTTAGAGTGGTGGAAACTAGAGGTGAGCCCATTACCCTTTATTTAATAATATGAAAAGCATTACGTTGATTTGACGAGTAGACAGAATAAACTGAGCGTATATATACTACAACTACGCCCATGTTCACCGCGATTTACCGGTTTATCACCAGGCAAAATGAGTGGTAATCTCCATTTCTTGATAACTTTAATGTTTATCGCTTCGTAATTGTAATAACCGAGAGCAACAACTTTAGGGTCAGTGCGCACTAGAACATTTTCTGACATCACTAAAATATTAACTTTATATGTATAAACATTCAGTGAATAGCAACGCTTGACAATCAACACGTGGTCGCGTTTTAAAATATATTTAATTTTGTACTGTGTGTTTGTAGGTATAAAGTTAATATTTTAGCGCCCTCAGAAAATGCCCTCAGAAAAAGTTAAGGCAAGACATCGCGACAAACGGGAAAAAACTGGTTTGTTTAATCACGTTTTTTGTATTGATTGTTAAATAACAATTATACAAAAATTACACGATATACCTGAAGATATTATCTAAAGAATGTGCTAACTCATTACGTGATAGAATGTACTTTACTCGATCATATAAAATTCCGAAAACGGGCTAAAAAATCTCTAAAACAAATAATTTGTTAATAATATTTCTAATCTTCCACATGATTTTTATATGGTGATATTTAGTTGTAAATACAAAAAAGAATGTGCTAAATTTTAGTTTTCAACTGATGTCCAATATTTATTTATCCGAAAATTAACACGTTTCCCAGCGGTTTCAGAACATACCGCGCCACCCATTTTCTATAGAATTGACGCGTGTCGAAATACCTCGCCTTAATATAATACATAGCGTTATATAATAGCGCGCTAAATATACTCAACGTAAAGCGTAGAAAAATATAGTTTATAGTCTATAACGCGCTATCATAAAATAG
The DNA here is from genome assembly GCA_036924255.1 of Apodemia mormo. Classification (NCBI taxonomy): domain Eukaryota; kingdom Metazoa; phylum Arthropoda; class Insecta; order Lepidoptera; family Riodinidae; genus Apodemia; species Apodemia mormo. The sequence continues at coordinate 17,307,952 of JAUPFN010000019.1, read as the reverse complement.
TTTATTCGAACAATACACCACACCTCTCTGCTATGTACTAGTGTGCGCTGACCCTTACGCGAGTGTCCAAAGCACGCCGGAATTTATACACATTGTCACAAGACTCCGAGCTGCTACTTTGATATTCCTCGAAAAAAAAAACAAAAATACTGTTTTTTTTAATACTTATAATATCCGTGGATAAAGTAAACGAATTGATCTAACCCCACAGTAATTTAGTTGCTTGTGATGTGGCTATAAGGGCCATAACTCACCGAGACGCCATGGCGACGTCACCAGCCACCGTATTCAAAAAGATTATATTAAAATACTAGCTGTTTCCAGCGACTTCGTCCGCGCGGACTTCGTTTACTCCGCACTGCTCCTCCCCCGTAGGTGATAGCGTGATAATATGTAGCCTATATGTTGACCCGACCTGTTAGTAATATTCATGCAAAATTTGAAGTAAATCCATGCAGTACTTTTTGAGTTTACCCCGGACATACATACAGACAAACAGACAAAAATTCTAAAAACTATATTTTTGGCTTCGATATCGATTTACAATTGTTACATTCCATTTTAAGCCACTCATATCGCAATATATCGTCAACATTTGTTACACTTCACGTTGGTCGAGTGGTTAGTGACCCTGTACTTTAGGGTTAGATCAGTTAGTGTAATTTGTCTCGTGAATATTATATTATTATTATATATTATATTAAAGATTATTTGATTTTAACCACTTCAAAGTTAAAAAACGAAAAACTTTTGTTTACATTAAAAATTAAAATATTTGTTACTCGTTCACAGTGCAAATAGATGACACTTGTTTTTTTTTTGTTTCTTTAGGATGATACTACGGGTACTTATTTATACAGTCTTGTATGTTGTAAGTTTCAACTATAGTAATAAATATTATCATTTTCGTGGCATTTTATACAATAGTTTGTTAAAAAGATTGCGTCTTACATATCCGGCATTTTTATGATTTAACTGGTTGGAAATAAAAGAAAGTGTTAGCTTGATAGCAAAAAAGAAAAATCTTTGCTTGATTTAGAACTAAGAAAAAGCGTACAAGTTTGTTTAGTTTTATGAGTTTCCAACTAAAATCCTTTTGAAATTAACTTTCTATTAAAAATGTCAGTTGAATTCTAATATTGACTTATTGTAAATTAAATTAATTTAATAATTTCGGTTGACGCTATATACTTTTAGCCCCTGCCCCTGTTCAATCGTTTTGCCGTAATTTAGCAACAAATATCCAATATCTAAATGTTTCTTTCATAATATTTATATTACTAAGATTAAAAAATCAACTAAGAGCCGCTCGTTAGACTACAGATCAGCCATTACGGCGCATTTTCTCTAGTACTTATCATTTGCGTAGATAAACACTGGCATTTGATATGGCGACCGGTTGGTAGTTGGTACAAATTCCGGGAAACGTAATGATAGCTTAGTAGTTGTGGCACGGGTCTTTGAATAAAAAACCGGTAAAGTGCGTGTTGGGCCAAGCGTATAGAGTTCCGTACGTTTCCGTCTTACATAATTAATAATTCCATGTAATAACAGGAGAGCCTAAGATGCTAAATGGGTATTTACTCGAGCGTCCTGGGGATCTATTGGATTTTATAGATTAGATGATAGGAAAAATAAAAGGTTATTATTTGAGGTTTCATATTTTACATAAATTGTATCCCTACGCTACTACGGGACGCTAGGGTACGTATTAATTTTTACAAATTTGCTTCGTCGTTCGTTCGTAATAAAATCGTAGGAAAGCCAAAACTGTACATTGAATATTTTTTTAAAAGAATACTTGGGGCGTGATCTACAATCGATATCGAAGCCAAAAATATAGTTTTTATGTCTGTTTGTCTGTATGTATGTCCGGGGTAAACTCAAAAAGTACTGCATGGATTTACTTCAAATTTTGCATGAATATTACTAACAGGTCGGGTCAACATAATACCTACATATTATCACGCTATCACCTACGGGGGAGGAGCAGTGCAGATCAGCAGTGAGTAAACGAAGTCCGCGCGGACGAAGTCACTGGCAACAGCTAGTCTAAAATAAATGAATAAATGACACTCAAAGTTTAATCTGTGCGGTTGTTTAATTTGATTAGGACAGCATTTGTGTGATGAGCATTAATGTTGGTATTTCCGGGTTTGGGTGTTTATTAAATGTATTTTAGTGTTTATATATGTATTTCTATGTGTTAGTATCGTTGACGAACCCATAACACAAGCGAATAATTTTTTTACTTTGGGGTTAGATCAGTAAGTGTAATTTGTCTCGGGAATATTATTTGATCCAATCAGTTAATATAGCGCTATCCTTTTTTAAATTTTTCTTTGACATTCTTGTAAAGATTAATTTCCTGAACAAACCGTTTATACAACATTGTTACAACAATAAATACTAATAGCAATGCAATGAATATTATTGCCAAGTCAACGCGCACCTAGAGATTGATTGCTATTGTCGAGAAAACGTACTCCTTTAAAAAGCCGTCAGAAGGCAGTAAGTAGCTTTCTTAATATTTATGAGTTAATCTCACTTGGAGACGTTGTTAAGATTGTGTACTTAGGTACACATCTACAAAGGGATGTCCTCATAGTTACTGGATTTTTACTGAAAACTAAATACTATTCGTAAATACTTATTTCGATCTATTAAAATAATAAAACCGGCTAAGCGTGAGTCGTACTCGCGCACGAAGGTTTCCATATTACCATCTATAAAAATCCGCAAAAAAATCACGTTTATTGTATGGGAGCTCCGTAAATATTTATTTTATTCTGTTTTTAGTATTTGTTGTTATAGCAGCAACAGAAATACATCACCTGTGAAAATTTCAACTATCACGGTTCATGAGATACAGCTAAGTGACAGACGGACAGACAGACGGACGGACAGCGAAGTCTTAGTAATAGCGTCCAGTTTTACCCTATGGGAATTCTAAAACTGAATCACCGAAATATTTGTGTGCATAACTTGGGAATAAATGTAAGTACCAAATTGGATCATTATTTTTTGTCAGGGAAAGTTTTGTATGAAATTTAAAAATCGTATGGGAAAATTTTAAATTTTTTATAATATTATGGAAAATGATTGAGTGAGCGGGACAGAAGAATCTGGGAGAGTATTTTCAATATCTATCAATATATTACAATAATGAATGGTTGAATTACTAATTATAATTCTATTTATCTAACATGGGCGTACTGTAAACGGTTCATTTTGCATCATATTTTTCTTCGCTTATTTTCACACCCGTGCGAAACTAGGCGGACAACTAATTTGTAATAAATGTTACTTAAATCTAAAAACATTCACTAAACATGATTTATTACTTTAAAGCGTTAGTAGTAGGACCCCCGTGTTGGCTTGGGCTCCTTTAAAGAATAGACCAACTGCCGTTCTGTCAGGCAGGTCGTAAGAGGCTACCAAAAGTGGTAGAGTTCTGCAACCTTTCATCCGAGTATTTGATACCACCGCCGCCACATATTCTTGCCGCGATAGCGTCAATGCTTATTATTGTCATGTTCTGGTTTTAAAGGTAAAGTAGCCGGCAGACTTATGCATGTGGCATTGCCAGCCTTCCATACGAATACCAACGTTTAACTTCTTTGATGTCTAAAGGCGATGATTTCTCTTTCCATCAGGAGAGCCATTTGTTTCTTTGATATCTTATGTTATAAAAAAGTTAATTTAAAATAAATTAAAAAATATTATCAAAACTACATCGTAAAAAAGTTTAGGAGTGACTAGAGTCATCACGATTAGCCAAAGACATGAAGTGCTATGTGACAAACCATTGAGCTATTCATAATATAAACTTTTAAGTTATCAATAAAGCTATATACACATTGCCAAGGAGCTTCTCTGCTAGCATATTACTAAACTTTGAAATACGCTCCTTCGTACGGTTGCTTTTGAAACGCTATTTGATAGACCATTAAGCTATTCATAATATTATAAACTTTTAAGTTAACAATCAAGCTGTATACACATTGCGAAGGAGCTTCTCAGATAGCATATTACTAAACTTTGAAACATACTACTTCGTACGTTTGTTTCTGAAATACTATGTGATAGACCATTGAGTTATTGACAATATTATAAACTTTTAAGTTAACAATAAAGCTGTATACACATTGCCAAGGAGCTTCTCCGCTAGCATATTACTAAACTTTGAAATACGCTCCTTCGAAATACTATGTGATAGACCATTGAGTTATTGACAATATTATAAACTTTTAAGTTAACAATAAAGCTGTATACACATTGCCAAGGAGCTTCTCCGCTAGCATATTACTAAACTTTGAAACATTCTCCTTCGTACGGTTGTTTTTTAAATGCTATGTGATAGACCATTGAATTATTCATAATATTATAAACTTTTAAGTAAACAATAAAGCTGTATTCCTATTGCCAAGGAGAGACTTTGAAACATTCTCCTTCATACGGTTGTTTACAAAATGCAATGCGACAGACCATTGAGTTATTTATAATATTATAAACTTTTAAGTTAACAACAAAGCTGTATACGCATTGCCAAGGAGCTTCTCAGCTAGCACATTACTAAACTTTGAAACATTCTCCTTCGTACGGTTATCTTTTAAATACTATGTGACAGACCAATGAGTTGTTAACAATATTATAAACGTTTAAGTTAACAACAAAGCTGTATACACATTGCGAAGTAACTTCTCAACTAGCATATTACTAAACTTTGAAACATTCTCCTTCGTACGGTGGTTTTGTGGTGCTGTGAAATTCCGTCTTTCCTTTCCTTTCTTTTTTTAAAGAAATAGATCACTTGCTATACAACTAGGGACATTGGCGCACCGAGAGAGGGGGATAGGGAGGGGCAGCTGCCCCCCTGGAATTTATTTACCTCTCTACTAACTATAGACTGTTGTAGATAAAAATATAATAACATAAAAATATAGTCTTAAAATGTTACGGTTGCCCCCCCTGGCCCAGAACCTGGGTCTTAAAATGTTACGGTTGCTCCCCCCCCCCCCCCCCCCTTCTAGCGCAAAACCTGGGTACGCCCATGGCTAGGGATGTGCTAGAGACGATAAAAGGCTAATACGTATCACTAACATCATAACTGGGTATTAAAGTTCTGCAACCTCTCGACCGGATTCGATACCACCGCCTTACCTGTTCCTGCCGCAATATCGTTAGTCCTGTTGCTGCCATATTTCGCTTTGGAGGGTAAGGTAGTCGGCAAACTTACTCGCATGTATAGCATTCCAAGCCCGCCCACAGTATTTCGCCTAGAACATGCTAGGTGGACAAAATTCATGTTATCATTTCCAGGAAATCTTAATTGCAAAACGTAAACAACACCCCTAATCTCCAGATTCCAAGAATCGGTTGTTTGTCAAATGCTTAACTGATAAGGAATAGTGGTTAGAAGTCAGGTATTGAGTTTAATGAAATCGTTACAGTCAATCAGTTGCAGTTTAGTGACACTTTCGTACACATCCATAGTGGCTTATAGTTAATATTTTGAGTGTTTGTGATGGATATCAACACGGAGGGTAAGTCCTATTATTTAAAAAACCTTTTTTAAAATCTGAATCTGTTCAAATGAATTTTAGGTATAATTTTAACATAGCTTATATATTTTAACGTATTTTTTTTATGAAAGAATAGTTTTAAAGAGTTAATTTTGCAGACATTCACCTTTATCCGGGCTAGTTCTTTGATATATCATAGGAAATACTTTATTCTTCATAAAAATACACAAATTGTTTAGCACACTTCAGTACAACATATTCTTTTCTTTTTTTTTTCAGAACGCTTATACTCTATTTCTAGGGTAGAATTTTTATGTTGTAAGTTTCAACTATAGTAATAAATATTATCATTTTCGTGGCATTTTATACAATAGTTTGTTAAAAAGATTGCGTCTTACATATCCGGCATTTTTATGATTTAACTGGTTGGAAATAAAAGAAAGTGTTAGCTTGATAGCAAAAAAGAAAAATCTTTGCTTGATTTAGAACTAAGAAAAAGCGTACAAGTTTGTTTAGTTTTATGAGTTTCCAACTAAAATCCTTTTGAAATTAACTTTCTATTAAAAATGTCAGTTGAATTCTAATATTGACTTATTGTAAATTAAATTAATTTAATAATTTCGGTTGACGCTATATACTTTTAGCCCCTGCCCCTGTTCAATCGTTTTGCCGTAATTTAGCAACAAATATCCAATATCTAAATGTTTCTTTCATAATATTTATATTACTAAGATTAAAAAATCAACTAAGAGCCGCTCGTTAGACTACAGATCAGCCATTACGGCGCATTTTCTCTAGTACTTATCATTTGCGTAGATAAACACTGGCATTTGATATGGCGACCGGTTGGTAGTTGGTACAAATTCCGGGAAACGTAATGATAGCTTAGTAGTTGTGGCACGGGTCTTTGAATAAAAAACCGGTAAAGTGCGTGTTGGGCCAAGCGTATAGAGTTCCGTACGTTTCCGTCTTACATAATTAATAATTCCATGTAATAACAGGAGAGCCTAAGATGCTAAATGGGTATTTACTCGAGCGTCCTGGGGATCTATTGGATTTTATAGATTAGATGATAGGAAAAATAAAAGGTTATTATTTGAGGTTTCATATTTTACATAAATTGTATCCCTACGCTACTACGGGACGCTAGGGTACGTATTAATTTTTACAAATTTGCTTCTGCTTCTGCTTCTGCTTCCATACGAATACCAACGTTTAACTTCTTTGATGTCTAAAGGCGATGATTTCTCTTTCCATCAGGAGAGCCATTTGTTTCTTTGATATCTTATGTTATAAAAAAGTTAATTTAAAATAAATTAAAAAATATTATCAAAACTACATCGTAAAAAAGTTTAGGAGTGACTAGAGTCATCACGATTAGCCAAAGACATGAAGTGCTATGTGACAAACCATTGAGCTATTCATAATATAAACTTTTAAGTTATCAATAAAGCTATATACACATTGCCAAGGAGCTTCTCTGCTAGCATATTACTAAACTTTGAAATACGCTCCTTCGTACGGTTGCTTTTGAAACGCTATTTGATAGACCATTAAGCTATTCATAATATTATAAACTTTTAAGTTAACAATCAAGCTGTATACACATTGCGAAGGAGCTTCTCAGATAGCATATTACTAAACTTTGAAACATACTACTTCGTACGTTTGTTTCTGAAATACTATGTGATAGACCATTGAGTTATTGACAATATTATAAACTTTTAAGTTAACAATAAAGCTGTATACACATTGCCAAGGAGCTTCTCCGCTAGCATATTACTAAACTTTGAAATACGCTCCTTCGAAATACTATGTGATAGACCATTGAGTTATTGACAATATTATAAACTTTTAAGTTACCAATAAAGCTGTATACACATTGCCAAGGAGCTTCTCCGCTAGCATATTACTAAACTTTGAAACATTCTCCTTCGTACGGTTGTTTTTTAAATGCTATGTGATAGACCATTGAATTATTCATAATATTATAAACTTTTAAGTAAACAATAAAGCTGTATTCCTATTGCCAAGGAGAGACTTTGAAACATTCTCCTTCATACGGTTGTTTACAAAATGCAATGCGACAGACCATTGAGTTATTTATAATATTATAAACTTTTAAGTTAACAACAAAGCTGTATACGCATTGCCAAGGAGCTTCTCAGCTAGCACATTACTAAACTTTGAAACATTCTCCTTCGTACGGTTATCTTTTAAATACTATGTGACAGACCAATGAGTTGTTAACAATATTATAAACGTTTAAGTTAACAACAAAGCTGTATACACATTGCGAAGTAACTTCTCAACTAGCATATTACTAAACTTTGAAACATTCTCCTTCGTACGGTGGTTTTGTGGTGCTGTGAAATTCCGTCTTTCCTTTCCTTTCTTTTTTAAAGAAATAGATCACTTGCTATACAACTAGGGACATTGGCGCACCGAGAGAGGGGGATAGGGAGGGGCAGCTGCCCCCCTGGAATTTATTTACCTCTCTACTAACTATAGACTGTTGTAGATAAAAATATAATAACATAAAAATATAGTCTTAAAATGTTACGGTTGCCCCCCCTGGCCCAGAACCTGGGTCTTAAAATGTTACGGTTGCTCCCCCCCCCCCCCTTCTAGCGCAGAACCTGGGTACGCCCATGGCTAGGGATGTGCTAGAGACGATAAAAGGCTAATACGTATCACTAACATCATAACTGGGTATTAAAGTTCTGCAACCTCTCGACCGGATTCGATACCACCGCCTTACCTGTTCCTGCCGCAATATCGTTAGTCCTGTTGCTGCCATATTTCGCTTTGGAGGGTAAGGTAGTCGGCAAACTTACTCGCATGTATAGCATTCCAAGCCCGCCCACAGTATTTCGCCTAGAACATGCTAGGTGGACAAAATTCATGTTATCATTTCCAGGAAATCTTAATTGCAAAACGTAAACAACACCCCTAATCTCCAGATTCCAAGAATCGGTTGTTTGTCAAATGCTTAACTGATAAGGAATAGTGGTTAGAAGTCAGGTATTGAGTTTAATGAAATCGTTACAGTCAATCAGTTGCAGTTTAGTGACACTTTCGTACACATCCATAGTGGCTTATAGTTAATATTTTGAGTGTTTGTGATGGATATCAACACGGAGGGTAAGTCCTATTATTTAAAAAACCTTTTTTAAAATCTGAATCTGTTCAAATGAATTTTAGGTATAATTTTAACATAGCTTATATATTTTAACGTATTTTTTTTATGAAAGAATAGTTTTAAAGAGTTAATTTTGCAGACATTCACCTTTATCCGGGCTAGTTCTTTGATATATCATAGGAAATACTTTATTCTTCATAAAAATACACAAATTGTTTAGCACACTTCAGTACAACATATTCTTTTCTTTTTTTTTTCAGAACGCTTATACTCTATTTCTAGGGTAGAATTTTTATGTTGTAAGTTTCAACTATAGTAATAAATATTATCATTTTCGTGGCATTTTATACAATAGTTTGTTAAAAAGATTGCGTCTTACATATCCGGCATTTTTATGATTTAACTGGTTGGAAATAAAAGAAAGTGTTAGCTTGATAGCAAAAAAGAAAAATCTTTGCTTGATTTAGAACTAAGAAAAAGCGTACAAGTTTGTTTAGTTTTATGAGTTTCCAACTAAAATCCTTTTGAAATTAACTTTCTATTAAAAATGTCAGTTGAATTCTAATATTGACTTATTGTAAATTAAATTAATTTAATAATTTCGGTTGACGCTATATACTTTTAGCCCCTGCCCCTGTTCAATCGTTTTGCCGTAATTTAGCAACAAATATCCAATATCTAAATGTTTCTTTCATAATATTTATATTACTAAGATTAAAAAATCAACTAAGAGCCGCTCGTTAGACTACAGATCAGCCATTACGGCGCATTTTCTCTAGTACTTATCATTTGCGTAGATAAACACTGGCATTTGATATGACGACCGGTTGGTAGTTGGTACAAATTCCGGGAAACGTAATGATAGCTTAGTAGTTGTGGCACGGGTCTTTGAATAAAAAACCGGTAAAGTGCGTGTTGGGCCAAGCGTATAGAGTTCCGTACGTTTCCGTCTTACATAATTAATAATTCCATGTAATAACAGGAGAGCCTAAGATGCTAAATGGGTATTTACTCGAGCGTCCTGGGGATCTATTGGATTTTATAGATTAGATGATAGGAAAAATAAAAGGTTATTATTTGAGGTTTCATATTTTACATAAATTGTATCCCTACGCTACTACGGGACGCTAGGGTACGTATTAATTTTTACAAATTTGCTTCTGCTTCTGCTTCTGCTTCCATACGAATACCAACGTTTAACTTCTTTGATGTCTAAAGGCGATGATTTCTCTTTCCATCAGGAGAGCCATTTGTTTCTTTGATATCTTATGTTATAAAAAAGTTAATTTAAAATAAATTAAAAAATATTATCAAAACTACATCGTAAAAAAGTTTAGGAGTGACTAGAGTCATCACGATTAGCCAAAGACATGAAGTGCTATGTGACAAACCATTGAGCTATTCATAATATAAACTTTTAAGTTATCAATAAAGCTATATACACATTGCCAAGGAGCTTCTCTGCTAGCATATTACTAAACTTTGAAATACGCTCCTTCGTACGGTTGCTTTTGAAACGCTATTTGATAGACCATTAAGCTATTCATAATATTATAAACTTTTAAGTTAACAATCAAGCTGTATACACATTGCGAAGGAGCTTCTCAGATAGCATATTACTAAACTTTGAAACATACTACTTCGTACGTTTGTTTCTGAAATACTATGTGATAGACCATTGAGTTATTGACAATATTATAAACTTTTAAGTTAACAATAAAGCTGTATACACATTGCCAAGGAGCTTCTCCGCTAGCATATTACTAAACTTTGAAATACGCTCCTTCGAAATACTATGTGATAGACCATTGAGTTATTGACAATATTATAAACTTTTAAGTTAACAATAAAGCTGTATACACATTGCCAAGGAGCTTCTCCGCTAGCATATTACTAAACTTTGAAACATTCTCCTTCGTACGGTTGTTTTTTAAATGCTATGTGATAGACCATTGAATTATTCATAATATTATAAACTTTTAAGTAAACAATAAAGCTGTATTCCTATTGCCAAGGAGAGACTTTGAAACATTCTCCTTCATACGGTTGTTTACAAAATGCAATGCGACAGACCATTGAGTTATTTATAATATTATAAACTTTTAAGTTAACAACAAAGCTGTATACGCATTGCCAAGGAGCTTCTCAGCTAGCACATTACTAAACTTTGAAACATTCTCCTTCGTACGGTTATCTTTTAAATACTATGTGACAGACCAATGAGTTGTTAACAATATTATAAACGTTTAAGTTAACAACAAAGCTGTATACACATTGCGAAGTAACTTCTCAACTAGCATATTACTAAACTTTGAAACATTCTCCTTCGTACGGTGGTTTTGTGGTGCTGTGAAATTCCGTCTTTCCTTTCCTTTCTTTTTTTAAAGAAATAGATCACTTGCTATACAACTAGGGACATTGGCGCACCGAGAGAGGGGGATAGGGAGGGGCAGCTGCCCCCCTGGAATTTATTTACCTCTCTACTAACTATAGACTGTTGTAGATAAAAATATAATAACATAAAAATATAGTCTTAAAATGTTACGGTTGCCCCCCCTGGCCCAGAACCTGGGTCTTAAAATGTTACGGTTGCTCCCCCCCCCCCCCCCCTTCTAGCGCAAAACCTGGGTACGCCCATGGCTAGGGATGTGCTAGAGACGATAAAAGGCTAATACGTATCACTAACATCATAACTGGGTATTAAAGTTCTGCAACCTCTCGACCGGATTCGATACCACCGCCTTACCTGTTCCTGCCGCAATATCGTTAGTCCTGTTGCTGCCATATTTCGCTTTGGAGGGTAAGGTAGTCGGCAAACTTACTCGCATGTATAGCATTCCAAGCCCGCCCACAGTATTTCGCCTAGAACATGCTAGGTGGACAAAATTCATGTTATCATTTCCAGGAAATCTTAATTGCAAAACGTAAACAACACCCCTAATCTCCAGATTCCAAGAATCGGTTGTTTGTCAAATGCTTAACTGATAAGGAATAGTGGTTAGAAGTCAGGTATTGAGTTTAATGAAATCGTTACAGTCAATCAGTTGCAGTTTAGTGACACTTTCGTACACATCCATAGTGGCTTATAGTTAATATTTTGAGTGTTTGTGATGGATATCAACACGGAGGGTAAGTCCTATTATTTAAAAAACCTTTTTTAAAATCTGAATCTGTTCAAATGAATTTTAGGTATAATTTTAACATAGCTTATATATTTTAACGTATTTTTTTTATGAAAGAATAGTTTTAAAGAGTTAATTTTGCAGACATTCACCTTTATCCGGGCTAGTTCTTTGATATATCATAGGAAATACTTTATTCTTCATAAAAATACACAAATTGTTTAGCACACTTCAGTACAACATATTCTTTTCTTTTTTTTTTCAGAACGCTTATACTCTATTTCTAGGGTAGAATTTTTATGTTGTAAGTTTCAACTATAGTAATAAATATTATCATTTTCGTGGCATTTTATACAATAGTTTGTTAAAAAGATTGCGTCTTACATATCCGGCATTTTTATGATTTAACTGGTTGGAAATAAAAGAAAGTGTTAGCTTGATAGCAAAAAAGAAAAATCTTTGCTTGATTTAGAACTAAGAAAAAGCGTACAAGTTTGTTTAGTTTTATGAGTTTCCAACTAAAATCCTTTTGAAATTAACTTTCTATTAAAAATGTCAGTTGAATTCTAATATTGACTTATTGTAAATTAAATTAATTTAATAATTTCGGTTGACGCTATATACTTTTAGCCCCTGCCCCTGTTCAATCGTTTTGCCGTAATTTAGCAACAAATATCCAATATCTAAATGTTTCTTTCATAATATTTATATTACTAAGATTAAAAAATCAACTAAGAGCCGCTCGTTAGACTACAGATCAGCCATTACGGCGCATTTTCTCTAGTACTTATCATTTGCGTAGATAAACACTGGCATTTGATATGGCGACCGGTTGGTAGTTGGTACAAATTCCGGGAAACGTAATGATAGCTTAGTAGTTGTGGCACGGGTCTTTGAATAAAAAACCGGTAAAGTGCGTGTTGGGCCAAGCGTATAGAGTTCTGTACGTTTCCGTCTTACATAATTAATAATTCCATGTAATAACAACAGGAGAGCCTAAGATGCTAAATGGGTATTTACTCGAGCGTCCTGGGGATCTATTGGATTTTATAGATTAGATGATAGGAAAAATAAAAGGTTATTATTTGAGGTTTCATATTTTACATAAATTGTATCCCTACGCTACTACGGGACGCTAGGGTACGTATTAATTTTTACAAATTTGCTTCGTCGTTCGTTCGTAATAAAATCGTAGGAAAGCCAAAACTGTACATTGAATATTTTTTTAAAAGAATACTTGGGGCGTGATCTACAATCGATATCGAAGCCAAAAATATAGTTTTTATGTCTGTTTGTCTGTATGTATGTCCGGGGTAAACTCAAAAAGTACTGCATGGATTTACTTCAAATTTTGCATGAATATTACTAACAGGTCGGGTCAACATAATACCTACATATTATCACGCTATCACCTACGGGGGAGGAGCAGTGCAGATCAGCAGTGAGTAAACGAAGTCCGCGCGGACGAAGTCACTGGCAACAGCTAGTCTAAAATAAATGAATAAATGACACTCAAAGTTTAATCTGTGCGGTTGTTTAATTTGATTAGGACAGCATTTGTGTGATGAGCATTAATGTTGGTATTTCCGGGTTTGGGTGTTTATTAAATGTATTTTAGTGTTTATATATGTATTTCTATGTGTTAGTATCGTTGACGAACCCATAACACAAGCGAATAATTTTTTTACTTTGGGGTTAGATCAGTAAGTGTAATTTGTCTCGGGAATATTATTTGATCCAATCAGTTAATATAGCGCTATCCTTTTTTAAATTTTTCTTTGACATTCTTGTAAAGATTAATTTCCTGAACAAACCGTTTATACAACATTGTTACAACAATAAATACTAATAGCAATGCAATGAATATTATTGCCAAGTCAACGCGCACCTAGAGATTGATTGCTATTGTCGAGAAAACGTACTCCTTTAAAAAGCCGTCAGAAGGTAGTAAGTAGCTTTCTTAATATTTATGAGTTAATCTCACTTGGAGACGTTGTTAAGATTGTGTACTTAGGTACACATCTACAAAGGGATGTCCTCATAGTTACTGGATTTTTACTGAAAACTAAATACTATTCGTAAATACTTATTTCGATCTATTAAAATAATAAAACCGGCTAAGCGTGAGTCGTACTCGCGCACGAAGGTTTCCATATTACCATCTATAAAAATCCGCAAAAAAATCACGTTTATTGTATGGGAGCTCCGTAAATATTTATTTTATTCTGTTTTTAGTATTTGTTGTTATAGCAGCAACAGAAATACATCACCTGTGAAAATTTCAACTATCACGGTTCATGAGATACAGCTAAGTGACAGACGGACAGACAGACGGACGGACAGCGAAGTCTTAGTAATAGCGTCCAGTTTTACCCTATGGGAATTCTAAAACTGAATCACCGAAATATTTGTGTGCATAACTTGGGAATAAATGTAAGTACCAAATTGGATCATTATTTTTTGTCAGGGAAAGTTTTGTATGAAATTTAAAAATCGTATGGGAAAATTTTAAATTTTTTATAATATTATGGAAAATGATTGAGTGAGCGGGACAGAAGAATCTGGGAGAGTATTTTCAATATCTATCAATATATTACAATAATGAATGGTTGAATTGCTAATTATAATTCTATTTATCTAACATGGGCGTACTGTAAACGGTTCATTTTGCATCATATTTTTCTTCGCTTATTTTCACACCCGTGCGAAACTAGGCGGACAACTAATTTGTAATAAATGTTACTTAAATCTAAAAACATTCACTAAACATGATTTATTACTTTAAAGCGTTAGTAGTAGGACCCCCGTGTTGGCTTGGGCTCCTTTAAAGAATAGACCAACTGCCGTTCTGTCAGGCAGGTCGTAAGAGGCTACCAAAAGTGGTAGAGTTCTGCAACCTTTCATCCGAGTATTTGATACCACCGCCGCCACATATTCTTGCCGCGATAGCGTCAATGCTTATTATTGTCATGTTCTGGTTTTAAAGGTAAAGTAGCCGGCAGACTTATGCATGTGGCATTGCCAGCCTTCCATACGAATACCAACGTTTAACTTCTTTGATGTCTAAAGGCGATGATTTCTCTTTCCATCAGGAGAGCCATTTGTTTCTTTGATATCTTATGTTATAAAAAAGTTAATTTAAAATAAATTAAAAAATATTATCAAAACTACATCGTAAAAAAGTTTAGGAGTGACTAGAGTCATCACGATTAGCCAAAGACATGAAGTGCTATGTGACAAACCATTGAGCTATTCATAATATAAACTTTTAAGTTATCAATAAAGCTATATACACATTGCCAAGGAGCTTCTCTGCTAGCATATTACTAAACTTTGAAATACGCTCCTTCGTACGGTTGCTTTTGAAACGCTATTTGATAGACCATTAAGCTATTCATAATATTATAAACTTTTAAGTTAACAATCAAGCTGTATACACATTGCGAAGGAGCTTCTCAGATAGCATATTACTAAACTTTGAAACATACTACTTCGTACGTTTGTTTCTGAAATACTATGTGATAGACCATTGAGTTATTGACAATATTATAAACTTTTAAGTTAACAATAAAGCTGTATACACATTGCCAAGGAGCTTCTCCGCTAGCATATTACTAAACTTTGAAATACGCTCCTTCGAAATACTATGTGATAGACCATTGAGTTATTGACAATATTATAAACTTTTAAGTTAACAATAAAGCTGTATACACATTGCCAAGGAGCTTCTCCGCTAGCATATTACTAAACTTTGAAACATTCTCCTTCGTACGGTTGTTTTTTAAATGCTATGTGATAGACCATTGAATTATTCATAATATTATAAACTTTTAAGTAAACAATAAAGCTGTATTCCTATTGCCAAGGAGAGACTTTGAAACATTCTCCTTCATACGGTTGTTTACAAAATGCAATGCGACAGACCATTGAGTTATTTATAATATTATAAACTTTTAAGTTAACAACAAAGCTGTATACGCATTGCCAAGGAGCTTCTCAGCTAGCACATTACTAAACTTTGAAACATTCTCCTTCGTACGGTTATCTTTTAAATACTATGTGACAGACCAATGAGTTGTTAACAATATTATAAACGTTTAAGTTAACAACAAAGCTGTATAC
This sequence comes from Apodemia mormo, assembly GCA_036924255.1. Classification (NCBI taxonomy): domain Eukaryota; kingdom Metazoa; phylum Arthropoda; class Insecta; order Lepidoptera; family Riodinidae; genus Apodemia; species Apodemia mormo. The sequence goes on along the minus strand of JAUPFN010000019.1, from coordinate 17,292,041 downwards.
ACATTGCGAAGTAACTTCTCAACTAGCATATTACTAAACTTTGAAACATTCTCCTTCGTACGGTGGTTTTGTGGTGCTGTGAAATTCCGTCTTTCCTTTCCTTTCTTTTTTTAAAGAAATAGATCACTTGCTATACAACTAGGGACATTGGCGCACCGAGAGAGGGGGATAGGGAGGGGCAGCTGCCCCCCTGGAATTTATTTACCTCTCTACTAACTATAGACTGTTGTAGATAAAAATATAATAACATAAAAATATAGTCTTAAAATGTTACGGTTGCCCCCCCTGGCCCAGAACCTGGGTCTTAAAATGTTACGGTTGCTCCCCCCCCCCCTTCTAGCGCAGAACCTGGGTACGCCCATGGCTAGGGATGTGCTAGAGACGATAAAAGGCTAATACGTATCACTAACATCATAACTGGGTATTAAAGTTCTGCAACCTCTCGACCGGATTCGATACCACCGCCTTACCTGTTCCTGCCGCAATATCGTTAGTCCTGTTGCTGCCATATTTCGCTTTGGAGGGTAAGGTAGTCGGCAAACTTACTCGCATGTATAGCATTCCAAGCCCGCGGCCGCCGTAAGAATAACAACGCACTACTAATATCTTTGCTGATTATTGACGTAGACAACTTTGCAATCTAGTAAATTAAAAATTATGTAAAGATTTTATTCTGTGGCTTAAGACATTATCGTCTACGTTCAGGTAATAAGATTGATGTAAGAGATTGTGAAAATGATACTAAATGACAGTCTGTGATTATAGTACGATTTCGAACACATTGCGTAAAGATAATATCTAGTATTACGAATATTATCTTCAAGAATTTTATGCTTAATTCCTGTGCTATAAATTTTCGTTAAGTACACGATTTGAGTTGGAAGGTAAGTTGAAATGTCTAAGTTTTAATATTTCCGAACTATATATTTGTGTTATAAACTTTATTGTTTTAATTATTGTTAACTTATAAACTTTGTCAATTATTTATGTATTAATTTTATCAACAAACACGTTACTCTTTAAAGAACACGGGCGAGAGCCCATACATCAAAGAATATAATACTCTCTAATACATCGTTTGCTTTAGTTTTACCTTTTAATTTTACATAATATTCCTTAAGATTTGATATAAACGTCTTAACTTATCGGCCCTTAAAAATATTTTTTTTAAGTTTGGGGAATAATAGCTAAATAAAGTTGGAAAACATTCAATTCTTTTCTTAATAGTCTGTGTTTAGAATTTATCTTGTCATAGGGTGTCTTCAGTACAACTGCTAATCTCAAAGTTAATCAATCCAGAATTCTGTCAATCTAAGTTAGATTGACAGAATTCTGGCCTAAAAATTTTGCCGAGACGGTTTATAGATACTTAAATTAATAAACAAGCAATTAGCTTTAAACTATCCTTTACTACAAAAAAATGGAGATTTTTATTTGAGACTTATAACAAATACTAGTTGCAGCGTGTAGCCCGCTGCATTATAAAAGTTTTTGGTGAATCCCGCGGGATCAACTAATTTTTCCGAGATAAAAAGTAACCTATGTGCTATTCCAGGTCATCATCTAAGTGTGCGCCAAATTTCATTCAAATCCGTTCAGTAGTTTTTGCGTGATTGAGTAACAAACATCCATCCAAACATCCAAATTTTCGCATTTATAATATTTATATAGATATATAGATGATAAATAAACTTATCGATATTTTAGTGTAATTAAAATTAAAGTTTTGTACAATGGTAACACTTAAATATAATGATAAAAAACAATATTTTTATATGATTATTCCTAGCAAAATATTTTATTTAATTATTTTAAAAAACATTATTACAAACAAACAAATTATTCCAGATTATCCAATATTTACTCCAAAAGACACGCAAAAGATTTTTAAACTCAAAATCGCAAAATCTGCACATTCTCTTCATTCTAATTCAATTTCATTCTAATCCAAACTCCATTATAATGCAACCATCCTACTCTTTGTACCTTTTTTATATATCATAAGATAGCAAACAAGCAGAGGGGTCTCCTGATGGTAAGATCGCATATAGACACTTACACGCCTATAGTCGCTATCTTGTGGCGAGGTCTAATACCACATGCATAAGTTTACCGGCTACCTTACCCACCAAACCGGAACATGACAGTGACAAGCACTGACGCTATTGCGGCAGGAATAGGTAAGGCGGTGGTACCAGACCCGGGCGAGACAATGCAATGTATCACGATAGTAGTGACTTGCATAGCCAGTCGGTTGCCTTTTACGACCTGTTTGGCAGAACGGCAGTTGGTCTATTCTTTAAAGGAGCCCGGAACCAACACGGGGGACATCATTTCCAGGGCAACAAATTTCATTATTTTGAACACGACATATTCAATGAAATGTTTCTAGAAGTTTCCAGACTCTCCTGATGACATCATGTCAGATCTACAACTAGAATCATCACACTTTAACAACCTTCAATAAAAAAAACTAAATCAGAATCTGTGAATCAATTTAGAAGCTACGGAGCCTTAAACTATACATATACACAGAGAATACGAGTAAGACGAATTAATCTATTTTTTATTATAGGCCCGAAAGAACAAGGCGAAAAACCAACATTTTATTACAATATTTAATTTTTTTTTATATAAGATAGCAAATAAGCAAATGGGTCTCCTGATGGAAAGAGTCAACCATCGCCTATAGACACCAACGGTGTTAATGGTGCATTGCTATCTTTGGTATTATGCCAAATGCATAAGTTTACCGGCTACCTTACCCCTCAAACCGGAACACGACAATGACAAGCGCTGACACTATTGCGGCAGGAATACGTAAGCCAGTGGTACTAGACCCGGGCGAGACAATGCAGAAATATACCACCTAGTATCCACGATGTCAATGACTCGTGTAGTCTTTAACTACCTGCCTAGCACAACAGTAGTTGGCCTATTGTTTAAAAGAGCCCGGGACCAACACGGGAAATACGTCTGTGTAATTTAAATTTGAACTTTTTTCTAGAATAATAATTACTAAAACAGTATTTTAAATGATTTTCACTAAAACAGTTAGTTTGTGCAAAAACATTCGCATTATCTCTACGATATCTTATCTACTGAAATTGTATTTGTGCATGCAAAAATGTCTCATATTTCATACCGGTAGAGGAATTCCTAAGAGCAAACATTTGATTAATATGCGCAATTAGAACGATGACAAAGGCCGATTTTATACGCATGATAAAATTCAATTATAAATTCATTTGTTTTCACGAATGTACGAGATACGACTTCGCACAACGTTTACTATGTTAAGAAAATAGTTTAGCGACGGTATTTTTCCGAAATATGTGTTTTAACAAATAATACGCTGTAACCATCGCGCTTATTAGAATTATAAACTCAAGTAAAAAGTATGTTTTTTATACATGTTAGTTTAAATACGGATATATCAATTATACATATAATACTGATGGATTAATAGTGTAAGGGACTAACTGGCCGCTAATTGAGTGGGTAGAGTAAAAGTTTATCAATTTAAAAATTTCATACACATTTTTGTCGCATATTCCAAACCTACAAAAGTAGTCTGTGTTTGATTTCGCTCCTTCAAATATCTGCTTGTCAAATTTCATCAAAACATAACAGAGAGATAGACTGTCCGATTTTATACTTATTTATAATTTGTGTCATTCCGCAAATGATAACGGTAGTTTGAAAACAGTTTTTATTCCAAAGAAAATCCAAATTTTATAGAAAATATTAAGTACAACGTAAATGAATATATTTACTTGCTATAAATGGCAACTGCCACCATTTTTACGTACATTTCTAGGGATGGTATTGACGTATGTTCGGTGTTGATCCGGATCCCTTTTGAAGAATAGAACGTGGGAGACGTTTCTTCCAGGCAGTTCGAAAAAAGGCTAACGATTGACTATACGAGTCCGTATCATCATGGCTACTGCTAGTTAGCAACGTCTCGTTCCAGTATATGGTAGCACCACCTTACCGACTTTTGCTGAAATAACTTCAATGCTTGTCATTAATGTGTTCCAGTTTGGAGAGTAAGGCAGCCGGTAAACATGTGGCATTGCCATCCCGATGAACGTATAACAACGCACCATTAACTTTGTGATATCTATAGGCGATGGTTTCTCTTTCCATCAGGAGAGCCATCTGCTTGTTTGTTATCTAATAATATAGATAAAAAAGATTGCTGTCTTTTAGGAGCAGCAAGCTTATCAATTTGTTGCTTAAAGCAGAAAATTTATAAATTTTTATGCACAAAATCGCACTAGACTATCATTGTTACTATTCATATATATGTTAATGAGAATACTGTCAAGGTTGAATCACAATGTGCGAAATCATGAAAATACATCATAAACTTTTATGGTACAGAGTGCTTGGGTTATTTTAGGTTTTAATATCCATCCAGCAACTTAATAGCAACAAATGACTTGATAATAAATTTAAACTTAATTATTAAATTAATTGTTTATATTTCAATAGGTGAGTTGAAAATTTTGAACCCCTTTTGCGCACGATTCTTTTAGATTCTTAGATTTGGCATAATTAATGTTAAATTGATTCCCGATTTTTATATTGATGTAGCAATGTAGAAAGCTAATTTTTTTAATAAAAAACTAGCCGTTAGACGCGACTTTGTTTGCGTGACTTAAAACATGATTTTCTTTCGCTTATTTGGGTAAAAATAAAAAGTAACCTTTGTTACATCATCAAATGAACTTTCCATATGTAAAAGAATATTTTCAAATCAGTAGTTTTTGAGTTAATACATTACAATTAAACAAATATTACTTTTTTTTTCTTATTTCTTTATAATATTAGCATAGAAGAAAAAAATAATTAAAACCTCATCATCACAGACTACCTCTTGGTCTAAGGAATAGCTTATTCGGCTTAGATATCGACCTCAGTCTCGGGTTCAATCACTGAGTCGGCCAAAAGTGGTATTCAGTTTTTAGAGATTTTTCTCGAAAACTCCAAAATCTCAGTAGCAGCTCGGGGTCTGGCGGGTGGTGTGTTACCACCCAGTTCCTCAAATGACGATGTAAAGCCGTCGGTCTTGGTTATCGCTAGAAATAGTCGGTAATCGTTGTTTGGTTGGTAAAATGCGGCGATGAGGATCACCACTCATTTTGCCAACCGACAAACCCGTGAATGGTGGTGAACTGGAAAGTCAGTACCTACACTTCCTACCGAATAGAAAAAAGTAATAACACAGAAAATCGAGTGAAGAAAATATGTACACATATAATAACGATAAACAAATATGGTCGAATTTAAACCACTAGATAATCATTGGCAAATCAGGTTAAATCACCTGGCAAACCAGGTCAGCTAGTTAAAAAATATATTACAACATTTTTTTTAACTCACTTTATAATTAGTTTTACCAATGATTATCTAGTTTTGTCTTTTTTTATACTGTTATTGTTTTTCTATACTTTCACCTTCCCTGGGCTTTAACAATCAACTCAAAACCAAAATTAGCCAAATCGGTTCAGCTGTTCTCGAGTTTTAGCGAGACTAACAAACAGCAATTGATATATATATATATATATATATATATATATATATATATATATATATATATATATATATATATAAAGGATCGAAAAAACATAAATGTACACACCCATATAGAAAGCAATAATGCTAATGGTGCGTTACATTCGTTTATTGGTTAGGATCGCAGGTTAACTTATGGTACCACTGACGCTTTTGCGGTAGGAATAGGTAAGGCGGTGGTACCAGACCCGAACGAGAATGCAGGACTCTACCACCTAGTAAAATAATAGAGCTGTGCTCGTTTTACGAGCTTGATCAATTCCCTTGATCCCTTCTTATATTTGATACCTTACTTTATCACTAGTCTTTGTTGCCTACGTAACCCTTAAGAAGTATTTTTTTGTGCGCTCATTTCAAATAGAATCGCGTCGATCGCGTCTCTGTCAATTTTATTTATTTTTGTATATTGCTTTGTTAAAATAACTATAAATTTTGCGCTTAAAGTTTGATATGCAAAGACATATGTTTTTATATCTATAACTACTTAAATGAAATTAGCGACATTTTTGAGTGTCAGTTTTGTTTGGGACTGTGCATCTTGAGTTTTTATCAATCAATGATTACAAATCAATGATTTCTAAAAATGAATCCTAGCTAGATAGATGTATCGCCTCCAAAAACCCCCTGCATACTAAATTTCATGAAAATCATTAGAGCCGTTTTTGAGATTCAAATTATATATGTACAAGAATTGTTCGTCTAAATGTATTAGATACTAGCTGTTGCCCGCAACTTCGTCCACGCGGACTTCGTTTACTCCGCACAGCACCTCCCTCGTAGGTGATAGCGTGATAATATGTAGCCTATATGTTGACCCGACCTGTTAGTAACATTCATGCAAAATTTGAAGTACCTAATCCATGCAGTACTTTTTTAGTTTACCCCGGACATATGTACATACAGATAAACAGACAAAAATTCTAAAAGCTATATTTTTGGCTTCGATATCGATTGTAGATCACGCCCCAAGTATTTTTAAAAAAAATATTCAATGTACAGTTTTGACTTTCCTACGATTTTATTATATGTATAGGTAGACACCAAATATAATAACCGCCATGTTTGAATTTAACGAATGCGGTGTAGTCAGACGCGTTCCATTGTCCAAAGTGTTGCTATGACAGCTATTGCCTATCATACTAGATTTAGTAGGCGTGTTTGGGTTGTTTTAACTTAATTCTTGTTACAATATATCATCAAAGCCCGTTACAGTTCTGCTGTAGACGGCTGACATGGCACGTTATTGTACCGGTTTTAATTTGTCGCTGTTTTGATGAAGGTTTAATGATAACGCGATTCTACGTTAATATAATACCTAATTGACACTATTATGATTGACTTAAATATATTTTCATGCCTGTTACCTTGCAGCATAAGCAGGATGAACTGAATATCGTTGACTTGTATTGAATATTTTGATAGGTACTTGAGAGGAGGGTGGTTAATTGAGATAAAAACTATCCTATCTTTTAAGTTGGACCAAACAGCAGACGTCTACAAAATTTAATTGAAATCGGTTCAGTAGTTTCGGAGTCCATCGCGGATAAACAACGTGACACGTAATTTATTTATATTATAGGATAAGATAAGCAAGCGACTACCATGATGATAAGAAGCTACAAATAACAAAGATGTTAATAGCCTTTTTTTAGTGTAGCCGGGATGCAAAATGAACATTTGAAAGTTTGAAGAGAAAGGTAGCCGGTAGGATATTGGACAATACGTTGCAGAGCTCAACCACTTCATACACATGCTGGTAGTTGTACGTTTAGCCAATTGTTCGTTTATTGTGTTTGAACATGCTACTCTCTCTGTATCATCCTAAAGTAACAAAAAAGTGTCATCTTTTCAACCTTTGAATTAGTGACAATAAATATTTTCCTTTGTTATTGTAAACAAATGTTCATCTTATAACTTTTAAGTGATCAAAATCTCCATGATGAGAATTATATCTATGTTGACGATATATTGCGACTTGAATGGCGTAAAACAGTATGTAATAATTGTGATTTCAAGTGATATGAATCTTTAAAGATTTTTGTAAATTCTAAGCATTATAAAATGTGTCCGTGATACAATTTACGTTTCAGAAGAAAACAACAATGTATTACAATACAATAAGCACCGTTTATTGATGAACGTTGCTTTCGTGGAGAACTTAATATGGATTCTCATCAATCTTCATTTTAATACTCTCGCCCATATTTATCATTAATTTTATAATTTCAACTAGTTTTGTTTCTATGTTGATTCATCAAACAGTTATTAGCTTCTGTAATCATGTAGCTGAAATAGGTTTGTTGTCAAATAACTGGGCCTCAAAATAACGTTCCATGATTTAGCTTAGTCATAGTTAAAGTGCTGTTAACAATTTAAAAGTTTGAAACAAATTGATGATCCCACACATTGGCAGATTGGCCGAATTAATTCAAAGATCGTTACTCATATAGACGTGTTTATATTTAAGCAACCTTTTTAGTATATTTAAAAATTTACAACATTCGGAATATGAACTAGTTGTGTAATATGCTGTATTAAATGTTATCTATATATACATATAATAAAATCGTAGAAAAGTCAAAACTTTACATTGAAGATTTTTTTAAAAGTACTTGGGGCGTAATCTACAATCGATATTGAAGCCAAAAATATAGTTTTTAGAATTTTTGTATGTTTGTCTGATTGTCTGTTTGTCTGTTTGTCTGTTTGTCTGTTTGTCTGTTAATCTGTTAGTCTGTTAGTCTGTTAGTCTGTTAGTCTGTTAGTCTGTTAGTTTGTTAGTTTGTTAGTCTGTTAGTCCGTTAGTCCGTTAGTCCGTTAGTCCGTTTGTCTGTTGTCTGTTTGTCTGTCTGTCTGTCTGTCTGTCTGTTTGTCTGTTAGTCTGTTAGTCTGTTGGTCCGTTAGTCCGTTTGTCTGTTAGTCCGTTAGTCCGTTTGTCAGTCTGTCTGTCTGTCTGTCTGTCTGTCTGTCTGTCTGTCTGTCTGTCTGTTTGTCTGTTTGTCTATATGTATGTCCGGGGTAAACTCAAAAAGTACTGCATGGATTTACTTCAAATTTTGCATGAATATTACTAACAGGTCGGGTCAACATATAGGCTACATATTATCACGCTATCATCTACGCGGGAGGAGCTGTGCGGAGTAAATGAAGTCCGTGCGGACGAAGTCGCAGGCAACAACTAGTTGATAATATACTTACTATGTGTATTTAAAGGCTAAATATATGTATTTATAGGCTCAAATTCTCTCAAGAATGGAAAATAAGATATTATGTATGTACCTGTTATATGTACGATTAAAAATTAATTGTAAAATTTAATTAATTATAATGTTTCTTTTTCTTTATTTATATTTTTAACGATTAAAAAAAATGTTTTGGTAAATAAGATAAAAATTACAAATATGCTATTAAAAATTGATGGCAGCGCGTAACCAATCACTTTAAATTATTAATTTATGTCTACAAAAAACTTAAAAGTCTCCATGAGATATGCCTCCATCAGGGGTGTACCTACTCAGATTTTTAAATAGTATAATTGCTAAGCAATGTAATTCTATTAATATTACTAATAAATTAAAAATAAATGTTTTTTTGTAGATTCGGTTTATGGACGATAATTTTTGTTGATAACGTCATAAAAAATAAGATTCTGCCTCGTTCCGCGCTTTCGCTTGCACGCTCGGCTTACTGACAATTAGTCATGCTTTTTTGTGCGTGCAGCCGGCTTTCATCGATTTATAAGACGTTATAACGTCAAAAGTTTTGTGTTTGTATGTGTGTGCGTGTGTGTGTGTGTGTTGATGCATGTATGTTTAGGCGCGGGTGTGAATACTTGTCATTTATTCATGCCTAGCCCAAAAGGACTTGGAATAAATTTGGTATTTACGTAGTACATATTCACAAAGAATTCAAGAAAAACCTAAATCACGCAGCTTACTTGATAACGAATCGCGAATACTTTAAGATTAACAGCCATATTATGTCTTCTTTATTTCATATAGAAGTCATAGAATAAATAATCTGAATCATGCGCAAACGCATACGGTCTTACTTAACATTCCTATCGGATGCTATATTCACATAATTACTGAAATAAATCATTGAATGCTCTACGTGCTATTATTAAAATGTTCTAGGATTAAACGGCGCCTTACCGTTGCGTCGCTGATATAAATATTCATTGCCAGCTATGCTCGTGATTGTTCTCGTATTTAAAGGAAATTTAGCTTTGTACCATCACCTTGTATTCCTGCTGCAATAGCGTCAGTGATTGTCAACTTCATTTTCCATTCTAAATGCTAAAGGTAATCCATCATACGAATGGCAACCCTTGGCAACCATAAACTTTTTGGAGTATTTTTATATCATAAGATAGCAAACAAGTAGATGGGTCTCCTGATGGAAAGAGTCAATTATCGCCTGTAAACACCAAAGAGGGTAATGGCGCGTTGCTATCTTGTGGCGTGGTCCAATGCCACATGCATAAGTTTACCTACCCGTTGACCACAGTATTTATTTGTTAACAAGAGATCAGTCTGCCTGATAAGAATGACTATTGTAACATAGGATAACAATCCTATATTAGAATAGGCCACCTAGGTCCTTTTTTATATACCATAGGATAGCAAACAAGCATGTGGTTCTTCTAATGGAAAGAGACAACAATCGCTTATAGATATCAAAGATATTATTATTAGTACGGTGCTTCTGTGCGTTGCTTGCGTTTTACAAGATGCGTAGCGTTAAGGAAGTTGATCTATTATTTTCTATTATTTTTCTGTCTTTTTTTCTATTCATTTAAAGCCTTATAAAACAATATTTTAATTACTCACCAGCAGTTACTCGTGATTTCGTTCGCGTGACCAAAACCCATTACTATTCTATGAGTAGTCGGGTAAGAAAGTAGTTTGTCACTCCTGTGAAAGAAATTTTAATATCGGTGGAGTAGTTTTTGAGTTAAATCATAACAAACTAACAAAAAAAGTCTCTCCTCTTAATTATATGTGTTAGTTTAGATTTCAGGAGCATGGGATTTCATAACCTACAAATTTACAGATTATTAGTAAGAACAATGGTCTCAACAGCGATGAAGACCCCTATTTCGCACTGCGCCTAGCGCGGAGCGTAATGAAACTACTGTCCCTCCCCTTTAGTCAAAACGGCGTACTAAGCCGAGGTCTGGTTTCGCAGGAGATAACCCTTAGCGCAGGCTTTAGGCAGGCCCAAATTTAAACTCTGACTGAGCACTCTGCTCGCCCCCTAGTTAGGTGTCGCTGTTACGGCCCTTAAGGCCATCAACTATTGTCATTAAAAAAAGACCAATGAAACATTTAATTATAAGTCTAAATTCATGCCAAATGTTTTCGGTTATGTCGAAAAAATCAAGTTGATGAATGTACGTACAACCAAAAAAATGGTTTATTGTACGAGAGTCTTTGTTGGAAAAGAAAAATGTAGTATTGTGAGCAACGGCCCTGAATCGAGATAAGCACTAAACAAATTTGTTTGCTTTGTCATGTGTATATTTGGTAGAATTTGTTAGGATATTTTTAACCAAGGTCTTCGGTTCAATGTTCGACCAAGTGCGAATTAATTATTATAAACCATGTTTCCGATATTTTTAAATGTTAAAAGGTGATGCGATCAAATTTCAACTTTGATGTATTTAAAGAGGAGGCAGAATCTTTTTTATAAACGGCGATGTTTATGTCTTGCGCTACACCATCAGTGCTTATCACTGTCGTGATTCAGTTTGGGGGGAAGGAAACCGATAAAATATTACGCCTTTCCTTTTTATAGATGTTTTCTCCGTGTTGGTCCCGGGCTCCTTTGAAGAATAGGCCAACTGCCGTTCTGCCAGGCAGGTCGTAAGAGGCGACCGAGTGGCTATACGTATCACTACCATCGTGACTACTAGGTGGTAGGGTTCTGCGTCGGCTCAACCGGGTCTGCACCCCCGTCTTACTTATTCCTGCCGCAATAGCGTCAGTGCTTGTCATTGTCGTGTTCCGATTTGGAGGGTAAGGTGGCCGGTAAATTTATGCATGTGGCATTAGACCTCGCCACAAGATAGCAACGCACCATTAACATATTTGGTGTCTATAGGCGATAGTTGACTCTTTCCATCAGGAGATCCATCTGCTTGTTTGCTATCTTATGATATAAAAAAAAGATGATGAATGTATTTTTCTTAAAGAAAGCTTACTTGCTTGCTATCTTAATATATGAAAAAAAACTGTGTAGAGTTTAAGAGATCTACATAACATGCGTACAAACATACAACAAACATATAAATTTTGAAAAATATTGTTTTTTTAAATATTTCCAATTTATTCTGTTATGTGTTATATGTATAATGAAAAACTTATTGTTAAAATTGGTGTTGAAGAAAATATTTTTTTTAAAAATAAATATTTTTTATCTAGTATGCATAATGATGATTTGATGAAACACATTTAAAAAAAAAGTTTAAAATTCTTATTTGATATCCGAGTGAATCATAATCGCTCGCTTTTGTCCATTGTACAGACACCTATTTAAATTATTACGTTAAGTCTTAAGTACTTTATTGTGTTTTTTGTACCATTATGTTTACTGTATTATGTATACCGTACTGGTCTAGGCTCCATTCGAAAAACATACCATATGCCGTTCTGTCAGGCAATTTGTAAAAACAAACGATTATGTAAATCTGTCACTACTATGGTGCATCCTAGGTAATTAAGTTATGCTACGACTCGCCTGGCTTGGTACCACTGCCTTATAGTAGGGAATCCTAAGATGCTAGGTGGGCATTTACTCGAGGGTTGTAAAAATAAAAGGTTTTAAAATGTTCTATTTTAATGGTGTGGAAAAAATCTACAGATAAAAAAATGTAAACAAAAACAGTGATACAGAAACACTGAAGCGAGTTAAAATTTAGGAAAGCTGACGATTCAAATGTAGCGTAAGGGAGGGTCACAAAGTTGCAAAGCAAACTTTATACTGACGATTTATAAAACTGAAAATTATGTAAGGATATAATGAAAAAACTATATTCTCCACAGGCTGAAAATATTAGATTTCACTTTATTTAATACCACAGATGCCTGGTTCTATATAAAGGGCTTATATTCGGTGGAGAGACTCAACAGTAACCTATATAAATCTAACGCGCTCAAATAAGCCCCAAAATCCTCTATTGAGTTCCCCTACTATTACTTTATGTTGCCGTAATAGCGACAGCATGTCACTATAGTACAGTAAGATAGCCGATATATACATTATATGTGCGTAAAGGCCAATATATCTTGTATATGTGCGTAAAGGTTATTTCTTTCTGTCACGAGAAGTCGAGAACTATCTACTTGCGTGATATACCTAAATATTTTAGACGCAATAAAACAATAGACTTCCAAACTTTAGTATAGACAATACACGAATTTTCTGCTGTAAATTATTTTCTTATAGATAGGTTCAATACAACGAACTCGGAAAAGCATCTTCCCTCGCCGGTTCAATATGACGTGCCGCCATTTTGCGAGAAAGATTTTTCGTAAAATAAAAAATAAAAAGCTCAATATAGACAGAAACGACTGGAAATTTAATTATCTAAAATAAAGGTTCTTTCCATTTTAACCTCAAGTGAAAGGTCACAAATATATAAACTGAAACCGTTTTTCGCAAAATGGCCTTATTTCCAGCCCATTAATTTGTAAATATTTTGTGCGCTTACATTTAGTCATACTGAACTATGATAAATAATCGTAATGGTTCGTAAATTAGCACGTTCTGAGGTACCAAAAATAAAACCACAGACCACATAAATTTTTTCGATTGAATTCTCCTTTCAAGAATATACCACCTGCCGTTCTACCAGACAGTTCGTAAGTAGCAAACAATTGGCTATACGAGTCACTACCATCGTGGCTATTAAGTGGCAGAGTTATGCATTGTCTCACCACCATTGCATTGTCTGGTACCATCGCCTTTTTTATTCCTGCTGTAATAGCGTCAGTACTTTTCACTGCCATGTTCCGGTTTGGAAGGTAAGATAGCCGGTATACTTATGCACTTGGAATTAAGACCTCGCCACAAAAAAAGCAACGTACAAGGTTCATTAACGATGTCTAGGCGATAGTTGTTTCTTTCCATACCTAAGGAGAACCATCTGTTTATTATTTATTTATTTAAAATTAATGCACAAACATGTATAGAGGTGGACTTAATGGTACATGACATTCTCTACCAGTCAACCTTAAGCAAATATAAACAGTGTTTACAATGGGGTGCACTGAGAAACTTATAACAATCGTTTACTATTGACATACCTTCTTAATTATAATAAAAATAAACAAAAATTAAACAAAAAATTAAGATAATACGATATTACAATATAATTAGATACAAGTAATATATTACATATATAATACATTATACATATAGTTACATAACTACCTAGATATATACAGGTACATATTTATATATAGTTATATAAATACATAATTACATACATATTATACTGTCATGGCGCGTTACACCATTATTATTCGCTTTCTAAGGATATAAAAAAAATACAAAATCATTACAACTGACTTGAGATCTGCTTCGTTTTGATAGGTTGGTAAAAAATAAATTGAATTTTTCTTTGATTAAATTTATGTATAGATGAAAGACACTCTTATTTGGATAAGATAAACAAACAAAACCCCACGATCGCTGTCTTATTCAAAGATGGTAGCTCGTCAATATTTTATTTTAAGATTTCAGGTGCAACTTTTCATGGTATATAATTTTAGTTTTTAATTTTTGTCGACGGAACTCTAAAGTAATCGGCTAATCTTATACGCTTGATTTAATAAAAGAAGCTGTAATCGCTGTAGTAAACGATATGCGTAGGATGATTTATGAGAGGAACCAACTGTCAGTTTGTTGAACCTTATACGTTAATCTTTAGGTCTGATAAGGTGACAGATATTTACGCAACTTCCATTAAAGATATTGTCGGCCAAATAAATATATTCATTCGCTTGTGAACAACGCATTAAACAAATTATAAGTTACATTCTAGTAGTTTCTATGGTAAAGAGAAAACGTGTTGTGGCTGTGTCATGGACACAGCCGTGCATCTTTTACGTGAATACTTCTACGTCACGGGTATCTTGCGATAGTAACATTTTTCATTCGTCGGTCCAATTGCAATGCTCCTTATCAAACCAGAATACGGACCTAGACCACGTTCATCTTGTGGATAGCGAAAAAGAGCGCGGGGCAGTGCTACTACGAGAGAGTTACCTACTATTACCCACTGATACCGAAGAAGTAGGTGAAATAATCAAAAACGTATACAATAAAAAGGCTCCAGGGCCTAATAAAATCACAAATAAGGCAATCCAACAACTCCCCCCTCCCTTACATAGTGTGAATCTTTAATGCACTTCTAGCCGGTTGCACGCTTGCAGACGAGTGGAATAATACCACCGTCATAGAAATACACAAACTGGAAAAACTCTGAAATAACATCAGTTGTTACCGTCCTATTAGCCTAATACCTTAAGTAAAACCTACGAAAAAATCGTACTGTCTCGCTTTAAGGCATTTATTCACGAGAAAAGTCGCATAATAAATAAGCAGTTAGATTTCCAAGCAACTCACTATTGAACTTATCACGCGCACTAACTCACAGAGTACATTTTGTATGGTTTAAATGAAGTAAGTCCTGGGGCTGCAAATTCCCACCGGTGCTCTATATTTCGACGTCGCGAAGGCGTTCGATAAGATCTAGCATAATGACCTAATATACAAGCTATACCAAATGGGAGTACCCGACAGACTCGTACTCATCATACGAGAGTACCTACCCAATTTTAATTCCGTGTAGAGGGATTTTCCTCTCTACCCATAGGCCGATCACAGCAAGGGGACCCTTGAATCTTTACTGTCCCATCTATTATTCTCCCTTGATCATATGACGTATCACGCGATCAACACGTCGAGCTCGCGTTTTTCGCCGATAACCTCGCCCTCTGTTGGTCCAATTTTCTAAAGTTACAGTAAAATGTCATTTACTTTGTAAGGCCCTTAAGGCTAGCAGTGATTCAGACATTCCGAAAAAAATCATTTATCGTACAGGTACCATCGTGATTGATTAGGAAGCCTTCATCTTTTTGCGTTCTCGACACTTCTTCACTCTTTCATATGGACATTCATAGGTACCATTAGCTTGTTATTTAAAATCCCTTTCAGACGGTATAAGTTCCTTGTATTTGGATATGGCTTTTTAAGGCTTTTTTGGCTGATTATAATTTTACATTACTGAGTGACATAGGCTACATTATATCACTGAGTGACATAGGTTACGTAATATTACTGAGTGACATAGGCTACGTTATATTACTGAGTGACTCAGGCTACATTATATAACTGAGTGACATAGGCTACATTATATTACTGAGTGACATAAGCTACATTATATTACTGAGTGCACATAGGTTACGTTATATTACGAAGTGACATAGGCTACATTATATAACTGAGAGACATAGGCTATATTATGTTACTGAGTGACATAGGCTACATTATATTACTGAGTGACATAGGCTACATTATATTACTGAGTGACATAAGCTACATTATATTACTGAGTGCACATAGGTTACGTTATATTACGGAGTGACATAGGCTACATTATATTACTGAGAGACATAGGCTACATTATATTACTGAGTGCACATAGGTTACGTTATATTACGGAGTGACATAGGCTACATTATATTACTGAGAGACATAGGCTACATTATGTTACTGAGTGACATAGGCTACATTATATTACTGAGAGACATAGGCTACATTATGTTACTGAGTGACATAGGCTACATTATATTACTGAGTGACATAGGCTACATTATATTACTGAGTGACATAGGCTACGTTATATTCCTGAGTAACATAGGCTACATTATATTACTGTGTGACAGTCCGCACGTGACAACGGTCAATGTAACTTTAAGATTTCGACTAGCGCGGCGTGCTTAGGAGAGTAAAATATCCACATTTCACTTATTTTTAGAGAGATATTGGTCAAAAATTTAGGCCCTAATTTTATTATTTCATTTTAACGAGAATCTAGTACCGAGTACTCTCCAGAAGTATAGAAGGTAACTCACCAGTCAGTCTGTATATTTTCAAACAAAAAGGATATACCGATCATATTTTAAAGTGTGGCAAGTATTACATTATTATATAGAGGACAGAAAACCCGTTCTTGGCTCTCCTGATCGAAAGAGACAGCCGTCGCCTATAGATACCAAAAGTCTTAATGATGCGTTGTTACCAGTATGGCGGAATGCTAACACCACATATATAAGTTTACCGACTACCTGACTCTTTGAACAAACATATTAGTTAAAATCATTTTCGCAGGATTTTTCTTCAAAACGGTGGTACCAAACCCAAAGTAGTCACGATGGTAATGACATATCTGCCTTTTACGTACTGTCTGGGTGGAGATTGGAATGGAATATCAGGTGGTCTTTTTTTTCAAAGAAGAAAGTATACAATATAAATACAAAAGAAGTTGTCGAAAATCTGACGTTTTAGAAGTAAAAGAACCAGTAACGCTTAATACTCGTATCAAAATCAGCGATGTTTAAAAATTATACGGTGTAAAGAATGAGTCAAAGAGTATGAGCTAAAAGCAAGCATCCAGATATAAGATTATCCTTAATTTGGCATCAAAATTCCAGTCCGGTAAAATCATCTGTAAAAATATTTCACTTCGGCAAAGAGGCTGAAATTTTATACTCATTGTTTTTTATTTGTGGATGTCAGAATATTTTTAACGAAATAATAATTATCTCCAATGAACATTTGTTTGAAGTGATTCTGGAAACATAAGTAAAACACCGACCAAGTGCGAGTCGTACTCGCGGACGAAAGGTTCCGTACCATCATCTATAAAATAACAAAAAAATACGTTTGTTGTATGCGAGCCCCCACTTAATATTTATTTTATTTTAATTATTTATTTTTAAAGTGATGTAACTAAAATACATTCTGTGGATATTTCAAGCATCAACCGATTTTCGTTATTAAGACCGAGAAAATAATTGCAAAAAACCGGCTAAGTGCATGTTGGACTCGTGCACAAAGAGTACCGTATCTATAAAAAACGGCAAAAATCACGTTTGTTGTATGAGAGCCTCCTTAAATACTCTTATTATAATATATTATAATATAATTTAAATAAAATATATTATTTATAATATATTTTATTTAAATTTATTTATTTTTAAATTGAATGTATAACCTAGCAAAAAGCAGAGCGTGTGTGGACTTAATTTATAATTATCTAACCTAAAAAAGTCCAGAGTATTTTCACCCAAACATTATGTTCGCATCAAAGGCGGTGTCAGGCTTTGGTCTAAGAAGACGCAAGAAAATAAAACTAAAATAAAATGTTTCTAAGACTAAATGTTTTTAGTACTTACAAGAAAAATTCTTTAAAATTTTCTTGATTTATTAAAAACACGATTTTTATAATTATCAATGTTATCTACACAGAACATAATAAATAGCAATTCAAGATCCATCTCGCGCCACTACTACGCTCTTAAAGTCTAAATTGATAGAAATCAATTTTTATGTATGGTAACTTTCTTGTAAAAGAGTTTTCAAGGAAAATGGGTATTAAAAATGAAAGTTGATCTTATAAAGTAAAACAAATTTTTAACATTTCGCTAAAAGAAAGTTTTTTTCGAAAATCGGGAAGTTCCTGGTTATCCTGGTGGTATCAATGTGTAACATTGATTTTCAAAATCAAAAAATGATTTATTTAAATAACCTACAAAATTTTAAGGATTAATATTGGACTTACCGCAGGCACGAAAAATTAGCGGTAACAATTTAGCGAATAATTTTCAGACATTTAAAATTTTCAGGCAATTTAAAAGACAACTCAACATTTTTTTTTCAATTTTCTAATAAAAACAACGTTGCCCAGGATAGGAAAAGTGCCCGGTTGGTGATAGGCTGGTCACCTAGTCCCACAACGAGGACTTAAGTATCTTCGGCTAATCGTGAATGCACACGTTGTTCCTCTGCCCACCTCTTCGGGGATATAAGCATGAGTATACCTTTTTTTAGTTTTTTACCCTCGGGCTAAGTTTGTAAATCAATCTCAATACAATATTAATCAATTAATACATTTGTACTGTTTCACAATAATCATATTGTGAAAATCTATAAACGAGTAATCTTGCAGGCCATCCCTGAAACTTTCCGCTAAATTAAGGTATTTTAAGCTCAAAAGAGTAAAAGCTATAAGCATAGATTTTTTTCAGTTCTGAGAAATATTGAAATGTCTCAACTGCTAAGTCACAAAAAACAGCAAGAAATTACTTACTTACTTACTTACTAAATCAGTAACTTCCTTATCTACATACGTAGTGGGAAGTTAAAAAGTACAAGTGTGAATGAAAATTAATTAAAACTACCACGCCAAAGCTCAAACCTAAAAGTGCGATATTTTTTCTAAAAATGAAAGTAAAATCTAGTAAAATGTATCACAAAAGGGCATAGGTCGTCGCCTAGTATAGCTTTGTAGCATTTCAATTCGTTAGTTTTATAATAGATGGCGTTAGTAGTAATAAAATTGTAATATAACATGAATCTTCTATTTTTTCAATGTTTATAAAATTGTATTTTAATGGTACATCATATCTGGACATGAATTTAAACTGCCACGTCAAAGCTCAAACCTAAAAGTTCGATACTTTTTCAGTAAATTGTACCACAAAAGTGCATAGAAAGTCGCCTAGTGTAGGTTTAATAAATATTTTGTGAATATTTCCAGCGTCTAAAAGTTGTCGTTAATAAGATCGAGATAAACAATGCAAAAACCACGGTTGTTGTATGGGAGTATAATATATGTTTATTTTATTCTGTTTTTAGTATTTTTTTTATATATAGCATATATATAAAATATATATGCTATATATAAAAATATATATGCTATAGTTACATAGTGTGAAAATTTCAACTATCTAACTATCACGGTTTATGAGATACAGCCTGGTGACAGACGGTACAGATAGCCAAACAGACTACGGACTGACAGACCGACAGACAGACCGACAGACGGAAAATGGAGTCTTATTA
Source organism: Apodemia mormo (assembly GCA_036924255.1). Classification (NCBI taxonomy): domain Eukaryota; kingdom Metazoa; phylum Arthropoda; class Insecta; order Lepidoptera; family Riodinidae; genus Apodemia; species Apodemia mormo. The sequence continues at coordinate 17,272,322 of JAUPFN010000019.1, read as the reverse complement.
ATATGGTCCCATTTTACCCTTTGGTAACGGACCCTAAAAATATTAACATTCCCTTGCATGTTATTTGTTAGTCATACATTTTCACCGCAAATACAAGGTTCTAATAATTCATATTCATGTAAATATTTTTCACAAAGACGCGGCATTTTGTTGATAGAACGTTGGTACATAATTTATTATAAACTTGTGACGATAATTACTGCGGCTTGGTATGCGAAGAGTAAATATTTTTATCAGTTTACAGTAAAATTGCATAATGTAAAGCTAAAATATTCGCAAATTTAAACAATAACCCTATCTAATTGTACAGTCAACATAAAACGTCCTTCAACCTAATCAAGTCGCTATTTCTTGGTATTTATATGGTAATTGATTTATGAAGTATTCTATTAAACAGTCATGTATATTTGACAAATATTGGAATAGATTAAATATACTTAAAAATCTTGATTCACCCAAACAGGTCTAAAATCTATATTAATATAATAAATGCGAAAGTTTGGATGTTTAGATGTATGGATGGATGGACAGATGTTTGTTACGCAATCACGCATAAACTACTGAACGGATTTGGATAAAATTTGGCACACAGGTAGGTATAAGAAAACCCAAGCCTCATCGACTGCACAGTTAGAGTTACAGACCATTTGAACGACAGCGCGGTTGGCCTAGCATTAGGAATTGCAATGATATTTCAACATGTGCCGATGGTATGAAAATACCTTTATGTTCAACCTTTCTCTTCTACTTTTTATAAGAGAAGATATAAGGGTTCCGTACCATCATCTATAAAAAAAACGGCAAAAAATTACGTCTGTTGTTGTTGTCCCTTAATATTTTCATTTTTTTATTTTTAGCATTTGCTGTTATAGCGATAACAGAAATACATAAATTGTGAAAATTTCAGCTTTCTAGCCATCACGGTTTATGAGATAAAGCCTGGTGACATACAGACTAACGGACAGACAGGCAGCGGAGGCTTAGTAATAGGGTTTTTACCTTTTAGGTACGGAATCCTAAAAAAGATTCGAACCTCAAAGTAAACAATTTATGTGCTTGTGATATGGCTGCTACTCAACGATATTAATGCATCATAAATCCCAGAAGTACAAATGTATATGCTTATCACACAATGACTGTCCCCGTCGGAAATCGAACCAAGATCCCATTCATTGTCAAAGTCGCTACTTGACCAATTACGTGGTTATTACTAAGTCTCGGTGTTAATTGTATTAGGATTATTAAATTAACTACAATGGAAATCGCTTTTATTTTTGACAGGTAACACCCACAATGTATTGATCAAAACGTCAAAATATTGATACAAAGGGATAACGTTAAATAGTCTCAAGAAGTACGATAAATCGTGCCTGATAGCAGTGATTTGATGGACAGGTGTAATTAGTTCCTCGCTACCGGCAAATGGAGCGCCGATGATAAAGCATTGATCGAGGTGACGGCAAGAGTAAACAACGTTGCCCTTCGAGATTACTATCGATATGTTAATGGATCTTGCAAAATGACGCTGAAATATCATTCAGATGTTGCATTAGCGTACAGATTAATTTGTTTTTTCAAATCACGTTAAACGGTAGGTGCTAATACAAAGCACTTAAAATTTATTTGATTTTTGTATTTGTTGTCCGATTTAATCAAATATATTTCAGTGCGTTGTTTAGTGTTACAGGTATTTTAAAAAATGGTATTGCGAAAGTGCAATGAGGTATCCTAGTGGAACAGGGCTAAGTGAGTGTATTTATTTTTACATGTGTATGATATTTCAGTGCGGTGTTTAGTGTTACAGGTATTTTTACAAAATGGTATTGCGAAAGTACAATGAGGTATCCTAGTGGGACAGGGCTATGTGTGTGTATTTATTTTTACATGTATATGATTAGCAAAAACTTTGTACCCATTTTTATGAAAATAGTGCTGACTGAGGAGTATGAAATTTGGCACAGTTTAAGTTTATATGAAGAAGTGCAAAAATCTAATATCTTCTTCTTCTTATATATAAAATTCCCGTGTCACAATGTTAGTTACCGTACTCCTCCGAAACGGCTTAACCGATTTTGATGAAATTTCGTATGCATATTCAGTGGGTCTGAGAGTCGGCCAACATCTATTTTTCATCCCCCTAACATAAGGGTTGTCCACCCCTAAATTTTTGGAACGAAGTTCCTTATCGCGCGTTGTGAAAGAGGGCTAGACGGAAAAAATTCTTACGAAAAGTTGTCACGACACTTTTTGCTATAGTAAGGTATTCTAAGCACAGAAATATCCAGCCACTTCCCTTACGCTCGTGCATTGAAAGTGAAAGAGTCTATCTACAAAGTTCCTTATCGCGCGTTGTGAAAGGGGTCCGTCTAGCCGGAAATTTGTTTTACGAAAAGTTGTCACGACACTTTTTACTATAGTAAGGTTACGGCGTGCGGATGTTTCTCTCTCTCTCTCTCTTTCTCTCTCTCTCTTTCTCTCTCTCTCTCTCTCTCTCTTATAGAAAGCAAGCCAGATATTTTCATTTCTATTTCGCATTGAACAGTGTGGTGTCGCGACGACTATTTTTGTTGAGTGTATACTGTATACAGGTTTTTTGTAAATAATAATAAAAGGAACTTCGTTCCATCCGGGTGTCCCTTGACACCTCTCAAGTTTTTTTATTTTTATTTTATGGACAAAATTTTTTATTTTTTTATGATTCAGCATTGAAAAATATACAACCCTTAATTTTCAACCCTCTACGATCAACCCCTATTTTTTAATTCAATAATTTATATTGCAAAACAATGTTTGCCGGGTCAGCTAGTTTTTATTATATAATATTCGCTAACCCGTCCAGATTCGCCCGGAAAGATATTGTGTAGGTATATGTCAGCAATATTGCTTTTTATGTGATGTTGTAATTAATCCAAATCTATATTATCTATATTAATATTATAAATGCGAAAGTTTGGATGTTTGGATATATGTTTGTTACTCAATCACGCAAAAACTACTGAACAGATTTAAATTACATTTGGGACATAGGTAGATAATAACCTGGAATAGCACAGAGGCTACTTTTCATCCCGGAAAAACGCAATCCCGCGGGATTCACCAAAATGTATAATGCAGCGGGCTGCACACAGCAGCTAGTATTTTATAATTTTATAAAAACTACTGAATAGATTTGAATGAAATTTGGCACATAGATAGATGAAGACCTGGAATAGTACATAGGCTACTTTTATCCCGGAAAAATTAATCCCGCGGGATTCACCAAAAACTTTTATAATGCAGCGGGCTGCACGCTGCAGCTAGTTAATTAATAAATATTGTATCGACATAATTGTAAAAATTTTTTATGGGACGGAGAGTCCCCAAACGAACCTAATACTTCCTCTCTGACACATAATTTAAACGAAGTAATACTGATACAACCGTCCTACTAATCTATATTACTAACTAACTAACCTATATCTTTGGAACCCTGATCCTTCCTATCCTAAAAAGCGAACGATTGGCTACACATGTCACTACCATCGTGAGTACCAGGTAGTAGAGTTGCATAACGAGTCGTATGGGTATATAGAACCAACACCTTAGCTATTCCTGCAGTAATAGCTTCAATGCTTGTCATTGTCGTATTCTGGTTTGAAGGGTAAGAGCTGGTAGACTTATGCCTGTGAATTGTCATTCCGCCACATGGATAGCAGCACACCATTAACATCTTTGGTGTCTATAAAGGATGGTTTCTCTTACTAGCAGGAGAGATGCTCGTTTGCTATCTCTAATCACTACATAGTATAAAACAAAGTCGTTTTCTCCGTCTGTTCCTATCTCCCTATGTCCCTATGTATGCTTACATCTTTAAAACTACGCAACGGATTATGACGCGTTTTTTTTCATTAAAAAGAGTGATTCAAGAGGAACGTTTATATGTATAATAACATTCAATATAGAGTCGAGAAATACTGTAATTTTTGAGTTTTCTAATGTGATGTCGTAAATAATTACATTTTTCCCGCTTACATTGCAAACGCAGGCTGAACTCTACGAAATTTATCAAAATAATGTACTAAGTATTTGTACATCTTGAAAAGGTTTAGCCTATATTTGACCGCGGCTCTTCAACTACTTCCATGCCAAATTGCAGGAAAATCGGTCCAGTGGTTTAGCCGTGAAAGCGTAACAGACAGACAGACAGACAGACAGACTTTCGCATTTATAATATGAGTATGGATTTAAAATGCAGGGGCATAGCGGTGGTGGGCCGGCCGATGGCGCCGAGTTTCCAGTAAAGACATCTTTTGCAATGACCATTAATAAATCGCACGGTCAAACCTTCAACGTTACAGGCTCAGATTTGAGCGTTAACTGTTTTTCACATGGCCAACTATATGTCGTTCTTTCAAGAGTAACCTCTAAAGAAAACATGTTTGTATTGTCTAATGTCAAGAAAGCTGTGAACGTTGTATGTAAAGACATTCTATAATATATTAATTGTAAAAATAAAAGAAATAGGTAAAAATGTAATGGTATAGGGAAAGGGAAATTGTTTTACTCCAAATTTAACGCGTGCGGGCCACGGGCAGTAATGAATAAATCAAAACTACTGGTTCGATTTTAATCATTTTTAACTTCCCACTACGTATGTAGATAAGGATTAAGTTACTGATTATACCCCGATTTTCGAAAATCGAGTTTTCACCAGATGTCCACGTTTTGACGTCCTAGAAACCTTTTCCAATTATTTTCACGATGACGTCAGTATGTCTGTATGTATGTATATGTGTGTATATGTGTATGTAAACATCTCATAACTTTTGAACGGCTGGAGCGATCGAAACCTCGGTTGATGGCATTCGATTGGATTCCTTCCTGAAAATTTGAACCGATTCGTTCCAGGAGACTTTGAGAAATATTAAAAAAACATGAAAAAAAATTTTGGCGAAACAATATTTTTTTATATAACTTCCAGATTTATGTACCGATTGAGTACAAAAACTAATCAGCTCTATTCCTCAAAAAACTACGTCTAATACATAAACTGCATCAAAATACTGTTTGGGAGTAATCGTTGACGAAAATTTTGCAAAAAGTGTTTTTTCGACATAGCTTCGAAATTTTTCAACCTATCATTTGGGTATTCTACGATATTTTAGTACTAAAAAAACTACGTCAAATGCCGTTTCAAAAATCAAAATCGAATCTAATTTTTAAAACGTATAGATTTTCAAATATTAAAATTACGTTGTTTTTAGCAAACTTACTTATATTTTTTAAATAAGTCAAATTAATTCACCGATTGGTTTAAAATCTTATCAGCTTTTCTCCCTTAAAAACTACGTCAAACACCGTTTATTTAATCAAAATCGGTCAATTTGTTTGGGATATATCAATGAAGAATATTAAAAATAAAATGTTTTTTGACATTGCATCGAAATTTTTCAACCTATCGATTATTTGGCTAAAGCAATATTTTAGATCTCAAAAAATTGAGTTGAACGCCATCATCGTTTCCAAATATACAGTTTTTCAAAAATTTGTATATTGCCATTTTTAAAAAACTAGATGTTTGAACTGAAAAATCTATGCTTATATTTTTTACTCTTTTGAGCATAAAATACCTTAATTTAGTGGGAAGTTTTAGGGATGGCCCGTAGGGTCAACCGTTTACACATTTTTTTCACTGAGTGACATAGGCTATATAAATATTTTATACCCGTGCAAAACCAGGGCGGGTTGCTAGTATCTAATAATGAATAAAAAAATCCTAAATAATATCTTGACCATATTTTTGTCGATCCAAACAGAAAATATTAGTCGCCTTCGTAGTGTAATGGTCCGTATCGGTGTTGAAGACATGATGGTTCGTTTTCGGGTCGGGAAATTCAAAAATGAGTTTTTTCAGTTTTCTGATAAAGACAATGTTGCCCGGAATGGAAAATTGCCTGGTAGGCGATAGCCTTGCTACCTCTTACATTCTGGGACCAAGTATCTATGGCTAATCGTGGTACTAGTTGTACATCTGCCTACCCCTTCGGGGATACGGGCGTAAAGATAATTTTTTTCAAACAGAAAGTAAAATTTCCATGGAAAAAAATAGTTCAAAAAAATAAAATCATATTGAAAACCTCGTTCCTTTTGAGAAGTCGGTTAAAAAGGAATATCAAAGTATACGTAAATATATTCAAGCACTAATTAATGCACATATATGAGTTTCATAATTTTTTATGAACCTTTTCAAATCTTGATTAAATTTAAGTAGGACTTCAAATGAAGTCCCTGTCATATAAAAATAACAGAACTATTTAACTTTGTAAAAAAAACGTTGATATCCAAATTTAAAAAAGGTAGATTTCGAGGGATTGAGGAACACCTGCTTGATTTAGAATCGATTGAAGTTTTAATTAACGAGACTAAAGTTTAAAATGTAAACGTGATACTCAAATATTTAGAATTTTATCCCAAATTTTATATATATTTGCTGTACATTTCTTACATATTGTAACCCAATTAAATAGCGTCTCTGCCCGGCGTAAACCAATATAATATATTTGATAAGGGAAAGAGCACATACCACAAGCGTTTAAATTCCTATGCCCCAGGCTGAGTGTGGTTTAGAATCTAAAACGCCTCTGCAATATTTGCTATATATTGTGTTGAAGCTTTTTAATTAAGTATTTTTGTAACTTTCAGTCTAATACAGGGTTACTTTTAAAAGTCTGGTCAAATTTTAACGCTAGGAACTAAATATTGAATTGAAAGTGCGTTTTAATTATTATTGTAAAATTATTGCAAAATAATATGAAAAAATTCGTTTAAAAATATCCCACTAAAGTCATGAATTGGATACATCGAGTCTGTGAATATGTATTGTGAATGAACTCTGTAAATCTGGCAGTGTGTCATTTTACATCTACCTATACTTACAGTAACTATTATGTAATTTGTCGCTCTAAGTACATTTTTCCCGATCTATCTTAATTTTAAAGTCACTAAAATGTTTTAGTTCAAATTTTGCATAATTGAAATTATATCCATGCCTTTTGTTTCAGTGTCGGATAAAAATGAAATTTTGAATTTTTTAATAATTTTATTAAATAAATCGAACATATTATAGAATCGATATTCTGAACAGCCTCTGAAAAGGCCGGACCTTTAAAAGTAACCCTGTTTGTATAATATATACAACTACGCACATAAAAATGTAGCGCTGTCTGGACCAAATTTCGTGATAAACATCACTTTGTTTCATAACACTGACATTAATTTGAGCATTTTACAAAAGTTTGCCCATTTTCATGTATGTATGCCCTCTTACAACTCAAGAACATCTTTATCGCTCTTTATGAAAATTGGTATATAGTGAGTGCGTGCGTTTATCTGTGTGTTCCGTTATAACTCAAAAATGACGTTTCTGATCTTGATAAAAATTGGGATACACTGAGAAGTGAGAATACGGAATTTCGCTAATTATAGTTTAATTTTTGTCCGTCTATATTATATTTTTATTGGCATTGACGTGTAGCAAAGCTAAAAAATAAACACCTAGTTGGAAGAAAAAAACTATCTAATATAAAAAACTCACGGTGTCTGTGATTAAACTTCTTCGATAAGGTTTGATCACGGAATTACTTTGAATTTGTTATGTGAGTTCAAACATTTTTTATGATTTTTTTTATAAATTTGGTAGGTATGGGAAAAGGTCGTAAAGTATCTTTCACACACACGACTCTGGGTGTTTCTATTCAGAATTTATTCTATTTTTTCGACGGTATTTTTTTGGAATTTTTTGATTTGGCAACAAAAATAGCTATAGCCCCAAATTTTTTACAAAGCCAAATATACCAAGCCTCCTACCGCCACACAAAGTACTATTAAAATCATCAGGAGAGCCACCTGCTACACAAATTTTAGCATTTATAACATGACCGCCTCGTCGGTAGAGTGGTTAGCAAACTAGCAAACTACGAATCGATGGAGCTTGGGTTCGATTCTTGAGAGGGGCAAACATTGAGAATGTTTGTATTTCTAGGTTTAGGTGTTTGTTATGTATGTAAAACTATTTAGATTGTATTTGTATGTATCGTTGACTAACATCCATTAGACATTTTGGGGTTAGATCGATTTGTGTAATTTGTCCAGCGATATTATCAAAATTATATTTCAGAAGAACTGTAGTAGATCTACATAAATTTTAGCATTTATAATATTGATGGAGCTTGAGATTGACAATGAACACCCGGTGTTTTGAATAATTTATTTATTTCCAGCAATATTTCACATTAGGCGATTCTTATGGCGCTATTAATAGACAGCTCATACGTACTCGTATGATTAACTCAACTATGGTTTTTATCCTTGTCTTTCAAATGTCAATTTTCATAAGATTGAAAGTGACATGATAAATAGGTGATATAAAGTTCAAATACGTTTATTAACGGGAATTTTATATTTTGGGCACTAACGACATAATCTGTTACGATACGAAACAGATAAAAATAATTGCTTATTTTTTTACAAGATTGTATCAGCTTGAGTCTTAGAAGAACTGTAGTAGATCTACGTAAATTTTAGCATTTATAATATTGATGGAGCTTGAAAGTGACAATGCATACCCGGTGTTTTGAATAATTTATTTATTTCCAGCAATATTTCACATTAGGCGATTCTTATGGCGCTATTAATAGACAACTCACACGTACTCGTATGATTAACCCAACTATGGTTTTTATCCTTGTCTTTCAAATGTCAATTTTCATAAGATTGAAAGTGACATGATAAATAGATGATATAAAGTTCAAATACGTTTATTAACGGGAATTTTATATTTTGGGCACTAAGGACATAATTTGTTACGAATCCGAGACAGATAAAAATAATTATTTATTTTTTTACAAGATTGTATCAGCTTGAGTCTTAGAAGAACTGTAGTAGATCTACGAAAATTTTAGCATTTATAATATTGATGGAGCTTGAAAGTGACAATGCACACCCGGTGTTTTGAATAATTTATTTATTTCCAGCAATATTTCACATTAGGCGATTCTTATGGCGCTATTAATGGACAACTCACACGTACTCGTATGATTAACTCAACTATGGTTTTTATCCTTGTCTTTCAAATGTCAATTTTCATAAGATTGAAAGTGACATGATAAACAGGTGATATAAAGTACAAATACGTTTATTAACGGGAATTTTATATTTTGGGCACTAAGGACATAATCTGTTACGAATCCGAGACAGATAAAAATAATTACTTATTTTTTTACAAGATTGTATCAGCTTGAGTCTTAGAAGAACTGTAGTAGATCTACGTAAATTTTAGCATTTATAATATTGATGGAGCTTGAGATTGACAATGAACACCCGGTGTTTTGAATTATTTATTTCCAGCAATATTTCACATTAGACGACTCTTATGGCGCTATTAATAGACAACTCACACGTACTCGTATGATTAACTGAGCTATGGTTTTTATCTGTGTCTTTCAAATATCAAATTTTATAAGATTGAAAGTGACATGATAAATAGGTAGTTGATTTAAAGATTGAGAACCTAGTTTGAAAAACGGACATAATCTATTACGTATCCGAGACAGATAAAAATAATTATTTATATTTTCTACAGGATTGTGTCTGTTTAAGGGCACGTATTCGATTCGTTACGAAAACTTGATGTTTTCAAATTTTTTCCCGCGCAATATTTTAATAATGTGAGGAGATTATTCGAAGGATATTACAGTTTTTGCAAGATTAAGCCTTGATTATTCATGTTAAAGTGAACTGATTTTAAAATGTTTTAATATTATTTTTTAATATCTAACAACAATATATATTTTGGCTCTGTTTTGGAATTGAGGACCATATATTCTGTTGGAAAAATACATCAAATAAAATATTATGGCAAATTGCAATGGTTGTATTCATCCTGAAAGATAGCTCTGGCGCCTATTTTCGTAAAACACTATGCAGGGATTGTCTTCGTTTTAAAAACCTGTTAACAAAAATTATATTCTTGCGCTATAGTGCACTAAATCAAGATTTAATCTTGCAAAAACTGTAATATACTTAGAATAATCTGCTTACATTTTTACGATATTGCTCTTGAAAAAACTTGCAAACATGAAGTTTTCATTGCAAATCGAATACACGCTCTTAAGGCTCGGAAGAGCTTTAGTAGACCTACACGAACTCCAGCATTGAAATATTAATGGGACTTGGGATTGAGAATTAACGCCCGGTGTTTTGAATTATTTATTTATTGCCAGCAACATTTTATATTAGTCCACACTTATGGTACTATAATATTAATAAGCAACTCACATGTAAACTCAGATGTTTGTTAAGGTTTGGCTCGACTTTAACCTCATAAATACCGATTTATTTATGGTATGGTGGAGTTTCTTCTAATATATCTGTAATGTTTGCGGCTTCCTATTTTTTCCCGTACTGTGTATGACTTACCATTCGGGAGTTTGGGCTTAAACTGGTTTATTTAGGCTCATAAAATACTCTCTCATATTACAGAAACTCAACTCTTATATGCTTCGATCGAACATGTACCTTTTATAAAAACACTAGCTGCAGTCTGCAGCCCGCTGCATTATAAACATTTTTGGTGAATCCCGCGGGATCACTAATTTATCCGGGATAAAAAGTAGCCTATGTGCTATTCCAAGTAATCATCTATCTGTGTGCGTAATTTCATTCAAATCCGTTCAATGGGTTTTGCGTGATTGAGTAACAAACATCCATCCATCCAAACTTTCGCATTTATATTACTAGCGACCTGCCCGCGGTTTCAACCGCGTAGCTTTTGCTCCCGTAGGAATATCGGAAAGGTTTATATACTAAAACCTTCCTCAAGAATCAATCTATCTATTAAAAAAACTGCATCAAAATCCGTTGTGTAATTTTAAATATATAAGCATACATAGGGGCATAGGGACAGACAGAGAAAGCGACTTTGTTTTATACTATGTAGTGAAATATAGATCTATAAGCCTCTATTAACCGGTATTTTTCAAGCCGGCTTCGAGCGCTGCTTAGTATTATCAAAACTGAATAATATATTTTTAGCAAAATATTGAACCGACAAAAAGTTACGCGTGATCGTCATTTATATAATTTTTTATATCAATGGTGGTCGTATTTAAATTTAGTGTGTGAATTATAAGTCATCTCTTGTTCCCTTCCCTCCCTTATATCTAATCTCTTATTATTGAAATTAAAAAAAAATGGACGGAACCACCCTCGGTGTATATTAATTACATTAAAAAATATCAAAATCGGTCTACTCTGTAAAAAATTATACATGGTCTTAATATACGTGCCGAAATGAGAACTTTCCCCTGTATTTTTTTGATAACTGGTTGATAAAATTACAAGTTAGCTTCAGTTTTTTTTAATATCATAAGATAGCAAACAAGCAGATGGGTCTCCTGATGGTAAGAGTCAACCATCGCCTATAGACAACAAAGATGTTAATGGTGCGTTGTTATATAGTTGCGAGGTCTAATGCCACATACATAAGTTTATCGGCTACCTTACCCTCCAAACCGGAACACGACAGCGACAAGCACTGACGCTATTGCGGCCGGAATAGGTAAGGCGGTGGTATCAGACCCGGGCGAGACAATGCAGAACTCTACTACCTAGTAGCCACGATGGGCCAGTGACTCGTATAGTCAATCGGTTGCTTTTTACGACCTGCCTGGCAGAACGGCATTTGGCCTATTTTTCAAGAAGCCCGGGACCAACACGGGGCAAAATTATTAATATTTAGACCTAATCAGGCCGAAAGTGCCTCTTACGCGATTTTAGTGTTACTTTAATACGCGTCGTAGAACCATGCTAACCAAATAATGTTGTTAATTTTGATAAGAGCACTGATAATAATTATCGCGTGTCGCATGCACCTTATTTGATTTTAATGTGAATGATAACAATATATATATATATATATATATATATATATATATATATATATATATATATATATATATATATATATATATATATTTATATATATTTATATATATATATATATATATATATATATATATATATATATATATATATATATATATATATATATATATATGTATATATATATATATTTTTTTCTTTTTTTCTTTTTTTTTATATCATAAGAGACACCAAAGATGTTAATGGTGCGTTGCTATCTTGTGGCGAGGTCTAATGCCACATGCATAAGTTTACCGGCTACCTTACCCTCCAAACCGGAACACGACAGCGACAAGCACTGACGCTATTGCGGCAGGAATAGGTAAGGCGGTAGTACCAGACCCGGGCGAGACAATGCAGAACTCTACCACCTAGTAGCCACGATGGTAGTGACTCGATAGCCAATCGGTCGCCTTTTACGACCTGCCTAGCAGAACGGCTATTATATATATATATATATATATATATATATATATATATATATATATATATTTTAGTATTTATACATGTATTTCTATGTGTATCGTTGACTAACACTCATAACACAAGCAAATAATTTTCTTACTTTGGGGTTAGATCAGTAAGTGTTATTAGTCCCGTGATTATTTAATTATTTATGTTATCTGCGTACCAAATTTTAGCTTTTAGCTGTAAAACCTCAATATTACTTTCGCGTTAACAATATTAATGGAATGTTTGGGGTTCGGTCCGGTCGTTCGTTCTTCGTTTACGTCCGTTATAAATGTAATTTTTCATCGTACGCTAGGGATTTTTGATACCCTTTTAACTAATGCTAAAACAGAATCAATAGTTGTTACTGTGTTTTTTTATAGAAGAGGGGGCAAACGAGCAGGAGGTGCACCTGATGGTCAGTGATCACCGTCGCCCATGGACATCCACGATACCAGAGGTCTTGCAGTTGCGTTACCGGCCTTTTAAGAATTAGTAAGCTCTTTTATTGAAGGCCCCGAAGTCGTATCCGTTTGGAAACACCCCTGCCGGTAATTGGTGCCACAACGAAGTAGCGCGAGGCAAAAAGTGTCGAGAGAAACGCACAGTTGTGGATTTCCAGATATCGAGATGGTGAGGATGGAATTTCAAATTTTGACGCGATGTCCGATGATGGAATTCGGCGACAGGAATTAATCCAAATAACTCGTCGGAACACTCCCCATGAAAGATACGATAGAAGACACAGAGTGAACCAACATCTCTGCGCAATGCCAAAGAGTCGAGCCGTTTCGAAATAGCCAGTTCGTGTTGGAAATTAAGGTATTCAATAATTCCAATCACGACATTCAGATTTACATCTATAGATCTTTGCGGGGTAGGTAAAGTGAACTGATTATTTATAGACTTTCCAGTTCAGCGTGATTAACCGGTTTGCCAGTTGGCGAGGTGAGTAGTGATCCGCATCCCTGCACATTATGGTATGTGTTAAATTCATAGTAGTGAGTATTATTATCAAATCGTTTCTGGGTTCTAGTTGTCCGATGTCGGTGTTGACCACATGAGATCCCGGGTTCTATTCCCGGGTCGAACAATTCAAAAATGCATTTCTTTTTCAGTTTTCTGGTAAAAACAATGTTGCCCGGGATTTTGTAATCCGACGACGATTGTATAATTGCCTGGTTGATGATAAGTCTTGTCACCTATCACATACCCATGCACCTGGGAACGCGGCACAGCGCATCCCTCCCACCGATGAATTATTAATTAACAAATTATTATCATTTAAAAAATTACGATCATAAACTAATGTGCTCGTTTTTACCAAACTATAAAAATTAGCGATCTCCTTGTGGTCAAAATTCGTCTATAATTCAATGACTCCGTTTGACTCTAGACAAGAAAATAAAATCTCTTTTATGTTTGACAAAAGACTTTAGCCATAAACAAAATAGTATACATATTTGTGTATTATAATGTATGTCAAATAAATGCCGTGTGTTTAATGTTTATTTTTATTAATTTAATAATATATTTCTAACGCATATTATATAAAAATGTTAGCTTTCTGTATCGCTCCGCAATATAAACGTTTACTGTGACAAATTTCATACTCGTCTATTTGCGCTATTATGGTAAAAAGGGGTACAAATTTGTCGCTTCACGTATTAATATAAAGATGAAAGTAAGCTAAGAAAAACTTAGTACTTACTAATATTTCCGTAGTTCATTTTACAAAGAAAATTGTATATCGATAAACTACATACATGTTCTTGTATTATGTTAATTTATTATAATACAAAATAAAAAATAGTTTATTCACGTGATCTATTTCGACGTGAAACACGCTTCACGTTATTCATTTTTGCGTCATGATCGTAAATCGTAAGGTTGTAAGATGGGGCAGAGCGCCGCTACGACACAGTCTAAACGTACGCGCCACCGCGCCACAGTGTGTTTAAGACCAAATACTCGCGAGTTCCGGAAAATTGGCGCGAAAATGCTAACCTGCCATTTTTGAATTTCGTGTTCGAATTGACGAGCTTCATATAACGGACGAATGTGAAGTGTTAAAAACTATTTTCAAAATCTGTGAAATTTTATGTAACTAAATAATTTTTCTTTTACATACTTGAGCGTTAAAAAATAATGAATTTTCTAAACAACTTTGACTTTTAGATTAATATGTAAATTGCAAATCTCTATAATTTTACCAGTATTTACTAATATTTCGTTTATTTTGTGTGAAAAGGCTACATAATATATTAATATTGTGGTAAAGACATAGGCAAAAAGTTTGGAAAAACTTCCACATTTTCCGCATTTAAGTAGCTAATTGAATATCCGTACGTGTATTTCTTATTTTTAATTACCAACTTCTTTTAATATATACCGTAAATGTTATTTGAAATGTTCAGAGAAGTTAACCACGTAAAATAAATTAAGTTTTAGTAGTCCCGTCAACTACTTTATTAGTGTTCAACTAATAGTTTAATATTTGCACTTATTTATAATTAATATTAGATCAAATATAATTAAATTGATGATCAAATCATTAAGATTATAATAATTTATTTTATCTTTATTAATATTACAAATAGAAATTATTTTTATGTGAATTTATTTGTAGGAAGTAATTACCGGAATGACTATACTGATTTTGAAAATTATTTGACTATAATAGTAGAAAGGTGCATTATTCCTGAATAACATATCCTACATTTTATCCCAATAAAAACTAATGCTTAACCATAATACAAAAGAAAAATATATATGTGTCAAATAAATGAATAAACTTGATAATAAGTTACAGTTTCATATTTTATAAAATAAAATATAGTACGCGATATTTATGTTCCATTCCTCCAAAATATCTCCTTAGTTTTTCATTTAATATTTAATCGTTTAGAAGAAAAATATCCATCTCCTGTACGTAATGGATTATATCCTATGTGAATGAGTAATAGCGACTATATATATAAAAATCGTATCGTTTAATGAAAAATGTTGCTGCTGGCAATTAATAACCACCGTTCAAAACATCGAGCTTTAATGTAGTAAATTATATTATCATATTTAATATTATAAATGAGAAAGTTTGTATGTATGTACAGGGTTTACGTCTTTAAGGCTAGACGGATGTCCAAACCTCACATTAAGGCTATTATAACGCAGAAACAATTTCCACGTAGGATTCCCGTTCAAATTATATTGGAATGAGCGGTACATATAAACGTCAATAGGTTTATCTTTGTATATTACGCTATTAATAAATAATCTACACTAATATTATTAAGAGAAAAGATTTGGTTATATTTTGGAGCTTTTTAGAATTGTACGTGAGGGATGATCTTAAAAACTGCAAAACCGATTTTTTTTTCACCCATGGAAGCCACATTATTCCAGAATCAATATTATGTTACCCAACTTCACCTTTGGAAGGCTAGATTATTTTAGAATAAAATATGTTATTTGTTACCCAACTCCACTCATAGGTGAAGCAAAAGCCTTCCATAGAAGGCTATATTATTTTAGAATAAAACAGGTTATTTTGTTACCCAATTTCATCTACGGAAAGGCTACATTATTTCAGAATAATATAAGTTACTTTTTACTAAACTGTACCTATAGGAAGCTACATTATTCCAAAATAGAGTAGTAGGTAACTCTTTACCCAACTTTACATGTGGAAAGCTACACTATTCACAAATAAAATAGGATATTTTTTCCCCAACTTAACTTATAGAAACCTGTAGCTGTAAATAACGTATTATTCAGAATAAAATGTATTTTTTACCAAAGGGAACTAATGTTTTGGGTTACACAAAGAAAGTCACGGGCAACAGTTAATATTTTATATAATAAGTTGAGCATACATTTAAGTCGTCTCCGAAAAATTCCCTAAATGATTGAAAACAAACTCAGATTGAAATTCATTGCCAAGTTTAATTAACACTATGCGAACAAACGTACAATAAACAGAGCGACTATCTTATACGAGTACTATGTATTGATTCACGGAAAAGAGATATAATTTCGCATGCCATATGTTGTTTCATAATCTTATCAAACCATTAAAATTACTGTTGTTTTTTATTCTGCCAACGATTACTATGTCAAGCAGCCTTGCTGAAAGTATGAATACCTTAATGGTAAATACTGCTGCGCAATTTTAATAGGAAAGCGGTCAAGTGTGCGGGGTCGAGCTCTGTGAGCTCAGTGCTACTTGAAAAATCAGACAAAGCTTAAAACCTTTTTTGCATTTTGGTGAGGATAAAAATTTCATTGTTATTTCAAACTATACTTTTAGTTATTTCATACTTTTCACCGTGTTACACCGGGCCCCATTTGAATAATAAATTATGTGCCGTTCTGCCAGGCAGGTCGTAAAAGTCAACCGTTTGGCTTTACTACTAGATGTCTCGTCTGGGTAAATGTCACTACCGCCTTACTTACTCCTGCCGCAATAGCGGCTTGTTATTGTCATGTTCCGGCCTGGAGAGTAAGATAACCGGTAGATTTATGCATATTGTATTGCCATCCCGCTACATGGATAGCAAACCACCGTTAACATTTTTGGTGTCAATAGACGATAATTTCTCTTTCTATCAAAAGAGCCACCTGCTTGTTTACTATTTAATAATATAAAAAAATTAGAGAAGAGTTGACCACTGTAACACAGCTTTCACTATTTTAGGAACCTTAGTAGTTCAATTTTATACTTAAAAAATTATTTTGAACACTAAATATCATCGGCATTTGGTAAAACTCCATGTTATTTTGTGTTAATAATATGTTACAAACACTTGTACTGTTTTACTAAGATTTTATTAATAAACATCCTGATGATGCGTTAAAACGCGAAACTGGTTGGTGTTTATTAATAAAATCTAAGTAAAACAGTACAAGCGTTTGTAACATACTATTGACACAAAATAAAAAAATATAGTAGGGGAGCCCAAGAGCCCAAACTATGGCAGAAATAAAAAACAAATTTCCAATAACTCTCTGTTACGGCCAACTGCCGTTCTGCCATTCTGCCAAGCAGGTCGTAAAAGGCGACCTATTGACTATACGAGTCACTACCATCGTGGCTACTAGGTGGTAGAGCTCTGCATTGTCTCGCCCGGGTCTGGTACCACCGCCTTACCTATTCCTGCCGCAATGACGTCAGTGTTTGTCACTGTCGTGTTCCGGTTTGGAGGGTAAGGTAGGCGGTAAAGTTAAGCATGTGGCATTAGACCTCGCCACAAGATACCAACGCACCATTAACATATTTGGTGTCTATAGGCGATGGTTGATTCTTTCCATCAGGAAACCCATCCGCTTGTTTGCTATCTTATAATATATAAAAATAAAAAACTTCGGCTTGTGGAAATTGTCAGATTATATTTTTTTCGTTCTTCTTACATCATTTCCTATATAATAAAAGAAAATTCAGACGCGTTAGAAAATGTCAAATTAACGTTTTCTTTGCAACTTTTTGACCCTCTCAGTCCCTTACGCTACACTTGAATCGGCAGATTTTCTAAATTTTAGGTGACATTTAACCCACCATACCTTAATTTGATGCGGTTTAGTGTTTCCATGTAACCGGTTTTTTTAAAACATTTTTATTTATCTGTAGATTTTTTCCCCACCGTTGATACAATAATAGGTCCCTACGACGCTCGAGTAACTACATATTTAGCAGCTTGGGCTACCCTTTCTAACGTAACTTTAACTTCATCTTTGGTATTAATACGTTGCAATGTATATTACTTATTAGGAGAACAATTTATCTTATTTAATGTCCAGGATTGGAATATAAAAGTGCTTATATAGGACACGGAACGAAGGTGAATAACTATACTCTAGTAAAGTAACATCACGCCCGGTTTGCTTGCAAGGTAGGCCGAGTAAACCAAAAGATAAAAAAGCAATATTTTTCGTAGTAGAGTATCAGTAAAAACAGTAACGAACAGAAAACGAACAAAGAGTTATACACTGTAAGTTAATTTCAATAATATATTTAAAAACATTTAAATCAGTGCCATCTTTTTGTAGTCAGGTAAAAACAAGTATTCGTAGTTATATGAGCCCTTTACTCAGCTCGTGTAACCTAAAAACCCATTATCGACTTGATAAGAAAAATTGTGAAGATAAAACTGATAAAAGTCTTACCTAATATGGCATTGGTAGACAATCGTCCTTGGTGTGTGAAATGTTTATAGATATAAAAGTTGTTGAGATGAAATGTTAGTAATCAACTCAGTAGTTTCATGAGTTATAATTTAAATAATTAAAGAAAAGTCAATACGTCTACTAATTCTTCAAGTAGATAGAATGTACCAAAGAATTTTTATAGCATTGTATGACGCATGCTTTTCCATGTCTTGGATAGTCTTTTTTACGCCGAAATGCGTAGCTAAAGTGCAGGCTTTTGTCACACGAACTGTAAAATAATAAATGGTACGGGTGACTGAAGTTTTCTATTACCGCGGCGCTTAGCATCCTCGCTGCGTTCTTCAACTTCACGCCGTGTGGTAATAGACAACTTAAGGCACATGTATCGTAATGTATTTATTTTATTAAGATTACTGTTTTATTTTTTTATTTTTTTCTGTAATAGCGTCAGTGCTCATCATTATTGTGTTCCGTTTTAGGGTTAAAGAAACCCATAAACATGTGGCATGCCGACTTCGCCACATGCAAATAACATCTTTGGTGTTTATATGGGATAGCTCTCATTCTATTTGGAGAACCATCTACTTTCCTAAAAATTGTAAACCAATTGAACCTATAGGCCATCCCTGAAACTTTCCGCTAAATTAAGGTATTTTATGCTCAAAGAAGCAAAAACTATGTCTAAGCATACATTTTTGAGCTCAAAGAGTTCAAAAATCTAAAGTTTGTAAAAATAACAGAATTTAAATTTTTATAAACAGTATATTTTCAAATGATGATCGATTTCGATATTTTTAATGGCAATCACTGCGATTTTTGATCTCTTACATGTATTATTAACTAGAAAATAGGGTAGGTTGAAAAATGTCGAACAAATGCCAAAAAATATATATTTTTAAAGAACACAGGTCATTTTAATTTTGTACAACCCTTGCGTGTCTTTTGGAGTGACGAATAATAGATAAACTAGAATAATTTTCTACGATTTTTAAATCAATTAAATAAAATATATTGCTAGGTACAATCATTTAAAAATAATTGAGACTATAATTTGATTGAATTCTATCATCATATTTAAGTGTTACCATTTTATAAAACTTTAATTACATTTTCATTAAAACAGTTATAAGTTTACATATCATAATTTTTATTATAAGTATCAAATAAAAATTCTCCCTGTTTTTGTATTAAAGAATAGTTAATGCTAATTTATTTTTTGTTCTTTTAAGTACCTATAAAGTGTTTTTTGCAAAACCTTAGCTCAGAAGTCTGTCAATCTAACTTAGATTTCTGAGATTAGCAGATTACTAATCTCAGAAATCTAAGTTACACCCAATGACAAGACAAATACCTAACCACAGACTACTAAGGAGAGAACTGATTGCTTACGTTAACCTTATCTAAATTCTATTTAACTACTGTTCCCCAAGTTAAAAAAATATTTGTTAAATACGGATAAGTTAAGGAGTTGATATAGAATCTTAAAGAATATATTAAACTTTAAGGTATTAACTAAAAATAACGATGTATGAAATCTTGCCCGTGTTCTTTTCGTCATTTATAAATTTCAAATTAATTGAATGACTTTTATCCAATTTATGATATTTGACGAAGGTTTTTAAGGAAATAAGGTGATAAGATTTTAAAATCAATCGGTACACTAACATAAAAGTTATTTTAAAAATTTGACATTTATTGTAAATAACATAATTTTGATATTCGAAAAGCTGTAACTTTTGAAAACTCGCATCTATTTTGTTTTTTGAAACGGCATTAGAGACAGTTTTTTAAGTTCTAAAATATTGTAACAATTAAAAAATCGATTGGTTGAAAATTATTGAGTTTTGTCAAAAAAACACTTATTTCAAAATTTTTCGTCAATGAAAACACGTGAAAATTGTCGAAAAAGGCTTCTAAGACCCCAAAACGTGGAGATCTGGTGAAAACTCGATTTCCGAAAATAGGGGTAAAATCAGTTAGGTACTTATCTACATACGTAGCGGAAAGTTAAAAATCTGATTCATGTTTCATACATGTGAGTAAGTAAACTGATCAACTTGTAAGATATAGAAAGGTTAGCGTCTATCTCTCTTGACTTGAAACAGGATTTTCAGTCACTACTTCCTTGAGTTTTGCGTCCTAACTTCAGCTGAAGTTAACATCGCAAGATGTTAACTGCAGTTGAAGACGTGTTGTTGGCCTACCAAGGAAAGGCAAATCTTCCATCACCTCGACCGCTTTTAAACGCTTTGTATCGTTCATTAGTACGTAATTTTGATAAAGTCAATTCACCGTAAATCTTCTGTAACACACTCCAAACACGAAATCCCATCAGCGATGCAAAATTTAAGACAAATTTTTTGTTCAATGATTTTGTCCATTATAAAATTCGCAATACACACTTAATGTAATATTACTAAATACAGCACTATATGTTTAATCTAAATAACAGATGCAATTCAAACTTTGCTCAAAAATG
This sequence comes from Apodemia mormo, assembly GCA_036924255.1. Classification (NCBI taxonomy): domain Eukaryota; kingdom Metazoa; phylum Arthropoda; class Insecta; order Lepidoptera; family Riodinidae; genus Apodemia; species Apodemia mormo. Next base: position 17,251,270 of record JAUPFN010000019.1, on the reverse strand, counting down.
TAAATGAGTTGTGCTAATTTACCAACAAAAAAAAACAATTATTTGAATTTGGAACCACCTATTCCCGACAATTTTGACTAAACGTACCTTACAGATATCATAGGATGCGATGGACGATGGATGGATGCAACATACATATTAGATTTTAATAAATTTCCATCGTCGGCTCTTAGTGAAACTCCGTCATAATTATTTTTGTATTTAAATTTTGCGACAAGTGGCTTCAACTATGCTTTGATAGATTGCTGTTAGTTACTTTTTTTGCTAAACACATAGACGAATAAATAAATATATATATATATATATATATATATATATATTGAAATGTGTTTTTTGACATAACTTCAATATTTTTCATCCAATCAACTTTTTAATTTATATATATATATATATATATATATATATATATATATATATATATATATATATATATATATATATATATATATATATGGGGACGAGAAGTGGGAACGAGAGGTGGGCCCATTGCTCTTTTAAAAAAAATACACAGACAAATCTTCACATTTAAAAAAGTTATAGATTTCTTGTAGCAAACAAGCATTCGACTATCCTAATGGAAAGAGACAAAAACTACTGGTAGAAGTAGAAAAGGTATTAAATATCATTTCATTTAAAGCTTTGAAATACATAGGAATAGACATATGTTTGATTTGACCTTAAAAAAAATATACTCAGTGAATTGTGAAACGGTACAAGTGCAAAATTTAAAACAATAATTTTAATAATTTAATACACTCATAATTAGTTTTTAATAATTTATTTTTTATTAATAAATGCGAAAAGTATCTAAATATTTTTTTTTTGTGGTTTGCTACTATTATATAGTGTTAAATAATATATAAACTGTGTTATCGGTCAAAACTAATACTTTGTTATTGTTTGTAAATTAAGTAACCAGACAGGACAAAAATTAGCGTCAACTCAAAATTGTTACAGTTGACTGGGATAAAATCCTAGGGGTTTATCATATAGAATAGACGATAAACATTTTTTACAATGAAATTATCGTCTGTTTCTTTGATACTCAATAGTAAAAAATAAAATTTTGCATAAACAAATCAAATTAGTATCAGAGTGTGTTATTTATCTAGCTACGATTACAAATCTATATTACTGATCTAACAAATTGCATTAGTACTTTGATAACTTGATTGACATAAATTAATCCGTCAATAACTTATACCTTTCCAGTAGAATCTCGGGAAACCGGTTAAATCAAGTCGTTCTGACATAATACGTTACATAAATAATTATTTATATTTTGTTATCTAATGAAAAAGCCTGCCTGATTGATACCGTTTGATTAATTTATCAAAATGAAACCAGGGATATCTAAAAACCTTTGTAATAAAAAATTTGCTAAGAAAGCATTTTAAATTTTTTTTTCCCAAAGGAAATATTTCGATAGTAAATTTCATTGCTTTGCTTTGAGAAAATTTTGTATTCTGGAAAGTGATGGTTCATCAAAACCCCGGTAATCTGGAGAGCACATAAATTGGTTGGTCCCAGTTATCGTAAGTAAAAATACTCATATGGATGCCCTTAACATTATTTTTCTTAACCGTGCTATCGCATCTGGGACCTTACAATCTAAAACGGGATAGGCTAACCTAGTGTTTGTAATTGGAGCCAAACTGATTGACTAACTGTCCAAGGACAGAGATCTAATTTTAAAATTAAACTGAAGATACTTTTTATATATTTGTTTGTCTGCACGTAATAATCTCTGATTAAACCAGACTGATTTAAAATATTTTTTTATTATTTTTTAAAACCTATTAAACAGTTTAAATAAAGAAATCGTGTTGATTCTTAATTTTGTTTCCAAGTCAAATGTCGCAAAATTCCAAAAATGATGAGACTTAATTCAGATAGCCTTATATAGCCTATGAGATAAGCTATTTTCAGATGTTACGTTAATCAGGTCTATCATACATTCAAATTCAATTATTCCAATTTATAAATACTTGGTAGCAAATAGCATTCAAATTTTATTTTAAGAAAATATACTGAAAAATAACAAAAAAATCAGGCTATTTTATTAAAATAAAATTTGTTCATATTAGTGTTATCGGTCGACACATCGTTGGGCGGAGGCAGTTGAGTCTAAGGGGGAGGCATTGGCAGTTAGTTTAGACATAGCGAAGGCCTTCGATCGGGTATGGCATAAAGCGCTTCTCTCAAAGCTGCCTTCCTATGGGCTTCCCGAGAAACTATGCAAGTGGATCACCAGTTTTTTTGGCTGATCGGAGCATTAAGGTCGTAGTCGACGGTGCATGCTCCGATCTTAAATCTGTCAATGCTGGTGTTCCCCTAGGCTAAGTGCTATCACCGACACTGTTTCTTCTGCATATCAATGATATGTTGCGAATTAGTAACATACATTGCTATGCGGACGACAGCACTGTTGATGCTACATACTCCGGCCGTAGCGGTATTTCTCGGTAACACGTCGAAGAGGGCCGGATCAAGCTCGTGTCTGAACTCGAGAATCAACTAACTGATGTCTCAGAATGGGGTCATCAAAACCATATTACATTTAACCCCAAAAAGACGCAGCTCTGTGCGTTCACCGCAAAAAAAACACCCTTTGTCGTATCACCTCGGTTCGAAAACACTCTCCTGACTGCCTCAGCCAGTATTGGAATTCTGGGAGTCGACATATCGAACAACGTTCAGTTCCGTGGCCATTTGGAAGGGAAGGCTAAACTAGCCTCCAAAAAGCTTGGTGTACTCAGTAGAGCAAAGCAGTACTTCATGCCAGCCCATCTCCTCCAACTTTACAAGGCCCAAATTCGACCTAACATGGAGTACTGTTCTCACCTCTGGGCCGGAGCTCCTCAGTACCAGCTTCTTCCTCTTGATCGCATTCAACGTAGAGCGGTTCGAATCGTCGACGATCAGGCTATTTCTAATCGGCTTGACTCTTTGGCGTTACGCAGAGATATAAGCTCGCTCTGCATCTTTTACCGTATTTATCATGGGGAGTGTCCCGACGAGTTGTTCGGACTAATGCCTGCCGCTAAATTCCACCATCGGACATCGCGTCAAAATTTAAAGTTCCATCCTCACCACCTCGATGTCTGGAAATCCACAACCGTGCGCTTTTGTCGACACTTTTTGCCTCGCATTACTCCTTTGTGGAATCTATTACCCTCGGGGGTGTTTCCGAATGGATACGACTTAGGGACCTGCAAGAAACGAGCTTATTCATTCTTAAAAGGCCGGCAACGCAGCTGCAATACCCCCGGTATTGCGGATGTCTATGGGCGGCGGTGATCACTTACCATCAGGTGCACCATCTGCTCGTTTGCCCCCTCTACTATAAAAAAAATATATTAATAAAAAGTAGAGCCAAAAATATACGCTTTTAAATGTCACGTCGATCGCTCAATTGATCACAGAGTCCATATAAAAGGTACTTTATAAAAATATTGTAAAATATAAAAATTCCCTTCAACTCCAGTTATCAAAAAAAAATAACATCAGTAACATCAGTAATTTTCATTTGGATAGCCAATTAATATAGCCTTCTTTATATGTTATGTAAACTTACATGAAACAACGTTGATTACATATTCCACAGACCACATGAATACCACATATTCGAATGCAATTTTGTAACACTTAATTTTGTTCCGAGCGGACCATGTATGAGTACTGAATATGTATCGCGTTTGCTGTCGTTCTTAGAACAAGACTTGAACAAATTGGCAGGTAGTGCGATAAGAGTGGATATGTGTATTGTTAGCTGACTAGTTTCGCCAATTTGCAAAATAATAAAAAATATCAATAAGAGATCAACTTGAAATAAAATGTCACCAATACTTACTAATACTAAAGTTATTATTACCATTTACAAAACTCAAGCATTAGTGTTATTAAAATAATCTCTTAGTTAAAAAGCTTTTTGACAGAGAACTCTTTTATGAACATTTAATTTATTTTCAGAATGATTTTTTTTTTTTTTTTTTTTTTTAAAGGGCAATGGGCCCACCTCTCGTTCCCACCACTATAACTTCTGTAAACCAGAATTAACAGCGGCAACCTTCCTGATAACCGCTGAGTTGCGAGCTCGTGGTGTTCTGGGGGAAAAGTTAAGCTGTCTTGAAACCCGCATCGAATTTAATCAGAAGAGTATAGGAGAAGTAGGAAAGTACATCCAGTTTCCCTCCCTTTACAGCAGGAGACAGCGTAAAGATAAAGCAAAAAACTTCTAAAAAATGAGACGTTTACAATCAGGTTAAGACCTACGAAAATGGCCTACTTAATTCTGCTTCCAGTAGTACGTATAACAAAATTGCTTGAAAGCATGGAAATTTTTACACGTGCTGCTACAAGGTCGGAATAGTAGATTACCCCGGATATACATCGTGTACTATCAAGCATTTGGCTACGTTCAGGGCTAGTAAACTTCTCTCTCTCTGTGTGTGTGTGTATATATATATATATATATATATATATATATATATATATATATATATATATATATATATTCGTCTATGTGTTTAGCAAAAAAAGTAACTAACAGCAATCTATCAAAGCATAGTTGAAGCCACTTGTCGTATTGGAATGAAACTTATCACAAAGATATATATAGAAAAACAGACAAACAGACAAAAATTCTAAAAACTATATTTTTGGCTTCTATATCGATTGTAGATTACGCCCTAAGTATTCTTTTAAAAAAATATTCAATGTACAGTTTTGACTTTCCTACGATTTTATTATATGTATTGAAGATGTAGTAACATTTTCCTAGCAGACGTCCTTTAATGTCTGTTAAGGGTGGGTTATTGTAAATTTAACCAAATATGAGACGAGAACAGTTCGAAATTTGTAAGAAAACTGAATTGAACGCAAACAAAACCGCAAGCAAAATATTGACTATATTTATATAAAATTGCTTTTATTTATGACACGAAAACTAAAAGCTCTCGGCCATCGTAAAAATTTCACGAAATGTCTCGTAAACACACACACTAAAGCCATCTAAAAGCCCGTCTCAAGAGAATGTCAACAAGACAGAGAAAAACCCTTTGTATAAATATTTGTTAGCGGCTTGGATTTTCTGTCTCGTTGCCAGCTTATTAATATTGTAAGAAAATATTTTAAGTAAACATATCTTTCTGTCTAACGATTTCCTCAAACAATGCATTAAAGTAGTTAGTAGATTAAAGTTTATTTTAGTATATTAGCATTTGAGTAGTTAATAGATTAAAAGAAGTAGAGATCGCCTGTGGCCGAAATCCGACCATAGACTAAACAATAAAATCTCTTTTAAGTTTGACGACTGACTTTAACCGTAAAGAAAATAGAATGTACATGACGTGTGTATATCATGTATGTCACATTAATGTAGTGTAATATTTATTTTTAGTAATTTAATGTATTTCTTATGCATTTTATTAAAAAATATTAGGTTTCTGCAGTCCTCTGTAATGTAATCTTTAACTGTGCCAAATTTCATTCTCCTCCGTTCGCTCGCGCAATTGTCTTTTAGAGTCCAAAGTTTTTTCTTTATATATTATTATTTACGTAGTATTGTATACTCTTAGTTGTGTATACTCTTTGATTAATATATAGATCATGATACTGGTGGATAAATAATACAATTTATCTAACATATTAACCCTAAAGCAAGCAAATTATTTGCTTGAGATGTAGGTGGTATTCAATGATATTAATATACAAATATTTTTTTTGTATATCATAAGATAGCAAACAAGCAGATGGGTCTGCTGATGGAAAGAGTCAACCATCGCCTATAGACACTAAAAATATTAATGGTGCGTTGCTATCTTGTGGCGAGGTCTAATGCCACATGCATAAGTTTACCGGCTACCTTACCTTCCAAACCAGAACACGATAGTGACAAGCACTGACTATTGCGGCAGGAATAGGTAAGGCGGTGGTATCAGACCCGGGCGAGACAATGCAGAACTCTACAACTTAGTAGCCACGAGGTTAGTGACTCGCATAGCCAATCGGTCGCCTTTTATGACCTGCCTAGCAGAACGGCAGTTGATCTATTCTTCAAAGGAGCCCGAAAACAACACTAACAAATTCTGTAACATGTTAAATGAACACCCAAACTCAAAAATACAAACATCTGTGCTGATCACGCAAATAGCTTCGGTGCTTGTCGCTGTCGTGTTTTGGTTTGAAGAGTAAGGTAGCCGGTAAATTTATAATTGGTCACACGGATACTAACGCACCATTAACATCTATGGTGTCTATAGGCGATGGGTTTTTAAGAGATATTAGCTTGTTTGTTATCTTTTGATGTTATAAGTATTATAGTATAAGTAGTAGTATAATTTTCATTGGAAGGCAGATCTACTGCCTTTCACTGACAATTATTTTCTTGATGAATATTGTGAAACAGGAATGAAATGAGTTAACCTTTTGTTGAAATGTTGTCACTTCGGAAAAGCTTTTGTTGAAGTGCTTTCACTTCGGAAAAACTTTTGCTAAAGTTTTGTCACTTCGGAAAAACTTAAAACTTTTTTTAAAGTGTTGTCACTTCGGAATAACTTTTAGTAAAGTATTGTCGCTTCGGAAAAACTTTTGTTAAAGACCAAGTGTTGTCGCTTCGGAAAAATTTCTCTTAGCAATTGCTTCATTTATTTACTAGCTGTACCCGCGACTTCATCCTCGTAGAAGATGTTCTAAAATAAAATTCCGCATAGTTCCCGTTCCTGTAGGATTTCCAGGATAAAAACCATTCTATATCCTTTTTCGGGTCTAAAACTATCTTTGTACCAAATTTCACTCAAATTTAGTGTTTTAGGCGTATAGAAGAGACGGACAGATAGACAGACAGAGTTACCTTCGGATTTATTATACTAGTATGGAGAATGGATTTAAAGTTTGTACACAAATGTGCACAGATGTGGACTTAATGCTACATATTTTGTTTTTGTTTTCATACAATAGTTGTACTAGTTTAAAATATACTTAAAAAAATATCAAGACTGATGTTACAACATTAAAGATACCGCGATCTAAAAGGGGCCAATTACAAAATATATTAAATATTGCAAGGTTCTCATGTGTGCGTAACGCGTCCTCGGCGCGCATTGGCGCCCTAACATAACAGTTTACCTGCCCTAAATTTGAGAAAAGGGACTGAATTTTATCTCTAGTCAATTTCGACTCTCGCGTTTGATAAAAGGCGGTAAAACATATATTTACTTATGATAAGTTTTGTAGGTAAAAATATAATAACGAGCTACACTCATGGCTACGTAAATTGGAGCAGATGGTACAAAATTACTGAATTAAGTATATTGTAATTTTTACAATTTTTATATTCTGCACTTGGCAATATACAGATACAAAACACGCCCAAATAAGCATACACATATATATAAATATCACGACGTCGTTTTCTTCACAGGGTATGTAAAATGAACCAAATAGTAGGGGGGGGGGGGGCAAGAGGGGATGTTGGGATTTACTAGAGCGCGTTAGATTAATATAGGGAGTCCTCCCCCCCATGACCTCAGGACCTCGTATACTATTGAAACTCTCCAGCAAATATAAACCCTTTATATAGATGCGGGTAACTAGGACAGAATAAAACAAAATTCCGATAACTTTGGGTTGTGGAAATTGTCTGATTATATTTTTTTCATTATTCTTACATCATTTCCTCTTAAATTCAGACGCGCTCGAGAATGTCAAGAAGTTATATTTGGAAATTTTTGACTTTCACACTCCGTTATGCCACATTTGAGTCTTCAGATTTACTAAATTTTAGCTGGCAATTAACCCACCATGCCTTCATTTAACGTTCTTCAGTGACACTGCTTTTTTCACATTTTTATCTGTAGTTTTTGCCCACCATTGAAATGAAAAACATTACTTAACCCGAATTATTAATAATTAACGGAATCTTACCGCGATTATTTGATGAATTATTTTCCCGATAGTTCGGCGTTGTTGCAAGAAGCACCATGATCATGGGGGAACTGATCCCCGTGATTATTAAAAACTAAGAGATCCCGTTAATTATTAATAATTCAGTTGAAAAAAGCCGTGAAAGCTTAAAATTATATTCTACACTTTTTATCGTCGGCACTTGGTGAAACTCCATTTTAACACAATATTTGCTAGCATATAACACTTGTACTGTTTCACAATAAATAATTATTGTAAATACCCTGAGGATGCTTGTGTAAGCGAAACCGGTCGGAAATTAAATATAATTATCTTATTGTAAAACAGTACAAGTGTTATATGCTAGCAAATATTGTCTTAAAATTATACATTACTTAACGTTTTATTTTACCTATAAATTTATGTACAAAATCTAGTAGGTCCCTACGACGCTCGGGTAACCCATTAAGCATCTTGGGCTCCCCTAATAATATAATATGAATTCTTAATGATTCTTAATTTTCTCGGCATGTGAAATGGTTGGTGATCTCTATCGTCGCATTTGCCGGTTTTTTACGGCTATTCTTCTTATTTTCCGTACGCTGTACCAAACACATTATGTAAACTGTTTAATTTTAATTGTGGTATAATTAAAAGCAGTACTAAAATAAAATATGTATTATACCATCTTTTAATGTGTGTAAATATAATACGAACATTACCTGGTTACTTAAAATTTAATAGGAAACTCAAAACAGAGTATAACTGCATTTATTATTAATAAGTTAATACTCGCTTGTTCTTGTTTCCTTCCAAAGTTATCATAACATATGCAATTTACATTGTCCTAAATTAAACATTAAATACAGTTTAATACATATATATATATATATATATATATATATATATATATATATATATATATATATATATATATATATATATATATATATATATATATATATATATATATATATATATATAAAACTTGTTTGCTTATAAGGTACATTTTATTTAGAAGGAAGGAAGATAAGTTCACTTATTTTGTGCTAAAATGAAAGAGAGGTTAGATTTAAAGAAAAATTCGATGCAAAGATTTTTATCTTTGCAAAGCAAAGAGCATGTTGTAATTGTTGGGACATGTAGAAAAGGTGGGACAATATTAAATGTTCCATCACGACACGATTGTTGGTTGGCGGCAAAATTGGTGACGATTTATCAGTTAGCAAGTATGGATAATTATTTTACTAATGACCCATAGCAACTACGCGTTCTTAGGGCTATGGAGGTATTCTTTTTTGATGCACTGGACTACTACTAAAATTTCTTAACAAATAACATTTGATACGATAACGGGAATCAATAGTTTTATCTGATCTCCCAGAATCAGGTCTTTCGATAAACTCCATTTTTTAAGATTAGTTGTTGTAGTATTAAGATTAATTAGTAGTAAGATTAGTTGTTGTAGTAGTAGAGTTGCTACTGAAATAAAAGAAAAATCAAACAACTTTAATAAGGGTCATTTAAGTAAGTGTATGTTATTTCTGATTATTTAGAAGTTTTTTTTGTCGCCTCTGTGGTAGTGGTTCAGCGTTGGCGTTGACCACATGAGGTCTCGGGTTCGATTCCCGGGTCAGGCACATAAAAAAGTGTTTTTTCAGTTTTCTGAGAAACACAAAGTTGCTCGGGATTGGAAAGTGCCCGGTTGGCGATAGGCTTGCCACATATCACATTTGTGGGACCAAGTATCTTCAGCTAATCGTGGGTGCACTTGTTATACCTCTGCCTACCCCTTCGGGGATATGGGCGTGAAGATACTTCTAGAAGTTTTTTTTTAACGTTATAATTTTTTTTTACAAATATTGTATTAGAGGCTCTATCTCATTCCTTGATGGAATGAGAAAGAATAATTATTTTGTTTGCTAAAGCTATAAGATGTCATAAAATAAAAATATAATTTCTCAATGAAAGTAACAAAACAATCAACAAATTACAATGTAGATCAATGTTGTTTATAAATAAAAACAAAAACATTTAATAAACACAACAACTGATTCACACCACATAAATCTATCACACTGTATCGTAATAAACAACGTGCAGTTTCAACACCATATATTATAAATTATCTTATAAATAACCAATCGACAGATAAGAATTTAAATGTTCACATGTTACAATTCAAATAAATCTTGTAATTGAAGACCGCACCTATCAACTTGCGTTATTATCAAATTTCCTACCGGACCGCGAACGCCGTAATTAAGACTCCTATTAACCAGTTTCTTAACCGATTGAGACTACATACAACCCACAGTACAACCTCATAAATCTATTGCCAAGTAAATAAAACTGTAGTTGTCGTATTTATAGCTAAGAATATTCAAGACTTAAGTAAATTGCTTTTCTTTGATAATCAGGAAACTACCATTTGAAGAATGAATAAATATTTTATTGCGCAATAAATATGGTGTATTAATATTTACATTTATAGAAAGAAACAGAAATTATAATATGTTTTTGGCACGCCGCACGTGTAGTTATTGAAATTTTGATTTAATAACACACAATATACGCATAACGAAAGAAACATTGTTTAACTGGATGTCCAGTGACAGCGCACGTATTTTATATAACAAAAAAATTAAAATATATCTGTGTTTCAGCGTTATTACTGTTTTACAAGATAAATATTATTTAAACAACCTATTAATGTTACAAGGCGTAATAAAAACGATAAAGACACACCTACGCATTTAATATAACGCATTATAAACAATCTACAAGGAACATCTTTAAGTAAATAAATTTAAATAAAACTGCTGAAATTATTCATCTCTTATCTACAACACATTGATTATAATATATAACCTCTTTATATTTGTATGCGTCTTTAGTACTGCGGCTTAAGTGTTAACACAATAATAGTAGGTACTTATTCATCTTGTGTTTCATTTATTAATATTGGATACTTCCTCGTGTTGGTTCCGGGCTCCTTTGAAAAATAGACTAACTGCCGTTCTGCCAGGCAGGTCGTAAAAGGCGACCGATTGGCTATGCGAGTCACTACCGTCGTGACTACTAGGTAGTAGAGTTCTGCATTGTCTCGCCCAGGTCGCCTGGTACCAACGCCTTATCTATTCCTGCCGCAATAACGTCAGTTCTTGTCTCTGTCGTGTTCCAGTTTGGAGGGTAAGGTAGCCGGTTAACTTATCCATGTGGCATTAGACCTCGCCACAAGATAGCAACGCACCATTAACATCTTTGGTGTCAATAGGTGATGGTTGACTCTATCCATCAGGAGACCCATCTGCTTGTTTGCTATCTTATGATATAAAAAAAAATTCAGTGATTTTGTTTATCTTAGTCTTTTCAAGTTGTATATTGTTACAATTTCATGTTTGGTTTATATAAAGTGTAGAAGTTGATGAACTCGTACGTTATGCTGTGCATTTATTTTGTATGTATTTATAAACCCACATTAAAATTTGTACCTACAAAAATAGAACTTGCGATTGGTTTTCTTCGTGTATTTTTTTGGCATATTTTTAATATTCTCCGATATATAATATAAATTCTTCGGATGGAAATACTAATTCTACTTTTCAATGTCAATAGTTAATAGATAATATATAAACTATACATATTTAAAGAACCGCTATAAAGTTTTAATGAGCTTATGTAAATCCTTCTGAAATATATCCTATTATAAAATTCAATTACGTTGCCGAGCAATGTATTAAATATGAACACATTGTGTTTTATTCAGAAATAATCCTCATTCTTTAAATTTAAAGGATTAAATTCTGTTTGTATCGTTGTTATTTTATTATTATATTATATTTGACCACCCCGTTGGTCGAGTGGTAGCGATCCTGGCTACGCAATCAACGGGGCTCGGGTTCGATTCCCGACAGGGCAGGCATTTATGTGATGACCAGAGATTTTTGTATTTCTGGGTTTGGGGGTTTATTAAATGTATTTAAGTATTTATATATGTATTTCTATGTATTAATATCGTTGACTAACACCCATATCATACATATAAGATCTAACTAAGACTAACATACATATAAGATCAATGAAATAAAAAACATAAGAAATAAAGGCACTATCACTAGTAACGCTAAAATTATTTCGGAATTATTTAATGACCATTTTATAAATATAACAAAAGATTCTAACAGAAATAATAATAGTGACAATAATTATAACTATAAAGACAATGCAACGAACTTTAACACCGTTTTTATATATCCTACGAGTCCAGATGAAATTTATAAAATAATTAAATCGCTGAATAATACCCAGTCAGTTGGATATGATGGTATTCGCACTGATATTATAAAAAAATGTAATAAATATATATGTTCTCCACTATCACATATCATAAACTTGTCGTTTAGTCAGTGTAAATTTCCTGAGGTTCTAAAGTTATCAATAGTCAAACCACTGCATAAAAAAAATGATCCAACGGACATTAATAATTACCGTCCAATAACTCTTGTACCTATTATAGCAAAAATTTTTGAAAAGGCAATGTATTGTAGGTTAAATAATTTTTTTGCAAAAAATAACATATTAGCTAATGAGCAATTTGGATTTCGCAATAATAGTTCTACAACATTAGCCTGTTATCATCTAACTAAATTAATTACAGACTCTCTGAATGACAAAAAACCAATTACAGCTATATTCCTTGATATGAGCAAGGCTTTTGATTTCGTTAACCATTCTAAGCTACTTAACAAATTAGAAAAATATGGTGTAAGAGGTAAGGCTTTGCAGTGGATTAAAAGTTATCTGACAAACAGAAAACAATGCACAGAAATTACAAAAATTGTAGATGGAATTAAAATATGTCAGCAGTCAAAATTTCGGATAAACAATAGTGGTGTGCCCCAAGGAAGTATTTTAGGACCCTTACTTTTTCTCTTATATATAAATGATCTTCCGAAAATAACCCCCCACCCTTGTATTTTATATGCGGATGACACAACCGTATTGATAAAATGTGAAAACATAAACAATTACGAAAATGAAATTAAATATACAATAAATAAAATAATTAAATGGTTACAGAATAATAATTTAAATATTAATATAAAAAAAACCAAATTAGTGCAATTCAGTAATATAAATAGGAAGAAAATACCCTTAGAAATTAAATATAATGATGAAATTATAGAGGAAATGGATAATATAAAATTTTTGGGAGTTATGTACGATCGCCATTGCAATTGGAAATCACATATAGATATGATTTGTTCCAAATTAGATAAGTTCATATATGCTATAAGACGACTGCGCCAAGTAGTATCTAAAGAGGTAGCGCTCAGTGCATATTATGGCTACGTATCGTCAGTTCTTTCGTATGGTCTTATTTTATGGGGCAATTCAGTAGACGTGAATAAAGCGTTTAAAGTTCAAAAAAAATGTGTAAGAGCAATTTATAATATTAAACCAATGGATAGCTGCAAACCATACTTTAAAAATAATTTTATATTACCATTACCATGCATGTATATTAGGGATATTGTAATGTTTGTCAAAAAATACCCGCACCTCTTTAAACTTAATGTAGAACATAATCCAAGATCTATTAGACATACACATAAATTGCTTATTCCAAAATGTAATGTAAGATTGTTTCAGAAAAATGTTTATTTTATGGCCATTAAAATATATAATACAATACCAAATAATATTAAGGATCTACCAATTAACAAATTCAAGAAAAAAGTAACGACATGGTTGTTAGATAAGTGTTTCTACGATGTGAACGAGCTATTCTCTAATAAAATGTGAAATGAACACATACTTAGCCTAGGTTAATAAAAATAACATTTATTATTAAATAGAAAGTTTTCATTATTAAAAACATTTGTTTAGTTATTAAAACGTACTCGTAAGTGAAATCAGCACTTAACAATAAACTGAGAATGAAGTTAAGTATGGTTATTTTTATACGATATGAATTTATTAAATATATTGTAAGCTTTTCCGCATTTTAAATATTTTTATTAGTATGAAATGTTAGTTTTGTAAAAGCTTGCATGCTTGTTAAATATTATAGTTTTGCTAAAAATACATAGGTACTAACTAAAGTTAAAACAAAAATTTGCATACCAATTGATGGTGAAGTAGGAAGGATTGTTACTCTTTAGCTAATTAAGATCTATTTGTACTCCTATTTCATGCAAATAAAGAATTATTATTATTATTATTATTATTATTATCACAAGCAAATAATTTGCTTACTTTGGGGTTGGATCAATTCGTGTAATTTTTCCGGAGATATTTATTATTTTTATTATTATTTTATGGATAACATGGCAAAACGGTACCCTACCCTAAATACTTGACCTGTCTGCGTGTTTTTGATTTTAGGGATTTGGTCTAACTGTAGCTTAAAGTTATCCAAAATACCCAATATAAAAAAGCAGTCAGTCAAAAAATATTTTTATAATTGTTGACATTTCGAACGGTCATTACGAGAAACTATCGAAATCGCTAAAATTCAATTAAAAAACGAAATACATCAACATTATTACTAACAATATTTACTTAAAAATTAACTTAAAAAATAAAATTAAAGAATATATGTAACTTGGCCGAAACGTCGAGCTTTACAAGTAAGTTCTATATATGTACGCGTTATTGACCCGTTTATATATTTAAAAATGATAGTGGAACGCGTTGGTTTAAAAGTTCATATTAAAGAATAAGTTTGAATTACACTAACAATTTAAGTTACTGAGCTCTAAGGTGTTAAAGGCGTCAGAAACCAGTAGCGAAGATGCGAACACTTTCAGTTTTTGACTTCATAAAAACTATAAAGTTTTCATTTCGGCTTTTTTATGGGTGTTACCACAGAACTTCGAATCGAAGAATAAAGTTCGATTGAGAAGGTATACTTTCCATTTGATCCCACATAAATTTTGTAAAGATCTGATCCAAGAGAAATACAAGAGATTGAAGGTATTTTGCTAGGACTAAGACAGCAACATATAAGCCCACACACACGCACAGTGCATCAACAGCTATTCTTTCTTTCTTGCTTCCTTTATTGTTCTCTGTGCCAAGCTTGTCTTATTGAATGCAGAAATATACCATTAGTACATAGAAGTCGTTGATACCATCTAATCTCTGACTTACCGAAAAACGCACGCAGTCTCTGTATCGCGTGCAATATACATACTTCATTGTCACCTGTCAGATAATGACAGCTGTCAACAGCTACTGATCGCTGTCATTTTCAATGTGAAATGAACCTTAGAATTGTTTAAAGTAAATTTAAAACTATTTTTCTGAATTTTCCCTTGATGTGAAGGCAGAGAAAACTTAATGTCAACAAGCTTTCCGGGTTATTACGATAAATTGTTTGATGAAATGGTGGTCCATATCGCCTTATTCTATCGACCTGATAACGATTACCAGTTATTACTAGCGATAACCAGGACCGATAGCTTTACGTGCCCATCTAAGCCACGGGAGTGGTATTGCACCACTTCGCCAGAATCCGAGCTGCTACAGAGATTTAAGATTTTATGAGAAAAACTTCGAAAAAACCTCAATAACACTTTTAGTTAGTTTCAGTATACGCTTCTAATAATACAATATCATGCTGGTATAATATTACCGCATATTTTTCATAACTCTCATCTCATCCCCATTTATCCGATTTTCACACTCTGTGATATATCAAAGCTCTACCTTCCATAAAGTATCCTTTATCGTTGTAGTTTTATAATTTACAAACACATTTAGTGCTAATATACACGGACGGTGTTACTGCTCTGATTTATTAGTTTTCATAAATATTCTCTAGATACGGAATTCATATGAATAATAGTGTAGTAAATATCAAAACAAAAGCAATCAGTAATTTTGGATTTTCGCCAAAACGTCCGAAGAATTCATTCAACCTCGTCATTCATAGGTAGCAGCTGTAAGAATGTAATTTATAAATATTAGAGTTAGACACATTTCGGGTAGCCAGACGTATGGATAAAGCCGGACAAAGTCTAGATTTTTGAATTACTTTTTGGCTAAATTAAATGTTAACCAGCTTTTACGGTTTGTATTCAGTTCCAGCATATTTACTAAGTCAAGATGCAAGGCGCAAGTTTTTTAAATGTTTTCAAGTAAATATTTTTAGGAAAAAATCTTAGATGAAGAAAATTACTAGATATGAAATAACTAAGGAAAAACCGTGAAATTTCATCGCGAGTAGTGGCGGAGTTAAGCACAGCTACTAACAATTGACAAAATCTAAAAAATGTCGTCATTTTATCGATATCTTTACTATTATTTAATTCAAATAAGATTGAATAAAACATTGGTTTAAAAACGCGAAGACGTTGTATTTAAGTATCAAATACATTTAAATAATACGTACCAGTGCAATGGTTCATTTGGCGATTTCGTTCTAAACATTATTCGTTCTACACCTATAATTGCAGTTAGACATCATCCTTTAATATTTTTTTACGTTTATATATTTTAAGGAACACAACACAATTATGGAAAACTACAATAATTTAATTAAAACAATTATGTCAACAAACATCATTTGACGTTTTATGTACATTGACAGCGTGCCACAGTAATGGCGAATTGGCTGCAACCTGTTTAAGGTGACGTTATTGACACAATTTCCATAAATGATTTGAAATTAAAGCACTGACATAATTTTGTAGCTTTGTCTATTATGAAAGTTTGAACTTGTTAAACAGAGATAAAGCTATCTTTACATATTCAGCGTTGGAATCCATTTTTTTTATCATTTTGATTATTTATCGAAATTATTGCCAAGTCCTCATCTTCTCTTGCAAAAAAAAAATAAGAAAAAATGAAAATATGGCTTTAATTTTCTTTTTAATCTTTACTTTCGAACTACTGAAAATCAACACAGCAAAAATTCATGGCTGTAGTAATAGATACACATCCGCGTGAATTGACTGGAATAGCGCAGACTTTTAAATTTAGTGTCTGGCAAACTTACGTGCTTAACTTACTGGACAATTTTATTTTTATGGCATGTCTAAATATCGTAAGCTCATATGAATAATCCATTATAAAAGCGAAAGTAACTCTGTCTGTATGTCTCTTCTTCACGCCTAAACTACTGAACCGATTTGGAAGAAATTTGGTATAAAGATGAGTACAAACCCAAGAAAAGACATAGGATAGTTTTATCCTGGAAATCCTACGGGATCGGAAACTATACGAGTAAAAGCCCGGGAATTTTATTTTGGAAAAATTTTCACGCGGACGAAGTGCGGGCATATCTTTTTGTTGTATATTTAATCTTGTAAAAATACAGTATTACATGTAAGTGCATCTTTAAATTTGTATAATTTACTTTCCATACAATAATCCATAAGAGTCATGCCTAATACATAGACAGCTGTATTTTATTAAGTTCATTCTAAAACCATACTTCCATACTAATATTATAAATGCGATAGTAACTCTGTCGGTCTGTCTGTCCTTTCTTAAAGGCTAAACCACTGAACTGATTTGGATGAAATTTTGCACAAAGATAGTTTCAAACCCGAGAAAAGAATTAGGATAGTTTTTATCTCGGAAATTTCACGGGAACTATACGGGTAAGACCCCGGGACATTTGGTTTTGAAATTTTTCTACGCGAACGAAGTCGCGGGCACATCTAGTAGTAGAATAAAATATTGAAACAATAACAATAATACATTTTATTTAATAGATTTACACCAACACGTCCAGGGCATGCATGCAACCTCGTCATTCATAGGTACCAGCTGTAAGAATACTTACATTGGTAAACAATAAAATCATTTAGAGCTACCAGACGTGTAACTACGGCTGAAAAAGGTTCAGATTCTTCAATATCTGCCTAACAAAATTAGATAGTGTCTGTTACGGGCTATGCAAGAATTTAAGCTCTTTTACGAATTCAACTCTTGCAAGAAATCTAAGTGGTTTTCATATAACCGTATAAGAAAAGATATAACATTTTTGCAAAAATAGAATATATATGACTGCTTTGTACTACTTATTAGAATTTGCCTTTTCGACTCAAATCATGAGGTAACGGTCGCTAACTCCTGGTCAAGAAAAGGTGTTATTAATGTTTTTGGGGCTAACCTTGAAAATTTTGTTTGCAATGATATGGATTCAAATATCGAAAAAAATTAGATTGTTTAAGATATACAGTATTTCGTATATCATAAAAGCCAAAAAAATATCTTTAGATAAAGATACCAAAAGTCCGAGTTAGCTGACAGAGCCGTTCCGATATTTCATTTTAAAGCCTGGTAATCCTACAGCCATTGATGTGATCAAACTTCAGATACTTCTGTTTTTTACGTTACGTCTAACATTGAGAATTTCTAAAATAGCTCACAGTTGTAAATAATTCGATTCAGGAGAATGTTTTAAACAAGAGCGTGTTGTTTATGTATTTCTCAGGCTTAAGGTCATTAATACATGTTCTCTATTGATGTAACGGTACTGGTCTTTATATAAACACACGGTGACCTACATTCACTACCCAATTTTAAGATTTTCAGTTTTTTTTTATTTTTTAGAAAACGTAGGTGACTCAAGCGGCAACCAACGTCTAAGAGCTAACCTCGAGAGCTAAAGCTCTAAGAGACAATTATGCATGTGGCATTAGACTTTGCCACAAAATAGCAACACACTATTAACATCTTTGGTGTATATAGGCGATGGCTGACTCTTTCTATCAGGAGATCTGATGTTGATTGCTATTGCTATAAGACAACAAATACCCATTAACACCAAAGATGTGAATGGTGCGTTGCTATCCATGTGGCGTGATGATAATGCCAAATACATAAGTCTACGGCTACCGTACCCTCCAAACCGGAACACGACAATGTCAAGCGCAGACGCTATTGCGGCAAGGGGTTGCTAAGGGGGCGTCTATAAATTACGTGAGGTGTTATTTTAAATTTTCTGTTCCGCCCTCCCCCCGTGGTGAGATATCGTGAGATTTTATTCAACCCCCTCCCCCATGCCCAAATCTCACGTGAGATTATACAAAATGTGGATTTGTTAAATATGTAAACGCGTTGGATTTTTATTATAAAAAAAGAAAAACTAGTTAAGATTAGTCATCAATATTGCTGAGAGTTATAAGTGTAATAAAAATGTAAGAATAGAATAGCTACACTGTACCGTAAATTCAGATTAAATTGAGCTATTTGGTATAAAACAAATATGGTGATTTGACAGTCAGTAGTAATGTATAACGTCGAAGTATGAATGAAAGTATTTTCTTTCGAACGAATTAGTGAATGATATTAATCGTATTACGATTACGCTAAGATTACATTTTAAGCATGTACAATCTGGATAATGGACCAAAATAGTTTTTTTTTTTTTGTTTCAATCAGAAAAAAAATTGCGTGATATTTGCCGAGACCCCCCCCCCTCTCTTCAACGTAAGATTGAATGAGATTTAACTCGACTCCCTCTCCGCCTTAAACATCTCACGTAATTTGTGGACGCCCCCTAAGGTGGTAGTAAAAACCCGGGCGAGACGTTGCGGAATTCTACCATCTAGTACTCACGATGATAGTGCCACTAATAGCTAACCATTCGCCTTTTACAAACTGCTAGAAGAATACTAGAGAGCCCGAACCAACACAGTGTGAATTTATTTACGATATTTATTTTAATAAACGTTTCAACCGTCTTTACTAGAGGTGTGCAACTCCGGAGGTACTGAATCAAAAGTTCTAATTCCGAGGCCGGATACGATAAGCTTATTTATTCCTTCAAATCCTTATCGTCTCCGTGGAATTATTTGTTACGACCAGAATGGTGAGTGACTGAGCGTACTGCGATTAGAATGAGAGAGAGAGAGAGTGAGATGCGACAAGCGATAATCAAGCTACGAAACTACTTAAATTACATAGGAATTGGTAGGGGCGAGAAAAATACATAGGGAAACGTTTATTTAAAGACACGATCATACAGTACAGTAAAAAAAGGACAAAGTGAGCCAAATGAATAAAGTAATAAATAAGGTGAATGATATCCGTGCTTGGAGCCGGAATAAGTGAACAAATTCACCCCAAGGAATAAAGATTACCCACCGCTAGTCCTTACTAATAATTCTGTCTCCTTAAGTTGAAAGGTCCTAGGATTGAATTTTAATATCACGCCGGATCTCTTTCCAGGCCAGCAGAATAAGTCAAATATCAAAATACTTAAGTATTGAGATTTCTACACGCATGGCAACGCACCGTTACCATTTCTGGTGCCTAGGGGATGGTGATCTCTTTCCACCAGGAAAGTCATCTGCGTGTTTGCTGTCCTATGATATAAAGATGCAAAACATCAGTAATCGGAATATTTTTAAGCCTTTATTTATGATTGATCTATTAATACAGGAGTCCAAGAGGGGATTTTGGGATTTACTCGAACGCGTAAGATTAACAAAATATAAGCCTTTTATATAGAAACGGGGTAGAAAAAAAAAATCAAAATTCTGGTAACTTCGGCTTATGGAAATTGTCAGACATTAACTCACCATATCTTAACGTCATGCGCTTCAGTGTTACGTCACTGTATTTTATTCACATTTTTTTATCTATACATTTTTTTCCCACCATTGAAATGAAAAACATTATATAACTTTTTATTTTTCCAATATCATAATCTACAATATTCAATAGGTCCCTACCACGAACCACATGCATATTAACAGACACGCCATTGGGAATGAAACGTGTCGCCGCGCATATGAGCAAACGCTCCTATCACTGTCAAAAATGTAATACATGTGAAGATATACTACATCGTGAAAAAATAAAAATAATTCTTCTTGTACTGTTTTATCATACCTACTGAATGAGATGACAAGGCTTAAAAAACCCTTGAAGTGATTTTATTTCATCGGTAAGTAGTAAAACTCTGTATTTCTGTATGTAATTGCAAGCTACACTGAAAACCTAAGAAATAGTGTTGAAAGGCGTATCCATTTAATCCGTGGTCCATACGAAGCTTAAGTAACTTCACATTTCGCATCTTGGGCTCCCCTACTATCTATATATTAATACGGGTATGTGAAGGAAAAACCTTGTACCCCTTTTTATGACAATTGTGTGAACGGTGGAGTACGTATGAAATGCACAGGTTTATTTTTTAGTCTATGGTTGAATTTCGGCCACAGGCGAACGCTAGTATGGAAAAACGTTTAACCCATTTTTAAGACAATTGCGCGCACAGTGGCATATGAAATTTGGCACAGTTATAGTTGGAGGAATGTAGAAATCTAATATTTAAAAAAAAATACATTAGAAATACATTAAATTAACAAAAATAAACATTACACACACTACATTAAAGTATACTACGTTTATTAACTTACAAATTACTTTTGCCTGAATACTTTCTATGTCATCTAGGTCATCGAAATGAGAATCCATTTTATAAAGCAGTCCCGGAAAATTTAATAACACGTGAACCTTCAAAGGATTAACCTTCACGGCATTACGGAGATCTGGTCTATAATACGCCATGACGCAGAATATGCGTCAGTTACATTAAATTTTAAATCAATACGATTTATTTGTGGATGATATAAAAAGTTATTTATATATTGATGTAAATGTTGTTTTCGTTGGCTATGATATGGCTTAGATGATAGATACATACGTCTTTGCAACAACTGTCAGTAAAATTTTTAATTCCAAGCTACAAACATCGAATTTTAAAAAATATGTTGATCTATACATAATATAATAAAATCGTAGAAAAGTCAAAACTGTAGGTACATTGGATATTTTTTTTTAAAAAATACTTGGGGCATGATAATCGATATCGAAGCCAAAAATATAGTTTTTAGAATTTTTGTCGGTTTGTCTGTTTGTCTTTATGTATGTCCGGGGTAAACTCAAAAAGTACTGCATAGATTTACTTCAAATTTTGCATGAATATTACTAAGAGGTCGGGTCAACATATATACTATAACATCATCACGCTATCACCTACGGGGGAGGAGCAGTACGGAGTAAACGAGTCCGCGCGGACGAAGTCGCAGGCAACAGCTAGTTTACAATAAAAAGATATATTTGACTGCCTCTTAGTCTAAAGGTTAGCCTATTTGGCTCGGAAGGTCCTGGATTCGATACCGTCGGGCGAAAGTATTATTGAGGTTTTTTTGAGGTGTTTCTCGAAAATCCAAATCTTTTGTTAGCAGATCGGTGTCTTGTCATTGTGTGTTGACACCTCGTGCCTCAGAAGAGTAAGTAAAGCAAACGGTTTGCGGTTATGAATGAATGAATGAATGAATGAATGAATGAATGAAACTCTTTATTGTGCACAAACTTAGAATTTAAAAATACATTTTTAGTATAATTAATAATTATCACTAAAAATAAGCGGTAATCGTTAACAGGTCGGTAAAATACGGTAATAGGAATCACCATTTATCTTGCCAACAGACAAACCGTTCAATCGTGATAAATTGGAAAGTCAATATGTATTCAGTTCACTCCGCCGCAAGGGAGCCAGCCTGATGATACTTTTTTTTCAAAACATTTTTTTTATAATTTTTTCAAAAGTTATTAGGCATTAATTAATTATACTGAAAACAATAAAAGTCCTATCCAACTCGAAAGGTACATACATATAGATGGGATGATAAGCCGAGACAGCCATTGCCTGTAGACACCAAAAATGGTAATGATGCGATGCAATCTATGTGGCGGGATTCTCCAAATCAAAATACGAGAGTAACAAGCATTGAGGATATTGCAGCAAGAATAGGTAGAGGATGGTAGTATCAAACCCATTTGAGATGTTACAGAATTCTATCACCTATATGGTAGTGACATATTTAGATAATCGTCCTTTTACGAACTACCTGCCAGAGTGGTGGATGGTTTAATCCTTAAAGGAGGGCTGGACAAAATATTAGCATCCTTGATGATTGTAGTCATTATATTGCTATCCAATTATGTCGTATGAAGACTTTTTCAATATCCGAAAAAAATTAATTCTAAAAAAAGAAGAAAGTTTTAAAAAACTAAAAATTTTAAAACTATCCGGCCATCAAAGTTACACAGTAAATAGATATCATGGCTTTGATGGCAATGGATAATTACTGGCAAGAAAAGACTACAGGTTGCGATTAAGATTCTTCTGAATAGAATGATAGAATTAAGATATTGCTATTAATACTTATTACAACAACACTGCTCCAATTCAACAACTAACTGGATATTCAGATGCAAGTATTCAAAAAATCATGTTTTATAAGGTTCAGAACAATGCAACTCTAATACACTATAGCCATTAAATGCTTTTATCTGAATCGAAATTGGATCCTGAAACATCATGACCCATATGCGAATTTGCTAACCGCTAGATCAACTATTTAGTCAACAACTGCATTACACAATGTGTTTTCATGTCATACTATAATATTATTATACTAATTAATATTATTTAACAATAGCGAAGTGATCGGAGGTATCCAAAATTCTACAAATATTAGCGATGACCGATAGAGGTTTAGACATTGGCAGATAACAAGGTGTCACGTGCACCTTGGCTATATGTAAGTCGTATTTGCATACGAGTCATACAATTTTTGCACAACTATCTTACATACTTTATCTTAATGTTATGTTCTTCAAAAAATGAATAATTTATAAAGACCTAACTGGAATTCAAATCCCTAACCTTGTGTATTCCATCAACTTCTATGCCGCACAAATAATGACTTGACAATTATTGACATACCAATTTTACCATTATTATTGTAATAACTGTTCGCATGATTTCAAGATTGTTGCGATTTCACCATTATCTTTGAAGATTATAGCTTGGTGATCCATAAATTATAATACTTCTTAATGAAAAGTCTATAAAACGCAATAAGATTTTCTTAATCCGTAATAAAAAGATTAGATTTTTAAATCAGGTGATTAGCAATTTTATTAAAAAAACTCGCCAGCTATATCAGTAATTTTCATTAAAACTATACGCTAAATCATTTTAGGGTTCCGTAACTAAAATGTAGAAACAGGACTCTATTACTAAGCCTCCGCTGTCTGTCTGTCACCAGGCTGTATCTCATAAACCGCCATAGCTAAGTAGTTGAAATTTTCAGCTATAACAACAAATATTAAAAATAAAAAAATGAAAATATTAGGGTCCCTATACAATAAATGTGCTTTTTTTCGTATTTTATGCTTAATATTAATGACGGTAACAGGTAAACGCTTAAAATTTCACAAAATATTTAGTTGTATACTACATTTCAAAATATATAATTAAATAAAAATAAAGTAAATATTAAAGGGGGCTCCCATCAACAAACGTAATTTTTAAGCAATTTTTTACTCGATCTTAATAATCAGATAGAAATTTTAATAGGGACGGTACGGAACCCTTTGTGCGTAGCCCGACTCGCACTTGGTTTTTATTATATACTATAATATGTAAAGACCTTGAGATATGTAAAATCTACTATTATATGCAGTGATAATTGATACAGCCTTAGACATTGGCAGATAAAACAGTGCATGCACTTCGACTATTAGTAGGTCGTGTTTATGCATCGACAATAACGACATAGTAATATTTTGCTGTGTTTTTGCACATATTTATACAGATTTTTCTTATTTTTTAACTTCCCACTATGTATGTAGATAAGGAAGTTACTGATTTTAACCCGATTTTCGAAAATCGAGATTTCACCAGATCTCCACGTTTTGAGGTGCTAGGAATCTTTTCCGACTATTTTCACGATAACGTCAGTATGTCTGTATGTATGTATGTATGTGTGTGTATGTGTGTATGGCTGGACCGATCGAAACGCAGTTGGTGGCATTCGACTGGATTCCGCTTAACTTAGATTTCCTGGAAAATTTGAACCGATCCGGTCCAGGCGATTTTGAGAAATTTTGAAAAATCCCAAAAAAATTTTGATGAAACAGTATTTTTTTTAATATAACTTCCAGATTTATGTACGTATTGAGTACAAAAACTAATCAGCTCTATTCCTCAAAAAACTACGTCTAAAACATAAATTGCATTAAATCGGTGTATCCATGTAGTCGTTGTCGTTGACGAAAAATTTTGAACAAAGTGTTTTTTCGACATTGCTTCAAATTTTCAACCAATTATTTTTTGTTATTCTACAATATTTTAGTACTAAAAAAACTACGTCAAATTACGTTTCAAAAATCAAAATCGAATCTAATTCTCAAAATTTATAGCTTTTCAAATATTAAATTTACGTTGTTTTTAGCAAACTCAATTTTTTTTCAAGTTAATTCACCGATTGACTTAAGCTTTTCTCCTTTAAAAACTGCGTCAAATACCGTAATTTAATCAAAATCGGTCAATTTGTTTGGGATTTATCAATGAAGAAAATTAAAAATAAAATGTTTTTTGACATAGCATCGACATTTTTCAACCTATCGATTATTTAACTAAAGCAATATCTTAAAATCTCAAAAATTGAGTTGAATGCCATCATCGTTTTCAAAAATTAATATACTTTTCAAAAATTAAATTAATTATTATTATTTTTGACAAAATAGATTCAAAAATTAATATTATTTTTGACAAAATAGATGTTTGAAATAAAAAATCTATGCTTATATTTTTTCCTCTTTCGAACTTAAAATACTTTAATTTAGTGGGAAGTTTCAGAGATGGCCCGTAAGGTCAACCGTTTACACATTTTTTTACTTTATAAGATAGCAAACAAGTAAATGATTCTCTTAATGGAAAAAGAAACCATCGCATATGGACGCCAAAAATGTTAATGGTGCGTTGCTATCCGTGTGGCAGGATGGCAATGCCACATGCATAACTACGGGTATAGTGAACCATATTTTTTATGTTGTATTTATAAAAATTAATGTTCATTGATAACAGACATATCTACTAATAAGTAAATAATCTTATTGTTATGCTCTTCAACAAAAATAAAAACTTATAGATGGAGCACCGAATATTTAAACTCCTAATCTCATATATTCAACCAATATCATTTCCCCTCAAAAAATGAGTTGACATTCTAATTTTTTTTTACTATTATTTTACTAGTTATCCACGTGGTTTTAAGGTCGTTGCTATGCCACGACATTATGATCTTCAAAGATCGATATAAATTAGAATAATAATGAAAAATCTATAAAACCTAATAAGATTTTTTGAAATAAAGTAGGGAGCTCTGTATTGTCTCGCCTGGGTATGGTACCACCGCCTTATCTATTCAATAGCGTCAGTGCTTGTCACTGTCGTGTTCCGGTTTGGAGGGTAAGGTAGCCGGTAAACTTATGCATGTGGCATTAGACCTCGCCACGAGATAGCAACGCACCATTAACATCTTTGGTGTCTATAGGCGATGGTTGACTCTTTCTATCAGGATCTATCTGCTTGTTTGCTATCTTATGATATAAAAAAGGGAAGTAGATTAATATTTTTTTCAGATGTATTGGTAGACAACAATTTTTATCATTTTTTTAATATTATTAGATATCAAAGATGCAGATAGTTCTCTTGGTGGCAAGAGAAACCATCCCGTATATACACCAAAGATGTTAATAGCGTTACCTCGTTGTGGCGTAATGGAAATGCCACATTTTACCGGCTATTTTACCTTTCATACTGAAACGCGACAG